>BSBN01000090.1:20000000-22488373 GCA_027924645.1 Cunninghamia lanceolata | reverse complement strand
GAGAGAGAGAGGTTTGTTTTTACAAGGATGCCAAAATGCTTGAAATTTGATGGTCATTGATGAATTTTAATTAAAAGAATTATTAACTAAGTTTGAAAATAAAACTCATACACAATAAATTTTAGAACAAACCACTAATTGTTTTTTAACTTATCCTTTATAGTGCAAAGAAATACAGAGGAAACCACCATCTATTTTAATAGTTTCTTAATAAATACATAATCAAGGGAAATGAAGCAATAAAAAATTTGCAAAGTGATTATAGTTTAAACAGAAAAATGTAACAATAGTGAATTTTAAAGCTTAACAATACCAACTATGTTGTAAGACAAGTAGGATTTTATTCATTAGGAAAATGTATTTTATCTTTTGAGCAATTGATTTAATATGATAATTATAATTGATCTAGTTTTGCTATTCATCTATTGGTGACATCTGGCCATCATGGGATTACAAAACTAAGCTTAACTGTATAAACATAGTGGCAAAAAAGTGTTACGTTGTGTCATACACTTGGGGCTATGGTCAAGCATTGTAATGGAAAACCCTACATTAAAGATTAGGCTATGGGTTTTCAAAAATGTCTTAACAACACATATTACTACATTCTTTCAATTCTATTGATGGATGGACAACAACCATTGACCATCAACATTATGCTCTCTTCTCTAGAAATTGTTTATTGTTTTTATCTACGCACCACACACTAAGTGCAATTGCTATAGTATTTTTATATCTCATGGGATTTAAAGTGTGGTAAATATTTGTTATATTTTTATTGGTCAAATTTGACCTTTAATTCTATCAATATTCATTTAAATGCTACATTCATCATAGGTTTGTGTTAACAAATAGAAATGAAGTGTAGACAAGCTTTAGCAAAAGACTCCTAGAAAAAATAGTTATGGAGAAACCGTCTTTACAAATGTAAATAAAAATAACTCTTCAAATAAAAAAAGTAAAACTATAATTTTTTTAAAGTAACAGATAAATATATAATATTTATTACACATTTCAAAGTAAAAACAAAACAAAAATAATTACCCAGAGTTATTTGTTTTGTTTATTAAGAGTTATTTTATATAATTTTAATTTTATATAATAATCTAATTAATATTATAAATTAATTATCATATTAAATGTTGTATACAAAATTTTAAATATTTTATCAATACTAATATAATATTTTTTGTATTCAAAGTATTTAATTCAAATATATTATTAATGCACATAAATATAAAATACATTTTATAATATTCATATTGATAATATATTATATATTATTTTATATTTATAAATATAATTTGTATATTATAAAATACTATTTATGAATATATATTAAATATAATATTGTATTATATTTAATAGTCCACAAATCTACCTATGCATAGAGTATATTATATGGTAAATGAAAACATTATGCATATATCCCCAAAGAGCTCTTAAGAGATTAAAGATTAGAGATTGTAAAAATTATATCAAGAAAAAATTTAAAAACATTTTATATAGAAAATTAAAATTATATTATATAATAACCTATAAAGCATTAAAAATATAAGTGATAAATTTTTTAAATGATTTTCTTGAGTAATATTAAAACCCTAAAAAATAATCAACTAATGTAAATGACCATAAAAATCCCAAATATCTTGTAGGGACATTTAAAAAACAAAAAAATCTTTAAATATATATAATTGAAAGATAAAGAACAATTATATATATATATATAAGTAAGAAAGAAATACAAGTATTAAAATTCAAAGTAAATATATTATTTAATAATTTTTATTTTTTATTGTTTAAATTTGAAAATTATAAATATTTTTTTAAAAAAATAAAAATAAAATTAAAATAATGTATTATTTTATCTTGAGTAATATTCAAAACCCTAAAAAACAATCCACTAACATAAATGATCATACAAATCCCAAAGTATATGCAAGGGGACATTTAAAGAAAACGAAAATATTTAAATATATAATTGAAAGATAAAGAATAATTATCAATCTTCATACATGAAAGATAAGTATTAAAATTCAAAGTAAATACATTATTTAATAATTTTATTTTTTAATGTTTAAATTTGAAAATTATAAATAAAAATAGAAATAAAATTTAAGAAATTTAAAAAATAAAAAATAAAATATATATATATATATATATATATATTATTTTAAAAAAATGAATTGGAAAACTTTTTTAAGTCAACAAAAAATTTAAAATTAATTTACACAAAAACAAAAAGAAAATCAAATAAAAAAATATTTTTTTCAAATTTAATTCTTCAAAATTTTCAAAACTAAGCATTTAATTCTTTAACATTAAATTTCTAAATATTGAGTGTAGACACCTAAAATTGGCTTGCTCTGCAAACTAGTTTCCTGTACCTTTACACCAATTTATTCCCCCATATTAATTAAATAAATTCATCTTATTTAATTAATCTATCCCTAACCATCTGTCTATCCCTTATGATCACTTAATTCACTTAAATTATCACTAGACCTTACAACACTATCCTCATCAATTAAAGAAATATTTGTAATATTTATTTTGTCCATCTCCCTAATCCCTATTAATTAGATAAATCATTCTTATCTAATTAATCTATCCTACTGATCAATCTACCCTAACCTACCTATCCCCTAGACCTAGGTTAATTAAGCTAAACACTTAATCAACCTTACTTAGCCCATCCTTCCACACATCTTTGAATAAAAATCAATTTCTTATTCAAATGGTCAAAATCCCCCTTACTCCTCATTTATCACTCTCTTACACATGTAAGAGTACATCTTCACATCTCCACATCTTCAATAAAGGTGAATTTTTAATTCACACTCCCCCATGAGTTGAATTAAAAATTCACTTGTCATGTCCACTTTTCCCAAAAATGAATCTTTAATTCATTTTTGTCCTCCACACCTTTCCCCATGTGAATTTAAAATTCACAAATATTGAGAGCCCTTTAATCCCATTGACCAAGCTTCAACCCTTGATCTCTCTCATCCACTCCCCTTGTGACATTTGTCACAAGGCTATGGCTTTAATCCTAAGCCTAACTCTCATTCGTTTCTAGCCCTTGATCTCATCTTTTGATCCTCACCCTCCATCCTCATTTCCAAAACTCTATAAATGAAACCCCTCTCTAAGCCATTGGAGAGGAATTTCATCTTGCATCCAAACTTTGCCAAAATCTCTCCAAAATCCTCTCATCCCAACATCATAATGCCCAAATCACTCTAGCCATTATCATCTCAATCTCTAATCTATCAATCTATTAAGATTCCCCATCTTATCTACATTGTGTTGAATGCATATGAGCAATCCACATTTGAATCAAATTGGGTAAAATCTGAGGAGCTATCGAGTGCAACTCCTTCCCGCTATCTTGGATTTGTGGGTCAAGTGAAGGTATAATCGTTTGTGTTTGCATTTGATTTATATTTTCATCTTCATTTTGATTCATAGATCACATTGAGTACACCTTTATCATTCCTAATTGTTATTAATTATTCATGATTTGTATCAATTTGTTTAATTAACCCAGATCACCCTTAGGAAAAAGGTATTTTTTCTTTACATTAATGTCGCCTCCCTTTATACTATGAGTATTGCTATTTATATGGCACGATAAGACAAACAACAATTTATATTAATATTTTTTGGGGATTTGTTGTTCTCAAAATCAGCTACGCTCGTTTTTGTAGACAACCCCACGAAACTTGTCCGTTTCGTGAATCTACACTCTAAGATCGCAAATCGAGAAAAGATTTTCTTGTTCTCGTGCGAGGTCAGTTGACATTTTAAAACTCGTTTGCGACGTTTCCTTGAATTAATTTCTCGATATTTGCGAGGAAAATCCAAGTCGTAAATTAGTTAGGATGTTAATTTTAGTCGTCTTTTTTTTAAGTTTGTAAATTTTTCGACTCTTGATATGCAAGAGCGGCAAAATTTGCCGCTCTTACATATTACTTAAGCTTGTTTTTTTTGTTTTGCGATGTAATGTCGGCAAAATTTGCCGAAATTACATCGCTTTGAGTTCAAATATGCGAGAGCGGTAAAATTCACCGCCATTGCATATCTTTCATTGGAGTCACCTGGCCCATGTAAGGGCGGCCTTTTTCGCCGACGTCGCACGTTTGTCAACAAGGATGTCATAGCGGCCGAAATTGCCGCCCGAACGAGATCTTCGAGATTCTGCCGTCGAGTGCCATTAATGGCCACTCGTGCCAGGCGTCTAAACTCCAGTTTTAACCTTTTAAAAGTGTTATGACTCCTGTTTTCACTTGTCATTTCCTTATAACAAAGGTCTTTGTTTCATTTACCAATGCTCTCGACGCTTGCTTGATCACACCATTCCGATTCACCGACGGATCTATCCTTAGGGTTTCCACTTCAAGCACGGGTAAGTTTTACCTTTCATTCGTCGTTCTACCTTTTCTTTAAAGTTTATCATAGGTATTTTGCGTTTGATGTTTGTTTTTAGTTTTTATTAACGTTTTCGTTTTTGTTTAGAGTCTGTTGTTTTCGTTTTGTGTTGTCGACCCTGTGAAAACCCTAGGTTTTACTCCCGAAAACCCTAGGGCTTGTATTGTATTGATACTCTGAACCCTCACACACATCCCATTGACGGCGGATTTTGCCGAGCCTGCTCGGAGACCATGTAACCCTTGCCAAGTGATAAAACGGCGAACATCCCGACCCCCGCACATAGACTCGCAGGTGTTAATCAAATGCAACAGTGCCCGAGTTCACCGCTAGAACCTCAATCCACTTTTCGATGTGCATTGTCGGTGAAATTCGCCGCTCGGGCATATATAGAACTTTCCCCCATGTGGTGTCGGCAAAATTCGCCGACGGAACATCGAAAAGCAATGAACTTACAACTGGTTATCAATATGGAGTGTCGGCGAATTTTGCCGCTCATACAACCTTTCATTCCTTTGCATGTAATAGCGGTAAAATCTGCCGCTCCGTACCAAATTTTCCACAACACATGCAAAGGCGGCAAAATTCGCCGCCGATGCAAATATATACCAAAACCCTCATATGCAAGGGCAGCGAATTTTGCCGCCCGTGCAAAAAATATCTCAAATTTTCCTAACACTGGAAAATTTCTAATTTCATTTTCCCGAGCCCGCTTCTCCTCTGATTCTTGGCCAGCTCGCACTATAGCCCTTTTTCAAGCGCACTCCCATAGTCGTGATCGTCAACATGCAATTTTCCCAGATTGCCCATATTTTCCCTGATTGCATGATCATGATTTCTGTTGTAGTTTCTTCTGCGGAGCTCCGTTCGACGTCAAACTTCTTCACGGTAAAAGTTCGTCCAAATGACTGACTTGTCCCGAAGAAGGCAAAAGCTATGAAGTACAAATATCAAGGTGTTTTCCCAATCACCTCAGTCCACTCTAATGTTGAGGATATTAGAGATACAGAGATTGGCCATGTTGATATGGCTGAGTTTGTAGAGAGAACCAAGTCAAACAACCCCAGTGCTATGATGAGGAAGATAGTGGAAAGTAATATTCATCTGGTTTCCTCCTTCCCGGTGGCGGCTCACAATACAGAATTTGTCCTTTAGTGTGCCCATTTCTACAACAAAGATATCAGAGCTGTGGTGGACGCCAGTGGTAATGTAATAATCAGGTTGGATCCTGAGTTCATTGACAAGGTGTTCATGTGTCCTCCTACAACAGAGGTGTTGAAGCTTGATTTCATCGAAGCTCAAAAGGAATATGACAAGAATCCAGAGAAGGCAAAGAAAGTAATCAACAACAAATGGTTGAAGATTGTGAGGTCAAGTTTGTCTAGATGGCCACGTAGCTTTCCTCGAAGCGATTTTGTGGAAGAAGTTGGTGATTTGATTACCCTCCTCAGCAGGATAAGAGGTTTGTCATCCTCTTCACAATTTCATGAATGGATGTATCCCTTCATTAAGGTCATACTCCAAGGCAAGCAGGTTATTTTCTGGGGAGAGCAAATTAGTAACGCTTTGCATGATCAGCTGACGAAGGTATCCACTACCTCCAAGTTCTTCATGACTTCCTACCTGGTATACATTGCAGCCTCCATGAGGATTTTTCTGGGATTATCATCAGAAGGGGATAGGAGAGTAGTTCCAGTATACCAGTATTATTCTCAACTAACGTTGAAAGGTTCAATTCACCATTTC
Source organism: Cunninghamia lanceolata (assembly GCA_027924645.1). Lineage (NCBI taxonomy): Eukaryota > Viridiplantae > Streptophyta > Pinopsida > Cupressales > Cupressaceae > Cunninghamia > Cunninghamia lanceolata. Next base: position 22,482,196 of record BSBN01000090.1, on the reverse strand, counting down.
AGGAGAGTGAATGATGCATTCTTTGCTGTATTCTTGTGTCTTTTTAATCCCCAACTGGAGCAGAGAAGAATTTCAGATGAGGCATGGACAGTGGTTAATGGTTTTGGTTGTATGTTTTTGCAATTTCCATCTTTCTCCTACTTAAGGGTTGGCTTTTTCCAAGGCTACCCTTATATGCTTCCAAGGTTTCCTTCAGATAGATTGGTCTTGATGGAGTTGTGCAGACAAATGATTGTCGTGCATAACAAACAGATGGAACTCAAGAAGCCCGGATTCAGATTTCCTGTAGAAATCGGTAGATACTCAGTATTGACTGCCGCAAAGGCAAGAGCTATGGAGACGGAAATGCAGTTGGTCACCATGAAGCAATTCAAGAGGAGACCAAAGTTTGATTACCGGGGCGTAAAGGATAAAATCAAGAGGAAAACACAGTTCCATGAACCCATGGTGGAAGATGTCTGGATAGATGTGAGGACAGAAGAAGACATCAGGAAACTGGACTATAGCAGGCTGTCTCTAGATCAAATTGAATATCTGGGACTTGTTGATATTCCAGAAGACCTTGTGGATGATGGCGAATTGGTTGATGCCAAGTATGAAGCAGAACAGATAGCTGGTACTCCTCTACCTCCATTTCAATGGTCCCAAAAGGAGCTGACTTCGCTAAGGAAGAGATTTGAACCCATATTGGCTAACACCAATAAGTGGCTGGAAGATAAAGGAATTACGCTGAAGGAATTCCTCACTGGTTCAGAAACTGAAGTACAAGAGCAGACTGGTAAGAGGGTTGAAAACAGAACGAAGAATAAGAGTGATGCTCCATCATCCTCTAAAACACATAAACCTAAAATCAGATTTGTAACAAAGAAAGCAAAAGTTGTTGAGGAGGAACCTGAAGCGAAAGATATGGAAGTTGAGGAGCCAGCGGCCGAGGATCCAACAACTGAAGAGCCAGTTACAGAAGAGATGGATGTTGAAGACAAGGATTCAGAGCAACAAGATAAAGAGGCATTGTCTCCACAAGACAATACACCTGTTGCACCCCCTGTGCCTACTTCCCCATTATCATTCCTTCCTCTGAATCCCCCTCTCCTCCTAAAATAATTTTTGATAATCCCCAAGGCACTTTTGAAAATGTTCTCCATTCTTCCGATTCAATTCCTAGTTTGTCTTCTTCGTCATTTGATATAGGAGATACTTCTATGTTTGATCATTTTGTGATGAATACTGAGCAAGTTTCAAGTGCCAATGTAACAGGTGCGGTTTTTACCAACACCCCGCCTATTGTTTCTACCACCAGCACAAGTACAGTTCCAGTAACACCAGTGGTAGGAATGGACTCCAATGTGAATACTTCTCTGCTGCCACCTTGGTTGTCAGCTTACACGCCAAAGAGGAAAAAGCAAGTCATCTCTCCAGATGATTTTGATTTCACTAAGCTGGCACCTGCAAAACCTAAGGCTCCGAAGAAACCAAAGATCCTTTCAAGGGTACTTGAAGAAAAGGGGCAGAAAGTTTTGGAGATAGCAAAACCCCCACAGGATGCAACTGTTGAAAATTTTGACATGAATGACTACTCAATTTCTAGGGTTGAATTGGGCAAAATCACACATGAAAGCGCTAAAAATGATATGCAGTCAGTCATGGACATCCTGATCCAAAAGTTTGACAGGGAAAAAGAAATGAAAGATTACTATAAGGCAAAGGCAGAACAGCTGACTGCAGTGGTAAGAAAGATCACTTTGAATTCAGAAGCAGTTACTCCAGAGGCCGTATCTGTAGAAGACCCTGTCATCCTGAAAGCGGAAAAGACTCACCTCCGAGGGAAAGTACTTGAAGAGTACTTGGACAGGATGCGAGCCCAGGGAATCTCTTTGCTCACGGAGGTATTTGAGAAAACGGATAAGATGAGGAAAGTAAGGGCAGAACTCAACGATCTCATTGATGCCATCTCTCATGATATTGAGCGCACAGAGGATACTCATGATAAGTGGGTGGAAATGAGGAAGCTGAAAATAAGCACTTTAATATCCATTGGTGCCATTTCCAACAGGGATTCATATATAGAAACAAAGGAAGCTCTAATGTACAGGAGCAATGTGCTAAGAAATTTGATCAAGGATCTCGAAGCTGCAAAGGAAACCAGTGAAGAAAATGATGTTAACATTTTGCATAAGCTGGAGGAGTTGCCTTGTAAATTGGTATCACAGGATAACCAGTTTCTTTCTGCAGAAGAAATGGTTAAGGAATTTGAGGACATGTTTCAGAAGGAATTTGAAGATAAGGTATTTTCAATAACTTCTGTGGACAGCATATTAGACAACCAGTTAACCTTGGACAACTTGAAAACCAGGTTAACCAATCATGCCAAGTCAATCACTACAGTAAGGGATGCCATAGTGAGGGCCAGGATGATCTTCAAAAACACATTCAACCCAGATAGCATTGAAATGCAGGCGACCTTCACTATGTATGATGACCACGTGAGAAAAGGTGGTGACACAAATTGAAGCAGCTGGTTTTTCCCTGAGTTTATTTTCTGATTTCCATATGTACTTTCAAAACAGTTTTGGACATTTTTACATGTACATTTTTGATACGCAATTACATGTAAAAAATAGGAAGTCCCAAGTCAATAAGGACTCCTATTTTTGAATAAGTCAAAGTAGTTGTAGATTTCCTAGATTTTCTCAAGGTCTTTCCCTATAAATAAAGGGGACCTCTTTTGTAAATATTATCTTTTTTTTTTACTGCAAGAAAACTCTGGCAAATTGAAAAGCAAATCAAGACTTTGTGCTTATTGTGAAAATCAATATTCAAATATTCATCAATACAAGAAAGCAAGTTCAATTCCAATCTTTGTCTTGGGATTATTTGTGTTGTGATAGTTTTGTTCTTATGTCTTGCTATCATAATCTTAATTGGTAATAATTGAACTGTGGAGTTTGTTTCAAGTGATTAAAAGAGCGCCCTTAATTTGATTCTGATAAACTTTGTATTATCAAATCGGTTGTGGGTTATATGTTCATGTTTGAGAAAATACAACAGTTTGGGGACTTTGTGCTGCAAGTTGTTATATTTGAATTATTTTTATGATATTGAAGAGGAGTGAAGACTTTGGGCTGCATTCTGCTTCAAAGAGTTCTGGTTACAAGTAGTGAGTGAGGTAACGGAAAACTTTGTGTTTCTGTGATATTGTGATAATTTGTAAGTTTTATATCAAGAGTTTGAAGTATAAACATCTATTCTGAAAAAAGAGAATGAGATGAGATGGAACCACCACCAACTTAGTTTTTAGTGTACATAAATTTGATAAGTTGTTTGATTCGCAAAAGTTAAGCAATTAGAGGGAACCTCCCCTTGCTGAGAGGAGAGACTTTGTCTCATCATAGCTGTGGCTGATATACCCATTTTGCCGTTAGCAAGTTAACGACAAAATATTCACCCAACAGGATTAAGGATAGAGCATTTGTATTACCAAAAAGAGGAGCAAAAGACATTACATCTATTGTGGCCAAGGTGGCCACCCACTCAGTTTACACAAAATACCAGAGCTACTACTTGTAATGATGCCAATACTTTTACCTTTTTACATCATATAAGCAAAAAAACTATATTACTAAAAGGTAACATCATATACTATTTAGAGGCACCATATGATCCTGGTTCAACAAAGATATCATCTTGATTTGATGAGTCTACATCCAAATCTGACAGCAAATCAGGAAAGGAATCTGGGTCTGCATCGAACTCCAAGTCTGCTACCAGTTCAACATCTGCTCCTGGTTCAACATAAACATGTCAGACTCCATCTTGATCAACAAAAAGCCTGAGAACACCCTGATCATCAATCAAGGTAGGGGAAGGATCCACAAGGTCTAGAAACTGAGTGGGCATCTGTGACTCAACTGTCTCCTCTTTGTCTACCAAATTCATCTCCTTGCATTTACTGTGTAGCTCATCCAACTTCTCAGTGAATGCAAGGCAAGTTTTCTTCATATCTTGCAAGCCCACATGACTTGGGGATGAGCTAGCCTTTGAGTGCAAAGAGGGAACATCACCTCCATCATCAGAAAAAATAGCAATTTGTGCTTCAATAGAGGTTGCCACCTGGAAAAGGAAATCAACTTGTGTGAGTCTAAATTTAGGCCCAGTAAGAACCCTAACTTTGTTTTGGAAGTAGTCTTCATTCCTTTTTTTCCACATCCACAAGACCTCAGTAGTAAACAGCAACTAGAACCTATTGGTTTTAGTGTCAAAGCTAGCTAGACAACCAAATAGAATACCAAGTTTACACAAAGGAGAGTTTAGAGACCAATTGGGCAGACATCCCATGAAAACATCCCAGGTTTTGCAAGCAAAAGGACATTGAAAAAAAATGTGATCACAAGACTCAACCAATTACAAACTTTGCAAACACTATTATTAGCACCCAGTGGTAATTTCCCTAGACCAAGAAGCCATCTAAAAGATCCTTTCTTAGGTTCCATAAAACTGGACCAAAAAGACAAAAAGATCCTCCTAAGACATTTGTGACTAACATTACAATCCCAAACTTTGGCACGGTGCTTAAAGATCTCATCAGAATCCTTTAAAAGTTTATAGATCCTTTTAGGCTCACAAAGTTTTAAACTAAGTCCATTGTTCCATTTCAGTATACTCAGCCATTCAGGCTCATACAACAATTTTGTGTGGGTAGGAATAGCAGAGAAGGCATAAAGAAGGACAAAATAAGTTCTCTTTTGAGTATCCTTGAGGCCAAAATGAAGTCTCATGGTCTCCCAATTTTTAATGCCTTCAGAGGTACAAATATCTTGGAATGAAGATAATCCCAGCTTATGCCATTTCAGACAGGAACACCCTTGAATAAGAGCTAAATGCCTATCCTTGTGTTTCAAGGACCACCAAACTGATAAGTGCTCTCTCCATCGCACAGTAGGCCTTTGCAGTTTATTTTTGGAGATAAGAGTTCGACAGACTTCCCATGCCTTCTAAATAGAGGCAAAAACAACTGACCCAAATGGTTTCACCTTGAAATCCCTAAAAAGGAGGTCATGAGGATGAAGATCTCTCCAGCCTAGGGCCGATCTTAGCCTTGAGAGTTTGAAGTTATTCCTTACAAGAACCTTCCAAGGTTCATTTCCTTTCAGAGCCTTTACAATCCACTTTGCCACAAGAGCCATACCCTGCAATTTTAAGTCTTTCAAACCTAGCCCACCATGATCTTGACTAAAGCAACAACAATCCCAGTTAACATGGTGTTTTTTCCTGTTCCCTTTACCATCTGACCACAGAAAGGCCCTGATTGCCTTCTGAATACTTTCAATTTGCACAAAAGAGAAGAGCCACATAGAGGCATAATAAACAATATATGCAGAGAGGATTTTCTGGCACATTTGAAACCTCCCAGCAAGAGACAAAGCTTGTTTGCTCCAACTTCTAAGTTTGACATCAATTTTGGAGAATAATCACTCCCACATCTGTTTGAGGGAGGGATCTAGAGCAAAAGGGATACCCAGGAACCGAACTAGCTTCTTGGGGCCACCCCACTGCCAATCACCATCCCCCAGCTAGTTAAGAGGGGAATCAAACCACCCTAGGAGGACAGATTTGCTAATAGATATCTTGGCACCTGAGGCCAAACAAAACTTATGGACTCTTAGCTTCAAATTATCAAGATTATGCTTTTCAATAACCGGGAAGATTGCAGTGTCATATGCAAACTGCATATTGAGTAATGGGTTACCATTAAGCAAGTGAATACCTTCAAATTTACCTGGCACCAACTCAGTTCTCAACAGATAGTATAGAGCTTCAGATGTTATGACAAATAATGAGGGGGCCAAAGGACATCCCTGCCTAATAGATCTCCCTAATGGGAAAGAGGAAAAAAGTACACTATTGACCTCCACCTGGGCCAAGGCATAACTAAACAACATATTCACCATCCTTACAAATTCATTTGGAAAACCAAATGCTTTAAGTATGTAGATGATAAAAGACCATTCCACCTTGTCATATGCTTTCTCAAAATCTAAAAGTAGGATTCCTGCATTCTGGCCTGAATTTTTAGCCCAATGAGAAGCCTCCCAACTAGTTAGAAGGTTTTCCAGAATATACCTACCCATGATAAAGCCAATCTGAGTGACATTGATAATAGAGGGCAGAATATCAACCAATCTCTTTACCAAAACTTTTGCTATGATCTTATAAGAGACATTAAGGAGAGTAATAGGCCTCCAGTTCCTCAAATTTGTTTTGTCTCCCCCTTTAGGAATAAGCTTTATGATCCCTCTATTGATCTCTTCCCCAAGGGATCCTTTGGCTATGGCTTCTTGATAAACTTCAAATAAATCTTCCACAACCCAATCCAAGTTGATCTTGTAAAACTCAACAAGAAACCCATCAATGCTTGGAGATTTACAGTTGCTCATAGAAAGAATAGCTGCTTTAATTTCATCCTTGCAGACTGGTTGCTTCAACTTCTCAGCCATGGCACTATTAATTTTCTTGGGATAGACCAGAGAACACATCCTTTGTGCCTTCACACAATCAATACCTCCATCCTCAGCCATGAAAATCTATTCATAAAACCTTTTAAATAACTCTTGAATATCTTCCAACTCCGTATATACCCTATCATTTTCCACAATGGAGTCAACGTGTTCCTGCTTAAATTTATTCCTCAGTAGGCTAAAAAAGTATTTGGAGCCTTTATCTCCTCCTTTTATCCAGTTAAGTCTGGCTTTGTGTTTAGCATTTTGAGCCTTGAGATTCTCAAAGCACCTTAGCCTATGCTTAGTGGCACTAAGAGCTGAGACCAACTCCAAGTCAATAGGGGTCTCTTGGATTTTCTTCTTATATTCAAGAAATTCTTTCTGTAGCACTTTTTCTTGCTTCCTTCTATCCAAGGCAAATTTCTTGCCACACATTTGGAGGAGGTTCTGACAAGCATTGATAAGTTCAGACCAATAGCAACCTGCCCCCTTATGAAAGTGAGTCATTTTAATGAGGCTTCTCATAACTAAGATACCGTGTTTGCAATCCTCATTGTCCAAAAGCAGAGTATTAATCTTGAAGGAAGAAGAACCAGTGGGCTTAGCATCCTCACCAAGCCCAATAATGGCAATGTTAGCGATAATAGGGTGGTGATCAGATAAGGAACTGGGGAGAACTTTGACTGCATTGTCCTTGTTGGATTGAGAAAATCTAAACAAGTCTTTGTTGGCATATAACCTATCCAATCTACAATATGTCCTCCTTTTGCTAGCTTGGGCATTGTACCAAGAGAACCAAATCCCTTTGTTTTTGCTCTTCCCACCTTCCAAGGGATCCCACAACCTTAGAGACTTCTTAAGAGTGGTTCAGAGGAATTTCTCATTACCTTTCCATTCTATGCTAAGATCTCCTAGCTTATCTTCTTTATGTTCCACCATATTAGAATCACCCGCAATCAACCAAGGCACTTTAGGAAGGTTAACATAGAGCCAATCCCACAAGCAACTTCTCTCTCTATAATCATTTGAGGCATACACTAAACAAAGTCCAAAGCTGCAACCATTGAGGTTAAAGCAGGCCCAGATAACTCTATTACAAGGGGAAGAGCCAGAGTGTGTAATGTACTGATCCCATCCGCGCTTCATTAGGATAACCGATCCTCCCTTACCCTTTTGATGTTTAGAGTTCAATTTTTAGGAGTCTTTCCATATAAATCTGAGAATATTATCCAATTGAAATCCAACAGCTTTAACTTCTTGAATCATTAGAAAATCAATATCCTTATGTTTATTAACCAAGTCTCTCACTAGATACTTCTTGTCAGGGGATTCCAGGCCCCTTACATTTCAACTAATGCACTTCATGGATCAATAAGGGCAAAAGATATGGTCCAATCATTAAGCCTCATTTTTAGAAATGCCCATGTTATCAAAGCATTTTGGGAGCTTATCCCCTTTGACCCTTTTTGAGTTGAATATCTTTCTCTTGACATACTTCCTTTTTTTTTTTTTCTAAGCTCTTCCCCCTTGGGGACAACTTCAACCTCTTCAAGGACATCCAAATCGGTCTTAGCATCCTCATCCTCCTTATCTGGGGGTTCCAAGTCAATACCAGATGGTCCTTGAGACTTAATAGGGAGACCAACATCATGAAGCACCTCATTCATCTTTCTAGCCAACATGTCTTCTCTAATCTTCATCAGAGCAAGTTGCTGGGCATTCTTTTTAGGAGGGACAATAGGCACTGGGGGTTCCAGAGGGGGCACCTTCGAGGCTGATTTAGATTCAGAGAGACTTTTATCAATGGGGTTAATATACCCTTTAATGACAGTGTCCCAAACCATCTTATTTTCACCAGCTAGTCGGCTAACTGGTGTAGAAGCATCAAAGTTTGCATAATTAGAAATCAATACAGGGTCTAAGGGGAGCAAACAGAGGAGTCAGAATTAGAAGCCCCAAAAACCCTACTTACCTTCCTTCCACCCGGGGAGGGCAGCGGGGTGGATTCCACCACCTCCACAGAATCTGAAGCGAGAGGATTCAAGGTATCATCTACTAACTTCAATTTTTCAAAACTATTACGAATTTCTCTTATGGAGCCATCCAAGGTATTAGACCCGGTAAGGGCAAGCTAAGGGCACGGTGGAGTCCCAACCATTAATGAAAAAGGGTTTTTCGTAACAGTGGCCGGGGCTCCCCCCTGCCCACCTCCCCCCGAACCAGAGACATTTTTAACACCAGAGAAATTGTGGGCAAAAAGACTATTCTCATCCTTCTTTTTAGCCATAGGGCATTCCCTCCTTTGATGGCCATCCACTTTGCAGCAGAAACAAGAGTTTAGACCATCGAGGCCAATCACTTCGCAAACAATCAATTTGGAACCCCTTTGAACATGAATAACATCTGGTATAGGGGCTCCGGATATGAGGGAGACTAACACCCAAGCATCCAAATGCAGGGGAGTAACCCTCGACTCTTCAACTTTAAGCACTTTGCCCAATGGTTCAAGAACTTTGTTTAAGAAGGGCCACAGTTGAATAGGAAGGTTTTTTTTATTAAAAGCCACCGTGGCATAGAGCAAAATTTAATCTCCTGCAAAGAGGCCTCAGGATTCCATTGAAATGCTTTGAAGAGGGACTTCCCAATGTTCCAAAAATCCCTACCCAAAATCTTTTTCTGCATATTATGATTTTTCAAGATTATAACAAAGACTCCTTTTGAAATCATTCGACAGAATGAAACATGCACCCCTAGTTTTTTCCCCCACACTAAGAATAACTAATTGTCAAAGAAACTTCTTGTAGGCAGAGCATTCAAATCCACGCAAACAAAGAATAGAGCAACATTTTTCAGTCTATTTTCTTTGTCATCAATAGCAAAAAGCATTCCAGGATTGGGACACAAGATTAACTTCTTCAACTCATTAGGGTTCTTACCTTCCTCTCACTCCTGCATGCCTATCCCACTAACTCCACTGCCCGTTTCTCCCCCTTCCACCTCCTTAAAGCATGCATTTTCAAGCGGAGGGGCGACATGGCTCACATTTAGGGCCTCCTTAAAAGATTTCTTAGGGTGCAGACAACCGGCAACAACATTGGAACCAACTTCAATCCCATCATCAAAGGCATTTAATTCTTCCGGCTGAGGGGCCTGAGCCTCGGCCATCATCGTGCGAATGCAAGAGTCTCACATGTGCAGAGTAAATATCCCCCAACCCCGAGGCGGGAATAAAATTCAAATAAAGTCAATTGAATGAAAACAATTTGAAATATTCCAACAAAGGAATAATCAAAACAAAACTTTCAATAATACAAATCCAGCCACCAACAACACCAAGGCCCAATGAATATTGCAGAACCAAGAGGACGAAGCAGACTGATTGGATTCTTAGGGCGAGCCCTACAACTTGCTCATGGAGGGAAGACCAAACCCTCGACCAAGTTGTAGAGCCCCCTAATTTTTCGGATCCTTGATATCTTTTTTGGTGTCATTTATATTAATATTTCAAAATTATTATATTATTATATTATAACTATTAAAAAATAAATAAATAATTTATAGTAAAACGAATGAAAAATAAAAAAATTAAGACAATGGAAGCACGGGAAAAAAATTGTTGATAAGTAATCGCAATCAGGCCTGGAATTTGACGGTCACCCCTGCCTGTCATATAAAATTTTTATGACGACTTGGTCATTTAACTACCTTTCAATTGACGTTTTAAGAAAACTATAAGTTGCCAAAAATGTTGAGTGAATTTTTTTTATATTGAAAGAATGCAAGTTACACAAAAACAATTTAAAGACTGCGAAATAGAACAACAATCAACAACACAATCACAAAGAAATCTACAAATAGGAAGACCAACAACTCCCAACCATTTCAACAACTAAAAAGATGAAAGTGCCATAAAAAAAATTATAGCCACCTGTTGTCATTTCAATGTAGAATGTTTTTTTTTTTTTTTTTTTTGTGGACATTGAATGCTATCAAAAGGGACATAAAGGCATATATATTCATTTCTATTGTGTAAATTGAAGTTCTAAAAAAATCAATAATTATATATTGAAAAGAAACACTAAGGATTTCTTTTTTCTTGAACCAAACACTTGTAAATTGCAATCATTCAAACGAAATTTCAAAAAGATAGAAAGAAATAAGTTTCAAAAACTATTGGTTGTACCTTAATAGCAGCCCATCCACTCCACAAACCAACTTGCCCTCCTTTTGAACTCGGAGAGAACTTTCAACCCCCTCCAATTTGGCTTTCACTAGGTATCTTGGTGCGTTGATAAAAAAGTGACCTTAGCGAATTGAATCACAATGGAGGAAATAGTAGCAATTTTTTTATCCCTGTAATTATAAGTCAACATTTACAGCTCTTAATTGTAATTTGCAAAGTTGTACTTATTCCATATATAATAAACAATGAATAACGTATATTAACAAGTATAAACAAAGCAAATATTTGTTTCTAAATTGATTTTTAAAAATTAAAAAAAAAACAATAAATAACAAGTATAACAAAGCAAAGATTTGTTTCTAAATTGATTTTTAAAAATAAAAAACAATAAAACAAAGCAAAGATATGTTTCTAAATTGATTTTTAAAATTTATTGAAGATATTCTAATTTAATATATATTTCTATATCAATTTTAAAAAAGTTAAAGATAACCATTGTAAAAGAAAACATCATTTATATTTCTATAACAAATTATTATAAAATAATATATATTACTAATAATATTATATTATATTACCTTATAATAAAATTTTACGAATAATTTAAAGTGTCATATATACGGTTATTTAAAAATTTAACAAGTCAAGTTATACGGTCTAATAAGTTTTAAGGTTGTAAAATACAGTCTAAAATGCCAAAAACTGCCAAATAGACCATCAAATTCCAACCCTGATCGCAATGAGAAATACCTAAGCTTGCGTGGAATGAATAATTCGATAGTTATTTCAAAAATTCGATTTGCGTGGAATGAAGAATTCGTGGAAGGTTTTTAAAAACTTTGAAAATCGCGAACAAAAAACCGGCGCAGACAAAACGGTGAAAGAGATTCTGGACGGAAAATAAATCACGGAGAAGGGATTTCCCGGGCGTCCGACAATTTTACAGGAGAAATCTCCCACATATCAGCCTATCGGCTAATTATTCTTTTATTGCTCGCCAAGATGTTTAAGCTTGCACAAGCTGCGCGCAGGGCAGCGGTAAATTAAACGAATACAGATTTCATTGGAAAATGTATAATAGTTTGTTGTAATTTTGTAAACAATTTGTACGGGATTTGCAGGTGGCCCTGGGTGTGAGGAGTGTCAGTCCGGTACTGCGCCATTTTTCAGTAGCTTTGAATTATGTAAGTAAACGCCCAAATCATTCTTTTGAGTTTTTTTATTTATAAATTAAATTTTTGGGTGTTTTAATATATTGTTTGGAATGATTATAATAGTTTCTATGATGCGCCTGATGTTTCAGCACTTGGATTCTCAGTATAGAAACCCCAATGTGGCATGGCATTTTACAGAGCTTAACAAGGAGCGGGTAACCTTTTATTTGATGCCCTAATGCGTTAGATCTGCAACATTTTTATATGGATGAATATTTAATGGAGATTTTATTTCTTTGGGATTTCAATTTCGTATCTCTTTATCCGTTTCTACATTTTTCCTGCACATTTAGATAGTTCAGCCTCAGTTAGCCTTGCTGGTGAAGACATTTGTATTTCATGTCGTAGGTCATATATTGGAAGCCGTGAGAGGGTTTGGTTATATAGGTCAACACAGTTTAAGGCAAGTGGAACAAAACAGAACCGTGTAATGCTTGCATAAGTGGGATTTCATTGGCTTGGTGGTCACTAGGCTGGTCACCTAAAAACTGCCTTTGTCTTTCACCTTTTTGTAAACAGTTGAAGGGAGTTTGCAAAGTTAGGAGAGAGTCCTTCATCCTATACCTTGATGAGGGTCGTGACGATAGACACAAAATGCTGTGATACAAATAAATGACACTGTAACCCAGAAAAACAAAAAAAATGTGGAAATATAAAAAATGTAATCCGTGATTTGTTCAGTAAATTATTCAGGGACATGTGAGTTTTCAAAAGGATCCTTGGAGCGCTTGGGGCATGTCACGGAGGAGGAGAGCCAAGGATTGATCCAACAAAGATTAGCCCATCCTCAATTAGCCAAAGCCTTCCAATGTCACTGAAACAAAGATTATTGAAGTTGCTGTAGGGTATTTGAGGAAGTTCATAAAGTCGTTATCTTCAATAGCATGCTGTGACTTCAGGGCTAAGTCATTTACATGGAAGCTTCCCTGATGCATTTGTGAGAAAAGTGTCTAACAATTTATTGACTGGAAGCTTAGCTCCCCTGGCAATATGACCATCGAGAGGCAAGTCCATGCAAGAATTGTGAGCTTAGGTGAACTTTTGGTGATGGTAGAATAAATTTCACTCAATGGTGTAATGACCACCTTAGTTTATTTCTTCAAAATAATGTCAGCAGAAATCCAAAACACAGGCAGTCTTCGAAACACTTTCTGATCACCAAGATCCTGAGGTGGACAAGGTGAGAGCATATGGTGTTCAAATTACACTTCTACTCAATCTGTTACGGTATTGAATGTAATGCAAATGTTTATGTACACACCAAGCATCCACGAGGACCACATGCCTCGCTTATTCAACGAAGTGTGTAATGTGCAACCAAACATACACTAGGTGCGTAGCCGACCACTTCTACGCTTCTTCTGCAGAGTGCATGATAGACAGAATGAGTATGCAAGGTACTGCCATGGTATAGTCTCGATTCAGACAAAGATGGTTGATAATACCAAACTTGACCAGTTATGAAATGCTATAGGGATTGATGGTGAACCGTCCAATCTTACAAAATGAAACATGCATTAACATTCACCGGCGGTACTACAATCCGGGGTTACAAACACAAAGATTTGTCAATATTGAACATGAACATAAACATCAATGAGCTGCAATCTGATTCTTAAATGAACTATCAATGATGAGATACAAAGGAAATCAAGCATAAACTACTCCAATCTAATGCACATTAGTTATAGCATGGATTATGGCCATTGATGATGTGCCAGGATGTCTGAAAATAAGTTTGTGAATGCTGTTGCTGGCTGTTGCAGGTCTGATAACAGTTTTGCAGCACTGAAAACTCTGTCCCAGCACCACCCAAATCATTCAAACCCCTCTATTCTGCAACTTCTCCACCTCTAAACTGCCAAAGATCCCTTCTATATCCCAGGGCGCCTTCATTTCACGAGTTTTGATCAGCAAAAGGGGGGCGATTCACCTCAGAAACCCTCACGTCCAGCTCTAGATGGTATGACCCTGTACCAACATTATAGCCTGCTAGAGTTCCCTCAAGTTCTCACTTCAAATCTGCAATTTCCACTATAAAACATGTCATGCCTTGTAATGTCCCATTTATACTTAAGGGACATTACATCGTAAGCATTAGAGATATATTCTTGGGTGATTGGCATTAGTGAAAGTCATGAATTTTTAAAGGCGTATTATCATATGATAACTCCTGTTGAATAAGGGACAATTTCTAACGTGTGGGTCCAGATGTGCAGAAATATTTTCGAAGGTATCAATTGCTATTTACATGGTTTATGTTTAGTGGACTTGTATGGGAGAATCATACAAGGTTGGATGCTTAAACTAAAGTTGATAACTGCAATGGTGGGACCCATATCAAAGGAATGTCTTGTCCACATTTTATAAAAGACAAATTAACTACTAGATATTATGGTTTGCTTCTCCTAATGGTCCGATTGATAGCTTCAAATATTGTCACATAATATATAGAAATCACAAGACAATGGGAAATCGCTAGTAGACAAGCCGTCAAGGGTTATGAAGGCAACGTCCAAAAAGGAATAGTTTATATTATGCAAAATTGGAATTAACTAAAGATTTAAATTGTTAAGAATCGTCAACACTCCTTGTTCGTCTCGTCGAAGGATCGACTCGCTTCCTTGACAAAGATCTTATATTTGTAGGGCTTAAAAAGGAAACTGAAACCCTACATATCTAATGCTAAATAAAACTGTGCAAACGGAGTGTTGTGACCTAATCACACATCGCCCCATTGCAAATGGGGACCCACCTTTTTTTTTTGCAACTTTGAGCTTGTAGAGTCCTTAGGAAGTGTTGTCTGATCTAGTCTCTTCCATGAAATTAAGAATGAGCCTCTTCGGAGCGGCGTGAAACAAGTCAAGTGAGTTAATTTCCTCACAAGTGAGAAATTAGGAGGGTCATCCGTCAAACAAGGTGCAAGTGAGAATAATTAAGCATGTCCCTAAGATACTGAAAATGACTAAGTTGAAGGCTGATGTCTTGAAATCCTGAAAAACTAAGTCTGAAATCTGATGGATCCTCAAAAATCTAGAATCTGCATGTTAAATCTCATGGATCCAAGACCTATCTCAAACATCCTGAAAGTATATTTCAAAATATTTAAAGTATATATACTTAAATATATTTTGAAATATACTTGATTTCGGGCATTGAAATTTGGCTAAGTATAAAAATTTTCCTCTGGCCTTAGCATATGCGCCCAACACTGGGAAATTTCTTCAAACTCAGTGGAATCCGCCCTCACAAGAGAAATTTCTTTAGCATTCATGATATGCGCCCTATCTTAAAAAATTTCCTCATCCTCCAACATTTGTGCTCTACATGAAGGGATTTCTTCAATAGGTTTCATATGCGCCCATGCCTTGGGCGATCTCTTTGGCAAACATTCAAAAGGGCATCTTACCTTGGAGGAAATTTCTCCATGAACATGCATGAACTCCCTTCAAGATGCCCCTTCGTCATGCCTCAAATACACTCCACTTGAGGAAATTTCTTCATACCTTGACATATGCGCCCTCATCTTGGAGATTTCCTCACCCCTTGTCCTATGCACCCAACCACAAGAAATTTCCTTACCCATCTTCAAATGCGCTCCGCCTTGAGGAATTTCCTTACACCTAGTCAGATGCGCTCAAGCCTTCATCAAGTCGGCCATGAAAAGATAAAGCAAGGTTAAAGCATGAGAATAAGGCCTTCTTCGTTGCATAAAGCGAGGCATGTTAGGAGTTTGTAATAAAATGTTGTTAATGATCAAATGCTTTTGTATTAATAGATATTCCTCTTGTGCAGGTAATGGAAGGAAGGTGGTGAGAGCTTGCACTTGAAAGTTCAAAGCATGGAAGAGCGTTGCTGGAGGAAGGAGGACATCATCACCACATGGAGGTGACCTGTTCCAGACAATCAAGATCCAACGCCAGAAGTCATACATCAAGGTCATCGCTTGAAGAGAAGAGGACCAATTCCACATTCAAGTTTCGGAGCCGTCCACTGCAATCATGAAGTCTACTCCAAGAATTCACACCCAAGGTCTACTTCCTGCACCATTCAGAGTCAGAGTCTTGCATGAATCTTGCACAAGAACAAGAACATGGGAACCACAAGAGAAATGAGTCAGATCATCAAAAGTCCATGAATTACATCAAGACAACAAGGAGTTTCAAATTTCCCAAAATTGCAAGTTCAAAAGATGCCAAGTTCCATAGGTGAAAATCCAACAATTTGGGAAGATATTCCGAGCAGTATGAACATGTTGAAAATCAAACCAGTTTGCTCGAAGATGCTTAAGTGGCACGTGCATGCCACTATTCCAATTATACTCTACCACATCTTCCGTCCAAGTTCAGTACATGTACATCAAGAAAGGCCAAGGAAGGCGCCCATGTGGAAGATGCTCTATGGATTCCATCGAAAAACGTGCCTTCATTGCCTCTCTTTTGGGCAGTTATGCATTGTTGTCTTCATCTGGGCCATTGATTCTCAAAATCAATCTTGGCCGTTCATGTAATTTCAGAGCCTATATAAGGCCCATTTCTCTCATTTGTAAGGGTTCAGATGGTTAGAAGTTGTTAAGACCTTTTAGAGTAGAAGTAGAATAGGAGTAGAGTAGAGGAGACTTCGAAATCATTGAAGAGACACATGAAATTGTTGTAATCACACACTTCAAAATTAATACAAGCTCATTGTTGGTTGGCATGGTGATCTTGTGGTTTTGGGATGTTAACATGATTTCTAATTTCTTGAATATGATGGAGAAATGTTTCCAAGTAGATTAGAATTAGACTAGAAGTGCATTGATGTAATGAGTATATGCAAAGATATTTGATGAATTCCTCTCAGTTCATACTTTGATGGTTTGTCGCGGACAAGTCATCGTGCAAAGTTAGCCTGAACCTCAACGTATTGCAATAGTTCGATTGTTGATGCTTGTTCAAGTTGCACCAGTTGTGGGTACTTGAATGTGTGTTTGCAATATGAAAATCCTTAGTCATCCTTGGGAGATTGCACTTGTTCTACGTAGTTGTTGAATTCATCATGGTGAAGTGGAGCTTGTTATGAAGGAATTTGTCTATCTTGACATGTTTCATTATTTCTTTGTCCTTAGGGTAGCCTTCTTAACCCTTGCTTTTTTCCTTTCTTTCATAGTCGGTTTGAAGAAGTTTCGTTCCAGAAGGAGGAGGAGT
The DNA here is from genome assembly GCA_027924645.1 of Cunninghamia lanceolata. Lineage (NCBI taxonomy): Eukaryota > Viridiplantae > Streptophyta > Pinopsida > Cupressales > Cupressaceae > Cunninghamia > Cunninghamia lanceolata. The sequence goes on along the minus strand of BSBN01000090.1, from coordinate 22,465,116 downwards.
AACCTATTTGAGTGAAGTAAGGAGTCAATTCAGCATAAGTCCCTTTGTGATTACCAGTAAAATCACATCAACTACTGAGTCTATCCATTGCAAGTCAAGACCTGACATATCATGAACCTTGGAGTTGTCTCATTGGATCACATTGTTTAGCCTCTGAGAGACTTTGTTCAAGAGAGGATAGAATACTTAGTATTTCATTCTGAGCTTACATGTGCATAAAAACACATCAACACGGAGGTTAACGAGTACCTGAGCGTGAAAATCAAAAGCCAAGATGTTTAAGCTTGCATGCGCAGTGGTAAATTTACCTACGACCCACGAATATGGATTCATTGGAAAATATATAATAGTTTGTTGTACTTTTATAAACAATTTGTATCGGATTTGCAGGTGGTCCTGGGTGTGAGGAGGGTTAGTTTGGTGCTGCGCGATTTTTTAGTGGCCTTGAATTATGTAAGTAAACGCCCAAACCATTCTTTGCAGTTTTTTATTTATAAATTAATTTTTTGAGTGTTTTTAATATATTGTTTGGAATGATTATAATCGTTTCTATGACGCGCCCGATGTTACAACACTTGGATTCTCAGCATAGAAACCCTAATGTGGCATGGGATTTTAGAGAGCTTAACAAGGAGTGCGTAACCTTTTATTTGATGCCCTAATGCGTTAGATCTGCAGAATTTTTATATGAATGAATATTAATGGAGATTTTATTTCTTTGGCATTTCAATTTCGTATCTCTTTATCCGTTTCTACATTTTTCCCACACATTTAGATGGTTCAGCCTGAGTTAGCCTTGCTGGTGAAGACATTTGTATTTCATATCGTAGGTCATATATTGGCAGTTGTGAGAGGGTTTGGTTATATAGGTGGTGTAGGAGAACCTTAGGTCTAGTAGGCGTAAGTTAATATTTTGGCTTGGTTTAATGTTTTTCCATGTAATAAGGTCATTTAAGACCATATCATGTGTGTTTGAGTCAATATTAGGTCATTAGGTGGATTGGTGAGTCAAGTTGCATAAAGTTGTCAAGTTTGCAAAAATTTTGCAAAAGTGCAAAAATAGGGAATAGGAAGAGTCACCGGTTGTAAATGAGGAAGTTGCATAGTTGTAACTAAAATGAAAGTTGGGAAATGTTGGGGAAATGTTAAATAAGCTTGGGAAGCTCGAGACCAAAGAGAGGGGCTGGTCATATTTTGAAGAAAATCAATAAAAACTAACTTTGTTTCCGCAAATCTGAACGTGATTTTGCTGTTCCAGGCTTGTGTACGGTTTTTTCGGTATTATCATGACCTCAAACCAGTTGGAATTGATGGAGCATTGAGTCTACTTTCATTTGCACTTTGTTTCATTGAATTTCATCAAGTTTTGAGCATTTTATAGCAAATTTTCTAAAACTAGTCAGAAAACCTCATGAATTAGGCATTGAGTTTGCATAGGACTTAGGGTTTGGTGAAAAGCTCTTGAGAAATCATTTGAAGTGGTTGGATATGTTGAGGCAAACCATCTATGACCTGTTTGAGGTGTTGGCATGAAGGTTTGAAGTCTAGAGATTGAAGACCCTGTTGTGACCTAGTGGAACAAGCCTAATTAGGCCTATTTGAGACTAGGACAGTCCAATTTTGAAGCAATATTTCCAAAGAAACCCTGACCCATTGTGAGATATGTTTTGAAGGAGCCAAAAGGGTATTTGAATCAAGTCTTCTCTCTCGGAGATCAGTTCTGGTTTGAAAGTTATGACCAGAAAACATGAATTTGCTGCTCCATTTCAAGCCTAATTCAAAGCGTAGCAGTCAAGATTTGGCCTGTGTTCCAAAACACCCCCACCGGAAAATGAGATATGTTGTCAAAGGGGATAAAGGGTATTTGTCATAGTTACCGAATCGGAATCGGGCACGGGTACGGGTACGTGATTCCGGTACGCCGGTACGGCAAATTTTTTTGGGGGGTTGGGTACGTTTTGGGTACGTCTATACAAAAACATATAAAAAATTAAAATATTTATAATAATATTAAAAAATATACATATAAATAATATTATTATGATTATTAAATATTAATTTATTAATATAAATTTCTGATTAAAAATTTAATTATAGTTACATGTTTAATATTTATTATAAAAAATAATAAATTAATAACATTTAATAATTTATTATAAAAAATAGTTTAATATTTAAATATTTTAAATTTTAATTTAAATTTACACTTTAGTATATAAATTTAAAATTAAAATTAAAAAATACTATATGTTATAAGTTTTTAAATTTATAATTTCATATTAATAATATTATATCTTAAAGGTTTTTAAATTAATAAATATTAAATACTATTAAATTATTAAATTTTAATATGCTTTATTTAATTTACTTTAAAATATTATTTATAAAATAATAATTAAAATTAATACTATAGTTTTTAAATTTTAAAATACAAAGTACTAAATACTAATTATTTAAACAAAAGTATATTAAACTTTAATTAGCGATACACATTTATATGTGAGCATTGTAGTGCTCGGAATTATCTCACGCTGTCTTAAAAAAAAATCACGCCGTCTAAACAAAAATCACGCCCGCAAAGGTAAAATAAGGGGCTCCGCGATCTGCTGCAAACCCTCCTCCTGCACAGGTATCTCCAGTACCAGCCGTTACCTCAGAGGTGCCTAATCGATTCCATGGCGTTTTTCGCGTGTACCCGATTCCGGGACGTACCGTACCCGGAACCGGTAGGGTTAGAGGGCCGATTCGGCAACTTAGGTATTTGTAACAACAATTAGATTTTGGCTATGAGGTCTGGTTTGAAAGTTGCGTTGGAAAAACAGGTTATGGAGTTCTACTAGGAATTAGCAGGCCTAGGTAGAGAAACCCACCAATAAATGCTTGACACCTTGAAGAATTGGTTGATTTAGGTCAAGTTGAATCTAACCACCCCTGCTTTGCATCAATAGGTCAACACAGTTTAACGTAAGTGGAACAAACCAGTACCATGTAATGCTTGTATAAGTGGGGTTTCATTGGCTTGGTGGTCACTAGGCTGGTCACCTAAAAACTGCCTTTGTCTTTCACCTTTTTACAAACAGTTGAAGGGAGTTAGCAAAGTTAGGAGAGACTCCTTCATCCTATACCCTGATGAGGATCATGAAGATAGACCCAAAATGCTGTGATACAAATAAATGACACTGTAACCCAGAAAAACAAAAAAAATGTGGAAATATAAAAAATCTAATCCGTGATTTGTTCAATAAATTAATCAGGGACATGTGAGTTTTCAAAAGGATACATGGAGCACTTGGGACATGTCACAGACGAGGAGAGCCAAGGATTGATCCAACAAAGATTAGCCTATCCTCAATTAGCCAAAGCCTTCTAATGTCACTGAAACAAATATTATTGAAGTTATTGTAGGGTATTTGAGGAAGTTCATAAAGTTGTTATCTTCAATAGCATGTCGCGACTTTAGGGCTAAGTCATTTACATGGAAGCTTCCCTGATGCATTTGTTAGAAAAGTGTCTTAACAATTTATTGACTGGAAGCTTAGCTCCCTTGGCAATATGACCATCGAGGGGCAAGTCCATTTAAGAATTGTGAGCTTAGGTGGACTTTTGGTGATGGTAGAATAAATTTCACTCATTGGTGTAATGACCACCCTAGTTGTTTTCTTCAAAATAATGTCAGCAGAAATCCAAAGCACAGGTAGTCTTCGAAACACTTTCTGATCACCAAGATCTTGAGGTGGGCAAGGTGAGAGCATACGGTGTTCGAATCACACTTCTACTTAATCTGTTACGGTATTGAATGTAATGCAAATGTTTACGTACACACCAAGCATCCACGACGACCACATGCCTCGCTTATTCAACGGAGTGGGTAATGTGCAATCAAACGTGCGCTAGGTGGCGTAGCTGACCACTTCTACGCTTCTTCTGCAGGGTGCATGATAGACAGAATGAGTATGCAAGGTACTGGCATGGTATAGTCTTGATTCAGACCAAGATGGTCGATAATACCAGACTTGACCAGCTATGAAATGCTATAGGGATTGACGGTGAACCGTCCAATCTTACAAAATGAAGCATGCATTAACATTCACCGACGGTACTACCATCCGGGGTTACAAACACAAAGATTTCTCAATATTGAACATGAACATAAACATTAGTGAGCTGCAATCTGATTCTTAAATGAACTAGCACTGCTGAGATACAAAGGAAATCAAGCATAAACTACTCCAATCTAAAACACATTAGTTATACCATGGTTTATGGCCATTGATGAAATGCCAAGATGTCTGAAAATAAGTTTGTGAATGCTGTTGCTGGCTGTTGCAGGTCTGATAACAGTTTTGCAGCACTGAAAACTCTGTCCCAGCACCACCCAAATCATTCAAACCCCTCTATTCTGCAACTTCTCCACCTCTAAACTGCCAAAGATCCCTTCTACATCCCAGGGCGCCTCCATTCCATGAGTTTTGACCAGCAAAAGGGGGGCGATTCACCTCAGAAACCCTCACGTCGAGCTCTAGATGGTATGGCCCTATACCAACATTATAGCCTGCTAGAGTTCCCTCAAGTTCTCACTTCAAATCTGCAATTTCCACTATAAAACATGTCATGCCCTATAATGTCCCTTTTATACTTAAGGGACATTACATCGTAAGCATTAGTGATATATTCTTGGGTGATTGGCATTAGTGAAAGTCATGAATTTCTAAAGGCTTATTATCATCTGATAATTGCTGTTGAGTAAGGGACAATTTCTGACGTGTGGGTCCATATGTGCAAAAATATTTTCTAAGGTATCAGTTGCTATTTACGTGGTTTATGTTTAGTGGACTTATATGGGAGAATCATACAAGGTTGGGCACTTAAATTAAAGTTGATAATTGCAATGGTAGGGCCCATATCAAAGGAATGTCTTGTCCACTGTTTATAAAAGACAAATTAACTAGTAGATAATATTGTTTGCTTCTTATAATGGTCCGATTGATAGCTTCAAATATTGTCATATGAGATATAGAAATCACAAGACAATGGGAAATCGGTAGTAGACAAGCAGTCAAGGGTTATGAAGGCAACGCCCAAAAAGGGATAGTTTATATTATGCAAAACTAGAATTAAATAAAGATTTAAATTGTTAAGAATCGTCAACACTCCGTGTTCGTCTCGTCAAAGGATTGACTCGCTTCCGTGACAAAGATCTTATATTTGTAGGGCTTAAAAAGGAGAATGAAACACTACATATCTAATGCTAAATAAAACTGTGCACACGGAGGTTAACGAGTACCTGAGCGTGAAAATCAAAAGCCAAGATGTTTAAGTTTGCACAGGCTATGCGCAGGGCAGCGAAAAATTAACCTACGACCTGTTGATGATTGTTTTTAGACAAGTCAACAATTAGAGTGAAATACAAAGTATCTGACTCCCTCTTGAGACGAAGTGATCAAACAAGATGACTCCAAGGTTCCTTTCTTATGATTCTGTAAGAGACAGCTCAGTGACTAAGTATGATTTTGCTGTTAAACACAAAGGGACTTACATTAGATCTTTCTTCTTTCATTCAGCTTATCTCTCCTTCAGTGTGGATGACATATATACAAGACTTAAATGATAAAGAAATGAAAAAAGATAAAGGTTTAGGAATTTAATCTAAGGTCAATGAAGCAATGATGTTGTATGAATAGACAAACTCCTAAGTAAACCTAACTTCACTTCGCCAAGGATGCCTACAACTACATGAAGTTGGTGCAATCTCCTAAGGTTACGCGAATGGTTTTCAAATCATGAAGACTTATATAAGCACCCATAAGACGGCGCAGCTCAAACAAGCATCCACAATCGAACTTATACAGATGAGGCTCAGACTAGCTTTCCACAACACTTCATCAGCGATGAATGTTAAAAGCATGAGCTAGGAGTTGATCAAATATTCAGTACAACAAACATTCCAACAAAGAACTTCTAATCTACTTTACTTGAAACATCTCTCCATTTCATTGAAGTACAAGAAACCAAGCAATTCCACAAGACAACACTTGAACACCAAATAAACTTCCAATGTCTTTGCATTAACCTTGAGAAATATTTACAACAATTTCAAGTCCTCTCGGAGAATTTTGAGAGTCTCTCCTACTCTACTCCTACTTGCCTACAATCTAAATCTATATCTTACAAATGAGGCAACAAGGCCTTTATATAGAAGTCCCAATTACAATGAATGGCTAAGATTAATTCAATAGCCAAGGGTTTAGATCGTGCCACCTCAGAGGTAGTTACAACAATTTGCTATTTTTAGCACAAAAGAGAGAGGCAATGAAGGCACGTTTTCCAATGTGATAAGGTAAGGCAAACGCATTTAAAATATTCCTCCACATAGGAATCCCTTTGACTTCTTTTATTAAATGATACATTTAATGCATTAAATAATGCGGCTAATCAAAATTGAATGATGTGTACTTGCCACATAGATGCCACTTCAGCATACTTTGAAAATTGTATCATCTTTGTGTGATGTATTCAATGTAATTGCTTGAACTTGTATGTTTAGGAATACATCTTGTAGATCTCGCCTTGTACATCTTCTTGCAACTGGATGTATGATACTTGTAGCTCATTTGTCTAACTTCATGATTTTTTCTTCTTCTTGTAGGTAAGTTGATATGAATCTTCTTTGATGATGCTCCTTCTTGAAGAGTGGAGTAGTAGAGATATGATGACTTGAAGTAGAATATATGATAAATGAAGTGTCTTTGCTTGATGTAAAAGTTGATGAAGTGATCTTGAACGATGATCTTCGAAGTGACCCTTCGGAGTGTAGTAGATGACCTCTCAAGGAGACTTGAAGGCATTGGAAGAACTTGAAACTTGATGAATCTTGACTTGAAGCTTGGATGAATCTTTGAAGATTGAGAGATCTTAACTTGAAGCTTGGATAAATGAATGCTCTTGATGAAGTACACTTGAACTTGATATGATCCAACATGATGTTATTGATGTAAGAGACTTGAGGTGTGATCTTTTAGAGTGGTGTTCCCTTTGCAACTTGAAGGTGACTCAAGTACTTGCTTTTGATGATTCCTTGACTTCATCAACACTCCTTCTCTCAATGATGCAACTTGATGATCTTCAAAGGCGGTTAGCATGATGCTCCTTACTCCTTGCTTGAAGGTGATTCCTTGGATAACTCCTTAGCATTATTGATGATCCTACAAGACAAGATAAAAGATATATTAATCACTTCATAATATAGGAATAACTTGAAACATGTAATAAACCCCTTTCAAGCTTAGGCGCTATTATAGGTGGAAAGAGAGGTAACAAAGCGCCTATCATCATTTAGTCCCATATTCATTATTTTAATGATCTCAAATAATCACAATAGTTTAAAAAGGTCAATCCCACTTGAGATATTCATTCAAAAATGTCTTTTAATGCAATTTCTTCTAGGGCGCCAATTGAGTCGGCAGAGGCAAGAATGAGCGCCCAACACAAATGACTTCATATTTGGCATTTTAACACTTCTAAGTGATCAATCATGTTCTGGAATAACTTCATCTATTAAGCGCCAACCCTTAAAAGGTCATCTTATGCAAATTTCTTCAAGGCGCCTATCTCAAAGGTCAATTGAAGTGATTCTTTCCAGGGCGCCCTAGCTCATAAGGTTTTAATTGGTGATTGACTCTCCCTTTTGATGAGGTGAAGTACTTGAGACTTGATTTTTACCTTCACCAAGCTAGGCGCTCACTCAATGATGCCCTTAGATGTAACCTCTCCAAGGCGTTCAAGGTAGAAAAATACTAGCAAAAGCGCCTAACACAAGTTGGCCTATTTGATGTCCTCAAACTCTCTCCTTACAAGGCGCCTACTTGATGGCGCCTTGATCAAGTGACTTCATTCTTATCTCTAGGCGCTAATGAAAGTTTGTGCAAGTAGGAATGAGCGCCTAAGGTTCTTGATGACTTGATACTTACAATTTTACAATTCTAAATGATGAAACATGTCCTGAATGACCTCTATCTTTCTAGCGCCCACTTTTAAGCATAGATTTGAGTTATTTCCATCAAGGCGCCAAGACTAGATGTTTCTCCCTTAGGCGGTCATGGAAGTTGTCTTGATAGCAAATTGGCGCCTAGATCAATATCTCCTCCAGGTTGGGCGCACATTTGGGTTCAATTATCCAAGGCGCCATTTCCTTTTACAACATATATCATCCTGTCTCAAGGCGCAATCTAAGGGTTGCATAGATGAAATTTAACTTCTACTTGAGCGCTCAACCTAAAGATCTGTTAGTCTAGGCAACGAAAGATGATGTCCTAACTCAAGGCGCCTAAACTCTTTATCTTCAACCTAAGGCGCTAATTTGATGATCACTTAAACCTAAAAGGGCGGCTAAGTCAAAAAATGTGTTTAACTTGGCCAATTTTCACCTCTTGACAACTTTTCAATCAAGGCGCCTATCTTGAGGTTGGTTGAAAGTGTACTTTCCTCTAGGCGCACATTGAAGTCTATACCTCAAGGCGCACTTTTGGGGTCTCTGCAAGTGGGAAAATGCGCCTAAGTAGTAGAGCAAATTCGCGCCTAGAAATGTAAGTCGCCAAGGTAAGGTATATTGAAAAATATATTTAAGTATAAGAAAGAATTTCGTATACTTTAAATATTTTTCAATATACCTTTCAGGATGTTTGAGATAGGTCTCAGATCCACTGGATTCAACATGTAGATTATAGAATTTGGAGGATCCACCAGATTTCAGACTTAGTCAAATTTTCAGTGTTTCAGGATTTCAGGCTACCAGACTTAGTCATTTTCAGGATCTCAAACATCATGATAGGAGTTAGTTTAAACACATCATGCTCTTTCATGCTAAGGCGCAACTTGAAGTTAGTTTGAACATCTCTTGCTCTTTCATGCTAAGGCGCCAAAATGAGGTAGTCCAATGTATGAAGGGCGCCTAGCACTTGCTTGCTTATTTGAAGTTATTTACACCCTTGGGAGACTGGATCATCCTTAGGCGCAACTTGGAGTTTGTTGAACCACACTATTGCCAAGGCGCCTAAATGGCAAAAGCAACACTAAATGGCGCCTAAACTCATCTACTTCAACCTAAGGCGCAATTCTTGAGATCCTCTGAACATGCAATGGGCGCCTAGATCTAAATGTCTCTTCCTTGTCGAATTTGCAATTTTTCAAGCTTCGCAACATCAATTTGAATCAAGGCGCTTTGATTTGAAGGCTTCCTTGCCCAAGGCGCAATCTTGAGGGTGTCTAGATGATGAAAGGTGCCCTAAATTCTAGGCGGAGTTTTGAGGTGATCCTGGAGCAATTTCGCGCCCAGAACTGACAGTGCCCGAGGTAAGGTATATTGAGATAGGTCTCAGATCCACTAGATTTCACATGCAGATTCTAGATTTTTGAGGATCCACCAGATTTCAGACTTAGCCAATTTTCAGGATCTTCAGGATCAGGATACCAGACTTAGTCATTTTCAGGGTCTCAAACATCAGGATCAGGTCATCAAGGGGCTCTAAGATTCAAACACCACTAACTTCATCATGCAGAGGACATCATCCTGGACTTAGCAAAGCACTAGAATTCAAAAAAAAGGGGGGTCCCCATTTGCAATGGGGCGATGTGTGATTTGGTCACAACACGACCCACGAATACAGATTTCATTGGAAAATGTATAATAGTTTGTTTTAATTTCGTAAACAATTTGTACCGGATTTGCAGGTGGCCTTGGTTGTGAGGAGGGTCACTCTGGTGCTGCGCCATTTTTCAGTGGATTTGAATTATGTAAATAAACGTTAAAACCATTCTTTGCAGTTTTTTATTTATAAATTAAAATTTTCAGTGTTTTTAATATATTGTTTGGAATGATTATAATTGTTTCTATGATGGGCCCGATATTACAACACTTGGATTCTCAACATAGAAACCCCAATGTGGCATGGGATTTTACAGAGCTCAACAAGGAGCAGGTAACCTTTTATTTGATGCCCTAATGCGTTAGATCTGCAGAATTATTATATGGATGAATATTTAATGGAGATTTTATTTCTTTGGCGTTTCAATTTCATATCTCTTTATCCGTTTCTACATTTTTCCAGCACATTTAGATAGTTCAGCTTGAGTTAGCCTTGCTGGTGAAGACATTTGTATTTCATATCGTAGGTCATATATTGGAAGCCGTGAGAGGGTTTAGTTATATAGGTCAACACAGTTTAAGGTAAGTGGAACAAAACAATACCGTGTAATGCTTGCATAAGTGGGGTTTCATTGGCTTGTTGGTCACTAGGCTGGTCACCTAAAAACTACCTTTGCCTTTCACCTTTTTACAAATAGTTGAAGGGATTTTGTAAAGTTAGGAGAGAGTCCTTCATCCTATACCCTGATGAGGATCGTGAAGATAGACCTAAAATGCTGTGATACAAATAAATGATACTGTAACCCAAAAAAACAAAAAAATGTGGAAATATAAAAAATGTAATCCGTGATTTGTTTAGTAAATTATTCAGGGACATGTGAGTTTTCAAAAGGATCCTTGGAGCACTTGGGACATGTCACGTAGGAGGAGAGCCAAGGATTGATCCAACAAAGATTAGCCCATCCTCAATTAGCCAAAGCCTTCCAATATCACTGAAACAAAGATTATTGAAGTTACTGTAGGGTATTTGAGGAAGTTCATAAAGTTGTTATCTTCAATAGCATGCCGTGACTTCAGGGCTAAGTCATTTACATGGAAGCTTCCCCGATGCATTTGTGAGAAAAGTGTAACAATTTTTTGACTGGAAGCTTAGCTCCCTTTGCAATATGACCATCAAGGGGCAAGCTTAGGTGAACTTTTGGTGATGGTAGAATAAATTTCACTCAATGGTATAATGACCACCCTAGTTTTTTTTTTCAAAATAATGTCAACAGAAATCCAAAGCACAGGCAGTCTTCGAAACACTTTCTGATCACCAATATCCTGAGGTGGGCAAGGTGAGAGCATACGGTATTCGAATCACACTTCTACTCAAATCTGTTATGGTATTGAATGTAATGCAAATGTTTATGTACACACCAAGCATCCATGACGACCACATGCCTCGCTTATTCAACGGAGTATGTAATGTACAACCAAACATGTGCTACGTGGCGTAGCTGACCACTTCTAGGCCTCTTCTGCGGAGTGCCTCTTTTGCGGAGTGCATGATAGACAGAATGAGTATGCAAGGTACTGGCATGGTATAGTCTCAATTCAGACCAAGATGGTCGATAATACCAGACTTGACCAGTTATGAAATGCTATAGGGATTGACGGTGAACCATTCAATCTTACAAAATGAAGCATGCATTAACATTCACCGGCGGTACTACCATTCGGGGTTACAAACACAAAGATTTATCAATATTGAACATGAACATAAACATCAGTGAGCTGCAGTCTGATTCTTAAATGAAATATCACTGCTGAGATACGAAGGAAATCAAGCATAAACTACTCCAATCTAAAGCACATTAGTTATACCATGGATTATGGCCATTGATGAAATGCCAGGATGTCTGAAAATAAGTTTGTGAATGCTGTTGCTGGCTGTTGCAGGTCTGATAACATTTTTGCAGCACTGAAAACTCTGTCCCAGCACCACCCAGATCATTCAAACCCCTCTATTCTGCAACTTCTCCACCTCTAAACTGCCAAAGATCCCTTATACAAACAGGGCACCTCCATTCGATGAGTTTTGACCAGCAAAAGGGGGGCGATTCACCTCAGAAACCCTCACGTCAAGCTCTAGATGGTACGGCCCTGTACCAACATTATAGCCTGCTAGAGTTCCCTCAAGTTCTCACTTTAAATCTGCAATTTCCACTATAAAACATGTCATGCCCTATAATGTCCCGTTTATACTTAAGGGACATTACATCGTAAGCATTAGAGATATATTCTTGGGTGATTGGCATTAGTGAAAGTCATGAATTTCTAAAGGCTTATTATCATCTGATAACTGTTGTTGAATAAGGGGCAATTTCTGACGTGTGGGTCCAGATGTGTAGAAATATTTTCTATCGTATCAATTGCTATTTACATGGTTTATGTTTAGTGGACTTGTATGGGAGAATCATACAAGGTTGGGTGCTTAAATTAAAGTTGATAACTGCAGTGGTGGGGCCCATATCAAAGGAATGTCTTGTCCATAGTTTATAAAAGACAAATTAACTACTAGATAATATGGTTTGTTTCTCGTAATGGTCCGATTGATAGCTTTAAATATTGTCATATAATATATAGAAATCACAAGATAATGGGAAATCGCTAGTAGACAAGCCGTGAAGGGTTATGAAGGCACCGTCCAAAAAGGGATAGTTTATATTATGCAAAACTGGAATTAAATAAAGATTTAAATTGTTAAGAATTGTCAACACTCCTTGTTCGTCTCGTTGAAGGATCGACTTGATTCCATGACAAAGATCTTATATTTGTAGGGTTAAAAAAGGAGACTGAAACCCTACATATCTAATGCTAAATAAAACTGCGCACACGGAGGTTAACGAGTACCTGAGCGTGAAAATCAAAAGCCAAGATTATTAAGCTTGCATAGGCTGCGCATAGGGCAGCGGTAAATTAACCTACGACCCACAAATACGGATTTCATTTGAAAATGTATAATAGTTTGTTGTAATTTTGTAAACAATTTGTACCGGATTTGCAGGTGGCCCTTGGTGTGAGGAGGGTCATTCCGGTGTTGCCCCATTTTTCAGTGGCGTTGAATTATGTAAGTAAACGCCCAAGCCATCCTTCGCAGTTTTTTATTTATAAATTAAATTTTTGAGTATTTGGAATGATTATAATAGTTTCTATGATGCACCCGATGTTACAGCATTTGGATTCTTAGCATAGGAACCCCAATGTGGCATGGGATTTTACAAAGCTTAACAAGGAGCGGGTAACCTTTTATTTGATGCCCTAATTCATTAGATCTGCAGAATTTTTATATGGATGAATATTTAATCGAGATTTTATTTCTTTGGCATTTCAATTTCGTATATCTCTATCCGTTTCTACATTTTTCCTGCACATTTAGATAGTTCAGCCTAAATTAGCCTTGCTGGTAAAGAGATTTGTATTTCATGTCGGAGGTCATATATTGGAAACCGTGAGAGGGTTTGGTTATATAGGTCAACATAGTTTAAGGTAAGTGGAACAAAATGCTTGCATAAGTGGGGTTTCATTGGATTGGTGGTCACTAGGCTGGTCACCTAGAAACTGCCTTTGTCTTTCACCTTTAACAAACAGTTGAAGGGAGTTTGCAAAGTTAGGATAAGCAATCAAAGAAAGCTATCTTCATTGGAAGAAAGTTATATAATGATAAGCAAAAGGAAATGTATTGAGTCACATATATACATATGTACGTTGTATATATATCTATTGTACAACAAGTGTTAACAACAAAGAAGGATATATTGCAATCCTTGAACTGAACTTGAAATTCATCAAGAGGTACGCTATATCAACCATCTAACAAATTCCTAAGCAATCCAATTGAATTTAGGGAGATGTTTGCAGGTAGGAAGGATGGCCCTTCCCGGTTCACGAGAATTGAGTGGTGGACTGACCCTTCTCATGCTCTCATCAAGTCGGACAAATAGTAAGGGTGTGTGGCCCTACCATGCATGGTTTGGGTTGTGTGGCCCTAGTGTGTTCTTGAGCCTAATCAAGTAGGGTGTGCCTCTTGAGCTTGATCAAGGAGGGTGCGCCTCCAAGGTGGACTGGTAGTTGCTAGTATTTCTAAGGAATTCATTATGGGGTTGGCTTGAGGGATTGTGTTATGATGGATTGAACCAAATATTGATTATGTTATGAAGTATTGATCTCATTATTAATTATGCCATGATAGATGAATTTAATGAGTGATGCTATGAACTGAATATTATCTTAATTTATTGATCTTTAATATTTCTAATGTCCTTTTCTAGTAGTTATTATTGTATGCAGGTAAAGAAATTGGGAATATCCCAAAAAGGGACATTACATGCCCCACCTATTTAAATCCCAACGATTCATATAAACATTAAAGGCATTTAAATCATTAAATTAAGATTATCAAGGGCAGCATCTGTTAGGGAAGTGATTAAGTTAAATCAAATTAAATTATAATTATCAAAAGGCAACGGTTGTTATTAAAGGGTATGAAAATTTCAAAAGACAAAGGGCATTTGAAGAGTTGTGACTCCTTCCATAATAAGCTATAAAAGGGAAGTTATTTCAATGAGAAGAGACATTAATTTTGAAAAAAATATTATGACAAGGAATCAATAAAAATTATAAATCATAATTTAAAGGGGCAATGGGTGTATGAGGAGTTGCGACTCTTTCAAAAGAACAACCATTATATGAAAGGTTGTGACTCTTTCCAAGAAGAAGATATATAAAGGGAGACATTCAATAAAATAGAGATCAACAAGCAATGAAAAACATAATCAATCAAGTCTCATTTGAGTCTACAACAATTGAAGAGTGAATGAACATTATTTATTTAAAGGAAAGATCAACAAAGAAGAATAAAAGCAATCCATCAAGAAGATCATTCACTCAAGCATATTCATTCAAGTAGAAATCATACAATCAACTAGAAGAATATTAATTACAGCAACAAGGAGAAATTACTCATTCAAGCATAAACTATTGAACTTTATTCAAACATTAACTTGTCAATCTGTCATGTCCCCATACTAAGGCATTTGTTTAAATTAAAGATTTGAACATTATGATAGAGACAGTGTAGTTACCTTCGTAAAATATCAATTCAAATGATAGAAATAATTACATATATTATTAATATATATTATTTAATAAATAATATTAAAAGAATATCATTATATGAATATTTTAATATAATTAAAATATAATATAATTATATTATCATATTTATAACAAATATAAATATAAGATCCAATATTATTATATTATATAAAAATGGACAAATATAAGTATTGTCAATTATAAGATATATAATAAATAATATATAATATTAATAATAATAAATAATATTTGATATAAATGATATATTAAAACTCTAAAAGGAGGACAGCTTCTATATACAAAGAGCGCTTCATTTAATTAAGAACAAAACTTGTCTTATTTCATACACTAAAGGAGCAGCGATTCACAATTGGTAATAAAGTTTTAAAAACAAACCTATTTGCTTAATACAGGATTTTATAAAGGAGAGTTTATGATTTATAAAAAGTGGTGATTGTTAAGGAAAGGTGCGTCCCATGTAAAGTGACGCCTCCTTTCGAAAGAATGGAGAGATATGAATAGAAGTTATAAAAGGAGTCATTCGATGGGGGGGGAATAGGGTACAGTTCAGCAGCAGCAAATAAAATTAAAGATATAAAATTAAATCAGATCTACAGCAGGGACGATTATGATTAACTTAGCAAGATCATATAAAAATATATGGACAACAAATAAGAAGCCTATCTCACCATTGAACCATTAGATAAGACGAGAGATTAATATTCTTCTACATATATACCAGCATTTCAAATATCATTTGAAGGAATATTATGATGTCATCAACAAGCATCATATTTACAGCCAAGGAAAAGAGAGCCACCATCAGAAATTCAGGTAAGTATAATTAATATGTTTATTCCTATACTAGTTAAATGTAAGTATGTGTATTTCAATTGCCTAAGTTTATATCTAGTATAAAGATATTGTTATGGATGGAATGTGAATAGGAATAAGCAAATTCTAGCATAGAATAAGAATGTTATAAGGTAAATTTGCATATCATAAAATAAATGATCATTATTGAATAAGAATGTGATCATAAAGATGGCATACGATGCAAGATATGATGCATGTTAGTGTTAATAAAAAAGGTAGTAAAAATGCCTTAACAAGAGCAATATTAAACCATGAAAGGAATGAATATTCTCTCAATAATGATATAATGTTAATAAATATATGAAAAGATATATTATTATAGAATCATGTTAGCAAATAGAATAATAGAATTAATTCATTAACTCTATCTGAGAGGGTGATGCATGGGAATGTTCAATTAGCCAACATGGGTGTGTTTTGTCCCTTGTCTCAGTTGGTACAAAAGGTACCCTTTGGACAAGTGGAAGTGGCCCTTGTCTCAGTAGGTATGAAAGGTACCCCTTGGACAAGCGGATATGGCCCTTGTCTCAGTTGGTACAAAAGGTACCCCTTGGACAAGCGGATATGGCCCTTGTCTCAATTGGTACAAAAGGTACCCCTTGGACAAGTGGAAGTGGCCCTTGTCTCAGTAGGTACAAAAGGTACCCCTTGGACAAGTGGAAGTGGCCACTGTCTCAGTAGGTGCAATGGCACCCCTTGGACAAGTGGATTTGGCCTTTGGCTAAAGTAGGTGAGTTATTCACCCCTTGAGCCAAAGGATTGTAATCATTGGCCTTTGGCTAAAGTTGGTGAGTTATTCACCCCTCGAGCCAAAGGATTATCATAATTGGCCTTTGACTAAAGTTGGTGAGTATTCACCCCTCGAGTCAAAGGATGGAAATAATGGACCCATGATAATTGGCATATGGCATCCTATCACATCCACTCACATGGAATTAATGATTTGATTAATGCATAGATCCATATATAATGGATAATGATGGAAAGTGTGAAAAGCATATTGATGTTGAACATAAGAGTATAACCCTATAAGGGCAATGTGATTATGTAATTTGAATATTTCTTGTATATATTATTATAAGTGCGAATCCAAAGATAGACTAGTGTACTAATGTTCTCTTTTTGTGAGTTGAAATTGTGTGCAAGGTTGAGAAAAATTTGGCTTGCGAGAAGGGGACATTACACAATCCATCAAGAAATATCAATCAACATTAATCAAGCAAATTGATCAAACAATCATTTTTGAATTTGAGGAAGTGTCTTGCAAGTAGGAGTTGGAAGGACGTAACCCTTTCATGCTTTGGGGCTAGGAGTTGGAAGGTACAGGGACCCTTTCATGCTCTTGGCAAGTTAATTCCCAAAGAATTCATGATTTGATTGATTTTGAGGATTGTGCTATGATTTGTTGATCTGATTATTATCTTGAATTTCTGATGTTTGATAAAGTTATTATCATTTTGAAGTAAATATCATTGTTTACGACAAACAAATTAGGTAAATTCAAAAAGGGACATTACAAAACATGGCACCAAGATACCAAAAAATTTACCAAAACAAAATGAGGATATCCCCTTTAATATCCCCTTTTGCTTCTTATCTTCTTCTTTAGGTGCCAATGCTAATCTTTGACTAACTTGTCTGACTAATTTATTCACGACTTCAGGATTGTTGTTGAGATCAAACATGGTAGCAAAGGAAAACTTGGAAGGATAAGGGTTTACAGACGGTTGTCTATATATGGTATGATGACTGGATAAAGTTGAAGCCTCTTCAGGGTTATAATCTACATATGGCTTGTTGTCTATATGACGGATATTGCGGCTCATAGAATAGCTTCTAAAGGATGGTCTGGATATGCTACGTCTATGACTAGTTTCATCTGGATCTATAGGTTGCTCAAGAATAGTCTGCTGGGGTATTGATCTAAGCTCAATGTTGGCGACTCGTCTAATCTACATACGCGGTCTATCAGAAAATCTAGATCTAGGTAGGAGAGATAGATCTTTGAATCTTGGTGGCTGTTGGTTGATTAATTGTTCAATGATCAAAAGACCAATATCAAAACTAGTGTGGTCTATATGTGTGTCTTCCACAATCTAAAAGATTGGTACTACCTTTTGGAAAACCTACCGTGGCTGGAAAGTTTGAAGGTGGAAACACATTATTCAACAGACGATAAATCATCATCCACCAATAGTAGAATAGACAGATCCAGGATGAAGGGAAATTCCCTTGACTTGCAATAGTAGGCAAAAGGCTGAAGTCACAAATTTATTAGATAAGGAGATGGTAAAATTAGGATGTACATATATAATTCCATCACCTCGTTTTGTATCTAGGATGCCTCTAAACTATGCAACAACAACTTGATTCCAAATGTGACATCGGGTATCAATTAGGGTGGCAAAATACTCAGCACTTATATCATAGTTAAAATGTGGATGAACAATCAAATCAACATAGGAAAAATGCACATGAAAGAAACCCTTATTTCTCCATCGATCTACATCTTCAGGTACAATAAAAGGAAGGTAAATTGGACAAATACCTTCTTCGGAGACTAGGAGATTGAGTTCAGATTGCTTAACAGATTCTAAAAACTTGGCTTTAATACCTTTCTCAGGATATAAAACATGAACTTTAATATCAGGAAACTTAAAATTACCCTTTTCATCAACATGTTCAGATTTATCTTTAAAGTAGTTATGTATGACCTCGGAGAGTGCGGACCTGGCATTAAGAGATTTACGACTTGCCATGATTGGAGTATGAAGACTTACTTGAACTTTCAGCTCGTTTCACTGCTACTTTACTGACTTATGTCTGCCCTTCAACATGGCTCTCCCGGCCTTAACAAATGGGACTTACTTTTGCGGCTCCACAACTACCTTCAAAGTGTATCTTCGATCTTTCAGATTCACAACTCATAACAAATGCAAAGATCAAAATGCAGAATATCACAACCAAGGCTCTGATACCAATTAAAATTCAACTCATATATTGATTATAACTCAACTCATATATTGATTGAAAAGGATTATTACAATCATAACAACAATAACCGATATGGATTATTGATGTTCCTACAATACAGTTTTTTGATATCTCAGATCGCTCAAGGTGCAGAGATAGAGCATACGATTGCTTGACTGACTCTCAAGACAATTTCTAAAATCTTTTTCCCAACTCCGAATGTCTCACAATGAGGTGGAATCGTGGCTTTATAGAAGACAAATCTGAACTTTAACCTCAAAGCTATGGATTCGGGTTTGAAATCCGACCATAGAAAATTGACAGCTAGCAAAAGCTATAGGAAAAGAAAATGGACTAAGTGAGGTGACAGTTGTTACTTAATCTGTCGGAAGCACTAAACTTAGTGGTAACATGACACATCACTTTTAGGACAATCGTGAAGTGAGAACGACCCACTTAACATCCGTAAGTGGATAGGAAGATCTTGCTTTTTATGACAGAGTTGTCAGATCGTAACGTGGCTGACATCACGACACAGACAAACCCATGTGCTAGTTTATCCAAATATGGATGGTGGAAGTAGATCACTGGGAATTGGTTCAAAAGCTTTTTCTAGATCATCATTTCTTATCGTAAAAGCATAAACTATCCATGTGATTTCTTCAGGATAGGCCAGATCCAATTCTATACGAATTGCTACCAAGGTTGGGTGGAGAGCTGGTTTCATGTCATTAATTACAGCTTTAGAAAACCAATTGTGAAACATGGGATAATACTCAACTCAAGGAGGTGATAATAGCTTTGATTAGTCAAAAAACTAATCATTCCTCCTGCAATTGCCCATGCAAATTTCCCTGAATATATTCAAAGAATTCTCTCATATCAGGTGGTGGTATAGAGCCTCCATAGCCAACAAAGATATTTGCAAAATCTTCAAACTCATTTTGGAGTAAAGTGATGCTATTGATGAAACCATATTTAGGACATTTTAGCAGATTTTTCTTTATTCTTACATCCCAATTCATAGGCAGTAAGGAAGTAATGTAGACATCAAAAGAGAAACCATTTTTGATAGAATAGGCAATATTGGCTTCCTCTAATCCAAAAAGTTCTAAAAATGCAACTTGTTCAGCTGGTTCAAGAATTCCTTTATCAAAGTGTTCATAAATATGATTTCTTAATCCTTGAAGCCTTTTATGAAGGAAATAAACTTGAAGAATAGGTTCAAGTATTTCTTGGGGTAGTTGAGGAACCATTATTGTGTTACCTTCTTCATCTGACATCTCATAAACTTCAACCCCATCTTCTCTGAAAAAAGTCTCAGCATGTTCAATCACCATTGCAGCGGTTTCATTCATAAGAGTAGAAGCCATTTCTCTAGTCAAGACATCTGCTAGGGGATTATTTTGACCTTGAATCCATTGGATGTCAAAATCATAACCAATAAATTCACAGTACCATCTTGCCACACATCCTTGTACAATGTCTTTGTTGGGTTTTTAGCAGTGTGCGCATAGCTTGGCTATCAGTTTTCACCACAAAGTGTTGTGGTTTGAGTAAGATTTTGAACTTCTCAATGCCTTTCTTTACTGCAAGTATTTCTTTCTCATATATATTATAACCACATTCTGTATCTGAGAAAGTGCTTGATCTATATCCACATATCTGACTTCCTAGTCCTGGAATTTCTTGGATTAAAACAACAGACCAAGTTTTGTCAGAAGTATCAGTGTAGAGGAATAAAGGATAACCTGCTTTAGGAATATGTAGAGATGGGAGATGTTGGCATTTATTCTTGATGTTCATGACAACTTGAGTTACTTCATCATCCCATTCAACAACTATTTCCTTTAATTGCTCTTGGATTTTATTTTTGTCTTTGGCTAATCTTGCATAAAATGGAGCCATGTAGTTGAGACATCCTAAAAACCTCTATATCTGCTTTTTATTTTCAAGGATATCAGGAAATTCTTTGATATGTCGCAAAATGCGGTTGCAGCTTGATTTTGCCGTTAGAAAGAATCAAACCAAGAAAATCAATTTCTTTTTTACCAATAGCCATTTTCTTAGCAGATAGGCAAATACCATGCTGTTGTTTGATTGCCTGGAAAAGATTTCTTAGATGATCAAGATGACCTTGTTCATTGTCAAAAAATATAATAATATCATCAATGTAAGCTGCACAAAATTCTTTCAAATGTCTTAATGCTTGGTCCAAATGGGGTTGTTTTAAGACCAAATGGCATGACATTCCATTCATAAAGTCCTTGTGGAACTGAAAATGTAATCTTGTATTTGTCTCCTTCCTTTACTTTAACCTGCCAAAACCTTGATTTGCAGTCAAATTTTGAGAATATTTGTTTTTGCGCTGCTCACTTAATCAAATCAGTGCTAAAAGATTTCGGATAATTGAAAGGAAGGATGATATCATTGAGAGGCTTATAATTAATATAAAATCTCTTTTTGTCTCGTTCTCTTTCTGCTCTGTTATTGACTAAGAATGCTGGGCACGAAAATGGGCTCTTGCTTTCTCGCACAAAATCTCCTCCAACAAGTTCCTTGAGATGTTCATCTATCTCTTTTACTTTTGATGGGCTCATTAGGTAAGCGGGTTCATATGGGATTACAGACTGACAATCTAGTTTGATCCTGATTTCACATTCTTCATGATCTTGGGACTAGAATTGTAATGGGTTGAGGCTGCAACATTCTTTTTCAAACTTATCTCTTGATCAAAAATGTTGTCAGCTTGTTGGCTTTGAAGATTGGCTTTTTCTTTATGTTGGTTGGGTTGCTTTTGTGGCTCTCGTTTGACAGATTTGCCTTTATTGTCAAACTTATAATTTACAACCTTTAAGATAGGAATTTTTAATTGACCATCTTTATGTCTCGGGGAGACTTAATGTTTCTTAAGAACAAATGGTTCATATTTTGTAAGGAAAATGTATGCAAGCAACACATCACTATCTAAAGCAGTATACTCAATGAAATCTGTAACAAAAGTCTTACCCATGATTTCTATATGCACATCCTGCGCATATCTACCCATATGAATCTTTTCACTGTTTATAGCATAACCATTAGGTATGTCAGGCCTAGGCTTCTAGAATTTTGGTGGTATTGCATTAGTTTTAGTAAAACTTCTGGATGAACCAGAATCTAAAAATGCATCCATGGGAATTTTCTTAAAACCAGGCAAACAAAAATATATTTTGATGTAAGCACTGTTATTGGCTAGATAAAGAGCACAAGCTTTTTCTTGTCTTACCTGTAGATTCACTATCTTCTGTTTTTGATGATGTACTTCTGGATTTATCTGCTTTGAATAAAAGCTCACACATTTCTCCCACTAAAGCTTTTAAATTTTGGATCTCTCTCTGTTGTTGTTTGACCAACCTTTGAAGTCCTGCAGTGTCACTTAGGAGCATATCAAGCTTTTTGATAATAGCTAAACTATCATTAGGAGTAGACTTTGATGTGCTAGCCATATGTCTTTTTTGCTAGGTAGGGGCAACATATCCATGACTTGATAGGGGCTTGAGTCTGCAAGGACATTTCTTGAGATGCTGTTGAATTTGGGCCTTTTCTTCTTCTAAGGCTTTCAACTTTTGAGATTGTTCTTTCTTCTCTGGTATGGCAGGTGCGATATGGATCTCTAGAATTTTCCATATCAATTTTGAATGGCACAGCCTTGAGATTCTTTTCTAATAATGTGATCATGAAATTTTTAGAAGTATCAGAATCTGATTCACAAGTGTCAAGAAAATTAGATTCAGAATTAGAGGATATAGGAGTAGAGTACACCTTTCTATGTTTATCTTTGGCCTTGGCAAATGTTTTTGGAATGGAGTCTAAGAGCTCATAAAACTGATATTGGCCAAGCTGGTGGTAAGCTTCTTTAGAATGGAAAATTTCCCGTTCTTGATCTAAATCATGTTTTTGGGACAAGGCATAAACTTTTGTTCCTGGGTTCATTTTCTTGGGACATTGAGTGGCATAGTGAGGACCTTTGCAGATAAAACATTTGACAGGTCCTTTTCTCTTGTGGTCTCTTCTCTTGAACACATATTGTGGTGGAGTCCTCTTAAAATTGAATTTGTTTACAGGGGCAAACCCGTACCTTTTCTTGTAGCCATGTTGACTCCTTTTGAACAGACATTCACTGTCATAGTGAGTGTCTGTGTGAAATATGCTTTCATTTCTTGCATCTACGATATCTGCCACAAGATATTTTCTTAAACTAACTTGTGCAAAATCTTTTAATTGATTTATTGGAGGAAGATTGCAATATTCTCTAAGATTACAAGAAGAATTATATTCTTCTTTATTGGCATTCAAAGATCCTAATAAGCATTGCTTATCAAGCTTATATCCAATAAGTGCTTTTATTTCTGCAAGAGTGTATTTTTCAACTATGGTCTTTTTCCTGTCAATAATATAGTCTTCAGCCCAGTGTCCTAAACCACAAGGTAGAGAATTCAAATAGAATTTCTTTGTTGACAGATCATTATATTTGTGTGCAACAATCATGTAATTTTCAAAGACCAAATTATACTCATGGAATTTTGCACGATTTTTCAACTTTAGAGAATAGAGGATCTTTTCTGCTTCTAAGACATCATTCTTTCTATCCCCACAAAATAAATCAATTAATATCATTTTGAGTTCCCTGAAACCAGTAGCAGAAATGTCATTTCGATCCATATCAACTACTTTGACAATGAAGTCATTTTCATTTATTTGTGTAGTAGGGCCATCATTTGGTAGAGAATTCCACCAATTTCTCAATTTTCTAGACATGAGTCTTGTTGTGACCAAATCACACATCACTCCATCGGACTAGGGACCCCCCTTTTTTTTTGAGCTCAGTTGCTTTACATTGATTTATGCAGTCTCGTTTCCAGGTTGTTAGGGTCCTGAATGATCAAACTACGTAGGGTGAGATTGTTAGGAAAGACTCATTATGAGTAGGTGTGCTAAGACATCACGGGGAGAGTGTCTAGACGATAGTACTCGATAACTGAAGTTTAGATGTCCTTTTGCAGCGAAAGGAAGGCTTGAGTTTAGAGTAAGTGTCTTGAGGAGCACCTTGAGCATTCTAGAGATAACTGAGCGCCTAGGCCTCTTTTTGCGCCCTGGATGATGCATGCTTCAACTTGCGCCTTGAGATCACTAGCATCTTGTCTTAGGATTAGCGCCTTGGAATGAGACTTTCTATTCTGGCGCCTAGGGGGAAAGCATATGGGAGCGCCCATTATCTGGTGCCTTATGGAGAAAATGTGCTTGGAGGACTGAGGTAAGAAAGAACTTATGTTTGAAGCACCTAGTCTAGAGTTGGAAAGAGTTCATTCTGGCGCCTATGAGAGGGATCTATTTAAGTGCGCCTAGAGTCAATGTGTGCGCCCCCTTAAGGTGAAGTCAAGAGGGAAAGATTGTGTTTCTGGCGCCTAGTTGAGGAGAGGTTTTCTTTGAGATAATCACTTTGAGTGCCTTGGTGTGCTTTAAGTGCCTTGGTGTAGTTTAAACGCCTTGAAAACCCCTTGTGGCGCCTTTGATAAGACAGTTGAGCGCCCTGGATTGATGGTTGAAGTTAGAGTTAGCGCCCTGAAGTTTTTTAAGTGCTTTTAGCGCCTCAAGATGAAGACTCCTTGGTGATTGATGAAATGCGCCTAGGATGAAGATGTGGGCGCCCCGAGTCTAGATTTAGCGCCTTCTAGAAGTGAATGATAGCGCCTTAGGAAGAGCTTTGGACTCAGAGTGCGCCTTGAATAGGTAAGTTAAGTCACTTGGGTGTGATGATGGGTGCTTTGGAGTGTATTTTCATCTTAGAGTCTCAGAATGCGCGCCTTGGTGCAATGGGCGCCTTGTTGAGGATATTTAAGTTGAGCGCTTTGATCTCCTAGGAAAGTTTGAGCGCCTTAGACTAGAGACAATCCATTGAGCGCCCTGAGAATACCTTGGAGTGCGCCTTGAAGAGTTGCCCTAGGTTTTGCGCCCAGAGTCATATTTGTAGGGGTTAAGAAGTATTCTTGGCATATTGAAGGGTTTTTGGCCCCTAACATGGGGTAGTGGTTTGAGTGGATAATATAGAGCGCCCTGGATAAGGATTGTGACAGAGATAAGGTGGGAAGACCCTCTTAAATAGCACCTTATTCCAGATCAATAAGTTTTGCGCTGAGGGAATAATGGAGATCATCGTTACCATTCTCTGCATCAACTCCAAATTACGCCTTGAGAGAAGGAGCCTTGTTCATGTCACCTTAGATGGAAGTGTTTTGGCGCCCACATTCAACAACATCATTTTGAGCGCCTAGGAAACATAGATAGTGTATGAAGAGATCTAGCGCCTAGGAGGTGTTTGGTGCAACCCTCTGTCTTCTGGTATTGTATAGGAGAGATTGAGCGCCTTCATCTAGAGCGCCTTGAGAAGGAAGAATTGAGTGAAGACAATTGAGTTGGCATGATAGATGATAAGCGCCATTGTGAAGTTGCGCCTAGTGTAAGTGAAAATGCGCCTTGCACAAGTGAGTTAAGTGCTATCAAATTGCGCCTTACTTGGAAGAGGGCCCATTTTTAGCATTGTGCGCCCAGAGGAGACATGTTGAAAGATAAATGCACCTTCAGGAGGGGTCAGGTTACAAGAGATAAGTTCTGGCGCTTGGGAAACTTGGAGTAGCATAATTAGAGTTCTTTTAGCGCCTAGTGGAAACAGAGGTAGTTGAGCGCCTTGTTTTGGAGAGTTCTTGCGCCTAAAGCACATGACTAGGCCTCTTTTTGCGCCTTGGAGGTAGAGAAAGTCTCTTGGATGAAATAGTACCTTGGAATGATTTGAGCGCCTACTATGAAGTTTTCGCCCATTTTTTGGCGCCAGAAATGAGTTGTGGTGCTTAGAAGAACTTGACTAGGATGGAGCGCCCTTGGTGAAAGAGACCACTTTTGCGCCCTGGTGAAAGAGATCTCCTTGTTGCGCCTTACAAGCAGGATCAGATTGCACCTAGATGAGGTTTTGGCGCCTTAAGATGTTGTCATGGGGAGATGAGCGCCTAGGAGAAGAATTGGCACTTCTGGCGCCTTGGATGAAGAGCCTATATTTTGCACCTTAGGAGGTCCTGGGGTTGTGTAAGCTCCTCAAAGTAAGTTTGAATGTCTTAGGAGTGATAAGAGCCTTGGGCAAGGTTGAATACCTAAAAGGTAGTATGCGCCTTAGATTGATAAAGTTGATTACCTTGAAGGCATGTTGAAAGATAAATGCACCCTAAAGAAGATCATGTGCACATGAAAGCTGAGTAGATCTTGAAGAGTTGCCTTGAGTATTAAAGGAGTATATGTACCTAGAAGATGCTTGAGCGCCTTGGCAATTCCATTCAATTATAGCACTCATAATGGGGATGATACCTTGAGTGAACTACGCCCTTTAGATGATGGAGACTGGTGCCTTGTAGAGAAGAACGATTTGAATGCTTTGGGAGTCAATTCGAGGACATTATATCATCAAAATTGGTGGTTATTAACATCTGCTTCACCTCCAAGGAAGGTGTGGTCACCTACTTCAAATTCAAGTCCTTTTACTTAGCAAGTCCAAGGGAGACTTCATGAAACATTACAAGGTTAATCAAATGAATTACAAGTATCATACATCCACTCCCAAGGAATGAACTACCCTAAGGAAAATAGTCCTCTTGAAGTTACTTAAAAAGTTTGCGCCCAAGGAGGTTGTTGGGAAAGTTGGCGCCTTGGTGGGAGTTGTGATCTTGGTGCTTTAAGATGTGGGCGCCCTGAGTCTAGATGATGAAGTGCCTTGTGTTATAGGTTCAAATGTCTTAAGGTGGTTTGGAGCGCCTAGATGTGCTTTGACGCCTTAAAGAAGAAGTGTTTGAGTGCTTTGATGACTTTATTCTATAAGCGCCTTGTTCATACTAGGAAGAAGCTATCACTTGGTGAAGGAGAGCCTTCATGGAGAGAGGTGAATGAAATCCCAAAATGCGCCTTGATAGTATTTAAGTTGTAGTGCTAATTGGAAGGCTCTGGAATGAGCGCCCTTATGAGAGTCTTCAAGAACTGAGAAAACCACTTAGATGATGTTAGGCGCATTTTGCCTTGTAACACCACTCATATGTGCTTTGAAACAAGATATGCGCCCGGTTAGGGGTCTTTGAGAACTTGTAGAAGTCACTCAAGTCATGTTAGGCGCAAAATCAGGAAGCTCCCACTTATTTTGGCGCCAAAAAGGAGGATTTTAAACTTTTGAAAATTATAAAAGAAAATAAATGTCATAGGCCGACTTGACCTTTAGCCGCCCATATTAAATGTAGTGTGAATTGCCTATTTAAGAAGAGCGCTCTCCTCTTTCACCTCATTCTCTCATGAAGAAGGCAGCGAATTACCTTTTTGGAGCAGCGAATTATCTAAAGAAGGCAGCGAATTACCTTTTTGGAGCAGCAGATTTTGTAAGGAACATTGAATTTGTGAAGAGAAGGCAGAATTTCTAAAGCAGATCTGAAGTCTAGAGGGTTGATTTGCTTCGAATTCCATCATTTTATACTAATTTGTATCATTTAATCCAGAAAATTACATTTCCTAAGGCAGAAAATTGAACACAAGGTACGTTTTTGTCACTTCTACTTTATCAAATTTCCTTGTGTTTGTCTAACTTTACAGATTTATATTCAGAAATCAGGTTGTGAATGACTTAGAGTATGTTGCTCTTCATTTCTAAAACTTCTTTATACTTAAAAAATTGAATTAGGATATGATAACTTGATAATTGTGATCTAGAGGACTCATAGAATCTATTGTTTCAATCTACTTATTCGAGTCTAGTCTTGCAGATAGATGGGAATGACGGCCAAAGAAAGACAAGTACTTATCAAGATGGATGCCAAGTCCAGCATACCGGAGTCCAAGCTTGAGACGCAGTGGAAGGAGGTGGGCGACACCAACATGGGACACGTCAACTTGGAGGAAGTGAAAGACTTCTTGCTCACGATCACCAAGAATGAGGACATCAAAGCCATCGCGAAGAGCGGGATTGTACAAGCGGCTTGTTTTCCACCTGCCTTGCCAAGCGCCGAGCTAGTGTTGGAGTGTGTTCAGCACTACGACAAAGAGAAAAGACAAATCATAGCAAAGGATGGAACTGTTCTCGCCTACCTGCAGAGGGAAGCTATCCAAGAGATCTTCAATATCCTGAAGGTAAAAAGAGTCTTCATATGTCCTACAACAGCTCAGATGATGTTCGAAGGCAACTCAAAGCTCTACATGTAAGAAATCAAGAAGAAGTGGATGAATGATTCGTCGATGAAGATATATAACTCAGAAGACCCCAAGTATCATAAGGCTGACTTCAAGCAGGAGATAAGTTACTTGATCATGTTCCTGAATCGAGTAACAGGTAGGCCACAATCATCTACTTTTGAAGGATGGATGTATACTTATTTTGATCATATGTTTACAAAGAACAAGATGATTGACTGGGTTGGCCTTATAAGCCATTGTTTGGGTGAACAACTTGAAAACTTTGATGAAACGAAGTCTTTTTTCATGACTTCATACCTTGTGTATATCTTGGCAAGAAATGTAGTCTACAAAGGACTAACAGCTAAAGGGCAAGTAGGTACAAAACCGGGACAGATTCTCTCTCATGAGTGTTATCCTCAGCTCCACCTGAAAAACATCAATCACTACAAGAGATTCAATGATGCTTTCACCATGTTCATAGTGAGGAAGTTAAGAGGTGAGTTGCATAGGAGACTAACTGGTGCTGCCAGGAACTTCATCAAGCAGTATGGAAGGTACTACATCCAGTATGATAAGTTCACCTACATCAGGATTCAAGGATTCACATCATTCCCATACAGACTGCCTAGATACCCTTCAAACAGGATGGTGTTGCTAGAGGTTTCCAGACAACTGTTAGAGTTTCATAAGATGCAGAAAGCAAGGAAGAAAGCAGGAGTTCAGTTCCCTCTTCAATTGGGTAGGTACTATTCTTGTCCATCCTTACAGGCAGCCGAGCATTCAGAAGTCGAGCTTCAGGCTTATCATCTGCATCCCCATGATTCGAGGAGGGAAAACTTTGATCCACATGGAGCCATCAAACAGTCTTACTCTTCTTACAGGCATAAAGAACAATTAGAGGATCACTGGGCTGATGCTATAGATGATGATGATATCAGGATGCAAAAATGTTCGAGATTGAAATGGGACCTGATAAGAGCTACAAAGGTACTAAGAATTCTTGATCAGTTAGAAGGTGAGATAGCTCTTCTTGGTGATGAATATGATAAAATCCGCAATTTGCCTTATGAAGTCAACTGGGCAAATAGAGAAAAGGTCGACGATGAAGGATTGATAAGGCCTGTTATTGCTATCACTGAAGAGCAAATAAACAAACAAGTACAAGCCTTGCTTGACAAAGGTAGGAAACTCACTTATACTAAGATGGGAGAAGTAGATCAACACGAACAACATAAAGCACTTAGTAAGGATTCACGAAGCAGAGGAAGTGAGAAAAATTCAGGACAGGGAAAGAAAAGGAAACAGCTCGAGATTGTTCAAGGAGAATCCAGTAGAAAGAAGAAAAGGATAAGCATTGAGACTGCTTCTTCTAGACAGCCAGGTGATATCCCACCGAATCAAGACTTAGTGATTCCTGCTGAGAATGTAGTTCCAGAAGCTCCAATGGAAGAAGTACCTTCTAGCCCACATGATACTGAAATCATCGATGAAGCTAATACCGATGATAAGGATGATGCTGAAGAGGAGTCATTACCTGCACAAGGAAGACAATTACAACAGCAGCAAGATCTTTCATCACTGCCAGAATGGTTACAGGAAAGAATCAGAGAGAATTGTGAACTTGAAAGCTGTCCTCCCCTTCCAGTTGATGAGTTACTCTTAGATATGTCGAAGGAGAAACCCAAAAAGAAGGCAAATATCCTTTCCAAGATCACTAAAGATGAAACAGGAGTAAGGAAAGTACATGTAGCAGTTCCTAGGATTGAAAAGAATATAGAGGATGTAACACTTGATGATTATGATGTCAATACAATTAATCTGGGTCCTTTGACTGGAATGCAAGTTGAAGAAGAGCTTCAGGATTCGATTGATAATGCTCGAGCTATCATAAGACAAGAAACAAAAGGTAGAATCAAGGCTGAGCAAAGATGTCGTGCCTTAGAATAGTACATTCAGCATTTAGTACATTCTATTCATCAGCAGGAAAGGATTGCTACACCTCCATCTCTCCTTCCTCCTGAAACAGTTGGACACCTGGAAGAGTTGAAGTCTTCATCTCACAGAATGAAGGATTGGATGAAAAGGTCAAAGGAGACTACATTCAGACATTTGAGAGATATTATGCAAGTAAATGACAAGATTACTAGCCTTAAGGAGAGGGTACTTGCACTGATGACAGCTTGTGTTGAATTCAAAGACCTCAAGGATCAACATCTGCCACACCTAAAGAGCTTGATGGAAACATCAGTGGATGATTTGTTACATGCTGAAGTTATTGAAGAGGGTAGAACGTACAACTTTTCCTCCTGGTACTTTAGTCTTCGCATCAAAGGACAGTTGCTGGATAAGATAGAACTAGATATGTCAAGAATTAGAAGTGTGCTTCAGAGGATTCAGGATGGAATACATGCTTCTTTGATGGAGATTTGTAATCCTTTTGGGGAGATGACTCTTGAGAATCTGAAAGAACAAGGTCAAGTTTTCTATTTTCAGGAAAATGATGTTACAGATGAGAGACTTGATAGTATATTCTCACTTGCTGTCCACCTTGGCGATAACAAGCAGGAATAACCGATTGGGAAAGGACACTTGGCCTTTATTCAGTTGATGTACTTGAAGCCGAAGGAACCATTCAAAATGCGCCAAGTGTACCTATGGAGGAAGTCAAGCAAATAGTATCTAAGTTCATTGAATGTCAAGCTTCTAGTGATGGATATTCACATGGGGATTCTTCATGAGATAATGATATATCATTCTTATCTTCTTGCGAGGCGTGCCTTTGTTCCTTTCTTTATGGCCTCCGTCATTTAATAAAGATAGCGTCCCTCATTTAATATAGATAACCTCCTTCATTTAATAAAGCTGGCCTCTTTCATTTAATAAAGAAGAGTTTGTTATAACTATTTGTGATGTGGCTTGATCTGGTCCGCTGACTTGGCCGATCGATCTTGACCCTTCATTCTTTTGAGGTCTATAAAAGGGCTCTTGTTGCTGTCATTTGTACGGTTGAAATTTCTGAAATTGTTGCAAGAGCTCTCTGAGATAATAAAAGGATTCATTGCCTTGGTGATTCTATTTGTGTTTCTGAGTGTTGCATGGTTTCAATTTTCAAACGAACATTAAGTTATAAGTTTTCTTTAAGTTTATGTTAGTCAATGAAAGGTTTCTTTATTGCTTTGTGGTGAAATCTATAAGTTCATACCATTTGTAGTTTGCGGCTTGCAGATTGCAGTGCATGGTTAGCCTGAACAAAATTGGACATCAATTTGATCTTTATGTTTGTTGGAATTTTCATGAGCATAAATGATTTAAACATCTTGTACACCTTAGAAGATTGCACCTATCTTGTGTAGTTGTCCATCTTGGCGAAGTAGGATCTGGTTTGGTTTCACTTCTTCCATAGGTACACTTGACGCTATCTTTATTAAATGACGGAGGCCATAAAGAAAGGAACAAAGGCACGCCTCGCAAGAAGATAAGAATGATATATCATTATCTCATGAAGAATCCCCATGTGAATATCCATCACTAGAAGCTTGACATTCAATGAACTTAGATACTATTTGCTTGACTTCCTCCATAGGTACACTTGGTTTGAAGTGCAAGCACTTGAGTTCATTCCCATCCCTCAGAAACCAGGATCATCTAAGCTAACCTGCCTCAAGCTACGTAAATTCATGAAAGCGGATGGAAGGACGAATATGTACATATAATGGCGAGATGCAGATGATTAGAAAATGGTGACACGAAACGGAGGGGAATGCAATGAGACAGGGGGGTATCTATCATGACGCCTGTCTGCCAGGTTTTCGCCATGATACCTATCCAAGGCGCCTGTTTGCCAGGTTTTCACCAGTGGACGGAAATTTTCTCTTTACTATTTTTTCATTTTTTTCGTTCATTCATTTTTTCATCTTTTTTTTTTAGAATCACCATTACACACGGCACCTATTTGCCAGGTTTTCACTAAGGTAACGAACGAAAAGAACTCAAGAGTCTGAGTCTATAGATAACACAATGTGCCATGTTCACCTTGATGTTGGCAGGAAACGATGAAATGATGAGGGGAATGGAAACAGCAGATTACAATGCGAGTCATATATGGAATAGATGTATGGAAAGTGTATCAAACATCAACCGGGTAAATGGTGGAATATGCGTGATGATGGGACACAGAATGGATGGTGGAAATAGATGATATGTAGCGGAACGAATTGGAATGGAACCATGATCAACTTCTGTTCGTATCTACCTAAACTTCGAAGCTTGCAAGTGGAAAGGGGTATTTATCGTGGGGAACGGGAATGGAGATTAACAATGACATTTTCATGACCTTCACGAACTTGAAATTTCTTTTAATTTTGGTTTGTGGGATGAAGTAATGTTGAGGATGGCAAGGAAATGGAAATAGACTTATCGGACGCAGAAGCCTCTTTGGATTCAGCTTCAAATACCCAGAAGCTTCATTTCTCAAGCATTTCTTGACCTGAAAGTATATCATAAAATCTTTTGAACATGCCAGCTTAGGATTTCGGGCATTTGTATCATGAGGCATAGAGATCTTTGGATTTTCAGGAATCTCTTTGCTTAATGGGTAAAAGCATCCAAGCATCTATTTTATGGAAACATGGGGGGATGGTCGGAGGATTGCAAGCCTCTAGTTTAGATGACACTCACATGCGTTAATCATGACTAGGTAATGGGTAAAAGGGATAAAGGATATGATATTGTGATGGAAAGGCAGAAAAAAAAAAAAAAAAAAAAAAAAAATGAATGATGGAAGATATGGATAGTTACCTGCCTTGAGACTTTGCATAGTAACTAAGATGAAGTGGATATTAGATGGAGCCAATACGGGAACACCAACATCTTGACCTTGTCTTATATGTAGTGGATAGGGTCATTTGAAGAGGAGATTGACATGGAAAACTCCAAGTGCTCGATTCAGACTTCAATTGTTATTTTTCTGGAGTATACAACAAACACAAGACCATATAAATGATTCAGACATCAGACTCGAATTCATTATTGAATGGAGAATGCAACATGGATGGAAGTTTTTATTGCTTTGAAATGAAATGGATGGGGAGCGAAATGATGGATGGAGTATGCAGGGACGCTTATAATGGAGTGAAATGGAAACATGAATTACCTTGAGATGTTCACTTGATCCAGGCTTACAAAGACTTTCCTAGGAACTTTGGGATCATTAAGATGTGTAAAATATAAAACCTCAAAATACTTCTGTCAATACCGAACAACTAGCTCCTCTTCCAGGATCAGGCAGTCATGCTACATGATACTAGTGATGGAATCCACCGGAAATCCATCAGTCATGACCCAAGTTTCTCAAAGGAACAAATAAGAACTCATAATTAGATTTAGCATTTTTAGAATATTATGTTCAGAAGATGATAGTGTCAAGACACAATAGATGATTAGTGTCCCCAGTCAAGTTCAGAACTTGCGCTGTTCAACAATTGAAAACAATGATCCATCAATCCCAAGAATTTCATGAATGAATGTTCAGGAAATGAGCTAACATACTCTAGTAAAAGTATACCAGATGTCTTTAAGATATACATCACCTGGTCAAGAGTTCCCTCAAAACAACTACCCTAAAACAAAAGCAAAAACAACCAAACTAAACTATAAAAAATAAGAAATTCTTGAGTCAAATAACATCAAGACAGACAAATCTAACCTAAGAAAACCAAACAACAGAAAGAAAATCCTATCTAACTATGTACAAACGAGCCCCTCAGGGAACTCATGGCTGGAAATAGTGCTTCAGGAACTGCCCATTGACAGGCAGTGGAACATCTTCTCCGGTCAAAGTCTTCAATTTGAAAGCGTTCTCTCCCAGAATCTCTGCAATCTGGTATGGACCCTTCCAGAGATAATCGAACTTGTCATGATCACCTCGCCGTTCATGTGCCTTGTCCCAATATAAAACCAGGTCGGAAATTCAGAAGGCTTTCACTCTCGCCTGACGATCAAACCAACGCTTGACCACTCCTTGATGCTTCATAAACTTATCTAAGGCAATGTCTCGCTTCTCTTCCAGATGCAGGAGCTGTGATAATCTTGTTTGTACCCGTTCATCTTCGTCTAAATAGTCTTGCATAAACAACAAGGTTGGAATCCTCAATTGTATTGGGAAGATGGGATCCTGACCATAAACCAGGTGATATGGAGAAGTGCCCAGAGAAGACTTGACTCTGGTCCTGTCTGCCCACAGAGCGAACTTCAGCTGTGTATGCCAGTCCCTCGGGTTCTTATCTAGCAATCTCTTGATTGCGTTCAAAAGGTTCTTATTTGTGGATTCAGCCAAGCCATTACCCTGCGGGTAATAATTTGATGAAAATTTCAAGGTTATTCCATATTCAAAGGCCCAATTAGAAAATCTGAGTGATGAAAACGCAGGACCATTGTCGCATACAAGGGCGCTGGGACAGCCAAATCTGGTAATTATGTTCTCTTCTAGAAATTTGATCACTACGTCGGAAGTGCAGAACTTCAAAGCATGGGCTTCTGTCCATCTAGTGCAGTAGTCTGTCGCAGTCAAGATATATCTATGCTGTGCAGAAGAAGGTGGGTTTATCATGCCAATAAAATCTAATCCCCACTTGGCAAAAGGCCTGAATTCAACAACCGGCTGTAAAGGCATGGCTGGGTTTCGTTCTCTTGAAGCTGCTACCTGACAAATGTGGCAAGTTTTGATGTGCTGATGAGCATCTTGAAACAATTTTGGCCAATAATACCCTGCCCTTAATATTTGATTCGCCGTTGCCAGCTCACCACCATGGCAAGTTCCAAACTTGTCGTGAAACTGTTCCATAATACTTTTGGCTTCGCTTCTACCAATACACCTCAGGTAAATCCCTTCATGATTATGTCTGAATAAAACCGATCCTTGCAACATGAAGCGTTTACTTCTGTATCTCAATGCTCTTCTCTGTGTTGGGCTCATATGATCCGAACATTTTTGAGATAGCAGGTAATAGACAATATCATCATACCACTCATCCGGTGATACTGCTTCAAGTACATAAGCCTGCTGAACCAATCCTGGGCCTTCGACTGCTATAGTTTGGGTCAGTGCTTGTCCTCTAACCAACTTCATTGGTTGAATTTCGATGTCGTATTCTTGGATAGTGGCGACCCACTTGCCTCTTCGTTCACCTAGTTCATTTTGCATTAGTAGTGTCTTAACTGTAGCATCCGGAACTATAGCATATACTCTACTCCGCAGGATATAGTGTCGAAATTTCTTGATAGCCTTTACTAGAGCATACGCCTGTTTCTCCACTGTAGGGTATCTCAGCTCAGCGTCCTTAAAAGGGGCACTCATAAACGCGACAGGGTGTTCATCTTTATCATCTGTTCTGTGGGTCAAAATCCCTGCACAAGTGTGATCTGATGCAAAAGAATACAAATAGAATGGCTTCAAATAATTTGGACTAATAAGAACAGGAGCCCTAGCAATTGCTTGCTTGATTTCTTCGAATGCTCTCTTTGCTTAAGGAGTCCATTCGACTTTTGCATCCTTCTTCAACATATCATTCAATGGCTTAACAATTTCTGCGAATCCCGTAATAAACTTCCTGACGAAGTTAATCTTGCCGAAGAAAGACTTCAACTCCTCCTTGCTGGCAGGCATACTAACTCTTTTGATGGCCTCTACCCGATCTGGATCGATAGAGATGCCGTGTTCTGATATTACGTGACCCAGGAGCTTTCCTTCTGTCACCCCGAAGATACACTTTTTTGGATTTAAGGAAATTCCATATGTTCTGCAAGATTCAAACACTCTCCTTAAATGTTCCACATGATCTGCTCTGACTTTTGAGAATACAGTAAGATCATCCATATAGATGATAATGCATTTTCCAATATCTCTGAAAGCGATATCCATAGCTCGCTGGAAAGTGGCTCCTGCATTGATCAAGCCGAAGGGCATTCTTCTATATGCATATGTACCCCATTTGGTAGTGAAAGCGGTCTTTAACCGATCTTCTTCTTCAACCATGACCTGGTTATACCCCGAATATCTATCTAGAAAAGACATCATCTGTGAACCATTTACAATTTGAAGCACTTCGTCCAGCGAAGGCAAGGGATAATTATCTTTCTCTGATGCCTTGTTCAGATTCCTGAAATCAACACACAACCTTATTTCTCCATTCTTTTTTCTAACAGGAACCAGATTGGCGACCCATGTCGAGTGCCTTATTGGAAATATTATCTTTGCCTGCAGTAGTTTCTTCACTTCTTGATAGATAAGTGGCTCCAGTAAAGGATTAACTGGCCTCTGCCTTTGTCGGAATGGTTTGCTTCCCGGCTTGAGAGGTATAGTATGCGTGATGAGGGATGTGTCATATGTCTTCAAATCATCATACCCCCAAGCGATAACATCATGAAACTCTCTCATGCTATTGAGGATATTTTCTCTTTTTTCTGGCGTGCAAACTTTCCCTATGAAGACATTTTTTACCTCCTCGTCTGTTCCCAGATTGACTACTTCACACTTATTCCCATCTTCACTGCGATAGGGAGGAGTGCCCAACTTGTCTGAATCGAATAGCCTCTCTAACTCAATCATACCCTTTGGGATGGTATTGTCCTTTAGGTTCATAATCCCATCTGGATCAAACCCAGCTTCAATTTCACTCTCATCGATGACCTGGGTGGTGAAAATACCTGAATTAGTCAAGAAATCTAGTATATGTTTGTCATCATCAAACACTTGAAAGTTTGTGATATTATCTAGTACTGATGGAATTGATGTCAATTCGACTGTAAACTTCTTTAACCCCTCCATAGCTAATGGCTCAAGAGAACTTGCGGCTTGTGCTAGTGCATTAGCTACTTGGTTTGTTGACCTATAAATTGACTTGATATTAAATGCATCGAAGTCCTCAATTAAATCCCATACCCGGTTTCTGTATTTCTTTAGCCTCTTGTCATGGCACACATATTGTTTCCTGACCTGTCTGACAACTATTTCTGAATCGCCAAACACATGCAGAATCTTAACTTTCTTCTTTATGGCCAGGAGCAATCCGTGCACTAGAGCTTCATATTCAATAACATTATTTGTGCACGGGAACTGTAATCTTAAGGCTGATAGATAAGCTTCTCCCAGTGGACTAATCAGTTCAAAGCCAGCTCCGGATCCTTGCTTGGATTTTGATCCATCAAATCTTAAAGTCCATACTTGATTGTCTCCTGGATTTGACACATCAATGTCTTGATTTGCTTTTGCAGGTTCAACTTGGGTATGTCCTGTTACTGATGTCGAGGTGCTTGCTTCATCTGTAAAGGCAGTATTCTGGACAGGTTCTTTTAATTTCATCATACTAGGAATTTCTAAGCCCATGGCCTCTGGAATCCTTTTCCTGACTTGTTCTAGGGCTACTACGCACATAGCGCAGGAGAATTCAGAATGGAAAGCATTGTGTATCCTGCACCAATTCGGTAACAATAGATCATGGACAGACGCATGACTTCCTAATTCTACGCCTTGCTTCACATGTTTCATCACAAAGTTTCGGAAGTTTTCAAACATGCCTTCCCCTTCTTCATCTGATGATGTGCTATGATCACTTTCGACGAGGACTTCTGTTGAACTATGTAGCATTAAAATCTCCTCCACCTTAGGCTTGTAAACGCCCAAGTTTGTCTGTACAAAAAGGATCTCATTGTCTTCACCATATTCAGTGATCATCAATTTCAAACGTGGAGTGCTATCTATCCTGATTTGATTAGGCAATCCTTTCCAGGATAGCCACATGTGCGAGAAGTCGGTGGAGACGTACCCATTGAGCTTCTTCAACCAATCTCTGCTTAGCAGCATCCCGTACCCTTCAGGTATGTCTACCACTGAAATGTCAATGTAATGCTGAATCCTGGGGTCAGCTGCCAACTGCATGTGAATATTGTGTAATTCTCCAATAACTGGAACCTCGGTTTTGTCTAACTGAGTAACTTTCTTGTTTGTCTGCTTTGGGATGAGACCAAGTTGCTTACAAATACCCAACGACATCACATTACTTGAGGCTCCTGAATCCATTAAACAATTATGTAACAGTTTACCAAACATTCTAACTGATATCAAGAACGGAGGCTGTTCATCCCTTCCTTGGTAAAAGACTACTGATTTCTTCTTAGGAGCACTATATCAGTTATCTGCTAGGTCTGGATTGACTTGTGAGCTTTGAATCTTTGGTGCATTATTATCTTCTGCAGGCTCTTCCTTTATTACAACTGACTTGCCATCTGTCAT
This sequence comes from Cunninghamia lanceolata, assembly GCA_027924645.1. NCBI lineage: Eukaryota > Viridiplantae > Streptophyta > Pinopsida > Cupressales > Cupressaceae > Cunninghamia > Cunninghamia lanceolata. The sequence continues at coordinate 22,426,963 of BSBN01000090.1, read as the reverse complement.
ATTGGCTGAATCCTGTGCAATGAAAATAGCATTCGTTTGACCTTGTGGGTGAGGTGGCCTCATTTGGGTTGGATTCACATTTTGACCCACATATGCTCTTGGTACAGCTAAAGTGGATGGACCTGACGATCCTGTAGGGATTTGTACGTTTTGATTTCCACTTTTTGCGATGGTATCATCAACACTTCTTAAAAAGGCTTCCTTCATTTTAGGTACTCGAATCAATTCTGTCAGTGGTAAGTTGATCTTGATCTTCTTGAGTTCCTCGACAACACATTGACTCAACCTCTTTAAATCATCCTTAGGAACTTCCTTTCTGGCCGGATCAATCCTTGAGGAAACATTTTGCTGCTGAGCTTATTGTGCTGGGAGAATGTTTTGAGCTGGACTCCGCTGTCTGTATTCGGGCGCATCCCTTGGATAGCTTGGATTGTTACTTGCATTAGGATTTGGCGGAGTGTGCAAGTTATTAGGAGTCGATGTGGTCATAGGATCTTGTGCCCGGTAATTCCGCTGATAAACCCTTTGTGGTGCATTGCCGGTAGATTGCTGAAAGGCCTGAACTTCATCTGGTTCTTGAGTTTGGGAATCGCCCTTGAATGGAGGGTAATATGTGTCATCAACGGGTCCATTTGCAGAGGCTGGCGGGAATCTCCCATTATACTCTGTTATGTCATATTCCATCATGGGTGGAAAAGTAAAATCTTCAATCATCAAGGCTTGATCATACCTCTGCGTGGGCACAATTTCATACCCAGTGACCGGAGGATTTTCTGGTACCTGCGTACCATGCATTTCTTGTTGAAAGATGTCAGCAGCTATCTTAAATTCAGGACATTGAAGTTCTGAATGTTGATTGGTGTTATGCAACCTGCACCAAGTGGACAATGCAGCTTCTGCTAAGAAGACTTTCTCTGCTGGTTTTGGGTCAGAAGCCGGTGGATTATCAAGTGGTGAGGGTACAGTTCCATTGTTCGGTGCAGTGTTCCAGGTTCGATTCTGCCGTTGAAAGCCTTGATTATTTCCTCGAAAGCCTTGATTGTACCCCTGATTATATCCTTGATTACCACCCTGGTTTCCCTGGTATCCTCCCTGATTGCCTTGGAAATTCCTCTGCAGATAGTTATTTTGATTTGTCAAATGTGTAACTTCAGTAGACAGTTTCTTCACCTGATCAATCAACTCTTTCATTTCATCCTTCTCATCCTGAGTCTTTGCAGAGGATGACGATCCTTGCAGATACACTGGCTTTTCAGGTGCAACTTGTGAAATTGGCACCCCTGGATGCAGGACTAACTGATTAGCAGGAGTGGGAACAGGGACTGGATTCATTACAGGTGTATGTTGAGCCAATGCGTGATTGATCCCCTGGATTTGATTTGGCATTGCCACATGTGCTATGTGATTCAATGGCCCATGAGTGTTCATACCCAAATTTGTGTTCACCTGAACAGCTTCAGCATATGCTCTTGTCAGAGTGGTAGGCAGGGCCGTTGCCCTTTTCACAAACATAGAAGTAAGGCGATCCAATGCAGCATAATAAATCTCCTTCGCCATTTCTTGAGTGATATCATATGGAGCTTGTAGTCTAGAATATGCTTTATGAAACCTGTGATTAAAAGAGGCAATGGGTTCATGTTCCTGCCTTCTTACTTCGATGAATTGCTTATAGAGTTCTGCAGGAGTGATGGGAATCTTGAACTTCTCCAAGAAAGCAGTTTTCATCTGTTCCCAGGTAGTAATAGACCCAGCTGGTAGGTTGACATACCAAAAAGTAGCATCTCCTTCGAGAGAGTATGGGAATAGTCGGCATGCTACATCCTGATCCGTGATCCTCCGATTTACCAGAGTGCCTTCAAAGATCTTAATGTGCTCTTCAGCTGTCCTGCTTGGATCGTTGACATGAAATTTTGAGCAGAAATGTTCCGGGTTCTTGGGCATATCATGGTAGTCTGTAAAAGTCCCCAGGGGTGAGACATTTCCCAGGGGCCAAGCTTGTACTGGTGCTGCCATTGGAACGTTGGGTTGTCCTGGACCTGCTTGAGTAGCTCCTTGCTGAAGTGGAGTGCCTATGGTGGTTACTTGGATATTACTGGGTTGAACAACTCCCTGATTCTGATTCTTCAGAGGTGGAGTTTGAAATAAATTTGAAATATCACCCCCACTTGGAGATCCTTGGCCCGATGAAGTCCCTTTCTTTCCTTTCTTCGACTTCGAGGGGAACCCCAACTCGGAGAACTCCTTGGATGCTCCTGGTGCAGACCTTAGAATTCTTTGGTGACTTTCTGGCAAGAAAGAACCAATTTGCTCCAGGGTGTTCTTCCTTATCTGAAACAACTTGTTAATGCCCTCCTAGCGCCAAAAATGTTGATGATTGTTTTTGGACAAGTCAACAATTAGAGTGAAATACAAAGTATCTGACTCCCTCTTGAGCAAAGCCTCTCGAATGCTGAACTAGGTGATCAAACAAGATGACTCCAAGGTTCCTTCTGATGATTTTGGTAAGAGATAGCTCAGTGACTAAGTATGATTTTGCTGTTAACACACAAAGGGACTTACGCAATTGTTCAAGTAACTGATTATTTCAATGGAAGTGGATACTGGAGAGTCTAAGTACTACAACTGATGGCGTATGATTTAGCAATGGATGTTCTTGATCCTAATTCTAACTGAATGGTAAAAAAGGACAAAAGAGCAAGGTTTAGAAACACTAATCTAATCCTAAATGCAAGGATGATTACTGCTCGAGGTGAAAAGAACAAGATAGGCCACAATCATCTACTTTTGAAGGATGGATGTATACTTATTTTGATCATATGTTTACAAAGAACAAGATGATTGACTGGGCTGGCCTTATAAGCCATTGTTTGGATGAACAACTTGAAAACTTTGATGAAACGAAGTCTTTCTTCATGACTTCATACCTTGTGTATATCTTGGCAAGAAATGTAGTCTACAAAGGACTAACAGCTAAAGGGCAAGTAGGTACAAAACCGGGACAGATTCTCTCTCATGAGTGTTATCCTCAGCTCCACCTGAAAAACATCAATCACTACAAGAGATTCAATGATGCTTTCGCCATGTTCATAGTGAGGAAGTTAAGAGGTGAGTTGCATAGGAGACTAACAGGTGCTGCCAGGAACTTCATCAAGCAGTATGGAAGGTACTACATCCAGTATGATAAGTTCACCTACATCAGGATTCAAGGATTCACATCATTCCCATACAGACTGCCTAGATACCCTTCAAACAGGATGGTGTTGCTAGAGGTTTCCAGACAACTGTTAGAGTTTCATAAGATGCAGAAAGCAAGGAAGAAAGCAGGAGTTCAGTTCCCTCTTCAATTGGGTAGGTACTATTCTTGTCCATCCTTACAGGCAGCCGAGCATTCAGAAGTCGAGCTTCAGGCTTATCATCTGCATCCCCATGATTCGAGGAGGGAAAACTTTGATCCACATGGAGCCATCAAACAGTCTTACTCTTCTTACAGGCATAAAGAACAATTAGAGGATCACTGGGCTGATGCTATAGATGATGATGATATCAGGATGCAAAAATGTTCGAGATTGAAATGGGACCTGATAAGAGCTACAAAGGTACTAAGAATTCTTGATCAGTTAGAAGGTGAGAGAGCTCTTCTTGGTGATGAATATGATAAAATCCGCAATTTGCCTTATGAAGTCAACTGGGCAGATAGAGAAAAGGTCGACGATGAAGGATTGATAAGGCCTGTTATTGCTATCACTGAAGAGCAAATAAACAAACAAGTACAAGCCTTGCTTGACGAAGGTAGGAAACTCACTTATACTAAGATGGAAGAAGTAGATCAACACGAACAACATAAAGCACTTAGTAAGGATTCACGAAGCAGAGGAAGTGAGAAAAATTTAGGACAGGGAAAGAAAAGGAAACAACTCGAGATTGTTCAAGGAGAATCTAGTAGAAAGAAGAAAAGGATAAGCATTGAGACTGCTTCTTCTAGACAGCCAGGTGATATCCCACCGAATCAAGACTTAGTGATTCCTGCTGAGAATGTAGTTCCAGAAGCTCCAATGGAAGAAGTACCTTCTAGCCCACATGATACTGAAATCATCGATGAAGCTAATACCGATGATAAGGATGATGCTGAAGAGGAGACATTACCTGCACAAGGAAGACAATTACAACAGCAGCAAGATCTTTCATCACTGCCAGAATGGTTACAGGAAAGAATCAGAGAGAATTGTGAACTTGAAAGCTGTCCTCCCCTTCCAGTTGATGAGTTACTCTTAGATATGTCGAAGGAGAAACCCAAAAAGAAGGCAAATATCTTTTCCAAGATCACTAAAGATGAAACAGGAGTAAGGAAAGTACATGTAGCAGTTCCTAGGATTGAAAAGAATATAGAGGATGTAACACCTGATGATTATGATGTCAATACAATTAATCTGGGTCCTTTGACTGGAATGCAAGTTGAAGAAGACCTTCAGGATTCGATTGATAATGCTCGAGCTATCATAAAACAAGAAACAAAAGGTAGAATCAAGGCTGAGCAAAGATGTCGTGCCTTAGAATAGTACATTCAGCATTTAGTACATCCTATTCATCAACAGGAAAGGATTGCTACACCTCCATCTCTCCTTCCTCCTGAAATAGTTGGACACCTGGAAGAGTTGAAGTCTTCATCTCACAGAATGAAGGATTGGATGAAAAGGTCAAAGGAGACTACATTCAGACATTTGAGAGATATTATGCAAGTAAATGACAAGATTACTAGCCTTAAGGAGAGGGTACTTGCACTGATGACAGCTTGTGTTGAATTCAAAGACCTCAAGGATCAACATCTGCCACACCTAAAGAGCTTGATGGAAACATCAGTGGATGATTTGTTACATGCTGAAGTTATTGAAGAGGGTAGAACGTACAACTTTTCCTCCTGGTACTTTAGTCTTCGCATCAAAGGACAGTTGCTGGATAAGATAGAACTAGATATGTCAAGAATTAGAAGTGTGCTTCAGAGGATTCAGGATGGAATACATGCTTCTTTGATGGAGATCTGTAATCCTTTTGGGGAGATGACTCTTGAGAATCTGAAAGAACAAGTTCAAGTTTTCTATTTTCAGGAAAATGATGTTACAGATGAGAGACTTGATAGTATATTCTCACTTGCTGTCCACCTTGGCGATAACAAAGCAAGAATAACCGATTGGGAAAGGACACTTGGCCTTTATTCAGTTGATGTACTTGAAGCCGAAGGAACCATTCAAAATGCGCCAAGTGTACCTATGGAGGAAGTCAAGCAAATAGTATCTAAGTTCATTGAATGTCAAGCTTCTAGTGATGGATATTCACATGGGGATTCTTCATGAGATAATGATATATCATTCTTATCTTCTTGCGAGGCGTGCCTTTGTTCCTTTCTTTATGGCCTCCGTCATTTAATAAAGATAGCGTCCCTCATTTAATATAGATAACCTCCTTCATTTAATAAAGCTGGCCTCTTTCATTTAATAAAGAAGAGTTTGTTATAACTATTTGTGATGTGGCTTGATCTGGTCTGCTGACTTGGCCGATCGATCTTGACCCTTCATTCTTTTGAGGTCTATAAAAGGGCTCTTGTTGCTGTCATTTGTACGGTTGAAATTTCTGAAATTGTTGCAAGAGCTCTCTGAGATAATAAAAGGATTCATTGCCTTGGTGATTCTATTTGTGTTTCTGAGTGTTGCATGGTTTCAATTTTCAAACGAACATTAAGTTATAAGTTTTCTTTAAGTTTATGTTAGTCAATGAAAGGTTTCTTTATTGCTTTGTGGTGAAATCTATAAGTTCATACCATTTGTAGTTTGCGGCTTGCAGATTGCAGTGCATGGTTAGCCTGAACAAAATTGGACATCAATTTGATCTTTATGTTTGTTGGAATTTTCATGAGCATAAATGATTTAAACATCTTGTACACCTTAGAAGATTGCACCTATCTTGTGTAGTTGTCCATCTTGGCGAAGCAGGATCTGGTTTGGTTTCACCTCGAGCAGTAATCATCCTTGCATTTAGGATTAGATTAGTGTTTCTAAACCTTGCTCTTTTGTCCTTTTTTACCATTCAGTTAGAATTAGGATCAAGAACATCCATTGCTAAATCATACGCCATTAGTTGTAGTACTTAGACTCTCCAGTATCCACTTCCATTGAAATAATCAGTTACTTGAACAATTGCGTAAGTCCCTTTGTGTGTTAACAGCAAAATCATACTTAGTCACTGAGCTATCTCTTACCAAAATCATCAGAAGGAACCTTGGAGTCATCTTGTTTGATCACCTAGTTCAGCATTCGAGAGGCTTTGCTCAAGAGGGAGTCAGATACTTTGTATTTCACTCTAATTGTTGACTTGTCCAAAAACAATCATCAACAAGTCTTACAGTATAAAGAACCTTCCCTGCTTTTGTCCAGTTCATACCTCTAGTGTCATAGAAATTTTTTAAGGTATCACAACATGTGCAGATGGTGTCATATGGATCTACAATCTTATCTATGTTGAGGATGTACCCAGAAGTAGCATAAGATCTAAACTGTTCAGGTTTGGGATTTTCAATGACCGCTTCCTTCATTTCTACATCATAATTTTCAGCCAATTTCTTATAACTTTCCCAAGGCTCATCATTGTTTAATTGAGAAATTTCAAATTCAATGTTAGAACTATTAGATTGAGAATGTATAGAAGGATTTGAAAACTCTTAAGTCTACAGAATGATTTTCAAAATCATCCTTTACTTCAGATTCTTGATGTGCTAAACCAGATTCTTTCATATATACAGGATCACTTACTTCATCTGGCATGTTTATTTCTTCTAACCAGTCCCTCTCAATAGCTTGCATGCTATGTTCTTTTAACTTGGGCATAACTGGTTTGAGTGGTTCTTTTGTAACCGAAGTTGTGGCTGGTTCTTCAGTTTCATCATGGAACAGTCCTTTCCTACGTTGGACTATTAAATTCCTTATTTTCTTAGCAGGTTATGTTTTGTGCATTTTCCCTTTTTTATCGTCTTCTGAACTATCATGCCCAACTTGAGACATTCTAGTTTTCTGGACATGATCTGATTTTGTCAAGTTTCTTGGAGACTGTTTCTAAAAGAACCTTATTCTCAACTGTCTCGTTTCTCTTTTCTTGTCAGAATTAACTTGATTATCAAAAATCTAGTTGATATAAGTTTCAGACCTAGAGATAGTAGTATGAATGGCAGGTATGTTACTACTAGTTGTTCTAGCATGAGAGGTCAGACCAGTTGTATCATTTATTATTGAAGTAGTTTGTTTTTCAATTCTACCAACTTCTAATTCTACCTTATCCACAAAATCTGTTAAACTGGAAATCTTCACAAAACTGTTTGAACTATGATTAACACATTTCTTAACATCTAGTGCTAAGTCATCTATGTTTTCCAGAGCAGACATCAACCAATGAACTTGCCAATTTCTTTGAGCTTCAGAATTTTTTTGTGTATTGCCTATTTCAGTGTGCAATCTGGATTCATATCCGCCCCATAATTTTTTTATCCTGGTTAATAATTGTGAATGATTCAGGTGTTGGCCATCTACCAGGTTCATATTCAACCAATTCTTTAGAGCTTCCCTTTCCCATATCTACATTATGCATGCTCATCCATTTTTTGAATTCTTATCCCTTTTTGCTTCTTATCTTCTTTAGGTGCCAATGCTAATCTTTGACTAACTTGTCTGACTAATTTACCTCTCCATCAGTACAAAAGGAGGGGCTCCAAGGACCAGATTGTTGACTTAGCCGCCTCTTCTCCACCACGAGGTGAGGCATCTGAGGAATCAGGAAAGACAGTGGTGTTGACACCATCACCAACCAGGTCCCCGCCCCATGTATATTCTCCACCAATTGATAACAAAGGCCAATGTCTCCCCACTTGGTTGAATATGGTGGTGGAAAAGAGAAAGAAAATATATATTGAGGATGAAGACCTAGCCACCATTGCAGAAGCACTTCAAGAGCAGCCAAAGAAGAAGGCTAGGGTCTTATCTCATGTCACAGTTGATCAACAGGGAGTTAGGACAAAATAAATCAATTAATATCATTTTGAGTTGCCTGAAACCAGTAGCAGAAATGTCATTTTGACCCATATCAACTTCTTTGACAATGAAGTCATTTTCATTTATTTGTGTAGTAGGACCATCATCTGGTAGAGAATTCCACCAATTTCTCAATTTTCCAGACATGAATCTGACAACATAAAGAACCTTCCCTGCTTTTGTCCAGTTCTTACCTCTAATGTCATAGAAATTTTCTAAGGTATCACACCATGTGCAGATGGTGTCATATGGATCTACAATCTTATTTATGTTGAGGATGTACCCAGAAATAGCATAAGATCTAAGCTGTTCAGGTTTGCGATCATCAATGATTGGTTCCTTCATTTCTACATCATAATCTTTGGTCAATTTCTTATAACTTTCCCCAGGCTCATCATTGTTTAATTGATAAATTTCAAATTCAATGTCAGAACTATTAGATTGAGAATGTACAGAAGGATCTGAAAACTCTAAGTCTATAGAATGATTTTCAAAATCATCCTCTACTTCAGATTCTTGATCTGCTGAACCGGGTTCTTTCATATATACAGGATTAGTTACTTCATCTGCCATGTTTATTTCTTCTAACTAGTGCCTCTCAATAGCTTGCATGCTATGTTCTTTTAACTTGGGTATGATTGGTTTGAGTGGTTCTTTTGTAACTGATGTGGCTGGTTCTTCAGTTTCATCATGGAACAATCCCTTCCTACGTTGGACTATTAAATTCTTTATTTTCTTAGGAGGTTCTGTTTTGTCCTTTTTCCTTTTTTTATCCTCTTCTGAACTATCATGCCCAACTTGAGACATTCTAGTTTTCTTGACATATGATCTGATTTTGTCAAGTTTCTTGGAAACTGTTTCTAAAAGAACCTTATTCTCAACTGTCTCGATTTCTCTTTTCTTGTCAGAATTAACTTGATTATCAAAAATCTGGTTGATATAAGTTTCTGACCTAGAGATAGTAGTATGAATGGCAGGTATATTACTACTAGTTGTTCTAGCATGATAAGTCAGACCAATTGTATCATTTATTATTGAAATAGTTTGTTTTTCAATTTTACCAACTTCTAATTCTAGCTTATCCACAGAGTCTGTTAAACTAGAAATCTTCACAAAACTGTTTGAACTATGATTAACACATTTCTTAACATCTAGTGCTAAGTCATCTATGTTTTTCCTGAGCAGACATCAACCACTAAGCTTGCCAATTTCTTTGAGCTTCAGATTTTTTCTGTTTATTGTCTATTTCAGTGTGCAATCTGGATTCATATCCGCCCCATAATTTTTTATCCTAGTTAATAATTGTGAATGATTCAGGTGTTGGCCACCTACCAGGTTCATATCCAACCAATTCGTCAAAGCTTCCTTTTCCTAGATCTACCTTATATTTTATCCTTCTTTCTGTGCTAGATCTAGGTAGAGATTCTTTTAGCATACAGGCATGCTCATCCATTTTTTGAATTCTTATCTCCTTTTGCTTCTTATCTTCTTCTTTAGGTGCCAATGCTAATCTTTGACTAACGTGTCTGACTAATTTATCCATGACTTTAGGATTGTTGTTGAAATCAGACATGGTAGCAAAGGAAGACTTGGAAGGATAAAGGTTTACAGACGGTTGTCTGTATATGGTATGATGACTGGATGAAGTTGAAGCCTCTTCAAGGTTATAATCTACATATGGCTTGTTGTCTGTATGAGGGATATTGTGGCTCATAGAATAGCTTCTAAAGGATGGTCTGGATACGCTACATCTATGACTAGTTTCATCTGGATCTATAGGTTGCTCAAGAATAGCCTGCTGGGGTATTGATCTAAGCTCAATGTTGGCGACTTGTCTAGTTTGCATATGTGGTCTATCAGAAAATATGGATCTAGGTAGGAGAGATAGATCTTTGCATCTTGGTGGCTGTTGGTTGATTAATTGTTCAATGATCGGAAGACCAATATCAAAACTAGTGTGGTCTATATGTCTTCCACAATATAAAAGATTGGTATTACCTTTTGGAAAACCTACCCCGGCTAGAAAGTTTGAAGGTGGAAACACAGTATTCAATAGATGATAAATGCATCGTCCACCAATAGTAGAATAGACAGATCCAGGTTGAAGGGAAATTCCCTTGACTTGCAATAGTAGGCAAAAGGCCGAAGTCACAAATTTATCAGATAAGGAGATGGTAAAATTAGGACGTATAGATATAATTCCATCACCTTGTTTTGTATCTAGGATGCCTCTGAACTGTGCAACAACTTGATCCCAGATGCGACATCGGGTATCACTTAGGGTAGCAAAATACTCAACACCTATATCATAGTTAAAATGCGGATGAACAATCAGATCAACATAGGAAAAATGTACATGAAAGAAACCCTTATTTCTCCATCAATCTACATCTTTAGGTACAATAAAGGGAAGGTAAACTAGACAAACACCTTCTTCGGAGACTAGGAGATTGAGTTCAGATTGCCTAACAGAGTCTAAAAACTTGGCTTTAATACCTTTCTCAAGATGTAAGGTAGAAATTTTAATATCAAGAAACTTAAAATTACCCTTTTCATTAACATGTTTATATTTATCTTCGAAGTAGTTATGTATGACCTCAGAAAGTGTGGAATTGGCATTAAGAGATTTACGACTTGCCATGATTGGAGTATGAAGACTTACTTGAACTTTCAGCTTGTTTCACTACTACTTTACCGACTTATGACTGCCCTTCAACACGGCTCCCCTGGCCTTCACAAATGGGACTTACTTTTGCAGCTCCACAGCTACCTTCAGAGCATACCTTCAATCTTTCAGATTCACAACTCACTCATAACAAATGCAAAGATCAAAATGCAGAATATCACAACCAAGGCTCTGATACGAAATAATACTTACAATGAGAAGAGACATCAATTTTGGAATGAATATTATGACAAAGAATCAATAAAAATTATAAATCATAATTTAAAGGGGTAACGGGTGTATTAGGAATTGCGACTCTTTCAAAAGAACAACCACTATATGAAATGTTGTGACTCTTTCAAAAGAACAACCACTATATGAAAGGTTCTGACTCTTTCCAAGAAGAAGATATATAAAGGGAGACATTCAATAAAATAGAGATCAACAAGCAATGGAAAACATAATCAATCTAGTCTCATTTGAGTCTACAGCAGTTAAAGAGTGAATGAACATTGTTTATTTAAAGGAAAGATCAGCAAAGGAGAATAAAAGCAATCCAACATGAAGATCATTCACTCAAGCATATTCATTCAAGTAGAAATCATACAATTAGCAAGAAGAATATTAATTACAGCAGCAAGGAGAAATTACTCATTCAAGCATAAACTATTGAACTCCATTCAAACATTAACTTGTCAATCCATCAAGAAATATCAATCAGCATTAATCAAGCAAATTCATCAAACAATCAGTTTTGAATTTGAGGAAGCGTCTTGCAAGTAGGAGTTGGAAGGACGTAACCCTTTCATGCTGTGGGACATGGAGTTGGAAGGACGAAAACCCTTTCATGCTCTGGGGCTAGGAGTTGGAAGATACGGTGACCCTTTCATGCTCTTGGCAAGTTAATTCCCAAAGAATTCATGATTTGATTGATTTTGAGGATTGTGCTATGATTTGTTGATCTGATTATTATCTTGAATTTCTGATGTTTGATAAAGTTATTATCATTTTGAAGTAAATATCATTGTTTAAGGCAAAGAAATCAGGTATATTCCAAAAGGGACATTACAAAACATGGCGCCAAGATACCAAAAGATTTACCAAAACAAAATGAGGATATTTCAACCAATGATGTTCACCCAGCATTCATTTTGGAACAGTAGTCCTGGGCAAAATGGTACGGCCCAACAAGAGGATTATCCTTAACAAACACCAACCAAAAAACCTGTAATGTCAAACCACAATCAAAACCAACATAAACAAGAACTTCACATCAAATCCTAACACCTAGTTCAAAAAACATCAAAATCTGTAATGTCCCCATTTGTAGGCCTTCGTGCAATTTAGATGGTGCTGGCTTTGGGGTGGTTCCAACACAGCCAGAGCAGAGTTTTTGTTGCTCAGCAGGGTTCAGATGGACAATTGGAGTTGATCGACACTTTCTGCGCTTGATTCGGACAACTTGTCCAAGACTTACTATTTTTAGTAAGTCCCTATTTTTTAGGAGGTGTGGGATTAGGCCTTGTTTGCCCAGTTGGGAGTTCCTATTTTTTAGGGATGTTTCTTTTGTCAGCGGTTCCTACTTTTTAGGAGTTACTATTTATAGTAACCTGCTATTTTGGGACTTCGTGTCAATTGACCCTTGTAGGCTAGAGCAGATGGTTAGGGGGTCTTATTTTGGCAGTTTCAGTGTGGCTTCGCCTCCAGTGATCAGTGAGAGTTCAGGTTTGACCTTCGTTGGACTTCGTTTGGCACACTTACTATTTATAGTAAGTTACTTTTTTAGGGAGTCAGAGTTTCTATTTATAGCAGGGCACCTGGATAGGTCTCAGATGCAGTGTCGACTAATGTTTGGGCCTTTGTAGATGTTTCAGGACACAGTGGTGCGTACTTACTATTTATAGTAAGTCAGCTATTGGAAGTTGCTATTTGTGGCAGGGCACCTAATCATTTAGTGTTTGGCAGTTTTGACGTTGGTTTCAATTGGTGTAGCTAATTGATGGATTTTTAAGGAGATATTAATATTTTAATGTGTCATTAATGATGTTAATTAAAAGTTTATAATATAAAGTAATATTTTGACTTTATATTGAAAGGGGGCCAATGACACATGATAAAGTGCAATTAATGATATTAATTTATTGTGGGCACAATAACCAAGGTAATATTGAGGCAACAAAAGCAAATAATAAAATATTATTTTAAAACCCTAAAAGTGGATTTGAAAAAAGGATTTAAATGTTATTAAGGAGTTGAGGATATAAAAGGTTTCAAAAAGCAAATCAAACTCATTATTATTGAATGATCATATGAATTTGCTTTGTGGTTTTCTGGAGAAGACAAGGGTTTCAGTATATTAGCCATTGAAGAACGAAAACTCTTCAATGTTTATGCAATTCTGAGGCTGTGCAATACCAGCTGATATTATTGCCAGAGTGTGGGCTTCATTCAGAGGTCCAAATTGTGCTTGTTTGGAGACAGATTGTTCAGATTTTCAGAGCTAGGGTTTGAAGAATAAATCAGACTGTTCATATTTTTGATTGCAGATCAGAAAGGGTTTGAAGTTTTGTAGTTTTAAGATTATTAAGAGCAAGCTACAATACCCTCGTGAACAGCACCCCAAGCTACAGTGATTCGCTACAATGACATGGTTAATATTAAAGCAAGAATTTAATACTGATTTGTCCTTTAAAGATAATAACTTCTGAGTTGTTGACATATTCCATCTGCTGCTCAAGTTATTTAGAGGAGGACGTTGCTATGCCAGGTCTGAGTATGTGATAAACTGAACTTGTAATCCTTCTTTACATTCAGAGTTCTTTGTTATTAAAGGCTGTGGTGTTTGTAATCAGCATTCAGACTATTTTATATTGCTGTTATTATTTACTACCATATTCTTTGAGTTGTTATATTCTGATATGAATGTCTGAGCAGCAATATACTGTTAAATCAGTCATAGTTACAGTACGTGATAACTCAGAAAATTGGTTGCCAATGTTGCAGTATGCATTTAAATGATCATTCACTGCATGGTTTAAGTCTGATAAAGATTTCTGATTATCTAATGGTGCTGTTATAGTCTCATTTGGGTAAGGAAAGTACCACATTGTCAATTGCATACAAACTGTTTGACAAAATGTCCCACATTGTCAATTGCATAACTGTTTGACAAAATGTTCCACATTGTCAATTGAGTTAATCAAGCAAAAACAATTGCAAAGATAAAAGCCAAACTAGGGTGGGATAGTACAGTGGTATCGGAGCATTTAGAATTTTTAGAGAATATCCTAAGCGGGATATTACAAAATCCATTTCAGCTTCCCAGCAGGTAAACTCCATTGAAGCTCTATGTGATTTCAGAAGCAAAATCACCCAATAGTCTAGCTAGGGATGATCTTTCACAACCTTAACTAGAGAAGAAATGAGTATTTTCAAACCCACAAGACAAAGCTTAGAGGCTGTCACTAGAAAATTTAATATCAAAATGCATAAACCTCCAAATGAGCACCAAACGCCGCTTTATAGATTCCCAAATGTAGCACTCAAGAGAGAAATATTAAAACACTGCTTTATGACTTTTCAAAGATATTAAATATTCCTCCAAAAAGAGGACACCACTTAAGTCCCAAGTCTTTTCCATGTCTAGCGCCAACCTGGGGCTTGAAAAGACACTTTTTAAATAACTTCAAGTTGTCAACGTAAAAATATAAAGTTAGAACTTTAGGGAACTTAAAATAATTATTTAAAAATACCATTTCCCTTTAAATTTAAAACATCCAATTAGCCTATGAAAACCAGGAAATAGGCAAATGGTCACCAAACTGATCACTGACGGAAAGGGGGCATTGCAAATGGGCCGCCAGTGCAAAGCAGAGAACTGGTGATATGAAAAGTGGCAGAAGCTAATGACTGATGCAAGGCAGAGAGTGTGATGAATAGAAGGCCAGTGACAGGGCTATGTCTTGGGGAGCTGCCACAAAAGGTCTGCAGACAGGCATAAACAAGAGGCAGGAATGAGGTTTGAACCTGAGTATACAAGTATAAAGTATAAGTAACAGGATAAACTTATAAAGTATATATCTATGTTAGTCTCCTCTGTGGTGTGTTAATCATACCAAAGTCTTAACACTCAACATAATCTAAATCAGTCCCACAACCTGATTTTATGTCAAGTAGTGAATCTTTTCATTTCCCTATAATCTTGGACCCATTATATCCAAGGCCTTGAAGAGTTTCATCTGATTGACATTGATGCCTGTGCTTAATATTTGCAATTCAATGCATGCTAATGAGCCACCTACTAGATTGTATCCTCTTCATTGAACACAAACCACTAGTTGTATCTGTGGAAAACAATTGAAACAAGGTCAACTAGTAGCATCACATTGAATTTCTTGCATTTGTTAGCTGTGGCAACATAGAAACTCATTTTTGTGTCTATCCCAAGGTCTCTAGAGTTCATCTTCATTGGTGTGTGTTATGCATATGAATCATACTTTGTACACTTCTCCATAAATTCTGCAGCAGTGCACCTGTTTTTCGTAAATGCTATTATGTTTCTGTCATATTGCCTTGACGGGTTTTCAGTCTTGCTCATTGCAAGTTTGCTGGTTACAGTTTTCAACCAAGCAGAAACATCCTTGAGTTATACATAGAAATCATACTCTGTGCACTTCTCCATAAATTCTGCAGCAGTGCACCCGTTTCTTGGAAATACTATGATGCTTCTGTTGTATCGCCTCGAGGTTTTTTCAATCTGGCACATTGCAAGGTCACTGTTTAAGGTTTTCAACTAAGTGGAAACATCCTCAAGTTGTCGTTTTTGGTGTTCAATTTGGGGAATTCTCTACAGAATTCCATAGACAGTTTTCGATCCATAATCATTTCAAGGAGTGATTGTGGTTACCCAATCAACAAACAATGCTTTGAAAATAGATTGGCTGGACAAAGAAATTCGGAGGGAACACTAAATGTAAATATATAACTCACACAATGACACCTGTGAAATTGGATGGCAACAAATCTTTAATTAAAATTAGTTGGCCAATGTTTTTGGGCAATGTATTGTGGATATGGTGCAATCATTTGATTTAGCAATCCTGCTTGCCATGATAATTTTACTTTGAGTCACATTGACTTTGGTCATTTGTGGGCTTTCATATAATTTAGTTTCAATTATGCTGTTCTAGTTTTTGTTTTTAATTGTTTTCATGTAATAATTTGAGGTTTGATTTGTGAGCAGAAGCGGAGATTTGCATCAAAGGTGGATAATGCTAACGATAACCTTGGAGAAGGGAACAAGGAAACGCGGGTATCTTCTGATCCTTGCAGAGGCAGAATTTTCAAGAGAAAATTAAAATAAAACCAAGATTATGTTGAGTTTGTATGTCATAATATAACTACTCTCTAGACCAGATATTGATTGCATCAGTGATGTCTAATCAAAACTTAGAGCACTCAAGGAACTTGTCAAATTGCATAACTATATACAGATTCTGTTGGGGATGTCTTTGGGCGACAAGGTTTTAGTTTCTATAGAAGATATCTGCTTTTGGTACTGAGGTAGGAAGGAATTTATTATGAATTCAACTGCATTCTTTTTTGGCCATGGTTGCAAAATTCTCTCTTTAGTCTATAACTTAATTTTGTTCAAACTTTTTTCCCACTAATATTGTCTTATGCTTGTCAATGATTAGATTGCACTTGCAGTTTTCTTTATAGACCCACTTGGAAATTATAGCATTCTTTGCTTCACACATGTTTATCTGCTCCTAATTATGTGTTTTTATTATAAACTATGTAATTTCTTGCATTACCTTGGGTCTTATTTTAAAAGGTATATCAATCAGCTTTTGTTTTTCATTTTTGGGCATCGAATTTTCATCTTGGCAATTCTTCATTGAGTTCAAACCTGCATCAAGGATGGAATCCCTTGTTTGCGATAGCGAACTAAGAGGACGGAAACCCTCTTAGTTTGCAAAATTCAAAGGTTAGGACAAAAACCCTATCCTTTGCTTGGCAGTCCTATACAGGGGTTACAAGTTGAATTGACATTGAGATTTTGGTGAATTTACAGGTTGAGGCGCCAATATAGCCAGGCAGATCACCATTATTGGGCTACGCCTACAATACATAATCCTAGTGCACCACTTGTAGAGAGAGTTACAACTGTGATCATTATTCATTGTTATCCACCAGGGAGAAAGTGGTCTATAGACGACTGGAAGGAAACTCACTTAGATCGCTGCAACATACAGATCTGCTAGGGCAAGGAGAGCTGGGTAAACCACCTTCAACGATTGGGCAGCGCTACACTTGCTAGCAAATGAAAATTGCCCTATTGCCATCTATTGAAGGTCATTGTTGAGCTTGGGAGGGACATGCTAGAAGTTTGAGGATAAATCTATATCTGCACCATTTTCTAATACTCATCAACAGTGCTGCAACAGATCGAGGGGAATTATTTAATCACAATGCCTAAAATAGGCGATTCCTGATCACAACACCTTCATCAACAAGTATATCATGCTCAACAAGGATACCGATTTAGTTGGCAGGGTTAGTAACTGTGAAGAGGAGAAGTCATGAAGTCCAGGGAAATAATCAACACTAGTTAGAGTTGAGCGTTGGGAATGGATTTGCATAGGGTCATACAGATCAGTCATAGCCAGTGAGTTGGTTTCCTTTTCAACTATTGTAATCCTGATTGTGGAATTCCTAAATAAAGTTATCTGTTGAAACACATCTAGATCTGCCACTTTGATGTGTAATTCTGAACCTAAATTTTTTGCATCAAGTATTTCTTATGTTGTAATCAGTTCCAGAATAAATTCAAATTATTACAAAGGGGTGTGACATTCATGTAATCACTGTGTCCTAGTGTTATTATGATAAGATGTTTGACTGTTACAGTAAATTCTAACCAACAGATATAACCAATTAGTCAGTATATGTAAGGGGATATTGCAGGGATATTAGAGCAAGAAATCTTGCCAGCCTGTGGATCAATTTGTGATGCAGATATAAATTCATGCAAGGGAGTGACAGAGAAATCAGATATCAGTAAAGAGAGAAAAGGAAAGAAGGAATCATAAGTGACCAAGGTGAAGAGGCAAACCTTCAAGATGTCATTAGCCGTGGGAACTAGAATTGGCTAGAGAGTTTCAGTCCTCCATGAGAGAGTCCACGGCAGAAATAGCTCAGATCTTGAGGGAGATGAATCAACAATGGAATGCCTCTAGACCAAATCCGAATATGGCAGAAGGGAGGAATTCAGCCAATGATAGGATTTCAACTAACCCTCCTATGGAGAAATTTCGGGCTACATTTTTGCAAAGGGAAGAGGAAGATCCATTTGAGGAGCAACAATTACCACTTCGCTTGGAAGATGAAATAGCAAGGTATCATGCATAATACAATACTCTAAGCTCAACACGCTGTTGTGACATGTCTTTCATTGAGTACTATGAGATGAAAACAAGGAATGGGCATAGATGAGGAAGAAGATATCATCATGAGCATCCCTGGAAACATATACGTCGATTGGGTAAGATCACTTAACCAACATATGATGGGACAAACAAATGTTTAGCTAGAGCTTGGCTGCAAAAGTTGGACACCTACTTTTCGTTGAACCTTGTGTATGGGGAGGATTCGAAGAATGAACTTCAAAGAAAGAAATTGTTCTTTTCTTTTAGAGAATCTTGGGAGCTTGGACATAGGTGTTTGGGCAAGCGACAGGTACATTTCATAGAGGTTGTTTTAGATGATGATTTAGAGGCGGAAGAACCTGAGCCTGAGGTTGTAGTTGATGAGGTGGAGCATAGGGAGGAAGGAGAATCTTCGAAGGTACCCTTGCTACTCTTTTTGGAGCATCCAAGTATCATCCTTTTCGAGTTCAAGGACTTTTGCAGGGTCATAGAGTGATAGTGTTGGTTGATAGTGGGGCCACCCACAATTTTATTGATGAGGGGTTGGTGACTAGGATGGGGCTGAAAACATAAGACTTCGAGGGATTTAACGTTATTGTAGCCGATGTATTTACTATCCCTTGCACCAAGAGGATTCAACATCTTGGTATCACTTTGGGGAGACAGAGAATATGTGATGATTTTTATGTGGTTGGCATTGGTGAGATAGATGTGGTTTGGAGAGTGCAATGGTTGTACTCACTTGGTGAGTTCACCTAGAACTATCAGACTATGGAGTTGAAGTTCAAATCCGAAGGGAGGGAGGTGGTTCTTCAAGGCTTATCCAATGGAGCTCCTAGGGTTATTTTAGCCAAGAGGTTGGAGAGAGCTTTTAGTAGAGGCCAAGTAGCTTGGGAAACATAGTGTTTGATTATGGATATTGGTTCATCCACGGGTGGCAAATCTTATCATGTTGACATCCAATCCATCTTGGATAAGCATTGGGTGTTTAGCAATCTCTAGGGATGCTACTAGATAGAGGGTTTCAACATGTCATTGAGTTGGAAGAAGGATTAAATGTGTCATCACCACACCTTATTGTCATCCTAGGAGACATAAGGAGGAGATTGAGAAGGCGATTAAGGATTTGTTGGATACGGTACACATAAGATCGAGCTCTAGCCCATTTGCTTCTTCTGTAGTATTGGTTAAGAATGATGGTACCACGAGGATGTTCATTGATTATAGGGCTCTCAACAAGAAGACAATCAAGAACTGCTACCCTATTCTTAGGATTGATGTGTTGATAGATGAGCTTCATGGTGCAGTGTACTTTTGCAGCATTTTTGATCAGGGTATCATCATATAAGGGTGAGAGATGAGGATGTGCATAAGATTGCTTTTAGATGTCACTATGGGCATTACGAGTTTTTGGTCATGCCATTTGGTTTGACTAATGCCCCGACCACATTCCAGTCTTGCATGAATTAGGTATTCATTAATCAATTGAGGAAGTTTGTGTTGGTTTTCTTTCATGACATACTTATCTATAGAAAGACTTGGGAGGACCATTTGAGACACATAGACGAGGTGCTTGGTATCTTGGAGCAGCAGTCATTTTTTGCTAAGGGATCAAAATACGAGTTTGGATTGATAGAGATATTATATTTAGGGCATAAGATTAGCACCCAAGGAGTTAGAGTGGATGATGAAAAGATCAAGGCAATCTTAGATTGACTTCCATCTAAGACTATATCACACTTGAGAGGGTTTTTTGGTCTTTGTAGTTATTATAGGAGGTTCGTTAAGGGATTTTACAACTAGCAACACCATTGATATATTTGATGAAGAAAGGGGCCTTCTCTTGGAGTGACTCAACACATAGAGCTTTTGATAAGCTCAAGGAGTCAATGAGTTCATGTCTCGTTTTGGCTATTCCAAATTTTTCATTTCCTTTTGTTTTGGAGTTGATGCTTTAGGAGATGGGATCGAAGTGGTTTTGATGCAAAACAAACACCCCATAGCATTTTAGAGTAGGATGCCCAAGGAGTTTGAGAGGAGCTTCTCTATTTTCGACAAGGAGATGTTAGCCATCATGCATGCGTTAGCCAAGTTCATACAGTATTTGGTTTGTGGGAGATTTGTAGTGAAAACGGATCACAATAGCTTGAAGATCTTCCTCAATCAAAAGGATTTGAATGATAGGCAGCAAAAGTGGGTAAGTAAGTTACAGGTTCATGATTTTGATGTTGAGTATGTTAAGGGGAAAGAACAATGTTTTGGCTGATGTGTTATCTAGGAGGCCCTATTTGTGTTCCAGGACTAATATATTTGTTGATTGGAGGGTTTCTATAATACTTGAGTATGCCAAGAATACATTTGCTACTGATATTTTGGATGGTAAGCTACAAGATGACAAGTACAAGGTGGCTAATGAGCTCATCATCTATAAGGATTGGGTGTATCTTGTTTTAGAATTGAAGACGAAGGATAAGGTCTTGAGGGGATGTTACAACACACCATTAGCCTATCACCTAGGATATTACATGACATACAAGTAGGTGAGAGCGTTTCTCATGGAAGGGGCTCAAGGGAGATGTTTGGAAGCATGTTAGGTAGGTTTTTGGCTTGTCAACAAAACAAAGTAAAACATGTATTTCTAGCCGGATTATTGCAGCACTTAACCCATTCCAAATCAGAAATGAGAGAGTGTTTCCATGGATTTCATCATTGGTCTTCCGCGAGTATAGGGTAAGGATTGTATTTTTGTGGTAGTGGACAAACTCATTAAGTATGCTCATTTCTATGCTATGACTTTGGAATATAAGGCTCCACAGGTGGCTGATCTGTTTTTTAGAGAGGTGTTTAGACTACATGGGCTGCCTAGAAACATTGTGAGTGACAGGGATAGTAGGTTCCTTAGTTTGTTTTGGCAAGAACTTTTTTGATTGATGGACATAGCGTTGACTCCAAACACTAGCTAGCACCCTCAAACGGATGGACAAACAGAGATTGTGAACAAATGGAATGAGGGATATTGAAGGAACTATGTTACAAGGCAGAAAACAACATAGATTAAGTGGCTTTATCTGGGGGAGTATTGGTACAACTCCACACATATGTTTATAGGTATGACTCCTTTCAAAGCGTTGTATGGATATGACACATTATTTTTTGTGGATTTGATCATTTCAGACATTCACGAGTTAGGGATTTGGTTCAACAAAGTCTTGAATGCACTCAAGGATAACCTACAATAGACCCAAAATCAACAAAATATGTATGCTGATTGCCACTGTTTGGAGAGGACTTTCGAGGTGGGAGACATTGTATTTTTGAGATTGCAGGCCTATAAGCAATCTTCTCTCAAGGGAAGTGGAGCTGAGAAGCCTAAGCCACAGTTTTATGGGCCTTACAAGCTCTTGTGGAGGATAGAATAGGTTGAATATGAGTTAGAACTGTCGAAGAACAACAAAATTCACAATGTATTTCATGTGTCATGCCTTAAAAAGACACTTGGACAGCATCTTACTCCTTTGGAGCTGCCACCACTTGATGATGAGGGCAAATTGATTTTGGAGCCCAAAGCCTTCATTGACATGGGGGAGAGAAGGTTAAGGAATAAGATCATAACAAAGTGTTTGGTACGTTGGAAGAATCTTCCAATTGAGGATGCTACATGGGAAGGAGTGGAGTTTTTTGATCACTCATCTGAAATTGCTTGAGGGCAAGCAATTTGGGGAAGGGAGGACTGCCATGTCCTTTTCCCCAAACATAATTAATATTATTAAAATAAAAAGTGTTTTTAAATGCTAGTCAAAATATAATAAATAAATAAATAATGGCAAGAATAGGTCCCACGGGTCCTATTTTTAAAGGTATATCAAGCAAGTTTTGTCTTCATTTTTGGGCATTGACTTTTCATCTTGATAATTCTTCATTGAGTTCAAATCTGCATCTAGGACAAAATCCCTTGTTTGCAACAATGAAACGAGAGGACTAAAACCCTCTTGGTCTGCCAAATTCAAAGGTTAGGATAAAACCCTATCCTTTGCTTGGTAGTCCTATACATGGATTGCAAGTTGAATTAACATTGAGATTTTGGTGAATTTGTAGGTTGAGGCGCCAATATATCTAGACAGATCGCCATTATTGGGCTACAATATAGAATCCTAGTGTGTCACTTGTGAAGAAAGCTACCACCATGCTCATTATTCATTGTTATCTACTAGGGAGAAAGTGGTCTATAGATGGCTGGAAGGAAACTCAGTTAGATCTCTGCAACATACAGATCCGCTAGGGCAAGGAGAGTTGGGTAAACGACCTTCAACGATTGGGCAACGCTACATTTGCTATCAAATCAAAATCGCCCTATCATCATCTATTGAAGGTCATCACTAAGCTTGGGAGGGATGCGCCAAAAGTTTGAGGACAAATCTATATCTGCACCATTTTCTAATACTCATTACCAGCGCTGCAACATATCGAGGCAATTATTTAATCACAACACCTTAAATTGGTGATTCCTAATCGCAACAACTTCATCGACAGGTATATCATGCCCAACAAGGATACTGATTTAGTTGGCAGGGTTAGTAACTGTGAAGAGGAGAAGTTGTGAAGTCTAGTTGTAGAATCAACACTAGTTAGAGTTGAGTGCTGGGACTGGATTTGCATAGAGTCATACAGATCAATCATAGCTAGGGAGTTGGTTTCTTTTCAACTATTGTAAATCTTGATTGTGAAATTCCTAAAAGTTATCTGTTGAAACCCATCTAGATCCACCACTCCGATGTGTAATTCTAAACCAGTTTTTTGCATCAAGTATTTCTTATGTTGTAATCAGTTCCAAAATAAATTCAAATTAATACTAAGGGGTGTGGCATTCATTTAATCATTGTGTCCTAGTGCTATTATGATGAAATGTTTTGACTATTATAGTAAATTCTAACCAATAGATATAACCAATTGATTAGAATATAGAAGGGGATATTACAGTTTTGGTCATCATTATGCAAACCATTCCTTTTTGTGCAATATGCACGTGAGTCCATATATCACTCTTGTTTTGAAATACTCTTGGCCATAAAAGAAGTAAGAGATAACTCATCATTTACATTATCTAATAAATTTTCATTTTTTCCTTCTTCTCATCACGCTTGAATGTCTCTTTCATTTGGAATGCAAGAGATTATACTCGATCTTGGACCATCTTTATTCATATCCAACCTTCTTGTAATTGTAAACCAAAAGTTCTATTCTTTGTCCTTGGTTGTGCTGGTTTGCATGTTTGTCATGTCCCCTTCTCAAGCGTAATCTTTTTGGAGACCCTTAGCCTATCTTTTTAATTTCTCATAGGCTAATGGGGTGGAATCGAGGAAATATTTTAATAATTAAACTCTAGTCCGAAAAAGTAACTTTAAGTTATATTTAAAAATAACAACTTTTGTTTATTATAAAAAATGATTTTTTTAAAAAAATTAAGTTATAAAGTGTCGCAACGAGTGGGGTGAAAAAGGTAATGGCACTTTATGACGCTTAGTGGAGGGAAAATAGGAAAAGTAATAAAAAAATTCAATGTTTTCTCTCAAGGCTATTTGAAGGGGTTTTGAGCTCAGAAGAACTTCTTGCTGGCTAATTCATTTGCTCTGAGTAAGAACTTGAGTTCTTCCAATTACTTGAGGACGAAAACCCTTTAGTAATTCCAGTTTTGGGGACGAAAACCCTCCTAGCTAGTTTGTGTGATTTCATCTAGAAATCACCTTGGTGCCGATAGTGAGATTTTGGAGTTCTTGTTATTTTTCGAATTTGTCTTCATGGAGACTTTTGATGTGTTTTGATGGGTTGATGAGCCTGATCATTCCGTCTTGTGTTGAATTGATTTTGTTTGGACTGAATTATTAAATGGTACCAGGCTGTACAACTCGAAATGTCCCTACCGTACTGTTTGGATCAGAATTAATGTTAGTTATTATGGATCAAGTTTGTGTTTTCTGGCCGTACTGTTACTGAATCTAGCAGGCTGTACCTTTGTTATCTTGTGCTGGTGTTCGATTTTATTTATATTGAAGACAACTCTAGTAATGCCGTACACATGTGATGAGGCAAATATTTTGAAGTTTTATTTTGAATGAGTTTTGGCTAGTCGTACTTTGCTTGGTTGACTGTATGTATGAGCAAGAAGGTATGTGGGAAGTAAAAAGAGGAATTGCCTCCTTTTGTCTTTTTGTGAGATTTGGTGGGGGTCGCCACTCTTTAGCAGCTGGGTGATTCACTTTTTAGTGTTAATTTTGGTTTTGGTTAATCATTGTGGGGTTTCTACCTTGTGCCTATGCAGACCATACACCCTAGTTGGAGTCTGCAGCAACTTTAAGGGACTTTAACAGTCCATTTTATAGTATTGGGAGGTTGAGCAGGTTATTTCTATTTTAAGAATAGATTGATTTGAGTGACCATCATTGTATATGTGTGGGATTTGCCTTTGGGGTTCAGTTGGGTACTTGCAGAATGATGGTTTCAGTTCTGATTTATCAGTGATATCAGCAAAGTAGAGTGATTTCAAACTTATACTTGTACTCTTCAACAACTTTCAGAGTTGTTCTTCATGGGTTTGTGTTGACCAACATTGTGAGCATTCTATCTCATGATTTTCTGAGTTTTAATGGTCTAATCCTTTGTTTTCAGCAGTGTATCAGTCTGATCAGTACTTTAATACCAATGTGTTGTAGTTGTTTCTAAATCATTTGATTATCTAGTAGTGCATTTCATGTTTAATTGTAATCTGGATGGTAGTGTCGCTGTGTTGTGACCAAATCACACATCGCCCCATTGCAAATGGGGACCCCCTTTTTTGAGCTCTGATCCTTTGCATTTAGTTCTGGATGATGTCTTGGGTTCATTTCTTCTGCCAATCAAATAATGAGTCTCTCTCCTAGAAGATTTTTGCTTATAACTGGAGGTCTCATCTAGAACATGAACTTGTAGTAATGAAGAGTCTTGGTCAAATTCCATCCAGTTCATGAACACTAAGATCAATCCTGAAGTATGTTTGAGACCTTGAAAATGACTAAGTCTGGTAGCCTGAAATCCTGAAAAATTGACTAAGTCTGAAATCTGGTGAATCCTCCAAATTCTAGATTTTGCATGTTAAATCCGGTGGATTCGAGACCTATCTCAAACATCCTAAAAGGTATATTGAAAAATATTTAAAGTATAAGTAAATATATTTTTCAATATACCTTTACCCTTACAAATCCTGAAAAACGGCCAACAAAAGATGATGACTTCGCACTCTTGATCCCGTGCGCCCACTCTAAAAGATGATGACATCGAACCTTTGATCCAATGCGCCAACTAAAGATGATGACTTCGCACCCTTGATCCCATGCGCCAACTAAAGATGATGATCCCGAACTCTTGATCCCATGCGCCACTCTACAAGATGATGACTTCGAACCTTTGATCCCATGCGCCAAGGGGTAAATCATGTTTAAAGAAGATCCTTAACATTGGATCTAGTGCGCCAAGAGTGAGGGAAAGGTTAAGCAAAGAAATGAAGACTCAATATCTTGATCTAGTGCGCTCAGAGCAAGGGGAAATCAAGAGTCTCAACCACGGCGCCCTTGTTATCTTTCAACATTTTCTAAAAAGCAAAGAAATTTCCTAGGAAGTCAAGTCTGATTTTAGTCGAGTCTGATTTTAAGGTATCTCTCCAAATTAGTCTTTTGGAAAGTTTGATCTAAAGGTAAAATTCTAATTTCTCCTTCATTTTCAGCAGGTTCATTGAATTCTAAACAGAAAATTGTCTAAGTGTAAATGAAATTTGTATGAAGGATAATCAATCATTATGATCTTCTTGTGAAATTTCATTTTTAGAACACTGAAAATCAGATTTCAAATGATATAGGGGCTGAAGTGATTTATTTCAAAGTTATTTATTCATGTCTATGTCTTGTAGGAACAAGGACCTTTAATGGAGCTAAGGAGTTACCTTCAAGGAAGAGTCATCATGTGGCTGCTCTAAGGATCATCTTCAAGGAAGCATTTCATCAACTACATCATGGTCATCAAGAGCAAGTGTTTGAATCACTTTCACCTTGCAGAGGGAACACCACTCCAAAGGATCGTACCTCAAGTCTTCTATGATATCATGTTAGATCACATCAAGTTCAAGTATACTCCATCAATGGCATCATGTGCAAAGACACTTCATCTATCCAAGCTTCAAGTCAAGTTCTTACAATCTTCAAGTTCAAGGGATATCTCTTACTCCTAATCATGAATCAAGTATCATCATCTACTCTATACTACACTCTTCAAGAAGAAGCATCCAAAGAAGATCAAGATCATCACGTATCCTACAAGAAGAAGAAGCATTACAAAAGTTAATCAAATGAAGTAACATCTATCATACATCCAGTTTACAGGAAGATGAACAAGGCAAGATCAACAAGATACATTCCCAGACATCTCTAGTATTCAAGTATCAAAAGCAATCACATTGAATACATCACTACAAGATGATACAATTTAAGTTTGCTAAGGTGGCACCTATGTGGCGAGTACACGTCATCATCCAATCAAATGCTACCACATCAATTCAATAACATTAAATGTATCATTTAATAAAAGAAGTCAAAGTGATTCCTATGTGGAAGATGTTTTAAATGATTTTATCCTATCCTTATCACATTGGAAAGCGTGCCTTCATTGCCTCTCTTTTGTACCAAAAATAGAAAGTTGTTGTAACTACCTGTGAGGTGGCATGATCTAAGCCCTTGGCTATTGGATTGATCTAAGCCATTCATTGTAAACCTGGACTACTATATAAAGGCTTTGTTGCCTCATTTGTAATGGATTATATATAGTAGACTAGAGACTAGAGATATAGTTTTTGTAGGAGAAGAATAAGAGAGACTCTCGAAATTCTCTGAGAGGACTTGGAGTTGTTGTAAATGTTTCTTAAGATTAATGCAAGGACATTGGAGTTCGCTTGGTGTTTAAGTCTTGTCTTGTGGAATGGCATGATTTCTTGTATCTTGAATTGAATGAAGAGATGTTTCAAATAAATTAGAAGTAGATTAGAAGCTCTTTGTTGTAATATATGTTGTATTGAATATTGGATCAGCTCCTAGCTCATGCTTTTAACATTCACCGCCGGTGAAGTGTTGTGTAAAGCTAGTTTGAGCCTTATTTGCATAAGTTCGATTGTGGATGCTTGTTTGAGCTGCGCCGTCTAATGGGTGCTTGTATAAACCTTCATGATTTGAAAACCATTCGCGTAACCTTAGGAGATTGCACCAACTTCATGTAGTTGTAGGCATCCTTGGCCAAGTGAAGTTAGGTTTATCGAGGAGTTTGTCTGTTCAACACACCATCATTGTTTCATTGACCTTAGATTAGATTCCTTAAACCTTTACCTTTTTTCATTTCTTATCATTGAGATCTTGTATATATGTCATCCACACTGAAGGAGAGATAAGCTGAATGAAAGAAGAAAGATCTGATGTAAGTCCCTTTGTGATTATCAGCAAGATCACATGTAATCACTGAGTTATCCACTGCAAATCATAAGAAAAGGAACCTTGGAGTTACTTCACTGGATCACATAGTTCAGCCTTTGAAGAGCTTTATTCAAGAGAGAGTGGGATACTCTAGTGTTTTACTCTATTGTTGACTTGTCTAAAAACAAACATCAACACGTCGGAAGTTTGCATTTCATATTTATATGGTTGTAAAATTGGATGGTATTTTGCCGATTAGTGTGCATTTCAACATAGGTCTTGGTCGGTTCACCATTAGACCCCTTTGCATTTTGTTGTGACGTTTTCACACATCGCCCCATTGAAAATGGGGACCCCCTCTTTTTCTTGCTTTTTGCCTTTGTTTAGCTTTAGGTTCAGGTTTTCTCTAAGTTTGTAGGTTTGGTAGTGTTGATTTGCCCAAGTCTTGCCAAATTCTTGCTCTAAGTCCATATGCCTTCATCCTAATGCATGTCCTGAAATCCTAAAATTGGCTAAGTCTGATATCCTGAAACCCTAAAAAACTGACTAAGTTTGAAATCTGGTGGATCCTCCAAAATCTAGAATCTGCATGTTAAATCCCATGGATCTGGGACCTATCTCAAACATCTTGACATTATATTTCAAAATATTTTTAGTATAGGAAATTCAATATACTATACTTAAATATATTTTGAAATATACGTCAGGCAGGGACCTTCAAAAACTGGTAGAATTCCACTTGCCATCAGGATTTGCGCCCAGTCTTGGGTGGGATTCCAATTAGGTATTGAAATTGCGCTCATCACACTTCAAGGTAGCTTCGAAATCCTGCTCAGGAATTGTGCAAGAGAACGAGGAATTTCCGCCCAAGAGTTTGTGCAACATAAAATGGAATTCCGCCTTTCACTGCACTACAACTATGGAATCCCGCCCAGGGATCACTTCGTTTTAACTTTGGAAATCCACTTCACATTCCAGTAGACCCTCGAAATGCCGTCCAAGGCAAGGAAATTCCACTTTCACTATGAAAAGCTGCCCTAAGGTATATTTCACTTCCAACATGGACATGCGCCCTGTCTTGCACTTCATTGATGAAATTCTGCTCCATCCGTTCCACATTGCACTTCTACCTTGAAAGTCTGCTTAAGCAACATTCCACTTCACCCATGCAATGCCGCCCTGGATTTTTCACTAAGGTTTACAAGATGAACTTGGAAGTGGTGCTCACATTGCAAGTAATATTTGACTTCAACGTTGTCTAAGGAAAGAAATAAATTATACCAAGGCAATCACTGCATTGGAAGACAAATATGGAAATCCGCCCTTATGAAATTTCACTTCATACATGAACATGCGCTTAAGATTCCACTAGACCAATGAAAATCCACCCAGCTTAGGAACTTTCCACTTCAATAGTGAAATCCCGCCTTGGATCTTGGAAGACAAACAAGGAATTACATCAAGTAAAGGTTATTGCAAGAGAACCATGGAAAGCCGCCCATCAATCTTGGAAATCCAAGCAAATATTGCAAGAGACACAAGGAAACAACCTTGCAGATTTTCCACTTCACATATGAAATCCTGGCTAGGATTATTACATTTCACTTCCATAGTGAAAATCCGCTTAAATCACTGCACTGCAATCATGAAATGTCGCTCATGATCTTTTCCTTCCACATGCACTAGACCCTAGAAATCCGGCCCAAGGGATAGGTAAGTTTTACATGCAAGTCGGCCTCATAAAACAAATGGTTAGCTCTTGACAAGGTCGTGTTGTGATGTTTTCACACATCGCCCCATTGCAGATGGGGACCCCCTTTTTTTGGGACCAGTTCCATTTTTGCTTTGATCTTACAGTTTCTTGCCTGAATCCATGAAGTTGATGAGAAGTTTCAACATGCTTGGCTCACGAGGAATTTGAAGAAGGCTTGAAATGGTGAAGAAAAGAGTGATTTTCCCGAGGATGAATGAAACCCTAATTATCATTCCTTGATCAAATCTGGCCAATCCATGGTAGAAGTCTATCATTCCATAGGAAATGTCCAAGTCCTTCACCCTCAGCATAAGGCTCCGTGATGAATAAGGAATCCTGTTCCAAGACTTTAGTCCGGAAGTTCCTGTCCGGGAATCCTGTCCCGAAGTTCCTATCCAGGAATCCTATTCCAAAGTTCCTGTTTGGATTCTTGTCCCGAAGTTCCAATCCAGGGTCCTGAATTCAATAAGGCTTGTCATTTCCATGTCAAAATCCATCTTTCCACCTTAGAACCCTCTCCATTCCCGACATGGAACTCAATTCTAATCTTGTTCCAAGACTCCATGTCCCACTCAGGAAGTCATTCCTGGACTCCAGTCCAGGAATCCAGCCCGGAGTCTTGTTCGGAAGTGCCTATCCCGGAGTCTTGTTCAAGGAATTCCTGCCCGGAATCCTGTTCTAAAGTTTTATCCATATTCTTATCCCGACTAGACCCAAAATTCAACAAGAACTGTCACTCCTTGGAATGATCATCCTTCAGCCATGGAATTTAGTTCTCGGCCCGACAGCTCCAGTCCGGAAGTTCAATCCAGGGGGTATCCTTCGGATCCCAATCCGGCACTCAACCTCATTTCACAAACCCGGAAGATTCTCAAATCAATAGGATTCTTCAGGAACTTAGGGCAATTTCAAAAAAAAATCAGTATTCAAGAGTATCCCTCCGCAAAGCTGGAAATGCGCCCAGGGAGGAAATTTATCCCTGGTCGCATAATCCAGCAGGTATTGGATTATGCGCCCAGGACAATTTTTTGTCCAAGTCGCAAAATCTAGTACCTACTGGATTTTGCGCCCTAGGACAGGAAATGCCCAGTTCAGCCTCCTAACCTGTCCAATCAATCTTGGCTTGAAAATTCTTTCTCTGACTCCTCTGTGGATGCCTGAATCCTGGAATTCACAGTCAGGATGGAAGAAACGAACATCCATGATGGAAGAAACGAGGATGGAAGAAACGAAGGATGGAACAAACGAACTTCGTGTCTCGCCATGGAAATCAGATTCCCGGAGGATGGAAGAAACAAGGATGGAAGAAACGAGGATGGAACAAACGAACTTCGTGTCTCGCCATGGAAATCAGATTCCCGGAGGATGGAAGAAACAAGGATGGAAGGAATGAACTCCGTATTTCTGATCCCATGTCGACAACTGAACCTCCGTAAAAACAGCTAAGGTATACCTACTGCAAAACTGAAATCCCACTCAAAATTGAAGAAAAGATATTTCCAAGGCCAAAATCCATGAAACTGGACAGGCAAGGTCAAAAGCACAGAATCCTGCACATGATGAAATGTGTGCTCCTGGACAAATTTTGGTCCTTGGGCGCAAAATCCTTTACCTCTGGAAATGTGCGCCCTAGGACAATTTTTGTCCTTGGGCGCAAAATCCCTGACCAACTGAAATTTGCGCTCAAGGACAATTTTTGTCCTTGGGCGCAAAATCCTTGACTAGTGGAAATTTGCGCTCCTGGGCAACTTAGCCATTTTTCAGTGTCTCTCAGGGTAAAGGTATATTAAAAAATATATTTAAGTATAAGTTGAGAGATACTTTAAATATTTTTCAATATACCTTTCAGGATGTTTGAGATAGGTCTCGAATCCATCGGATTTAACATGCAAAATCTAGAATTTGGAGGATCCACCATATTTCAGACTTAGTCAATTTTTCAGGATTTCAGGCTACCAGACTTAGCCAATTCCAAATAGGGAAGTTGCAAAATCATTCAAACGAACTTTGTATCTCGCCATAGAAATAAGAAATTCTGCGAGGATGGAACAAACGAAGGATGGAACAAACGAACTTCGTATCTCGCCATGGAAACGTGAGATCCTTGGAGGATGGAACAAACGAACTTCGTGTCTCGCCATCGAAGACAAATTCCCGGAGGATGGAAGGAACGAAGGATGGAACAAACGAACTTTGTGTCTTGCCATCGAAGGCAGATTCTCGGAGGATGGAAGGAACGAACTCCGTATTTCTGATCTCATGGTGAACTAAACTTCCGTAGAAAAGCTAAGAAAATGAACCATGCTCCCAATCCAAAACTGAAAAAAACTATAAGTCCTTGGCCAAAATCCCTGACCTTCAGGAATTTGCGCTCCAGGACAAATTTTGTCCTGAGCGCAAAATCCCTAACCTTCAGGAATTTGTGCTCCAGGACAAATTTTTGTCCTGAGCGCAAAATCCCTGACCTTCAGGAATTTGCGCTCTAGGACAAATCCCTCCAGTTATCAAACAGAAGACTTCAGTCCGTCATGGGATGTTTGAACTCAGAAATTCCTGCGGAACGATCCTCCTCGCCCAGTCACGAATGCAACCGAACAACTTGATATTTTTGTCCTGAGCGCAAAATCCCTGACCTTCAGGAATTTGCGCTCTAGGACAAATCCCTCCAGTTATCAAACAGAAGACTTCAGTCCGTCATGGGATGTTTGAACTCAGAAATTCCTGCGGAACGATCCTCCTCGCCCAGTCACGAATGCAACCGAACAACTTGATCCGGGACCTGTAGGAAGACGTGCCGGGCAGATTCCAACTCCGTCCGGGAGTTTCAGCTTGAATGAATTCCTGTCCACAGAAAGCAAAATTGCAACCTTCCATCTAAGTAAGATTCCAAGGGGCAATATTCCAAGACTTGGCTGGATTTTAACAAAAGTTCAAGGATCATTCTAAGGAAGAAAATCCAAAACCTCAGGAAATCCCCGACGTCGCAAAATCCTAGAGCTCAGGAATTCCCCGACATTGAAAAATCCCCGACGTCGCAAAATTCCAGACCTCAGGAATTCCCCGACATTGAAAAATCCCCGACGTCGCAAAATTCCAGACCTCAGGAATTCCCCGACATTGCAAAATTCCCGACATTCATAAATCCCCGACCACCGACATGGGAGAAAAGGACAAAAAACTAAGTCGGCCAGTGATAAAGTTGGGCGGCTAAATTTCTTTTCCTCTAACCCAGGTCGGCCAAGTGGCAAAGAAGGACAACTTACCTATAAAAGGGGCAGCGCCCAAGTCATTTCTAATCATTCCAATTCAAATCCAAAGCAGAAAACTACATTCTAGGAGTAGAAATTCATTCCAAGGACAGATTTCATCAAGAGAAGGACAACTTTGTCCAAGGAGGATTCCAGATTTTAGTATTTCCAAGGGCAGATTCTTCATTAGGGCAGAAATTTCTGTAGGTTTAAAGCAGATTTCTGAACTTTCCAAGAGCAGAAATTCATTCTTCAAGGGCAGAAATTCATCCTCCAGGACAAGTGGAATTCCAGGATGAGCAGGAATCCCCGACCAACTGAAATTCCTCCTGTCCATGCCTGGTAACCCTGGAATGAAGGAAAAGTCAGTCGAGTATGAAGAATGCCGGAGAATGAGGGAAATCCTTTGTTTGTTCAGGAATTTATAAGTGAAATTGATCAAAACTTGCAAAATCATTCATGTTTCATTTCATATTGCATTGCATTTATGGATTTTGTGCATCATGACTATTCGAGGTTTCCCTTGTTTTGTAGGAATCCAAAATGAGGATAAGTTCCATGAGGAGGATGAACAAAGATGATCCGGGGCAAGCAAGATGGATGCAGAGAGTTCAAGCGCCGGAAATGATGACCATTTCAAGGATCCAGGACTTCCGACAATAAGAAGACTACACAGGCATACCGAGGGAAGGGAAGGCAACATCAAAGATTCTAGTTCGGCGACAGGGAGACTTCGCACAAAGGGATAAGGAAGATCAAGATGTCCTTCCAAAGATTTCACATGACAGAGAATGCCTACATCAAGGATGGCAGAATGGGAGAAATCACTCCAAGTCTAGTATCAAGGATTCCAGTTCCAGACAAGAGGATCAATCCTTGGAAAACGAAGAGGATACACTTCAAGTTCACCATCCATCAGGAAGAATGGGAATCCACGCCAAGGATGAGGAATTCCAACCCAGGAATCCAGGACAGGGAATCCTATTCCATGACAGGGAATTCCAACTCAGGAAGGAATTCCATTCCAGGACCCTAAGGAAAGTGCGCCCCTACTCAAGGAAGGATTCCTCCACATGAAAATCCTGTTCACCTTGGAATCTGCGCTCAGGATAAAGGACTCCAGGACATCATGGAATTTGCGACCAAGTAAGTTCCAGACAGACAGGACATTCCTATCCAGGAGTCCTAGACAGGTGGCGACCAGGACAGCTGGAAGTTTTCCTTACACATTCTGATGACCAAGACAGGTGGCAGTCACCTACATGTGGATCCTGACGACCCCACCTGCTTTTCTAGAAGATATGACCCAGGGCACATGTTTCAAGGAAATCTGATTTCCTTTTGCCCTAAGATATTTTTGAGAGCCTATATAAAGGCTGAGGGATGCCTCATTGTATCTCTCTCTCTCTTTTCCATCAGTCTGATGCTCCTAGAGCACCTTAGTAGTTAGCTTTTATTTCTGCATGACTTTTATGAGCTGAAACTCCCGGAATCAGTTGGATTGTTGTGATATAAACTTCTGAAGCAAAAATATATGCATTGAAGAATGGTGTTCATATATTTCTTTGGATTTTTGGCATGGTCTTATTGATTTCTTGGAGCAAATCTGAAAGATATTGAAGTTATTCCTTGTATTTTCTTACTTTTGTTAGATAGATGCGATGGAAATGTTCTTGTTGAATGATTGAAGTTGATTAGTTCATACCATTTGTGATATGTGGCTTGCAAATCACTTTGTATGGTTAGTCTGAACGTGATCCATGCTTAACTTCGGCTGTTTCTGTATGATCAGTTCCATGTTCCATGACAGGACAGTATGAAAACGTCTACCTCTACCCTAGAAGATTGCACCATCCCTGCCTGGTTGTTGTCTCATGGCGAAGTAGAGGACTGGTTCCAGTTTCATCTTCAACAACAGTCATTTCCATTGATTAGATTCCTAAACCCTTACCTCATCTTTTGCATTTTCTTTTAGATTTTCACTAGGATTAGTTTTCTAGAAGCTTCATTGCCAAATCATCCGCTTAAACCAGAGAGTGGAACCTAGGAATTCCAAGCTGTCCATTTGTGAAAGAGTTCCATTCACCCACAAGTCCGAGTCCCAAGAGTGAATTCCATGTCTACGAAGGAGTAAGCCCACGTAAGTCCCCCTCGTGATTACCAACAAATCACATCATTCCACTGAGTCTGTCCCTATGCACGTCAAGACCTGACACAAAAGGAACCTTGGAGCAGTCTCATTCGATCACGTAGTTCAGCGTCTGAGAAGCTTTATTCAAGAGAGGATAGGATACTCTGTGTTTTATTCTAATGTTGTTGTAGTCACAAAAACCTCATCAACAGGTCGGCTTAGGAAGATCTTAGTTAGGTCGGCCAAAGAGAAAATTCACCAAGTAGTTTATATAAAGGAAACCTTGAACATCTTTATCTCACATTGCAATTCAATTCAAAACACAATTCCTCCTAGCAGAGCAGAGTTCTGATAAGCAGCAAATTCCCAATCATCAAGAGCAGAAATTACAAGGAAAGAAGGCGAATTTCCAGCTGAAATGGTGAATTCATAAGGAGAAAAGTAGATTTCCTAAGACAAAAAGCAAAATTGCCTAAAGGAGAGATAAATTTTCTTGAATTCTCAAGGAAGAAGGTCAAAATTGTTGTGAAGGGAAGTAGTTTCAAGTGTTATTCTTCTTCATAAGTGTATCGAAATTGCATTGTTTTGCATGGAAATCTTATCCATATGCATTGTTTGACAAGAATTGTTTACATTCGAAGTGAATTTTCTTTACATTCGAAATGAATTTCTTGGAATTATACTTGATCCTCAATTGAATTGTTTGCATTTTATAGGTAAATGGTAATGCCAGAATTGAATCCACTTCATGAGTGAAGACAATGTTTGTGAAGATGTTCGAGGAAAGGTGAAAGACTTTGATGCCGACAAGGAAGATGACACACATTAAGAAGACTTTACAAGAATTCCAAACCCGGAGAAGGAAATTTCTTGCAATGTCAAGGAAACTTCGTGAAATTTCTGAAGAAGACAAAGGAAACCCAAGAAATGAAGTGATGAAAAGAAGAATTCCACACCAGGAATTCCAGCTCAAGACAACAGGATAAAGGAAAATTCCACATCAAGGACTTCAATTCCAGAATAAGAGGGTCAATCCTAAGAAATTCCAAGGAACAAGAACCCAGTACGTCATCCATCAAGAGAATCGAGCTCGACTTCAGGAAATCAAGAATTACATCAAGGAAATCAAGGAATCCAAAGGAAGTACAACACCAAGACAATTTCCAAGTTCAAAGAACCTTCAAAGGATAATCATGCTGAGGTGGCATCCAGTCATCATTAACAAATCACATCATGCCACATCGACATGTTTAGATACATTGAACTTGGTTGACCAAGATGAAGATAAGGATGGAAGTTTTTAGAATATCATGCTGTAAACATCCCATTGGTCGAAGACTTGAAAGTGATTGTAATTGTAATTACCTTGTGTTGTATTAATCTAGGCCATTGATTCAAGAATCAATCTGGGCCCTTGGATGTAATCTTGAGCTCTATATAAAGCTCATTCTCTTCATTTGTAAAGGTTCATATGATTAGAAGTTCTTTAGCAGTTAGATGTTAGATTAGAAGCTCTTGAAGCATTGAAAAGACTTTGGCAAATTGTTGTAAAGATACTACCAAAATCAATACATTCTCATTGAAGCTTGGTGAAACTTGTGTTATTTTGGGATGTTAGCATGGTTTTCCAATTTCTTGAAGATGATTCAAAGCGAATTAGATAGACTTTAGTTACAGTTCATTGATATGGTGATTAATGTGAAGATATTTGATGAATTCCTTGGTTCATAATGTTTGTGGATTGCTGATGGTAATTTGCAATGCAAAGTTAGCCTGAACCACTTATGCAATAGTTCGATTGTGGATGTTCATTCAAGTTGTGCCAGCTGTGGGTATTTGGATGTATGTTTGCAATTTGAAAATTCTTCACATTTCTTTTGAAGATTGCACTAGTTTTGTGTAGTTGTTCTCATGGCGAAGCGAAGCTTGGTTTGAAGGAGTTTGTCTATCGAAGAATTGTCCATCATTTAATTGTCCTTAGATTAGATTTCTTAACCCTTTCACTTTTGCATTTTCTTTAAAGATAGTCGAAGAGTTCCATTCATTTGCAAATCCAAGGAGTAAGGAGTAAATCTTGTCCATGAAGGAGGAATTTAGGATAAGTCCCTTTGTGATTACCAACAAGATCACAACATACCACTGAGTCTATCCAAGTGCAAGTCAAGACCTGACATTCAAGGAACCTTGGAGTACTCTCGCTTGATCACATAGTTTAGCATTCGAGAGGCTTTTTTCAAGAGAGGATAGAGCACTTAGTGTTTTATTCTAATGTTGTCACAAAAACATCATCAACACATTCCAAGCCCGTTTTGACATTGATCAGATCCACTTAGTAATCAGCCACTTTGGCTCGATCGAATTCCATTGTAATCTGCCAGTGGCTTTGCATTCTGTTTGCATGCTTGTCCACCGAAGAGATGTTGATTTGGGTTCGCTCTGCCTGCATGCTCTGGTCGGCTTTCTGCCTTACATTACAATAGTGCATTCATGTAGTTAGCTGTGTGTGGTCCAAAACACTGTATGCTCTCACCTTGCCCACATTGGGAACTGCGTGATCAGAAAGTGTCAGAATGTTGCATTTGCATTTATATATATTGCAAAAAATAAAATAAAAATTGGTGTGGGTTGTTACAATGTTGTGCTCATCTTTTTGGTTTTATTGTGATCATCTATGTTGATATTTCAACATGGAGAGGTGGATCTCTCAAGTGAGTAAATGAATAAAAATTTGTTCATCTTAAGTTTCAACTTTTTGCTTGAAACCTTAGATGCTATAAACATTATGAAGCAAAAGTATAACAGTAGTTTAGAACAACAATTCATTACTATTGTGCAAATCAACATTGAACACCAATTTGAGAATGGGCATTCTTCATTAGCCAATTTGTAATCCATTCTGGCATAGGGAAATTCTACTTTTTAGTTGCTGAATTGTGTAATGTCAACAAGTGACCAAATTTGTTAATCAGGGCTTGAAAGTACATTGTTCAATAGGAAAGTGGGAGGGTGAATAGAATCCTATGGGCTAGAATGTAACTAAATACTAAGCATATGACTAGAGAGGGTTAAACTTAAGTGGTTAAACACTAAACCATATGATCTACATAAGA
The DNA here is from genome assembly GCA_027924645.1 of Cunninghamia lanceolata. NCBI lineage: Eukaryota > Viridiplantae > Streptophyta > Pinopsida > Cupressales > Cupressaceae > Cunninghamia > Cunninghamia lanceolata. The sequence continues at coordinate 22,389,075 of BSBN01000090.1, read as the reverse complement.
ATAAGTAGTCATCTAAGGGAAGGACCCTTGGGTGAGTAGACCTATGCCACATACGCTACCATGAGAAAACTGTTGTGACCACTTTACAACATCAATCCCAATTGCAAATTGGGTCCCCCTCCTTTTTTGACTTAGTTCGGATCCTTGCTCTAATCCCATACTCTCCGGCATGATTTCGGAACTCAGATGATGTCAATGGCTTAGGCTGGCTCACCGGTGACCGAAGAAGTGAACACATAGATTTCCTCCTGCATAGGCTTGGAACCCTAAATGCCAGTTCTGAACTGTTCTCAGGGAAGGGTTTTGTTTTTCCATCCTTAGGAAATGAACCCATTCCATCCTCGGCATGGAACTCAGTTCTAGTCTGGTTACAAGACTCCATGTCCCACTCAGGAAACCATTCCCGGACTCTAGTCCAGGAATCTAGCCCCGAGGTTCAATTCGGAGTCCTGTCTGGAAGTGCCTATCCCGGTATCTTGTTTGAGGAATTCCTGCTCGGAATCCTGTTTCAAGGTCTATCCAGATTCTTATCCCAACCAAGGTGGAATTCAACAAAGACTGTCACTCCTTGGCATGATCATCCTTCAGTCATGGAACTCAGTTCCTGGTCCAACAAGTCCAGTCCGGAAGTTCAATCTAAGGGATATCCTTCTAATCCCAATCCGGGATTCAATCTTAGGTCATAGCTTGGAGGATAGTCAAAACAATGAAGTTTTTTCAGGTACTTAGAGTGATTTCAAAGTAAATGATGTTTTGACAAGAACTCAGAAGGAACATGGAAATGCAGAACAGGAACATCCCTGGTCGCATATTCCAGTACCAACTGGAATATGCGCCCAGGGAAGAAACTTCTCCCTGGTCGCATAATCCAGCAGGTACTGGATTATGCACCTAGGACAGATTTTTGTCCTGGTCGCATAATCCAGTACCTCCTGGATTATGCGCCCCAGGATTAGGGTGTCCAGTTTAGGGTCCTGTCCAGTCCGGACTATGCAGTTGGCCTGAAAATCACTCCCTGACTTCTCTGCAGATGCTTGAATCAAAGAATTCACAGTTTGGTTCGAAAATTTCACCATGAAAATGGGAGATTCCTTGAGGGGATGGAAGAAACGAAAACTCCGTGTTCCGAATACCGTGTCGTCATTCAACCTTCGTAAAGCAGCTAGAGTTCACCTTCTGCAAATTTCACCATGAAAATAGGAGATTCCTTGAGGGGATGGAAGAAATGAAAACTTTGTGTTCCGGATCCCGTATCGTCATTTAAAGCAGCTAGAGTTCACCTTCTGCAAATTTCACCATGAAAATGGGAGATTCCTTGAGGGGATGGAAGAAAAGAAAACTCTGTGTTTCGGATCCTGTGTCGTCATTGAACCTCCGTAAAGCAGCTAGAGATCACCTTTTGCAAAATTGAAACCTCATTCAGATAACAAAATTGAAAGAAGGAATAAGTCCTTAACTAAAATCCTGAAAACTGAACCTGCAGGATAATTTTTTGCTAGGGCGCAAATTCCACCTCCTGTGGAAATGTGCGCTTTGGAAGAATTTTTGGCTGGGGCGCAAATTCCACCTTCTGTGGAAATGTGCACTCCAGGATAGTTTTTTGTCATTAGAGCAAAATCCTGCACCTTAGCGAAAGTGCGCCCCTGGACAGGATCCTCCAGTTCCCTCCACAGCTGATGTTTGTCCAAAACAGAGTGTTGATCTTCATGAAATCCTGCAGGAAGACTTACAAAACTTGGTAAAACTCTTACAAAAGAACTTGAAAATGAGTCTGAAAGAGGAGGAAAACCTGGAAGGAATTTGTCCCTAGTCGCACTATCCATGACCAGGTGGAATATGCGCTCCAGGAGTTTTTTTGTCCTGATTCCAAAATCCCTTCCTTAGGGATTTTGCGCCCCTGGAAGATTTCTATCCTGATTGCAGTATCCAGGACCAAATGGAACATGCCCTCAAAGGGACATTGCATTGCGGGATGACTCTCCTAACCCAGCCTCAGGATACAACTGAACAACTAGACTCCGGGACTTGCAGGAAGATGTGCCAAATGGATTCCAGTTCCCTCCGCGGGTGATTCTTGTCCAAAATGAAACAATAACCTTCATGAAATTCATCAAGGAAAAGATCTCCAAAACTTAGCAAAATCTGGACAAGAGAATTTGGAAGGAATCCCCTACTGAAAGAAATCTGGGACTGGAAGGAATCCTCGACTGGAAGAAATCCAGGGCATCAAGAAATCCTCAACATCTAAAATTCCCCGACTTACTGAAATCTCCGACCATCGACACAAGGAGAAAAGGACAAAATTTATGTTCACCAGCCGACCATCGAGTACACACGGAAGGAAGAGTCGGCCAACATGTTCCAGGCCGATCCGGCAACCTGTTTCAGGATCATCAACAAGTCATGGATGCAGAAGAAAAGACCTCACCGTTCCAAGTTGCCAAGGACACTCCTTAAATCCGACTTCAAGCAAGAGCATGGAGACCTCGTTGTCATGCTGAACAGGATCATGGGAAGTCCGCAGTCCTCTACCATCGAGCCATGGATGTTCTACTACATCGAGGAAGTCACCGCTAGGACAAAGATGATTGATTGGGTTCAACTCAGTGACAGTATTGATGCACAATTCTGGAACCTGGAGGAATAGAAGGCCTTTTTCGTGAGTTCCTATGTGATCTATATGCTGACAAGGAACAACAAATATCGAGGACTGTCATGGAAGGGACGTATCGGCAATCAAGAAGGGCAAGTCAAGGTCTACGATTGCTACACCCAGCTTCATCTCCAGAACATAAACCATTTCCGGAGATTCAATGATGCATTCGCCATGCACATTACAAGGACCCTCCAAGGAGGCATTCACCAAAGGTTATCACCCGAGGCCAAGCAGTTGATCAGGACTTATGGCTCCTAGTTCATCCAATTCCCAAAGTTCACATACATCAGGGTGCAAGGATTCTCCGGCTACCCACACAGATTGCCAAGATATCCGTCGGACAAAATGGTCCTGTTGGAATTGACAAGGCAACTCTCAGCGTATGACAAAGTTCAAAAGGAGGCCGGGGTGACCTATCCAGTCTAGACAAAAGGTGCGGTCGAAGCATGCCCATCTATCCAAGTTGTAGAAAGATCCGAAGAGGAGTTGCAGTTCTATAACCTGGTGACTCATTCCTTGCGGAAGAACTTTGACCCGTTCAATACCACCCGGGTAGCATGTGGACGGAGCATAGACATAAGGTACACCTGGAGGACCACTGGGCAAACGCTAAGGATGACTTCGAAGTGCGGAGGACATGTTCCCAACTTTCAGTTGACATGATCAAGGCCACCAGGATCTTTGCAGTCCTGGATCTAATGGCACCCGTGCTAACGATAACACATAAATGGATAGGCCAGTAGATGGAGAAATTGCACAAAAGAAGTATCCTCCCGACTTATGACCTGATGGGAGACTTGGATTCTCAGTCTTCCGAAGAGGATATGACCGAGGACACTCCTGTGAAAGAACAAGAGACGGGAAGACAGGAAGTGAAGGACAGGACTGCGGAAGATCCACCAGCAAAGAGAGTGAAGGCTTGGAAGGAACCTATCAGCAGGCCTGACCAAGAGGAACAAAATGCATCCAAGCCTCACTCGGCCAACACTTATTCTGTCCGGGAGGTGGATCTTTTTGAAGATCTGCAAACAGTTAAAGGTAAGGGACCTGTGGAGGAGGAAATGGTCCCAAATGAGCAGGATGATCAGGAAGATAATGAGTCCATGGATTGCACCTGGGAATGGACTCCCAGCCTGATGGTGGGAAATCAGCCTAACCCTCCACCGCGGAATCCAGGGGAGGTCCATCTTGAGGACATGCTCCATCACCCTGATTTGGAATTCCTTGACGAGGAGTTCAATTCCGGCGAAGTACCGACATCCACACCACAAGTTGGTCAAGATCCTCAGGAACCACAGAAGGAAGTCATTCCGTCCACAAAACCCAATTGGTTACAGGACAGGTTGCGGAAGAAGACAATCAGGAAGAATAATCCTTCCACCGTACTTGGTGATTTTTTGGCCAGGATAGGGAAATCCGCAGGTCCAAAGAAGGCGAAGAAGTTTTCCAGGATTACAAGGGATGAATTAGGATCCCGCCGACTAGAGGTGGCAATTCCCAGGGTAACCGGGGCGAAAGAGGACATCAATCCGAATGACTTTGACATCTTGAAGGTCGACCTTGGACCAACCACGAAGGATCAAGAAATGGAGCTGGAGGATTTCATTGCTGCCATCTGAGAAAAGTTAAGGAAGGAAGAAGAAAAGAAGAACCAGTTGAAGCAAGAGAATGAGGAATTGTGACAGCACATCCAGCAGCTCATGGGCCCATTGCAGTCCGCCTGAGGAGCAACGTCCCAACCTCTAAGCATAACTAAGGATTCATTAGCTGAGGTTGAAGTTTTGAGGACAACCGGCCACATAGCAAAAGGTTGGATAGAGAAGGTCTCGGATAGAGCCCATAAATTCATAGAAGACCTCGTCCAGGTGAACGGGAGAGTTACAACACTCATGGATAGAATTCAAGCAATTCTAGATACATATCAGCAATTCATAGTCGTCCGGGAGGAAACTATTCCTAGACTGAAGGACTGATGAACACTCCGAAGCCAGACTTGGTCAGGAACAAGGTAATACATGCAAATTCAGTATATGATTTCCTCAGCTGGTATTCCGCCTTGGTCATGAAGAGAGATAACCTTGAGAAGATTAAAGGTGACACTTCCCAGGCCCACGCCATGTTGAAGGAGATCCAAGGCAAAATCCTTGTATCATTGGAGACCTAGTTTGATCTGGATGTAGCACCGGATGGAGCCATTGACTTGGAGGAAGGGCAAGATGCGGAGCATATACTTCAAAGCGACTTATCCTACCCAGGAGTCCCATCTTGAGGATGCATCCTCATTCCTGATCCTCATTAACAATATCCAGGAGTTGAGGGCGGATTGGGAAAATATCCTTGTCGCCTGTACCACCACCGCGTCCGTCATGGAGTTTCAGATGGAAAACATGCCCAGTATTCCTATGGAGGAGTTGGAAGTCGTCCTGACCAGGTTCCTGGAGGTAGAGACTAAAGAGTAGGAAGAAGTTCTAGACAGGCAGGACAGTCCAGTCCGGGAGTCCTAGTCTGCAGGGACACCCCGGACAGCTGGAGGTCATCCTTTCACCTTCTAACGCCTAGGACAGGTGGCAATCTCCTGCATGAGCAATCTGACGACCCCACCCACTTTTTAGGGTTTCTGACCCATGGCACACGTTTCAAGGAAATCTGATTTCCTTTTGCTCTAATGTATTTTTGATAGCCTATATAAAGGCTGGGGGATGCCTCATTATCTCTCTCTCTCTCTCTCTCTCTTTCTCATTTCTATCATTCTGATGCTCCTAGAGTACCCTAGTAGTTAGCTTTTATTTCTGCATTGTTTTTTCTGAGCTGAAACTCCAAGGATCAGTTGGATTGTTGTAATACAAACTTTTGAAGCAAGGATATAAGCATTGAATATTGGTGTTCATATGATTCTTTGGATGTTTGACGTGGTCTTATTGATTTCTTGAAGCAAATCTGAAAGTTATTCAAGTTATTTCCTTTATTTCAAGTTTTGTTAGTTAGTATGATGGAAAATGTTATTGTTGAATGATCGAGTGTTGATTTGTTCATACCATTCGTGATCTGTGGCTTGCAAATCACTTTGTATGGTTAGTCTGAACTAATTCCAAGCTTAACTTCGACTGTTCCTGAGTGATCAAATCCCATGTTCCATGTCAGGACAGTGTGAAAATCCCTGCCGCCATCCCAGAAGATCACACCATCTATGCCTAGCTGTTGTCGCATGATGAAGCAGAAGTGTGGTTCCAGCATCAATCTTCAGCAGTAGTCTTTCCCGTCATTTAGATCCCTGAACTCTCTTCCACCATCCCTATCTTTTCCACTTTCTTTGAATTTTCTTTAGGAGTAGATTATAAAAGAGCCAAACTGCAAAATCATTCGTTACCCACTTAGGTTAGTCTGGTCGAACTTAGATCTTTTCCGCCACAAGTTGAAAATCCAGTCCATAAGAAGAGGAATCCACGCCTAGGACTCCAGAATCCACCGAAACCCCTCGGACTTTCTTCCTTGAGTATTGAAACACTAAGTCTGATATGTAAGTCCCCCTTGTGATTACCAGCAAATCACATCATTCCACTGAGTCTATCCCTATGCATGTCAAGACCTGACATAAAAGGAACCTTGGAGCAGTCTCATTCGATCACATAGTTCAGTGTCTGAGAAGCTTTATTCAAGAGAGGATAGGATACTCAGTATTTTATTCTATTGTTGTTGGTGTCACAGAAACATTATCAACAAAAACAAATGTAGGATTTCATATCATCCATGATGAATTGGCAGTCTAAGAAATTAAATGTTGCTTTTTCCACATGCCTTTATTTTTGAGAAGAATCAAGTGATTAAGTTGAGGGAAGAGAAAAGCATATATATGTGTTACAAGGGGATGAGTCTAATAGGATTGGAAATGCTAAATGTTGTAGTTTGTGTTGCTTTTTGAATGCACTCTATAAAACATAACGAACATTTGAAAAACAATGTGTAATGATGGAATCAATAGAGTAAATCCCATACCAATAATCATCAAGGATTGTTGCATATTTAAACTACTCAATCTGTAACCAATATGACAACAAAAAACCATCTACTGCCTAAGTTTTGCAAACTATGCTACATGAACAATCTAACAATATATGTAAGAAAATTATTGCAAATAGAGAACATAGCTTAACAACCTACCGATCTCCTATGTAGTTTAGTCTATGGTGTAGTAATTAATTAATCTAACATTTACCCCCTTAATACATTATAGTTTTAAGAGTTGAAGAGAGAGAATTTTGAAATGACTGAAACTTGTGCAATTGATTTGGTGAATATATTTGCACGTTGATTTTGAGTGGGGCAAAATTGGAGTTGAATAAATTGTTGTTGAACATGCTTGTGCATGAAGGGCATTGAACTTCAATGTGTTTTGTACACTCATGGAACACTGGAACACAAACTAGTTTTTGAAGACCCTAATTGTTGCAGTATATGATTGGTTATTGTGTTTGTGGTACTCCTTTCTTGCTAGTATACAATGCAACCATATTGCTTCATAGACAGGTTTGCCTGGTGCACGATATTCTAGCGTGGTGAAAGATTGAACAATTGTGTTTCGCTTCTTGCTTCTCCATGATTGTAATATCCCACCTAGGTAGAATATAGCCAAACACAAATTGTCTACCCTTGTTTATTGATTTTCAAATTACTCTGATACCACTGTAATATCCCTCGCCACTTTTGAACTCAATATGCTGATGTAAAGTTCAAGGAATATTGTCAAACCCTTGGCATACAAAGTCTGAACCTACTGTTATGAATTTTCTGATTGTCTTCTTTGAGTTCATAGGCTGCTAATGATGTTATTGAATGCTTCTAACAATGCAAGGTTGTTATAGAAATGATATACTAGCTGTGTCAGACCTTTGGCATACATATAAGTGACTGTATTTAACTAGTACAGTTAGTTGACATTAAGACAAACACTTTCCATGCATCCTAATATAGCCAATATACACCCACAGCCACTAGGCATTTATGCAAACACTTGGCAAGCAAAGGCTCTTGACGAAATATGCAAATCACTATACAAACAACCACCTTCACCCAATAGGCATTTTCACAAACATTTGGCATGCATACTCATATGATAATCTAGAGCTCGATCAATATAAGCATTACATCAAATAATTGGCATACAAATTTCCCCTTCTTAATTGAATGCAATCTCTAGTACAATGTTGATATAACTAGCGAATACTCTTGACATACAATGAAATCTCAATACAATGCCAATCTGATATAAATGTTCATCTACAGCAGCACCTAATGCAAATTGACTTAACAATGCAAATACTCTAACAAAACATTAAGGAACCTGATACACATAGTCGATATGCCTGAGATATTGAAGAAGCACTTGTTGATGATGAAAGTCCACTAAAAATGGTGGAATAGCCCCTCTATGTGTGAAGTCACCCCTACCCTTGCCTGGCAATATTTTAGATAAATAAATGCAGCAATAAAACTCCACTTCTTGGCACCTGAAATGATCGGTAGGACCAAAGGATCAAAATGCAACAATGCCTAGAACCATAGGATGCTTCAATGATGAGATATGAACAAAAATGTCTTTCCAATGACACATTTGCTGTAGTATATCAGTGCTCAAAATTAATTAATTGCAGCTTTGAACATCCTCCAATTTGCCCTTGAAATGATTGTCTCGGCAAAATGAATTAATTGCTCAAATACCCAGAATGATATGATGCTTCAGTAGTGCACAATGAGCAAATATCAATGTCTCACATAGGCTGTTCAAACCCCATAACAGCAGACTGATGTAAAATTGCAGACCTCAGAAAACCCTTCCAATGACTGAAAATAAACTCTAATTAAAAATATGTAAATCCTCCAATGTAGCACATATTGGACCCCTGAAGTGAAGCCCACAATGAAGCAATAATTCAGTTGATATTTCACAACCTCAAAATTGCATAACCAATTGGGAGTTTTCGTTCCAAATGGCTGGAAAAAAGGCAGAACGCAAGCTGGACTCACCACCAACAAACTTAAGTCAAATATCCAATTCTTCATGTCCAAGAATGAGCCCATAAGATCCTGTTATTCTTTTCTTTGGGAAGCTCACACACTTTCTTGTCAATGTGGGATAAAAGATATACTTTATATTTGCACTTTATTATAATATTACAATATAACATTAAAATATATAAAGTGCAAAACATAATGTCAAAACATAACATGAGGTTTCCCAAATTAGAAACATTTGTAATAACATAGTAGAACCTCCATATAATCACCAAATCCATGAAAGAAAGCCAACCATTGATCGGGTAACTGCCAAGAAGACCCTCTAATCAAACCGTATTAGCCTACGAGAGCCAGGAATAGGCTAAACCCTCTGCGAACTGATGCTCATGAAAATGGGGACATTACAGTCCGCCCTCCTTGAAATTGCTTGTCCCCAAGCAATCTCAGCTGCCAAGAAAACTCTACTCCACCTGGATCCCAAATGACTCTGTAGAGTGCCTTAAAAAATACTGAATCATGCTTAGCACTGTTGTGAACAACTGTCATGACGAAAAGCAATCTACCAAACAAAATGATTCCTGGATCCCAATACAATTTGTACTCACATCCATCTGCCAAACCCTCCTAGATGTGATAACTAATCAAGCCATCATACCTACTAACACCATAACCATCTTGTAACCATGTATCTGTATGAAATCTCTGTGATATAGGAGTAGCAATCCCTAGCGGATTCGTATTAGCATGATGGATAGCTGACTGCTGTCCCTGCAAGTAATTCCCCATACACAACTGAGTTGGGTACTTGCAGGCTCTAGTTCCATCTTCCGTAGATGGCAACTCTTCATCCCACAATGGATGGTATAAGCCCCCCGTCAATCCACATCGATGCATCAACCAATCATTTGCATGTAAACTAAAAGAAAAGGTGATGAACTCTCCTCACTATGTAGTCATGGTTAAAAGCACTAACCTCTGTCAATAGTTGACCATTATAGTCCTGCTTTGTATCACTTGACATGGAACTAACCTTAGGGGAATCAAGTGTATTTTCAGATTCATCCCTCATTTGAATAAGGAGTCTCCTAATGTGATCTATCCCCTTTTGCCTTGCCATGTTGGAGAGATTGACCCTTCCTTTTATGTTTTGAAGATGTTGTCTCGCATTGGCAGCCAGTAATCTAGCCTCCTTGGCCCTTTGTGACCACATATCGCGTAAATTTTGTGTCCTTTCCACATCCTTTAAAGTCTGATATAAAAAATCAGAATGCTCATGACTTGTATTCATCCCACATATCCCATTTTTAACCCCCCATTTTGATGTGCCGTCTATAAACAATTCCATGGTCTTATCATTCTCATGTTGAAGAAGTGTTTTCTCATGATGAAGTAACGAAATGTGGCTGCTGTCATCAGTATACCTGTCATATTCTTCAGGCTTCACAAGTGCATTTTTATTGAAATTTTTAAGCCCATCACTTACACTTTGTGAACCAACACTTGTAGACTCATCTTCACAAGTTCTCCCATATGTATGAGTAGCAATCTCATAAGAATGAGGAAGAATATCACAGTCCCAATTCAGATCTTTGGAATCTTCTTTTAAATTGTAGTCATCAAACACCACCAAGATTTGATTTATCTCATCTTCTTTTCTAGGAGTAGCTGCTACAAAGGATTGATTTTCTGAATTATGAGAGGAGAGATTATGCCTACTCAAAAGTAGACAAAGGTCTTGTTGTGACCAAATCACACATCGCCCCATTGCAGATGGGGACCCCCCCTTTTTTTAAGTTCCAATGCTTTTGCCTGAGTGTAGGATGTTGTCTTAAGGTCAGTTCACGGTGAAGTCGGTGGTGATTCGAGAAGTTTTTGTCATGACTAGCTTAATTCAATGTGAAACCTTGGCCCTCTGCTAGAAGCTAATGCTGTCTTGACCTTTATGGAGAGTTTTGAAGTCATTCAATGTTGAGCAACAAACATGAAAGCTTATGTGCAATTTTCCACTCCTAAAACCCTCAATGTGCACTTAACTTAGAGAAACCACTCATCCAAATCAAGGCGTTGATTCACACTTGTTTAGCCTCTATATGCGCCTAAGTCTAAATTTGATTGATTTCTTGAGTTTGGAAGAGCTCTTGATATTAAGGCTTCTCCCTGAGATTGTGTAGTGTTTGGAAGTTGAAGTAATAACCTATTTAAGTTTAGGTGCATTTCTTGACCTGTGATAACCTCTATGTGCGCCTTGGCTTGAAATTAGTTCAATCATCATTGGTATTAATAAATAGGCTTTGGGAATTATTGAAGGTTCAAAACCGAGCTAGATTGACATATCTAAGTTTAGGCGCACTTTGTTACTTGCAGAGAATTGTTTGGGCGCCTAGAAATGGAAAAGTCTCCTGAGCATTAAAACAAGAATTTGAAATCTCAGAATGACAAATACAGGGCTGAGTATGTTGGGCGTCAATTTGCACTTGTTCCATCATGAATTAGCGCCTTGGAAGGAGATACATGTAAGGGCATATCTGAATGGGCGCCTAGAGGGGAAGGATCATTCTAAGATATGATTGATCATTTAGAATTACAAAATAGCAAGGATAGGGCCCTTCCGAACAAGGCGAAATTTTTAGTCTGTTTTGCTTTTGGAGTCTAGGCGCAGATTCATGAAGTTTTCACTCAATTTTGGCATCTCTGATGTGAAAAGCATGAAACATTGAAACTTAGCATGTAAATTGTGGAGGATTCCTTGAGAGTTTAAAAGAGTGATTGAAGTTTTAGAAATTTAAGAAACTGAATTGAAGTCTTCTAGGTGCACATTCATGTCTTTACCACCTAGTTTCAGCGCCTAGAAGGAAATCATGTTTAAGTCAGTCAATCTTAAAAGTTTTTGGAATAAGACAAATTCATAGGAGTTTATACAAGCCACAAGTTCATGAAAATTTGAAGTCAATGAGTGAGGTGCAAGTTCTCACCTATTCCATCATTAAATGAGCGCCTAAGGTAAGGCATTGAGAAATCATCAATGTTATTAGCAAATCTGCACTTGAAGACATCAAAGTTATATTTGGAAACATCAAAAATGATAGGCGCCAATCCACATTCATTGAGATTTAAAGCTGCACCACTCCAATGCTAGGCGCTAGTCCATGTCAATTTTACCTTATACATGAGCTTAGAAAACATCGAAGTTTTAGAGCTTGAAACCATGTAATTTGGCGTCTAAGGGATGAGGTGGTCTCCTGAGAAGTTCAAGTAAGTGTTTGAAAGCATTAAAATAGGTCTAAGTTGATTTAGGCACAATGATCCCTTTCTACACACAAATTAGCGCCTAGGATGAAGTTGAGATTGCTAACATTGAAGTCGTCGAAACATTGACAAAGTCACAAAACATGTGCAAGTTGAGTTCACAATGAGCACCTAGAATGGAGAATGAAGGTGAGGTCAAGAAAGTCAAGTAGCGAGTTAAATACATCAAGGCGCACATTTTCATCTGCATCATCTAAATTCAGCGCCTGATTTATAGAAGCTTGATTCATTGTCACTTAAAGGAGCGCCTTAAATAAGGAACATCAAATTAAATATTAAGAGGATAGCGCCAGAGATAGAAAGTTTCTTAAAATTTTTAAGCATGAGGTTAAAGTCATTGTAGGATGAATAATAAGTATGAAGAGAATCTAGGCGCTGATCTTATCCCAAAACACCATAAAGTGCGCCTAAGCAATCAAGGAGTCAGTTCAGATTCAAAACAACGGCTAGATTTGAAGAACATCAAGGAAGATGAAGGCACATTGTCGACTCTTTGCACACTATTCTGGCACCTAGAAGATATAACGCTTGACAGTAAGTGTTGAAGACTTTGTGAATAGGCGCCTTAATGAAGAGGTCTCCAAAAAGTCTAAGTATGAGTTTGAAATCCCCAAAATGATAAGTTTGAAACCAAGAATATCTAGGTGCCAATTTGCCATCAAAACAACCTCTGTAAGTGCCTAGAGGGAGATTGCATCCAATAACACCATTGATGGAGCGCCTTGCAAGAATGAACCATCATAAGTCATCTTCACTTGTTTGATAGCATAAAGTGACAAGTATTAAGCCAATTTATCGTAGGCGCAATCTTCCTCCATAAAAGCATCAAAGTGCGTCTAGGACAAGTATGATTGATTTCATGAGGATGGAGAGTCTTTTAACAAGTGTTTTCAAGTATCAAGCTCAATAAGATTAGGTGCTGATCCATGTCAATATAGTCTTCAACTGGATCGCCTTAATTAAGGGAAAGATCTAATTATCAAATGAAGGGTTTCCTAAATGTCTAGACACGAACTAAAGGTTGTTAAGGATAAGTGATTAATCAAGTATTAAGGCGCCATTTCAATCTGTTATATCTCAGATCTACGCTTTAGGATTACAAAATAGAAGTTTAGAATTAGAAAATGTCAAGTATAAGGTCATTTGAGTCTAGGCGTAGATTTCTCCTTCTATATACCTCAATCAACGCCTTTACATTGGAAGAGTTGGTATATGTTTTAGCATGATTTCTATGTGTTTATTAGATTCAATATTTAACAAAAGTTTGATGTGTGGTTTTCTCTTATGTTGCAGGTATATCAGCAAAGCTGAGAAACCATTTAAAGTGCCTTAGAGTCACCTTCATTCAAAGTAGTCAAGAAATTGGGACGGCAGAAGAGACATCATGTTAGATCACATCAAGTTCAAAGTATACTTCATCAGTTACATCATGTCAAGGACATTCATCCATCATACTTCAAGTTCTCCCAATCTTCAAGTATCAGAAGAGTCTCCTACTTAATGAGGCATCATCATCTACTCTTACATGAAGAAAGTAGCATCATATCTCTACTTTACTCTCTACATGAAGAAGCATTCAAACAAGATCAATATACATTCTGAAAGAAGAAGAATCCAACGTAAGTCCCTTTGTGATTATCAGCAAGATCACATGTAATCACTGAGTTTATCCACTATGAATTATAAGAAAAGGAACCTTGGAGTTGTCTCGATTGATCACATCGTTTAGCATTCGAGAGGCTTCATTCAAGAGAGAGTGGGATACTCTAGTGTTTTACTCTATTGTTGACTTGTCTAAAAACAATCATCAACATTTTTGGCGCTAGGAGGGCCTAAACGTGGATATTCTTCAGTTCAAGTAGAGCACAAGATACTCCGAGTGGTGGATTGAAGTTTGAAGTGAGCGTTAAGAAATATTCAAGATTTCAAGATCTCTTATAGTTCAAAAAATGCAAAAAAAGTAGAAATTTCAAAAAATTCAAAAAAAAGAAGAAAAAATACAAAACATACAAAAAATTGGAAGATAGATTTCTCAACCATGGATATGCGGCAAGTTGTTGGGTATGATCCTGCAAAGTCAACTCCAATTTTTCTCCAACTATGGTGGTCATTGAATTAGCGTCTTGGTGGCAAGAGTTTGAAAGACTTCGAGTGCAAATATGGATGTCGTATTCACAATACAAATGATCATAGAGAAGCAGATTGCATAACATTCTTATCGAGGATGGACTTAGTTGTGCAGGAGAAAATTTCATTCTTAGAAGTACATGAGCCGATAGTATTTTCAAGGATAGATCCTAATACTCCTGTCGATGGTGAAGCATTCAAGAAGTTGAAAGAGAAAGTTAAGAAGGAATTGAAGAATGACAAGGAATTTGCTGTAGACGATATATTGCTTTCTAGAAATTGGTGTAGGGTGCATGATATGGATCATTTGGAATACACTTGTGAGAAATGTTGGGAAGCAATTCATCAAGCTGTGCAGGAAGTAGAAGCCGGTGTACCTGTTGAGGAAGAAGTCTTTACTACAAAGAATTTTGATAAGCAATGCACCAATGAGAAAGAATATGAATACGAGTTTATCAATCCTGAAGAGATAGAAGCATTCAGACAGAAGTTATCAAAAGCTTTAGAAGATTGTAAACAGGGTTTAACAAATGTTAGAGCACTTGAAGTGGCAGTTGAAGAAGAAAGAAGTTCAAGCTTGTGGCAGGAACCTGAATTTGAGGAAGATAAGTTTCTTGAGGAATATGCATCTACTTCACATCAAGAGATCCTTGAGAATGAGCTACAAGAAGTACAGAGAGTGTTGTTAAAAGATCATGAATTAGAAGTTTGCAAAGGAATTTAGAAGTCATCATTCAAGAGTATGCCGATGAAGAGCCTATGAATAGACAAGAGCAATTCGGGTCGACGCTCGACGCTTCCGTCATTATACAAGAAGATATCAAGCCAAAAAGAATAATAGTTGAAGAACATGTTGTTGCTATGGATGCTGAGATCAAGAAGCTGTTGACACCACTATTGTAGATCACAAAAGAGCTTGACATTGAGATCACGCAATACGAAGAAGATGAGAAGTTCATCAACCATCAATGGCGACCTCCCGATGGATGCTTAGAGTATGATCGAATGCTTGGTAGGCCATGCCTCATTGAAAACAACAAGCATCGGGTTGTATGTTTCCTTTCTATTGATTGGAAGAATTTTGAATTTGATCAGTATGAACTTCTAATTGATAGCATTGGTAGCATTAATAGTGATATTGATAATAATCTTGAACACATTGAACATATTGAATATGATTTTGATTATGGCGAATTGGGTAGAACAACTTGCATTTGGATAAATCATGGTCCCGATGAAAATCCTCAATTGATCATAATACCACCAAAAATCTTTCCTACGTTTGAGAACTGTCGCTTGAAAGATGAGTTTTTCTCTGAGTTTAAAGATGAATTTGCTCGGTTGAGAACTATCATTGTTGCATTATTGTTGCTGTACATACTGGAAAGCCATGCTAGGGCATGTATATACTCGGTGTCCTGGGTCGCATCTCTCTGTTGCTTGTACATAGCTGGGTTAGAATAGGATTTTTCTTTCCTGTTGCGTCGTAGAGTAGATTTGCTTTCTTGAAGTCATTTGACTCAAGTGTTTGTTTGTCTTAGCTTAGTTTTGCTTTCATGTTGTTTGTATGTTGTTGTTTTTTCCTTAGTTTACTTATTGTGGTTTGCTTTCCTTAGCTTAAGGTTTCTTTTGCTTTCATAGGTTAGCTGTTTGTTTTCTTTAGTGGTTTGTTTGCTTTTCGTAGATTAGGTGTTAGTTGTTTTTAGTTGGTTTGTTGTGACGTGTTTCCCATTTGTAAGGAAGTGATGTTATCTTACACACACTCTGGTTTCAACCTGTGATAGTATGTTAGTTCATTTCTTAGACATCCATTCATGAAAGTCTTGGAGTCAGAAGATGTTTTCTTTCAATTTATCATCTTGTTAGACTTTGGACTTGACTTGGAAACTAATCATATATTGTGTCTTGACACTGTTATCTTTTAATCATAATATTTTAAAAATGCCATATCTAAATTTTATGAATTCTTATTTGTTCCTTTGAGAAACATGGGTCATGATTGATGGATTTCTCGTGGATTCCATCGCTAGTGTCAGATAGCATGACTGCTTGATCTTGGAAGATGAGTCAGTTGTTCGGTATTGACTAAAGTATTTTGAGGTTTTATATCTTACATATCTTAATGATCCCGAAGTTGCTAGGAAAGTCTTTGCAAGCCTGGATTAAGTGTAAATCTCAAGGTAATTCATGTTTCCGCATCACTCCATAATAAGCATCTTTGCATACTTCCATGCATTTCATTTCACTTATCACCCCACTTGAAAGCAATAATGTTTCCATCCTTTCCATCCAATAATGAATTCAAGTCTGTTGTCTGAATCATTTGAATAGTCCTCTTGTTCGTTATATACTCCAAAAGGATAAATTGAGATCCTTATGAATCATTTGGGGTATTCCATGTCAACATTCTTTTCAAAATGGCCTTAGCCACTATGTACAAAATAAAGTCGTGATGTTGGTATTCCCATCCATTCCGCATTAATCCACCATTTTCCATTATTCACCTCTTATATGTTTATTTCACCCTCGTTACCATGCCAAGTATCAAAGCATGTAGCCTTCCACAACTTCCACCATCCATCTTACCTCCACTTTTCCTAAATCACATTACCATATCCCTTATTCATTCACCTATTTCCTAATCATGATCAATGAATGTCCAGTGGCATCTGAACTAGAAGCTTGCAATCCCTCCGTCCATCCCATATTTCCATGAAATAAATATTTGGGTGCCGCTTTACCCATCAAGCAACTAAATTCCTGAAAATGCCATAAATCTTTATGCCTAAAAACACAAATGCCAGAGATATAAGCAAGGCATATTCAACAGCTATTTCATTCCATACTTCCAAATAGAGAAAAGCTAAAGAATGAAGCTGTGGGTACTTAAAGCCAAATCCAAAGACGCTCCTGCATCTGAAGAATCCGCTTCCATTCTGTTTCCATTCCATCTAAAATATTAGATTCCTTCATCCCATGAAATGAAATCAAAAGAAAATTTAGCGTTCCCGTTCCCTTATTTCCCTTCCACTTGCGAGCTTCGAAGTTTAGGTTGATATGAACAAACGTTGATCGTGGTTCCGTTCCATTTCATCTCACTATCTGTTTCCACTACATTTCTCGCCATCTAGCATATCTCGTCATTCACCTGGTTTTTGTTTGGATATACTTTTCATTTACCTGTTTTCCCATATAATCCACATCTTAATCCACTGTTTCCATTCACCTTATTGTTTTGTCATTTCCTACCAACATCAGTGTGTATATTGACTTGACATGGTTCCATATTGACTATCGAGTTGTCCACAGAATCAGACTCTGTAGTTCCTCCTGTTTGTTACTATGGTGAAAACTTGGCAAACAGGCGCCATGTGTAATGGTGATTTCAAAAAAAAAGAAAAAATGAAAAACTGAGAAAAATGAAAAATATAGTAAAAAAAAAAAATTGTACACTGGTGAAAACCAGCTTTGGTGGCGCCTTGGATAAGTATTATGATGAAAACCTGGCAAACAGGGTTCATGCGTAGAGACATCCTGTCTCATTTCATTCCTTTCTGTTTCATTACATTTCTGTTTCCATATCATCTTCATTCCGCCGTCGCCCCATTCAATGTCATTTATCATTTGCCCATCTCATCCATATGTATATCTGTCCATCCGCTTTCATGGATTTACCTAGCTTGAGACAGGTAAGCTTAAACGATCCTAGTTTCTAATGGATGGGAACGAACACAAGTGCTTGCACTTAAATCCTCGAATATGGATAGTCGTGCTGGCAATTGGTTTTGATTCTTTGATCACGTAGTCGTGTTTATTTGATCTGGTGTGTGGGTATACATGGAAATGTTGAAACCTAACTTTTGTTTATCTTTGGAACATTTAAGAAACTGTTTTAACTCGAAATCTATCTTTAACCACACATCCAGAGATGTAGTGTCATGATCCAATCTATGCTTCTATTGATAGGGAGAAAAGGAGTGTCTGAAGGTTCTGGAGCCTAGATTGAGTCTTTGTCTTTGAAATGTTCAGGAACATTTATTCGGGTTGACGCTAGATGTTGTGACCAAATCACACATCGCCCCATTGCAGATGGGGACCCCCCTTTTTTTAAGTTCCAATGCTTTTGCCTAAGTCTAGGATGTTGTCTTAAGGTCAGTTCGCGGTGAAGTCGGTGGTGATTCGAGAAGTTTTTGTCATGACTAGCTTAATTCAATGTGAAACCTTGGCCCCCTGCTAGAAGCTAATGGTGTCTTGACCTTTATGGAGAGTTTTGAAGTCATTCAATGTTGAGCAACAAACATGAAAGCTTATGCGCAATTTTCCACTCCTGAAACCCTCAATGTGCACTTAACTTAGAGAAACCACTCATCCAAATCAAGGCGCTGATTCACACTTGTTCAGCCTCTATATGCGCCTAAGTCTAAATTTGATTGATTTCTTGAGTTTGGAGGAGCTCTTGATATTAAGGCTTCTCCCTGAGATTGTGCAGTGTTTGGAAGTTGAAGTAATAACCTATTTAAGTTTAGGCGCATTTCTTGACCTGTGATAACCTCTATGTGCGCCTTGGCTTGAAATTAGTTCAATCATCATTGGTATTAATAAATAGGCTTTGGGAATTATTGAAGGTTCAAAACCGAGCTAGATTGACATATCTAAGTTTAGGCGCACTTTGTTACTTGCAGAGCATTGTTTGGGCGCCTAGAAATGGAAAAGTCTCTTGAGCATTAAAACAAGAATTTGAAATCTCAGAATGACAAATACAGGGCTGAGTATGTTGGGCGCCGATTTGCACTTGGTCCATCATGAATTAGTGCCTTGGAAGGAGATACATGTAAGGGCATATCTGAATGGGCGCCTAGAGGGGAAGGATCATTTTAAGATATGATTGATCATTTAGAATTACAAAATAGCAAGGATAGGGTATTTCTAGACAAGGCAAAATTTTCAGTCTGTTTTGCTTTTGGAGTCTAGGCGCAGATTCATGAAGTTCCCACTCAATTTTGGCACCTTTGATGTGAAAGGCATGAAACATTGAAACTTAGCATGTAAATGGTGGAGGATTCCTTGAGAGTTTAAAAGAGTGATTGAAGTTTTAGAAATTTAAGAAACTGAATTGAAGTCTTGTAGGCGCACATTCATGTCCTTACCACCTAGTTTCAGCGCCTAGAAGGAAATCATGTTTAAGTCAGTCAATCTTAAAGTTTTTGGAATAAGACAAATTCACAGGAGTTTATACAAGCCACAAGTTCATGAAAATTTGAAGTCAATGTGTGAGGCGCAAGTCCTCACCTATTCCATCATTAAATGAGCGCCTAAGGTAAGGCATTGAGAAATCATCAATGTTATTAGCAAACCTGCACTTGAAGACATCAAAGTTATATTTGGAAACATCAAAAATGATAGGCGCCAATCCACATTCATTGAGATTTAAAGCTGCACCACTCCAATACTAGGTGCTAGTCCATGTCAATTTTACCTTATACATGCGCTTAGAAAACGTTGAAGTTTTAGAGCTTGAAACCATGTAATTTGGCGTCTAAGGGATGAGGTGGTCTTCTGAGAAGTTTGAGTAAGTGTTTGAAAGCATTAAAATAGGTCTAAGTTGATTTAGGCGCAATGATCCCTTTCTACACTCACAAATCAGCGCCTAGGATGAAGTTGAGATTGCTAACATTGAAGTCGTCGAAACATTGACAAAGTCACAAAACATGTGCAAGTTGAGTTCACAATGAGCACCTAGAATGGAGAATGAAGGTGAGGTCAAGAAAGTCAAGTAGCGAGTTAAATACATCAAGGCGCACATTTTCATCTGCATCATCTAAATTCAGCGCCTGATTTATAGAAGCCTGATTCATTGTCACTTAAAGGAGCGCCTTAAATAAGGAACATCAAATTAAATATTAAGAGGATAGCGCCAGAGATAGAAAGTTTCTTAAAATTTTTAAGCATGAGGTTAAAGTCATTGTAGGATGAATAATAAGTATGAAGAGAATCTAGGCGCTGATCTTATCCCAAAACACCATAAAGTGCGCCTAAGCAATCAAGGAGTCAGTTCAGATTCAAAACAGCGCCTAGATTTGAAGAACATCAAGGAAGATGAAGGCACATTGTTGACTCTTTGTACACTATTCTGGCACCTAGAAGATATAAAGCTTGACAGTAAGTGTTGAAGACTTTGTGAATAAGCGCCTTAATGAAGAGGTCTCCAAACGGTCTAAGCATGAGTTTAAAATCCCCAAAATGATAAGTTTGAAACCAAGAATATCTAGGCGCCAATTTGCCATCAAAACAACCTCTGTAAGCGCCTAGAGGGAGATTGCAGCCAATAACACCATTGATGGAGCACCTTGCAAGAATGAACCATCATAAGTCATCTTCACTTGTTTGATAGCATAAAGTGTCAAGTATTAAGCCAATTTAACTTAGGCGCAATCTTCCTCCATAAAAGCCTCAAAGTGCACCTAGGACAAGTATGATTGATTTCATGAGGATGGAGAGTCTTTTAACAAGTGTTTTCAAGTATCAAGCTCAATAAGATTAGGCGCTGATCCATGTCAATATAGTCTTCAACTGGAGCGCCTTAATTAAGGGAAAGATCTGATTATCAGATGAAGGGTTTCCTAAATGTCTAGACACGAACTAAAGGTTGTTAAGGATAAGTGATTAATCAAGTATTAAGGCGCCATTTCAATCTGTTATATCTGTTATATGTCAAGTATAAGGTCATTTGAGTCTAGGCGTAGATTTCTCCTTTTATATACCTCAATCAGCGCCTTTACATTGGAAGAGTTAGTATATGTTTTAGCATGATTTCTATGTGTTTATGAAATTCAATATTTAACAAAAGTTTGATATGTGGTTTTCTCTTATGTTGCAGGTATATCAGCAAAGCTGAGAAACAATTTAAAGTGCCTTAGAGTCACCTTCATTCAAAGCAGTCAAGAAATTGTGACGGGAGAAGAGACACCATGTTAGATCACATCAAGTTCAAAGTATACTTCATCAGTTACATCATGTCAAGGACATTCATCCATCATACTTCAAGTTCACCAATCTTCAAGTATCAGAAGAGTCTCCTACTTAATGAGGCATCATCATCTACTCTTACATGAAGAAAGTAGCATCATATCTCTACTTTACTCTCTACATGAAGAAGCATTCAAACAAGATCAATATACATTCTGAAAGAAGAAGAATCCAACGTAAGTCCCTTTGTGATTATCAGCAAGATCACATGTAATCACTGAGTTTATCCACTATGAATTATAAGAAAAGGAACCTTGGAGTTATCTCGATTGATCACATCGTTTAGCATTCGAGAGGCTTTATTCAAGAGAGAGTGGGATACTCTAGTGTTTTACTCTATTGTTGACTTGTCTAAAAACAATCATCAACAGGTCTGCGATCCCTCTATCTTGATCTTTCACCAATTGGACAGCCCTATCCCTATCTCTAACCATTTGTAGATAGTCTTCTTTTATCAACTCCAAAGCTTCTTTGAAAGAATGCAAATGTGTATGAGGAATGCCATGTCCAATTCCTTTTTGTCTGTCTTCTCTCTGAGCTGTCCAAATGAGGTCTTCTAGGTGTTTGTAAGTGCTATCCATTTTTGACAAAGCATGAATTATTCCATCTTCCTTCACCACCATTTGAACTTGCAAATCTTTTGAAACCAAGGGCTTTTGTTCCAACTGTCCTTGGCTGCCATAGTTTGATTTTTCATGATCATCCAAAGAGTCCATACCATTGCTACCCATATCATTAGCATGCTCTATGCTGGCCTCCAATGTAGAAGTCTCAAGTGAAGCTTCTTGTAAAGATTATGTAGACAACTCATTCCCCATGGCTGCCCTCATATTCTCTTGAGTGAAATCAACATGTCTAACAAAGTCATCATATAGATTTATGCATATATGTGATGTATCTTTATCATTATGTTGTTCAACCAATCTCCTTAACAACTCATGTGCCATGGGTGACACATCTTGCTCACCTTCCCAAAAAGCCCATAAGTCATTTGTCATAGCATCATCCTCATACAAAACTGAAGACATGATGGATTGCATTAAAGTAATCATGGTGCTAGGATGAACCTCATCAATAACACTCCAAAATATATGAAACATCTTGCGAATGACATCTACACAATCCATGGATAACATAATGTTTTCAAATTTGAACGTTGCAAATATTTCAAGTAGTTTTACCCTCTTAGAAAAATAAGGGTTCTTGATGTCATCCAAACCTTTGAAGCTTGCCACCATGATCTGAAGTACTTCTTTCATAATATGGCTGTTATAAGGATTATTAGGGGCTGTTATCCACATAATTTGACTAATGCATGAGATAGCTGTGAGTTTTATCACCTCATCATGATGTCTCATAAGTTGTGGCTTAACCAAAGAACTTACCAATGGACTTATAGCAAGTTGCATTGTTTGAGATGGATCTTGTTCAACTTTCCATAAACAAGCCTCTACCTCCTCCAAAGTACTTAGAAGAACCTCCTTTTGCTGAGATGGATGTTCTAATTTCTTCCCTGCCCTGTGAATTCTTTCTTCCAAATCTCTTTCACTTGTTGAAGCCATGCTTGTATTTGAAACTCAAGTTTTGAATGACCGAATCAGGCTGGTAGGAAACCGCTCTGATACCACTGTAATATCCCACCCAGGTGGAATATAGCCAAACACAAATTGTCTACCCTTGTTTATTGATTTTCAAATTGCTCTGATACCCCTGTAATATCCCTTGCCACTTTTGAACTCACTATGCTGATATAAAGTTCAAGGAATATTGTCACACGCTTGGCATACAAAGTCTGAACCTGCTGTTATGAATATTCTGATTGTCTTCTTTGAGTTCATAGGCTGCTAATAATGTTATTGAATGCTTCTAACAATGCAAGGTTGTTATAGAAATGATATACTAGCTGTTTCAGACCTTTGGCATACATATAAGTGACTGTATTTAACTAGTACAACTAGTTGACATTAAGACAAACACTTTCCATGCATCCCAATATAGTCAATATACACCCAAAGCCACTAGGCATTTATTCAAACACTTGGCAAGCAAAGGCTCTTGAGGAAATATGCAAATCACTATACAAACAACCACCTTCACCCAATAGGGATTTTCACAAACATTTGGCATGCATACTCATATGATAATCTAGAGCTCGATCAATATAAGCATTACATCAAATAATTGGCATACAAATTTCCCCTTCTTAATTGAATGCAATCTCTAGTACAATACTGATATAACTAGCCAATACTCTTGACTTACAATAAAATCCCAATACAATGCCAATCTGATACAAATGTTCATCTAGAGCAGCACCTAATGCAAATTGACTTAACAATGCAAATACTCTAACAAAACCTGATACACACAGTCGATATGCCCGAGATATTGAAGAAGCACTTGTTGATGATGAAACCCCACTAAAAATGGTGAAATAGCCCCTCTATGTGTGAAGTCACCCCTACCCTTGCTTGACAATATTTTAGATAAATAAATGCAGCAATAAAACTCCACTTCTTGGCACTTGAAATGATCGGTAGGACCAAATGATCAAAATGCAACAGTACCCAGAACCATAGGATGTTTCAATGATGAGATATGAACAAAATTGTCTTGCCAATGGCACCTTGTTGTAGTATATCAGTGCTCAAAATTAATTAATTGCAGCCTTGAACATCTTCCAATTTGTCCTTGAAATGATTGTCTCGAGAAAAGGAATTAATTGCTCAAATACCCAGAACGATTTGATGCTTTAGCAGTGCACAATGAGCAAATATCCATGTCTCACGTAGGCTGTTCAAACCCCATAACAACAGACTGATGTAAAATTGCAGACCTTAGAAAACCCTTCCAATGACTGAAAATAAACTCTAATTAAAAATATGTAAATCCTCCAATGTAGCACTGATTGGACCCCTGAAGTGAAGCCCACAATGAAACAAGAATTCAGCTGATAGTTCACAACCTCAAAATTGCATAACCAATTGGGAGTTTTCATTCCCAATGCTTGGAAAAATGGTAGAACCCTAGCTGGGCTCACCACCAACAAATAAGTTAAATATCCAATTGTTCATGTCCAAGAATGAGCCCAGAAGATCCTTTTATTCTTTTTTCTTTGTGAAGCTCACACACTTTCTTGTCAATGTGGGATAAAAGATATACTTTATATTTGCACTTTATTATAATATTATAATATAACATTAAAATATATAAAGTGCAAAATATAATGTCAAAACATAACATGAGGTTTCCCTAATTAGAAACATTTGTAATAACATAGTAGAACCTCCGTATAATCACCAAATCCATGAAAGAAAGCCAACCATTGATCGGGTAACTGCCAAGAAGACCCTCTAATCAAACCGTATTAGCCTACGAGAGCCAGGAATAGGCTAAACCATCTGCGAACTGATGCTCATGAAAATGGGGACATTACAGTCCGCCCTCCCTGAAATTGTTTGTCCCCAAGCAATCTCAGCTACCAAGAAAACTCTACTCCACCTGAATCCCAAATGACTCTGTAGAGTGCCCGGAAAGATACTGAATCATGCTCAGCACTATTGTGAACAACTGTCATGACGAAAATCAATCTACCAAACAAAATGTTTCCTGGATCCCAATACAATCTGTACTCACATCCATCTGCCAAACCCTCCTGGATGTGATAACTAATCAAGCCATCATACCTACTAACACCATAACCATCTTGTAACCATGTATCCGTATGAAATCTCTGTGATATAGGAGTAGCAATCCCTAGCGGATTCGTATCAGCATGATGTATAGTTGACTGCTGTCCCTGCAAGTAATTCCCCATACAAAACTGAGTCGGGTACTTGCAAGCTCTAGTTCCATCTTCCGTAGATGGCAATTCTTCATCCCACAATGAATGGTATAAGCCCCCCGTCAATCCACATCGATGCATCAACCAATCATCTGCATGTGAACTAAAAGAAAGGTGATGAACTCTCCTCATTATGTAGTAATGGTAAAAAGCACCAACCTCCGTCAATAGTTGACCATCATAGTCCTGCTTTGTATCACCTGACATGGAACTAACCTTAGGGGAATCAAGTGTATTTTCAGATTCATCCCTCATTTGAATGAGGAGTCTCCTAATGTGATCTATCTCCTTTTCCTTGCCGTGTTGGAGAGATTGACCCTTCCTTTTATGTTTTGAGGATGCTGTCTCGCATTGGCAGCCAATAATCTAGCCTCCTTGGCCCTTTGTGACCACATCGCATAAATTTTGTGTCCTTTCCACATCCTTTAAAGTCTGATATAAAAAATCAGAATGCTCATGACCTGTATTCATCCCACAAATCCCATTTTTAACCCCCCATTTTGATGTGCCGTCTATAAACAATTCCATGGTCTTATCATTCTCATGTTGAAGAAGTGTTTTCTTATGATGAAGTAACAAAATGTGGCTGCTGTCATCAGTATACTTGTCATATTCTTCAGGCTTCACAAGTGCATTTTTATTGAAATTTTCATGCCCATCACTT
The DNA here is from genome assembly GCA_027924645.1 of Cunninghamia lanceolata. Taxonomy (NCBI): domain Eukaryota; kingdom Viridiplantae; phylum Streptophyta; class Pinopsida; order Cupressales; family Cupressaceae; genus Cunninghamia; species Cunninghamia lanceolata. Next base: position 22,363,440 of record BSBN01000090.1, on the reverse strand, counting down.
ACACTTTGTGAACCAACACTTGTAGATTCATCTTCACAAGTTCTCCCATATGTAACAGTAGCAATCTCATAAGAATGAGGAAGAATATCACTGTCCCAATTCAGATCTTTGGGATCTTCTTTTACATTGTAGTCATTAAACACCTCCAAGTTTTGATTTATCTTATCTTCTTTTCTAGGAGTAGCTGCTACAAAGGACTGATTTTCAGAATTATTAGGTAAGAGATTATGCCTACTCAAAAGTAGACAAAGGTCTGTGATCCCTCTATCTTGATCTTTCACCAATTGGACAGCCCTATCCCTATCTCTAACCATTTGTAGATAGTCTTCTTTTATTAACTCCAAAGCATTATTTGAAAGAATGCAAATGTGTATGAGGAATGCTATGTCCCATGCCTTTGTCTTTCTTCTCTTTGAGCTGTCCAAATGAGGTCTTCTAGGTGTTTGTAAGTGCTATCCATTCTTGACAAAGCATGAATTATTCTATCTTACTTCACCACCATTTGAACTTGCAAATCTTCCCAAACCAAGGGCTTTTGTTCCAACTATCCTTGGCTGCCATAGTTTGATTTTTCATGATCATCCAAAGAGTCCATACCATTGCTACCCATATCATTAGCATGCTCTATGCTGGCCTCCAATGTAGAAATCTCAAGTGAAGCTTCTTGCAAAGATGCTGTAGACAACTCATTCCCCATGGCTGCCCTCATATCCTCTTGAGTCAAATCAGCATGTCTAACAAAGTTATCATATAGATTTCTGCATATATGTGAACTATATTTATCCTTATGTTGTTCAACCAATCTCCTTAACAACTCATGTGCCATGGGTGACACATCTTGCTCACCTTCCCAAAAAGCCCATAAGTCATTTGTCATAGCATTATCCTCATACAAAACTGAAGACATGATTGATTGCATTGAAGTAATCACGATGCCAGGATGAACCTCATCAATAACACTCCAAAATATATGAACATCTTGCGAATGACATCTACACAATCCATGGATAACATAATGTTTTCAAATCTGAACGTTGCAAATATTTCAAGTAGTTTTACCCTCTTAGAAAAATAAGGGTTCTTGATGTCATCCAAACCTTTGAAGCTTGGCACCATGATCTGAAGTACTTCTTTCATAATATGGCTGTTATAAGGATCATTAGGGGCTGTTATCCTCATAATTTGACTAATGCATGAGATAGCTGCGAGTTTTATCACCTCATCATGATGTCTCATAAGTTGTGGCTTAACCAAAGAACTTACCAATGGACTTATAGCAAGTTGCATTGTTTGAGATGGATCTTGTTCAACTTTGCATAAACAAGCCTCTGCCTCCTCCAAAGTACTTAGAAGAACCTCCTTTTGCTGAGATGGATGTTCTAATTTCTTCCCTGCCCTGTAAATTCTTTCTTCCAAATCTCTTTCACTTGTTGAAGTCATGTTTGTATTTGAAACTCAAGTTTTGAATGACCCAATCAGGCTGGCAAGAAACCGCTTTGATACCACTGTAATATCCCACCCAGGTGGAATATAGCCAAACACAAATTGTCTACCCTTGTTTATTGATTTTCAAATTGCTCTGATACCATTGTAATATCCCTTGCCACTTTTGAACTCAATAAGTTGATATAAAGTTCAAGGAATATTGTCACACACTTGGCATACAAAGTTTGAACCTGCTATTATGATTTTTCTGATTGTCTTCTTTGAGTTCATAGGCTGCTAATGATGTTATTGAATGCTTCTAACAATGCAACGTTGTTATAGAAATGATATACTAGTTGTTTCAGACCTTTGGCATACATATAAGTGACTGTATTTAATTAGTACATCTAGTTGACATTAAGACAAACACTTTCCATGCATCCCAATATAGTCAATATACACCCAAAGCCACTAGACATTTATTCAAACACTTGGCAAGCAAAGGCTCTTGAGGAAATATGCAAATCACTATACAAACAACCACCTTCACCCAATAGGCATTTTCACAAACATTTGGCATGCATACTCATATGATAATCTAGAGTTCGATCAATATAAGCATTACATCAAATAATTGGCATACAAATTTCCCCTTCTTAATTGAATGCAATCTCTAGTACAATGCTGATATAACTAGCCAATACTCTTGACTTACAATGAAATCCCAATACAATACCAATCTGATATAAATGTTCATCTACAGCAGCACCCAATGCAAATTGACTTAACAATGCAAATACTCTAACAAAACATTAAGGAACCTGATACACAGTCGATATGCCTGAAATATTGAAGAAGTACTTGTTGATGATGAAACCCCACTAAAAATGGTGAAATAGCCCCTCTATGTGTGAAGTCACCCCTATCCTTGCCTGAGAATATTTTAGATAAATAAATGCAGCAATAAAACTCCACTTCTTGGCACCTGAAATGATCGGTAGGACCAAAGGATCAAAATGCAACAATGCCCAGAACCATAGGATGCTTCAATGATGAGATATGAACAAAAATGTCTTGCCAATGGCACCCTTGCTGTAGTATATTAGTGCTCAAAATTAATTAATTGCAGCCTTGAACATCCTCCAATTTGCCCTTGAAATGATTGTCTTGGCAAAAGGAATTAATTGCTCAAATACCCAGAACGATTTGATGTTTCAGCAGTGCACAATGAGCAAATATCCATGTCTCACATAGGCTGTTCAAACCCCATAACAGCAGACTGATGTAAAATTGCAGACCTCAGAAAACCCTTCCAGTGACTGAAAATAAACTCTAATTAAAAATTTATAAATGCTCCAATGTAGCACATATTGGACCCCTGAAGTGAAGCCCACAATGAAGCAATAATTCAGTTGATAGTTCACAACCTCAAAATTGCATAACCAATTGGGAGTTTTTGTTCCCAATGGTTGGAAAAATGGTAGAACCCTAGCTGGACTCACCACCAACAAACTTAAGTCATATATCTAATTCTTCATGTCCAAGAATGAGCCCATAAGATTCTTTTATTCTTTTTTTTGGGAAGCTCACACTTTATTGTGAATGTGGGATAAAAGATATACTTTATATTTGCACTTTATTATAATATTATAATATAATATTAAAATATATAAAGTGCAAAACATAATGTCAAAACATAACATGAGGTTTCCCAAATTAGAAACATTTGTAATAACATAGTAGAACCTCCATATAATCACCAAGTCCATGAAAGAAAGCCAACCACCGATCGGGTAACTGCCAAGAAGGCCTTCTAATCAAATCGTATTAGCCTACAAGAGCCAGGAATAGGCTAAACCCTCTGCGAACTGATGCTCATGAAAATGGGGACATTACAATGATGTTGGACCTTAGAAAGAAAACATATCATAATGTAGATTTCTTGTCATTGATGGACCCCACAGTCCGCATCCATTGAGCTAGTCCAGAAGAATTGACTAGTCTTCTTTTACTCTAGGCCATGCTCCATGGTATCATAGACATATCTTAGTAAGTACTAGCTTTTGCTTCCTTATATTACATAGGCTTGGTTCTTGCATGAACTGTGAAAGATAACTGACAACATAGCTAATATTGGCTTGTTGCAAGTCAAATAGAGGAGATGGTTCAGATCAAGACAACTTGGTCTTGTCTCCATGGGTGTTGGCATGCGGTTACAATCTGATGAGTTGTCAAATGGGTATTGTTAGTAAAACTGGCAAAGAAGAGAGATGAGAGAAATTTGCAAGAAGGCTTAACTTCACAATGAGGTGAAGTAGCAATTTATAAAGTATAGAAAGTTACTATTACAACTTGCATTATTAATGTTACTACCTATTGCAACTAACAACTTTAATAACTATACCTAACTACCATCCTAATTAAATACTCTTTATTACAATAATATACTAATACCCCCCCCTCAATGACTAAACCTAAAACAACACCAAGCTTGTCCCTAAATTTGACAAAGTAACTAGGACCAAGTGGTTTAGTCATTAAATCAATAGTCTTCTCTTGAGAAGAACAAAAGTGGAGGGAGATGTCTTCACAGTCCACCGGTTGCCGAATGTAGTGATGATGAATCTTGATATGTTTGGTCTGAGCATGATACACTGGATTCTTCACCAATTTCAATACTCCTTGATTATCGCAGAAAAGAGGTGTTGGATTATGCTGAGGAAGTTGAAGATTTGTGAAGATTATGCGTAACCAAATTGCATCGCAATTGGCACTCACCATTACCATCGCTTTTGACAAAGATTTGGATCAGAAAGACTCCTTTTGAATCCAATATCTTTTAGGTGTTTATCAATTTTCAAATGCCAGGCTTGAGGAGCATGCTTAAGTTCATATAGGGACTTAATTAACCTGCAAACTAGATGTTTACATCTAGGAACCTGAAAACCCTTATGCTGCACCATGTAGACTTCTTCATCCATGTCCCTGTTCAAGAAGGCACTTTTAACATCCATTTGATACACCTTCCAACCATATTGGGAGGCAATGGAGAGAAATAACCGGAATGTAATCATCTTTGCAGTAGGGGCAAACGTGTCTTCAAAGTCTATACCTTCTTGTTGCGAATATCGTTTAGCAACAAGATGTGCCTTGTATTTGTCCAATGAACCATCAGCTTTGCATTTCACCTTATAGACCCATTTGCACCCAATAGGCTTTTTACCTAGAGTCAATTCAACCAACTCCCAAGTTTGATTTTTCATCAGTGCATCATATTCCACCTTCATAGCAGCTTCCCATTCTGGTTTCCCTTGTGCCTTAGAAAACTTTTGTGGTTCAAAAACCTGAAAAAGATCAGAAGATAGGGCAAAATGACTATGCTCAATAGTCGAACCAGTTATGGTTGGGCCTTTTCTTCGAGGATGTTCACTTCATGTAGGAACTTCATCCACACGTACACCTTCCATAGTAGAGTAATACCATTTAGGTTTCTGGTGTGTCTTAGGTGAATGCTGCGAAGGCAAGTTCTTTGGAGTCATACTTGGAGTGGAAGCATTTTTAGTTCTTCGTCTGTGATAGACAAGTGGTGTAGAACCAGCCATAGATTGACGTGTAGGCTGACTTGATGAACTAGAGGGTTCCTCCTTCAATGGTAGCATAATACTAGATTCAATATCTTCACTGACTTCTTGCTGAGCATTTGAAAAATACGGCTCTATTTCTTTTACATCAACATCACGACTAACAATAACCTTGTTAGTGGAAATATCAATAAGCCTATATGCCTTAGATTGTTCACTATAGCTAGCAAACAAATACCCGATGCTTTTGGAATCTAGTTTATGCCTCTTCTGTTTAGGAACCAAAGTGTATGCTGCTGAACCAAATATACGAAAAGAAGTTACCTTAGGTTTGTGACTGGTCTAAGATTCTTCCGGTGTGATTTTCTGTAAAGCTTTGAATGGGCATCTGTTCAGAATGTAGACCGTTGTGTTAATAGCTTTTCCCCAATACTGGTAGGGAACGTTCCTGCTGTGCATCATGCACTGTGCCATTTCCATGATGGTCCTATTGCGCCTTTTAATCACTCCATTTTGTTGCGGAGTGTATGGTGTTGTCAACTGGCGTTGAATACCTTCTTTTTCACAGAATTCCTTGAATTGAGTGGAGGTGAATTCCCCCTCCCCCCCATTATCAGACGGTAGAGTCTTGAACCGATGCCCTGTGAATGTTTCCACCAACCCCTTGAACTTGAGGAAGGCACCATAGCATTTAGACTTCTTTAAAAAGTAAACCCATATCTTTCTGGACAAATCATCCACCAATAATAGGAAGTACCTTGATCCATTCATAGTGGGAGACTTCCAGGAAGGCTCACAAATATCTGCATGAATGAGATCCAAAAGACCCTTAGCACACCATGCACCTTCTGTAGGAAACGGTTTCCTCTTTTGCTTTCTAGCCAAACATCCAGCACACAAATCTTGTTTTTCCTGTATAGGGGGTAGCCCGTGAACCATATGGGCTTTGCTGAGTTTAGCCAAATACTAAAGATTTAGGCGTCCATACCTTTCATGCCAAAGGACACTTGTATTATCTTCAACAACTAAGGCATGTAGATTAACTATAGAAGAATCAACTAGCTTGTATAGACCTCCTTGCCCAATGTCAATGGCAACGACCTTGTCCTGTTTTACATCTGATACAATGCACTTCTTTCCACAAAACTTGACTTGGATGTTAGGGTTCTCAGTAAATTGACTAATAGATAGCAAATTCTTGTTCATGGCAGGAACATATCGGACATTACGTACCAAAAATTTCCAAGAATCATTCAATACAACCCTAACATCTCCTATCCCTTTAACAACATGTGATCTAACATCACCAAGTGAAACTGTATCTTTATGACTAGAATCAACAGTAAACTTCACATGCTAGTCTCTGTGACATGTGAAATGTCTGGATGTTCTTGAATCAAAGAACTAGTATATGTTGTCAACACTGTCTAAAATAGATGCCATGAGTGCAAACTCATCATCTGAACCATGCTCTTTGTCAACAACAGCCAAATTAGCTTCACCATGATTCTTTCGGGATAGATTGTATAACCTTTTCCTGCATTCGTTTTTAACATGTCCAAATTTATTGCAATAAAAGCATTTCACCTTTTTCTTGGACGAAGTGGAAGAAGTGTTACCAGAAGAATTATGAGGTTTGTTGCCAAATGAGTTTTGAGGTTTGCTCTTATACTGAGGAGCAAAAGCACTTTCTGTGAACTCGGATGTAGATTCCCTTATCTGATCATGTCTTCACCCCTGCAAGAGATATCGATTCACCTTATCAAAAGTCAAAGATTGACTTTCAGCCAATAGATTCAATGATTCCACAAAGGTCTCATAGGATGGCGGCAGGCTATTAATGGTCAAAGCAACCATGTCTTCGTCATCCACTGGTTTATTGACAGCGGTAAGATGATCACTTAGGTCCTTGACTTTTAGGTGTTTTGACAATGACCCACCCTCGTGCAGTTTTGTAGAAAATAACAGATTCTTCAAGTACAAAACCCAACTTTTCTCAGAGACCTGATACTTGTTTTTGAGGTGTGTCCATAGTGTAGATGCAGATGTGGCATTCTAGACTTCAGGGATTAAGTCATTAGACACTGATAGCTTGAGTAGCAATAGAGCTTCTCTGTGACGCATGTCAAAGTCATCTGGGTTGGTTGCAGGCCTGGTTTCAGTCTCAAGGATAATACGGTCACACATCCTATACTTAGTGATCGTGAGTATTTTGTGACTCCATATGTAATTTTTCCCGGTGAGCTTCTGTGCCTCTGGTAACATCAAATTTTGGATATTTGCCATTATCCCAGAAAAATATTTAATTCCTACAACCCCTTAAAATCTGACCTGGAAAAATATTTTTCTCGGAAATTTTAAATTGACTCTGCAAATTTAAAAATCTGTAGATTTAGGCACCTTTGATATTAAAAAACCTCCCCTCAAATTGATATTTCAAAAACCCAGAAAAATAATTGAGGGAAAGATTAAAAAGATGAATACTCGAAAATTTTTATGGAGATCCATGCCCTAGCAACCACTAAAATTCACCTTGCTCGCTGAAAAAGAGGGTAGAAACCCTAGCCAGCTCCTCCTTCAGTCCAAAAATGTGCCCTAAAATCATGATTTTGTGAAAAATTAGACAAAAACAGTCTTCAAAACCCTAGGTCCCCTGATATATGCCCTAACATCATGATTTTTGACCTAGCAACACTATTTGAAACCCTGAAATCACGTTTGTTGGACCTACAACACTGTTTGAAACCTTGAAATCATGTTTTTGGGCTTAGCTGCACGATTTTAACCCCTAAAATCATGATTTTTGCCAAAAAATGTGTTTAAAAACACCTACACACAAAACCTAGCAGCACATACAAAAAAAACAAGCGTGATTTTAGTTGATTCACGACATAAATTAGGGCAAAAATCACGTTTTCCATAAAAAGTAGAAAAAATGTGATTTTGACTTATTTTTGGATGCGATTTTGCAGAAAAATGTGACTTCAAACAAAAAACCTGTGAAAAATCCGTGATTTCAGCTGTTCTAGGGCACGATGTTCTTAGAAAATGATCCACGAACTTGCAAAAATAAAGGGCTGCGATTTTTTTTAATTTCTGGGCGCGATTTTTAGCAGAAATTCGTGGCTGATTTTAGCAGAAAATAGGGCACGAATTTTTGCGATTTCAGACTTGCATTTTTACCCTAAATTTTGGCTTGCGATTTTTCGCTAAAATTTACCTTCAAAACCTAGGCAAATTTTTAGGAAACCTTAGGCAATTTTTCAAGAAACCCTAGGTGAGATTTTTGATTGAGAACCCTAGCCATGAATTTCGAAACCCTGGATGACATTGCACGACCTCTCCCCGACCTTTGCACGAAACCCTAACCCTAACAACCTATTGGCTCTAATACTAATGTTAGTAAAATTGGCAAAGAAGAGAGATGAGAGAAATTTGCAAGAAGGCTTAACCTCACAATGAGGTGAAGCAACAATTTATAAAGTATAGAAAGTTACTATTACAACTACCATTATTAATGGTACTACCTAGTGCAACTAACAACTTTAATAATTATACCTAACTACCAACCTAATTAAATACACTTTATTACAATAAGATACTAATAGGTACATTTATAGCATGCTTTTACTATTATTTTCTACTCCTTTTTATCTCATTTCACTGCCCATTCATCCATTTTTACGCCATAATGGTTATGCTACGATAGTTTGATTTTTGAGGGTTATTGATAGGATTTATTAACTTTTGATAGGAACTAATAAGAAGTTGGAAGTTTCTTGCTAATTATTTTCATAAATAATCAATTGTATGTAGTGTTGTTGTTCCAGTTGCTACAATAGGGGAGCTCATAAGGCATGTTCCAACATCCAAAATAAAGAGGATGTCTATTTTGAGTGTTATCCAACATTGTAATAATAAGTTGCAGCACTGCTATAAATTTGTAGCTCAGTCTAGCATACTACACTTTTACCAACCAAATATTAAGTCATTGATGGTTGAAAACAATATCATTGCCACCTTGGCGATTTTTAATTATTTCAAATAAAAATGTGTAGATAGAAATTCTTTTGGTTTGGTTGTTTAGCAAGTTTCTTAGTTGTGTTACCACAAGGTTTTGTTGGGATAAGATCGTTGTAAATCCCTTTATTTTAAACAATTTGTGAGAAATGCTCTATCTATATATTCTCCTTCATTTCACTTGGGAGGGAGGAGGATAGATAAAGAAAGAGATGAAGAACAAGATTGCTATAGATCCGTGCAATAAAATTATATTTCAGCAATTAACCCATTCAAGGGCTAAGAGCTAACAAATATGGAAGCATAACAAGCATGAGAAAAAATGCAGAAAAGTAAGAATCTAGTGAGAAGTGGAATCTCCCTCTAGACAACTTTGTTAAATTCAATTTTGATGGGGCCTCTAAAGGCAATCCAAGTTTCGCAAGGGGTGGTTTTGTTCTTAGGGATTCTAAATGCAGCTTTGTATAGGGAGGGTCTCTTTTTTTGGTAGCAAGACTAATAATGAAGCTGAATGGGAAGCATTAATAGCTGGATTGCGAGCTACAACTTCCCAAATTTTGAAAAATTCTAATTGGAGGAGAATCTAATGCCCTTGAAAAAGGGAAAGTGATGCACCTGTGATCAAGGGGTTTTATCAAACAGCCCAATTACGCAGCCACAACACAAAAATGTTGACAATAAACAAATAATTTCATCATCTTTATTTATACGCAGCAATACAGTGCTCATGAATTACAATTCAATATGAAAACAAAGATTTATGCACAGTCAATATGCCCTAGTCCCCAGACCAAGCGGACTCCCCACAAATTTTAATCAATTCTCAGCTACTGAGCCTCCTCATACCTTGTCCCACCCCCTTACAAAATCTGTTCTTTTTCCTTTTATACATCTCCCCTAGAAAAAGTTGAACGGTTTACCAGGAAGTTGAACTGTTTTGTCGTTGAGCAATTGAAATGTCCCAAAAAATATATCGGGTCTCAACTATTAATTGAAACTATGACTTTCGGTATTCCATATATCGGCATACTTCATTGTTCACGAACTAACAAGTTCGGCATATCAACGATTTAAAAGATTTTTTTTTTTTGGCAAGTTAGACTTTTAAGGAATCGTCCCATTGCCTTTCGGCAAATGAATACTTCCATGACCTTTCAAATTATTATGTTTCAGCAAAAAGAGGACTTCGCAAACCTATGCTTTTGACAAACAAGGAAGTTTGCAAACTTGAGGTTGCGTTGAAAATGAAAGGGAGCAAGCCTTTCGGCGAGCTATAAAATTTTCAAACTCCTTTTCGACAACTTTTTATCTCCATGAACCTTGGAATCCCCTTTCAGCGACAATGGGATTTCACGAACTTTAGTATACGCCGAAACATTTCCTTTTAAATTTCTTTTGACGCTAACACAAACTTTCGAACGTGAGTTCGCGAACTGAAGTCTTTTCCAAAATATTCCATTTAAAGCCTTTGAAGATGCTTTTCGGCAATCAACTCCTTCGGCGACATGTTAACTTCGCAAATTGACAAGTTCGCTAACTAGGAAGATTGTTGAAACAAGTGCCTTTAGTAAAAATTTATTCACACACTTAAGTCTTGGCCGAAACGTTCTTTCGGCGAACAGTTAGGTTTGTGAACTGATTGTTTCGATGAAAAACTAGGTTCGAGAACAGAGTGCTTTACCGAAACACTCAAAATCCCTTCAAACTTTTCCCAAACTTCACCAAATTTGAACCATAGATATACACCCATTTAGCTCTTCTTCAAGGTGGTGTTTGACTTGATCAAATCAAACTTAAATTTCTTCTTGAAGTAAAAGACTGCAAACAAAACAAAATAGAATTGGAACTTGAAAATCTTTTTGGTTGATGCAAGATTGCTTGTGAACCTAGATGCTCCTACATCAGACATGCCGAGTAAATGAAATGTTCCATGAGTTTGGAAACTCATGAACATTTGAAGGTGTTTGGGATGGTGATCCCATGCTTGTTCTTAATCCATATTTCTGCTTTATCTAGTAGATCTCTTGCCCTCACTTCATACTGGATTCCTCCAACTTCACTTGTTCTTCCTTTTCTGCCTTTTCTTTCTAGCTCTCTTTCTTGAACTGGTGGATTTCCATTACTCATCTTTCCTTGTAAATCTGATCTATATCTTTCATGAGAAGATCTCAAGTATCCAAACTATGATCTGTGTTGTTTCCTCTCTAAACCTCCACTTCCTTGGTGATTACTTACGCGCTTCATGCTTTGCTCCAATTTTGTGTGCTGCTGTTGCACAAAACTAGTACCACTTCCTCCATTTCCAATGGCATTTCCCTTCAGAGGAACCTTTATTGAACTGTTCTCAACCTCTCTTGTCACCTCTATCAACTGTTTTTCTGAAGTACAACAAACTGCTAAATTGCTGTTCTTTACATGCTATGTCTTCTCCTTTACTGAACTCAAAACATACTTCTGCCCACCTTTCATAATGGTGTTCAAATTCCTTCTACCATCACAGATAGCCTCCCTATCAAACTACCAAGGCCTTCCTAATAACACATGACATGTATTCATCAACATAACATCACACAAGACTTCATCCTTACATGACCCAATTTGAAAACTAACTATGCATTGCTAATTCACCACCAATTCATGTTCCTTTGCAGCCAGGTAACTTTACAAGGATTATGATGTTTTCTCTTTTTAAAACCTAGCTTTTCTACCATTTCCTCTGAAACTAGGTTATTAGTGCTACAACTATCTATAATAACTTTGCAACACTTAACCCCAAACTTGCATACAGTTCGGAAAAGACTTCTCTTCTGAGATACTCCATCTTCCTTCACCTCTAGTTTCATCAACACTCTTAGACAGAGGGTTTCCTTCTTCGGGATCTTCCGCCTCTGTTGATGCCACACTCTCTTCATCCTCTTGTGCCATGTAATTTCTGGCCACACTTCTCTTGCTATTCTCCTGATGTAATTGTGGTCACTCATACGCTCTATGTCCAACTTCTCCACACTGAAAACATTTCCCAAGGAACTCCTTGCTACTGCTACCACGTCCCCTTGTAGAATATTCTCTTCCTTTCATTCCTTGACTTGACTCCTTATTCCATTTTGAATTTGTTTCTTCTTCCTGAACTTGTTTTCCTTTGCTGTTGCTTGCTTGTCGTCTCTCGACTGAGAATTTTCCTCTTCCTCTTGCATTATTTTGCTGCCTTCTTTCTATCTTTTCCTCTACTTTCTGAAATAATCTACCCCAAATTTTCTTTTTGAAAAATTTAAATAGAGATAACACAATGTTAGCACAATATTGCATGAACAACTAAATTGCCTCCACACTTCTGATCACCAAGTTACCAATTCGGGCGAGGTGAGAGCATAATGTGTCTTGGCTTACAAAGCTAAAACATTGTGCAACATGAAATTACATTCATCCGCTATAGGCAGGAATCCACTTTGCAGTGGGAATTCACCACTTTCCAGTGGGTGTGAATACATGAATGAAAATTACAAACCATCCACTTATCCAGTGGGTATTCACCACTTATTCAGTGGGTAGAAAGAAAGATAAAGGTTCAGTTTGCTCACACTGGCGGTAAACCATCCAGGGGATTATTAAGTGTTTATGCAATATAAAATGATAAGAGAACGAAAAGTATCAGCTGAAAGCTAGATCAAAGGGAATACAATAATCATCATAGTAATAATGAAATGTGACCAGCATCACACTATACCCTGCACAAGAAAGATGATCAAGTTGCACAAAGACATGAATCACCAAGCTGGAAATCTCTGCATATGGTAAATAATGGACAAGTCTGGAAACACATCTCAGCCTTCTTACTACAGTACAGCAGCCCTGCATACTGTCCAAGTGCCAATGTAAATTTTCATTATCAAAACTGCCATCCATCAATCCCACATCAATCATACACAACAGATATTATCAAACAGATTCTAAACTGCCCATATCAAGTATCCAATCTGCATTTTCATGGCAAACAGTCCTAGGCAAGTTTCTTAGTTCCACAACCATGAGCAATGAGATTCAATCTGGAACAACAACTCTATTAGTATCAATCTGATTTAGATACCAGCATATGAATCAAATCTCAGCCTGGAAATACCAAACAATCCATCACAGAAAACTCATATCAGCGTGCACTATACGGCACACATATGATGGTATGATCAGCTCACAATAAGGGAAACTCTGCTTCAAACCACGAATTAGTCAGCTAGCATAGGCTCTTACTCCCAACAATATACTCGCATCCACATCAACTCCTAAATCTTAATTAACAAATGTATAGCAAATTCATCCTTGCATGGTACGGCGCTGCTCCCATGAGTATGACCTGCATACAACTTATTTGAATCTGCATTAAACTCACAGCAATATATCGCCTTCAAAAGTATTAACTGTCCAAGCATTTACAACAACAAAGCATATATCACTTCACTCTTAACAATTTGACCCTCCGCCTGGTACGGCCATAGATATTCGGCCAGCAAGGGTAACACATTAAACAACAACAATCTGCTATAAAAATGATACAGATATGGGCGCCCAGCAAGTGCTAACAATACCCAAACAAAATCAGCTACCAAGGAGCCTCTGAAAATATCAAACATCATTTCATCTCAAGTGCTGGTACGGCCATGAAAGAATGTACGGCATGGAAACAAGCAAGTTTAAACAATTAAAAACCACTACAAATGACTCATATATGGATGCCATCATTATGCAATGGTGTTACAATCTTCATCAGAAATGATACAATTGATTCCATTCACAAACACCAAACTCCACGCATTGATACTGCCTGGTGCAGTACGGCCAGCCAGAAAAAAGCAAGGACATTCAGGGAAATGTCACAAAATCACCCAAAACCAAATAAGGATCCCACATTCAATACAAAATCACTATCAATCCAAAACTTGTCAAAAGTCATCAAACTCCATGAAAGTGCTCATGTGATTTCTGTGTGAAATCACCCAAGCTCAAGAGGGTTTTCGTCCTCAAGAGAAAATGGAAGAACTCACAGGTTCAATCCATCTGCAAACAAAATTAATTCCAAAAGCATAACCCCTCCAAATGAGCTCTCATCCCTTATTTATAACCTTTTGAGAAGAATATAATATTATTTCTTTTTATCTATTCATATTTCTTCTCACAAAAAGGCCTTTTTTGAAATAATAATAAAATATCAAGTGTGAGGCCCCCCTTTTAAGTGTCTAACATTTAGAACACTTAAAAACTTTTCCAATGAGCTATAACACTTAGGTATTAATTAATTATTTTCACCCCTAGGAGCTTAAGTGAAAATAATAATTAAATAGCTCATTAAATCACTTGACTTTGCAGAAAATCCCAAACTTAGGCGAACTGAAAAATAAATCATACCACTGCCTTCTATGATGTTTGGGATGAAGAACGATGTCATCTGGGTGACTTATTATAATTAGACAGCTCCTCCAAGAATCTTGGAGAACAATCTGGGAGCCCGATCTAGTTTTTGAAAACATCACTGTAACCCTGGACATCTACTGAGCTCAATGCCATAGAAAATAATCCATTAACACAAGGGAAACTCATATAACAAATCTGTAGACTGAACCACGACTACTCTAAGAACATTGGAGTCCTCCTAACATGTCGGATGCACACAAAAATCTATGCGCCAAAAAAGGGACATTACACTTTCAAGGCATATTGATATGCCTCTTCAACTGTGGAAATCTTCAGCATACTCATCTCATCTTGTATATTAAACCCATTTATATATTTGGCTACCTTCTCCTTGTCCATTTGATGATGTCTTGATCTAATTACCATTTTATAAAATTCCTCAGTATAGTCTTTGACACTCATATCCATTTGCTTCAAATTTTGAAGTTTTTTGAACATGTCCAACTCATAATCTCCATAAATAAATTTTGCCTTTAACTAGGTAACCATCTAATCCACCGGGTTATTCTCATGTCTCCATTTTCTACTCTTTCTCTTTGCAACTCTCTCCACCATAGGGCAACATGTCCTTTAAGTTTTGTTTGTGCCAGTTTCACCCTCTGTGGGTCTCGAATATGTAATGTCCCCCATCTAGCTCATTGCACCAGTGGTCTAGGATTAGCCTATAATTTGACTTCCGTAGGCTAATGGAGGTGTTTAGGAAGTCATTTCAGGGGACTTACTATTTATAGTAAGTCAGGAGCCGGGTACTTGCTATTTATAGCAGAGCAGTATGGTTGGTCACGGCACAAGTCTTCATATTATTTTAGGGCCTGAGGTATTATAATTCGATATATAAGTTAAATTAAATATTTAATTTATACTATCTGGAAGTTAAATGACTTTAAGTTATAAAGTAATATTACTTTATGAAACTAAGTTATAACTTAAAGTTGGGTCCCTAGGAGATGGGCGCCCTCATGGAGAGACAAAGGGGTGAATAATAAATTAAAAATAAACAAAAGGCCTCTCAACTTGGGCGTTGGGTTTGGAGAGCAATAAAAATGCAAAAAGTGACTTCATTTCATTATGCGAGAATATTGGATTTTGCTCTCACTTGTGAGTTTATTGGGCTTTGGCATTTTGAGCTTGGCTCTAGGGTTTGATTGTGACAGTGTTGGGATGAAAACCCCTTCACTGATCCCTTTCCTCGTGCATGGAAGATCGTATCAGGAGAGGATTTGAGGAGGCTTCATACAGGGGTTTCATTTGTGCTTTCTAGTGGATCATTTAGGCAGATTTGAGCATTAGGATGAAGTGGTTCGGTGAGAAAAGAGGGTGCAGCCATTGATGATCAGTTAGAAGATAAATTTGCTGAGTTTTTGGAGGCTGTTTGTGACTATCTTGCAGGCCGTACACTTCTACACAGGCCATACTATAGCTGTAGAGGGTCGTACTTGCTGAGAAGAGATTTGTGTGTTCTTTATTGAGTTTTTGGTGATCTTTCCTTCCTCCATAGAGTCGTCTTGCTTCAGCAATAATCTCAGACCAGATTTAAGGAGTATTGGAGGCAGATTTAGTGTGTTTGCTGCTGGTGCAAACTACCTTGGAGGTCGTACATGTTGCAGCCATAACGTGGGAGTTCTAAGGAGACAAAACCAGCGATTTGGAGGCATCTATCAACTCAATCTTGGGCACCTAAAGACTGCAGAACATTCCTTTGTAATTGCATTGCTATAGCTTTCCATTTCATGGAGTTGTGAGTATTTCATTGTGGCTTTGTTGTTGGTCTGGCTACAGCATCCGGACGGAGTTGTAAATCTTGATCTGGGTATGTTACTATAATTCATATTTTAGCTAAATACAATCTGGGTCATTGCTAGTTTGTTGATATCTCATTTAGTTTTTCTGGGTTTTCCGTGTATGCTTCATTTTCTATGTCAATGTTGCAAAAATCATACATGCAAAAACATGCAATGAAAACCTAAAACCAAAACCATCAGAAAAACTCAAAAACGCATACAGAGCTGACATATACCAGGGGTGTATGTTACAGTGGTATCAGAGCAGAAGATCTTGCCATCCTGTGAGGTTAAAATATGACATGCAAAGGTTGGAAATGAGACATGCGGCCATAGATAGATATGGCAACCACTATGCCAAAAGCTCGGACTTATGGTGAATGGCGCCCCCCGGCGTTAAGAGTGGGGGCTCATCTCCCCATCGAAGCATCCTCGAGGAGACCTTGGGCCACGAGCGCTGGGAAGGGGCACATCTCCTTTGAGGTGGGGCCCATCTCCCACCCGGTGGGGCACATCACCCACCGCCAGCCTATGGGACATTACAGTCCACTCGCCCTGAAGAGTCTCGACCTCAAGACCTCGGCTTTGATACCAAGCTAAGGCAACCACTACGCCAAAAGCTTAGACTTATGGTGAATGGTGCCCCCCGATGTTAAGAGTGGGGGCTCATCTCCCCACCAGAGCATCCATGAGGAGACCTTGGGCCACAAGCGCTGGGAAGGGGCACATCTCCCTTGAGGTGGGGTCCATCTCCCACCCGGTGGGGCACATCACCATCGCCAGCATACAAGACATAATAGAATATTTTCAAATTCAATGTATTCGTCTAATTCTCCTATACAATCTATTAATTCTTCAGGATTTAGTGTTCCAAAAAAAGTTGAAATTTCCATTTTATTACCTCCAATTCTGGCAAGTGCGCTCAAGAATCATTCTTCTCCAGCATCTATTGGCTGTTCATTTTCTCTTTCTCGTTCATCATCAATTATTTCTTCCTCATCATCAACATGTTCTTCTGCACAGTCTGGGTTTCTTCTCAATCCAACAACTAAATTTCTTAACTCATTCCACATTTCAACACAAAACTGTTCGAACATCTCTTCCATTCTGGGAACTCTGCTTCTCAGGGGCATCTTAAAATCTCACAAAATTCTGTTGTTTTCTACCCACTCTGTAGAAAACAAAAACTTCACCTCTCACAACTTCAATGTCTCCTTCTACCCTTTGTGATTGCAAGAATCCTCTTCCCACCTGCAAATACCCTTTCGAGCCTTTGAGACAATTATTTTACCACTTCAAACTCTCTGCAACGTATCACTTCCTAGCAAGAAAGCCTTGCTCTGATACCACTAATGCAGTTGTGCTCGGGTAGTTTGGTAAGATCCTTGGTCATTTGATGTAGGAGCATCCTGGTTCACAAGCAATCATGCATCAACCAAAAAAATCCTCAGGTTCTAGGTCTGTTCTATTTTGTTTATGTTTGTTTGTAGTCTTTTGCTTTAGGAAGAATTTTAAGTTTAATTAGAATCTCCTCTTCCCACCTTGAAGAAGAGCTACATAGGTATCTATGGTTCAAATTTGGTGAAGTTTGGGAAATGTTTGAAGGGGTTTTGAGTGTTTTGGCAAAGTACTCAGTTCACAAACCTAGTTTTTCGCCGAAACTATCAGTTTGCGAACCTAACTGTTTGCCGAAAGAACGTTTTGGCCAAGACTCAAGTTTGTGAACAAATACTCATTGAAGGCACTTGTTTCGGTAGTCTTCTTACTTAGCGAACTCCTCAGTTCGTTGAAAACAAAAGTTCGCGAAGTTGCCATGTCGCTGAAACACACTTTGAAGGGAGAGTTGGGAATTTCTTGTGTTCACCGAAGGAGTTGATAGCCGAAAAGCATCTTCAAAGGCTGTAAATGGAATATTTTGGTGAAGACTTTAGTTCGTGAACTCATAGTTTCACCGAAACTGAGTTCGAAAGTTTGTGTTAGCGCTGAAAGAAATTTAAAAGGAAATGTTTCAACGTATACTAAAGTTCACGAAATCCCATTGTCACCAAAAGGGAATTCCAAGGTTCGTGGAGATAAAAAGTTGCCAAAAAGGAGTTCGAAAATTTCTTAGTTCGCTGAAAGGCTCGTTCCCTTTCATTTTTAGCGCAACCTCAAGTTTGCAAACTTGTTTGCCAAAAGCATAAATTTGGGAACTCTTTTCGCTGAAACATAATAATTTGAAAGTTCATGGAAGTATTAATTTGCCAAAAGGCAATGGGACGGTTCGTTAAAAGTCCAACTTGCCGAAAAAAGAGAAAATTCTTTTAAATCGTTGATATGTCGAACTTGTTAGTTCGCGAATAGTGAAGTATGCCAATATATGGAATATTGGAAGTCATGGTTTCGATTGACGGTTGAGACCTGATATATATTTTTTGGGACGTTTCAGTTGCTCAATAGCCAAACAGTCAACTTCTTGGTAAATTGTTCAACTTCTTCTAGGGGAGACTATAAAAGGAAAAAGAACATATTTTGTAAGGGGGTGGGACGAGGTATGAGAAGGCTCAATAGTAGAGAACTGATTAAAATTTGTGGGGAGTCTACTTGATCTAGGGATTGGGGCATTGTGCATAAATCTTTGTTTTCATATTGAATTGTAATTCCCGAGCATTATATTGCTGCGTATGAATAAAGATGATGAAATTATTTGTTTATTGTCAACATTTCTCTGTTGTGGCTGCGTGATTGGGCTGTTTGATAAAAGCCCTTGATCATGACTGCATCAGAAAGTCTACATTGGAAACTCAATTGTTATGTAGATAAGGTGTCATGTATACAAGAAAAGGTTTGAAAAGCTTAGTTTTCAGCATTGTAGGCAAAATTTGAATATAGCGGCAAATTATTTAGTTAATGCTGGTGTAGATCAAGAGCTAAGTACCGCTATTTATAGTCATTGCTCTAGTTCTTGAATGGATTTATGGTGCTATTTTGCTATCAACCTCCTTGATTTTTGTAGACCATGGATGTTTTGAAGGGATTTGGGTTTAGTTTGATTATAGGAGATGGCCTAACTTCATGTAATCTTTTAAATTCCCTTGTGTTTTTGTTGGGAGGCCAAGGATTAGCCTTTGAATTGGCGAATGTTATTAAGTATGCTCTTAATGAGCATTATATGTTTGGCTTGCAATTTTAAATTCCTTAATTTAGAGCATGATTCTTAATCTTTACATTTTATGTGGGAATAGATGATTGGAAGTGTGGGCGGCTATGTTACATGGGGACGAGTCCCCACCTCCTCCAGCCCCGTCCCCGTCCCCAGTGACGTTTCCAGGACAGGGGGACGGCTGGGGACGTCCCCTTGGCGTCCCCAATAAAATGCAAAATTGAGAAACGTCTCGGGGACGCACAGGAAAAATTGGGGACGACGGGTAGTGGATCGGGGACGCCTGGACGTCCCAGTGACGGCCGGGGACGGCTGGGGATGTCTCGGGGACGGCCAGGCGTCCCCAGACGTCTTAACGCATACAACCCATTTTTTTAAAATTTTAATTGGGGCGTGGGGTCCACAAACCCTCCCATGCCCCTTCCAAAACCCTAAAATCATGATATTGATAGCCCGAATGAGGCATAGATATTAGTCTTTAGATTGTTGTATTTTGAAGTTTGAGACTGTGGGTTTAACAATTAACTTTATCTTTAATTTTGAAGTTTGAACTTCAATTTTAGAATTTGAACAACAAAATGCTTTAATATTGCTGTTATGAATCTTCAATCTCATGATTATCATTAATTCTATTGTTGTTTAGATTGTTGTTATACTAGTGTTTAATCATTAATGCTCATTGTTTATTGTTTAAACATTATAGTTTATAGTTAGCTGATAGGCTTTTATATGTTAGCATTATAGTGCTTGGAATTGTCTCATGCCGTAAAAAAAACTCACGTCGGAAAATTTTCTAAACTCGTCGGTTGTTCCTATCGACGTATTCCTTGAACCTCTCCTATGCGTGCAAGTGCTAGTTATACTACTGTTATATTACTGTTATACTGCTGTTACACTACTGCTGTCATGATTTATTCACATATTGATATTGTTGTTAAGTTATTAACATATATGATATCTCTATTTAGTATTTCATATTGATATTTTGAAAAAATCTTATATATATATATATTTCGAAAAATTCATATATCGCCGTCCCCAGCCGTCCCCAAAAATTGGCCCTCGGATTGCCGTCCCCGAAACGTGTCCCCTACCGTCCCTGCCCCCCCGTCCCCAAAACGTCGTGAAACATAGGACTGGGCGGCATTCTCAACAATTAAATGGTGTTACAATTACTTGTGGGAAGTAATTAGGCTAATTGTTCGCACGTGGCGAGGAGTTTATTTCTTGTGGTGAGATAGCATATGGAGTTTGTGCTATGGAAACTGTGGTGCTTGGTAGGTGAACGCCTAGTTTTTTGGTTGTAGGGTGTGTTGATGATTGTTTTTCAACAAGTCAACAATTAGAGTAAAATACTGAGTATCTGACTCCCTCTTGAGCAAAGCCTCTCGGATGCTGAACTAGGTGATCAAACGAGATGACTCCAAGGTTCCTTCTGATGTTTTCGGTAAGAGACAGCTCAGCGATTAAGTATGATTTTGCTGTTAACAAACAAAGGGACTTACACAATTGTTCAAGTAACTTGTTGTTTCAAGGACTATGGAAGTGAATACTAGAGAACCTAAGTACTGCAATTGACGCGTATGATTTAGCAATGGATGTTCTTTGGTCCTAATCCTAACTGAATGGTAAAAAAAGGGCAAAAGATGTAGGGTTTAGAAACACTAATCTAATCCTAAATGCAAGGACGTTTACTACTTGGAGTGAAATCGACCCAGATCCTGTTTCGCCAAGATAAAACAACGACACAAGATAGGTGCAATCTTCAAAGGTGTACAAGATGTTTAAATCAATTATGCTCATGAAAGATTCAACAAGCATAAAGATCAAATTGACGTTCAATTGTTCAGACTAACCATGCACTGCAATCCACAAGCCGTAGACTACAAATGGTATGAACTTATAGACTTCACCACAAAGCAATAAAGCAACCTTTTCATTAACTAACTTAAACTCAAAGAAAAAAACTTATAACTGAATGTTTGTTTGAAAATTGAAACCATGCAACACTCGGAAACATAAATAGAATCACCAAAACAATGAATCTTTTATTATCTCAGAGAGCTCTTACAACAATTTCAGAATTTCCAACCTCTTCAAATGAGAACAATGAGAGCTCTTTTATAGACCTCAAAGGAAAGAAGGGTCAAGATCGATCGGCCGAATCAGCGGACCAGATCAAGCCACATCACAAGTAGTTGTAACAAACTATCCTTTATTAAATGAAGGAGGCTCACTTTATTAAATGAAAGAAGCTATGAAGGAGAGAACAAAGGCACGCTTTCCAAGAAGATAAGGAAGCCACATCATGTGCCCTCTATGTAGTAGTACTATTAGATACAATGAATCTAGACACAATTTGAACAATATCCTCCATTGGTACACTTGTCGCCGCATTAATGGATCCTTCTGCCACTGCTACATCTGACTCATAGACGCCAAGTGTCTTCTCCCAGTCATTTATCCAAGACTTATTTTCTCCAAGACGAAATGCAAGTGTGAATATACTATCCAGCTGACCTTCATCAAGTCCATCATATTGAAAGTAGAATGCCTTAACTTGTTGCTTCATGTTTTCAATAGTAACATTTCCATAAGGATTACATATTGTTGTCAAAGCAGTGTATATATGATTCTCTGTTCTTAGAAGAACACTTCTTATTCTGGACATATCTACTTCAATTTTATCAACCAGTTGCCCCTTGTTGTGAAAGGAGAAATACCAGGTGATGAAGTCATGTGGAGTATCTCTATCAATCACCTTATCATGAATTAGGTCTTCTAATGGAGTTTCCATTAAACTCTTGAGCTGTGGCATGTATTGCTCCTTGATTGGTTTGAACTCAGCACAATTTCTTAATAAAGCTTGGACTTGATCTTTAAGCTTAATGACTCTATCATACACTTGCACAATTTCTTCAAGGTGAGTATATGTCTTCTCTTTTGTCTTTTCTATCCATCCTTTCATCATCTGAGATGAAGTTCTCATGTTTTCAACTTGGGATACTGTTTCTTGTGGAAGAATAGACGGAGGAATTGGAGTAGCTTCCTTCTGTTGGATAGGCTGCATGACTTGCTGAATGTAATGCTTCAATGTATTAAAATCTTGTTCAACCTTCATCCTTGCTTCTCTTTCTTGCTTCAACATGCTTCTTACACTATTCATTGACTCTTGTAGTTCCTCCTCTACCTGTTCCCTTGTGATTGGACCCATGCCAATAGTAGTCATATTGTAATCCTCAGGTGCCATATTTTCTAACTCCTTGTCAATTCTAGGAACAGCTATATGTACCTCTCTATTTCCAGCAGCATCCTGAGTGATTTTGGAAAAGACTATTGCTTTCTTCTTCTGATTACCCTTCTGTGCATTTACAAGCAATTCCTCAACTGGAGCAGGCTGATAAGTTTCTAGAATTGTACTTTCTTCAATCCTTTGCCTCAACCAAGGTGGAAAAACGGAAAGATCGCGCTGTCCTTGAGCTTGACTGTGGTGAACACGAGCTACTTCCTCATCAGATTCCGCTTGACCTACTTCATCTTGATCAAGATCATCATTCTCCTCCATTATGACAGTGGGGCTTGACTGAATTTCTTCTGACGGAATCAAGGCAACTTCTTCTATAACTTCTATCTCTTGTATTGGATTCTGAACAACTGAAGCACCTTCTTGTGGATTAGATGAAGTAGATGGATTATTCTTCTTTTTGAGGTCTCCGGCTTGATTCTCCTTGATCTTGACTAGGTCTTTTCCTCTTTCTAGTTGGATTATTACTTTGATCATTTCCACTGTGTTGTGGTTGGCTATGTGCACTATGCTGTCCTGGTTCTCCTTCATCCATCTTATTATAAGTAAGAACTCGGCCTTCATCATTCATCTCTTGCAATAGTTGATTTATACATACTTGTGTCATGGCCAAGACCGGCTTTATCAATTCTTCTTCGGACACATCCCTTTTTGACCAATCAACTATATAAGGCAAATCCTTTATCTTATCAAATTCATCTATCAACATAGTATCATCTTCGGTGAACTAGTCTGGTATCCTGAAAACTTTGGAAGCTCTAACTAAATCCCAGGTGAGTCTCGAACTTTGAAGTGTTCGGAGATCATCTTCATCTTGGGCACTGGCCCAGTGGTCTTCCAACTGCTTGACATGTTTGAATTCTCTGTTGTATTTCCAGCAAACTTGAAAAGGATCAAAGTTAAGCCTCTTGGTGCCATGAGTTTGCAAATGATATGCCTGTAGCTCTATCTCAGAATATTCAGCTGCTGACAATGATGGACATTCCAAATTTTGTCCAAGAAGAAGTGGAAACTGGATCCCTCCTTTTTTCTTCAATTTCTACAACCGGATGAGTTCTAGGAGTTGCCTTGTAACCTCTAACATCACCATCCTGTTGGTTGGATATCTTGGTAATCTGTATGGATATGATGTAAACCCTTGGATCCTTAGGTAAGTGTACCTTTCATGCTGAGTATACCAGTGTCCATATGCTGAAATGAACTCTCTCGCTGCATTAGACAATCTTTTATGAAATTCTCCTCTTAGTTTCTTCATTATGAACATAGCAAATGCATCATTGAACCTTGTATAATGATTGATACTCTTGAGGTGTAACTGAGGATAACACTGATGCGATAGGTACTTGTTAGGCCCAATGCCGACTTCTCCTCTTTTGGTCAAACCTGAGTAGACTTCATTTCTTGCGAGAAGGTATACCACATAGGAACTCATATAATAAGTCTTGGTCTTAGCAAAATTGATGAACTACTCATGTATATTCTGACTGATAAGTCCAGCCCAATCAATCATCTTCCCTTTGAGAACTGACTTGATGAAAGAGTACATCCAAGGCTGAAAGGTAGCAGATTGCGGCATTCCTGTCATTCTATTTAGAAACATAATCAAGTATCCAATTGCAGGATGAAAATCTGACTTGTGAAACTGTGGAGGATTATTCATATTGAACTTCATAGCTGGATTGGCCATCCATTCTCTCCTTATTTCCTGCAACTTTGTCTTTGAATCGACATCATATTCCTGCTGACCTTGTTGTATCGAGATACTGATCATTCTTTCCCTAGTTGGAATGTTGAAAGTCTCTTCAACTGCCTCCTTTTGCAAATAAGCTAATATCGTTCCATCTTTGGCTGTAATTTGCCTTGTATCTACATCATATTTTTTGACACATTTAATGATCATCTCTGGACATGGCAAAGCTGGCGGAAAACAAGCAGCTTCAATGGCTCCACTCCTCATGATGGCTCGAGCAAGACTGCCTCCGTTAGGTTCCTCAAGGACTGACTTGATATCTTCCAAGTTGCTGTTGCCCATATTCGTGTCTCCTACATTTGTCCACCTTGAGACGAGCTTTGATTCGGGAATCTTCCCCTTAGCATCCATCCGGATCTTCGCTTGTCGCTCCTTGGAAGTCATTGCCATGATCCTGCAAACTTGACATGAATAAGTAATTGCAAACACAATCTAGACTTCACTTCAGCTACTTTAGTGGATTAAATTTATGAAGTTTTCCTTTATAATTATGAAACATTGTTATCTAGACTCAAGCAATCTATCAAAATCCACTTATCCTTCTTAAATTTTACCAATACTTGAACAATTTTAATGCATCTAAAGAAGGAAAAAGAAGAAAATCAGATCAGAAAATATTCAGATCAGACTTTACTTGATAGGCTGCTTTGAATTTGATACCTTGAAATTTGGTCTAACACTTGCTTGGATTTGACAAAATCAAATTTGTACTTCTATAAAACCTTCTTGTTGCTGCTCCTTGAAGACAAATCTGCTCTTTGAAAGGATAAAAAATGAAAAGGAGATGAGGTATATATATAAAATTTGCTTTAAAACTTTACCTCTTACCTAGGCCGACCTCCTTTATTATAGTGAAAAACATTTAATTTTGATTGATCTTCATTTAATAAAATGCCATTTCCACATTTTTCAAGTTAAAATCATTAAATGTTTGAACCTTCCTTTGATTGGCGCATTAGATGGGGTCTTGACGATATCCTTGTGAATTGCAATTTTGATACCTTCTTCTTCAAGCGCATTGGATGAGGCATGGAAATCCTCTTGCCTTTTACATTTGATAACATCTTCGAGGTCTTCTTCATATTCTTTGGATTCGTGTTTGACTTTCTCCTTGCATTTCGCATTGGATGAGTAGATCGAAGCCTTCTTCTTTGAAATACCTTGATCTTTCTTCATAACCCTCTAGGCGCATTGGATCAAGGATTGAAATCCTCAAGCATTTCACTTTAAGACACCCTCAAAATCCTCATGTATGGCGCTTTGGATCAAGGTTTGAATTCCTCTTAGCATTTCGCATTGGATGAAGTTTTTGATTCCTTCTAGCACTTCGCATTAGATAAAGTTTTAAGACTTCTTTCAACATTGCTTTAGTTTGAACTAGTTTTCACTTGCTTAAGGGAGTGGCGCATTGGTTGAAGGATTGAAATCCTCAAGTTAATGTTTTGAAATACTCTACCTTCTCCCCTCTTAGCACATTAGATAGGCAATTTGAGTTCTTCTCATGTGTGGCGCAATGGATAGGTAACTTGAAGTCTTCAAAATCAAACTTTATTCTCCCTTATGCGTGGCGCACTAGATGCTACCTTTGATTTCTTCTTGTTGGGCATTTTGATAAAGGGTCTTGGAAGTGGCGCATGACTTCACTATGTTAAAATCTTTAAAACTTTGGTATATTAGATGGCCTTTACCTTGAAGTGAATCATGCATGGTGTTGGCGCATTAGATGAGGAATAAAAATCCTCTAGAAATAAATCTCATTCTTCCTTATGTTGCGCTTTGGAGAACCTTGAAGTGGGCGCATTGGATAACCTTGTAGAGATCTTCAAAACTTAGGTGTAGTCATGAAGTTGGCGCATTAGATAAAGCTTCAAAATCCTCAAAAACTAGAGCCTTGAAGACTTGACATTGGATGTCCACTTTCCTCCTTGTAGGGCGCATTAGATCAAGGATGGAGAATCCTCTGGATTTCGCTTTAGATAGGGATCCTTCAAACTTCACATTGAAACTACTTTGGCGCACTAGATCACTATGTTGGAATCTCTGGAGTTTCCCCTCATGAGGTCGCATTAGATGAGGCATTGAAGATCCTCTAGATTTCGCCTTGGATGCTTGATTGGATAGGCGCATTAGATGAGAGATTGAAATCCTCAAGTTTCTAGTGCATTAGATAGGCCTTTTGAATCTTCTAGTCTCACATTGGTGAATTGGCTCTAACACTTGCGTTGAATTTTTGGGAATCGTCCATTGGCGCATTAGATGAGGAATAAAAATCCTCTAGATTTTGGCGCATCACTTGAACTTTTCAAATCCTCTCGAATTAGATCCTTCTCAAGCCAAAAACCTTAAGACTTCTTCTTTCTAGGTGGCGCATCAGTTGAAGTTTTCAAATCCTCTAACACTTATCAAAATTTTAGATTTCGGAGTCAATTCTTCCTCCTAGCGCATTGGTTGAGCCTTGAAAATCCTCTGACACTTATCATCTTTTAATTCGCTCCAAGACTTGTCTTTTCATTTTCGCATTAGTTGAGTGTTTTAAATCCTCATCATTTCCTTCAAAATGATCTTTTAGTTTGGGCGCATTGGTTCATCAAGTGGAAATCATCATCTTCAAGCGCCTTTTTCCTCGTGATTTTGCGCCAAGATTTTGCGCCACTTGTACATCCCGGCGCACTAGATCAGCTTTTTGAATCCTCTGGAAAAGTCAGGCGTTTTTCAGGATCGCGAGGGTAAAGGTATATTGAAAAATATATTTAAGTATAAGTTTCTTATACTTTAAATATTTTTCAATATACCTTTCAGGATGTTTGAGATAGGTCCCGAATCCACCGGATTTAAGATGCAAAATATAGAATTTGGAGGATTCACCAGATTTCAGACTTAGCCATTTTTTCAGGATTTTCAGGATTTCAGGCTCCAGGCTTAGTCTTTTCAGGGTCTCAAACATTCTTCAGGATTAACCTCAAGATTCATTATCTAGATGGGATTTGATCACAATTCTTCATCACTGCAAGTTGATCTGCCTCTTAATCATGAACCAATGATCATAGAAAGGGGAATCCTTACCGGATCAGCAGAGGGAGATGAGCCAGGACATCATCAAAATCTCATTGAAAACTCATTGAAAGCACAGAGCTCAAAAAAAAAAAAAGGGGGGTCCCTATTCCTAATGGGGTGATGTGTGATTTGGTCACAACAGGGTGCTGTTTTATATTTGTATTGGGTCAGAGCAAATGGAGTTTGAGGAAAGGCAAGGAACAAAAGCACAAAGGAAATGTATCAGATTGTCACCTTAAATAATTTTTTTCTTGTGAATCAAATGTTGTGCCTAGAGTTTGTCAAAGGTGTGCTTGGTGAGATGGGAACAGAAACAAGAAGTAGGCTGAAGGCTGCCATTTGAGGTGATTTTGTCTTTAAACTAGCTTTGGTTATCTCTGATGCGAATTTATGATTGTGGCTATGTTACACCAAGTTTTCGGGATGAGGATGGTATGGGATGGGGGACGTGTTTTGGGGATGGATTTTTTTGGGGCCATTTTTGGGGACAACAGGGGATGGCAAAGGGGACAACTATATAAAAAATAGGGAAAATTTAAAATTTTTGAATATTCATATGATAACATTGATAAAGCATTCATTATAGATCCTCAATACATAACATTTGAGTTGAATTGAGAGTTCACATGAGAGTTGAACAAATTAGCAAATGTTAAAACTTAATTGCTTTCGTAATTCATTGTCAAATATGCATGCCCATATTAAAAAATACAACCAAATGTCCAAAGAATGCAAGTTTCAATTACAAAACGACAAATACATAGAAACTATGCTGCTGCCCCTAATTTGCATCTGCTAACATTGCATCAAAATTGGAGTCTGACTCTGAGTCATTGCCATTGTGAGGGGCTGCCTCATCCAACGGAATCCTAACCAATCCCTCCTCTACCTCCTCATCAATCTGGGTGGTGTCGATACTTTGGAGTCTTGACAATCCTGAAGTCGCAGAGCACTATGCACAACCACTAACTTCTCCGCTCGTCTAGAGGTAAGCCTATTCCTCTTGATAGAGTGGATAACGTTGTATGTGGACCAATTCCTCTCTGCAACAGAGGAACTAGCAACTTGTGAAAGGAGGCAAATGACAACCATCTTAAACTCTAGTACATCATTGTTGTGCCATGTCCACCGTCCAATAGGGTTAGTTTAAGTCAATGCAGCTCTATCTATTTTCGCTTTTGGTTTGTTGAATGTTGGCCCATGAAGATTTGTGAAGGCAAGCCATTGTGTGTGAAGTATACTCGACTCCTCATTTGAATACATCTTTCGAAAAGCCTTCATTAACCGTTCTTTCATGTCTTCATCATCACAAGGAGGCAGCCTTCCAACCTTTGGTGCATACCATTTGGGATTTAGAGCAAAGGCTGTTATATGAAGCAGAGTGTTTATAGTGTTCCACCTTTGCATTACAATGGGCTTAATATGCTGCTCATATAATCCCAAATTAGGATCCCTAGCAAAAATTGCTTGCTTGATCTGCCCAAGCATGCTGACAAATGTCTCATAGATCTCTCCAAGACTAGGAGAGTTGTATGAACATATCTAATGAGCTCCACAACAGGTGAGATGAAGGAGCAAACATTTCTACAAAGTGCAAACATAAATTTCAAAAAAGAATAAGATTGTAAGACTCAAAGTTAAATGACAAGTTAGAAACTTAGAAACAATAAAATATTAAAATAAAAAATTTAATAAAATCAGCAATTTAATATTTAATATTTTTTAATAAAATCAGCAATGTCTTACCTCATAGTAGACCACAAGTCGTCATCAAGGATCCTTTGTTTGATAGCTTTTCCTTTAGGAGAGCTTGAATTAGGCCATCTACTCCACTTCGAATTCAGCATCATCGATTGTAGAGGCTCATGCACCTCAAGCATCCTCTCTAACAAAATGAAAAAATTGGCATATCTTGTCTCCACAGGTTTGATGAATTCCTTCTTTTGAAAAGTCTTGAAGAGAGCAAGGTGTGGTGGTTGCAAATGAACATCTAAATATCTCTAACTTCTTCCACCAATTGTTTCACCTAATTTATCTTATATCTTTCAATGTGTTGTTCAATGAGTGAACACAACATGGGGTACAAAAGATGTGCTTGTAAGCACCCTCCACCATCATGCCAACCAATTTGCACACACGTGCTGAATTATTGACCACCTATACAACATTTGACCTTCTTTATGGCCTCTCTTAAAATGTTAAATTGGAAGTCCACATCCTTGCACTTCCCTAAACAATCAATAGCTCTAAGAAAATAAGAGCTAGCTATGCATGTGACTATGATGTGGAGAGTGGCTAATTAGCCAATAGGCTTTTATAGGTGAGCATTATTGTGCTTGGAATTGTCTCACACCGTAAAAAATTTCACATCGGAAAATTTTCTAAACTCGTCGGTTGTTCCTATCGGTGTATTCTTTGAACCTCCTACAAGTGCAAGTGCTAGTGTCTAATATCAATCCACGCATCCATGACAATGGAACAACCTGTCCTCCTAATCCAAGTTTGCCTCATGTCCTCCAAACTCACCTCAAAATATTCTTTGTCAAGGAGGGTAGTGCGTAGTTTATGTTCTCTAGGGGGCAAATGAGGGACCAATAGAAGTTACATCTTTGATAATTTGTTTGAAGTAAGGAGAACGGGCCACATGAAATGGGATGGCATGGGCATAATTTTTTTTGGCAATGGAAGACTCTATCACATCCTGTGCTTGCATATTGAACATACTTGCAACCGTCATTGGCCAATCACTAGCACTAGTTTTTCTCTTTCCTCTTGTGGCAACATCACTACTACCACTACAAACCATGGATGGCATAGGCATAGCTGATTGTGTAGACGGTACTGGCATTGGCACACACTTAGACCTTGTTTCTGCATCCATATGCAATCTATGAACCTCTACCTTGTCATCCTCCTTTATGTCTGGACACACCTTAACTCCACGACATGTAACACTGAAGAAATGAGACCATACCCTGGTGTAGTTCCCTCTAAAATCTGTCTTGCAAATGTGACACAACCACATTCTACTCTCTCCCCCCCCCCCCCGAATTTTTCTTTTTGACATCTAGGGCTGTCACAAATTGGAGAAAAGGTTTTTTGGAATTAAAAGGGACCTTTGCATAAGGTTTCAAAATAACGGAAGGGCACTCAAATGGGTTTTGTGGCTGTTCTCCTCCACCCCAAACACTCCCACATCTTAATGAACCCCCAGTTGAGGCTGAAATATTAACATTTATTTCTTCCACTTCATGTTCACTACTCTCACTCCCGCTGCTGCTTGTGTTGTTTTGTGAAAATATAATGCAAGTGCAAACTGAAACTCGAAAATAAAAATAAAAATCAGACATTTCTTCCTTAAAACTTTGGAAAAAATTTAGAAAAATAAAAATAAATGAAAGAATGATTTATCTCTTCCACTTGTTTTTCAATCTCACTGCTAATGCTGCCCTAGATTTGATTTCTCCTCAAGCTGCACCTTCAAACCTTGCTCAAAAAAACTTTTTTCTCCTCCAACTTGGCTGCAATGTTTTTTGGCATGTAAAAATGGTGTTAAAATGGAAGAGGAAGGCTTTTTTATTTTTTAATTCGGAGCCTACTTAAAAAAACAAAAAAAAAACCTCCTTTACTGTGGGGACGGACTGCTGTCCCAAAATGTCCCCCGGATGTCGTCCTTGAGTTTTCAGGATGGGAGGAGCAATTTTTTTTTAATCGAGGACGGCTTGAGGCATCCCTGGAACGTTATTGGGACATCGACGTGGCAAAAAATGTTGGGGAAGTGTCCATGGGGAACCTTGGGTTGTGGTTGTTAATGTAACAATAATGTACATAATCCTAGGAGTAGTAGGATAATATTTTATATTTTATATTTCCTAGCTGCACTAGAAGTTGAAGTCATTCAGAAGATGAACTAGACACTCATTTTCATATTGTTAAATATGTACATTGTATCACATTTTTGATCAATGAATGCAATGAATTCATTAATGGATGAATGTTATGAACTTCATTGAATATTGTCTTGCCCATTATATTTGTCAATCTTTTCTGCATATCATTCCTGGGCATGACATTGGTATTAGAGCTTAGGCTTTTTCTATTTTGTTTTTCATCTACCACTATTCCTCTTTAGCTGTAAGTTTCATTTCCAGCCTCACACAATAGCCTTGTTAACAGAATCTGTGTTGTGAAGAGTTTGTTGTCCCAATCAAAAAGTCCTTTCACGATATGTTGGAATTATTTTCTTATTAGGCTTCCTTGGGGGATGCCTTCAAGACTGGGTGTTGCCTTCCTTTTCCAAGCAGTTGTCATTCACACTATTGGCTTTGGAAAAGGGAAATGATTTTGCTTTTGGAGACTTTTGCAACCCTAGCACTACCCAAGTTGCGTGGTTCATCCTTTATTTTTCGGTGGACAAGATGGCCATAAAATACCCCATAAGAATATTAGAACCTCCACAGATCACAAGGGCTTCTAGTTGTCTTGAAACGAAGTCTCAAAGTCTCAGCAAAACTTAGCAATTACTTGTGAGACTTTGTGACTTAGTTTCAAGACTCATTCTAATTTTTCCTCGAATTCACAAAACTTAGAAAATATGTCTGATTTAACTTCAGAAAAAATATCAATTTCTTCTCAAGTAGTCATAAACAGAAGTAAGAAATTAAAAACTGCCAGATGTAAGTATTAAAAGTGGACATATGTTCAAAGGCAAATGCATCAATGTGAACCAGGTCCAAATTTACCCTTAAGACTGTTTCTCCTTTAGAAGGGAAGGATGATTTGACATGCTTACCAAAGGTACATCCTTCAAAATCTCCTAACTCTTATGGTTTAAGATTGAGCATTACCACCAACCATTATGTAGAGAAGTTGTCATTCATAGTGGAGATGTCTATTCTTTTTTGCCATAACTCCCATCAGCCACAAATCAGGAGTAAGAGCACTACATGCTACAATAACAGGTGTAAAATACCTTTAAAATGTTCCTCCTTAGAAGAAAAGGATGATTTTACATGCTTAACAAAGGTTCCTCCTTAGAAGAAAAAGATGATTTGACATGCTTTAAAAATTCCTAACTTGTACAGTTTATGATTGGGCGTTCCTTTAACCATTTAAAAAAGGAGAGGAATTCCACTGAAGTGGAGATCGTCCATTCTCTTCTGTGGTAGCTCTTAACAGCTGAAAATCAGGACAAGAGCACTGGCTGCCACAATATGAAACATGAGGTTGGTGCAGCCCGGATTCTCTTAACTTTTTTATCAATATTCTATGCAATTGGAGATTGTTATCCAAAACTAAATGTTGCTGATCATGAAACTCCCCTTGAGAGGTTGATTGTCACACATACTGTTTGAAAGTTGATTTAAGAGCAAGATTGCAAATGAATAGTTGTTGATCATGATTGATTGTCATTTGAGTAAGGTTTTCCCCCTATTTTTACCTTAGTTAAGCCTCTAAACTTTCAGAGAACTAATGTTGGTGAGTTCAGGATGTCTCACAGGCATTGATTGTCAAGGAGCAAAGAGTGGACAAACTCAAATCTGATCAAGAAAACAAAAATCTATCAAATCAACCATGCTAGAGATGGTATGGCTAGATAACAAGGCTCTAACTGGAAATACAAAGGAGAGGACACACCCCAAGCAATGAAATGGCAGGAACAGCCAACAGTGTCCAGAAAACGCTAAGAAACAACATGGAGCCCAAAGCAGCGGGGCAAACAAACAGCAACAGACAACTACTCCCACCTCATGGGGAAGACAACAAAACTAGGGTGGAACCACCCTGTAAAAAAGGACCACCAATTCAAGGTGGTTTGAAACCCAAAATTTTTAAGGAACTTTATTTCAAGTTGGCGTCCGAAGGTCTAACGAGACAGGTCTCTTACCAACGGGACTCTCAAACTGAGGATCTTAGTTTGAGTTGAGAGGAATGCAAGAATTCTTGTTTGAAGACTTCTCTTTACAATTTTTCTTGTTAGAGGATGGACGCTGATGACCAGGCGAACAAAACATCACAGCTTCCTTCTCTTTACTCTTTTCCATTGTTTGAAGACTTCTCTTTACAATTTTTCTTGTTAGAGGATGGATGCTGATGACCAGGCGAACAAAACATCACAGCTTCCTTCTCTTTACTCTTTTCCACCACAGGAGTCTTTGAGCTAGTCTTGTCCTAGAGAGGACTATCCAGCATCCCAATCTCCTTCGAGGGTTTGACAGCCTTTTCAAGAGGAGGAGGACCCTGTTGATTCTTATTTTTCCTGTGATTCTTACCTTTAGGAGCTCCACACACAGCTGAAGCATGTCGTGGCTTGTGGCAATTGAGACACATTACTTGAGATTCCTCATAAACGATTTGCTGCACCCAATCACCAAGTTTTGATGAAAGAGTGATCGAAGAGGGGAGCATTTGTCAACAACAATGTTGACACAAAATCTAGCATATAGAAACTGCTTCTTGGATCTAGTCACGTCATCAACCGCAATGAAATCACCTAGGGAGCAAGCAATAGCTTTCCACACTTCCTCGTCCCAATATTCCAACGGTAATCTTGGGAGTTTGACCCAAATTGGAACTTTTTTTAGGTCCAATATTGGCTCCCATTTCTTGAGGAAGAGGCAAGATCTGCCAAAGAACCACAAAACCACCCTTCTGGGCCTGAAAGCTGTCTTCAAGGAGAGAGAATGAAAAGAGGAAGAATCCTTTCTTCAGCATAGAAATCTCTAGCGAGCCTTTTATCCATCATTTCCTCTTTGCCCAATTTCTAACATTGTCCACATTAGGTCTAACACCTAAAATTTTTCCCAACAGAGCATTGGTCCACTTGGAGGATGATCTGTCAATGACTGGATCTGGGATGATAAGCTGCCAACCTTGGCCCATTTCCACAGTGCTTGAAGGCAGAGCAAGGTAGTGAGGAGAGTCTTTAATCATATCAGCCCAATTCTTATGGGGGGAAACAATGGCTTCCCCTATCGCAGCCCCTAGAGGAGGCAGAGTCACAAAGTATAGGGCATCGACAAAACCTATTTGGTTTAAAGAGAGCCAATGGTTCGGCTTCTCTTCCACGGCCTGAGCAGGAGCTATAACATCCCCAGATAAGAACCCAGAAAGATCTGGAGCTGCCTCAAAAAGAGGGTTCTGCCCACCCCCTTTGAACCTTGAACACAACCTATCACCTCAGAACTACGGCCTTCCACCGAACCGCACTCTTCAGCATCAGCATCTCCAACATCACCAGCAGCACCTTCGGCCGCCAACATAGTAGAGGGCGAGGGCGTCCTCAGACCATGAGAGATGCCTTTCAAGGGGGTATCAACGGCATGGGTGCCAGACAAAGGCCAATCAATATCCAGGCCCGTCCGAAGTATAGGATTTAAATGCCTCCTGCGCGATCTCTCCTCCCTGTGATTTGTCTTGCAGAAAACCTCCACGGAGACATGGAGAAAAGCCAACCTTCGAAGCAACATGGCCATGCAATTTAAGGGGAGCCGAGTCCCTTTGGGTGCTCACCATTTGTTGGGCATCCAACCACAACTCTAGAAGACTAACGTTTTCCTCCCCATCCCAATTGCAGCAACTCCAATCCTCCAGCCTGTTGTAATTGACCTCCCTGTCTTTATTGTCTTCATCCTCCCCTCCTGCTTCCTGATCCTCTCCTGCTTGAGCCCAGTTCAAAACACCCGTTCCCACTCGAGCCTATTTTTTTATAGGGGAGCTATGTTGACAGCTTGGATTTCAATAGATAAGCACAATAGGTATAGTTTTTTAGAGAACAGATACATCCAAACATAATCTCACCTTTTTTTTTTGAAAGAAAAGCATTATATTTGATGTCCACAAATGGCCAAAATATGGCAATGGGGCTAGATGCCCAGTTACAATAGAAAAATTACTTGAGTAGGAAAGGACCCCAGAATCTGAGAAGGTAACTAAATGCTAAAACACTATAGCAATGTGAACATAACATGGGGTTGGCAGTGGGGCATGGACGGGAGTAATTTTAACCATTTGATCCATATACAAGCACAAATAGCCACATGGGGAAAGTCCCTCAAAGAATCAAGAAGCTGATGAAGACGAAAGCAGGAGATAAAGATTGGAAAACAACAGTCACATGCGTGTACCAAAGGTTGGAGTAGAATTGGAAAAACCACCATAGATCATCTCCTTAGGAGAATGTTTGGGGCTAAGGGGATAGGATGGATGACTCTAGGAGGAACTAGTGCACATCTCAAGAACCTTTTTTAACACAGAAGGCCTAGCGAACTAGATGGATATTGTCTAACTGATTTGTCTACTTTTGTTTGGATCAATGGCATCTAAAGGTCACTTGCTACCCCCAGCATTGGAGATAGGCTGAAAGAGAGATGCATCACATCATTAGAGCCATGCATCCATAAGTGACAGTCTCCCAAAGGAAGGGCCAATCATGACATTCGTCCAACAAACATTTGTGCACGTAGTAAGGAGGATTTGTCATGATGCATTTAGCTTGAACAAAGAATTACTGGATTTTAATGTCTGATCCATGTTTGTGATGCTGACAAGGTGCTGTATTCTTTGCAGTTTGGCTGGTGAGTTTGAGATCCAATGGTGTATTGATTCCCTTATTTATATGGTTGCAAAGTTCTTGACACGATAGATTTATATGTTTATTTATCATGCCATCTAATTCCAGTGAACTGTTGCTTTTGAATTTATGAAAAATATATATCAAAAATCTGGTTGGTTCGTCTATTTTAAACTACTTTGGTATTAGGTAAACATTAAGAAATTAATTTAGAGTGGTTTTTTTTGTTGGAAACATTAAGATGTCGTGGCTTGGGATTTTGGTTTATCCTATAATTTACAATATTGAATTTTGAATCTATAATCACCCAGTTTGGGTTGTTGAGTGTAAAAAATCCAACAGGAACCTAAGACGGTGGTTTAGCTGACAGGGTTATCTTTACAAATATGATTGCATCATCTCCTTTCTGTAAGATTATTTCAATTTAAATGCTAACTATTTGTTTGAATCTTTCAGAATCTCTGTGACATTTGTTGATAAAGATGGTGAGGAAAAGACAATCCAGGTGCCAGTTGGGATGTCAATGCTTGAAGCTGCTCATCAAAATGACATAGAGCTGGAAGGTGCCTAATCAACATTATGATCGATGTCATTGAAGTACTGTATTGTTCCTTTACTTGATGTATAGAATGCTTACAAGTTCTAAATGTTGTGCTTGGCATGTTCAGGGGCCTGTGAAGGATCTCTTGCATGTTCTACTTGTCATGTTATTTTCATGGTAAATTTTTACCTTGTTCTGATAAAACAGATCAAATTTTGATATGGAGATAGTCGTTTTCCTTTTGATTATTTTACCCATATTCAACAGATGTTTTCTGTCACAGGATGAGAATTATTATAATAAGCTAGAGGAACCGACAGATGAGGAGAATGACATGTTAGATTTGGCTTTTGGTCTTACTGAAACGTGAGTGCTTTTAATTATGTAAATAGAACTGTTTTATGCGTCTGCTACCAGATATCTAAATTTCTGGTTGGTGTTTGTACTTTGCAGGTCTCGACTGGGTTGCCAAGTAATTGCTAAGCCAGAACTTGATGGGATGAGACTTGCTTTGCCTTCTGCCACTAGAAATTTTGCTGTTGATGGATATGTTCCTAAACCGCATTAGTTCTGGCAAATAAAAAAGACCATAGATTGAGTATATTTTTGTAGACGTAATCTTTGCCATTTTTTGTGAATCTGCTTTGCTTAGTCTCACATACATTTATATGTGAAGAAACTTGTGTAGGGTTCAAAAGATTAATTTTTTTTTTTAAAATTTGAGAATTACTGTCTACTGTCTTTTTCTCCCGATATAATCCTTTTTGCAAATATTTGCCCTTTTTTGCAGCAGTCAATAGATATTAAATTATATTCATGTCGGGGTAAATGTGGATCATTTTATATTGGTGAGAACAAGTGATTTTTTGCCAGCCTACGAATACCGAGGCCTTCTATGAGAAATATCATTTGTGGGCATAATCTATGTTATGACATTTGGCGATGCTCTAATTAACTAGAGTATTAGCAGTCCCTGTGCTATTATTATATTGGATTTAGTAGTCCAATCTTCCCCAGAAAGATTATATTCTCAGAAAGAAATTGACTTCACTTAATAAATGCAAGAAGCTTGGAGTCAGTTGATGGTAAAGTGGAGAAGGTTTAAACTTCATCAAACACATAAGGTAGTATTGTAAGTTCAATAAACATTTAAGTGCTATGTTCTCCCAACCACTTTTTGTAAATAATGTTTTTTAACACAATATAATGTGGGTAATATTTGGGCCACTCTCTTCTTACTTGGAGTGATGTTAGAGTATAGCTTATTCCACGAGTAGAGCAGGTAATATTTGCTTTAGATTAAAGCCAAAATTGGAATGTAAATTGATATAGTCCCGTTAGAGCATGTCTTATTGGGGGATCATTATGGTATTTAAAACTAAAGCAATTTTAAAAAATATTTGTAAGATTTAAGAGATTTCAAGTAACTAAGTCAATAGCTTCAAACTAAAGACTACGAGGAAGGAAAAATGTCTAGTTATGTGGCAATTCCAGCACCCGATTCACCCACAGTTTGAAATTTCAAAGTTCTGAACTATAGTTGCTTCACTACTTTAATAAAGATTTCAAATTGTACATAGCATGGAACTATCTATGCCTCGAAAAATCAAGCAGCTACATGGGACCGTGTAATATTATAAGAGGGCAAATTATATGTTATTCGTCCACCTATTTTTTACCCCTATAAATTTACAATTTTTTTGAAGGGAAAAAATTAGCAATATAAATGATTTAAAAACAAAATTTCATTGAAAATAAAGTAAGTTGTTTGTTTACTTATAATGATGTCTTTAAAATTAAATTGGTTTGGAAGAAATATGCATTATTCAATAAATGGAAATAGAAACCATTGGTTAAATAAGGTGTGGATAGAAGAAGCTATAACTCAAGATTAACTTTTTTTCCTTTGCATTGATATATCAAAATCTGACTATAAGCTAAAATATAACAGTAAGTATTAGCTATCAAATATTAGATTTACATTCAAAAAGATTAAGTGCATGAGTTGAGAAATGTAAATACATAAAAGAAATAGATTGGGGTTGAGAGTATGTGTCTTGAGAGTGATTGAATGTTGTATTTAATTGGACAGGAAGAGTGAGGAAGGTTGAAAGAGTGTATAGACAAATTTGAACTCTTTGACTTGTGTAGAATAAATTATTCAGAATTGGGTGTTTGAGTAGACAAAATTGTACCGGGGTGTGTCATGTTCCGACGTAAAGACATTGTTTTAATTAAAAATTTAAACAATATGACAGAAGTCAGTTTAATTGCTTTCGTAAAATACAATATTAAGTCAAATTAATAATAGAGATAGTTACGTATATATATATATATATATATATATATATATATATATATATATTTTTAGGTAAATAGCTGCTAGGGGCAACACCCCTTGTATTGATATCAAAAAAGTGTACAATAGAGATAATACATCTAAACATGACTAGCAATCATGGATAGCACAATTTTTTTTTCCATCCCTACTACCTACATCCCTTTCCTGAGACTACCCCCTCCCTGATTATCGGGCCTGAGAAACAAAAGGCCATTGCAATACAAAAAACTATATATTATTTTTAAGAAATAGAACAAAAAGACACTACCTGTACAAATCAATTCCCCATCAACCGCCACCTTCTTCTTCTGCTTCCCTGGCTTGATGTGCTGCAATCGCCCGAGCCACAATTGGACACTTAGCTTCGCAGGCATTATGCGCCAGGTTGTCAGCCATTTCTTTTGGAGTGCGTCCATCATTTTCTACCCAGTCTTCTCCCTTGCCCAGGTCCCAGAGTTGTGTGTCACTGGTATCTTTGCTATCTGCCAAACCTTCCTCCTCCAAGTAGTGCTTCACCCATCCAGGATTCGAAGCCCACACCACTCCTGCCATCCGGCCTAGATAGTTGATGCTTCGCTCGATTTCAATCCACCTGCCTTCCAGCTCCGATGGTTTCAAAGAGTGCACCACTAGGAATTTTTTAACCTCAACCCCCACACCCCCCCCACTTTGGTCATGTAGTAATTGTGGGCCAGTGGAGAGAGGAGATTCTCGTCAATGTTGTCCAGGGTTGCATCGATTTCTCCCAGGAGGGAATGCAAGAAAAGGCATTGGCACAAAAACTTTGCCTTGTTCTTTCCCACCCTCATATAAACCAGGACCGCGAGGAACATTGTTGCAATGTCCGTGTTAACACTGTAGCGATGAGTGGCCTTCAAGAATTTCGGCCCCAAAACCTTCTTCATCACCCATAAGACTAGCGGATGTTCAGAGACAAGAATGCCTCTGAGCCTCTTATCCGAGACCTCCCCTCTGAATGCCATCTGTAGCTTTGTTGCCTCGAGGCAGATAGGCATGTCCATCGCTGCGAGCTTCTCCTTGCCATTGGAATGCAAACCAAAAAGGTGCGAGCCTTTGGTCTCTTTGGGAATTGAATACAAATCCCATCATTGGTCCTTTGATGTACCTACCATCCATTGGAGATATGCCACCTGTCTTTCTAGTGCCGTCACAACCTTGATCGGATGTTTCCCACACTTGCCAATTTAATTGCCAGCTAAGTGTTGGATTCCTTAATGTCATCTAGTACTTTAGTGTTGCGTGCCTAGAGCCGCCGCCTTTGCCAACTCATCTGCCTCCACATTCCCTTCCCTATACACGTGGCTTAGTCTGAATTCTTCAAACCCTTCCAACAACTGCTTTATAGGACGCAACCACTGACCTAGCATCCAACTTGGGGTGTGATTCTGTCTGATTGCGTTTATGGCGTTGAGGGAGTCTCCTTCTAGATGGACCTTTTTAACTCCTAGATCTTTTGCCAACTGGAGACCTGCCAAGGCCGCCCTGAATTCAGCTTGATTGTTGGGTGACACTCCTAAGCCACTGGACTTTTGCCCCAAGATGGTACCTTGCTCATCTTGAGCGATGCACCCAACTCCGCTTGGTCCCAGGTTTCCTAGCGAAGCTCCATCAAAATTCACCTTAGTCCAACCAGGGTCTGTGGGAAGCCATCTCACATTCATCCTATCCTTCTTCATCTTGTCCCCACCTCCAGTCAGGGTGGGAATTTTGAAGCCCGGGAAAACTTTGGACATTTTGTCGTCCCACCCAGATAATTCTTTCTTCTTCTTTAGCTTAGTGCCTACGGCCTCATTCACAAGATTTGTGATGAGGGATTCAATCTTGATGCACAGGGCCTCTGAGGACAATTCCATTTCCTAGAAGATGCGCCTATTGCACTCTTTCCAAATCTCCCAGATGAGGGAGGAGGAGAGGATGGACCAGATACTGCTAAAGACTGCCCTTTGATGGATGGTGGGCCACATGTTAAACAAAGCCAAAATGTCCTGGGGGAACGAGCTCTTGAGATTCAGTTTCCTCATGAAGTGATGCCAGCATTCTTCTGCAAAGGGACAGTGAAGGAGGATGTGGTCTGTAGTTTCGAAATTGTTTTTGCAAAGCACACATCTGCCCGGCCTTGCTATCCCAAATCTGGCTAGCCTATCCTCTGTGAGGACCTTCTTTTGGATTGCCAGCCAAGAAAACACACCAGCTTTTGGAAGATTATGTTTGTTCCATATAAGCTTTAGGGGCCAATTTTGTCTTGCAATGGCTGCTTCTTTGATCCTGTATCCGCATTTGACACTGTAGGAACCTATGGTTGACCTGCACCATTTGATTACATCTTCCTGAACAGACGGGGCCAGCGGTCTATTTTTTAGAATTGTCTCCAGCTCTTTTTTCTGGCCTTGAGGAGCCTCTAGCCTTGCTAGGGATTTCCACTCCCAGGATGGGACCCCATCTCTGGTTGACAAAATTCTGAAGTTGCAAACCTTGTGACCCCAAACCCTTCTTGTTTCCTTCATGACTTTTGCCAAGTTGGCCTGATTGGAAAGGGTCTCTCCTCCTCCCTAAGAATCCTTCCAAAAATCTGCTCTCTGACCATTCCTGACCTCCCAAGTGATGTGCTTGGTGATGATGTCCTTGCAATCTAGGATATAATTCCAGATCGCAGAACCCCTTGGTGGGTCTTGGATATTGAGGATTCTTATGTCATCATTTGAGGCCAGATACTTCCTTCTAAGGATCCTAACCCATTTCTACTCACCATTCATGTGAAGATGCCACACCAGTTTGGCCCCCATGGCAAGGTTCATGATGGTCAGTTGCCTAATACCGGTTCGTCCTGCTTCCTTGGGGGTGCAGACTTTGTCCCACGCCACCAGAGGGAGTTTATTCTGCTCACCTGATCCACTCCAGAAAAAACTTGCTGATGATTCGGGAGAAAATTTCCTCCACTGCTTTCAGGATTTTTAGGCAGGACATTGAGAACACAGGGATTGGTGAAAGCACCGATTTCACCATTAATAGCTTTCCTACAGAGGACAACCACTTCCCCAACCATGTTCCTAGCTTGTTCTTACAGCTATTGATTAAATTATCCCAATAGCATCTTTTGTTGGCTCTTGTAAAAAGGGGGGTTCCCAGGTAGCGGCCGGGTAAATTTGCTACTCTCAGGTTAAGAATTCTTGCCAGAACCCTTTGGAGACTAGGTTGGGTATTGAGGAAAAAGACTTCCGATTTCCTCCAACTAATGCTCTAGCTAGAGGCTATGCAATACTCATCAAGGAAGGTTTTGATTGTTCTAGCTTCCCTTGTGCATGCTTCTCTAAAGA
Source organism: Cunninghamia lanceolata (assembly GCA_027924645.1). Lineage (NCBI taxonomy): Eukaryota > Viridiplantae > Streptophyta > Pinopsida > Cupressales > Cupressaceae > Cunninghamia > Cunninghamia lanceolata. Next base: position 22,321,131 of record BSBN01000090.1, on the reverse strand, counting down.
GGATTGTGTCATCTGCAAACTGCTGATGAGTGATGTTGTCCAGATCATTGGTTACTGCCACTCCTTGCCACTTTCCTTCTCTTTGAAGGGATTTGATTCCTCTTCCTAGGGCTTTTGCCATGATGATGAAGAGGAAGGGGGAGAGGGGATCCCCTTGTCTAATGCCCCTAGTCAAGGCGAAGAAGCCATGGGCCGAGCCATTCACTAGAACAGAGAATTTTGGGGAGGCAATGCAGCTGAGAACCCACTCCCTCCAGTTTTTGCTGAAGCCAAACCTTTCCAGGACCTCCATCAGGAAACTTCTATCCACTAAATCATAGGCTTTTAAGATATCCAGTTTGAGGATCATGCTAGGCTCTCTTTCTTTCCTGATCGAGTGAGTCAATTCATGAGTGATGATGATACCTTCCACAATTGATCTGCCCAGAACGAAACCCGTTTGTTCCTCTAAGATATAGGAATCCAGAGCTTCTCTCAGTCTGTTGGCCATCAATTTGGTGACAATCTTGTAAACCACATTACACAATGCAATTGGCCTGAAGTCTCCCATCTCCTGGGGGTTTTTCTTTTTTGGGAACTAGGGCTAAGAAGGTGTGGTTGAAAGATTTCAACATCGTCATCTTCCTTCTGGATTCCTTAGCAGCCTTGGTGAGATCTTCCCCCACTATATTCCAGAAATGTTGGAAGAAACGGGCTGTGAAACCATTTGGTCCTGGAGCTTTGTCTGGGTTGAGGAGGAAAGTGGTGGTTCTGATCTCCTCTTTTTCTATTTGTTTGAAGAGTGCTTGGTTCTGTTCCGCTGAAATAACTGGGGGGATGGTGGCTAAGATTCTGTCTCTTACTTCCCTTTGGAGAGGGGCTTCCTTGTTTAGGATGGCCTCAAAGTAAGAGGCTGCTGTTTGGTTGACTTCTTTTGTGGAGTGAGTTAGGCTCCCATCTTCCTTCGAGATTTCTGTGATTCTATTCCTACCTCTGTTGGTTACTGCAGTTCTATGAAAGAACTTGGTATTCCTGTCACCCTCCTTCAGCCAGGTTTCTCTGGACTTCTGTCTCCAGTAAATCTCCTCTCTCTTTAGCAGTTCATTCAACTCTTCTTTTAAAGTTTTTTCTGCTACAAATTCCTCCTCACTCATCCCATTCTTTATTACCTGCTCATTCAAGACAACTAACTTCTGCTCAACCCTCATTTTTTCCTGAAGGATGTTTTTGAAATGTGTCTTGTTTCACTCCCTAAGTTTGGTCTTCACAAAACCAAGCTTCTTGCTCAGAATGAAGAGTCTGGATTGGTTTACCACTTTCACTTCTTCCCACCAAACCAAGCTTCTTGCTCAAAATGAAGAGTTTGGATTGGTTTACCACTTTGACTTCTTCCCACCAATGGGCTACAAGTTCTGGAAGGGTCTCATCCCTCAACCACATACTTTGAAATCTAAAGGGGCACCCCTTAGGGGGTTCTTTTGGCAGGATGGTTAATTGTACTGGGAAGTGATCCGAACCCGATAAGGGTAGGATGTCTGCCTCTGCTGTCCCAGATTGAACACCCCAATTCCCGGCCAACAGGAATCTATCTAGTCTTTCCGCTATACTGGTGAAGCCTATCCTTTTGTTTGTCCAAGTGAAGGTGCCATTTTTAGTGGGGATGTCTTGGAGCTAATTCCTATGAATGAAATCTTGGAAATCTCTCTGCACATTTGTCACTCTGGTAAGTCCTCCCCTCTTCTCCTCATTGCTGGTGGTTGCATTGAAATCCCCGACTATAATGCCCTTCTCCTCCTTGAAGGGCCTTAATTTTTCTGATAGCTGTTGCCATATTGCATTCTTTTCTGACGTAGCCGTAGGCCCATAAACATTGAAAATGAGGAAGCTCTCATTCTTTTGCAGAAGTCTGCCTTTCAAAATGATCCACCATCTACTTGCTTCTATTAATTCTCCTTCCATGGAGAGGGGGTTCCATAGAATGATCAACCCGCCTGAGGCACCCACGGCTTCAGTGAAGACTCCTTTCCATTGCCTCCAATTATTGAATCTCTTTTCACTTTCCTCCTTACCTATCTTAGTTTCTTGAAGAAGGATAAAGTCTACATTTGTTTGGTCAAATTGGCATTTGACCAGATGCCACTTGTTAGGAGCATTAATGCCCCTAACATTCCATGTAATTACCTTCATTGTTCCTGGGTAAGGAATACATCCTTCCCTGATCTTAATTTCATTTGTCCGGCTACATTGGCTGCTATCTCCAGCTTAGCCCTGTTGGATTTGGCCCCCCTTTTCCCTGTTTTCTTAAAGTTGGGTTTGTCTTGGATTGGGTTTGCTCTAGCATTCTCTCATCCCAAATTATTTCCTCATCCCCCCCAAGTCCCCCATCCTCTTCCTCTTCAGTATCCTATTCACTCTCCTCTGCACCGACAGGAGTGTCAATATGCTTCTCATCCCTGAAGTCCCGAGGGCTCGCGAGGGGGGTCTCTTTTGTTGAGGCCTCCTCCCTCTCAAGGGAGATTGGGGGGACGTCCTTACTGGGTGATGCCCCTTGGGGCTTTTCCTTGCTTTGGGCTCTAGACCTTGTCTCCCTCAGCCTCAGGGGTTCATAGATGACTAAATCCCAGATCTCTATCTTGTTACAGATTTCTGAGGGAGTTGGAGATGTGGTACCTTTTACCAGTTCAATATTCCTTTTCTCAGCCCTAATATCCTTTATTAGTACCTCCTCTGCCCTGTATCCTTCTCCTAAATTGGTTGGCTGATTCAGACTAGGGCCCCTTGGTTACCCAAGGTTATCTTCTGATTGGATGCCCTCCCAAGTGTATTTCCCTTTTCTGTCAACATGTGCCTTGACTTTGCACCCCAAATCCCTGTGATCCCATGATTTGCAATGTGCACAAAGTTTCATCTGATCTTCCCTTAGTAAGTCTTGAGTATCTTCCACTAAGATCTCCAAATTCTGGGGCAGAGGGTGATGGGGTTTCAATCCTATGCACATCCTTACATATGCACCCTGGATTCTATCTTCAGACATTTTATTAATGGCTAAAAGGTTCCCTAACCCTCTTCCTATCTCTTCAAGGATTTCTTCCCCCCAATATTCAGCCGGCAAGTTGTACATCTGAACCCAGACCAGCCCCTCCCTTGTTTTGTGTTTCCACGGATCGAAATTTGGGTACAAGTCGATCAAATGCATGCCTGACCCGTCTAGGATGTACGGTCCTCCATCTAGGGCTTCTTTCTTTATGGTATTGGAGGGGAATTCTATCAGAAAGAAGGCATTAGGGATTGCAGTGATTTTGGTTTGCTTACCCCATATTTCCCAACACCAGTTTTGAATTCTCTCGATTTTTGACAGCCGCCTCCCCATTTGGCCAAAACCCCTTGTTCTTTGAGTTTATTAACACAATTCATGAGCTAGTTTTGGTTTAGGGTAATCTGAGGTCTATTAAAAGTAGGTTTGTCGACCTTACCTTTTTTGGCTTCAGGGGTGATCATGTCGTCTTCCACTATCTCCTTGGGCTTCCAAGGGCCTTTCTGTAGCTCACTCTGCTCCGGTGTGTCACTGTGGCGCCAACTTTCTGCCATATCTATCCTGCGGTTTTTTTCCCTGAACCATCCATTATCTCTAGAAGTTGCATTCCTTTGCTCAGGCATGTAAATGCCCTTGCCCTTTCTGGCCCTGCCTTGCCCTTGATTCTTTTTTCCCCAATGGTTCTGTCGAAATTGATTCCTTGGTTGGATCCAAGGCGGCTCTCTATGTGGGCTCCATCTCTGGTTCCTACGGGAGGTCTCTGTCTCCTGCCACCTCCAATTAGGAACATTTGATGCGAATGGGAAGAAGCTTGGCCTGCACTTGTCGACCCATCTTCCTCTTTCGAAAACCCATTGTGGGATGTGTCCATTTTCCTGAGGTCACCGCTTCGCTCTTGTTTCTCCTTTTGCCCGCCATTCATCTTCGACATCTCCCCAAGCCTTTCCTCCCAAGTCACCTGCGTTTTTTCAGACTTCCTCCATCCGCCCTTTTGCTTCATTTCCATAGTCCATATTAATGAAAATAAGAATGATAAATTTTTTAAAGATAGTTACGTATATTTAAGTAAATATATAATATTGATATATAATATCCAATAAATAATATTGAATAATATTATTATATTAATATTCTTATAATTAAAATATAATATATCTATTCTAATTGACAAGAGTTATAAATGACAATGATAAATATAAATAATAATATATAATATTATTATATTATATATAAAGATAAATATATATAACATAAATATTGATATAAATATCAATATTGTTAATATAATTATTAATAATTATTCTGGTATATATATATTATACTAAACAAATGATAATTCTAAATATTATTAGATATTATAAATAATATACTACTAATATAAAAATAAATATAAGACTTTGGTCTTATCTAAAATGCATCAATTACATGGAGGAGCACCATAATTAGTAAGACAAATCTTACGATCAAGTAAAATCATTTGTTTTGGTAACTTGGTACTGGCATGTCAGTCAGACCAAAGTCAATAAAAAACAGAAAAAAAAAAAAACAGGAATCGATCATACATTTTGTTCAATTATAATATGAAGGGCAGCGGTTGACAAACATGGGTCCCATGATTGTCTTATTGGAGCAGTGATTAGGATGTCTGTCTTGTGATTAAGAAGAGGTGCGATTCACATTTGTTTAGGACGGCAATTAAAATATAATAAGGCAGCGAATGAGGTTTAAAGATAAACAAGTAATCTTAATAAGACAACGAACCCTTAAGAAAAGATGCGTCCTTAGGAAAGCAACCGATCCTAGATACAAAAGGATGATCTATCACCTCACTTAAGGAATACACATCTTATCTCCATCTCATTCGAATATATTTGAAAGATCGGCATAAGTATGAAGAGAATTTCAGATCAGGCTAAAGAAAAGAAAGGACATACATATGTTCTGAATTTAAGATATATATATATTTCAGATATAGACTCTAAGTATAACAGCTAGCAAGGTATGAATTTATCCCTACATTCCTTTGAATTATATCATGATGAAATATGTATTTGAAATAATAATACTATGGAGATCATGACTTTAGATTAAATGAACATATGTATCTCTATTTATATGATTCTTAATAGTTACGATATAAATAGAAATCATTTAAGGTTCCTAATATGTATGGATCATAATTAGAAGGCAAAAGAAACTCTTAATGATTGAGTTATGTATAGATCAATTAGGAAACCATCGATAATAGTGTTATTATTATTATGATTAAATGAATGATAGATATTATGAGTTGGATAATGTATACTTGAAGAATGCCAATTACATAATGAAATAAGTTAGATATGAAAATGCATTATAATAATCATGGCAAACATGTTGCCAATAAATGAATAAGAATAAGCATAAAATGAATTAACAATAAGCCAAGTATAAGGCTATGAATAAATGATGAATTGAGGTTCCATGAAGGAACAAAGACATAGATATAAAGATTTCCAAATGATGAAAATGTATATATACTAGATCTAGAAATCATAGAATATTGGAATTGATTAGATGGCTTGTTTGATCAAGTAAATAGAATGTTTAACAACAAGTATATGTATGTAAATCATCATAGATTAAATGAATGGATATATCCTAGGACATTAAGGCATTGATTAAATAATGATAGTAATTAGAAGAAATACTTAAATTATGATGAATAGGCGATGAGAAATAAGGCTCATGGTTTATCAAGCAAACCCATAGATCGAGATGAAGGGATATGAGTGAGCAATGAGGAATAATCATGTTGATGCCATAGTTGGTCAACAGTACCATTTAGCTAAAGACTGATATCATGGTTGATGCCGTAGTTGGTTAAGAGTGCCATCTATCTAAAGAGCGACATCATGGTTGATGCCTAAGTTGGTCAAGAGTACCATTCGGCTAAAGACTGATACATTCCCATTATCTTGTGTTGGTCAAGAGAACCATCAAGTAATGGATAGGTTCTTGTCTTGTGTTGGTCTAGAGTACCTCTTCAGGACAAGGGATGGGCCTTTGATTTGGGTTGGTCTCCGGTCAAAGGAATAAAATATGGACCCCTCGATTGCTCCTTTATAAACCCTCTCTCGTTGGGTAAGTGTTTTGATGAACATGTAGACCCAAGTATACCTCTCCCAAGTGGAATCATGAAACATGTATAATGGATATTGTGAAAGATAGAATACATTTAGATTATGATTATAAGGCTTGATTTAATATATCTTTATGATTAATAGGATTAGATAAGAAAGATTGAGTATTAATGTTCTCTTTTACAAGTTGAAATTGTGTGCAAGGTTGTGAAAATTTTGGCTTGCTAGAAGGGGACATTACAGGGTGTTAGAATCAAACTCTAGCATTGAAGTTGGGCATTGGAGTAGACATTAGCACTTATAGGTGGTGCTGGCGACCCTTAGAAAATGCTTGGTAGGACAAGAGTTGAAGTAGGGCACTAGTCTTTAGAAAATCCTTGACAAGACTCAAGTGTTGGAGGACAAGTCACCATCTAGTGCATGTGTCTTTTGCCACTTGGAACCCCTAAATATTTGGTGAATGAACTTCCTTATTTGTCGACCATGGATCCTCATGTGCTTCATCTAGAACTATTCTAGATCTTTAGATATTCAATATCTTAGCTAGGAGACAAGAAAAAAAGAGTTGGCATATTTGAGAGACTACTTCAATTGGTCCTCTATTTGGTATGTTTTAATTGTCAACAAAGCCTTGGAAGCATTGGATGTATGTGATTCTATGTGGGATGTTTGTGGTTTGTGCAAGATGTTGCAACTAGAAATAAACTCTAAGATGATGTTTATTACTTAAGGGGTGTGCGTGTGTGCGTGCAATGGAAGATAAGATATGAGATGAGAATGAGGGTTAATTAGTCACCCCATCAGTTGTGGCATTTTTATTGTTTTTCAAGCTCCTAATAGTGGATTGGTTGTTCCCACTATTTTCATTTGATGTTACAAGTCTTCTATTAGCTCCATAAGTCTTTCATCTAATGTCTATGGTAGGTTGATCTATCATTAGGGTGCTTTCCAAGGCTTCTTCATATGACTTGTAGGGCAACTTTTGAACTTCTTACCTAGTGTCGCTATTAAGGGCATGTAAGAAGAGGTCGCAAGTTTCCTATGATCCATGTTTGGTGCACTGGTTGAAGAATAGAGGACTTGACTCCACCTTATTACAAAGTGAGCTACAAACCCATTGTTGTCTTGTTTCATGTTTAAAATCTCTCTGATCCCAATTTTAACTAGCTTGTTCATGTTGAATGTTGCTATAAATTCCTTGATAAGTTATCTGAAGGAATGAATGGATGCCTTAGGGAGGCGATAATACCAACCAAGAGCTTTTCCTTCAAGCATTTTTGGAAATATCCTTGTAACGAATCTGTCCCATAGGAGGAGTTCTATTATTAATGTAATGTATGCTTTCATGTGGGAGTTTGGGTCACCTTCTCCTTTGAATTTAGGCAAGTTTGAGTTTGGGTCACCTTCTGATTTTAATCAATGTGGTTGACTTTGATTGGGATAATATTGGTCCCAAGTTGGATTGTTGAAAGTCAATGATCTTCATGGATCTTGGTGAGGACCTTCATAGTCTAAGTCCTCATAATTGAAACAATTCATCATGGGTGCCAAGGGATCAATAGGCATGTATCTTTCAAAGGAAGGAGTGATCGGGTCACTTGAGGGGACATTCCCCTAAGGTCTATTCAAATCTATCATATTCAAGGGTGTTATGAAATACCTAAGAATAAATGGAGTGGATGCAAAAATGTGACGAGGTGAGATGAAAGTGAAATGAAAAAGTGAAAATGGGATCTAAGTAATAAGGATGCAAACTATTCTAGTAGAAGCTCTTGTTGTTCAAAGTAGGTTCACCAAAATATGGTGAAGCTGGTGCTAAAAGAAAGATGATTATGGAAATAGGATCGAAGCAATGAAAACACAAAAAGCTTAACCAAAAGATTTTGTACTTCATGTCAAGTTCACCAAAATATGTGACATTTAGAGTCAGACCCAAGAACAATGCAAATGAGTTGGAACTTGAGGTGACACATAGGGGACCAAGAACCCGTGTAGAGGTGACCCTCCAATCACTCCCACTTTATGCAACTAGATTAATATTTTTAACAACTTCAAAAGGGCCTACATATCTAAGAGAAAACTTTGTTGATTTACCAAACTTAATCAAACTCTTGTGAGGTTTTACTCTAAGAATAACTTTGTTTCCCACAACAAACTACCTTTCTATTTGCTTCAAGTTGGCAAAACTCTTTTGCCTACATTGGCTTTAGCCAACATTTTTCTCATCAATTTGACTCGCTCTTCTATCTCTTCTAACATATATAGCCCAATGCTTATCCAATCTTCTAGTTGATCCCAACTAATATCTACCATGCAATGCTTCAAATGGAGCAAATTCTAAAGTAGAGTGATGAATTATTGTACACAAACTCAATTATCCTTTGGAGCCTTAATATACTTGTCACCTACCCTTACTTTCTTTTGACATCACATAAGCTCCTAATCTTTTTATTTCTACAATAGAGGGGTTATTCTTCATATATCTACCCATATTTTTCTCTTTACTATGAACCATCTCTTTGTGATGATCTATTCATACTTGTGGTGGCCACACATGCTCTTGCAAGTATAATTCTACAGTGTAGTAGTTTCCCTTTGATTCTAGTAGTCATTTCTAGTAGGTTTGTTCTTTGTACATAAGGGTTGTCATCTTATGCCCTTTGGTTGGTGTGGTGGCTATGATTTGCCTTGTATTTGATCTTGCCCTCATTTGTGGTAATTTTCTTCATTCTTGGAAGCATCCTTATAGTGTGATGATGGCTATGTCCTTACACCAATCAGTTCTCTTTGCGGTGGAAGTGTTGGGTTTGTGGTAGTTCTTTCACACTTTTGTAGCATGTTCATTGCCTATAGTTTGCTCATTAGCCTTTATGGTGTATTCTTTGTTGGAAATGTTGTCATTGATGTTAAGTACATGAGATTGTTGGAAATGTCATTGATGTCAAGGCAATGGAGGGCAAAGTATAGTTGAAAGATGTTAATATAATTGCAAGATTTTAATGTTATCATTTGTCATTATGTTTACATGCTAGGATCATCTACTCATGATTATCTACAGTGGTTGCGGAAGTCTGGAGATGTTTGCAACAATTTTTTGAGGTCTGTTGCTCAGAAGAAGGCATGTTCGCTAGTACCACATTCTACCGCAGTTGATTGTTTGGCTTTGTCGTTTGGAGGTTATGAATAGAAAAGAAGGCATGTTACATCTTTATTACAAATGTTATGGATCACCACAAAGATATTGAGGAGCGTCTAAGTCAAGACAATGAAACTAACTAACATGAGTGTCAATGAAGACTACCACATACTATCACATTTAAGTTTATGGTCTTGCGGTTGGGAAGATAGAATTAGTTGGCCATTATGTTGGTTTGATCCAAGTTTCAGGTGATTTGAGTTACTGCAAAGGTATCTGGAAGTATAAGTGTGAAGACAGTGTAACAATGTGACAAGAAGTTAAAGTGTATGTATGTTTGAGAGCTTGCACCAGTATCCTAGATGTGTGTGCTAGCATGGGAATTTGTGAGAAGGTAATTTGGGACTAGGAGAGCTCATGGGATGAAGCACATAATGTGAATTCACTCCTATGTTACCGCATAGGGTTTGGAGTCTAGATGACTACACGTTACATGAATTAAGGGTTCAATGCCGACATAAGTTGTCTTGGAGAGATGTTAAGTGGTTCTAAGCTAACATAGATGATATTGAAGAGCTTTTTGATATGAAGTGTGTAATGATATTTCATTCCTACATTACCGCATTTGATTTGGGATAAAAGTGTATATGCAAGGTCGACTACATGTCTCATGTGGCATAGAGTTATGCGCCACCTTCTAGCCAACACAGATGATCTGGAAAGAGCCACAAATGATATATATATATATATATATAGTCACTTGAAGTTGTTATGAATTATGAGTTATGTGCGGTAAAAGGTAATGTGTGAAGGGCATGAATAGTAGATGATCCGAAGTTCACACAGTTTGAGTTAGTACTAGTATAAGCATATTGTTTTATTTGAAGAAGACAAATGTTAAGAAGTGTGTGATGCTGTACATTTGAAGGTGTAACAAAATTGATATATCTAATATGAGTTGGTGCTCAGTGGCAGGGTCAATGCTCTGTGTGGCAAGACCTTGATCCTAATTCAATTAGTTGAAGTTGATGCTTCATAGCTAGGTTGGTGATCAGTGTGGATTGATCTGGACCTGATTTTCTACTTATTGAAGTTTGTGCTTCATATTCTGAGTTGGTGCCCAAGGAAAAAGTTGGTGCTTAGTTTGAAAAGGGGATTGTAATCTCTTGTAGGTTAGTGCCTACAAATCTGTAAAATGATTGGTGTCCTTCTCAGGTTGAAATCCCTTTAGGTTGGTGCATACAAAATATTGTAATTCATTGATTCTTTTTGTGAAGATGGATTTGGGTAGTAGGCCCAAGTAACTTTTCTCACCATGGTTTTTCCCTTCCAAGTTTCCACGTAAACCTTGTGTTCTCTTGTGTGGATGTGCTTATGTTTGCATAGTTCTTACATAATCTGATTGATGCAGTAAAGATCTTGATGTTGCAATAGAGTTGAAGTCAAAATTTGTATATATTGATTCACCCCCCCTCTCAGTATATCTGTGTATTCTAACAATTGGTATCAGAGCCAAGTTCCTTGGTGCAACCTAAAAGTCAAGGGTAGATCTTGGATTGGAACACATGGTAGATCACGAAAGATCTTATTCAAACAAAGCACAACTGCTTGTTGCAACAAATTATGTATTTTGGAGTATAAGGATGTAAGCCTATCTAACCTCATTAGGGTTTGATGTTTGACAATCTGTTGTCAATGGTTATACTGCTCTGGCAACTTGTCCAATAGATCAAGCTGATAAGAAAGAACGTGAGAACAATGCTAAAGCTAAGAATGCAATACTATGTGGATTGACAAACATTGAATTTGTTAAGGTGATGCACTGCAAGTCTGTTAAGGACATCTAGTAAAAACTTCATAGTATTTATGAAGGAGATAATAAGGTAAAACAAGCTAAGCTATACACATACAAAGGCAAGTTTGAAAGTTTGAAGATGAAGGAAGAAGAAAACATTGCTGACTATTTGCTTCAGGTGGACGAAATTGTTAATGCTATTAGAGGACTTGGTGAAGAAATGAAAGAATCGACAATTATGAAGAAGGTCCTAAGATCCCTTCCCCAAAGGTATGATTCAAAAGTTTATACTATTGAAGAAGCTAGAGATCTAAATAAGCTTACAATGGATGATTTGTATGGATCTCTTACTGCTTACAAAATGAGGAATATGAGTAAGGAGACATCAAAGAAGGAAGTTGCTTTTAAAGCATCTAATAAAGAAAAGAATGATGAATCTGATCCAAGCAATGGATATGATGATGAGGAAGCAAACTTTGTGAGGAAATTAAAGAATGGCTCTGACAAGTACACAGGTAAGTTACTTTTCAAATGCTTTAACTATGGTAAAGCAGGTCATTATGCATCCAAGTGTCCCTTTGGAGAAAATGAAAATAGTATTAATGGTTTTAAAAGGAATAACTTCAACAAACACAAGAAAAGCCTCTACTCAAAAGAGGATCGTAGCTCATCAAGAGAGGTAGATCACTGCTCATCAGAAAGTGAAAGGGAAGAATCCCTATTCATGGGTATGGAAGTTCTAGACAATTCAAACAACATTTCTAATGACAAAGAAGACATGATAGTCATTGATGAAGAAGAATGTGAAGTTGATCTTGAAGGTGAACTTATTTTTGCTCTTGAAAACTTGAGATTAGTACAGAAAGAAAACAAAGAACAAAAGGCAAAGCTTAAAGAATCAGAGGAAATGATTGTTAGCTTGAAGATTAAAATTGAAGAGGGAAAAAAGATTACAGACATTGTGAACACTGACCTCAAAGCCAAATCAGATGAGTTTAAAAATGAAATAAGAAATTGTTTCACTAAGAAAGGAACTTGAAAAAGTACATGCTTAGTTGAATAATAATATCAAGTTTGGAAAGAGCTCTGAAATTTTGGATGATATAATAAACATTTAGAGACCTTTATTCATAAAGTCAGGTTTGGGCTATGATGAAGAAGTCACACAATCTTTTGCTCTTGCAAAGAAGATTGACTTAGAGAAGACAGTGCCAAATAAAGAAATCCCAATGAAGAAAGAGACTAAGAAAATTGAAGAAGTTGATTTCATCCCTATCATCTTTCAAAAGAATTTTTTTTAAAGATCAATCCTTGCAAGGCAGACATTCATGAACAAGTTCAATTATAATTTCTATGGTTATTGCTTCATTTGCAATCAATATGGTCAGAAAGCCATTGAATGCAGATCTAGAATATGAAGAAGTGATTATCTAAGTAGAAATTATTTTGCTCCTTTGATTGATTTGAACATAATATGTCATGTTTGCAACACTTTTGAGCACATAGCAAAATATTGTAGAAGTGGATTGGTAAAATTAGGAACTCAAATGATTGACATTGGCAAGAAAGATGACATTCCTAAAAATCAGAAGAGAGATCAAAAGAAGGAATGGAAAATCAAGAAGAGAAATCATGAAGGTCAAAATTCAATGACTGTCCAAACTGCATTCCATGCACAAGGGCAAGCAAATCCTTGGGTTATAGATAGTAGATGCTCAAGTAACATGACATGAGATACGAGCAAGTTTATTAGCCTTGTAAAATGGAATGGTGGACCAATCAAGCTTGGAGACAACACCATAACAAGAATATGTGATAAAGGCATAATAAATATTGATGGAAAGACTAGGACAAAAGATGTATTATATGTAGAACGTCTCAAGCACAATATTCTTAGTGTAAGTTAGATGTGCAAAAAAGGATATAATCTCATTTTCCATGCACAAGGTTGTGAGATCAGATGAGAAAGTACTAGTAAACTAATGGTAGAAGCATGCAGGACAAAGAATAACTTGTATAACCTTAGTGAAGTCAAGGGAAGGATCTGTCTTCTAGGACAGACAAATGAAAGGTGGTTGTGGCATAAGAGAATGGGACACATCAACTTTGACAGTCTTGTGAAGACCGGCTCTAAACATGCAATTAGAGACATGCCAAAGATTGCCAAGCCTACAAGCACCTTTTGTGAAGAATGTCAAATTGGGAAGTAGACAAGGACCAGGTTCAAGACCAAGGAGTATTCTTCCACAAAGATATTAGAACTAATTCATACAAACTTGTGTGATCCTACCAAAACAAGGAGTCTTCAAGGTGAAAGGTACTTTATGTTACTCATTGATGATTATTCTAGGATGACTTGGGTCACATTTTTGAAAGATAAATCAAAAGCTTTTGGGAGAATTAAAATTTTCATGTCTATGGTTGAGAATGAAATGAATTCTAGAATCAAGTGTTTAAGATCTGATAGAGGTGGTGAATTCACTTCAAATGAGTTTGAGGAATTTTGTGAAGAACATGGAATACGAAGACACTTCTCTGCTGCAAGAACTCAACAAAATGGAGTTGTTGAAAGGAAGAATAGGACAATACTAGAGATGGAAAGAACTATGCTGAATGATGCAAAAATTCCTAATAGGTATTGGAAGGAAGTAGTACACACTGCAGTTTATATTCTCAATAGAGGACAGCTAAGAGTAAATAGCACTAAGACACCATATGAGTTGTGGAAAGGCAGACTTGCATCTGTCAAGCATTTTAGGGTGTTTGGTAGCAAATGTTACATTACAAGGGATGGAGACAATCTAGGAAAGTTTGATTCTAGATCAGATGAAGGAATCCTCCTTGGCTATTCAACTAGAAGCAAGACATACAAGTGTTTTAACAAGAGGTTATAAAGGGTTGTGGAAAGTGTAAATGTTAGAATTTATGAAGAATTACATCCATCCACACATGATCAAGAAGACTGTTGCTTAGAGGAATCTGTTTGCATAGAAGAAGAAGCTGAAGTTGAAGTAGAAGAAACACAAAGGGAGATCACCAAGAAACCTACAAAGTATGTTCAGAAGAATCACTCTAAAGATCAGATCATTGAGAATAAGGATGATGGACTTGTAACTAGGAGAAAAATCAGAGAACAAGTAAACTTCTTACTATTGTCCAAGATAGAACCAAATAATTTCTCTGAAGCTAGGAAAGATGAGAGTTGGATTCAGGCCATGCAAGAACTAAATCAGATTGATAGAAATGAGACATGAGAAATTGTTCCAAGGCCAAGGGATAAGAATGTGATTGGCACCAAGTGGGTATTTAGAAATAAGTTGAATGAAGAGGGAGAAGTGGTTAGAAACAAAACAATGTTGGTCTACAAGGGCCTCACAAATAGAAGGCATTGATTTTGAGGAGACATTTGCCCCTGTAGCAAGCTTGGAAGCAATTAGAATATTTTTGCATTTGCAGTTCACAAAGACTTCAAGGTGTATCAAATGGATGTCAAATCTACTTTCTTGAATGGTAATGTAGAAGAAAAAGTTTACATAGAGCAACTTGAAGGATTTCAACTATCAAAAGATCAAAATTTTGTATACAAACTTAGAAAGGCTTTATATGGTCTCAAACAAGCCCCTAGGGCATGGTATGCAAGGTCAAGGACAAGTACTTACACCAACAAGGCTTCAAGAAAGGTATTGCAGACAATAATCTCTACGTCAAAGCAGAAGGTGAGCACATGTTGATAGCATTAGTATATGTTGATGACATTATCTTTAGTTGGCAATAATGGTATGTGCAAGAAGTTTGTAAAAGAGATGCAGGCATTTGAGATGTTTATGATAGGTGAACTTTCATTCTTTCTTGGACTTCAAATTGTTCAATCAGACAAGGGTATCTTTATTTCACGAGCTAAGTATATCAAGGAAATGTTGAAAAAGTTTGGTATGGATGGCTGCAGACCAGTAAGTACACCTATGGTAATAGGTTGTCATCTTAGCAAGGATGATGAGTCACTTCAATCTGATCAGAATCTATGTAGGTCCATGATAGGAAGCTTATTATACTTGACTACATCAAGGTCGTATATTATGCAAGTAGTTTGTATGGTGGCTAGGTTTCAAGATGATCCAAATGAGACATGTGAAGGATGTTAAAAGAATGTTTAGATACTTGAAGAGCACATTGGACTATGGATTATGGTATAAGAAGGGAAAGGAGTTCTCTCTGACTGCATATACATATGCAGATTGGGCTGGCAACATTGATGATAGGAGAAGCACAAGTGGTGGAGCTTTCTTTCTAGATGATAGATTGGTTGTAAAGCAAGAAGAAAGATTCAGTCTCTTTGTCAACAACAAAACCAGAATACATAGCTGGAATATCTTGTTGTACTCAAGTCTTATGGATGAAGCAAACACTAAAGTATTAAGGTAATATATGGTGAGCCCATTCCTATTTTGTGTGATAATACAAGTGCCATCAACATATCAAAGAATCCAGTGATGCATTCTAGAACCAAGCATATATCTATTAAGTATCACTTCTTAAGAGAAAAGGTTGCAGATCAGGAGGTAAAGTTGGAGTATGTCACCACAAAAGACCAGATTGCATATATTTTCACAAAGCCACTTCCTAAGGAGACTAAATTGAGTATCTTAGGCAAAAGTTACGAGTTATTGCTCCTTTTTCTTCTCACAAGTAGAAGTGAAATTGAAATACCTATCTAGGGGGAGCAGCTCAAGGCATATTCTTCATCCCTAGTTGGACATTAGCTACCTCTCAGAGGGAGCATGTAGACAGAAGACAATATAGATAATCAAGTTTGATGTAGATAGGGGGAGACATACTGATAATACAGTACCCTTTGCCATTGATGTCAAAGGGGGAGAGATATGGTAGAGGGGAGAGATATACTAAGGATGAGCAATACAAAAGAAGCGAATTATATTTGTGTTGCCATCAATGATAAAGGGGGAGATTGTTGGAAATGTTGTCATTGATATCAAGTACATGAGATTGTTGGAAATGTCATTGATGTTAAGGCAATGGAGGGTAAAGTATAGTTAAAAGATGTTAATATAAATGCAAGATGTTAATGTTATCATTTGTCATTATGTTAACACACCAGGATCAACTATTCATAATTATGTACTACGGTTGCGAAAGTCTGGAGATGTTTACGACAATTTTTTGAGGTTCGTTGCTCAGAAGTAGTTATGTTCCCTAGTATCACATTCTATCACAGTTGATTGTTTGGCTTTGTAGTTTGGAGGTTATGAATAGAAAAGAAGAAGGCATGTTACATCTCAATTACATAAGTTATGGATTGCCACAAAGATATCTAGGGCATCTGAGTCAAGACAGTGAAATTGATTAACAGGAGTGTCAGTGAAGACTACCATATACTACTACATTTAGGTTTATGGTCTTGCAGTTTGGAAGATAGAATTAGTTGGCCATTATGTTGGTTTGGTCCAAGTTTTAGGTGATTTGAGTTATTGCAAAGGTATTTGGAAGTATCAGTGTGAAGACAATGTAGCAATGTGACAAGAAGTTAAAGTGTATGTATGTTTGAGAGCTTACGCCAGTATCCTAGATGAGTGCGCCAACATGGGAATTTGTGAGAAGGTAATTTGGGACTAGGAGAGCTCATGGAATGAAGTGCATAATGTGAATTCACTCCTATGTTATTGCATAGGGTTTGGAGTCGATCTAACTACACGTTACATGATCTAAGGGGTCAATGCCGACATAAGTTGTCTTGGAGAGATATGTTAAGTGGTTCTAAGCCAATGCAGATGATATGGAAGAGCTTTTTGATATGAAGTGTATAATGATCCTTCATTTCTACATTACTACATTTGGTTTGGGATAAAAGTGTATATGCAAGGTCGACTACACATCTCATGTGGCATAGAGTTATGCACCACCTTGTAGCCAACACAGATGATCTAGAAAGAGTCGCGGATGGTGTGTATATATATATATAAGTGACTTGAAGCTAGTTTGAATTATGAGTTATGTGCGGTAAAAGGTAAGCAGTATATTGTGTAAGTAATGTGCGAAGGGCATGAATAGAAGATGATCAAGAGTTCGCACAATTTAAGTTAGTAATAGTATAAGCATATTGTTTTATTTGAAGAAGAAAAATGTTAAGAAGTGTGTGATGTTCTACATTTGAAGGTGTGCAAAAATTGATATATCAGAATCTGAGTTGGTGCTCAGTGGCAGGGTCGATGCTCTGTGTGGAAAGATCTTGATCCTAATTCAGTCAGCTGAAGTTGGTGCTTCATAGCTGGGTTGGTACTCAGAGTGGATTGATCTAGATCCAGTTTCCTACTTATTGAAGTTGGTGCTTCATATTCTGAGTTGGTGCTCAGTTTGAAAAGGGGATTATAGCCTCCTATAGGTTAGTTCCTACAAATCTGTAAAAGGATTGGTGTCCTTCTCAGGTTGAAATCCTTGTGGGTTGGTGCCTAGAAAATATTGTAATTCATTGATTCTTTTTGTGAGACTAGATTTGGGCAGTAAACCCAAGTAGCTTTTCTCATCATGGTTTTTCCCTTCTAAGTTTCCACGTAAATCTTGTGCTCTCTTGTTGGGATGTGTAGATTTGGTTATGTTTGCATAGTTCTTACATAATCTGATTGATGTGGTAAAGATCTTGATGTTGCATTAGAGTTCAAGTAAAAATTTGTATATATTGATTCACCCTCCCTCTTAGTATATCTATGTGTTCTAACATTCTTTTCTCATGAAGGTCATCTTTTAGTTGGCATGTTGTGTGGTGGATTTTAGATTTCCCATGGCTTCATGTTTCTTCATCTTGGTGGGATCTGATTATTCTTTGTGTCTCATCCACTATCTAATCCACCTTGTTTCCACATGTTCAACAAGTATTGAAACAAAGTTTAGATACTTTGCAAACCCTGCTAAAGATGTTCACTCCCACCTACCCCATCCTATCCTTCCCTTATTAAAATGAAAATTTATTGTTGACTTTTTGTTAGTTATTTTGCCTCCTCAGCCTTGACTTTGCTCCTTGGGTCACTTGTAGATCTATCATGGTAGGATGATTCAAATGTTTCATCTTGAGTCATGTGCTAGGTTGTGGCAAGTTTGTTCATTTCAAACCTCCTTCATGACATGACAAATATTATAATGATGTTATGATTAGCGGTTGTTCTTGGTGGTTGGTTTCAAGTCATTGTTGTATGTTTTTAATTGTGTGTAGTTATGAGGGCTTGATGTGTTTATCCTTGAGAGATGTATATCATGCCATCCCAGGTGGATCTCTCTTCCCAAAAAAACATTTTTCTAACAAGGCCTTGTGGGAATCTTGTAGGCTAGATCTAATTGGCTATTTATTTGAAATCTCTCCAAGAGGTAGGATGCAAAAGGCTTTATATAGATGATCATTTGTGATATTTTAGGTTAGTCACCGAGCTGCTTTTCTAGACACAAGTCTCTGTAGATGGGTGTTTTTGCACACAACTTAGATAAAATACTGAGTACTCTTTCTCTCTCTTGAAAGGAATCAAATCCCATAGAAAATGAAAAATAACTACCCAAAGGTCTATATTGCCAAGTCTTGGCCTTGTGAAATGACTCAGTTGTTCAATGTATTTGTTGTTCAACATGGGGCCTTACATTGGAACCAGAAGTATGGGTTTCTATGAGTGATATACTTCAAAAAATGTGAAAACCCACTTACATGTTTCAGACTAAAAATAGTCCTAATCATCAAACTTAGCAACTAGGGTTGACTCTACCAAATCTAAACTTTGCTATTCAAAAAAGGTTCAAAAGATAGCGGAGATAGAGAAAGGTTTAGAAATTCCTAAGGGTAGCTATGGGTACAATTCAGTGATTCAGATATACATATCTCAAAATAAATTAATTCCTGCTTAATCAGACAAGTTACAATGCCACAAAAATAGTGCAATCTTCAAAGGAAATTAGGATTTTCAAATTATAACAATTCATTAAACACCCAAATATTGGTGCAACTTAATCAAATCCCCATAATCAAACTAAAATTCAAATAAATGTTTAGACTAACCATGCACAACAACTTACAATCAGTACTTTGCCAATGGTATGAACATGAGATCCATCAAATATTAAGAACAACTCATCACAAATGCAATTGAACTTTAACTAATGTGTAAAAATGAACCATAGAACCAAATTCAAACCAATAAAACAACTCAATTTGATAGAAACAAATTAACTTCAGTTTGTATTGATTTAGAAAAATGGCAGTCTCAACAATTCTATCTTTTCACCTATAACCTTTACAAAGAAAATGAGTACCTTTATAGAGGAGGCAAGAGCACTTAGTATATAATGATGGTGTGGATTAATCCAACACTAAGGGTCCATATTCCATAAGCATTTAATATTTGTGGCAAAGTAGTTATAAACTTGTTTTTATTTTTGTCCTTCAGGAAAAAGATAAAATTACACTTTTTGAGCTAGTCAAATAAGACAAATCTTTTAATTTTTGAAGAGTTGACAGAGAAAAAAATTTGGCACATTTTTGGAGGTGGGCACTCCAACTAGGACTAACTAGGCTAATTTTGATGATTGAAACTGATAGAAATTAAGCTTTAGGGCTAGACGTTTTATCTGTAATAATGATTTTTTCATTTCGCTTCTCAGTGAGTGATGGATTTAAGTCTTCAGGAGGAGGACCCTTCGTACTACGTAATGTGTATATTTGAGTATCATAGGTCCTAGCAAACAAATTGAAGGAAAAGTTTCTAGTAGGGGCCCCTTCTGAAATTACTTGATTTTATGCAAAAATAACGCAACTGCATTCATACTGGTTGAATTGAAATCAAGGGAGTTTCTTGCAATCATCCTTGAAGCAATTGTTTCCATTGAGACTTAAATAAGTCATCATTCTTAAGTGACCTAGTATCCATTTCAGCTCTTTCACCAATGTATTGTCTAGTCAGGTCACTTAATATATCTGAACAATCATTAAAAATGTCGAAAGTCTAAGAATTTATATGACCCGCTTCCTGTTTAGCCTTATCAATTTTTTTTTTCAATACTTCATTTCTTCAACCTAGTAATAAGGAGCTTTCATATTGTCTTTCGTAAAAATGTTTTTAGCCAACAAAATTTTTGTAGACAATCTGCACATCATTTCTATTCATGAGAAAATATCGACATGATATTCTTCATTTGCATCATAGTCTCCCAAGAGATTTGTCATGTCTTTCTTGGCGGCTGAGAAATCCTTCCAAGACTACACAGCCTCGCCAATTACTTGACATTATTTTTCATAAATTTCATCTAGCCAATCCCGAGTTGCCTTGGCCATGTGCTTCATTTTATCTAATTAATTGACTTCTTTCTTGGATAAGATGACCAGAGGAACTACAATGCCATCATCCTTCTATAGTGGACCCACTAAATTCTTGATATAGGCTTGTAGTTTAGCCACTTAATTTTTTAGTTGTTTCATTGTTAACTCATCTTTATGCATTCACTATACTATGGTTACCACAAAACCTTGTAATTCTTTGATTCCTAGGTTTTGGTTGTTGCTCCCAAATTTACAGAAGAAATCTAGAAATCCTTAGTAGTCTTTGTTATCTTTGTTGACTGTCAGAGTCACAAAATGAGCAAATCTAGAGCCTGAAGCATCCCTTGTAATATGGGACTGAACCTTAACCTTCTTTTCATCTTTAGGCTTTTCAAGCCTGTTAAGAAAATTTGCTAAGTCCAAAGTTGGGGTTTCCACAACTGGTTTACACTTTAACCTACTTTGCAACCATAATGGGGTTGAAGAATCATCGATGTTATATGCTATTTGATGTTGCTAGGAAGAAGAGATAGGAACCTCATGTTGTTCAACGTTTTTATTTACTTCATCTCCCATGGAATGATCCTTTAGATTAGATTCCTTATTAAGTTCAGAGTCAAGTGGTTCTTGTGTGGACACTTGCTCAGTCAATGGAACATATTTATAAAACCATGTTTGCTCAATTTATTTAGGAGGGCTCAATGTTTAGTCACCAATTACTTATGGCACCTCCTCACTTATTACATTTTCTTGCTGATTAGTAGCTATATCATCAATTTTATCACCCATATTTGTACTTTGATCAACATTTACAAGTTTATCTATAGTTTCAACATGAACCTCTTCTTGTGCAACCTTTGTAGACTTAGTCTCTTCATTAGTAGCCCCTTGCATTTCCATCTCCCTATATACTTTGTCTATGCCTTCTAGGAATGGAAATTCCAAACTTTGAGTGTCAAAACCAACAGTGTCTGGGGACACCATTGCCTTCTTTACATTAGAAAGAACTAACAACTACAACCTCATGAGGAAAGGTGTGGGTTAGTTAAGAAACAAAAGAAGAAGGGATGCTTTTTATGATATAAGGAAGGGTGGAAATGGTAGGTACAAAAGTAGGGATAGGCATTTGTATTTTTTATATGAAAGAAGGTAGTGGTAGTGAAGTATGAGGAAGTGAAATGGAAGAGATTGAAATGGATTGAAGCATGGGTGAGGATTGGATAGGGGTGATGGAAAAAAGAGCAACCATGGGAATAGTGGAAGTGTAAGGTGTGGAAGTCAGGATGTCATGGTGACAAGAGGAATGAAAGAGGATAAATGCTAGTGAAAGAGGAACTAAGTAGGGAAGCAGAAAGTGGAATGGAAACTCTGAGAGGGGAAGAGAAAGAGGAAATAGTAGAGGTAGGTGGTGGAAGTGAAACGGTACAAGAGATAGGAGTGGATGGAGCAAGAGTAGTGGAGGAGGAAGAAATAAGGAGTGGAATGGAAGTTATGCCTGTAGAAGTGGGAGGTGGCATAGTTAAAGGAATTGTTGAAGAGATTGAATCCTTCTTTCCTTTCCTTGGCCTTTTCCTTAATTGACTTTCTTCCTCATCCTCTTCATCTTCTTCCTAGTCATCTTTCCTTTTATAAACTCATGCTTTCTTCGAAGGAGATTTTTGACTTCCCCTAATTTTAGTTTAAGTAACAGGGAGCCTCTTGACCACTTTTTATTTTCCTTTCCCTTTATCCTTAGGTGGAGGCACCACTATTTCATCTTTAGTTTCTTCATTGTCAAAATCTACCCTTTTACCTTTTGAACTAGTAAGGCCTCCTGCTTCACCAGAAGGTCCTTCCTCACCATGTATTTTAGGTTTCCTTATTGTTCTAGGTTGGATTGGGGTGTATGTCAATTGGATGCCCTGATTCACCAATTGAGCCACCTGGGAATCCACCCATCTTCTGCTATATCTGATATTTTATTTCATTATTTCCTCTAGTGAGCTTACTTCCTCTTCAGCACAATTGGGGAGAGAGAGTGGTTGATTAAATAACCTTGCATGCTCTGCTCCTTGAACTAACTATTACTAAATTTTGTTCACACTAAATTTAGTTGGACCTAATTTGTAGTTGTTTCAAAAGGAGTAAAAGAAAACTTTTAAGTTATTGCCATCAGTGAATATTTGATGTCTTGACACAAGGAAACAATGATCAGTTGTCATGATAACTCAACAGTCCAATCAAGACTATCAAATCATCATGACAAGTGAATATCCATGCCAAGAAATCAAACAGTCAATGAGAGATAGTTGATCTAACTATTTTTTATCTTTCAAAGTTATAAGACAATTTGATCATTCAAGTAATTATATTTCAAGTGTGAAAGAAAGGTATTCATTTGAAATGTCATTTCATATCATATTTGGAACATACATTCAGTTTCAGTTATTCTATCCTATGCATTGATTAAAAAAGAAACATACATAAATCAATTGCATAAGGTAAATTAACTAATCATGTTTAAAAAAAGTGTTTAAATATGTCCCACACAAGCTGTGGGAGTGACTAAACTGAGCAATGTAGACATATGCAAGCTATAGATATGATGATAAAAGGAAATGGAAAAGAACACACGAGAATATTAAATATCCATCATTGCCTTTTGTTTGAAGGTTGATGCCTTGTTGGTGACTGATCTTCATATCTTCATTTTCAACTCTAGTCATGTCAGTGAACCTGCAAAAAATTTGGAGAAGATCCTGTAAGAGCTCTAGATATTTAAGACTATCATATGCTTTTATCAAACATACTTATCAACTTGCAAATATCATGCATTTCATATGAAGGAGTCAAATCAGACATGTACAATAAATTAGAACATCATGAGAAAGATCAATCAACTTCATAAGGTATGTTTTATGCTAACTTGTTTGTTCACTATACAGGTATAGGAAAAGTAATGTTGCTGATTTGAAGACATTAAAACATGTGGAGGAAATGTGGCTCCCACAAAGGTTGAGCCCAACATGTTTCCCTTTTCTATTCATTTGAAAAGGATATTAGATTGAAAGACATGATGTATCATTCAAGATAATATTATGCATCATAAAGTCAACTTGTAAAAGAGTGAAGTCATCATGATAAAGATGAAAAGGAGCAGTTGCTCCTATAAACTATGCCCACTTAATAATAAACTATCAAAATTAGATCAGATGTTCAAACAAGAGAAACAATGATCCTTATTAAGTGCCATGCAAGTACAATGTATTGATCAGAGAAGTGATTTAAGTCATAAAAGGTATTTTCCTATTATTTCTGATTTAAATTGAAGTGATTTTGTTGTTTCATAAAAATCATGTGTTGTTTCAACATATAAATGTCATATATTTTTATACATGACTGAAATCAGACCTCAGATGTCATAGAAGTACAAAAAGTGTAATGGATTTCCATGAGAAATTAGGATATGCCATGAGTGAATGATAGTAAATGAGCAGTAAGAAAGTTGTTTTGAAGCTTACACACGTTATAATAGATTGTTATGCTAAGAGGTCATCAACCTTGTGATGACAGTCATCAAAGTTGAAAGAAACAGTCCCTAAAGGGACAGTCATTCCAAGATAATAGGAGCAGTCACCAAAGATTCTTGATGTAATAAAAAGTATAGATACAACATAAAGTATATAGGTTGGAGTTATGTGGTCAAATCATCATGAGAGTGCCATATCTTCTATATGTGGCAACAAACCATGCTTCATCACTATATACACTTCATGAAAGAGACAATGATCAAACATCTCTGTCAACCTGAGAGATATCAAACACAATGAAATACTATCAAATGACTATGAACAATGCAGAAAGTAGCCTTGCTAAAATAGCCATTTGGAGCAATCCAGATGAAAGATTATTCAAGAGTTAACCTTGGAAAATAAGAATAGTACAAATATTTATCTCTTTTTATTGTAAGGTGTAAAATTGCTAAAAAGGTGATCAATCATGAATGAACAGTCAGAAAACAGTGATAGGATACATCATGAACAACAAGATAGATCAGGATACTGGCATGTATAGAGACCCCCATGATAGCAGATACACATAATTCTCATACAGAACAACCTTCACATTTAAGGAGCAGGCCAATCAACAGAGGCAAGTGCAAATGAGCCATCAAGATGAACATACATAAATAGTCATGGTAGGCATGCTATTCTAGAATGACCATTCCTAAGTTTCATCCACTTCAATAGTTAGCAGCTCAGTCTGAATAATAAAATAAGATAGGAAAGTGTACGTCTACTACAGGAGATTGGAATTAATCACAGAACCTGTACACAGTGGAAGAGGGTAGAAGATCACAATGCTTCAAGGGGACTCATGGTAGCCATGAATGAAGAGAGAGTTTGAATGCATGAACACAAAAAGTATGATAGTTAAAAGGGGTCAGTCCTTTGACATCCTCATAATCAATGATATGTAAAAAAGTAGAGTGAAGATGGTCACAACAAACTGATAAAGTGCAAAGAAGAGCTCACATGGCAGTTAGGTGTAGGTCTTCAAGAAGTTTTAAAATTTGGAAGATGAAATTACAAAGAGCCTTTCATATACATTACAGAGGACCCATCTCAAATCATTTTTGAAACCCTTGGGGTGTTGCCACAATAATGGGTTACACTTTCTGGGACATCCTATTTTTGCTGAAATCACATATTTTTAGAAAATATAATGATTTAAGCCTTTAAAGGTTCCATTTAAAGGATTTTAATTGAAGAGGGTTTGATCAAACCCCCTTAGATTCAAACCCCCTTGGATAGAACCCCGCTAGTTTTAAACCATATCTATAATGGAGTCTCCTCTACACCTATCAAAATGTTGATAAAAAACCACTTTTGATTTACCTTTTGGGGGATCAAATGAATTAATTTAAAATTTATGTTTTGTAAGTATGTAGTCCTTATTATAAGCTTCCCAAAAAGTATAATTTTAAATATATTTAATTTGATTATTATATTTATTTTTTTATTTCTTGTGAATGTAGGTTTTTCACCGAACATCAAGTTCTCTGTTCTACACACATGGAAAATTAGTAAATTAGTGAAAAAAAATCTGAAAATATCTATGCCCTAGGTATTGACGTCCTTGTTTCAACAAAAAAATAAAATTAAATTTCAATACATACAGAAAAATTTATGTTTTACGGAATACACCTATGTCTAAATTAAAATTGGTTTGACTTCAAAACTTAATTAAAAAAAATATTCAACAAAACATTATGAAACCAAATGCATGCCCTATATATCAGCATTACCAATCTAAATTCAAAAGAATCTGAATTTTATCCTTTGTAGAAAAAAAGTTATGTGCTACAAAATACACATCACTTTAAAAAAATGTTGTTTACTATTAAAAACTAGTTATCAAAGGAGATGCAAAAAAATTTACAATTTAACTCCAAATTTTTAAAATATATATATTTAGAATCTACAAACAAAATCTCACAAATCACTAGTTCACATCATCTTCAAATTCCTAACGGTTTAGTGGCTATAGGTGTCAGAAAGTGAAGATTTAGTTCAAAATGTTGATTTCAATATCAAGTTTGGCCAAAAAGTGTAAACCATTATTGTGGGATGACCCCTTGCTACATTTTGTCTAGAGTCAAAGTAATGCTACACAAAAAAATAGAAATGCCATGATCGTTACAGGACAAGACTTATATGCAAAGAAATTTCAAACCCTCACTGTCAATGTTGAAAACATTATGGTTTTACATCTGCAGAGGAGTGAAAAAGCTACAAAAAGAAGGTATTGTCATGGCCATGACACAGAAGGCATTTTTCATTCAGAAATGCAATACCCATTTCATTTTTTTTGAAACCCTCATATCTTTTCTTACATACAGTCAAAGGAAAAGTATTGAAGTGATGCTGGAAGGAGAAGGAGCCATAGAAGCCATGACTATACCAGAGAGATCATTTTATACCTGTTGATAAAACTTTTCAAAACCCTTATCAAGAATCAGGTTATAGTTCGAAAAAATGAGATTCAGAGCTAGAGAAGGAGGCTCACCTCATTTCTTTTTTGTAGAAGAAGACTGTAGCAGGCCGTGGCCTTTATTCTTGAAGGTTTTTTGCATACAGAGTTATTTTACAGATAAAGAAGACAACATAGAGGCAATAAAAGTTTTGTTAAAAGATGTGATAAATACTCAGCATAGAAGTTATCATGTCCCCTTTTATTTGATTCATGGTGGAGGAGATATTTTCTAATTCAAAATATTTTTCCTTGGGCTAAGGTATGGAAATTGGAAAATGATTATATCTAAAATTGGTTATTTGGGCCTAAATCATTTATTAATTCTTATTTATGACAAAAAGGGTCAAATAATTAATTTAATATTATTATTTTAGATTATTTACCCAAGGAGGGGAGTGTTATTTCATGTGAGAAGGTTTGTAACCTCCAGGTTTAGGTGGCAGTCTTTTTTTTTTTAAAATGTGTCTGGTAAACTTTTTAATGTGACCGGTGTCACTGGTGCAACACGCCCTCCGGTTCCACACAAATGCTTTTGCCTGGAGCAATGAACTGGTGAGGCCACAACATGGGGGACCTCATCCCTTAGCAAGAACACTTCAAACCTGCGAGCTTGTTGGCCCAACAAAGGCATAAAGCCTGTGAGCTTGTTGGCCCAACGAAGGCATAAAGCCTGTGAGCTTGTTGGCCCAGCAGGGGTTTGAACTTTGGTGGCCGCCACTACAACCAAGTGACTTAATCACTGAACCACGCCCTTATCAGCTTAGGTGGCAGTCTATTATTAGCAGATTCCTTGGCAGTTTTTATGACAACTTGCATGCAGGGAGTTATTATTTAATTTTGGTGGGGAATCTTGCAACGGTCATTATAGTGGGCCTATTTTGAAGGGAAAATGACATAATAATATTATTTTACTTATTTTTCCAAGAGGGGGTCATTTGGGTTTGCTCCTCTATATATTTGTAGGCAAAAACATATTTCAGGCATGTCAATTTATCATACAAAAACTCTACCGAAAATTGTCTGGACACTTGTGTTCATACAAAATCTTCTGTGGATGAAAACCCATTGGAGATTGGATTCAGAGGACGAAACCCCTTTGGTTGAAAGAGCAATTTCACTTAGAAATTACATTGGAGCTTAAGGATTTGCAGTTAGTTCAGTAGTTTCAAATGTGTGTGTTGCAGGTTGCAGGTTGAGTTTTGGAGAGAAGTTGATGTGGTTTTGGTGTTGTGTGTTGTAGATTGATTTTTTGTTGTGGAGAAAATTATTGCTGTTCATATGTTGTTTTAGATCAGTACCATAAATCATTGTATCCATCTTTCAGTTGGGTGAAGATTGTGTGTAATCTGTATTGTTTCAGCAGTGTGTTTCCTAGAAGTTATTGTGGGTATTTTAGAAAGTGTTGTATCTAGATTTGGTTGTTGTTAGAGAAGTGACTTGCTATTGTTTTATATCATTTTTTGGATGTTTATTTTCCCTACCATACAATTTCCTAGTGTTGTGGAGCTATATTTGCAGTTTGGGCAAAATAGTGTTAATGGCAGTGTGTTTGCAGGTTTGGAGTGTGTAGTTTGAGTAGTTTTCAATGTGGTGTTTCTAGATTTATTTTAGCTTGTTGATGTTGTTGTTGTGATTGTAAATCAGTCCCACTTTACTTTCATAAGAGAATCAATTAATATAAACTTGGGCTCATGCATTATTATTTATGTGCTTTTGGGTGAAATCGGGTGTAGTGAAATTGTTAGATTTGCATGTATATTTATGCTTGTGATTAAATCTGGTAATTTTATGATATCCTATAGAAAGAGGCCATAATTTTTCTGTTATTCTCTATTTATTATTAGAAATTTAAGTTTGGCTAAGATTTCCTTTGATTTGGGTAAGAAATTGTCAATTTTAGGATTAATCGGTGTAGGGAAAATTGGGGGTTTTGAAAGTTATTTAAAATTTTATTTTCAGATTTGATTGTTGGATGCAAATATTTTTTTGAGACATTACAGTGGTATCAGAGTTGAGGTCTCAAGGTTGAGACTCTTCAGGGCGAGCAGACTGTAATGTCCCGTAGGTTGGCGGTGGGTGATGTGCCCCACTAGGTGGGAGATGGGCCCCACCTCAAGGGAGATGTGCCCCTTCCCAATGCTTGTGGCCCAAGGTCTTCTCATGGATACTCTGGTGGGGAGATGAGCCCCCACTCTTAACGCCAGGGAGCGCCATTCACCATCAGTCTAGGCTTTTGGCATAGTGGTTTCCTTAGCTTGGTATCAGAGCATGATCTTGCCAGCTGTAGGGTACATTAAATTATTTATCATGGGAGGATTCTTTAGATTTTTAAAAGTTGAAAACAATGCAGATAAAATGATGGAAATATAGAGAAATCAAGATAAATTGATCCATTCACTTCAAAAGTTGCAGGATAGCATGCAAAATTTATTTTTAGCTAAAACATCTAAAAAAGAAGAAGGTTCTTCAAACAACGGTGCAACAAATAATGTTTCCCCTAGAGATTCAAAATCCATATTTTTACCTGAAGATGATCATGAGAAATTTCTCAAATGGCGTGTAGAATACAACTCCATGATTGATGAAATCAAAGCTGATATGTCTTGGGGAGAGTATGTGAAGTTCCTCAGGAAGAGTGAACTTTTGAAAAGAGGTCAAGGGCATTACCAGATTCAAGGTAATGGGGAGTTGAGGAATAAGTTTAAGGGAGGATTCTAGAAAAAGCCATATCATGCACCCACACCTGTACAAAAGAATACAAGTCTAACTATTATAAAAAAATGGATGAAGACACCAAAAATGAATTGAGCAGAAAAGGGCTTTGTTTTACATGCAAAGAACCTTGGGAGCCAAGTCATAGATGTGGGAGCAATGAAGAGAGAAAGCTAGAAGAGGGACCAAGAGAACCTGAAAGGAGATAATGGAACTAGAAGGGGTGATGGATACACCTGAGTCATGACTTCAATATGAGGAAGAAATAGTGATGGTGCAGCATAATGAAAAATTAGATTTGCAATAAATTGAAAGGAAGCAAAACTTAGAGGAATCCACCATACAGTTTGAAGGTAAAAATTTATTTATCATAAAAGATGTTTATTTGACTTCTAATGTTTGCATGTGCCAGGAGAATATTGATGAAGTCAAGGAGGAAATATCACTTGTTGAATACAAAAGTGAGGAAGTTGCTATTGCTCAAAACTCTTCAATAAATCTTCAAAAGATTAAATCAATTCTACATAAGGGAGATCTACAAGATATTTGTAAACTTGAAGGTGAGAAAAATCTTTTATGTCATCAGGTTGATGGTGTTGTATCAAAGGTCTCAATAAGGGAAGACTTACATGTGGAGCATTCCTACAAAAGAGAAAATAATGTCATGAATCAAATAGTTTATGAGGAGTTTCAGGATGACCATATTGAGAGGTATGTACATGAGGAAAGTTCTTCACCAGACACTAAGGTTGGACTTCAGCTTGCTGAAATTGTTGGATCAACAACTAGTGGTATGCAATTTGATTATCTTCATGATTGTAGATTATGGCATGAAAGTAATAATACTAGAAAAGATTTGATGCTTTATAATCTATCATTACAATTTTCTTGTAATCATGAAAAGTATCATATGGAGGATGAAATAAATTAAAGTTGCTCATACATAATGGTGTGGGATCCTGGTGCTTATTCTAAAGAGCTACAAAAAAAGAATATGGAGAAACAAATGAAGGCTGAAATTCTTGATGGGTTTGCAAATAGATTCATCATTCCATGCACCTAGAGAAGTAGAAAATTTAATACAACCTTGAGTGAGAATAAGGTATGTTTTGAATATTATTTTATGAGAACTAACAAGGTTATGGAAGTTCAGTATCTACATTTCTTGAAGCAACTCATGGGAAATGGTAATTCTTTCACTTTCATGCATCTTAAGGGTTCAAGTGGAATACTTTCAATTCAAACAAAGAGTTATGTAAGTTTGCATTTTAAGTTGTGAAATGAATCAAATCTGATTATGGATATGATTCATAAAGTGTTTAATGATGTGGTAGAAAGTGATGATTTCTATGTTGATGTATTGGGAGAAATTAGCATGGTTATGGGTGAAGGATGGTTGCATTTCTCTGGTAAGTTATCACAGGTTCACAGATCTAAGGAGTTTAAGTTTACACCTGAAGAAATAGATGTCATGTTTGGAGGTGTCACTAAGGAAAATCTGAGAATGGTCATAGCTAAGAAGACTTCTTACATGATTCAAAGTTGTAGGAGACTTGTTATTTGCATTCACAAGTACTACAATCTACTACTTTTAGGGTTGTTGATTTTAAAGGGTTTCAGAAGTGTGCAAATGTTTGTGAAGGAATTTTTTTATCATTGCATGGTTAATTGTAGCTTCCATATTGCATACATTTTTGATTTTAATGTCTCCTGACTTTGAATGGCTGATTGCAATCATGCACACTTGCATACGAGATGATTGTTACACATTCATGAGTATTGTAGCCTATGGTATAGTGGGAATTCCAATCTTGGGAAAAAGTATCTTGTAGTTTGTGACCACTAATGGAAAGTTTCTAGTTCATACATGGTCTCCCATAAATGTTACTTTGACTAAATGGATGATTCTTGCTCAGGTTTATCATTTGTTTAGTTATTACATCATTTGTATATGGCTGATTTTGATGATTTCAGTTATGGACAACACTATATTGGTGCATTTGGAGGAAACCTCCTTGCTTGGTGATGTTAGTAGAAGGTCTCCACTATTGGTGACAATTATTCCATCCATAATAACACTAATTGGGAGAAGATTCAAGGAGGTTTGTGACTGTAATGTTTTGTTTTCATCTTACATGCAAGTTGATTTGTGCCATGATTTTGAGAGTCTAATTCATAGTGACATTATGAAACCCATTGGAGCTCAGGACTATAACCACAATTGTTGGCATTGGTTATTCTATTGGACAATTATGGGATTCAAATATTATGGACAATATAACATGTTTCTTGCATGGTTTAGATGGTGGCACCTTGGAGATTGTTGCTACAATGCTACACATCATATGTTCACTGGTATGATTCCACTTAAGGCATTATGTGTTTATGGTGCACTAACTTTCATTGGTTTGACATATACAGTTGAAAGGTTAGAGGTTGCTCATCCCTACATAACCATGAGAGTTCTAGCTCCTATATTTACCAGAGTGCTACAGAGGAAGTTGGGTAAAGTAGCATTGGGTGAGTTTATAGAAGCCCTACAAGGGGATGTTGACTAGTTTGAGATGTGGAGAGAAGGCATCATTCATCATCACATAAAGAAGGAGAATGAAGGGTCTTGGTTTCCTTCATTATTTGATCTGAGTCAAATATGGAAAGGTTTAATCATGCATTTCGTTGTGGATTACCTAAAGGTGAGCATTTATGATGTTATGAGTTATGTACATTTCTTTGTAATTTATCCTCAGAAGGACAAGTTGTTTTTCAAAGAGGTGATCAAAATACATGAGTTGTACAAGGATGTTGTGCATGTTAGAGAGGGTAAATCTTTCAATGTTCTTTGGAAAAATTTATCACACTTGACAGGTATAGGATCGAGGCTTTATGAGCAGTATAGCATGACTTATCACAATGGAACAATGGTTTTTGAGAAATTTGAGTCTGTATTGCTTGAGAACAAGCAATCTTGGGAAGGGAAGACTTGTCATGTCCCCTTTTATTTAATTCATGGTGGAGGAGATATTTTCCAATTCAAAATATTTTTCCTTGGGCTCTGGTATGGAAATTAGAAAATGATTATATCTAAAATTGGTTATTTGGGCCTGAATCATTTATTAATTCTTATTTATGACAAAAAGGGTCAAATAATTAATTTAATATTATTATTTTAGATTATTTACCCAAGGAGGGGCGTGCTATTTCATGTGAGAAGGTTTGTAACCTCCAGGTTTAGGTGGCAGTCTATTATTAGCAGATTCCTTGGCAATTTTTATGACAGGTTGCATGCAGGGAGTTATTATTTAATTTTGGTGGGGAATCTTGCAACGGTCATTATGGTGGGCCTATTTTGGAGGGAAAATGATGTAATAATATTATTTTACTTATTTTTCCAAGAGGGGGTCGTTTGGGTTTGCTCCTCTATATATTTGCAGGCAAAAACACATTTCAGGCATGCCAATTTATCATACAGAAACTCTACCAAAAATTGTCTGGACACTTGTGTTCATACAAAATGTTAGAGTTGGCTATGATTGAAGCCACCTAGGATCTAGGACTTCATGAAAGCACAAGAGAGATCAAATGAAAGAATAATGCCATTCTATCAATGAATGCAAAATATTGTTGTTCTTACAATGTACATGATATGCCTTGCTTATAAAGACAAGGTGAGAGCTAGAAAGGTGGAGATATTCCTACAACATATGTCAATTAGAGGATGATAACTAATTGCACATGTGGAGGATAAGACAACTCACTCCAACTATCAACAACTCAACACACAACTAAACTCAACTAGAAACACCTAAAAACATCTAGTAGACTCACTAAGTCAACTTAATATGTGTGAATTATGTGTGATGTGTGAATATTATTTAACTAGTAAATAGTTAAATAATGTGAATTATCCACACAAGGGTAAACCGGTTAGGTAATAACCCTGTTCACACCAACACCCCCCTTAAGTGCAACTTAGGGAGTATTTAACTAAAGCAAGATGAAATGATGGATGGGTCCTAGCTACTAGGCCATGTTAGGTACCCATGTACAACAAATCTCAAGTGGAGAAAAGGAGAAAACCTCATGGGAAAAAAACTCCTCTCCAAAAGTGAGAATGCATGAAATAATGAAAGTGAAAGAAGTGATAGTAGGAGGACTCAACATGACCCCCCAAGGACAACTTCGATCACATATGTACAATCAAATACCCCCCCATAGGAGAGCAAGTGTGAGACTATAAGTCCCCCCCACAATGAAGAAGCTCCTGTACCAATGGTGAATGCCTGAAAATGAACGCTGGAAAGTGTCCTGTACCTACAAACAATAATTCTCCCCTTATGAAGAAACAAGTCCAAAGGCTGATGTTAAAGAAACTCCACCTCAAGGTATGAGGGAAGAAGTCTCATGATGTAAGCCTCTAAAGACTGCTGAAATGTCCACATGTCAAAATCAAGGAATGCCACAATGCAATGAGGTGTGACCAATCCAAAATATTGGGTAGACTAATGAAGAACAGCCTCTATAGATGAAGTAGATGGGATAACAGTTGTACTGTAACTGTCATCAAAGAGGAGAGATATCCCCTCAAGTGTGTCCTTCAAATCTACAATATGAGACTCACAAAACAAGTCTGACATACCTGTCAAGAAAGTATCCCACAAAGCTATGTCTGAAAGACTGGAATGATCTTCCTCAACCGAAGAAACCATGTTGATGTCGATCTCTAAAGAAGCATGAGGTTGAGGTGATGGAAGCTCAACACTAGTCTCATGAACCAAAGTGGATGAAAGAACACCAAGGTTCAAGTGACCAAACTTCTCCTCAGAAACATGATTCAAACTTGATGCATGAGTGTGAATATCAATCAATGGATCTACATCATCAGAAGAAACAAAATGGGAGAAGGTATACAAGTGAGATGCATGATTAGCCATCCCAACAACAATGATATCTCTGCTCTCCAAGTCTCGAATGATCATTGAATCAGGAGTGAACTCTACTGTCGTCCCTGCGCCACAATGAGTAATCTGGTAGATGGAAAGGAGATTGGTTGACAAAGAAGGTACACACAACACATTGTTGAAAGTACCCTCACTAATATCAATATTCCCTTTACCATTTGCATGCATGTATGTATTGCTACCCATCAAAATAGGTGATGAAGTACATGACTCAAATGAAGAGAACATCCCCTATGAAGATGCCATATAATGAGAAGCTCCTGAATCAAGAAGCCATCTCTCTGATTGAAGACTTGTAGAAGTAAAGAGTGCTTGTCCTTTTCCATTGATTATCTCTATGGCAATGCCTGATGTCCCTATATGTGTAGATGATGATGGTGTCGAAGAAGAGGATGTACTAGGTGATAATGATGGCATTTGGATATTGTGTTTTTGAATAATGTGAGTCAACTCATAACACTTATGCTCATCATGTCCTAGTTTCTTGCAAAATGCACACTTTGGTCTCTCCTTCTTAGATGATTCCTCCTTGGGAGAGGATGAGGACTTAGGTGATTTGGTTGATTCTTTTGCTTTTTCATTGTTCTTGAAATCCTTATTTTTCTGTTTCTTGCCTTTGCTAGTTGAAGCCTTTTGATCCTTTGTACCTTGACTAGCAAGAAGTGTTTGAGATTTAGGAGACTTCAATGTGCCCATGTGTACTAACTTAGTTTTCTCCCTTATGAGTGATGTAGCAAACTCATCAAGTGAAGGAATTGTGAAAGCTTTCCCAAGTGCATCCATCATAGCATAGAAGGTAGAAACAAAAATTGAATAGTCAGGACCAAGCTTGGCAAGGATTGAAAGAATCAATTGAGTGTCCTCTTTCTGAATTCCACATTGTTTGAGCTGTAATCTAAGTGACTTTAGTTTTGTGAATAAGTCTTGGATGCTTGTAAAATTGGTTGGATTCAAACCAATTAGTTCATTCTCCAATTTGAAACCTCTCATAGTATCTTGTTTACTAAAGAGATTTTCTAAGGTAGTCCACACTTCATTAGGTGTAGTACAAGATTCAATATGAAAAAGAAGATTAGGAGAGATAGACAAGCATAGTGTTCCATAGGCTTGATCACATCTATTATACCACTTTCTCTTTTTTGCAGCTACTATTGGTTCAATTTATGTACCCATTGTTACTCTATGAATTTTCAAACTTCTTAAATGAATCTCCATTTTAGTTTTCCACTCATGATAGTTATATGGTGTGAGTAGAGGAAGTTTGTGTGAATCCATGATGCAAGAGTACAAAAAAGAACACAAGAACACCCCCCTGATACTCGATCAAAGAGATCACCCCCCAAAAAATGAATGATTGTGGCACTTTATACTTAGTGCGATTTACAATTGTCCTCAAGGGACCAAAAATGGGAAAGTATGAAAATCTCTTAAAAAAAGTTCCAAAGGATATTACAATAACTCACAATGATTTACCACATCAAATAGATCCCTTCAAAACAAGTTTCACTATCTCAAGTGCCAAAATGTCCAAGTTATCACCCAAAAGTTAAAAAACTGACAAATGGAAGAAAATTAACTTGGAACTAAATCTAAGAAAAGTGCATAGATGGATTTGAAGAGCTCCTGAATACCTTTCCGATGCCAGAGGAATCATGAAAACCAGAGATCGTGGCAAAAAATTGTGAGCTTGGAAACGAAAAATTAAGAACTGTCTTCAAACTACTGTAGTAGTCACTTGCAGTAGAATTTTAGAAAACTACTGACACCATTGCGAAGTGCTCTCTGTCATCTTTCCAATGATATCTCGTTTGCCTGATTTTGCCTCTGTGGACAAAAGTTATGCATAAAAGAAAAAAAGCCCCCTTTTAGGGATTTGAGGGGCAAAAATGGCCCCCTGGCGCTGATGTAGTGCTAACGTCAATAGAATATTCTCTTTCACTAGGAAAAAAACCCACCTGCCAGAAACACAAAAAATTGCCTGAAAACCTCTGTGTTGTATAGAAAATCGCCAGTGTGAGGAGAAAACCATGTGTTGACTTGTCCAAACGACTGAGTTTGATTTACAGACGTCATTCAGTTTCAAGACTACTATTCGGTGTAGACCGCTGGTTTTAATGCCCATGAGAGGCTCAAGGAATATGCCGATAGTAATATCCGACAAGTTTAGAAGATTCCCTGGCGTGGAGCTTTAACGGTGTGAGACAAGTCCAATGCCTGATGGTTTGAGACAAGTCCGATGTCGGTGGAGGTTTGTTTGATGCTGCCGACTAAGGTTTAAACTATTGACACATACCGCCGTTGATTATGACTGAACCCTGCTGAACATGGAAGACCAAGCCTCCAGCCTTTTGTGAATTGTGGTAACCGCTGAGTATTAGTTGCTCGTGGATTTTGAGGCTGTGATTGCCGATTTGAGGTAACCGGTGAATATCGTCGGTGATTGTATGCAAATCTAGATTGCAGACCGCTGGAAGATTTGGTGACTATGAGGTTTAGACCCTAGCCGCTAATGATTGTGAATGTTGATGCCACCTTGAATGGTGAAGATTAGTTGAAGATTGATGTTGTCGGCTGAAGCCTTTCAACTGTCAATAGACTAATCAATGGAGACCGCCAAAATGTAGTAGAGACCACCAGATTTAAGATCTGATGCTGCTGGATAAGACTTTGACTGCTAGAAATTAAGTGATGGCCAGAAAGATTTAAAGCCACTAGAGTTTGTGATTTGATATACCGGTTTACAAGGTCGCCGAGAATGGAATGACCAAATGGTTTTATGAAGATCGCGGTTGTTGAATTTGGTGACCACTGATATGTCTACCGAGGATCTCTAGCAGCCATTGGGGATAGTCTTTGATGCCACATATCGACTGTTTAGATTCACCAGTAATTCAATAAGGATTCTTTGTTATATCCTGCCGAAAGCTTTTAGGCGCCCGCCGACGGATTTGATTCGCCTGCAAGTATATTTGACTGCCGGTGATCTGCTGCCAAAGTCTGTGGATTTCATTAACCACTGCCAGAGCTTATATGATCATTGGTAAATTGTATTGCCCACAGGTTGTCAGGCTTGGGTGGGGCCTGCACTAGGTGGCACCCGCCAGAGATACACTGCAACAGATGCAACAGGGTATGATGTACCCTACTTGCAGACAAAAGAACAATATATTCGCAAACAAAAGAATAAACCAAAGGAGTTTTCTTTGTTACCCAAATAATAAAAACTATATCTGTTGGATAATAAATTGATGAATGGTACACCCTGATTTGCTGATGCAGGTACTATGCAAGCAATACGCCCTGCAAGATTCCGTACGACCAAGGGCAAATTTTTTTTGCCTTTTGAGACAGTAACAGATTTCAGCGTTTGGACAGTTGATCCTTACTGATTTGGCTGCTCTAGACGCAATGGCGGTGTCCGATTTGGGCCAAACTACTCCAAAATTGTTGGTACCTCTTGGATCACGCCAAAGAGCTCCAAATTGAAACCCTCAGCAATTTTTGCTCTGATATCCAATTTGGACAAAATAAAGGGCGATCTTGACTATTTTGGCTACTCTGGACGCAATGGTGAAGTCTAATCTGCAACAACACACACCGAAATGCACCTACAATACAAGGGAAAGAAGGGGAAACCCTCACAAATCTGGTATCTCTATCAATTTTTTTCTAATTCTCCAGGTCATCATTTGATGCGAGAGAAGAGCATACTCAACTATCAAGATCTAACATGAATTATAGTCAAGATCTCTCAAAAAATGACTAACACAAAGTGATTCTTCCTAGAGCTCTGATACCATGTTAGAGTTGGCTATGATTGAAGCCACCTAGGATCTAGGACTTCATGAAAGCACAAGAGAGATCAAATGAAAGAATAATGCTATTCTATCAATGAATGCAAAAGATTGTTGTTCTTACAATGTACATGATATGCCTTTCTTATAAAGACAAGGTGAGAGCTAGAAAGGTGGAGTGAAAGGTGGAGATATTCCTACAACATGTGTCAATTAGAGGATGATAACTAATTGCACATGTGGAGGATAAGACAACTCACTCCAACTATCAACAACTCAACACACAACTAGACTCAACTAGAAACACCTAGAAACATCTAGTAGACTCACTAAGTCAACTTAATATGTGTGAATTATGTGTGATGTGTGAATATTATTTAACTAGTAAATAGTTAAATAATGTGAATTATCCACACAAGGTAAACTGGTTAGTGATAACCTTGTTCACACCAACACCCCCCCTTAAGTGCAACTTAGGGAGTAGTTGACTAAAGCAAGATGAAATGATGGATGGGTCCCTGCTGGTCCATGTCTCAACATGGTATCAGAGCCAGGCCCAGGCTAGGAGCACCAAGCACACAAGAGGTGTGGCTTAAGGGGGGGTGTTGGTGTTGGAAATAAGCCACACCCAGACCAACGATGGACTGGTCCAAGAGGGGCCATTAGCTTAGTGGTAGAGCACTCCAGCAGCGAATGGAAGGTCCTAGGTTCGAGTCCTAGCTAGTCCATGTCTCAACACAAAATCTTTTGTGGATGAAAAACCATTAGAGATTGGAATTAGAGGACGAAACCCCTTTGGTTCAAAGAGAAATTTCACTTAGAAATTGCATTGGAGCTTACGGATTTGCAGTTAGTTCAGTAGTTTCAAATGTTGTGTGTGTTGCAGGTTGCAGGTTAAGTTTTGGAGAGAAGTTGATATGGTTTTGGTGTTGTGTGTTGTAGATTGATTTGCTATTGTGGAGAAGATTATTTATGTTCATATGTTGTTTCAGATTAGTACCATAAATCATTGTATCCATCTTTCAGTTGGGCGAAGATTGTGTGTAATCTGTATTGTTTCAGTAGTGTGTTTCCTAGAAGTTATTGTGGGTATTTTAGCAAGTGTTGTATCCAGGTTTGGTTGTTGTGAAAGAAGTGACTTGCTTCTATTTTATATCAGTTTTTGGATGTTTATTTTCCCTACCATACAATTTTCCAGTGTTGTGGAGCTATATTTGTAGTTTGGGCAAAATAGTGTTAATTGACAGTGTGTTTGTAGGTTTGGAGTGTGTAGTTTGAGCAGTTTTCAATGTGGTGTTTCCAGATTTATTTCAGCTTGTTGATGTTGTTGTGACTCTAAATCAGTCCCATTTTAATGTAATTTCATCAAAGAATCAATTAATATATACTTGGGCTCATTCATTATTATTTCTATGCTTCCGGGTGAAATCAGGTGTAGTGAAATTGTTAGATTTGCATATATATATATTTATGCTTGTGATTAAATCTAGTAACTTTATGATATCCTATAGAAAGAGGCTGTACATTTGCTATTATTCTCTATTAATTATGAGAAATTTAAGTTTGGCTAAGATTTCCTTTGATTTGAGTAAGAAATTGTCAATTTCAGGATCAATCGGTGTAGGGGAAAATTGGGGGTTTTGAAAGTTATTTAAAATTTTATTTTTCAGATTTGCTTGTTGGATATAAATATTTTTTTTGGGACATTATAGAAGCCACGACCATTTGAAGAAGAAAGAAGCCCTATAAGTAACACAAAATACCAGTCACCACTCAAAATAAAGTTTACCTTCTTTCTTGCATTCGATTGCCAAAGATTTGACCGGAGAAACACCAAATGGAGAGTAAAGAAACCAGAGAAGATGCACATTCACACCAAACCCTAGTTGTTGGTCGGTTTTGATTACAAAGAAAAATAGTTTTTTCAAAGTAAAAAGTGAAATGATTTTTAGGGTTCACTTTGTGCTTTTGTTCGATAGCCTTTTGGCTTTGATCTCATTTTTTTTGACTTTGCAAAAAATAAAAAATAAATCATTACCTTATCTAGAATGCTTGGGGTCAAGACTTAGTCTTGATTAAAAACCTAACCATCATGCCAAGGAGGGGCCGTGGGCAGACCACATCATTTTTGTTGCACTCAAATTTTTATGAAGTCAAAAGGTTGAAATCATTGTGTGATAAAATTTAGTGCCTTAAAAACTTTTATTCCCTTTATTTCATGGAGATCGACAGCATGGTCGAAATGTGCTTTTTATCATATGCAAAAGTTAGAGATTGCTCATTATCATGCGTGGTGGTCGAGTATGGTCAAAGGGCTCTTTTCATGACTTATACATTTTTTGCATCAAAGGTCAAAGGAACATCATTTAGTTGCAAGGTAATGCATGAAGAAATGGCATCGTGGATGGGGTAAGGTTTTACATGGTGGTATTTATATAGTGATACAATAATATTTGCAGGAACATTATGAAGACAAAGGTGAGATGTATGTGGATGTGGTAAGGATATTTTTGCAGGGTGATATGCCTTATGAAGGTAGAGGGTATTATTTTTGCCTTAATTCATTGATGGTTGTGTGATGCAATCTTTTCCTCTTGTAATGAAATGGAGCAATAAGGGTTAATTTTTGCCTTGATGCATGTGAGATGCAACTAGGAGATTATTTCTTGCATGGAGGCATAAGGGGATCTTTTTTTCTCTTAAATCCTATTTGCATTAAATCATGCAAATTTGTGCAAATTAGGCAAGTGTAATTGGAGAGATAAGGTGTTTGTTTGTTTTTCATCTTTCATGCATGACTATACAACTGAAATCAATGTAAGTAAATAATAAAGTAATATTTTACAAATTACTTTATTATTTTTCACAAGTTGTAAAATCATTGAGCTAAATACAAAATGTAACAAATAGTATAGTAATTATCACCTAAATTACTTTATTATTTACTCACATCTTTTGCAAATGCAAAATCATGCAAAATAGATGAGTTGAGTTAACTGAGGCTATTCGGAGACTTTTGCATGATTTGGAGGACAATTTGGAAAGTTTTGGTCAACTTCTTGGTCAAACACATGGAGAGGATCAAT
Source organism: Cunninghamia lanceolata (assembly GCA_027924645.1). NCBI lineage: Eukaryota > Viridiplantae > Streptophyta > Pinopsida > Cupressales > Cupressaceae > Cunninghamia > Cunninghamia lanceolata. The sequence continues at coordinate 22,280,193 of BSBN01000090.1, read as the reverse complement.
TTGAAGCTATTTTTTCTCAATTTGGGGCAATTTTGACCCTTATTTTTAGGGATTTCTTGGTTTGATCGTGGATCACTTTTGAGGGCTTATTTTTAGAGGTAGTTAGCTGCAGTTCTATTTTTCACGCCTCTTGGAGAGAATAAGCTATATATTGTAAAGCAAAACTTAGTTTTTGCTATTTCTTCCATTCTTTTATCTTTCACACATTGAGAGACAGAGTTTGTTTTGTAAATAATTTATTAGTTCTTGCCTTTTTTCTCTTTACACTTTGAGAGAGAAAGAGGTTTTGTAACTCATTGATTATAGATTTTATATGGATCATAGCAGGTTACAGGTTCCATTTTCTTGTCTTTTATGCAATATTTTCCTTTATTTTTTCATTGGAATTAAGTGTTTTCCTTTACATTAATGCTACTTGTATGAGTGATTTGATGAAATTTTATTGTGTTTAGTTATCAAAACCTTTAAAATTATTGTCTCATTCTTACTTGCAAGTGTTAAAGTATAGTGATATCACAGGTCTTAGGTTGTGCTACTGAAGTTTGTTTTCCTTCATGTTGTGAAAAATCCTTTTCCTTCATAAAGAAGATAATTTCCAGCCTTCCTTAGAAACATTTTTGTGATTACATTGCCAAAAGTAGATTGTGTGGATAGATTTCTAAGATCTATTGTGACTCAGATTTGCAAGTTTTTCATCAAAAATAGGTGCATCACCGTATTTACAATTTCAGTTTCAGTGATTCCATTAGATCTTTTTTACCCCTTTCCTATAAATTTATCATTTTATCAAGGGAAACAACCCATATGGAGGTTCAAGCTCACCATAGGTCACCCACAACCTAAGTTTGATCCCATGTTTTGAAGGATTGCAGATTTTTCACAACTTTGCATAAGGGTGCAATCCTCATCGACAACACTAATACACTGTCATCTATCACATGGTCTAGAACAATATTATATTGAACCTTTTGATAGTATCCAATAGGAGAAGAGAGCATTTTCTCTTCCTTACTTCAAATTCATTGTAACAATTCATCCAGAAATCCTCTATATGCTCCTTGTGATAGTATTATTTCTCAATGTTCTTTCATAATTTATGGTGAGGGTCAAAATACTTTCTTGCTTTGTAGAATTGGAGATGATATGTATGAGAACAACCCTTTGCCTAAAATTAAAGGAAATGAGACTATAGCCCTATGTAGTGTTGAACACCCAAACTACTGAGAGGGGGGGTGAACCAGTAGTTTATTAAATCTTTTACTTATTGAACTAACAATCCATTTACCGCATGCAATGATAAAGCAGATTAAACATAGAAGAAGCAACAACAATGCATCACACATAAACACCAAAATTTTTACGTGGAAAACCCAAAACTAGGAAAAACCATGGTGAGTGTTAGCTCACAATATATTATGTAGGAACACTACCAAATTACAATGAAGGCTCACTGCCCAGAGAAGTTCTCACTGCAAGAAGGCTCACTGCCTAGAGAAAGAAAGAACGAAGGAAATGGCTCACTACCAAAATGAACTGCTCTAATTGCATCTACACATGCATGATTGCAGCTCCAATGAAGCACTGAAATATTGATTCAAAACTCTTCATCTCTAACTGCTCTGTTTCACTGCTCTACTTCTACATAAGACCTCTCTTCTTCTGCTTCTATCACATACACATACTTATCCATCTTCACATGTCACATTCACCACACATCCATCCACCTTTCATACCCCAAGCATGGAATCTGATCTCATATATATATCTGCATTACTTGAAATCTTAATATTAGGTCGACACATTGAGATGTAGCGTGTAGTCATGACTTAAGTAACTTGTCACCCAAAATCATACACTAAAAAGCACTGTGGACGAAAACAACAATTGAATTACATTCACACATGTCAGCTCCAACTACACAACTTCTTAGAAAAATATTTCAAACAACAGATCTTATTGCACAAACATTATACTATCATGTCAGTCTCAGACATCAACTGCCACTGGCTTAGTCTATCTACTAGAATACATCTTTTACTGTGGACCACCAGACCTTCTCAAAATCATGTGAAGGACTCTTCATACATCCCCAAGCTTATCTTTAGAACCGCAAGGCATGATATCATCTTGCGGCAGAATGCAAACCTCAAGAACATATACTTTGTCATAGTCAAACTTCATCAAACTAAGTAGCAATACTTAGACATTCATACTTAACTCTCCGATGGATCTTAGAACCTAAAACCATAGATTTAGACACTTCATATAAGTGTTTACAACACCTCAAAAACACATAACTAGATATACATCACCAGAGGAATGCAAACCAAATCAAGTGCATATTTTGTTTTGAATATCACTATAATCTGCTCTGCTAGACTTAGTCTATTTTGTAGATATGTTTCTGGTACTCATCAATAGTTGAAATCTTGGATATAAGATTGTCTGAGGACTACACACATCATACCAGAATCGTATGATCTGATCTTCAACTACAGACCAATTTCATTCATTGTACTACCACTCTATCACTGTCTCCTGTATACTGTCAACACTTAGTCAAAATAACTAAGTTTTCTTCTCTGGACCAAGCACTTTGTCTCCACCTTATTCCTTTTCTTTTTTCCATCAATGACAACACCTCCAAACATCATGCACCATAATTCCAGCAGTGTCTCTCTCTTAATGATGTTTGCCAAGTTGCCAACATGTAGTTCCTTCAATAGTTGGTGTGATTTGTAGACCCACCTCATTAATTCTAGTAACACCATTTTATCTGAAGGGTACTTTGGGAGCCTATAGGGTGCCCCACAAAATCCTTCTATCCTTAAATAGGTGAATTTAAGAAATTGGATAAACTAGTATCTAAATTCTTGACCAAGTCTGCTGCAGGGACTGATAATCTCATGCTAAGATCACCTTAAAGCATTTTGGCGATGTACATTGCAAATGCATCATTAACCCTCTTATAATGTGACAAGGAGTGCTCCAATTGTAATTGAGTGAAACAATCATATACCTTCATCTCTCTAGGCAAATTGCTAACATTTCCCAGTTTAGTTAACCCATGGTATGGGTAATTCCTGGCCAACATGTACACAACACAAGAAGTCATGTAGAAAATCTTTTTCTCACCTAAGGCCATAAATTGTGAATGAATATTGTAACTGATGATCTTGTACCAATATATTTTCCTCTTTACATTTATGACCTCTTCAATAAAATTAAACATGCAACCTTAAAAAGTAGAAGCAGAAGAAATGGCCATTACCCTACTCAAAAGAGTTAGCAAGTCATTGATTTTTGTGATAACATCACTCCTATATAGATTCTTAGAAAAAATTATAATTGAAGCCCTTGTCTTCTTCATCTAGTGCTCATTAATGATTTTCCTACATGTTTTTGGTCCTTGGTCATAGACCACTTGTCCAACATTTAGTCATATCCAACATGGAAGGATAGACAGGAATATCAAATGCCTTAGAAATTGACTTGAGAGTGAGGTCTGCTATTACTCTTTCATCTAGAGAAAAAAAATTTCTTGACATTAGTTCATAGTGTTCTCAACATTCCATAATTAATTCTAAGCACTGTGTAGAAGTAGGAAAACTGGCTTCCTGAGAAATCCCATTTTCTACCAATTTCTTTGCCCATTTGGTGGGATTGGATCCATATATTTTATCCTTGAAGTCTTACAAGTCCACATGACTGAGATCAGTGTTTGCAATGCTTTCTAGCTAGAAATAATCTTTGTAGTTAGGAAGACACCTTTGAATTCGTACTTCATCTTGTTTAGCCTAGACATTTACCTTGCAAGGAGAGATCATAATGAATATTTCTAATTTTGGTCTATTTTACTCCAATGTTAGTACAATAATCTAATAAATTCTTCCCTAGGAGAAATCCTGCTATGAAATACATATATGCATTTGCTTAGTATAGGTCAGGGTCATGTAGGTCTTTTAAGGTCGACATGATATATCCTTATCCCAACTGAATCCCTACAAAAGGTTTTATTAAAAAAATTGGTGGAGGTTTGGGTTAAGTTAGGAAATGGTAGAAGTTTTTGAGTATTTAGGAAAATGCAGAGGTTTAGCCATATATGATATATATTGAGTCTACATGAAAGTATTTTGAATGGGATACACAATATGCTTAGTGGGAATTTTAGAGTTGTGGGATATTTATTATTTGCAATGTTTATGAAGTTAGTGACACCCTGACATCCATCAAGATCTTACAAGAGTTTCAAGGGTATATGGACATATCCTAATCTTGGGTGTCAACCCACAAAATGTACTCAATAACATAAAATGGATTTTTCATGGAGGGTTTTTAGATAAGCCTGATGGTTTTGAAAGCTTTGCTTCTAGTTGCGATAAGCTCTAAAGTAAAAGTACTTAGGTTTTTGATACATCATAACTTCGGGAAGAATCTTTGTCATTATGTGAGAAACTTATGGACCATGAAAGATTTCAATGTAGTAACAAGAACTTAGGGATTGCATCGTTGGCTACAGGGTCTTTAAAATTAAGGCACGGTCTCATAGGCCAAAGAAATAAATATTTGTACAAATCCTAGTTGCAATCACAAAAAAAATCATACCTAAATTTGTCCTTAATGAAAAAAGGGTTTCAATAATGACATAGATTGAATCCATCACATCTCAAACAACATATTAAATGCATATTCAAAAAAGTCACATAAGGAAATCTTTCTTCACTAACCCGTTTACTAGAATATATTCAAGAAATAAAATTTGTAGGTATCTAAATCAATCTTTGATGAATATTTGTGACCGCTCGTACGCTGGGCTTCATAGAATCAGCTTCATGACTTAAACCTTGAAATACAAAATGATAGGTGAACTCCAAAAACAAGACTTTAAAGTACTTAATCTTTCACCATTAATGCATGCTCACATGGACATGGTGTAGTGCACTAAGTGTAGATGAGGGTTTATAACAGTGTCCCAGATGTGCAATATCCTCCGTGAAGGGCAGTCTTGTGGGAGTTTGGTAGTGGTAAGGATATACGGGACCTATGGTGTCTCTTGAAGTTTTACAAAGTTGAAAGTGTTGAAAATATCTGCCAAAAGACTTAAAAGATGAAAGCGAGAAAAACCTTGATATCTTGACCATAGTGATAGTTCCTCATCTCGACAGGGGTAGAAGGCCCACAAAAGGGTTTAAATGGGGATTTTTAAAGGCAACTATCTTCAAAAATAACTCAAATCCTCATGTAGAACTCAAGATCACTAATGAAGTGCTCAAGACCACTTAAAATAATGCATTATAGAATGAGAAATCACTTTCCAAGGCATGAGGCTGAAAGCTAGAGACTTGAACTAAACAAAATAAGCAAAAATAGGGGGTCCACATTTTGTCACCAAAATGGGGCATGTGTGTAGGGTACAACAAATGGTGACTCTACTAGGAGAATTCTCACAAAATTAAAGAACCCAGAATCTCTGTGTATACCCACACATCAAGTTAAATAAATAAAACAACATGAGCAAGGAATCAAAATCAAAAGCTAGCATAGCCATCCACATTCCAAAATTTTAGTGTGTGCTCATGTGTTCATTCCTATCCTTTGGTGACTAAGGTCATCTATGTTCCTTTGCATTAAGCTACATGAATGATTCTCACCTTATGGACTACTTTGACATTACCTCGCTGCCATTCAAACATCTATAGCCCTGACAAGGTTGTCTTGTGATTCCACTCAAAGCATAGCTCTACTACCATCCATACATCTATATCCCTAGTAGGGATACTTGAGTCCTCTAGCTAGTTGAGTTACATGATGGGAGTACTAGAAAGTACCACTTTTGTATTGTAATGTAGTTTATTGCTTTAGATAATTCAATTGATTTAACTTTTGATAAGAGTACTAAGAAGTACCGCTTAACCTTATAACACATGCCTCTCATACATGGTTTTTAGTGGTGAAAATGGAAAGAGATGAGATAGGAGATGTGAGTCCCACCCTTTCACCGACTAAGACATTAGGGAAGCAAAGGGGAAGTTTAGGGATAAACTACTATTCACCAATATTCCCTTTTCCTGTTTATTATGATTATGTGACAGTTTGAAATCAAGATTTACAAGCTAGTTTTCTCTCTCTAACCTCGTAACCCTAATGTACATATCATACTAAAATAATTTAATTTCTGACACAGATATTGATGAAGCAAATACAAAAATGCAAAGTAAATAAATCAGAGATAGTGTACCCAAAAATTAAGAATTAATTGGAATAGGGCACCATCAACATTGTCCTGCAATTTTTGAATGTCAGGATTTTCTATATTAGGGGAACAACAACCTTCAGAGGCTCCCAGATCCCAGAGATTTTGCCCAGTTGGACTAGGGCACCATCACCATTGTCCCTAAAGTCTCAAAATTCTGAAATCTAAATTCTATCACAACTGTGTCTGCAACATGAACCTTCTTGCAACTCCTTTTTGCCAGATCTCGACAAATACAACTTGTATCTACAAAAGGAGGAGAAAAATGTTTGTGGCTATATAGGAGCTTGCCTTAGTTAAGCCCCATTTTGGTGTTCCCACCTTAACAATAGCTAGAGATAAATATTTACAGATGTGTGTGCAAAACCTAGCAAAGTGTATGTAGAAAATAACAAACCCTAGATGTCTCAATCAAGGGAAGATCATTAACTTGCATAAACTCACAAATACAACTTCACCTTAAGAAGATGAAATCAATGAAGACTTGCATGAATAAGAAGGTGAATCAGCAATGTCTGTAGAGGATCTCCAAGCTTGATGTTGGAGGATTTAACCCTTCTCCTGATCATGCAAAAGGTGTGCAATACCCTAGGAAGAGCAAGATAGACTCAAGATCTTGATTCCTAATCTCCATCCATTGTCTCCAAGATAGCAAAATCAAAAGGACTTCAAGAGCTTCCACAAATCACTAATCTTCAATGGCAATTTTGGCAGAGTTTTGGCATAAAGCTTGCATAAGAATTGTGTGTTAAAATGATTTTCAAATGTCTCTTTATATCCAAACTTAGGAATTTCAAATTTTGCAATAAGATGTTGAAATCACACGAAAAACAAAAAATTCAAAGTGGAATCCCAGAATGCATGGCAAGAGCTGACATCCCTCTGAAATTCAAGACCCCGAGAAATCAGGGAGGATAAGGGCATTAGCACCCAAGTCCAAGCCCTAATTTTCAGAACACGACTGCCTTTGGGAGGTTAGGGGACCCCAAATCCAACTTTGCTTCTCTAGTTCAGTCTTTAGTTATTCCAAAATATGAAATTCTTCTAGTTAGGTCTAAGTCAGTCAGGGTTTGGGAAGGTCTGTAAAAACTAGGTTGAAAAGGTCACAAAAAGGGAGGAACTAAACCATGGGAAAATTGTACTATTCCATATATGTGGACAATTTCTAACATAACATTTCACCACCACTTTAGTGGCCATATGACACTACGTGCATATGCAACTAAAGGAAAGTAAATACATCAATCATGAAAAGGATACTGTACAGGACACAAAAGTGTTTTTGCACAAGAGGAAGAAGCCCCCAAGTTTGTAATCCTATAAGACCACAACGTTAGGAACTACAACTTGCAAAGGAACACTTTGTCAAAAAATCAAAGTCAAATCAACCTACAACCACCACCAATAAGTTAGTTCAAAATGCTAAGGGCATTGAGTGATGAGACATAATGAGGGAGGAAATCGAGGGAGATATATGCCTCCCATATTTCTTCTTGCTTAGTCTAGAGAGGAGAAATAAGGATATATCTACTCGCATCGATTTTGAGGGAAACTTGATGAGAAATGTGTTATAAGGGCCATTTACAAAAACAATGCTCAAGTACAACACATTGGGTAAGATGGGGAGTGGAACCAAGATTCCAACGCAACAAACGATGTAAAAATTTGAGTTTGCTATCTCAAGATAAAGGCTCAAGAATGAAACTAGTCTATTTTTGCATCTAGGTAGTGATAGGATTTCTCATTTACGTCACTATATGTAAAGGGAGTCATCACTTTTCACTACTCATTTGTTACTTGTCATCATGTAGAGGAGTGCAGGAGAAGGAAGAGGAGATCAACAATGCTGACCTGATGTCCATACCATCTGCCAAGGCTGGAGATGCTCTGAGCTCAAGTAGCAGAGAGGCATCTTAAGGCTGAGGTAGGTCCCCGATCCTTGCTTGTTTCATTTTGTATTCATCATTCGTTAGATTTATGTCATTTTCCATGCTTGCTAGGGGAGACTGGACAAGGGTCCCAACCAGGGGCGCCCAAGTCTTGCTTGGGCACCTTAGTCCACTTGGGGTGCCCAAGTCTCACTTGGGCACCCAGGTCCTCTTGGGGCACCCAAGTCCAGAAAGGACAAGGGCCCCATGGACTGGACACTGTTCTTCAATTTTATCACGGTGTTTACTTCTAATGCTTGGGAATTGATACAATCTATTACTATTTGTTTCATGTAGGTTGTCCCTACGATGTGAGAGCACATAGCCGGTCATCTTATGTCACTTCTGTGAGATCAAATCAGTACCATGATAGTTGCAAAGTGGAGCCACTTACAAGATGTAGGGCTTTGGTGGGTCTTTGACATGCCTAAGATCAAGTTTCATGCGAGCATGTTGATGGCACTCATGGAGAAATGGAATGCTGATACATCTACTTTCTGTCTACTGATAGGAGAGATGACCATTACACTAGAGGATATCTTCCGAATCTTGCAGCTACCTATATGGGGAGAGACAATGAGAGTCACAGATTGCCGCTCAGTAGAGTACACTCAACAGAGTCAGATATACTATTTGGACCGCACAATCGCTCATGCAAAGCGCGAGCATATACAACTTTGACTATTGAAGCAAGGATGTACTGATATCCCACTGATTCAGCAGATCATGATTGTGATGATAGCATTAGTAGTTGTACCTGATGGACACGATACTCACCTCCATGGTGGCCTTGTACACACGATCAGGGAGATGGAGCAACACAGGACAATATACACATGGGGGTGCAGTATGCTTGTGTAGCTATATCACGATTTGGATTGATATGTGCATTATGAGTCACAAAGTTTGATTTGTTGTACACTATTGTAGGTGTGGGACTTTAAGCATATTAGCTATACATAGCCTATAGGTTTTCCTATAGATCCAGAGTTATCTTATCCACAAGTTCACACCTATCCCCTGGTCAGACGCTAGAGGTCTGGTGATTTGATTTACTGGAGGATTATATTTGATAGATTACAACCTAATGACATTGTTTGGAGACCTTATCGCTATTGTATAGTGTGGCCTAGTAACCAGAGACAGTTAGCATGGATGCAGAGGGATCGGTTGTTAGTCAGTCACCTTGATCATGTCATCTCATGCTTCTACTATGATCAGGTAGCACACTAGTTCAGACTTCGACAAGATGTACCTAGGATGTGTCCAAGCTATCCACGTTCTGTACGTAGTATAGTCAAGCCAAACAACGCCCAACGACTAACTATAGCAGATGTGATAGTGAGTGATGATGATGATCCAGAGGATACAAAGTCTGTGTCTGATGCAGATGATGCTGGAGTGACTCAGGCATATGAGATCTGGTGGCAGATAGTGCGACCAGTTCCCATTTATCTACCTGGTCACCACATAGGTGATTTTTGGCCTTGGGATGGGCAAGGGATCGATGTGGAGATGGAGGATGACTTCAGTGACTTAGAAGGTCACTATGATGTGGATGGTGATGAGGACAACAATGAGGGAGAGGTCACATCATGGTACACCCTTAGAGAGAGGACACAATGAGACCAACAGGAGCCAGGCATCGATGAAGAAGAGGATGCTCAGTCTCAGTTGAGTGCTCAAGTTGCCTCACTTGCGGGTGTGAGGAGATCGAGTCAATGTGAGGAGGGAGAATCCAATAGACATATGCCCCCACCTTCAACGGTGACTACAAAGCTCATCATACCATCAGCTATCTGAGATCCATCTTGGCGAGATTGGGACCTGGTAGGATACTTTTTGTGTACTTGTACGTTGTTATTTATGAGTATTTGATTTATATTTATATTTTTATGAGGTGCTAGTATCTACTTTATTTCTATTTTGCAATTGGGACGGATGCATGGTGTGACTTTGTGAGTCATGTCATAGTGGAGATAGTACCATCTGATGCGACTGAGGAACGTGTGTGGGCAGGGTATTTGCCACAACAATTTGCGGGGTGGCATAACAAAGATCTTTATGCCTTTTGTGAGATACAGATTATCAGTAGAAGGTATCATAGATTAGTTCACTTAGAGAGCCGAGCATACAGAGGTAGAGATTCAGGCACTTCGAGAGCAAATTGCAGCAACTGTTGTGCTTGAGAGAGGTCATGTCAATAGTGAGGCTTTGTCAGTAGCGTTACATCAGACGAGAGATGATAGGGACAGGATTCAGGTAGAGCTAGAGAGAGTTACCTCAGAGAGAGACTAGTATCAACAGATGCTCCAGGATACATGTGATGAGGTGTTAGGATTGAGGAAGAGATTAAGGGGTTATCAGCATGAAGTGGCTCTAGAAATCATTCACAATCCGTAGCCACACATGGTCAACCTTCCATCACACATACACCATGAGATTCTGCAGGTATAGGCAATAGGGGTTCAACTATGTGATAGATGTATTTTGTATTACGACATCCCATTTTTCTATACAGGATAGTCATCTCAAATGTATATTAAAACTGAGTATATATATGATGTTTTCTTGTTACTGTTTCTAGTTGTTGTCTAATCTATCACATGTGACTTTATGTGAAATACAAAATGTTAAATGTTTAAATGATACTAACATTTCTTTGTAGAATATGTAGCACAATGATTCAATATGATTGATACCTGATTAGTATTCTATGCTTAACACAGTTAATACAAAGGTGATCTTCCAATGTTTAAACAAGATACGACCATAATTAACCAAAGGAGAAAATATGTTAAATGAATTAAGACAAAACATATTTTGTCAAAATTGAAGCTAAATTAGCTAATAATTTAGCTTTACAGTAACATTTAACACATGACCTTAGGAATAAATTTTTTTGAGGTGTACCACATTAATGAGTTCTTTAAGCAACGTACCTTGTTCATTAGATAGCTTATATGCACTTGATCCAAAGGCTTCAGTAATGACATACGTCCGAGCCAATTAGGATTGAATTTCCCTTTTTCTCCTAGAGGTGCATTCACATTGCATTGATTCTCATAAAATACCAAGTCTCCAACGACAAATGAATGGTGTATAACACGTTCATTATACCATCATTGTACACTTTTTTGATGTGCTTTAAGATGTTCAAGAGCATTGATACACTGTTCATCCAGCATCTCAAGTTGTTGCAATCACTTTTCTTGTTTTATGTCATCATCAAGAACATCCCTCAGATAAACTCTTAAGGAAGGAATTTTGAGTTCCAAGGGCATTACTGCATCGACACCATAGACAAGGTTATATGGGGTGGTCCCCATAACCATACAAATGCTTGTTCTATAAGCCCATAATACATAGGACAATTGAGTATGCCAGTCTTTTTGATGTTTATTAACAATTTTTTGTAAGATTTGTCCTATAACCTTATTTGAAGCTTCAGCTTGGCCGTTCAACTGAGGGTAGTAAGGCATAGAGAAGTGATGTTGAATGTGGTATTTGTCCAAAAATGTCTTCACTTCCTTGTTCTTGAATGGCGTGCCATTGTCAGAAACAAAGGATGAAGGTATGGCGAATCAAGATATAATGTTATCTTGTATAAATCGACAAATTACTTCCACAGTCGTAGATCACAAAGGAACAACCTCAACCCATTTCGTGAAATAATCTATAGCAGTGATTATAGAAGTGTGTTCTTGTAAATAAGGTGGAGATACCTTACCAATTAAGTCCAAGCCCCAAACAGAAAATGGCCAAGGTGACACTTGGGCACGGAGTTCCTAGGCAGGTGCTCAGATTAAGTGTTGATGTTGATGACACTGTGGGCATTTCTCGACGTAAGAAAAGGAATTTTGTTCCATGGTCTACCAATAGTATCCTAGGCATATTAATTTCTATACAAGCGACTTGCCTTTGAAATGCCCCCCACAGGCACCAGAGTGAGCTTCTTCTAAAGCTATCAGAATCTCTAATTTACTTAAGCATCAGAGTAAAATACCATTATAGCTTCATCTATACAAGATATTTGATAGTATGATGTAACATGCTGCAAGCTTGCATAAGTGAATGTAGGTGTTCTTAAATGTTAAATTAAGAATAGTTTGATCACACAAGTAATTGAATATATGGGACAACCATTCGTCTTGATTTATATTTCCACAGAGTTCTAAAGGTGTAAGGATATGATCTTCCACAACTAGTGTTTTGATATTTTGAATATGAAAGACAAAGTCATCAGAAGGATCGTAAGGGGATATAAGGGAAGCTGCACTTGTCATTGCATCTGTATGTCGATTATCTTTCCTGGGAATGGTATCAATTGTAAAAGATGTTAGCATTTTCAACAAAGAGAGAGCAAGATCACAATATTGAGACAATTTATCTTGTTTAGCTTGATAGGATCCATTTATTTGTCATACTATAAGTTGTGAATTACCATATATAGTGAGATGTTTGATGTTCAATGCTAAAGCAGCACGGAGTCCTACGATGAGGGCTTCATACTCGGCGATGTTATTTGTGCATGAAAAGTTGAGATGATAAGACAGGAATCAGCTTGCCTGAAGGAGGTATCAATATGACACCTACAACGGAGCCAGTTCAACATCTTGATCCATCAAAGTACAATTCCCATTCATCTTGTTTATTAATAGTCAATATTTGGTCATCAAGAAATGTATTCTCGCTTTGTATAGTAAAAGGAGAGGGTGCCTCAGCTAAATGGTCTGCTAACACTTGTCCCTTAATTGCCTTTTGAGAGACAAACTTAAGTTCAAATTCAGTTAACAACATAACCCATTTAGAAAGATGACCCTACAAATTAGTTTTAGCGAAGAGGTGTTTCAGAAGGTTAAATTTTACCATGACATGTATTTCAGCATTTAATAGGTAGTGTCTAAGTTTCTATGTTGTGAACACTAAAGCTAGAGTACACTACTTCTCAATGATAGTATATCATACTTCATAATCGAGCAAAGTTTGGTTGATATAATATACAACACATTCTTTGTCTTCAGTATTATGTTGTGCTAATAAAGCTGCCAGAGCATGATTAGATGCTGAGATGTAAAGAATAAAAGGTTTTCCAAACACAACAGACTGTAAAATAGGAGGTTTAGCAAGATAACTTTTTAAGTCCTTAAAAGCCTTCTGACAATTTGAATTCCATTGAAATTCAAATACTTCTTTAGTAGTTGAGTAAAAGGATGAGTCATATTCGTGAGTTGGGACACAAATCAACGAATGGCGTGTATCTTTCCTTGCAAACTATGTAGTTGAGACACGTTCTTAGGTGCTAGCATATTGACAACTGCATCAATCTTTTTTGTGTCCACTTCAGTACCACGGTTTGAGATGATAAATCCTAATAGTTTTCCACTATCTACACAAAATACACACTTACGGGGATTTAATCGCATATTGTAATTTTTTTTATGTTTGAAGATCTGTTGGAGGATTGTGACGTGATCTTGGTGATGAACAAATTTTGCTAAGATGTCATCAACATAATCCTCTAAGGTTTTGTGCATATAGTCATGAAATATAAGGGTCATGGCTCGTTGATAAGTAGCTCCTACATTCTTAAGTCCAAATAGCATGACCACCCAACAAAATGTTCCCCAAGGTGTTATGAAAGCTTTGTTATATTGATCTTAAGAGTTTATGAAAATTTGATTATATCCTGAGAATCCATCCATGAACGAAAGTAATTCATGGTTGGCTATTAATTCGACAATCATATCAATATTTGGAAGTGGAAAATCATCTTTCAAAGATGCAAGGTTCAAATCCCTGAAGTCGGTACACATTTGAAGGTGGCCATCTAGTTTAGCGACAACAACAATATTCAAAATCCATGGAGAATAGTCAATAGGGCGAATAAACTTGACTTGCAACAATTTTTCTATCTCAACTTTTACAAGTAGTGTAATCTTAGGGTTCATCTTACAAATCCTTTGTTTAAACGGCTTAGGATCTAGTTTCAAGACAATGTTTTGTGTCACAATCTAAGGATTGATGCCAGGCATATCTGAATAATTCCAAGCAAATAACTTAGAAAATTCTTGTAATAGCTTGGTCATTTCTTCTTTTTTCTGTTGAACTTAAACAATCACCAATAGGAATAACCTTTTCAGCATTATCTTTCTCCATAAAACATCAACAATTTTTCCGTTTAATAGAGTACTATGGTCTAGGAGATCGGGTGATTGTTGCGATCCCTTAGTTTAATCTATAGATATCAAAGCATTACTTATCATGCTAGAAGATTTTCCAAAATATGCATCAGTGTTCAAATAGTAAGGTAATCCATGTTTATGATGGTAATGTGGAATATTATCATAAGCACCCATGAATTCCATTATTGCTTCATCCGTGGAGAAGAAATCTAAAGGGATCTCTCCTGGTCGACAAGTAGTGTCAATCATCTCAGGAAAGATCAAATTTAATGTCGATATGGTATTCACATTAAGATTAGGATGTCTATGGGCTTTAGATTCTTTAAAAGGATTATATCCAATGTCGCTTGAATAATGGTGTGAATCAGATTCTATAGGGACTCTAATTCCTTGTTCATTAAAACTGCAACCTTTACCTACATAGTTGCAATTCTTATAAAGGATTTGAAATCCTCGACCATAAAGAGAAGCCATTTATTTAGAAGGTGGGACTTCATCAGTCTCATAATCTGTAGTATAATTGAAAGTATTATCTGAATTGGTAACCAATGAGACCTTGAGTTTCACATTCAATTCCTAAGAGAGTATTGAAGTGACCTTTGATGTTTTAGGAGCGGGATCATTAAGTTTATATTCACTCATAGAGGGAGCTGTAAAATCTAATGAACCCCAATCGTCACCAATAAATGCATTTGATTTTTTAGAGTCTGTAACAACATTATTTGTGGCAAGAGAAATTGATTGGTCGAATTTCAAATTACTTAAGATTTTTTGTTGAACAATTTGCTTTTGTGACTCAATTTGTAGACAAAGATTAGGTTCAAGATCAACATGAATCATGTGTAGTTTATCTCTGTGAATAAATCTAATTGAACGATGCAGAGTAGAAGGGACTGCTCCTAGTGCATGAATCCATGGTCTACCCAAAATCATGTTATAAGATAAGGAACAAGGCATGACATGAATTAAGGTAGGTAATGTTACATGCCCAACTTGTATAGGTAAAGTTATAGTGCGTACAGATTGTCGTCTGACATTATCAAAGCCACAAATACTTATCTTATCTGGTTTAATCAAAGATGTATCAACTCTAATCTTATGTAATAAATTGAGGCTACAAACATTAAGTGCTGACCCATTATCAATCATAACTCGTTTAATCAATTTCTTGTTTATTGTAATGAATATAATTAAAGGATCATACTAATTCTAAACGTCAAGAGATGGCAACTCATGCTATTGAAACAAAATATCTATTTTTGTTGCATGCATACAGTCTAAGAGAGATGCTACATCATTGGGCTTGACAACAGGTGGTACAATCACCTTTTGTAAGGCTTCTTGGGACATTCCATGGTATGTAGGCGAGGTTTGGATAAGTTCCTCAAGAGATATCTTAGTAGGAGTAGCTCTGATCTTCTCCACAAGATCATAATCTTGACCAACTTTATGTGTCAAATGGGGTGCTTGAGGAAGCATCAATTGAGAAGTTGGTAAAGATATCAGAATACTTGATTGTTGTTTTCTTTGTTTGTTATTTCGAGTGTTCTATGTATGAGCAACCATAGTGTGACTAGGTTGTTGAGTAGATGAATATGATATTTGTTTAGCATAGTTGTAAATGTGACCAGGAGAATGGGAAGAAGGTGAAGGACCTCTAATAGTGAACACTAGTTTACAAGGAGGTTGAACTACATCTAAACTTGCAGTGACCACTATTATTGGTTTCACAAGCTCTTCTCTAGCTTTATGAATATAGTTTGCATTTACAAATCTTTAGAAAAGCGATAGTTTCAGAGTCGTAGTGGACTGTTCAATTGAGATGAAGTCATCAAGGGCTTCATCTAACATATTGATGTCATCACAACTAAACGGCTCATCATATGCATGAAAGTCTTGCAAAAAGTAATCTGACATTTTAACGTGCTCAAATTAACTCGAGACTTGAATGTAAAGTGCTATAAGATAAACTTTGCGAAAAAGATGTTAACACTATGCAACATACAAAGTTCTAATTTTCAATCTTCTTTCAATGAAAATAGAGAAGGATTATGCAAAATTTTAAACATGTACTTTCATGAGAAATAGCCTACAATCTAAATATGTTTTAGGACAACAAACTAAATTAGATTTGAGTTGTTAAAGGATGCAAATTATTTAGAGCACGGGTTCACCAAAATGTTTAGTGGTGAAAATGGAAGGAGATAAGATAGGAGATGTGAGTCCCACCCTTTCACTGACTAAGACATTAGGGAAGCTAAGGAGAAGTTTAGGGATAAACTAATGTTCACCAATGTTCCCTTTTCCTATTTATTATGATTATGTGATAGTTTGAAATCATGATTTACAAGCTAATTTTCTCTCTCTAACCTCATAACCCTAATGTGCATATCAGACTAAAATAATTTAATTTTTGACATAGATACTGACGAAGCAAATATAGAAATGTAGAGTAAACAGATCAGAGACAGTGTACCCATAAATTGAGGATTAGTTGGACTAGGCACCATCAACATTGTCTCATAAGTTTCTGAATGTCATAAATTTCTATATTAAGGGAACAACAACCTTTAGAGGCTCCCGATCCCAAAGATTTTGCCTAGTTGGACTAGGGTGCCATCACCATTGTCTCAAAAGTCTCAAAATTCTAAAATCTAAATTCTGTCATGACTGTGTTTGCAACATGAACCTTCGTGCAACTCCTTTCTACTGGATCTTGACTAATACAACTTGTATCTACAAAAGGAGAAGAAAAATGTTTGCAGCTATATAGGAGCTTACCTTAGTCAAGCCCCATTTCAGTGTTGCCACCTCAACAATAGCCAAAGATAAAGATTTGCAGATGTGTGTGCAAACTTTAGCAAAGTGTATGTAGAAAATAACAAACCCTAGATGTCTTAATCAAGGAAAGATCAATAACTTGCATAAACTCACAAATACAACTTCACCTCAAGGAGATGAAATCAATGAAGACTTGCATGAACAAGAAGGTGAATCAGCAATGTTTGCGGAGGATCTCCAAGCTTGATGTTGGAGGCTTCAAACCTTCTCCCGATCATGCAAAAGGTGTGAAAAACCCTAGGAAGAGAAAGATAGACTCAAGATATTGATTCCTAATCTCCATCTATTGTCTCCAATATAGTAAAATCAAAAGGACTTCAAGAGCTTCCACAAATCACTAATATTCAATGGCAATTTTGGCATCAAGCTTGCATAAGAATTGTGTGTGTTAAAATGATTTTCAAATGTCTCTTTATATCCAACCTTAAGAATTTCAAATTTTAAAATAAGATGTTAACATCACATGAAAAACAAAAAATTGAAAATAGAATCTTGGAATGCATGGCAAGAGCTGACATCCCTCCAAAATTCAAGACCCCAAGAAATCAGGGAGGACAAGGGTGCTAGTGCCCAAGTCCAAGCTCTAATTTCTTGAACAAGACTACCTTAGGGAGGTTAGGGGACCCCAAATCCAACTTTGTTTCTCCAGTTTAGTCTTCAGTTATTACGAAATATGAGATTCTTCTAGTTAGGTCTAAGTTAGTCAGGGTTTGGGAAGGTCTATAAAAACTAGGTTGAAAAGGTTACAAAAGGGGAGGAGCTAAACCATGGGGAAATTCTACCATTCCATACAGGTGGGTGGACAATTTCCAACATAACACATGGGTTATGTATCTTGTCCAACTTTTCTTGGATGGGAATTGCAATGGTGGAAAAGGTGAGACCTTAGGATTTTTCACTTAATGCAAGATCACAAAGACTCTCTTAGGAAATTTTGGATTATTTAAATGTGTAAGGTATGGGATACAAAGACATTTCAGGTGATCCTAAATAGTTAATTCATCTTCTAAGAATAAACATTATGCCAATCAACATTAACAGTGGAATCGAAATGAAAATCTTAATTTATGACAAATAATTCTCAAAGGAAAACCAAGGGAGATAATACAAAAAATCTCATTACATATTCTTGCAAATAGCCCCTTTATTAGGAAAATGCAACCACAAAACAAGGGAAAACAAAGGAAGGGAAACTAAATTATCAAAATAGAACTAACCACCTACGAAAAAATGACAAGACAAAAAGAAAATGACATGAAAGACTAATTATACATACACAAATGTAGGCGTTCGAGGCTGCCTAAGCCTAGAAATGGTGCTTCAAGAATTTCCCATTGTGCACATCTCAACTGTGTATTCCATTCCATAAGATTCTTATCTAATAATTTTTTGATGACATCCAATAGGTTTTTGTTTGTGGATTCTACAACACCATTCCCTTGGGGATAATAATTTGACAAAAATTTAAGAATAATCGCTAATGAAAATCCCATTTAAAGAATTTTAGTGAAGAAAAAGCAGACCCATTATAAAAAACAAGAGCAAAAGGCCATCCAATCTTAGTAATAAAATGCTCTTCAACAAATTTGATTACTACTTCAGTAGTACGTTGTTTACATGCCTATGCCTTGGTTCATCTAATGCATTAACCAGTTATAAATAGAATATACTCATGGCCTACAAAAGAAGGTGGATTGATCATACCAATAAAATCAAGCCCCCATTTTACAAAGGGACATATTTCTATAATCAACTGAAGAGGCGAAGTAGGGTTCCTTTCCTTGGTTGCGGCTATTTGGCAAACATGACAAGTTTAGGCATGTGTATGTGCATCATGGAAGAGAGTGGGCTAGTAGTATCTAGCCCTTAAAACTTGATGTGTAGTTGCTGATCCAAAACCATGCCCAGTGCCAATTTTTTCTTGAAAGATAACCAACAATTAGGAACTTCTACCTTGTTTAGGCATCGAAGGTAGATTCCTTCATAATTCTTCTTGTACAACACTAATCCTTTTAGCATAAAACTATTACTTTTCAACCTTAATGCTTTGTGCTAGACAAAGTCAAATGAGGGGGAAATTTTTTATTGATTAGATAAAAGATGATATCATCATACCACTCATCCTTCAAGACATCCTCTAGGGTATAATGGTGAGATGAGAATTTTGGATCTACCATAGCCATGGTTCAAGTGAGAGCTTGACCTATTATGAGTTTCATTTGCCGTATATCTAGATAAAACTCTTACAACATGGTTACCCATTTTCCTCTTCATTTGCCAAATTCATTTTGCATCAGTAGGGCTTTTACTACTACATCTAGAACTATTGCATTTACTATACTCCTTAGGATATAATGCTTGAATTTCTTCAAGGCTCTTAGCAAAGTGTAAGCTTACTTTTCTACATTAGGGTATCTTAGTTCAACATATTTCAATGGAGTGCTCATAAATGCAATTTTATACTCATTTCTAGGTCACTTCTTCTGCATGAGCATTGTTGCACAAGTGTGTAAATCAATAAAAACAATGAATAGTTTGGGTTGACTAGAATAGGAGCTTCAGAGATGGCCATTTTAATTTCTACAAATGTCTTCTTTTCTTTTGGTGTCCACTCAATTTTAGCATCTTGATTCAACATTGAATTCAATGGTCTAACAATCTTTGTGAAGCCCATGATGAATATTTGTACAAAATAGATTTTCCCAAATTAGGACTTGAGCTCCTTTTTACTGGTTGGTGGAGGAACTTTAAGGATAGCTTGAACCCTCTCATGCTTGATTGATATTCCTTTTTTGAAATTATATGCCCTAAGAGTTTGCCTTCTCTTACATCAAATATGCATTTCTTGGGATTAAAGGAGATACCATAATCTCAACACCTCTGTAGAAATTTTCTCAAATTAGCAACATGATCTTCCATTCTTTTAGAAAACACAGACATATCATCCATGTAAATAATAATGCATTCCCAACCAATCCTTTAAATTCTATATCCATGGCTCTTTGGAAGGTTGCTCTTGCATTAATTAACTCAAATGTCTATCATGCCCTCAACAAAAGAGTCATATTTTATTTAAGATAGAGATTAAAACTCACTGCTAGCCATAATAATCTACAAATGCCAACACTAGGAGACAAAAGGCACTAGAAGACAAAAAAAAGAAACATTAACTAATGTTAACCAAAGGGCAACGGTGGTTGTAAAAAGGCATTGGTTATGTGTAAAAAGGGTGTGACTTCTCACCAAGGATATAAATCAAGAATCCAAAGACATTTGAAGTCATAAAGGAATCAACAAGAAGTATATCTTTGGCAGAGATAAATCTGCAAGGAATATATTAGTAGTGATATATATATGCAATAGTTGATAACAACAAAGATAATAAATAACAGTAGATTGGAGTAAACTTGAAATCCATAAGAGGTACACTATATCAACCATCTAATAAATTTCTAAGCAATCCAATTGAATTTAGGGAGATGTTTGCAAGTAGAAAGGATGGCCCTTCCAAGTTCATAAGAGATGAGTGATGGACTGTGATGGACACACCTAGATACTAAGAGGGGGTGAATTAGTATTCAAACAAATCTCAAACCCTCTGGAGCAAATTAAAACTTAAACTTTACAGTATTAATAGAAACATACAAGATCAACACAATGTACAACACCACATAACACCAGATATACATGGCAAACCCCAAAGGGGAAAAACCACGGTGAGAAAAGAAGCTAGGAGCTACTATCCTAATCCAACCTCAAAAGAATCACAGTTACAACTTTGTTTTAGGGATACAACCTAAGGAAGCTACAACTCCATGTAGACTTTGTTTTAGGGATTCAACCCAAGGAAGCAACTACTTCCTAAACTGAGAATAAACTTAGAAAATAATACAACATGATAGTCCTTCTACTGTCTCAATCTAACAATGAATCTCACTCCTTTTGATGATTGCTCTTTTGCTTTGACAATTTCTGCAACTTCCTCAAATGTCTTCTCTGCAACTTACTGACACACTGCTTTCACCCTTCAAATTTTTTTTCCTTTCGTTCACTACCTCCAACAATTAGTTAGGCACAGTCTTCACTCCCCTTCTATCTCAAAAATATCTTCAATATGAATCCAGACATGATCTTTCACTTCTTCTCTTTCTCTTTTAGTTGTACATCATAATGCATTACATATCCATATTCTACTTCACATACTCACAATCACAATCACACATCACCTAGATCAACTAGGTTTATAATATATACATGATATTACATTGATTACATTGTATGTCAGCCAAAGCAACAAGAATATTACAATTATAAGTCAGCTAGAGATCAAACAACATGAAACGTGTAGAGGGCAAGCCCTAAAACGAATTACACTCAACATCAAAAAGAGGAACATACCTTGCAGATTCTAACACATGCTTAACCTAGTCCTAGACATTCTTCATAGCATCAACCTTCAACAAATAACATCTATATGCTTCACACATTTAAAATTGGTTGGGCTTAAGCACTAGAACATATGAAGCTTGTAGCATATAGACCATTACAACTTGGTGGTACTCATGGATGATTAAACATTAATTGTGCTTCTCCTAGATGAGTCAGCATGACCCACACAACATCTCCAAACACTCCTTGAACTCTGTACATCAAAGGTTTTGTGGTGTACACCTCCAACATACCTTAGTCATCTAGGCAAAGGCATAACCTAGCAACACCTTTATTTTGATCCACAAATTATTTTGGAAAGACTAGAAATCACCTTGTGGAACAACAAGAAACATCAGAAGGTCCTCAAGATCATTCTCCACCAACCAATTCATCACTTCATATAGCAACAAGTTGGTACAAGCCAATTGAAACTGAAACCAACCATCAGACAATACAATCCTACACTCTATTATTCATAACTTTCTCTATGGAGGGATAAATGATGTGAAACTTTGAATGTAGCACCTTAACAACATACTAAACTTAACTTCTGATCCACATGACCATATCTACAAATGTGGAGGAATGCAGAACATTCTCCCAACCAATCTTCAAGGTAACTTCCTGCAACAAAAACCTTCACCAACATCCGGAGACCAGAGTCTCCTTGTAGAAACACATACTTCCTTAGGATCAGTAGGAGAGAGCATACATGTTACAAACCATTAGAAACATCTTCCCAACATCAACATTACTTCTAATCCTCATCTTATTTCTTCTAATTCCCATCAAATAATATATCATCATGATATCATCTTTACTGACAACTATAACGTCAAAAATGTCCCCTTGGGGGCTTTTCCCTCCTAAGGTTTAGCTCCTGGGTTTTTTAATCTGCATTTAGGACATATTGCATCATATTTTGACATCTTGATGAAATGAACCCTGGGTTTCATGAAAAATGGGACCTAGGGGGATCGCTTGAAATAGATCCTACCCAAAATAGGGGAGAGGACTTGGGCACCCATGCCTTAGTCCTACCCTATTTTGGGTCAGGCCTAAATTTTAAATGTCGGCTTGTGACCGTTAATTAGGTCCTATGCCGACATGGTAAGTTTGCATTACAAAATTCTTGGTGGGAATGTTTGTAGTTGCGTATAAAAGTATGTTTAGGCATTCATTTGAAACTAGATGATGATTATTGTGATCCTTAGGCATTCTTGTGAAAGTGATTCAAGGCATTCATTGTGTGGAAGAGCAGATTTTGTGTTGTTTATGTGTTTGTAGATTTGAGCATCCATCTCCTCATGGCATGAAAAGCTTCTTCCTTCCATGAGATCTTCACTACAAGGTGACATCAATTATGTTTTTTATCATTTATCATTTGGATTTTGCCTCTGCCTCCCAAGGGCACGCACTCTCTATCTAACAACGGTGTTTGGAAGACTTGAATGTCTCTCCAGGGCTTGACTGAGGCAAGCCTCTAAACACCACAACCCCCCTCCCATTTTTTTTGTGATTGTAGGTTACAGGTTGAAGATACAGGAAAAGTGGAGTTACATGAGGGTGTTGTAGAGTGTCAAATTTGTAGATTTGAGTTGAAAATAGTACCCTAGACTTGGGCACCCGCTCCCTAGTCCTTCGGATCCCATGACAGGAAAATCCTTGAGACAACAGGAATAGGTTACAGATCAAGTTTCCAAATCTTGAAAAAAATCAAGGCATTGGACTTGGGCACCCGCTCCTTAGTCCCCAACTATTTTGCTTCCCAAATTTGAAAATAGGTGCACATTTATCTGTCATTTTACATCTTGTAGCAGCACTTTGAGTAATTTGTTTGTTTGCTTCTGTATTTGCATAATTAGGGTTTTGATGTATAATTGAGCATAATTGACAATCAAATCACCCTAATCCAATCTTCCCTACATTCCTAAGTGACCAAGGGCCTGATAGTGCATTGCCACTTGACCCAAAGTCCTTGAATGTAAATGGTGAAAGGAGGATAGACACTTAACAAACCCTTAACAACCCTATCCTAAAATTTTACCTATTACATTTTGGTGAACCCATGTTCTTAAGGATTTTTGCACCTTCCTAAGTGTTGTGCTTCAGATTTACATTTATTTCATTAATTCATATCATCATTCATCTTATTGCATTCGAAAAACTATAAATTTTTTTGAAAATTTGCATTCTAGGGTTTGAATTTTGACATGGTTTACATTAATTTAATTGAATTTAATTAAATCTATGATTTTTGCATCAGATCTAAGATTCATTTTTATTTAATTTATCATTTTCATATTGCATTTGAAAATTTACAAAAAAATAAAAAATTTTGAAAAATTTGAAAAAAATTGGCATTTAGCTTGCATTTTGACATAATATGAATTAATTTTCATGAATTTTCATTTAATTTCTAATTTTTAAATTTTATCTGACCTAAATTACAAAAATACATTTTATCATTTTCATATTGCATTTGAAAATTTACAAAAAAATTAAAAAAATTGAAAAAATTGTCATTTTACCTTGCATTTTGACATAATTTGAATTAATTTTCATGAATTTTCATTCAATTTCTAGTTTTTAAACTAGATCTGACCTAAATTACAAAAATTCATTTTATCATTTTCATATCGAATTTGAAAATTTACAAAAAAAATTGAAAATTTTGGAAAATTTAAAAAATTGGCTTTTTTGGTTTGACTTTCAAATAATTTGAATTAATTTATATTTAATTTAATTTAATTTTTGATTTTTAAATTAGATGTAAATTAAATTACATAAATTCATAATTAATTAATTTCTTGCATTGCATTTTCACCATAAAATTGCTAGGGTTTGCTTGAAATTTCAAATTTTTCATATAACCTAGTAATTTCAAAAACTAGGGTTTGTAGGTAAAATCTTGTTTCATATTTTTCTACTAATCTTAGACACTCATTCAAAATTTCATTTGGCTGTAGTGTTGCATTTCAGTGTAAATTTGCATTTAGATCTCAACAATTTGCATTTTTACATAGAAATTTTCAACAACTAGTAATTTTCATTGATTTTTCATTAGATTTGCATTTGCATTTTGCATTGTAAGGCTTGGAAATTATTTTAAGATCTGAGTGGATTTAATCTTCATCATAAATCAGCTTTCAATACATTCATATATCATTTTTGATTAAGATCTCAAACCTAGGGCTTGAAAAACCTTGATTTTCACTAGATTTGGCCTTATCGACTCCCTAGATTTGCACTAATTGGCTATTATTAGGGTTATTTTCTTCTTCCCCTCCTAAAAATATTCACAACACCTTTTTATTGGGCTCTTGTATTAAAAATTTGGTCAAAATTACACATTTTTTCTATTTTTGCCCTAGGTTTTGGCCTAGATTTGCACTCCAAGCATGTTGTGATGAGTTTTATGGCTTGAGATGACTGATATTATTGATTTTATTTTTTACACCTCCTAAAATTCATTACAACACCCCTTTCATTAGGTCTTGGGATTGAAAAACTGTGAAAATTGCATATTTTAGGGCATTTTCACTAGGTTTTGACTAATCATCATCCTAGTTTTGCATCAAAAGCGTGTTGTGAAGGATTTTATTTTTTTAGTGGAATGAAAAGAGACATATTACTTTCTTCCCCTGATCAAAATCCTCACAACACCTTTTTTTTTCATATATTTGCATTGAACAAGTACAAAAAACCAAGCATTTTAGGTCATTCACATACATAGTTTTGCACTTGTCTTTTGCATAACTGTGGAAAAGATTTTAAAATATGATTTTGCATTGATGTTACAAGACATTTAATTATGGAATCTTCATCTCATCACTCTTTGGTATCTTTACATGCATATATTGAAAACTTCGAGAGTTTCTGCAAATTTCTTAATATGAATCCTCATGTTCTCACTTATTTACAAGCTATGTATCACAAGGATATATTTAAATGCTCTTCATTTGAAATACTTGACTATGTATCTAATTTTGACAACTTCACATCTCTTATGAACACATACCCTTGGTTAGTAGAAGATTTAACAAAACATATTGAGAATGATGAGTGTGAAGTTTCTCTTAACACTTTGGAATTCATAGCTAAAACATGTGATGATGACATAAAAAATGATTCCTCCTATGAGGATATACTAGCACAAGAGGATGAAATAATTGACACATTCCTAAACATTACCCTACCCTCTTTGGAAAATGAAACATCAATGCATAAAGGGCTCCCTCTCAAGAAGGATTCTTCATGGGTAGAAAAAGCATATTCACCTAAGGATCATATGGTGCATGAAAACCCATTAGATCTTACACCTTTGATTGAAAACTTGAGAACCTTCCATGAGAAGACTACAGATAGCTCTATTAATGATATAGTACCTTCCTCTCATCCCATTGCTCTCCCTGGCCAAGATGTAGCATTAGTGGATGAGAAAAGGTATCTCACATTAAATCCTTTAGGGATGGATGTTGGGTGAAATCAAGAAGAAAATAATGTTAATTCAATATTTATTAATATATTTGGTAGCAATATTCCTAAGATGATTGTCCACGGGGCACCTAGTGCACCCTCTTGCTTAAAGCTGGTGATTATGGTTCAAGGTAAACCTCCCGATAACATTTTCAACTATGCAAAGCAAATTGCTCAAAGAAATCAGGGTGTTCAAAATGTGATTACTCATACATATAACAACCATAATAACAAGCAAAGTAAGCAAGCACCACATGTGCCTGTCTCTCCATGTTCTCAACCTATGCTCCCTCCACCACCTCATCTTACTCATAAAACTGGTTAAGAGTATGATCTTGTCAAATAGCTTTGCGCTACTCTGGCTAAGATCTCTCTTTAGGATTTAATACAAACATTGTCTACATACCATGGAATGCTCCAAGAAGCTTTACAAAAGGTGATTGTATCACCTGCTATTAAGCCAAATGATGTAGTAGCTCTATTAGATTGTATGCATGCGACAAAAACGGATATTCTCTTTCAACCACATGAATTACAGTCAATTGAAGTTCAAAACCAATATGATCCTCTTATAATCTTTGTCACAATAAACAAAACATTAGTTAAGAGAGTTATGATTGATAATGGATCAACTCTTAATGTTTGTGGCATTGACTTATTACATAAGATTAAAGTTGATACATCTGCTATCAAGTTAGAAACGTTAAGTATCCGTGGTTTTGACAATGTTGGATGACAATCCGTGGGCACTATAACTTTACCTATATAAGTGGGACCTGTGATTGTGCCTACCTTGATTCATGTCATGCCTTGTTCTTTATCTTACAACATGATTATTGGTAGACCTTGGATTCATGCATTGGGGGCAGTCCCTTCCAACCTGCATCATTCGATCAAATTTATATTCAAAGGTAAACTTCATACTATTCATGCTAATCCTGAACCAGATAACTATTTACACATTAAAATGCAAAAACAAGTTTACAATTATATGAGCTTAAACAATTTGCAAGCTGATTCATCAATACCTCTAGCCACGAATGATGTTGTGAAGGAATCTAAACCATCGAATACACTTTCTAGTGATGATTGGGGTTCATTAGATTTTAATCCTTGCAGTGTAGGGGAATATAAACTTAATAACCTCGACACATCAAAAGTACCATCAATCTCGTCTAAGCAATCTTTTAAAGCATCTGAAAAATGTAAAGTCTCCTTGGTAGAAAATAAAGATAATACTCTCAATTATACGACAAATTATGATACCTACGAGGCTTCACCACCTTCTAAGGAATTGGACTCTCTATATGGTCATGAATTTCAAATTTTGTACAAAAATAATGACTATGTAGGTAATGGTTGCGGTGTAAATCAACAAGGAATTAGAGTACCTTTACAAGTTGTTGGAATTCACTACACGACTAATATAGGATACCATTCTTTGAAACCCACCAAAGCCTCTTGTCATCCTAAACTTAATGTCCATTCAAGATGAAAACAACATGAGAGATATCCTAAATATGTATGCTCTTAACATTCAGATGAAACAGGTAAGTATTTCCAACCCTTTATCTCTTGTGATGTACTTCCCTCGTGATGTGTTATGTGTTGTTTAGGCCTCCTGGGATGACCCTGATTCTTTTGTAAGGTTTGGGATACCAAGAGACCACCTCTATTGTGACCTTCTTCTATTTGTATCATCATTCTTCTATATTACCTCTCTCTCTGATTTCATCATTGTGTGTTGTGTCTTACGGACATAGCGTTGCAGTTGGTGACTTAGGGGCACCCTCCTACATGATTGTCCCTAAGACACTTGTTTCTCCTCTCTTATTTATTGTTTCCCTTCCTCTAGTGTTTCTATCTAGTGGGTGGATGAAGAAAAACATTTATATTGATGCGGACCTAGCGTCCCTTTAGTGAGAAATCAAAAATTGGACTTAGTTCCTAATATGACGATGGGGTTGTAATAAATTATCCGACGCTTGGCTAGTAGAAGCACTCCGTGCTTTCTGTGTAGTGATTTTGATGGTGTTCTATCTCATTTACAAAACATAACAATACTGCTACTCTATGCACTTTTTCTACCTTGAATCTTGCATTTCTTGGATTTCATATGCATTATCATGATTATAAAGACACTAACATGTTTCTTGCAGGGATGTGTTTGTGGGAACATTTGGCGATCGTAAAGTAGATGTCACCTCTGGGGGGCATGGGCTTTGTGAGAGTTTATGTTCCCTTGTGTGTTTTCTTCCTACCTTAACGTGCTTGATATCGATACCTGATATCAACCACCTTAAGGTGGGGGCATATATAAGGTAAGATGTATGTTGCAGATGTTAGCAATGTGCTTGTCCTTAGGTGTAGTTTAAAGACTAGTGCAATGAGTATTTCCTGCACTCTGAGTTTGTTTGCAAATCAATCAATCAATCATCTTAAGCCCTCTGCAAAGGTGGGGATGGTGTATTTCTTGGAGTAGATTGCACATCCCATCATTTTCAAAAGTTCTCATCGAGAGGCAGGGAGCAGTTCTATGACTAACTCAACCCTTAAGCGTGTCTTCATCGATTATTGTGGCAAAGCCCAATCATTGGTGTGTACCTGTAATGTGCCTGAGATGGTGATGAGCCTAGAAATAGGAACACTCCATCGATTGTCTATCGTGTTTTCTTCGTGTCTTCAAAGTGTGTGTGTTTTGCATGTTTATTCCCAAGCATAGTTTAAAGACCAGTGGCGATGAGTCCCTCCTATGCTTTGGGAGCTGTTTGGCATGCTTGCTTTGTTTAGCATGTCTTGCATGTGTGTTTCCCCGTATATGTAGTTTAAAGACTAGTGTGATGAGTGCTTCCTACATTATGGGAGGTGTGTTTACTTTCTTATACTTGCATTTGCATTTCATATATATGATAAAAAGAAAAGAAAAGATATCATTTCTATCTTCTATGCATTCAGTGTATTCACTGTGTTTTGTGTGTCTTCAATGTTGTCTTCTCTATGTTTTGCGTGACTGTAACTATCTTCTTTGTGTTTTGCGTGCTTGTTACTGTCTTCTCTATGATTGGCATGTCTTCTCCATGCTTGGTGTGTTTGGTGTGTTTGTTGACTGTACTTTAATGCATGTATTGGCCTTGCCTTTATACATACATTAAAGTGGGGGCTAAATATAACATCAGAAAATGTCCCCTTAGGGGTTTTTCCCTCCTAAGGTTTAGCTCTTAGGTCTTTTAATCTACATTTAGGACATCTTACATCATATTTTGACATCTCGATGAAATGAACCCTAGGTTTCATGACAAATGGGACCTAGGGGAATCCCTTGAAACATATCCTACCCAAATTAGGGGGGGAGGACTTGGGTACTCACGCCCTAGTCCTACCCTATTTTGGGTCAGGCCCAAATTTTAAATGTCAGCTTGTGACTATTAATTAGGTCCTATGCCGACATGGTAAGTTTGCATTACAAAATTCTTTGCGAGAATGTAGTTGCATATAAAAGTATGTTTAGGAATTCATTTGAAACTAGATGATGATTATTGTGATCCTTAGGCATTCTTGTGAAAGTGATTCAAGGCATTCATTGTGTGGAAGAGAAAATTTTATGTTGTTTATGTGTTTGTGTTTGCAGATTTGAGCATCCATCTCCTCATGGCATGAAGAGCTTCTTCCTTCCATGAGATCTTCACTACAAGGTGACATCAATTATGTTTTTAATTATTTATCATTTGGATTTTTCCTCTACCTCCCAAGGACATGCACTCTCTATCTAACAATGGTGTTTGGCAGACTTGAATGTCTCTCCGGGGCTTGACTGAGGCAAGCCTCTAAACACCACAACCCCCTCCCAATTTTTGTGATTGTAGGTTACAGGTTGAAGATACATGAAAAGTGAAGTTGTAGGAGGGTGTTGCAGAGTGTTAGATTTGTAAATCAGAGTTGAAAGTAGCTCCTTGGACTTGGGCGCCCACTCCCTAGTCCTCTGGATCCTGTGATGGGAAAATCTCTGAGACAACAGGAACAGGTTACAGTTCAAGTTTCCAAATCCTGACAAAAATTAGGGCATTGGACTTGGGCACCCGCTCCTTAGTTCCTGACTGTTCTGCTTCCTAAAATTCAAAAATAGGTGCACATTTATCTGTCATTTTACATCTTCCTATAGCAACACTTTGAGTAATTTATCTGTTTGCTTCCGTATATGCATAATTAGGGTTTTGATGTATAATTGAGTATAATTGACAATTAAATCACCCTAATCTGATCTTCCCTACATTGCCAAGTGACCAAGGGCCTGATAGTGTATTGCCACTCGACCCAAAGTTCTTGAATGTAAAAGGTGAAAGAGGATAGACACTTAACAAACCCTTAACAACCCTATCCTAAAATTTTACCTATTACAACAACAAACATACTCAATACAACTTTAATTGACATTAAATAAGGCACGACATCCAACCATGAACATCAACAACATCACTATTAGCACACCATCATTGATAACCATCAATGATAGCCCAAACTAAGTGTTGACATCAATGACAACCACATTAGTGACAACCTTAGATAACATATGTCCAACAATCTCCCCCTTTGGCATTGATGGCAACACACACTTTCTCATTCTTCCCCTTTGACATCAAGGACAAAGGGAAATGACTTCTCCCCCTTACGGCACAAACTCTCTTTTTCAACTTTCTCCCCTTTGAAGTACATACACTCCTTGAAGCAACTAACAAGCTCCCCCTATCAAAAACAACCACTACCTGCTCACCCTGAGAGGTAGCCACCATCAGACAAGGACAATGGTATAGCATGAATTACTCCCCTTAGATAGATGCACCAACTATGCATCTAGAAAGGAGGGGAAATTACCCCTAACATTTGCTGGAGATACTCAAAAGTATCCTTTGCAAGAGCCTTTGTGAAAATATCTACAATTTGATCTTTTGTTGGAACATATTCCAACTTCACTTCTTTATCTGCAACCTTTTCTCTCAAAAAGTGATACCTGATTGATATATGCTTGGATCTAGAATGCATCACTGGATTCTTGGAAATATTGATAACACTTGTATTATCACATAGAATAGAAATAGGCTCATCATACTGTATCTTGATATCCTTTAATGTTTGCTTCATCCACAACACTTGTGTACAACAGGATGTTGCAGCATTATACTTTGCCTCTGTAGTTGATAAAGATACTGAATCTTGTTTCTCACTATGTCATGAAACCAATCTACTTTGTAAAAAGAAATCACCACCACTTGTACTTTTTCTATCATCAACACAACCAGCCTAATTAGCATCAGTGTAAGCACTCAGATCAAAGTCATTACCTCTTGGATACCATATGCCATAATCCAGATTTCCCTTCAAATATTTGAATATTCTTTTTACCACCTTCTCATGAGTTTTCTTAGGATTAGCTTGATATTTGGCAACCAAACATACTGCATGCATAATAGCAGGCCTAGAAGTAGTCAAGTACAATAATCCTCCAATCATAAATCTATAAAGAGTATGATCAACTTTAGGTGACTCATCAGCCTTGCTCAAGTGACAACTAGTAACCATATGAGTACTTACTGGGTTGGAATCCTCCATACCAAATTTTTTCAACATCTCTCTAACATACTTAGCCTAAGAAACAAAGATTCCATCATCTAGCTAAACAATTTGAAGCCCAAGGAAGAAGGACATCTCACCAATCATAGACATCTTAAACTCTTTTTGCATCTCTTCTGCAAACCTCTTATACATATTATCATCTCCACCAAAGATGATGTCATCAACATATACAAAAACTATCAAAATTTTGTCTCCCTCTTCCTTAATGTAAAGATTACTATATGTAGTACCTCTCTTGAAACCTTACTGAAGTAAGTACTTATCCAACCAAGCATACCAAGCTCTAGGAGCATGCTTGAGTCCATACAAAGCTTTCTTGAGTATGTACACCATGTCTAGATCTTCTGATAGTTGGAAACCATTTGGTTGCTCAATATAGACCTCTTCCTCTAAATCACCACCCATCTGATAGACCTTGAAGTTCTTGTGAGCAACAAAGGAAAGAAACATCCTGATTTCCTCCTTCCTGGTTACTAGAGAAAAAGTCTCCTCAAAATCAATACCTTCAACTTGTGAATAACCCTTACAAACCAATCTTGCTTTGTTCCTTACAACTTCACCATCTTCATTCATCTTGTTCTGGAACACCCACTTTGTTCCTATAACATTCTTATCAGCTAGTCTGGGAACTAGTTCCCATGCCTAATTCTTTTCTATTTGACTCAATTCTTCTTCCATTGCCTTCAACCATTCTTCATCTTTGCTAGCATCAACAAAGATTTTGGGCTTTACATTTGACAACAAGAATAAATTCACTTTCTCACTTGGTTTTGCAAGCTTTCTCCTAGTCTGCACACCTTCATTCTTATCCCCAATGATCTAATCTATTGAATGATTCCTCTTAACATACTTTGTTGGAGTCTTAGGGGTCTTTTTTGATCCTTGTTCCTTCTCTTCTTTCTCCCCCTCTTCTTCTTCTTCAATGCAAGGAGGTATATCAGATCCACAATCCTCTAGTTCTTGTGAGATCTAACACAAATCTTCATCTACCTTAACATTTGTGCTTTCAATCATCTTTCACGATCTCTTGTTGTAACATCTATAGACCTTGCTTCTGGTTGAGTAACCAAGAAAGATCCCTTCATCACACCTTGAATCAAACTTTCTAAGGTATTCTTCATCTCTCCTGATGTAGCATTTGTTACCAAAGATCCTGAAGTATCTGATAGTGGGAGGTCTTCCATGCCATAGCTCATAAGGGGTCTTAGTGCTATTGACCCTCAATTGTAATCTGTTAAGCAGGTAGACAATAGTGTGAAGTGCTTCCTTCTAATACATATCAGACAAATCTGCATCTTTCAACATTGCCCTAGCCATCTCTTGCACAATCCTATTCTTCCTCCCCATTACCCCATTCTATTGAGGGGTCCTAGAAGTAGACACATGTCTCCTAATACCATGATCTTCACAAAACTTTTCAAATTCATTTAAAGTAAACTCACCTCCTCTATCAGATCTTAAGAATTTTATCTTAGAATTCATTTCATTCTCAACTATTGCTTTGAAAATTTTAAACTTGTCAAAGGCTTCAGATTTTTCTCTTAGAAAAGTAACCCAAGTCATTCAAGAGTAATCATCAATAAGAAACATGAAGTACTTTTCACCTTGTTGGCTATTTGTTCTTGTAGGTCCGCATAGATCAGTGTGAATCACCTCCAAAGGTATTGTAGAAGAATACTCCTTGCTCTTGAAATTTTTCTATCTACTTTCCCATTTGACAATCCTTGCATAATGTGTTTGCAAGATTGGTTATCTTAGGCATATCTCTCACTGCATGAGTAGAGATGATATTCATCATATTATCAAAGTTGATGTGTCCCATCCTTTTTTGCCACAACCAACACCCACTAGATTGAGCCAATAAGCAGGTTCTTCCATTTACCTCCTTTAGATAATAGATATATCCATATGTCCTAGTACCTTCTGCAACTAGTCTTCTAGACCCTGCTTTCCTGATCTTACAACCTTTGGCATGAAATGTAAGATTATATCCTTTACTGCACATTTGACTGACACCGAGGAGATTGTATTTTAGCCCTTTGACATAAAGGGCATCCTCAGTCTTGTTCTTTCCATCAATGGTTAGAGCACCCTTTCCACAAATTTGTGCTGACTCATCACCACCAAACTTGATAGCTCCACCATTCCACTTCTTAAGGCCGATGAACTTTTCCTTCTCACCAGTCATGTGGTTAGAGCAACCACTATCAATTATCCAAGCATTGGCTTCTTTTACATGAAAGGTAGTCCACACAACCATTGATTTTTCATTATCTTTGTCAGCCTGCAAGGTATCAAACTTTTTACATTTTCCAGTATCACCCTTTTTATCGCCAGCTTTCAAATCCATGAAAAGTGTTTCATCATTTGAATCATCATGATCCTCACCTTTTGAAGAACAACTATTCTCCATGGAATAAAGACTTCTTTTGGACTTCTCTCTTTTATTGCTATCCTTTAATTATTTAAAAGGACATTTAGAGGCAAAATAAATCTCCCACAATTGAAGTATCTGAAAAGTAACTTACCTCTATATTTTCTGGTGCCCTTCTTTAATTTTCTCACAAAGTTCACTTCTACCTCATCAAGGTCACCATCCTGATCAGTTGTTTCATCTTCTTCCTTCTTATTGAATTTGAATGTTGCTTCCTTCTTTGGAGATCCTTTGTCAAATTCTCTCATTTCAAAGGATGTGAGAGTACCAAACAATTGATCTACTATATAGTGATCCAAGTCTTGAGACTCCTTAATAGCAGATACCTTATGATTGTAAGATTTAGGGAGAGATCTTAGAACCTTCTTCACAATCTCATCTTCTTTTACTGTTCCACCAAGACCTCTGATGCCATTAACTACTTCATCCACTTGGATCATATAACTAGCAACATCTTCATCTTCTGTCATCCTCAGGGTCTCAAAACTTCTATTGAAGATTTACATCTTGGCTTGCTTAAATTTACTATATCCTTCATAAATGCTACTATGTTTTACCCAGACATCCTTAGCAAATTTGCAATTCATTACCTTCAGAAGTTTTGAATTAGCTAGCCCACTTAGGATAGCATTCTTTTCCTTGGCATTGTTGTCATACAACTTGATCTCAGCTGAATCTGTAGGATCATTAGTAGGAGCAGTGTAACCATCCTTGATAGATTGCTAAACACCAAACCCTAGAGAGGATAGATAGCCTTCCACCCTTAGCTTCCAAACTGTATAATTTGTTTCATCAAACTTAGGTGCCTTGTTAGATCCATCATATGCCATCCCAGATAGGTTCCTCAAGTGTTTAAGCTCCTTCTAAGGAAATTGGCTATGATACCAATTGTTGGACACACTCAGATACTGAGAGGGGGGTGAATCAATATTCAAACAAATCTCAAACCCTCTGGAGCAAATTAAAGCTTAAAATTTATAGCATTAATAGAAAAATAAAATATCAACACAATGCACAACACCACATAACACTAGATATATGTGGGAAACCCCAAAGGGGAAAACCCATGATGAGAAAAGATGCTAGGTGCTATTGTCCTAATCTAGCCTCACAAAAGAATCATAGTTACAACTTTGTTTTAGGGATACAACAAAAGGAAGCTACTACTCCCTATAGAAAGGTTTTAGGGTCACTCCCAAGGAAGCTACAACTCCCTGTAGACTTTGTTTTAGGGCTTCAACCCAAGGAAGCAACTACTCCCTAAACTAAGAATAAACTTAGAAAATATTACAGCATGATAGTCCTTCTACTCTCTGAATCTGACAATGAAGCTCACTCATTTTGATGATTGCTCTTTTGCTTTGACAACTTTTGAAACTTCCTCAAATGTCTTCTCTACAACTTATTAACTCATTGCTTTCAACCTTCAAGAAGTTTTTCCTTTGGCTCACTGCCTCCAACAATCAGTTAGGCACACTCTTCACTCCCCTTTTGTCTCAAAAATATCTTCAAGATGAATCCAGGAAAGACCTTTCACTTCTTCTCTTTCTCTTTTATTCACACATCATAATGCATTACACATCCATATTCTACTTCACATACTCACACTTACAATCACACATCACCTAGATCAACTAGGTTTACAATATATACTTGATATTAAATTGATTACATTGTATGTCAGCTAAAGACAATAAGAATATTACAATTACAAGTCGGCTAGAGATCAAACAACATGAAACATGTAGAGGGAAATCCCTAACATGAATTACACTCAACACCAGGAAGAGGAACATGCATTGCAAATTCCAACACATGCTTAACCTAGTCCTAAACATTCTTCACAGCATCAACCTTCAATGAATAACATCCACACGATTTGCACATTTGAAATAGGTTAGCCTTAATCAAGAAGATATGAAGCTTGTAGCATATCATCCATTAAAACTTGGTGGTACTCATAGATGATTAAACATTACTTGTGCTTCTCCCAGATGAGTTGGCATGACCCACACAACATCTCCAAACACTCCTTGAACTCCACACAATAAAGACTTTGTGGCACACACCTCCAACATACCTCAGTCAGCCAGGCAAAGGTATAACCTAGCAAAACCTTCATTCTAGACCATAACCTATTCTACAAAGACCAAAAATTACCTTGTGGAGCAATAGGAAACAACACAAGATCCTCATGATCATTCTCCACCAACCAATTCATCACTTCATATAACAACAAGTTGGTGCAAGCCAATTAACACTGAAACTAGCCACCAGACAATACAATCCTACACTCTATCACTCAACTTTCTCTACGAAGGGACAAATGATGTGAAACTTTGAATGTAGCACCTTAACAACATACTGAACTTAAATTCTAAACCACATGACTATATCTACAAACATGAAGGAATGCAAAGCATTCTTCCAACTAGTCTTCAAGGTAACTTCCTATTGATGGTGGTTTTAGCACACATCAATGTAGGTAAGATATAGGATATCTCACCTCTCTTGAAAGTCATCTTATCCTAGAAAAGACTTCCCCAAGGTTTATACAACTAGGTCTTAGCTTGCAAGATAACTCAGTGGATATGTTTCAGTTGTATCAATAAAGGGACTTACATGCAACTGATAGGGTTTATGAAACTATTACAACAAAATGTGAAAGAAACTTTATGATATTTTCAATAGATTAACAATATGAATGCTTCTTAAAACCTAACTCTAACAAATGGATTTAAAGAAAATGCAAAAAGAGTAAAGGGTTAGGAGAAGTATTGAAACCTAGGCGACAATCATAATTGGATAAAATGTTGTAGATAGACAAATACTTTCAATAAACCATTTTCTGTTTAACCAGGCCAACAGACTAAAATATTATAGAAATGATGCAATCTTCAATGGAAGTTTATGATTTTCAAATTACATTCACTCATTAAACACCTAGAGAATGGCGCAGTTTAATCACTGAAATGTAATCAAACTAAATTCCATAACAAGGTTTAGGTTAACTATGCACAAATTATAATTAACAAGCACCAATAGTATGAACCAAAACATTCATCGAATATCTTAGCATTTACCCATCATTGCAAAGCACATTTAATTAACTTCAGATTGATATGAACCATGAAATCCAAAAGAGATAACACAATAATGCAAATTCTCAACAACCTGCAAAACTTGCTTTGTATTAATCAAAATTTTGGCAGTCTCAACAATTCAATATCAAATCTCAATTACAATGAGATATGATGATGGCCTCTTTATAGACAAGGCATCATACCAAGTTTTTCATGGACGATGGAGTTTAACTCAACACCAAAGGTCCAAATTTACGTAATCATTAAATGAGATACAACAGTTTGTTACATTTTTGGATTTGCATTTGTCCTTTAGGAAAAAACAAAATATAACATGCAAATCATTGAACTTGGACAAAATGAGTACACATTTGGATGTACATGACAAAGAGCCAATTTTCTAGGCAAAAGGAAATCAAAATGAAGTCACATGACACTTGAAAATATGGGCTGGTATAAATTGACGGGATTCTGAGTGTTGACTTGAATACTTCATTGCTCATCATCATTTATGGCAACTTTGTTTTTTTCAGCTTCCCTATTGTTGTAGGTTGTGAAGGCTTCCAAAGCTGGGTTGATGTCAGCAGGTTGAGGATCTTTGACATAATTAATTTTGAACTTTACCTAATCTACCTCCTGTGAAAATTTTTAATACACCGCTGACCTAGACCTTTTGTTTCTTCTAAATTCTTTAAATTCTACCCTGAGGTCACTTATTCTTTCTAGCTTCCTGATCATATTAAGGGGTGAGTCTTGATGAATGATATTTTTCAATTTATCCTTACACTCCTGGGCATTTATTGGGGTAGTATCATCTAGATCCATATTTGTGCAAGTCCAAAGAACATCATTCAAATGGTATATCACATCCAAAATTTGGACCCCAGCTGGCTCTGTCAAAGACTTCTTTCCTTAATCTTATTAATTCCAACCATTTCTTTGGCATATGTAATCTATCCTGAGTTAAAACATTCTCTGTCAGAAGGGTCTCATTTGGGAGATTACTCATAGCAAAAACTTAAGGATATATATGAGAGTAGTAATCATAATTTATACAATTAGTAACCACTTAATCCCATACTTGATTTCAAAAGACACCTATTACCTCACAACCTTCTACATACACCTAATGAAATCACTCCTCCATAGCAGCTACAATAGTTTTAATGCTGTCAAAATTTTCTAACTCTTCTTTAGAGAGAAGAAAAGGTGGTGTTTCTAGTTCACCATATGAGGACATAGGCTTTATTAAATATTTTATGCAGGCCCTCAATTCCTCATTTTGCTAGCTGAGTTGTTGTTTAGTCAACTCATCTTTATTCAAGATGTCAAGAATATTGGATATAGTGTAGGGAGTTGAGCTGGCCATTTCTCCCAAAAGGCGCACCTGTCAGGAAGCTACTACCATCCCAAATAAGGACCAACGGGAGGCAGTTAAGCTATGTCATGAATCCTAAAGGAGGACGCTAACCTTTTTTCCAACAATCCCCCCCTCAGCATTACCTGAGGGGATTCAAAGCCATGACCTGGCTCTGATACCACTTGTAGGGAGTTGAGCTAGCCATTTCTCCCAAAAGGTAATGAGGGGATTGGAAGAGCTGATGGTAAGGGTACTTGTGTTGAGCCATTAAAAGGTCTAGCCAAAGAATTATTTATGGTGGCAAGGGAATCAATGGCCGAGGGAAGCAAGTATAACCTAGATAGGTTTGTAAATGAGGAAAAACCTATGAAAGGAAGAGGGGGAGATAAAAGTACAGTAGAAATCGTAAATTTGGTGGAAAGGCTCAAGGGTGGAAAGGCTCAAGGATGAGAAAGAAATGGATAATGAAGAGAGGAGAGGACAGGGAGACTCATGGATGCAAAGACAGGGAAAGAAAACGGAGCAATGGATGAGATGGGAATGGAAGAGATGGATGGCAAATAGGAAATGGAAGTGATGGATGAAGGTGAAGTAGGTGGAAGAAAGGGAGTAGATACACTTGCACTTGATGCAGAGAGGGACACAACTACAGAAATACTAGAGGAAATAGGAAGTGAAGCACTAACTATAGTAGGAGATGAAGAAACAGTGTTTATATCTTGTTGTGGGGCTGCAGAGGTAATGGGAGTTGCAATCATAGTGGGCTTTGTTTTGGTCTTCTTAGGCTTAGACAATTCACCCTTCCCACTAGGCATATCTTTTCTCTTTGAGCCCCTTGTCCTTGCCACTAAAGTAGTGTCCTTCTTTTGCTTCTTGGGAGGATCCTTCTTGGCTTTTCCTTTATCAGCAAGGGGAATATCCTCTTTGTTGTCTCTCCCTGGTGCATCTCCCTAGACAACTTCCTTAGCAGCTCCTTGCCCTGCATCATCACTTATCTCTATGGGTTGATCCTCTTCATTATAATTGGATCTATCTTGTTGTTGCTCTATGTATGTAAGAGCAACCCTTGCCTGTGTCAAGGTTGTAGTTTGAGCTCTAACCCAATTCCTACTGAACATAAGGGGATTTCTCATCACTTCATCTAATGAACTCTCTTCGGCATCAGCCCAATTAGGTAATGGAATGGGCTGATTGAACAAGGCTTCCCAAGGCCCTTTCTGCACTATATTATTATCTTCTACCACCTAGTCTGGGACCTCTATTATGGTGAACCTTCTTATAAAATCCAGGGAGAGCCTTGAATATTTTCTTCTCAAAACCTCATAGTCATCAATGCAATTAGCCCAGAAGTCTTCAAGATGCTCCCTATGAAACATCTTCTTGCTAACATGTCTCTCCATTGTTCCAAAGGGATCAAAGTGTGTTCTCTTTTGATAGGGATGTAGATTTAGTAGTTGGAGTTTTGTATCCAAGTGCTCAGCTACTCCAAGGGTGACACAAGAGAAATTTCCTCTGCCCATCAATATAGGGAATTTGATGGAGGCCCTATGTAAATGTTTCAACCTCTCAACACAAGTAAGCAATTGCCATGTCAGCTCAAGGAGCACCACCTTGTCTGTTGTGTACCTGGGTAGCTTCTAAGGTTTTCCAGTGAAGCCTTGGACTCTAAGGTATGTAAACTTCTAAAATTGGTTATACCATCTCCCATACAATTGTACAACATTGGCTACCTTATGGGATAGTCTCCTAGCCATATCATCTTGTAGTACTGGGTAATGTGCATAGTGAATGCATCATTAACCCTCTTGTAGTGTACAAGTGATTGTGAGATCTCCAATTGTGTATAACACTCAAACACTTTGTATTGATCTTCACCATTCCTAGCTTTACCTAGATTTGAAAACCTAGGATAGGTAGTATTTCTAGCTAGAGCATAAACCACATAGGAGGTCCACCTAAATGTTTCTTTATCATGGAATGCCACAAAGGCCTCATGAATATTGTTTCTTAGTATTTGAGCCTAATGAATCTTCTTGTCCTCGTGTAATATTTCCTCTATGTAAGGGAACATCCATCCTTCACAAGTGGATGCAGAGGGCAATCCCATTATCCTACTTAGGAGAGTGACTAGATCTCCTATTTCTTCTTTGAAATCACTCCTATATAGTACTTGGGGAAGTTTTGGCATAGCTATTCTCTTAGTCTTCATCCACCCCTCATCGATCTTTTTTCTATAGGCCTCAGGGTCTTGGTCATACATCCTCTTATTCTCATCCTTATCCACCATGGTTAAAATTGGGAAGGGAGGAATGTCAAAGGTTTCAGCTAATGCCAAGGGGCTAAGATCTACCAACACTTGGCCACACTGTGTTACCACTGTCCTAGTTAACTGGTCATATCTCTCTGCACATGCAACAATCAGTTCTGGGCATTGGATAGAAGTCAGGAAAGTAGTAGCCTGAGCAATGCCATTATCTCTAATCCTCTTAGCCTTAGGTGTTGGATTAGGACCCAAGATCCTCAGTCTAAAATCTTCTATGTCAACATGTCCGAGGTCAGTATCTCCTACATTGTTCCAAGCTAAGGTGATCTTTGTCATATCCTTGAAATTGTACAAATGGAGTAGAATAAATATAATATAGTATTTAATAGATAATACTAAATAATATTATTATATGAATATTTTTAATATAATTATATTTATAAACAATAAATAAATGACAAATATAATCTAAATATTATACTATAATATTATATAGAACTAAATATAAAATAAATATATATAAATATTAATAATATATTTAAATATTTTAGTAATGGTCATAGAAGACAAAGTCTCCCATTTGATATAGCTAACTTTAAAGGAGTCTAGCCCATAATAACATGAGCGGTCACATAGATATCCCTGATTTTAGGGATAAACAATGATCACTACTTTTATAAAATCAACAATTACGATATGAAGGCAAGTAATGCAAGGGAAATGATCACCATATGTAGGAAAGCATTAAAGAAATAATAATTAGCAAAGGGACTTGTATTAAAGTAATCATTGCTATTAAACTTACAAAGTA
Source organism: Cunninghamia lanceolata (assembly GCA_027924645.1). NCBI lineage: Eukaryota > Viridiplantae > Streptophyta > Pinopsida > Cupressales > Cupressaceae > Cunninghamia > Cunninghamia lanceolata. The sequence continues at coordinate 22,238,497 of BSBN01000090.1, read as the reverse complement.
GGAAGCAATGGTCAAAAGGCGATCAACATGAATATCAACGATTCACAATACCAAATGACTTGATCAACGAATATCTATAACAAGGGGGATCCGCCGCTAATGACATGAGCAGTCAATGAATCTATAAACAATAATAAATACCATTTCAACAATTATAAATTAAATTAATGTGATTAAGATAAGAAAGGAGTAGTCATCATATGAAGCGGTACCTCTTAGTAAAATCTCCACGAGATATAAAGATGTATCCTTTGGGCATCCAATGGGGGGATCTCATTCGAATGTCATCCAATCATATTATCAAATATCTAATAAATCAATCAATAATCGACCAATCTAGAAATCAAATCATCATCAAGCGTCTTACCCATTGGAATCATCTTAGCAATTCAAATCATATCTACCATTCGATAGGTAGTAGCGAATTCTAATCTTTGCAAATCAAACCATCTCTATCATTCAATATTTCATTTGTGAAGGCAACGAAGTATAATTAAATCAACCAATACAAGAGCAACAATCATCCATCTAACACAAGAACAACATCTATACCAGATCAGGCATTGATATCACTCAGAATTATATTCATCTTATTCGGCGAATTGAAGTTATCACAACAAATTGATTACATCGAATTGTGACAGCTGTTTAAAGGTATGCAAGAATGCTCTTTCCCATATAATGCCAAAATCTTATATATATACGTTATGCTTTGTCTTCTATGAATAACATATGCTAATTCCAATCCTGATATATATGTTATTCTTTGTCTTTATGAATAACATATGCTGAGTACTGATAATAATAAGAATAAGGAAATAGATTTTGCTTACTGTAATATCAATTCATATATGCATTAGAAGTAATGTTCACATTTCTGATTCTTCATATTATAAACATAGATAGACTTACAAAGATAAATGATTGTGTTTATGATTAATTATTGATGTTAACCATGAAAAAATGTACATAGAATAATAAGATTGATCTTAGATATGTGATCATGAATATGCATAAAAGGAATAGATTAATATGATAAATGAATATGGTTATGCATAAGGAATCAATGATGATGATAATGGAATATGATCATGTGGATATATGATTGGCCAATTATGATATAAGGCCAAGATGTCCTCATTATAAGGCATCATGTGCAAAATGTTAATAAGGACTTAGAAATCATAGGATTGTGCCATATTGGAAAGGAGGATTAGCCTCATTGTTAATCATCTCGCCATCCTAGGTGTATGGGTAAGTTAGGAAAATGTTATTGGACCTAGGTAACCCCAAGAAGATGAAGTACCTCCAGGTGTGAGGCAAAGTCTCTTGGGCCAAGTGTTGAAGTACCTCCGGGTGTGAGGTGAAGCCTTGGGCCTATGGTATGATGAGCTCATCAATGTGATTTGTGCCCTACAGTGGGTGACTCTCCAATAGATGAAGTATGCTTGGGTGTAGCATGAAGTCTTTGGAGCCGATTGGTGAGGTGGGAAGCCATCGGGCCTCTGTATGGGATGGTTAGTGTCTCCTTAACGAACCATGCCTATGGAGTTAGAGATGGATTAATGATAGGGCATCACATGATCCTCTCGAGGATAGAACATAAGGCCTATGAATATGAATATGAGTATGAATATGACTATGAATATGAATTATGTGATTATGGGATTATAAGTTCAAGGATAAATGTGGAAAGAATATGGATCTATATTAATTATGATATGAAAAGAGAAAATTTTGGAGTACTAATGCTTCCTTTTTGTAAGTTGAAATTGTGCAATGTTGAGAACAATTTGAGCTTACTAGAAGGGGACATTACAATCTTGGTCACCGAGGGAATTCCTTTGAATTCATACTTCATGCTTATGGCTCAGATATTTATCCTGCATGATAGGAACCTAATGAGCAACCTTTTAAATTTACTACCCTAGTAGTCTAGACTTAGGTTCCATGATTACTTGACAACCTAGAAGTGTTCATGCTTATATGTTTTCAGTTTGCATCTAAGTCAAGGATCTAGACCAGATAGGGCACTTAGCCAAATATCACTGAAAACCTATGATTTTAACCTAAAATCTACTATAATTGATTCAAGGAAACATAAAATTTTCATTACAGTTCATTCCTTAATATTTACCATGTGAAATCATAAGCACAAAGTAGGAAGAGAAGCTGGGCGGGCTTTTGAGGCCTCACTGAACATAAACAATAAATGCTAAGGATAGTATCCAAATCAATGCATAATACCATGGAATTCAAATCAATACATGTAAATAACAATAATATCATGCAGTTAATTAAAATCCACTGATTAAAATACCTTAATCCCCGTGAAAAACATTTAAGCATTATATTTAGGGCAAAAGTGGACTTCTAGGTCATCACTAGAGTTGGCGGGACATTAGGTTAGGACAAGATATGTGCAGTAAGGACAAGTTTCAACGCTAACTCCATTTTAATGCTTATGCAGGAATTTCATCCTACACTGGATTAGTGGAGCTTTTGATGTTCACTGGACATGTCAGGTAGGGGATGATTTTGGTGCAAAACTTCCCAAATGTCCCAGATTCAGTTTAGCGAGAGTTTTGTTGATGAATGGATTTGCGAGGGTATCGAGTGTTGAAGGACATGTCAGGTGAAGGCAAGGTTTAGTGCAAGTATCCACTTAAGGCTGAGCGAGGCTTTCACCGATGAGTGGATTAGTGAGCTTTTTGGTACCATAGGATATGTCTAGTGATGCCAAGTTTTAGTGCAATCCTATGGTGGTGATATTTAGCGCTAATGCTTATATAATCATATGATGTCTTATTTAGCAAAATTTCATGGGTTGATGGGATCGGCAGGACTTTTAGCCCTCACCGGATATGTCCAGTGGAAGGCACTTTTAGCACTAGGTGCAAATTTCTTGTTTTAGTGGGTAATTTTAATGTAGATGGATAGTGGGGTTTTTGGGCTTGAGTGGATATATCCACCTCCCGCAAATTTTAGCACAAGATTTAACAAAGGGCTCAATGAAGAGAATAGTGTATAGTATACAATAATTTGAAGGTATTTTTCACACAAGCCAATATTAAAGGATTTTTGCTCAAGATCTTGGCTAAAATTTCTAAGTCAAACCTGAATCTATGTAAAGAGAACATCAAAATTTAATGACTTAGACACATACTGCATACTCATGTATATATATATTCCCCTTTTGGATGAAACCCTAGTTTAAATCTCAAGCTGACCATATTAAAGAATTTTGAACTAAAATCCCCATGTAAAACTAGACCAAAATCTTTTAAAAGCATGCCTAATTAATCAAAACAAATTTCACTAATCCCCAACATAGCGACCAACAGTGATTTTAAAGGAAAAATGAAGTTTGAAACCCTAACTTGTAAATGCAGAAGCGGAGAAGGAAGAAGGTTGAATCTACCATCATCAGATACGCTTCAAAGTCACCTCAAATCATGATATCACTCAGGTGCCTTGACAACTATAGAGATTAAGAAGTTTTGAATGCAGAATAATGAAAAAATGAAGGATTTTAATTGTTTATACCTCCTAATTAATTGGTGTTAATGCAAAGTACGATAGAATGGTGGCATTTTTAGCCACTACCAGATATGTCATGTGAGGAGTAAATTCAGCACAAATCTAGTCACCTTCATTTCTAGTGCAAAGTCTTAATAAATGCCCCAGCGGTACTTTCGCCTTTCACCAGATCAGCGGGGAAAAAGGTAACAACCGGATATGTCTGGTGAGGAGTGAGTTTAGTGCAAATCTTGTGTCCTTGAGTTTTAGTGTAGGATAGTAATAAAGAGTCTTAGCGCTAATATCTAGTAGTAGAGGATATCAATGCTAATGCAGTGAAAGGCATTTTCAGCGTAACACAACTTAAGGGGCTTAAAATCTTGACTTTAATGCATTCAAATTACTTAGATTCAACTTACAAGGAGACTCAATATGGTCATTACACCAAATTTATGCAATTAGACTCCAACATACGTAAATTGACCTTGTAGTCAAGACATCACATCATCATCTCTCAAGTAGCTTACTGAGACTAGACCAAACCAAAAAGTGGAGCAAAGGAAAGGGGGTCTCCATTTGGTAAAATGGGGTGTGTGCGTAAGGCACAACACTTCCTACAACATAAACCTTCACCAACATCTAGACACCAAAGTCTCCTTATAGCAACACATACTTCCTTAGGATCAGCAGGAGAGAGCATACAACATGTTACAGACCATCATCAACATCCCCCCAATATCAACATTACTTCTAATCCTCATCGTAATGCTTCTAATTCCCATCTTAATATATCATCTCTGCTGACAACAAACATACTCATTACAACTTTAATTGACATTAAACAAGGCATGGCATCCTACCATGAACACCAACAACATCACTGTTAGTACACCATCATAGATAAGCATCAATGACAGCCAAAACTAAGTGTTGACATCAATGACAACCACATCAATGACAACCTTAGGTAACATATGTGCAATAGATTGACCCTTCTCATGCTCTTATCAAGTTAGGCCAAGAGGTGAATTAGAAGCTGTCAGGTGGACTGACCCCTTTCATGTTCTCGACAATATAATGCTCTTGGGTCGACCAGAGTTTTTAGGTGGACTAACCCATTTGATACTCGTGGAGCTTGATTAAGGAGGATGAATAACCTCCAAGGTGGACTAGGAGCTGTTAGGTGGATTGAACCCTTTCATGCTCTTGAAAATATTGTTAGGTGGACTGACTCCTTTCAATATTGCTACTTGCAAGAGTTACTAAAGAATTCACTATGTGATTAGCTTGAAGGATTATGTTACAATGTATTAAACTAAATATTGTTTATGCTATGATGTATTAATCTACATTGTTGAATATATTAATTTGAATACTAATTGTGATATGATAAATTCTATTGAATATTATCATGATTTAGTAATATTTAATGTATCTAATGTTCAATTTGAGTAACTAGTCTTATTGCAGGCATAGAAATTATGAATAATCCAAAAAGGGACATTACAAGCGGTATCAAAGCTTTGATCTTGCTAGCCCGGAGATCAAAGATAGTGTATGCAAGTAAGCCAAAGATCTCAATAGGCATTAAATAGAGAAAGAAGAAAATTAGAAGCAAGTAGCAACCAAAGTAATAGTAGTAAAATGGGTGATCATGAGGTTAACCTAGGAATTGAATTGAGGGCTTTTATGGAGCATCAAGGGAAGACATCACAATTGCTTCTCCAAAAACTTCAAAAAATAAATAATACAATAAAAAAACCTACCCAAAACAATGGGAGAGATGTCAATTCCAATCATTCTAAAAATAATAGAGTGGGCCTTTAGGATCAACACCTAGAGCAACACGACCTACATTCTTGCCTAGTGAGGAGCACGCAAGAGAAGAAGAAGAAACCATAGAAACAAATGACATTAAGGAATTGGTAGAAGCCTATTCCAAAATAGATCCCAAACTTAGAAAAAATATTCCATTTAGAGAATATTGTGATGTAAGAGCAAGAAATACATTAAGAAAAGAAGAATTTAGAAACCTAATAATGAATTAAAAAAAGTAAGTATGGTGAACTTTCCAAATTTTGATGACTTAGGAAAAGCCATGACACTAGCATGGATCCAAAATCTCAATACATACTTTTCTCTTAGCCCAATGACTAAGGAGGATGATCTTAAATTTTCTATTCTACACTTAGAAGGGAATGCACACGAATGGTGTCATCATGGGATTGTCACATAGGGACACCAAAATGTTGTAACATATGATGAATTTACATAAAGACTCATAAACTGATTTGATCAAAAATATCCCCAAAGGCATTTCAAAGAATTAACACAATTAAAAAAAGGGGATCATTAAAGATTATGTGGTTGAGTTCCAAAGAATTTCAGTCATGGTGCCAGGCATTGATGAGGGAAGGCTCACTTACATATTTATCAAAGGATTGATGGAATCACTCCATAGCTTGGCATGTTGCTAGTTCTTTTGGGTTTGGCTAGCTCTGTACTAGCCCATCTCATTTGCTTTGTTGTTTCTTTCTGTTTGTGCTTGTTTTACCTCTTGTAAAACTTGTTTGACTCGCCATTTTTAGCTTTTGTACATGGATTTGGGCCCTTCTCAGTTACTAATATCAAAACATGGCTATTTAGAATCTTGGTGACAAGAACCATGACCCATGGAACACTATGAGTGCTATTTCTCATGTTGGAACTATTGTCACCCACATTTCCAGTTCTCCCCACATCATATTTGTATCTATAAGGAAGTTCTTAATCACATGGAGGATGCATTTCCTGCCTATTATCATCAAGGAGGTGTTTGTAGCTAGTACAACATAGCTTCTGACCACTACATTTTTTATTTTGAGCAAGATAATGTAGTGCTATAGTCATGCTATGGAGAAACTCTCTTGGTTTAATGTTGGGTATAAGAGGATTCACTTGTTAGGATCATTAAGTGAAAACATTACAACATCCTTAGTGCTATTTGAGAAGAAATTTAGAGCACTATATGACTATTACACTAACCTATTAGTACACATAAGGTTTGATTTGAACCAAATTTAGAAGGGAATCACATGGGGCAACATGAAAGGAACTTGTGGAGACCAAGGTAATCATTATAATAGCAACATAGAGGAGGTGAGTATAGTTGTTGACATGCATTGTTATATTTATTTGGGAAGTTCATTACTAAGAAGAGATTCAAGATGAAGGGATTTGTGTGTCAAGGTAACTCTATTATTAAGGCAATCATGAGCATCATATGAAGACCTTCAGAGAAGATTACAAAAAATTAGAGTGGTGCAATGTAAGCATGGTGAGGTAGCATCCAACTTGGAAGGTTGTGCAAAGATTTGTCCACAAGAAGGGAGGAGAGCAATTTTTAATGATCTCCTACCACCCAAGGGAGGAAGAAACATACTTGGGATAGGCATGCATAAAATCTTTAGCCTCAATGCTATAGCCATAATCAAACAATATCAATTTTTCTATTGTTATGCCATTGGCAAGTTGTTAGAATAACTATTGTTAGTCATGGACATGTGTAAGTTGGCACAACTTAAAGGAATACCATCGATGGAAAAGGCTGAAGCAAGGGTTTATCTAAATGAAATCATCATTGCGGTGACCCAAGGACTAAATTGGGCAAGATTTCAAGTGAATTGTGACTATCCTAATTCACTTCTAGTTCTTACACAATGTGATTTGCACTCTACTATGGAAGGTACACAATGCAATCCCCTAGAAGAGGTCATAGGAACCGACAAATGGAATCATGAAGTCCAAATGGGTGTTCTATATTTTTAACCACATGGAAAGTATATTCCACTTGAAGATGTTGCATGGGAAGGAGTGGAGATTTTTTATCATCCAACTCTGAAATTGCTTGAGGGAAAGCAATTTGGAAAAGGGAGGACTATCATGTACCTTTTTCTCAAATACAATTAATATTATTAAAATAATAAGTGTTTTTATACACTAGTGAAAATATAATAAATAAATAAATGTAAAATATAAGAATAAAAGTAAAATTCAAATATTGGCACCAAAATAGGACTGATGAGTCCAAAACAAAGGAGGTATATTTACAAGTTTAAATTGTTTATTTGAAGGCATCTGATTTTCATGTTTGTAATTGTCATTTCGAGTTCAAGTGCTCATGCTTTCAAGGAAACCCTGACAAAAAATTCATGAGGTAGGATGAAAATCCTAACCTCTTGTTTGGGCAGTTCCATTGTAGGAAGCTACAAGTTGATCTAAACTAGTAAATTTTGTGTTACTCAGGGTGGTGAGTTTAGTTGTGAGAAAATAGGGAGGATCCCTCACTAGTTAGGGCTCATCATGATTTGTGTAGCATATTTCAATCACTCCAACTCATCACTAGGAGGAGGAGTGAGACTATACAGAGCATCTAAAACTAAGTTTATCACTGAATTCATGACTCACAACCCTTACTTAGGTGCTAAATCATCACAAGATTGTATGGCACTCCATTGGAAGACATCAATGCATTTTCAGACCAAATCGCCAAAGGAAGTGGTCAAATTGGGAGGTGTGACACTTGTTACATTGGCGTAAATTAGATTCTTATATTTGGCTAACCTTGCCTAAGGAGACAAGTACACTTTAATTCCATTCAATGTACCTCCAATCCTACTACCACTGTGCACCAGGGCATTTACATCACAGCTAGGCCATTCATGGGGGCTATTCTTAAATATCATCCACTTCAAGAGTCAAAGATCAATTTTGGCCAATACAAGTAGGACAAGTATTTACCACTTTTTATTGTGAATGAGGTGTAAAATTACTATTGATTGTTTGACCATTGAAATAGATGATATTTAAGTAGAGTGGCTCTCCTTAAATGCCATCCACTTCCATAGTCAACCTTCAATCAATGTTGGCATGGAAGTGGCGAGTCCCTTTAATGTCTTCCCTTCCATGCACGATCCTTAACTACTACTCTTAACCATGTTATCACGTTAGATGTTTCTTTTTTATATTATTTATTCAATGCTTCACATGATTTTTTTGATTTTTTTCTTTCACATTCATTCCCACATGCATCCGCTTGTATCATCAAACATGAGACCTACAACAATTCACACATGCATCTGCCTGTCTCATCAAACATGAGACCTACAACACGTATCAAGATGAGTCTCTCCCATCTCACCAAGTAGGGTGCACACGTACTAGCTCCTTCCTCTAAAAACCCACCTGCATCCAAAAATACAAGCTGCAAGGCTGCCATTATTCATATAAAAATTTATGGAAAGAAATGCAAACAATACACCAAACCAATCAACTCAAGAATTAATGGCCCAAATGAATCAAAACTGCAATTCATATCACCCAAAATTCAAATTCCAAATAGGATAGGGATTTAATTCACCACACCAAACAAGCATCAATCAGATTGAAATAATTCCCAATTCAAATACCCCTTGAGGTGTTTTCTTCACATTGATACCACAAAGCAAAATCCCCATATCTACTTTTGGGTGTAAAGCAAGTCATCCTTGCATACGGTGTCCTTATTATGAATATCTTTGTCTTTTCCACTATTGTTAGTGCTTGTGGATACGACTGCTTAACAGCTATCCACTCCTACAGTGGTCGCTACGTGTCAATAATGTATGGTTAGACTTATAGGTTGGTTTTAAGTTTTGAAGTCCTCCAATTGCTATATATAAGGGCTTCATGCCTAATTGTAATTCATTCAGAAACTAATTCAGGAGTTTCATAGAGTCTTAGAAGAGTCTTAGATCACAAGAGTATGCTCTTGTTCTGCACGTGATTGCAATCTGAACAATCAGAAATTGTGTAGAGAGATCTGATAGTGTGATAATCCATATCGGTTATTAAACCTATGCTTATATTGTAATCCCATTTGAATGATGAATTAATCCAAGGAAATCAATTTCTTCTTGTCCGATTACCATCTTTTTTGCTGAAAGGCAAATTCCATGACTTCTGATAGTGTTATACAACATTTCCAGATGCTCCAAATGTTGGGAATCATTATCAAAGAAAACAATAATGTCATCAATATATACAACACAAAATTCTTTTAGGCTTCTTAAAGCCTTGTCCATTCTTCTCTGAAAATAAGAAAGAGTCGTCTTTAAACCAAAAGGCATAACATTCTATTCATAGAGTCCTTGAGGGACTAAAAATGCAATTTTATTCTCTACTTTAAATTGGTATCAGCAGATACACTTAAACTTATCATGTTGGCCTCCTACACAGACTGCCACTGGTTTAATTCATCTGTCAGACTACAACTGTCACTACAGACCACAAGGCTTGCTCAAAAACATATCAAAGACTCTTCAGACCAAGCAGGCTCTGATACCACAATTTAAAGCAAAGGAAAGGGGGTCTGCATTTGGTAAAATGGGTCATGTGTGCAAGGCACAACATTTCCTACAACATAAACCTTCACCAACATCTAGATACCAGAGTCTCCTTATAGCAACACATACTTCCTTAGGATCAGTGGGAGAGAGCATACAACATGTTACAGACCATCATCAACATCCCCCCAATATCAACATTACTTCTAATCCTCATCTTAATGCTTCTAATTCCCATCTTAATATATCATCATGATATCATCTCTACTGACAAAAAACATACTCATTACAACTTTAATTGACATTAAACAAGGCATGACATCTAACCATGAACATCAGCAACATCACTGTTACACCATCATAGATAAGCATCAATGACAGCCAAAACTAAGTGTTGACATCAATGACAACCACATCAGTGACAACCTTAGGTAACATATGTGTAATAGATTGACCCTTCTCATGCTCTTATCAAGTTAGGCCAAGAGGTGCATTAGAAGTTGTTAGGTGGACTGACCCCTTTCATGCTCTTGACAATATAATGCTCTTGGGCTGACCAGAGTTTTTAGGTGGACTAACCCATTTGATACTCGTGGGGCTTAATTAAGGAGGATGAATAACCTCCAAGGTGGACTAGGAGCTGTTAGGTGGATTGAACCCTTTCATGCTCTTGAAAATATTGTTAGGTGGACTGACTCCTTTCAATATTGCTACTTGCAAGAGTTACTAAAGAATTCACTATGTGATTAGCTTGAAGGATTATGTTACAATGTATTAAACTAAATATTGTTTATGCTATGATGTATTAATCTACATTGTTGAATATATTAATTTGAATACTAATTGTGATATGATAAATTCTATTGAATATTATCATGATTTAGTAATCTTTAATGTATCTAATGTTCAATTTGAGTAACTAGTCTTATTGCAGGCATAGAAATTATGAATAATCCAAAAAGGGACATTACAAGTGGTATCAAAGCTTTGATCTTGCCAGCCTGTAGATCAAAGATAGTGTATGCAAGTAAGCCAAAGATCTCAACGGGCCTTAAATAGAGAAAGAAGAAAATTAGAAGCAAGTAGCAACCAAAGTAATAGTAGTAAAATGGGTGATCATGAGGTTAACCTAGGAATTGAATTGAGGGCCTTTATGGAGCATCAAGGGAAGACATCACAATTGCTTCTCCAAAAACTTTAAAAAACCTACCCAAAACAATGGGAGAGATGTCAATTCCAATCATTCTGAAAATAATAGAATGGGCCTTTAGGATCAACACCTAGAGCAACACGACCTACATTCTTGCCTAGTGAGGAGCACGCAAGAGAAGAAGAAGAAACCATAGAAACAAATGACATTAAGGAATTGGTAGAAGCCTATTACAAAATTGACCCCAAACTTAGAAAAATATTCCATTTAGATAATATTGTGATGTAAGAGCAAGAAATACATTAAGAAAATAAAAATTTAGAAACCTAATAATGACTTAAAAAAAGTAAGTATGATGAACTTTCCAAATTTTGATGACTTGGGAAAAACCACGACACTAGCATGGATCCAAAATCTCAAAACATACTTTTCTCTTAGCCCAATGACTGAGGAGGATGATCTTAAACTTTCCATTCTACACTTAGAAGGGAATGCACACGAATGGTGTCATAATGGGATTGTCAGATAGGGACACCAAAATGTTGTAACATATGATGAATTTACATAAAGACTCATAAACTGATTTGATCAAAAATATCCCCAAAGGCATTTCAAAGAATTAACACAATTAAAAAAAGGGGATCCATTAAAGATTATGTGGTTGAGTTCCAAAGAATTTCAGTCATGGTGCCAGGCATTGATGAGGGAAGGCTCACTTACATATTTATCGAAGGATTGATTAAATCACTCCATGGCTTGGTGGGCACTCTTGATCCACCATCTCTCCAAGATGCAATCAAAAAGGTATTGAGGTTAGAATTTTCAATAACTAGGAACAAGACATACTCTGAGAATGTACCAATTGAGCAACATAAGGAACTATTTCCCCAAACTAAGGCATGGTCTCCTAAATCCAACATAACAGAAGGAACCAGGAATGAACTTATAAGGAATGGAAAGTGTTTTAGATGTAAAGAAAAATAGGAGCTGGGTCACTGATGTGCAAAAAAGAGGACAAGTACACAACCTAAAAACCATGATAGATGAGAAGTGAGAGAAAGAAGAATTAGAACCTGAAAGGAAGAAATGGAAACAAGATGAAGAGTTTGCAAGTGGTACATTGGCCACACTTTTAGGGGCATCCAAATACTACCCATTTAGGATTCATAGTGTGTTACAAGGTTAAAAGGTAAATGTATTAGTTGATAGAGGTACTACACATAACTTTATTGATGAGGGACTAGTAATAAGGATGAAATTAAAAGATGAAGACTTTGAAGGGTTCAAGGTAGTCGTGGCAGATGGATTCACTAGCCTTTGCACACAAATAATTCTACAACTAAGCATTACCTTGGGTAGACATTAAATATGTGAAGATTTCTATGTGGTAAACATAGGTAATTTAGATATGGTTTTGGGCATTCAATGGTTACACTCATTGGGAAGATACTATCAAGACATCCAAACGATGGAACTATGTTTCCAACACAATGGAAAAGAAGCAGTACTACAAGGTCTATCAGATGGGTCTCCTAGGGTTGTATCATCAAAAAGGATGGAGAGATCATTTAGACATGGACAAGTGCAAGCTGGTGGATAAGCACATTCTATACAAAGACCAAATATAACTCATCTAAGGACTAAAGATCAAGATGTCTTTTGAGGATGAGAGAAAACTTGTCTTAAATTATAGACCTTACCAGTTACCAACTCTTGGTTTGGTTATTGAGAGATATTGGGAAATACAAGTACATGAACCAGAAGAATATTGGACAATAAATTGTCTTCATACTTTAGAGGATGTTATCAACCTTATGATATTAAAGGGCTATGTGGGTGGTTGGATTGAGACAAGTATACTAACAACATTTCTTCCAGGATGTTGATTTGAGATTCTAATTAGGAGTATCATAGTTTGAAATTGCTTGAGGACAAGCAATTTTGGGAAGGGTGGACTGTCATGCCCATGACAAAAGAGTTAGATTTTATTTAAGATAGAGATTAATACCCACCGCTGGCCATAATAAGACAAAGGGCATCACTAGGAGACAAAAGACACTAGAAGACAAAAAGGGGAAACATTAACTAATGTTAATCGAAGGGTAGCGGTGGTTGTAAAAAGGCATTGGTTGTGTGTAAAAAGGGTGTGACTTCTCACTAAGAAGGATATAAATCAAGAATCCAAAGACATTTGAAGGCATAAAGGGATCAACAAGAAATATATCTTTGGTAGAGATAAATCTGCATGGAATATATCAACAGTGATATATAAATACACATAAAATAGTTGATAACAATAGAGATAATATATGTAACAACATATTGGAGTAAACTTGAAATCCATCAAGAGGTACACAATATCAACCATCTAACAAATTTCTAAGTAATCCAATTAAATTCAGGGAGATGTTTGTAGGTAGGAAGGATGGCCCTTCCAAGTTCACGAGAGATGAGCGATGGGATAACCCTTCTCATGCTCTTATCAAGTTAGGCCAAGAGGTACATTGGGAGATATTAGGTGGACTGGCCCATTTCATGCTCTCAACAATATCATGCTCTTGGGATGACTAGAGTTGTTAGGTGGACTAACCCCTTTCATACTCATGGGGATTGATCAAGGAGGATGACCAGCTTCCAAGGTGGACTAGGAGTTGCTAAGTAGACTGATCCCTTTGAATATTTCTACTTGCAAGAGTTCCTAAATAATTCACTATGTGATTAGCTTGAAGGATTATGTTACGATGTATTGAACTGAATATTGTTTATGCTCTGATGTATTAATCTACATTGTTGAATATATTGATTTGAATACTAATTGTGATATGATGAATTGTATTGAATATTATCATGATTTAGTAATCTTTAATGTATTTAACGTTCAATTTGAGTAACTAGTCTTGTTGTAGGCATAAAAATCAAGAATAATGCAGAAAGGGACATTACAATGTCATTCTTCTATATGCATATATTCCCCATTTGTAGGTAAACTCTATCTTCAATCTATCTTCATACTCAACTATAACTTGGTTATATCTAGAATAACCATCCAAAAATGACATCATTTGAGAACCATTAACAATCTAGAGAACTTCATCCAATGATGGCAATGGATAATTATCCTTTTTTGATGCATGATTCAGGTTCCTAAAATCTACACATAATTGAATTTCTCCGTTCTTTTTTTTTCAAACTGGAACTAGGTTGGCCACCCACGTGGAGACCAATAGGAAAAATAATGTGGTCTGACAACAACTTCTTCACTTCTTGAAATATTAAAGGATCCAATAGCGCATTGAATAGCTTCTATCTCTAATGGAAAGGTCTAACTCCAAGTTTCAAAGGTATAGTGTGTGTGATGATCGATGTATCATATGTCTTGATATCTTCATAACTTCATGTTATGACATCATGATAATCAATTAGGGCTTTGATAATACCCTCCTTTTCTCCCAGCATACAGGCTTTTCCCAAAAAAATATTCTTAACATCATCTTGAATACCCACATTATGAGGATCACACTTACCTCCTTTGATTTCAACATGCTTTCCTTGCCTGCCTAACTGGTCCCAATCAAATAATCACTCTAATTGTAACATGCCTCTTGGAATAGTATTGGTTTTGAGATTCAATACTCCTTCCAAGTCCATCTCTACTTCTTCAGTAGTGGTCTCATCAATGACCTGATTCATGAATACATTTGAATTATTGATGAAGTCTAGTATGTGCTTATTATCTTCGAATACTTGGAAATTGGTGAAATTATCGTACACTAATGGAACTAGATTGGGTTCTATGGTGAGATTCTTCAAATTTGATATGGCTAATGGTTCCAAAGTACTAGCAGCTTGAGCTAAAGTGTTGGCCACATGATCTTTCTTCCTGGGTATGAGTTGAATATTGAAACGCTCAAAACTTTCTATTAGATCCTAGGCCCTATTCTTGTAGGAGTTAAGCCTCTTATCATGAGAAACATACTATTTTCAAACTTGCTTCACTACCATTTTTGAATCTCCAAATGTTTGAACTATTTTACCATTCTTCCTAATATCCAACAGGAGCCTATACACTAATGACTCATATCCCGTCACATTATTGGTGCATAGAAATTGAAGCCTATGAGCTGACATGAAAGACTATCCTTCAAGAATGATTAATTTAAATCTTTCTCCAACACCTTTTTTGGATTTAGAACCATCAAAATAAAGGGTCCATATTTGATTTGTATTTTTATTTGTCTCTGGAGCTAATTTACTAAAGATATTTGACGATTATCTTTCTATACCTTGTGACTTATCTGGATATGAAGGAGGATAAATGGATTTCTCATCATTGCCTATGTGGTAATCAATTTTTTCTTGGCCTAAATTTTGTTGTGTTTGAATCCCCAAGCACTTATTTACTTGACTGATTTGTATTTTTTGGATTTAGAACCATCAAAATAAAGGGTCCATATTTGATTTGTATTTTTATTTGTCTCTGGAGCTAATTTACTAAAGATATTTGACGATTATCTTTCTATACCTTGTGACTTATCTAGATATGAAGGAGGATAAATGGATTTCTCATCATTGCCTATGTGGTAATCAATTTTTTCTTGGCCTAAATTTTGTTGTGTTTGAATCCCCAAGCACTTATTTACTTGACTGATTTGTATTTTTTGGATTTAGAACCATCAAAATAAAGGGTCCATATTTGATTTGTATTTTTATTTGTCTCTGGAGCTAATTTACTAAAGATATTTGACGATTATCTTTCTATACCTTGTGACTTATCTGGATATGAAGGAGGATAAATGGATTTCTCATCATTGCCTATGTGGTAATCAATTTTTTCTTGGCCTAAATTTTGTTGTGTTTGAATCCCCAAGCACTTATTTACATTAGTTGGGCAATAATAATTCTTTGTGTAGTCTCATAAATTGTCAATACTAGAAATTCACACTAGGTTTAGCACTCTTGTGGATTGATGTGCAAAACTCTATTGAAAGAAGACTAAGTTCTAAGGCAAATGTTGACTCCAAGTGTTATGCTCTAGCAAAAAGCCTTGAAATGACCCAAAACACTTGGACACTAGCGCCCAAGTGCTAGTGTCCTTGATATTGGAAAAAATAAAGTTTTGTGTGGCCTTGGATGTTATCCTTGTTGCCTTGGGTGATGCACTTTGTTGGCCTTGCTAAAAAAGGTTTCCCAAAAATGAATTTGAATGCATATATAAACAACTCTACCTCTTATTTGAACCTAGACACAATATTAATGACAATTGATGTTCTAATTATGTGATCTATCAACACAAACCTCTCTTATGTGGATGTTATTATGTAGATTTGGTTAAAGCTCTCTATTGTTGTAGATTTGTGATAATGTTGTAGGTTTTAGACGAAGCTTCTTCCTCCATCTCCTTGTGGTGATCTTGTGTTGTGATACCAAGTCTTTCTAGAGTTTCATGTTGTGCTAAAACTTCTTTATTGTAACATTCATTTATCTTGGATTTTTCCTCTGTTCTGTACAAACATGCACTCTTATCATCATAATCTTAGTTGTTGTGGAGGTAGGAACACCATTCATGGGGTTTGACTAAGGTAAGCCCCTAAAAAAACCCAACCCTTCTCCCTCCTGTGTTTTTTTAGGTTGTGAATGATTGGAAATAGGTGTTGTAGATTGGAGGGTAGATTGTCAAACAAGATTTGAGATCGTCAAAGAATAGCTTTTACAGAGTGGAAAACTCTAGGACACTAGTGCCCAAAAAATTGTAGGACACTACTACCCAAGTGCCCTAGTCCTATCCAAATCATTTTAGATTTAAATTAGAATCTCTAGGTACTCTGTTTAGTATTTCCCTTCTTCTAGTTTTAGTCTATTAGTATATGGTTATCAATTTGTTCCAAATTTACTTCATTAGGTCTCTAAAACCCTAGATCTAGTCCATTTGTTTCAATCTCCTTGGTTACAACAAAGGAACAAATCTCTCACCAACCCAACAAGGTTATTCCTAAGGAAAATCAACCTCACTTGAAGCCATTGGTGGCTTGTGTTCTAATGTTTAACCTAAAGATTGACTTAGTGTATAATTGACTAGGTCTATTTTTAGAACTTACACTTTGAATATCACTTTTCCCCAATCCTTAACAGATCTTTGATGAACTTGGATACAAAGTCCTTGAATCCTTCAATTATTCCCCTTTCATCCACTGAAGATGATCCCTTTTCTGATTCAAGGAGCATAAAAATGTTGTCATCTATAGAATCTTTCAAAAGCGGTCCTTGTGAATCACTCTATAGGAATAATATTTCCTCTACACCCTAAGTTCTAAGGGAATACACCCTAAGATCCACTTTAGAATATAATATCTCATTATTTTGATTATATTATATAATCATATGTTTCATCTTTGGCACTCTTTCAATTCTAATTTGGTTATCTATTCCTTTCCAAGGTAACAACTTATGCAAAAAATCTATAGCCATGTAACCATTGAGCATCTTAGACCAATTCATACTCAGAAGAATTCCATAAGCTTTAGGGATGTTGACCACTTGAATGTCAATGTACTGCTGGATCCTAGGGTCAGAGGTGGGCTGCATATGAATGTGATCTAGTTCCCCTACAACATCAACTTCAATTTTGTCTAATTGGGTCACTTTTCTTAGGGACTTCACAGGGGTGAGACCTAGGACCTTACATATGGGCAATGGTATACCATTGGTAGATGCTCCAAAATAAACTAGACAATATGAAGATTATTACCAAATATTCTTAAAGTGAGCAACAATGGAGGCGACTCTCTTTTCTCCTTGTATAAATATATGTGTGTGTTTGCTTCAGATACTTGAACTTTGTCTTTCCCTTTCCTAGATTTATCTTTCAAAGGAACCTCTTTTGTTGTAGGCTCCTATTTTACTAGATCCTTAATAGTCTAAAATAATAATGATCTCACCTCGGGGATCTCCATCAACTCAAAAACTAAGAGATTACCTTCATTTTCTTTAGTTCATCAATGACATACTGACCCATTTTGGTAACTTCTAATTGAGCTGAGGAATCCTCACCAGTGGGTTGAACCGTTGCCTTTGGAGGCTCTAGATTATTTTTGGCCTTTAGATTTGGAGGAAACTAATAATTATTTGGAGGGATGGAAGTAGTAAAAGGCCCCTTTGGTTTATTACTTCTGAGGTTGTAGGGAGTCTTATTATATTTCTGATAAGATTGTACTTCATCCACTTCATTGTTAGGTTCATTATCCTCCTGCCTAGGAAATGCAAAACTTTCTAACACCATAGCAATATCATACCTATGGGTTGGTACCAGTTCATACCCTATAGGAGGAGTAGCATCTTGAACTTCAACATTTTGAACCTCCCTTTGGAAGATGTTGGAAGTGACTTGGAATTCATGATAGTCCAACTTAGAGTGGGTATTCGTGTTATGCAACCTATACCAATTAGATAAGGCTTCCTTTGCCAATATCACTCTCCTTGAAGGATGGTTTTTTCATGGATTTTGAGTTTCTAAAGGTGACAAAACTCCACCATTATTAGGCCTAGTACTCCAAATCTTATTAGTTCTCTGATAATTTTAATTCTAATTTTGATTCTAATTTTGATTTCTATGAGAGTTATGTAGCTAAGCATTTTGGTTCTAGAGATGGGTTACTTTTACAGTCAATTTCTTCATCTGTTCAACAAATATCTCATGTCATTGTTTTCCTCACAAGTTTTGGCAAGTGCAATATTGATAGCTAGAAGAAAGAGAGTTTGAGGTGGTGGTATTTTTGAAATAAGAATCCCTAGATGTATAACCATATCTTGAGTTGCAATAGAAATGAGATTTAGGATTGGATTGTGATTTTCTAGTGCTTGATTAATCCTTTGGATTTGGTTGGGAATTCTTGAGGTTCCAATATGATTTATAAGGACAACTCCAAATTGTCAAAACTCTTAATAAAGTTTTATACTCTCAGCATAAGTTGCATCTAAAGTGGCTATAGGTGGATGTTTTCTTTTGAAAAACACAAAAGTCAAGTTGTCCAAAGCTGCAAAATAAATTGGTAAAGATGTTGCTTCACCTAAAATATAAGGGTCTAAATATGAGTGTAAGCCTTGTGAAACCTATCATTGAAGGAGTTGATCAATTAACTGTCTTGTCTCTTAGTGTCTACAAATGACCAATATAGTTTTGCAGGCTTAATCGAGATCCTAAACCTATCCAAAATTGCATCCTTCATCAGCTGCCCTATAGTAATTAACCTTGCAGGCAAGTGAACAAACCAATAGAAATATTCATCCTGGAGGAGTAAGGAAACAATTTGCAAGCCACATCTTAATGCTCAATCTACCATAAATGCAGAGTATCTTCAAAGCTCTTGATATATTCTTTTGTAGTACAATTTGGATCATTGATACAAAACCTTGAGTAGAACTTATCTGGATTATTTGGCATGTCATGATAGTCATTAAAATAATCCATATGCATTATAATCATGATAGAACTTATCTGATTCGTACCATCCCAAGCCATTCTCCAAAACATTACCAACATAGATGCATGATTTCTCGATATGGACTAAGAGTGGTTGCCTCTAGGTACTCCTTGGTCTTTTCTAGTTTTCCTGTGTTAATTTAAAGACAAAATATCTTCACTAGTAGAGCTAGACCTAGTAATTATCCTCATGGTTCCTAGTTTTCCCTCCTTCTAGAACCAATTTATTGATGGGTGTTTTTGCATGCAAAAACTTAGATAAAATACTAAGTACTCTATCTCTCTTGAAAGGAATCAAATCCCACAAAAAATAGAAAATGACTATCCCAAGGTCTATACTACCAGGTCTTGGCCTTGTGAAATGACTCAGCTATTTAATGCAAAATAGTCCTAATTATCAAATTTAGCAACCAAGGTTGATGCTTTACCTAATCTAAACTTTGCTATATCAAAAAAAATTCAAAAGATAGGGGAGATAGAGAAAGGTTTAGAAATTCCTAAGGACAACTATAGATATGATTTAGTGATTCAAATAGATAAAACTCAAAATAAACTAATTCCTACTTAATCAAACAAGTCGTAATGCCATAGAAATAGTGCAATCTTCAAAGGAAATTAAGATCTTCAAATTATGACAATTCATTAAAAACCTAGATATTGGCACAACTTAATCAAATCCCCATAATAAAACTAAAATTCAAATAAATGTTTAGACTAACCATGCACATCAACTTATAGTCAAAACTTTGCCAATGTTGTGAACATGAGAGCCATCAAATATCAAAAACATCATCACAAATGCAACTGAACTTTATCAAATGTGTGAAAATAAATTATGAAACCAAATTAGAATGAATAAAACAACTCAATTTGACATCAACAAATTAACTTCAGTTTGTATTGATTTAGAAAAATGGTAGTCTCAGCAATTCTAGCTTTTCACCTCTAACCTTTACAAAGAAAGTGAGTGCCTTTATATAGAAGAGGAAATAAGACTTAGTACACAATGAGTGGTGTGTGTTAATCCAACACCAAAGGTCCAGATTCCATAAGCATTTAATATGTATGGCAAAGTAGTTACAAACTTGTTTTTACTATTGTCCTTTAGGAAAAAGATAAAATTACGCTTTTTGAGCTAGTCGAATAAGACAAATCTTTTACTTTTTGAAGAGTTGATAGAGAAAAATGAAAATGTGGCACATTTTTGGAGGTGAGAACTCTAGCTAGGACTACATGGGCTGATTTTTCTAACTAAAACTAATAGAAATTAAGCTTCAGGGCTAGATGTGTCATCTGTAATAATTATTTTTTCATTTCCCTTCTCTTTTCTCCTATATTCCATGAACATAGTGAGTGTTGGATTCAAGTTTTTAGGAGGAGGACCCTCCATACAATGCAATCTATATCTCTGAGTATCATAGGTCCTAGCAAATAGATTGAAGGAAAATTTCCTAGCATGGGTTCCCTTATGAAATTCCTTGATTTTATGCAAAAATATTGTAGTTGCATTCATACTTGCTGAATTGAAATCACAGGGAGTTTCTTGCAATCCTCCTTGAAGAAGTTGTTTCCATTGATACTTCAAATAATTCATCATTCTAATGTGATCTAGTATCTATTTCAGCTCTTTCACTAATGTATTGTCTAGTCAGGTCACTTAATATATTTGAAAGGTCATTCAAAATGTTGAAAGTCTGAGACTTTATATGATTTGCTTATTTCTTAGCCTTATCATATGTTTCTTTTCTATACTTCATTACTTTAGCCCAGTAATCAGGAGCCTTTAGGTTGTCTTTTGTCAAAATGTTTTCAGTTAACAAAATTTCTACAGATAATCTGCACATCATTTCTATTCATGAGAAAATCTTGGCATTATATTCTTTGTTTGCATCACAGTCTCTCAAGAGATTGATCATGCCTTTTCTGATGGTTGAGAAATTCTTCCAATCCTACACAAAATAATCAATTACTTGGAATCCTTTGTAATAAATTACATCTAGCCAATTCTGATTTGCTTTAGCCATGGGCTTCATTTTATCTAATTCATTGACTTCTTGCTTGGATAAAATGATCAGAGGAACTATAGTGCCATCATCCTTCTATAGTGGGCAGACACTAAATGCTTCCTATACACTTGTAGTTTAGCCACTTCTTCTTTTAGTTGTTTCTTTGTTAACTCATCTTTATGCATTTGTTGTACTATGGTTACCACAAAACCCTATAATTATTTGATCTCTTGGATTCTAGTTGGTGGTCCCAAATTTTTAGAAGAAATCAAGAAATCCTTAGCAGTGAGGTCTCTATTATCTTTGCCAACTATCAGAGTTGCAATATGAGAAAACTTGGATCCTAAAGCATCCCTTGTCATATGGGACTAAACCTTAGCCTTCTTTTTATCTTTAGGATTTCCAATATTGTTAAGAAAATTTGCTAAGTCCAAAGTTGGGGTTTCTACAACCAGTTTACACTTTATCCTTCTTTGCAACCATAATGTGGTTGAAGAAACATCAGTGGTATATGCTATTTGATGTTGCTATGAAGTAGAAACAAGAACCTCATTATGTTCCAAGCTTTTATTTACTTTGTTTCATGTGGAATGATCCTTTGGATCAGATTCCTTATTAAACTTAGATTCAAGTGGTTCTTGTGTGGACACTTTCTAAGTCAATGGAACATTTTTAGAAACCTATGATGGCTTAGTTTATTTAGGAGGGATCAATTTTTGTTCACTAATTACTTGTGGTACCTCCTCACTTATTATATTTACTTGGTGATTAGTAGCTATATCATCAATTTGTTCACCCATATTTGTAAAATTTTGATCAACATTTGCAACTTTATCTACAGTTTTCATAGGAAGCTCTTTTGTGCAACCTTTGTAGACTTAGTCTCTTCATTAGTAGCCCCTTGCATTTCCATCTCCATATATACTTTGTCTATGCCTTATAGGGATGGAACTTCCGAACTTTGAGTGTCAAACCAACACTATCTGGAGACACCATTTGATGCAGGACCATCCAGTGGTGTAAGGGCAATCTTGCATCACCCAAAAAGAATTTAATTCAAAATCATTGTAGTTGTTTTTATTTCTTTCCATAATTAGTGTTTCTGGTTCCATAATCTCATGAATAATGATGTAGGACTTTCAATTTTTAACAAACTACTAAAAATAGCAAACTACCATTTTAGGAAAGTTTGCATTTGGCCATGGATTAAAGAGAAAAGTTACAGAAATCTTCGTAACTAAAATATAAGACCTTTGGCAAAGGAATCAGGAAAAGATCGTTTGTGAGCTGAAAGATATTAAAGCTTTTTTTTTCTGAAAAGCTCCTAAAACTTTCTGAAAGGAGATGAGGCACTAAAACATCCCATAACATCCTAAAAAGTTGACAAAAATCCATTTAAGGATTTCTGACATGATAGTTCACATCGCGAGCTTTCCAGTGCTTAAAAGGATTCGTCAATCAGACACCCGGACCAAAAGTTATGCTTCCCGGAAGTTGACCTACTTTTGGAGGGAGTTGCAAATTTCAAAATTTAGTTGGAGGCCACCAAAAAGTGCTATTTATGACTACTTTGGGAACCCTGGGTAGTAGTAGAGTTAAGGGGGAAAGTGTAGAGTCAATAATAGGTGGGAAAACATAAACCCTAGTTGATTTGGGGTTACAGAAGGTAGAAGATTCTAGATCCTGGTGATGTGTAGCTGTAGTGTGTTGCAGCCTGTGGAGGATTGATTCCTCTAATTGTAATTGAGCTTCTATAATGTAATAACTTGTACAAATCAATAAAGAAATATTCTATTTTTTGTGTGCCATTTTTGTTGTTGTGTGTTTTATGATTTACCTCCTTCATCAAGTGGTATTAGAGCAAGGGTTCCTGAGTGTTTAGATAGATCGCCGACCGTGAGGTAGTTTGCACCAAGACCTAAGGTGTTGGGTTTGTTGTGGAGATCAAAATGCCTCCATGAAGAAATCATATTGGGAGGAATGCTTTGACAGAAGAGGGTTTTAGAGCCCTGTAAAGGAAAATTGATGCATTGCAAGAGGAGATGTGAAGAGGGTTTTGATGAAAGTAGATTGTCATTGATGTCAAAAAGGTGTTCTCAGTTTGTTTGATGTCATTTGGATATGTGTTGTTAGATATGCAAATATGGTTAGAAATGAGATGCTTCTGTTTGATCAAGACATCTTCAAGTTTGTCTCAGGATGGATTCTCATGTTCTTGGTGTTGGTGTTCATATTGGTCCTTGGAGTTATCATTTTTGGTTTATGATGTTAACCATTGATCATCATCTTCTTTCATGATCACAGGACTTGTTTGATCAGGTTGATTACATCAATTATTGATCACATAATATATTGATGCTAACTTGTTTGTGTTGGGCTTATATTCTTGATCTTCACAGGTTTGGCCTTCATAATGATTGATATATAGTTACAGTTGATTGACATTGCAGATACAGTGGCATGGTCTTCATAATGACAGTGGTTTGGTGGTATGGTCTTCATTTACATTTGATCTTCATTTGTTGGTTTTGATAGTTGTGACATATGCAGATGCAGAGGTATACAGTGGCTTTCAAGTCTTTTACAAGTCATGTCTTCATGTCTTCCTGTCTTCATATATTAATATATTAAATATTTGAAGAGGGCCTTGTCCAAGACTTAAAAAAAAATACATCAAATATTAATATATTCAATGATCCCTATGGGAGCTCTATGCATATTTAAAGGAGAGCTTGACTTATATTATTTATGAAGTGGAGAGCATTTTTTAAGGGGAGCACCACATAAGTCTTAATATTTTTTTTAAATATTAGAAACTTTATTGATCCCCTTTTTGTCATAGCTTTATGACATTGAAGAAAGTGAAGTTTAATCATTTATAAAAGATTATGTGCTTTGAATATTTGAAGGGGTGAAATATATTTAAAAAGCATGGAATGCTTTATGGAGACTATGAGTTACTCATAAAAAGGCATGGAATATATTTTAAGGTGCTTTGAAAAGAGTGGGAAAAAGCATTTGTATATGCTTTATTTTATTTTAAAATAACTTTTCATCTCCTATTTATTTGCCTTTTAAAAGGCATCTTCTATGAGATTTTTAAGGAGAGTTTTTAAAGGAAAAATAAAGGCTAATTTCTTGCCTTCTAAATAGGAGGAATCTTTGAAGTTTTAAAAGCTTCTTTTTAAAGAAGATTTATTTCTAAGTTTAATATTTCTTCAAAAGCAAAAAGGCACAATCTTCTTTTTTTTTCTAAAAGGAAAGAAGTGGAAGTTTTTTATAAAAGTTTTTTTTTTCATAACCCAATATGATTTATTTTTAAGAAGAGGGTTTGAAATATTGAAGAAATTTTTCAAGGCAGATTGAGAGATGTTATTTGCAGATTGATTGAAGGCTTCTTACAGATGAGAAGTTTAAAAGATTTTTTTTGGAAAATATTTATCTTGCAGATTGAAGAATTTGAAAGAGATATAATTTTTATTTATACAGGGAATATGAAAGGTTTTGAAGAATTAAAAAAAAATGGAAGATATTTTTTTGGAAAATTAAGAGAACAAATTGTACAGATGTTTTTTTTTTGCAGATTGAAATTCTTGGAAGGGTCTTTGAAGTGCACAGAGGAATATGAAGAGTTTTTGTTGGAATTAATTAAAGATTTTTGTGGAGATATATATTTTATGCATGGATAATAATGAATACATACATGATCAGATTGAAAAGGTTGAGAAAGGAATATGGAAGGTTATGTTGTTTTGCAGATAAATTGATTTGTGAAGGCACTTCATTTTTGTTAAAAAGGCAGTTTGAAGCAATCCATTGATGATTTTATTTAGTGATATATGAGATATATCATTCATTATTTTTATTGAGAAAATGAAAGGAAGATGGATCAAGAAAATGAATGGTTATGCAAAACAAAGGATTTTAATCTTTATTTTTTGCAGTTTCATTATTTATGAAGATATAGATGCAGAGTTCAATATGAGGATTGAGAAGAATATGAAAGGACATTCTCTTTCATATATAATGGTATTGCAGATGCATTGCAAAATTGAGAAGTGTGAACCAACATGTAGAGATTTTTGTGAAGAAACAAATGAATCATAATTTGAGAGATATATGAGATTATAATTTTTGAATCAAACAAGGATGAAGATATTATGCAGAAAATTTACAAATTGAATCATGCCAAATATGAAGACATAGATGAATTTGACTGTGCAAAGATCATGAGATTGACATTTGGATTGGATTGAGAAGACATGTTTTGTAATGGTGCAAATCAGATTGAGTTGCAATCATTTCTTGCACATATTTTATAGTATGTTTTGATGATGGTGTTTGTTATGCCAGTGAGGCACAGTATGCCAATGAGGCTTGTGGTCAGTGAGACCTTTCTATGTCAGTGATGCTTGTGGTCAGTGAGACCTCTGTATATATCAGTGAGACATTTGTAAGGAGTTTTTCATTTAAGCCAATGAGGCAGTTTTTGGAGTCATTTTTCTACCCCCGATGGGTTTTCCACTCATGCATATCTTGTGTCATGATTCATATTGATCTTCTTTGTGTGTGTTTGATTTACTTATGAAGTTTTGTTCTCTTTCTGCATTCACAGTCATGTGCATATGTATTTGACAAATCAATGGTATCTTTCTTTTTGTGCTCTAAAGGTTAATGTTTATAAAAAGATTTGAAAATTCACACAACACTGATTCACCCCCCTCTCAGTGTTGCCCTTTACTCCTACAGGTTTGAGCTGAGAACAAGAGAAGAAAGCAAGGATGAAGCTGAAGACGAGCTATCTGAGAAAGAACAAGAAGCTGTAGGAGATCTTACAGAAGTTAGGTTGTTGAGGGCCATTTCTAAGATTGGAAAGAGGCCGAGGATCAAATTTTCTACATATTCTAGAGATTTGAATCCGAAACAGCTTATTGATTGGATTAGTGACATGGAGGAGTATTTCGAGTATGATGATATGGAGGACCCAGATCAGGTCAAGTTTGCAAAAACAAAGTTGAAGGGCCATGAAAATATTTGGTGGAAGGAGGTCCAGTTAGAGAGGAATAGGAGAGGAAAAGGAAAGATTACCAAATGGGATCAGATAGTGGAGAAATTGAAGAAGCAGTTCATTCCTGTGGACTATGAGATGAAGTTGCTGAAGAAGCTGCAAGGATTGAAGCAAGGTAACAAGTCTGTTAAGAACTATACAGAGGAGTTTTATAAGATTACTATCAGGACAGGACATGTAGAGGCTAACAAGGAGAAGGTAGCATGTTAAATTAATGGGTTGAGGCCAAGTATTCAAGAGGAGCTGAGCCTGGTCAGAATGACCACCATAGAAGATGCATACTAGTTTTCCCTGAAGGTGGAAGAGAAGCTGAATAAAAGATTCACAACAAGCAAAGGGGAAGAGGTCAAGGTGGAAGGACTAGTGGAAGACCCTATGGAGGCCGTAATGAAGATCAAAAGAAAATTGAAGAAGCTGGCACCAGTTGAAATCATAGAGAGGATAATCCCTACTGCCCTCGTGACCAATACAATGGTGAGCAAGGAGGAAGAGGAAGAGGCTGACCTGGGCAAGGACCTAGAAGAGGAGGTTTCAGAGGAACCTGTTTCCAATGTGGAGAAGAAGGGCATCAAGCATATGAGTATTTGCAACATCAAGGAAGGACAAATAGAAGACCTAAAGGTAATGCATGAGTTGTACATGTAGATAGAGATGTGCAATCTGAGCGTTCTAAAGATGCTAAAAGAGGAGAAACCCTAGTTGTAAGAAGAACTTTGTTGAATGAGGAGAAAGAACCCAATCAGAGGAAGAGTTTATTCCACACAAGGTACAAATGTGAAGGTAAGTGTTGTGATATTATTATTGACAGTGGAAGTACTAACAATCTTGTTTCAGAGGAGATGGTTGACAAGTTGAAGTTGACAAGAAGAAAGCATCCACATCCATATCAGATTGCATGGTTGCAAAAGGACCATAGAGCTTTGGTCAATAAGAAGTGTTTAGTGAAGTTCAAGATTTGGGACTACCATGATGAGGTGCTGTGTGATATCATATCGATGGATGCATGTCATACATTGTTGGGGAGGCCATGGTAGTATGATAGAAGAACTATCCATGATGGTCGTGCAAACACATATTCCCTTACAAAGGATGGAGTTCATCATAAATTGAAGCCCTTGAAGGAGGTGGAAGAAAAGGTATGTAGAACTCCCAGAATTTGCTTGGTAGATGGTAGGAAATTTTTGGAGGGTATGAAGCATGAGCGTCATTGCTTTGCACTGATTCCTAAGATTAGTCAAGATAAATGTGAAGATGTACCAGCAGAAGTTTCGAATATGTTGGAAGAATTTAAGGACATTATCTCTGATAATGTACCAGAAGGTTTACCACCAATGAGGAAGATAAGTCATCAAATGGATTTGATACCAGGACTAGTTTGCCAAATAAGGCAACCCATAGAATGACCCCTACAGAGAATGAAGAGTTGAACTGACAAGTTCACGAGTTGTTGAGGAAGGGAGTGATACGGGAGAGCCTGAGTCCATGTGCGGTACCTATAGTACTAGCACCAAAGAAAGATGGAGAGTGGAGAATGTGTATAGATTCTTAGACCATCAATAAAATCATGATCAAGTATAGATTTCCATTACTGAGAATGGATGATATAATGGATTGTTTGAGTGGAGCCAAGTACTTCATAAAGATTGACCTGAAGAGTGGGTATCACTAGATCTGTATAAGAGAAGGAGATGAATGGAAGACAGCCTTCAAGACAAAGGAAGGTTTGTATGAGTGGTTTGTCATGCCATTTGGGCTAACCAATGCACTGAGCACATTCATGCGGCTCATGAACAAGGTACTGAAAGAATTTTTGGGAAGTTTTGTTATTGTTTATTTGGATGATATTTTGATTTTCAGTAAGACTTGGGATGAGCATCTGATGCATATCAGAAGAGTTTTAGAGAAGCTGAGGGAGGAGAAGTTACTGATTAATCTGCGGAAATGTAGTTTTGCAAAGGAGTTGGTATACCTAGGATTTGTTGTCTCAGAGGAAGGTCTTAAGATGGACCCAGAGAAGGTGAGATCTATCCTTAAATGGCCTATGCCAAGGAGTGCCATAGAGGTAAGATCTTTTCATGGTTTGGCAAGTTTTTACAGAAAGTTTATCAAATTTTTTTGTAGCATTTGTGCACCCCTAATGGAGACAATGAGAGGGGATAGAATAGAGTTTAAATGGACTAAAGGAGCAGACAAAAGCTTTGATACATTGAAGCAGAAAGTCACAGAGCAACCTACTTTGGCACTTCCAAATTTTAATAAGGTATTTCAAGTAGATTGTGATGCTAGTGGTAGTGTTGTAGGAGTTGTTTTGAGTCAGGAACGTAAGCCCATTGCCTATTTTAGTGAGAAGCTTAATGATGCCAAGAAAAAGTATTCTATTTATGATCAGGAATTTTATGCTATAGTTCAGGCTTTAAAAAATGGAGACATTATCTGTTTCCAAAAGAGTTTGTTTTATATACTAATCATTAGGCCTTGTAGTATCTTAATAGTCAAGGAAAGTTGAACCAGAGGCATTTAAAATGGGTTGAATTTTTTGCAGAGCTATACTTTTATTTTAAAGCACAGGAGTGGGAAGTCCAACAGAGTTGCAGATGCCTTGAGTAGAAGGCAAAATTTGTTGATAGAAATGAAGATAGAGGTTGTTGGGTTCGATGAGCTCAAAAGTTTGTACCCTGAAGATCCAGATTTTGTAGAGGCTTAGAAAGCTTGTTTGGAACCTGTTACTTTGGACAGGACAAAAAGATTAGATTTCATAATCCAAGATGGCATGTTGTTTAAGGGAAGCCAGTTATGCATTCTGAGTTCCATGAGAGAGAACCTGATTAAGGAGAAGCATAGTGGAGGATTGGCTGAACAGTTTGGTCGAGATAAGACCATTGCTATTATTGGTGAAAATTATTATTGGCCACAGTTGTAGCAGGATGTGAGGAAATTTATGCAGAGTATGTCAGATGGCGAAAGGAGCAAGTCAGAATACAGGTCTGTATCAGCCACTACCTATACTAGAGAAGCCATGGGATGATATTAGTATGGATTTCATTCTTGGTTTACCAAGGACATAGAGAGAACATGAATCCATTTTCGTGGTGGTGGATAGATTCTTAAAGATGGCACATTTAATTCCTTGCAAGAATACTAATGATGCTATTCATATTGCTGAATTATTTTTCAGAGAGGTGGTGAGATGACATGGTCTACCAAAGAGCATAGTTTCAAATCGAGATACCAAGTTTATTGGTTATTTGTGGAGGACATTGTGGAAGAAGTTGAAGATAGATTTGAAGTTTAGTTTTGTACACCATCTATAGACTGATGGATAGACGAAAGTGGTGAATAGGAGTTTGGGTAACCTGCTACGATGCTTAGTAGGAGATAAGCCCAAGGGATGGGATTTGATTTTACCACAGGCAGAATTTTCTTACAATAATTATGTCAATGGGAGTAATGGTAAATCACCATTCCAGATTGTATATGGAAATAGCCCAAGAAATGCTTCTGAGTTAAGGAAGTTGGAAAAAGGAGTAAAGACAAGTGTTGAAGCCGAAGACTTTGCAGAACATTTAAAGAATTTGCATGAAGAGGTGTGAAAGCACATTAATAAGATGAATATTTAGTACAAGGCTAAGGTAGATAAGAAGAGCAGATATAAGGAGATGAAGTCATGGTTCACTTGAGAAAAGAAGGGTTCCCAATTGGAACATACAATAAGTTAAAAATAAAGAAATTTGGACCGTGCAGAATCTTGAAGAAGCATGATTTAGGAAATGCATATGAGGTAGAGCTACCAAGTGGGAAAAATATTTCCTCTGTGTTCAACATTTCTGATTTAATAGAATGTCATGAAGGTGGCACAAAGGATGGACTAACACAAGAATAGTGGAGTATTCTGGCATCTACTTCAACAGAGGAGATAGAAGAGATTTTGGATTGCCGTGTGCGGAGAAGTACTTGGAATAGGCAATATGAAGAATATCTCGTGAAATGGAAAAGAATGTTTTTTAAAGATTCTTCTTGGTTGTCTAAGGCATAGGTTGACCATTTGGGTTTCCTCACACCAACACCTGAGACGTGACAGGGTCACTTCTCAAATTACCCTGGGTATCTGATGCAAGATCATCAAGTGGTGTAAGGGAAATCTTGCATCACCCAAAAAGAAGTTAATTCAAAATCATTGTAGTTGTTTTCATTTCTTTCCATAATTGGTGTTTATGGTTCCATAATCTCATGAATATTGATGTAGGACTTTCAATTTTTTTCCAAACTACTAAAAATAGCAAACTGCGAGTTTTAGAAAGTTTAACTGCCATTTTTAGGAAAGTTTGCATTTAGGCATGGATTGAAATGAAAAGTTACAAAAAGCTTCATAACTGAAATATATGACCTTTGGAAAAGGAATCAGGCAAAAAACATTTGTGACCTGAAAGATATTAAAGCTTTTGTTTTTTGAAAAGCCCCTGAAAATTTCCAAAATGAGATATGAGGCACTAAAACATCCCATAACATCCTAAAATCTTGACAGAAATCCATTTACAGATTTTTAGCATGTTATTTCACATCGTGAGATTTTTGGTGCTTAAAACGGTTCGTCAATCGAACACCCGGATCAAAAGTTATGCTTTCTGGAAGTTGACCTACTTTTGAAGGGAGTTGCAAATTTTGAAATTTAGTTGGAGGCCGCCAAAAAGTGTTATTTATGACTACTTTGGGAACCCTAGGAAGTAGTACAGTTAAGGGGGAAAGTTTTGAGTCAAGAATAGTTGGAAAAATAGAAACCCTAGCTAATTTGGGGTTACAGAAGGCAGAAGATTCTAGAACTTGGTGATATGTAGATGTAGTGTGTTGCAACCTGTGGAGGATTGATTCCTTTAAATGTAATTGAGCTTCTGTAATATAATAAGTTATCCAAATCAATAAAGAAATATTCTATTTTATATGTGACATGTATGTTGTGTGTTTTATGATTTACCCCCTTCATCAAGTGGTATCAGAGCAAGGATTCCTGAGTGTGTAGACAAATCGCTGACCATGAGGCAGTTTGCACCAGGACTTGAGGTTGTGGGTTTGCTGTGGAGATCAAGATGCCTCCATGAAGAAATCATATTAGGAGGAATGTTTTGATGGAAGAAAGTTTTAGATCCCTACAAAGGCAAATTGATGCATTGCAAGAGGAGTTGCGAAGAGAGTTTGTGCTGAGAACAAGAGAAGAAAGCAAGGATGAAGTTGAAGATGAGCTATCTGAGGAAGAATAAGAAGCTGCAGGAGATCCTACAGAAGTTAGGTTGTTGAGGGCCATTTCTAAGATTGAAAAGAGGCCCAGGATCAAAGTTTCTACATATTCTAGAGATTTGAATCTGGAACAGCTTATTGATTGGATCAATGACATGGAGGAGTATTTCAAGTATGAAGACATGGAGGACCCAGATCAGGTCAAGTTTGCAAAAATAAAGTTGAAGGGCCATGCAAATATTTGATGGAAGGAGGTCCAGTTAGAGAGGAATAGGAGAGGAAAAGAAAAGATTACCAGATGGGATTGGATAGTGGAGAAATTGAAGAAGCAGTTCATTCTTGTGGACTATGAGATGGAGTTGTTGAAGTAGCTGCAAGGATTGAAGCAAGGTAACAAGTCTGTTAAGAAGTATGCAGAAGAGTTTTATAAGATTACTATCAGGACAGGCCATGCAAAGGCCAACAAGCAAAAGGTAGCCTATTACATTAATGGGTTGAGGCCAAGTATTCAAGAGGAATTGAGCCTGGTCAGAATGACCACCATAGAAGATGCATACCTGTTTTCCCTAAAGGTGGAAGAGAAACTAAATAAAAGATTCAACGGCAAGCAAAGGGGAAGAGGTCAAGGTGGAAGGACTGGTGGAAGACCCTATGGAGGCCCTAATGAAGATCAAAAGAAAAGTGAAGAAGTTGGCATCAGTCGAAATCAGAGAGGGGATAACACCTACTGCCCTCATGACTAATACAATGGTGAGAAAAGAGGAAGAGGAAGAGGCCGACCTAGGCAAGGACCCAGAAGAGGAGGTTTGTGGTGCAAGAGAACCTTGCTCATTAGATTCATTTAATTGGCAAATTTGTAAAATTGAACCTTCAAATGTAAGACAAGGAAGTTGAAAATATAAAATTTACTAAATTTGTTGTAAAAGTGCATAAAAATGCAAAGAAGATGCCATAAGAGGGAATATCAAAGGTCATGGTTTGTTCCAAGACAATGGGAAACTAAAAAGTCATTTGTAATGCTTTTAAAAAAGCCTTATTTATCTTTGTAACTGGGGAGGTGATTGGAGATTTGATAATGGAATAGCAAAAGACACTGTTTTCTGTGTATTCTACAGAAATTTGTTGTTTTCTTGCTGTGTACGGCCATGTACGGACATACATGGGTGTCTTGTTGTTTGTAAGTGAGAATATATTCAATCACCTTCCAGTTGCAGCATGCATTTTAGTTTTGTTTTTGTGTTAGATATGGTGAGTTTCCTAAAAATTGTCAAGAATCCTGATTAGGGTAAACAGTGGCAAGGAAATCTTGTTTTTCTTCCTTCTTATCCTTTGCATGTTATTAACCCCTTGATGGAAATGACTATAGTAGCATTTTCTTTCAAATCCCTAAGGTCTTTGATGAAATAGCTAAGGCTAAGGTGAGAAAATCTAAGTTTTATGACTATTTTTTTGTATACAGTCCAGAAAGATAGTGTTTCTAGGACAGTTAAGAGGTATAGGGTTTTGGGTTTGTTAAGAGACCTTTCTAATGGATTTCTAATGAAGGAATAAGAAAGAATGGACCTAATCTCACATGTTCCAAGTGTTGGTTTTTGGATTCAAGGTGTGCAGGTAGAAGAACCAATAAGCCCTTGTGTTGACAAGGCCTAATAGCCCTGATTTGTTCGCTGTCAGTCCATTTTTGGACAATTTCTTACAAAGCAATATACATTGAGTTTTAGATATGTTTTAAGACTTGGTAATGGGTACTCAAAACACCCACCATAGTTCTGAGAAGAGTCTTATGGTCAAAGTTATGAGTGACTGTTCCATAAAACAGGGCTACTAGGAATGGGGTAGCCTATCTGTGGAATGGGCATTGATGGAGTATCCTGACTCTTGGAGTGGTTTGAATGTGTTTGGTGAGTGGAGTTAATGTTTTTAGATGCCTCCTATACCCTGGTGGAAGGGTTAAATCATTGCAATGCATTAAAACTATTTCATTGAAGTTTCCTATATGGTCTTGTGAGGTCCAATCTAGAAGACAAACTTTGAAGTTTGGTAAAAGTTATGTATTTTTCATTTTCCTCTGCATCAGATTGGTATTAGAGCTAGCAAAAGCTCTAGGAGGAGATATTATTTCTGAGAAGAAGAATATGATATGTTGGTGACCGTTATTTGCTAAGTTGTTTGGTTGCAGGTGCTTGGTCCATCTAGCTGTTTGAAGGATGTTCTCTGAGGTGTTGTGTGTGGGCAAACAAGATGAGGTATGTCATTACCATTCTCCAATGGAGACTAGGCTAGATAAGGGTGCATAGAGAAACCATTGAGGACAAAGTGGTAGATGCATCACCAGGATCTGTTGTTGGGTGAGATGAATGGTTTAGTGAGTTGGTAAGGCAGTAGAGAGATGGATACCTGACTGAAGAAGCACTTGATGTTGTAGCCTGAAGAATACTCCACTGGTGGGAGTAGAAGGAGCCTAAGGATGTTCTATGAAGATGACAGTTTGTTCTATTGGTTGGTTGGTCACCATTTCTATAGATTGAAAGATTGTAGCTGAGAAGATTGAAGATAAAGACAGAGGAAATGTAGAAAAAGACTTTGTTGCTGATACATTTCCAAGGGACTTTTTGTTGGTTGGTTGTATGGTGTAGGAGCACCTTGCTCATTAGATTCATTTAATTGGCAAATTTGTAAAATTTAACCTTCAAGTGTAAGAGAAGGACGTTGAAAATGTAAAAGTTACTAAATTTGTTGTAAAAGTGCAAAAAAATGCAAAGAAGATGCCATAAGAGGGAATACCAAAGGTCATGTTTCGTTCCAAGACAGTGGGAAACTGAAAAGTCATTTGTAATGCCTTTAAAAAGGCCTTATTTATCTTTGTAACTGGGGAGGTGATTGGAGATTTGATAATGGAATAGCAAAAGACATTGTTTTTTGTGTATTCTACAGAAATTTATTGTTTCCTTGCTGTGTACGGCCCTGTACGGACATGCATGGGTGTCTTGTTGTTTGTAAGTGAGAATATATTCAATCACCTTCCAATTGCAGTTGCTCTCATGCATTTTAGTTTTGTTTTTGTGTTAGATATGGTGAGTTTCCTAAAAACTATCAAGAACCCTGATTAGGGTAAACAGTAGCAAGGAAATCTTGTTTTTCTTCCTTCTTATCCATTGCATGTTATTAACCCCTTGATGGAAATGACTGTAGTAGCATTTGCTTTCAAATCCCTGAAATCTTCGACCAAATAGCTAAGGCTAAGGTGAGAAAATCTAAGTTTTATGACTATTTTTCTGTATACAGTCCAGAAAGACAGTGTTTCTAGGACAGTTAAGAGGTATAGGGTTTTGGGTTTGTTAAGAGACCTTTCTAATGGATTTCTAATGAAGGAATAAGTAAGAATGGACCTATTCTCACATGCTCCAAGTGTTGGTTTTTGGATTCAAGGTGTGCAGGTAGAAGAACCAATAAGCCCTTGTGTTGACAAGGCCTAATAGCCCTAATTTGTTCGTTGTCAGTCCATTTTTGGATAATTTCTTACAAAGAAATATACATTGAGTTTTAGATATGTTTTAAGACTTGGTAATGGGTACTCAAAACACCCACCACAGTTCTGAGAAGAGTCTTAAGGTAAAAGTTATGAGTGACTGTTCCATAAAACAGGGCTACTAGGAATGGAGCAGCCTATCTATGAAATGGGCATTGATGGAGTATCCTGACTCTTGGAGTGGTTTGAATGTGTTTGGTGAGTGGAGTTAATGTTGTTAGATGCCTCTTATACCCTAGTGGAAGGGTTAAATCATTGCAATGCATTAAAACTATTTCATTGAAATTTCCTATATGGTCTTGTGAGGTCCAATCTAGAAGACAAACTTTGAAGTTTGGTAAAAGTTATGTGTTTTTCATTTTCCTCTGCATTGGTTTCAGAGGAGCGTGTTTCCAATGTGGAGAAGAAGGGCATTGATCATATGAGTGTCTGCAACATCAAGGAATGACAAATATAAGACTTGAAGGTAATGTACGAGTTGTACATGTAGATGAAGATGCGTAATCTAAGCATTCTGAAGATGTTGAAAGAGGACAAACCCTAGTTGTCAGAAGAACTTTATTGAAT
Source organism: Cunninghamia lanceolata (assembly GCA_027924645.1). Taxonomy (NCBI): domain Eukaryota; kingdom Viridiplantae; phylum Streptophyta; class Pinopsida; order Cupressales; family Cupressaceae; genus Cunninghamia; species Cunninghamia lanceolata. The sequence continues at coordinate 22,202,591 of BSBN01000090.1, read as the reverse complement.
GAGGAGAAAGAACCCAATCAAAGGAAGAGTTTATTCTGCTCAAGGTACAAATGTGAAGGTAAGTGTTGTGATATTATTATTGACAGTGGAAGTACTAATAATCTTGTTTCAGAGGAGATGGTTGACAAGTTGAAGTTGACAAGAAGAAAGCATCCACATCCATATCAGATTGCATGGTTGCAGAAGGACCATAGAGCTTTGGTCAAAGAGTAGTGTTTAGTGAAGTTCAAGATTGGGGACTACCATAATGAGGTGATGTGTGATATCATACCGATGGATGCATGTTATATGTTGTTGGGGAGGCTATGGCAGTATAATAGGAGCATTGTTCATGATGGCCATGCAAACACATATTCCCTTACAAAGGATGGATTTCATCATAAGTTAGAGCCCTTGAAGGAGGTGGAAGAAAAGGTATGTAGTACTGTTAGAATTTGCTTGATAGATGATAGGAAATTTTTGGAGGGTATGAAGCATGAGTGTCATTGTTTTGCATTGATTCCTAAGATTAGTCAAGAGAAATGTGAAGATGTACCAGCAGAAGTTTTAGATATGTTGGAAGAATTTTAGGACATTATCTTTGATAATGTACTAGAAAGTTTACCACTAGTGAGGAAGATAAGTCATCAAATGGATTTGATACCAAGATCCAGTTTGCCAAATAAGGCAGCTCATAGAATGACCCCTATAGAGAATGAAGAGTTGAATAGATAAGTTCATGAGTTGTTGAGGAAGGGATTGATAAGGGAGAGCCTGAGTCCATGTGTGGTACCTGCAATACTAGGACCAAAGAAAGATGGAGAGTGGATAATGTGTACAAATTCTCAGGCCATCAATAAAATCATGATCAAGTATAGATTTCCATTACCGAGAATGGATGATATAATGGATTGTTTGAGTGGAGCCAAGTACTTCATGAAGATTGACCTAAAGAATGGGTATCACCAGATCTATATCAGAGAAGGAGATGAATGGAAGATAGCCTTCAAGACAAAGGAAGGTTTGTATGATTGGTTAGTCATGCCATTTGGGCTAACCAATGCACTGAGCACATTCATGCAGCTCATGAACAAGGTAAAGAAAGAATAATTGGGAAGTTTTGTTATTGTTTATTTCGATGATATTTTGATTTTTAGTAAGACTTGGGATGAGCATCTGATGCATATCAAAAGAGCTTTAGAGAAGCTGAGGGAGGAGAAGTTGTTGATTAATCTAAAGAAATGTAGTTTTGCAAAGGAGTTGGTATACCTAGGATTTGTTGTCTTAGAGGAAGGTCTTAAGATGGACCTAGAGAAGGTGAGAGCTATCCTTGAATGGCCTATGCCAAGGAGTGCCACAAAGGTAAGATCTTTTCATGGTTCGGCAAGTTTTTACAGAAAGATTATCAAAAATTTTAGTAGCATTTGTGCACCCCTATCGAGGACAATGAGAGGGGATAGAAAAAAGTTTAAATGGACTAAAGGAGTAGACAAAAGCTTTGATACAATGAAGCAAAAAGTCATAGAGCAACCTATTTTGGCACTTCCAGATTTCAATAAGGTATTTCAGGTAGATTGTGATGCTAGTGGTAGTGCTATAGGAGCTGTTTTGAGTCAACAAGGTAAGCCCATTGCCTATTTTAGTGAGAAGCTTAATGATGCCAAGAAAAAGTATTTTATTTATGATCAGGAATTTTATGCTATAGTTCAGGCTTTGAAGAAATGGAGATATTATCTGTTACTAATAGAGTTTATTTTATATACTGATCATCAGGCCTTGCAGTATCTTAATAGTCAAGAAAAGTTGAACCAGAAGCATTTAAAATGGGTTGAATTTTTGCAGAGCTATACATTTGTTTTGAAGCACATGAGTGGGATGTCCAACAGAGTTGCAGATGCCTTGAGTAGAAGGCAAAATTTGTTGACAAAAATGAAGATAGAGGTTGTTGGGTTCGATGAGCTCAAAAGTTTGTACCCTGAAGATCTAGATTTTACAAAGGCTTGGAAAGGTTGTTTGGAACCTGTTACTTTGGACAATACAAAATGGTTGGATTTCATAATCCAAGATGGCATGTTGTTTAAGGGAAGCCAGTTGTGCATTCTAAGGAGTTCCATGAGAGAGAACCTAATGAAGGAGAAGCATAGTGGAGGATTGGTTGGACACTTTGGTTGAGATAAGACCATTGCTATTGTTGGTGAAAATTATTATTGGCCATAGTTGCAGAGTATGTCAGATAGTGAAAGGAGCAAATTAGAATACAGGTATATATCAGCCACTACCTATGCCAAAGAAAACATGGGATGATATTAGTATGGATTTTGTTCTTGGTTTACCAAGGACACAGAAAGGACATGATTCCATTTTTGTGGTGGTGGATAGATTCTCAAAGATGGCACATTTCATTCCTTGCAAGAAGACTAATGATGTTGTTCATATTGTTGAATTATTTATCAGAGAGGTGGTGAGATTACATGGTCTACCAAAGAGCATAGTTTCAGATCGAGATACCAAGTTTATTGGTTATTTGTGGAGGACATTGTGGAAGAAGTTGAAGACAGATTTGAAGTTCAGATCTACACACCATCCACAAATTGATGGACAGACGAAAGTGGTGAATAGGAGTTTGGGTAACCTACTATGATGCTTAGTAGGAGATAAGCCCAAGGGATGGGATTTGATTTTACCACAGGAAAAAATTTCTTACAACAATTCTATCAATAGGAGTACTGGTAAATCACCATTCCAGATTGTATATGGTAGTAGCCCAAGAAATGCTTCTAAGTTAAGGAAGTTGGACAAAGGAGAAAAGACAAGTGCTGAAGCTGAAGACTTTGCAGAACATCTGAAGAATTTGCATAAGAGGTGTGAAAACACATTAATAAGATGAATATTTAGTACAAGGCTAAGGCAGATTAGAAGAGGAGATATCAAGAGTTCTAGGTAGGAGATGAAGTCATGGTTCACTTGAAAAAAGAAAGGTTCCCAATTAGAACATACAATAAGTTGAAAATGAAGAAATTTGGACCGTGCAGAATCCTGAAGAAGCATGATTCAGGAAATGCATATGAGGTAGAGCTACCGAGTGGGATCAATATTTCCCCTATGTTCAACATTGCAGATTTAATAGAATATCATGAAAGTGGAACAGAGGATGGACCGACACAAGAATAGTGGAGTATTCTGGCATCTACTTCAATGGAGGAGATAGAAGAGATCTTGGATAGCCATGTGGGAAGAATTACTCAGAATAGGCAATATGAAGAATATCTCATGAAATGGAAAAGAAGGGTTGTTGAAGATTATTCTTGGTTGTCTAAGGCAGAGGTTGACCATTTGGGTTTTCCTCACACCAACACCTGAGACGTGCTAGGGTCACTTCTCAAATTACCCTGGTTGTTTGATGCAAGAGCATCCAGTGGTGTAAGGGCAATCTTGCATCAACCAAAAAGAAGTTAATTCAAAATCATTGTATTTTTTTTCATTTCTTTCCATAATTAGTGTTTCTGGTTTCATAATCTCATGAATATTGATGTAGGACTTTCAATTTTTTCCAAACTACTAAAAATAGCAAACTGCCAGTTTGGAAAGTTTAACTACCATTTTAGGAAAGTTTGCATTTGGGGATGGATTGAAGCAAAAATTTATAGAAAGCCTCATAACTAAAATATAAGACCTCTGGTGAAGGAATCAGGCAGAGATCATTTGTGAGCTGAAAGATATTAAATCTTTTGTTTTTTGAAAAGCCCCTGAAAATTTTTGAAATGAAATATGAGGCACTAAAACATCCCATAACATCCTAAAAAGTTGACATATATCCATTTATGTATTTCCGGCTTGATAGTTCACATTGTGAGCTTTCCGAAGCTTTAAATAGTTCGTCAATCGAACACCTGGATCAAAACTTATGCTTCCCGGAAGTTGACCTACTTTTGGAGGGAGTTGTAATTTTCAAAATTTAGCTGGAGGCCACCACAAAGTGCTTTTTATGACTACTTTGGGAACACTGGGCAGTATTAGAGTTAAGGGGGAAAGTGTAGAGTCAAGAATAGGTGGGAAAATAGAAACCCTAGCTAATTTGGGGTTACATAAGGCAGAAGGTTCCAAAGCCTGGTGATGTGTAGCTGTAGTGTGTTGCAGCCTGTGGAGGATTGATTCCTTTGATTGCAATTGAGCTTTTGTAATGTAATAAGTTGTCCGAATCAATAAAAAAATATTCTATTTTTTGTGTACCATTTCTGTTGTGTGTTTTATGATTTACCCCCTTCATCACCATTGCCTTATTTACATTAGAAAGAACTACAACTACAACCTCATGAGAAAATTTGTAGGTTAGTTTAGAAATGAAAGAAGGGATACTTGTTGGGATAGAAGGAAGGGTTGAAACAGTGGGTACAATCATAGGGATATGCATTTTATTAGTTGCAACAAAGAAGAAGGTAGTGATATTGAAGTATGAGGAAGTGAAATGGAAGAGATTGAAGTAGATTGAAGCATGGGTGAGGATTGGACATGGGTGATGGAAATAGGGACAAACCATGGGAACAGTGGAAAATATTGGTGTAAAGTGTGGAAGTCAAGATGACGATGGTGACAAGAGGAACAAAAGATAGAGAAGAAATGTTGGTGACAGTGGAACTAAGTGGGGATGTAGAAAGTGGAATAGAAACTCTGAGAGGGGAAGAGGAAGAGGTGGTAGAGGTAGTAGAAGAAGATGGAGTAGAAATAGTAGAGGTAGGTGGTGGAAGTTAAATAGTAGAAGATATAGAAATGGACGGAGTAGGAGTAATGGAGGAGTAATAAACAAAGAGGTAAATGGAAGTTGTGGTAGTAGAAGCAGGAGGTGGCGCAGTTAGAGGAATTACGAAAGATCTTGAATCCTTCTTTCCTTTCCTTGGCCTTTTCCTTAATTGACTTTCTTCCTCATCCTCTTCATCTTCTTCCCAATCATCTTTCCTTTTATAAACTCATGCTTTCCCTTGAGGAGGTTTATGTATTCCCTTTATTTTAGTTTGAGTAACAGTGGGCATCTTGAACACTTTTTCTTTTCCTTTTCCTTTATCCTTAGATAGAGGCACCACTATTTCATCTACAATTTCTTCATTATCAACATCTGCCCCTTTACCATTTGGATTAGTAGGGGTTTCTACTTCACTGGAAGGTCCTTCCTCACCATGGATTTTAGGTTGCCTTATTGTTCTACGCTGGATTGGGGTGTATGTTAGTTAAATACCCTTATTCATCGATTAAACCACTTGGGCATTCACCCATCTTCTGCTATATTTGATACTTCACTTCATTATTTCCTCTAGTGAGCTTACTTCATCTTTAGCCCAATTTGGGAGAGGGATGGTTAATCAAATACCCTTGCATGATTCACTTCTTGAGCCAACTCACTTTCATCTTTTACTTGGTCTAGAACAATAGTTATATTGAACCTTTTGATAGTATCCAGTGGGAGAGGAGAGCATTTTATCTTCCTTACTTCAAATTCATCTTGACAATTCATCTTGAAATCCTCTATATGCTCCTTGTGATAGTATTGTTTCCTAATGTTCTTTTATAATTTATGGTGAGGGTCAAAATTATTTCTTGCTTTGTAGAATTGGAGATGATATGTCTATATCTCAACACCCAAAACCTCAGCTGCATATGAAGTTGGGCATGAGAACAACCCTTTGCCTACAATTAGTGGAAATGGGGATACAACCCTTGTTAGAATACAAGGATATACTAAGAGGTGGGTGAGTCAGTATATATCAAAACTTATTCCAGTTTAACATTGTCAATCAAAACTTCTAACTACTTTAATCAGAAGATCAACAAATTAAACCAATTAAAGCACAACACATAAGCACACAACCACAACACCAAATTTATGTGGAAAACCCAAGAAGGAAAAAACCACAGTGAGCAAGTTGCTTGGCTCTACTGTCCAAATCCAACATCACAAATGAAAACAAGATTACAATATTATTTATGGGCTACAACCTAAAGGAAGCTACAACTCCTTGAAATACAACACAATAGAATTTATAGAATGAGGCTACAACCTCTAAACTTTACACCCAATAGATCTTATAGGACAAAACACCTCCACATCATCCACACACATCACTTTGTCACAAAACTTTACTTTCTCTGCACAGAGAACACTGCTACCTTCAACACACCTTCACAAACATACGCACATATATTCACAAATCTTCGCACATTCTCACTCACTCTCACTTTCCTCAACAAATAATAAATTTCATTTATACCTTCCATAAATTTCAAAATCTTTCTCCCATGTCATCCAAGATTAAATTTGTATTCATGAAATGTGTAAGGCCACATCAATTCGGCATCCAAAAGATGTAGAAAATTAATGTGATTCAAGCCAAGTGATAACTAGAACCTGTTATTCAATAACACAATCTTCTAAGAAGGTGTACACTTCAAATCATCTAGAAAGATCATCAAAGCATATGAAGTTAGCCCAGTAAACACTTATTCTTCCACACAATAGCTCTAGACCTAAAGTGGTACCAGAGGGATCAATTTACATCATGCAAATCATCACACAAACAACATAAGACTTACACAAACCTTCTCAACCAATCCTTCCTCTGAAACATATGTTTTCTTTCTAATGCAAACAATCAAAAATTGAGCTTGGTATCACAAACAAACACTAAACACACAGTCTTGAGATAAAGCATTGAAAAACCAACTTGCGGTGCACTTCAACAATGAAACTTGAATATTACCATCTTCTCATCTATAAATGATCAACCTTCAAACTACAAGACCTTAACTTCAAAAGCAAAGAAATACAGAGCATTTCCCAGATGCATCCTAAATGCAACAACTCTGAATAACTGTCTTCACTCTGCTAGCTCTAGAATATTTTGTGTTAACCTTCAAGATTTGAAATCAAGAACATACAACCTTCACACATATCTTTGACAAACTCCCAAACCACAAGGCTGTACCTTCAAATGTAGAGGAATGCAAAGCATTCTCCTGAGCTTATTCTATATAAACTCTAGTGCCTTGGACAAATTGAATCTTCATTTCAAAACTAAAGTAATGCTTTTCCTCGGGAAATAATGAACACAATATTTACTACATTAGAGACTTCATTCTCAACAACAAACTCTTTTCACAAAACATGAATCTTCATGTTAGCACAATCTTTGTCTATGAACTTCAGGAGATAGGGTACAACTATGTACAGATGATATTGATCCAATTAGTATACATAGTATATGACATCCATCACCTTAGCCTTCTCATCACAACTTCTTTGATCCATCTTCTTTGTCTTCTTCTCTAATCACATTTCCACAAAGTTCCTTTTACATTACCTCTTGTTCACTTTACTTCCAACCTTCTTCATTACTACTGACAACACTCCTGAACCTCACATTGTTGACATCAAGGACAAAGGGCTAATGATCATTTTCTAAACTAATCTTCCTTTAGCTCCCCCTATCTACATTCTTTTTTATTCTTCTTTCACTTCTCCTCACCTGTTAGCTCCCTTGACTGATCAGCTTTTGTTATCCTTTAAAACCTCTTGCCTACCTACTCCCCCTGAGAGGTAGCCACCATCAATCTAGGGATAAAATATATCTTGAACTGCCCCCCTGGACAGATGCACCGTCTATGCATCTATTTATAGGAAGGAGGAGCAATAAACCCTAACTTCTATCTAATATACTCAAAAATATCCTTAGAAGGTGCTTTGGTGAAGATGTTTGCAACTTGATCCTTTGTAGGCACATACTCCAATCCGACTTCTTGATCTGCAACCTTCTCTCTTAAAAAGTTGTACCTGATAGATATGTTCTTGGTTCTAGAATGCATCACTGGATTTTTTGAAATATTGATGGCACCTATATTATCACAAAGAATAGGAATGTGTTCGTCATATACAACTTTTATATTCTTCAGTGTTTGCTTCATCCACAACACTTGGGTGTAGTAGGTAGATGCAATTATATATTACCTCTATTATTGATAAGGACAATGAATCCTACTTCTTGCTAATCCATGAGACCAATCTATCTCCCAAAAAGAAAGCTCCTCTGCTAATACTTCTTCTCTCACCAACATTGCAGCCCAATCTGCATCAGTATAAGCACTCATGGAAAATTCATCACCCTTTTGATACCACAATCCATGTTCTAGAGTGCTCTTCAAATATCTGAATATTCTCTTGACTGCCTTCACATGTGTTTCCTTAGGATTAGCTTGAAACCTTGCAACAAACACATAACTTGCATAATTTCAGGCCTTGATGTTGTTAGGTATAGTAGGCCCCCAATCATAGACCTATACTGAGTGTGATCAACTTCAAGTGACTCATCATCTTTACTCAAGTGGCAATCGATTTCCATAGGAGTACTTATAGGTTTACAATCTTTCATTCCAAACTTCAACATTTCCTTAACATACTTTTCTTGAGAGATAAAAATGTCATCATTTGATTGAGAAATTTGAAGAAAGAATGATAGCTCTCCTAACCTAGACATTTCAAACTCTTTTTACATCTCTTGTAAACTTCTTACACATCTCATCATATCCACAAAAGATTATATCATCAATGTACACAACAACAATTAGAATTTATTCACCTTCAGTTTTGATGTAAAGATTACTAAATGTGGTACCTTTCTTGAAACCCTGCTAGAGTAAGTACTTGTCCAACCTTGCATACCAAGCCCTAGGGCCTTGTTTGAAACCATACAGAGCCTTCTTGGGTCTGCACACCATGCTTGGATCTTCTAATAACTGAAAACCATCTGGCTTCTCTATGTAGACCTTTTCTTCCAAGTCACCGTTTAGGAAAGTAGTGTGAGCGTGAAAATGGGATAATCAATTTAATAACAAAAACCCAAACATCAATGAAATATGAAGGAAAAGGAGATTTAAAATAAGAACAAGATGATACTTACAACCTTTTCCCTTACGCCTTCCATTGCTCACCTTTTCTTTCTTGATCTTGATGAAGATGAATGTTGGCCCTCAGGAAGCTTTCTTCCTCGCTTCAAATCCTCAAGATGACAAGGAGAAGTTGGATAGGATACTTGCTTATATTTGAAGATGAACTTCAAACACAAATGTGAATGTATGATAATGGAGTGGTATGAAGATGGGGGTGCCAATGGCACGCTATATTTCCTGCAGCATAAGTTTACTCAAACGATGGATATGAAATGAAGAGGAAGAGGGTTGTATTTATAGAGTTGGGTGAGACAAGATCAATGGTTGAGAAGAAATAATAAGATCAACAGAGGAGAATGTTCGTGTGAACATGCGCGAATAGAAGAAAGACACGTGTCATTCAAAAAGAAGCTTTGTTGAGTTAAATGCTTTCTTAATGAGGATGAGTTTTCATTTTCTTAAATTAGAATTTATTTTTCTAATTTAAGAGCAAAGTTGCTTTAAAGTTGCTTTAACTTAGCTTTTGCTTTTGTATGACAAGAGGAATTTATTTTTAGAAGATATTGAATATTTTTAGAAGACAAGAAAGCATAATTAAATAAATAGATTTATTTAATTATTTGTAGATAATATGGAGGAATAAAATAAAATATTTAAATATATTTTATTTTTGTGGAGATTTAAGATTTAATTTAAATAAAAATGCATTTTATTTAAATTTGGAAGAATAAAAGATTTTAATTAAATAATTAAAATTATTTAATTATTTAGAAGAATAAAGTTGATGTAGATGAATTTAATTAATTAAATAAATGTAATTTATTTAATTAAATGAGAGGAAGTGAATCAAATAAATAAATAAATTTATTTATTTATTGATAGAGGAATGTGAATGATGAAATAAATATTAAAAATATTCATTTAAGTAGAGTCATGTCATTTTTAGGTGTATACATTTTGCCCCTCTTGGATGCAATGTGTTTTATCACGTTGTTTCAAAGAATAAGAATTTTTGACAATGATATATGCCCCAATTTGCCCCTAGTACAGGTTTAACGACAGGATGCCCTCTCGAGAGATTGGACGAGGAGACGGCAGAAAGCGTGAGACAGACAATCTCACGAAGAAGAAGGACGAGAAAGGGTTAGGATGGAGAAAAATAGGACATGGTTTAGAGGAACAGATATGGGAAGTAGTCGCAGTTGTCACACAGTCAGATATGGTTCACTTGCTATATATAGGAGTTGGGTCTACAAGTTCTATTCATTTGCACACTTGTCCTTAGCTGATTGGTCTTTGAGAGTTTAGGAGAGCATGGCAGCCAGAGAGATGGATATTTTGCGTGAGGACCACCAGTTTGAGCAAGTCTGACGGTTTGATCGGCCAGCGGAGGCAGGACCACCAGTATGTAGTTCATCAAAACTCACTAAAAGTCATTTATTAGGGCAATAAATGCTTAGGAAAACTAACTAGGATAGATACACCGAACTGTCATTCAGCGCATATGTGCTCTGAAATGGTGCATATGTTTCTAAGTGGTGCAAATGATCAATCTTACAACGCATATGATAGTTTGGTGCATGTATGCTCTGAATTGGCGCATCTATTGCTAAGCTGCACATGTGACATGAGAAGTGGCACATGTGCCAGAACGATGCATACACGTCAAAGGGCGGTGCATTCACGGTGAAGCGGTGCATGTTGTATGGATCGGTGTGCATTTGCCACTTGGATCGATGCTTTTGCACTAGGAAAATAAGTTGACTTAATGAAATTAACCCAATTGGCACCTTGATCAATGCATCAATTGATTAGTGATCTCTGAGATTGTTGAGAATCTAGCCAAGAGATGATATGTTGATTTGATTAATTTGATATGTTAAGTCAATGATAGGATAGTTTGATTGCCTTGAGTAAGTTTGCTTTGATATGGATTTTTTTGACGTTATGCTTTGCTTGGTTGCAGGAGGATATCTGGGATACCCTTATGTCACGAGAGCAGTTTCTGTTGCCATTGTTGCAGTGATACATGTTGACTGAGATAGATCATGAGGTGCTTGGTTATAATGGGTTTGCATTATGTTTGCTTCATGCCTGAGGTTCGCGCAAACTGGGTTATGTTGACTGCAGCGGTGGAGTGATTCCACAGCAAGGATGGCACATTCCATCTTCTGACTTGGGAGATGGAGATCACTCTCGAGGACGTGTATTAGATTCTACACCTCCCGATTTAGGGAGAGTTGGTCAAGTATGAGTTGCAACAGGATGCTGGCTTGGCAGACTGCAGACACATATTCGATGACCCAGAGTTGGTAGAGTAGGTGATTTCGTGGCAAGACATACATGACTTCTATGACTACTTCCCAGGCATAGTGGTAGGATTGATCGGTGGTGTAGTATGCCTCAATAGGAGGTCACATGGCTTCTCGATTGGTTGGGGGAGGGTGTTAGAGAACATGATTACAGATGGGACCTGGTATGCATGGGGTGTGTACATGCTTGCACACTTATATCGAGATATGCACTAGGTGGTGTATCATAGGGGAGCCAGTTTGTCAGCAGGCATGTCTCTCTTACAGTTTTGGCTGTGGGAGCACATAGCTATCACATGACCGATATGTCTATTTCACAAGCAGAGGGGTAAGCCCTTCAATTATGGCTATGCAGGTGTGATATTCCAACACAAGTTGGGGAAACTAGAGTACTGGAGACACGCGTTTGATAACTTGGATGCAGTTATCTAGCGTCCATACCTAGATTGCGAGGTATGGGAGGATGAGGCCGATGAGTTACCTTCTTGCTTTCAGACTTGATGGCTGATTGGTAGGACCAAGTACATACTAGAGAGGCAGATTGTTAGCAGGGTTCAAAGATAGTTTGGCAGAGTATAGGGAAGACCATAGGGATAGGCACGTTTTGCAAGGACCTGTGTAGAGAGATTCAGGTGGGGTCCCGTGGCATCATACAAGGAGGCGTTGGCTGACTTTCAACAGATCCCTTATGCAACTTGGCCCATGAGGAAGGAGATAGTGGATGCTGGCATGATGCCAGATTATGAGGAGTGGTTCTTAGCTCATCCATTTCCTAGATACTCAGGACCTGGAGAGTTGGCTCCTCGTATCGACGAGGAGGATTCAGATGATGAGGGTATAGCTGGCAGGAGGAGGGGAGGATAGAGGAGGGGGAGAGGAGATCAGGGGGATGATGGAGGAGGAGGAGGAGATGGTGGGGGAGGTGGCAGACCAAGATGGAGGAGGAGATCCAGAGAGGGACCTTCAGGTCAGTAGGCAGTTGCGCAGCTGCAGGCCGCAGGACAGGTGCAGGCTATAGGACAGGTGCTGGCACAACAGGTGGCACCGCAGCGATAGATGTCACCACCACAGTAGGTGGCACAACAACATGTACAGAGATAGATGCCAGCACAGCAAGTGGCACCGGGACAGGGACAGGCAAGGTAGGTACCGCAGCCTGACTTACAACAGCAGGCTATGGTTGCACTATAGAGTCAGGTTAGACATCTGAGGGCCCATCTGAGAGTAGTAGAGTCTCGTAGAGATGTAGATGTGAGTTAGATAGTAGAGTTGACTAGAGAGACACAGACTTAGCTAGCATGTGGGCTATGAGAGCAGAGAGAGATGCAGTCGTGACGACTATGGGGTACAGATAATACATCTAGCTTTTTGGTTTCACAGGTGCAGTAGGCACAGACACAGTTAGCCCAGGTACATAGTGAGCTTACCAGTGCGCAGGCTCAGGCTTAGTATTACAGGGGTTTATATCATGGAGCAGTGTCAACAGAGCATCATGCACCCAACTTCAAGAGTCAGTCAGGGGCATCTTAGAGGGTAGGCGGGTCTCGATCTGTGGGATCAGTTAGGGGCCCCCAGCAATCAGGGGGAGATAGAGGAGAGGCCAGTACAGGAAGAAGTGCTCCACGATAGCAGGATTAGCTAGACCCATATACTTGTATAGATTTTTTGGATCTAAGGGACATATTTTTTATGGCTGAGATAGCTTGTATATGTATTATTTTTGCCTTGAGACTTGTATCACTATCTTTTTGTACCTTGTATACATTGTATGATATGACTCTAAGAGATGGATAGATACTTTTGATATATTGTACATTTGGACATGTTTTGATGGTTATAGGATGATGTAGTTGTTGATATTCTATATGCATGTGTTCTATGTGTATATGCGATGGATGCAATCTATTTTATGATGCTTTGTATATGTGATGCATACTAGATGGATTTAGCATGATTTGATATGTAAATGCAAATGTGAAATGTTATGTTTATGCAGCTCTATATGTATTTGTCTATGTTTTTAATTTTTTGATATGATATGCGGATGCACATGTATGTGGATGACCTAATGCACTGATTATGTATGCAACTGATTTAATCATGTGAATGATTATCTCATGTTATATGATATGTGACCTATGCTATGTTTTTGATATGTCCAAATGTACTCAATCGACACAGAGATGATATAGACGAGTGGAAGAGAAGAAATGAAGAGATATCAGCTTTCATTTGATATACTGTAGGATGTTCTTATTGGATGGATGATATGGATCTTTGGATATGGGATGGATATGGATTGTCATCTTGATATTGCAAGTCTTTTGCTTTCATCATTGGGCACTTTTTGGTATTTTTTACTTTTTGAAATGTTGTAAGAAAATACAAGCATCTAGGTATAATTAGACCGAGATGACCTGAGTATTCCTTACATAGATTTTGATATAGCAAGTTGATACAAGCATCTAGTCAATCTTGAATCTAGATGACCTAAGTATTTCTTGCATTTCAACAGACAAGGATTGCCCCTTTTCATGTTCAGACTTCAGAGTCCTTGATGATCTTTTGTTGATCATGTCGTTAGACAGAAAGTTGTCATATTACTAAAGTTCAATCCACAAGCAACAGACAAAGAAAAAGATTATGCCCCCATCATAGAATCTCTAGCTTTTGGCATCCTTGAGTAGCGTAGGAAGACATAATGACAAAAATCCAAGAAAGACTTTGTTAAGTGAACTTGTTCACAAAAGCATTCTTGCATTAGATGTGTCTTTTTGCCATAATTGATATAGAATCAGTTTGAGTGTTTTGGTATAGTGATCTGTTTTGGACAGGTTGATGTTTTGCATCAAGATTTTTGGATTGGGTAGCTTGTTTTTACTGCGCGTGCTTGTCTAGTGAAAGGTATCACAATCCTTATTTGTATCCTCTTAGAAGGCGTGGCATTCAAGAATCAAAATCTGTAACCAGGTCAAGGAGTTGCCCCTAGTTTAGATAAAGGATCAACTTATTATGGGTGATATGACAAACAGACATGTTTAGACGGACCCTAAGGGACTGACCTAATGCGTCGGGGGCTCATTGCTAAATGGCCTTGCCTACGTGACAACGTAGAGGCAATGTAGTTCAGGGTAAACTTGATGGACCTAAGACCTAGGCGATAGAAAGTGGTGCGGACTCAGATAGACGAAAAGACCAGATATGGGACGGATGGGATAGGGGAGCAGAGCGGAGCCTCGTGGGCGCATTGAGAATGGCCTTGCCTACGTGATAGCTCAGAGGTGACATAGTTCGATAATGGTTCAAGGGACTGGTTCAAGATGAATGATATGATGGACACAAGAGATATGAAGTCACAACAGATGGAGGAAGTGGTTTGTCACAGATAGTGCTTGTTTACTAGGTTTTCACCACTTGCCTTTATTTACATGGAAGCTAAAAGTACACATGATGCTTGTTTGCCAGGTTTTCATCATGGTACCTATCCTAGGTGCCTGTTTGCCAGGTTTTCACCATAGGATGATTCTTTTGTTATTTTCCATTTTTTTTATTTTTTTGTTCTATTTTTTATCACTTTTTTGATTTTTTGGGATTTTTTTAGGACTCCCTTACATTGGGGTTTTCAGGTATGGAACTTGCAAAGATGCATGCTATTGATAGGATCATCGAACAATTCACCTTTAGATGTAGCCAATTGATATGCTCCTAACCCATAGGCTGCAATGATGACATAGGGACCTAGCCAGTTAGGGTCAAATTTTCCTTTCTTCTCTCGATCTTGCTAATTTCTGGGATTTTCTCTTAGGACTAGATCACCAACTTGGAAGACCCGGGGCTTTACCCTATGATTGTAGCTTCTAGACATGTGTTGTTGATATACTTTTAGATGGTTAAAGGCCTATTGTCTTCTCTCTTTGAGCATCTCTAACTCTTGAAGTTTGGACACTCTGTACTCTTCATCAGATATGAGACCTTTTGACGAAACTTGCAAGGATGCGATCTCGACTTCAATGGGCAAGATTGCTTTAGATCCGTAGACTAGGGAGTATGGTGTTGCACCTGTGGGTGTGCAGATGCTTGTGCGGTAGGCCCACATTACAAGATTTAGTTGGACATGCCAATCTCAGCCGGCATCATTGACAGTCTTCTTTAGGATTTTCAGGATAGTTTCATTTGATGCCTCCACCTGGCCGTTGCCTTGGGGGTAATATGGGGTTGAAAAGCGGTGTTGGATATGGAATTTGTCACATAGTTCCCTGACATCTTGATTTTTGAAAGGTCGACCATTATCCGTGACAATGGATGAAGGGATACCATAGCGACAAATGATATAGTTCAGGATAAAAGAGGTAATTTGCTTACCTGTGATATTGGCTAAGGGCACGACTTCAATCCACTTTGTAAAGTACTCAGTGGAAGTGATTATGAATTTATGGCCACTGGATGAAGGAGGATGGATCTTGCCCACTAAGTCGAGTCCCCACTGACAAAAAGGCCAAGGAGTCGTTAATGGTTGTAGCTCCTGTGCTGGTGCATGTATCAGGTTCCCATGGATTTGACATTTCTTGCACTTCTTTACAAAATGATAAGAATTTTTTTTCCATAGTTGGCCAGTAGTATCCCATGCGTATGAGTTTCTTGGCTAGGGTAGGGCCACTAGAGTGTGTCCCGCATATACCATCATGCACTTCGCTCAAGGCGGTTTGATATTCCTCACTATCAAGACATCTAAGGAGAGTACCATTGAGACCTCTATGATATCAGGTATTAATGACAATGGCATACTAGGATGCCTGATGGATAAAGGTTCATTTTTGGTTACTAGAGAGATTGGGTGGGAGGGTATTCTCTTTAAGATAGGCAAATATTTTTCCATAGAGGGGGGAATCAGTTCCAACAATGTGGCAGATGATATGGGATTTGGGGGTGTCGTATGCAGGACAGGACACTAGCTCTACCAAAAACTCATAACGTGATTGATGTTCTGGAATATCGAGGAGAGATGCGATCATTGCCATAGCGTCTGTAGCTTTATTCTCAATCCTTGGTATCTGTTCAAAAGAAATCTTGATGAAGTATTCTTTGAAGTCATCCACCATTCATTTGTAAGGGATTAATTTCTCATCTTTTGTCTGGTAGTCATCATTTACTTGATTTATAACCAGCTGTGAATCGCCATACACCTGAAGTTCTTTGATATTCCATTCAACTGCTAGCTTGATACCAATGACAAGGGCTTCATACTCTGCCACATTATTAGTGCAAGGAAACATTAATCTATATGATTTAGGAATAGTGTCGCCACTAGGTGTGATCAATAAGATACCTACCCCCGATCCATGCTGAGTGTAGGAGCCATCAAAGTACATTTTCTAGATTGTTGTCATCATGTGAAAGATAGATTCATTTGGAAATTCAAAGCTCAAAGGGTTATCAGCCATTAGAGGTGCATCTGCCAATTGATCTGCAAGTACTTGGCCTTTTATTGCTTTCCTATCTACATTTCAATGTCAAACTCACTGAGAAGCATGACCCATTTGGACAATCTACCTATCAGGGCTTCCTTGTTGAGTAAGTACTTGAGTGGATCGATCTTTACTACCAGTTTGACAGAATGTGATAACATGTAATGTCTCCATTTTTGTGAAGCGAAGACCACAGCTAGGCATGCTCTTTCAATGGGCGTGTATTGCAATTCATATCCAACAAGTGTTCGACTGATATAGTAGATTGCTTGTTCTTTTTCGTCATAGTTTTTCTGTGCAAGGAGAGCTCCCAGAGCTGTTGGTGTCGCTGAGATATACAGTAGTAGAGGTTTTCCCTAAAGCAGTGGCATCAATACAAGTGGCTTCATTAGATACTCTTTTAACTGCTGAAATGCCTGTTCACATGACTCATTCCATTTGAAAGGGACATTCTTATGTAGAAGGTGAGAGAATGGGTGGCACTTATCTGCCAATTGAGAAATGAACCTTTGGATAGATTGTAGTTTTCCCTGTAGAGACTTTAGCTAAGTGATATTCTTAGGAGGTGGCATTTCCATGATGGCCTTCACTTTAGCTGGGTCAACTTTGATTCCATTTACAGACACTATGTATCCTAGTAGCTTACCTGATGTAACTCCAAACACACACTTCTTTGGATTGAGGCGCACATTAAATTTTTCCAGTCTATTGAAGATTTTGTCCAGTACTATCAGGTGTCCTTCTCTTGTGAGTGATTTTGCTAGAATTTTATTGACATAATCTTCCATTATAGTGTGCATCATGTCATGGAAGATTGTGGTCATAGCTCTCTGATATGTTGCACCAGCATTTTTCAATCCAAATGGCATGACACACCAACAATAGGTGCCCCAAGGACATGTGAATGTAGTCTTGTGTTGGTCTTTAGGTGCAATTTTTATCTAGTTATATCCAAAAAAACCATCCATTAGTGACAGCATGGTGTGTCCTGTCGTGACATCTATAATCATGTCAATGTTTGGCAGGGGGAAGTCATCTTTTGGACAAGCTTTGTTCAAGTCCCTGAAGTCATTACATATTCTGACTCTACCATCTGGATTGGCGACTGGTACTATGTTTGAAACCCACTCAGGGTAGTCTATTGGTCTGATCAATCCAACATCTAATAGTTTCTTTAGCTCTTCTTTCACCATGAGGGCCACATGCGGGTGCATCTTTCTATTTTTGCTTTACTAGTTTAGCTCTCAAAGCCAAAGATAAGTGGTGCATTATGAGATTCGAATCTAACCCTGGCATGTCGGCATATGTCCACGCAAAGTTGATTTGTTTTCTCTTGAAGAAATTAGTGAATGCTAGTTTTTCTTGTTCTGTTAAAGCCTTTGCCATGTGTATCATTTTGGGATCATCACTTGTGCTGACATTGATCGGCTCTGTTGGTTCTATCAATATTGAAGATCTCTCCTGATGTGTAAGATTGGGTAGAGGGTCAAGCCTTCCATCCTTCGGTGCCTCATAGAGGTTTTCACTATTGGATACGTCTTTATTTTTACTATTTTCATGATCTAACACTGTCACAGAGCGGTTTTCACCATTAGATCTTTCTTTCATTTTGACATTTTTGAGACTGAAAGGCTTGGCACTCTCACCAAAATAGACCTTCTTGTTGAGTTCTATGGCATAGCCAACTCTGTGGTCCCTTGCGGGTATATGATCTCTAAGTTCAAGGTAATCTATGATGGCTTCATTGTTCTCAAAGGTGTCGAGCTCGAGGGTAGTGCCTTGTAAGTCCCAATCTATGAGTTCGAGGTGCATCAGTGGTAAGGGATCATTCAGTTGGTCTGGTTCGATGGTATTTATGGTTAGGACAGAGTTGTTAAAAGCACGGACAAAATCTGTGATGGTACTCTCTATTAGCGGATCCGTCAAGGGGGGTATCATTCTTTCCTCACAACTTTCACTATCGTTATTATGTGGGTCAAACTCTAGTGGTCTAGCCCTTGGACCTTGTTCCTCATTAGCATGGGTTGGGTCATACTCATGGACAACATCGATGTCTTTTTCATCACAAGATAGCTCAGAGAGGCTATCCCATTCATATTCATTGGAATCAGTCTCACTCCCCAATTGCATTCGTTGAATTTGCTCAACTAGATTGCTAGTAGATGTTTTTGTTTGTTTGTCTTTATTCTTATTTGCTCTGTCGGTTCTTGATGTGCCAGTGTAACCTAGCCCTATAATGTCTCGAGCCGTTAAGGTATGAGGTTGGATGGGTTCACTAATACCATCCTTTCTTGAACTAAGTGGACCATGTCCTTCATACCCCATTCTTTGTAGCATTTGGAATCCTTGACCATATTGTTCAGTTTGTATAGTGGGATGGTCTTGTTGTGTTGATGAACTACCTTCATCCTTGTATAACCATTGCAGGATATCTTTTTCATCACTTTCATCTTCGAGGCTTCCCCATTTGACAAATGGTCCTTTGGTATCTTTATCTTCTTTAGGTTTTCTCATAGTAGGTCTCCCATATGATCTAGGAGATAGGGGAGTTGCGCTAAGCAGAGGGATTGGGAGATTGTGTACTCACCCAAGCCCTTATCTTTGAGCCTGAGGTTAGGTTGAGGAGATGTTGAAGAGGAAGCAAGTGTAGCTGGGTCAACACGAGATGAAGATGAAGTAGAGGCATAGTTGTTAGGGATCACAACTTCAGGTTTAGATTGAATGGAGTTGCAGTACTGAAATGGATTGGATCACCTTGGATGGTGATCTCTTGGCCTTAATAGGGGAATTTAATGCACCGATGGTATGTTGAAGGTATTACTTTCAGAGCATGTATCCATGGTCTCCCAAGAAGAATGTTATATGCTAGCTCCATATCAAGGACTTGGCAAGCCACATCTTTTACTACAGGTCCCACTCTAATTGGTAAAGTAACAATTCCCTTGGATGTTCTCTCCTCCTCATCATAGGCTTTGATAGTGATTTTCTTTTTTGGATCTATAGCCTTTTCTGAAAACCCCAGTGTAAGGATTAGCTTTAAGGTGCAAAGATTCAAACCAGCTCCTCCATCGATTAGGACTCTCTTTATCTTGTGTTTGTGGATGAAGGCTTCGATATGAAGAGAGGTGTTATGGGGTTATGTGATGGACATATCATCATTTTCAGTGAATGATAGGGAATGAGGTGAGGTAATGTGACCTACCATGGTTTAAAACTATTCTTCGATGAGGTTCGTGGGAACGGAGGCTTTAGCTAAAGCTTTATCAAGTATGGCCCTATGAGACAGGGATAGACGTAGAAGTTCCAGAATGGAGATATGTGCAGGGGTCTTATGCAACTGCTCCAAGATACTGTTGTGATAAGTGAAATCTAATGAAGCTAATGACTAATCTAATGCATAAACAAAATGATCATACCTTCATTGAGACCTCACGAATCCATGCAGGAAGGAGATGCGCCATGTAGCTCCTCAAGATGATTCCCTTGATCAGTGTGACTAAAGTGTAGAATGTGGATTGCTCAAGTGTTCACAACACACTGTAAATGAGTGATTATGGATATGATGTCTAATTTGGAGGGAGATTGGGAATGATTGGAGTGATTTTGGCAGAGATTTGGTAAGATGAGGAGATTTTGGAGGGATTTGGGCAGAGATTCAAAATGGCTTGGAGAGGGTCCAATTTATAGAAATTTGGAGATGAGGATGGAGGGTCAGGATTCATCTGATAAAATCAAGGGCTAGGAATAAAAGTGAATCTTTTATTCCTAGTGGAGGAATTAAAAATTCCCATTTTGGGAAGAGTGGGGGATAGTGGGAGACATATGAATTTTATATTCAGTGAGTGGGAGACATCTGAATATTAAATTCAGATAGTGGGAGACATCTGAATATAATATTCAGATTGTGGATGAGTGGGGGACAAGGTTAATTAAGTGGCATCTTAATTAACTTAAGTCTAGGTTAATTAGATAATTAGGGTTTATCTAATTAATCAGGGATTAAGAAAATGAAATAAATCAATTAAATGAATATTAGGAATATTCATTCAATTAATAGGATAGGGTTGTAAGGTTAAATGAATCAATTAGGTGAATTAATTGATCACCAGGGATATGTAGATTGGGGAATGGATTAGTGCGAGGTATGGAAAATCAGTTTGCAGAGCAGTCCAATTTTAGGTGTCTACAACTGTATTGATTAGTTGGGGTGGCAGGGGCTCCTCTAAGAGTGACTCTGTTACTGTGGGTGGTAACGTTACAATCCGAATCTTTGTTTATAGTGATCACATTGATGTGTGAGTCACTTTCTGAGATGTGGTTAACAACATAGTCAAAGGTGACATTTGTGTAATTGGCGTTGTTATTTCCACTATTGTTTTGGTTGGAAGGCCCTCCCTGCTCGTAGTTGGGAAGAGGATCCTTGGATGCCTTGTGATCATTATTAGAGGTATGCCCGTCAAGTGATATTTTGTTTTGCTCAATCAAATCTTGGATAGTGTGCTTTAGAGCAATGCAGTAGTTGGTTTTGTGCCCCCTTTTTCGGTGGTACTCATAGAAATCATTGTCATTCCAACAATGGGGTTTGACTTTTGGTTCATAATCTCGCACCGGGGGAAGTGTTATGGTCTTGTTTGTGATTAACTTCCATAGGGTGGTTTCCAATGATTCTCCCAAAGGTGTAAACTTTCTCCTAGGTTGAAAGTTGGTAAACCGTGATTCAGTGTTTCTTGGTTTGTTTTGTGGGGGGTTATTTTGAGGAGTTGATAAGTTGAAGATTGGTTGCTTGGGTGCCGCATTTTTGGCATCTACCACCCCATCATTCAGAATGTTTTTGTTCTTTGTCTAGAATCTTGGTTTATCTATACTGGTGTTGGTACTAGGAGTGTCCTTATATAGCTTTATTTGACCCTTTGCGATTAAAGATTTTTCGATGATTAGACCCATCTCAATGACCTTACTAAAGGAAGTAGGACATTGGATTTGTATCTGATAGCTTAGATTGGTTTGTAAGTTATGGACAAACATTTCTAGCATTTGTTTTTCAGGCATTTGGTGTGAGCACTTACTTGCCAACTGTCTCCATTTTTGTAGGAAGGTGGCGAAAGATTCTCCACCTTTTTGCTTGGTGTTACAAAGATCTAAGATTGAGGTGTTGTCCTCAATATTATAGGAGAAGTGGGTGACAAATTTGTCCACAAGTTCATTGAATGTTTTAATGCCGAGTGGTAGTCTAGAAAACCACTCCATGGCTTGTCCTCCTAAGCTTCGTGGAAACAGTTGCATAAGGTAAGTGTCATTGTGTGCGACCTCAAGGCATGTAGCATTAAATTCCCTAATGTGGTCCCTTGGATCACCCTTTCCTTGATATATATCAAATTTTGGAACCTCAAATTTAGAGGAGAAAGGTATCATGATCAAGGTCCTATCAAAAGGATATGGTGAAATATCCTCTAGGGTGTAATGTTTGGTTGATGCTCCTATTTTCATGTCTATGAATTGTTGTTGTAAAGCTTTAATCTGTTGGTTCACTAGACTTAGGCCATCCATGGAATCAATGGTTTCTTTGCTTTTGTCTGTGGGTACTTCCTCATGTCTACTTCCCTTAGGGTTTCTTTCTTCCTCAATTTCTTTTAGAGCCTCTACGTCAAAATCTTTAGGGAGCTTGACTCCTAGATTTGCTAGGTGTAAGAAGAATTTGGTAGGGTCTTGGGCAAGTATCTTTTCCAATAGGCATTGAAATTTCAGGTCATATTGCGTTTGAAGGATCTCTTCCATAGAAATTTCGTCATCACCTTCGTGAGTGTTTGGAACAATTTTCTCAACCATTTCAATCTGCTTTTATTTTTGAGATCGTGTTAAGACCATGCAAGGTGACTAGAGATGGGATGGCGTGAGAAAGTTTTGAACAAGGTGTGAAAGAATGGATCAAGATTATGAGCAAGGTTCTCCTTGGATCAGTTGGTGCCAAACAAGTTGGGTGAACAAAACGATAGTCGAAGCAAGGATGATAGAAATCTATTTACTTGATGTGGACTAGTCTTGCACAATCCCATAGAGGAGTTCCTAGAGAAAAGGATAAGTGATCCTTGATATTGGAGACTCACTAGATTTGTTTGAGGTTTGATGCGATCAAGAAGAGCTTGTTTCTAACCTTGTTGGATTTTGGAAGAATTTTGTGAGAGTTTGGATGAAAAAGCAGTTATGGTGCAGAAAAAGAGGGAAATGGTTGTCTTGCAAGATTTTAATCAAATTTTTGGGAAAACTGAGACAGACTTGAAATGGTTTCTAAAAAGTTGACAATTTTTCTTTTGGAAGGTACAGATTAACTCACTAATTTGAATGCGCAACAGTTAAATGTGCCGGTACAGAGGACAAATGTGCCACAAGTTGGATCAAATGCGCAATTCTGGTAATATTTTAAATGCACTGCAATAGAGTTTAAATGCATTGTAAGTCTCAGTAAATGCGCTGCAAGTAATTTCAAATGCACAATTCTAGTTTTTTGGTTGGATTTGTAGAATTTTGGAACGTTTTTCAATGTTTTTCTATTTTTGTTTTGAAAACTTGGTCTTTTTTAGAAATTTGACTTTCAATTATGGTAAAGACACAGCAAACACATAGAAGTTTTCATGATTTTTAATCTTTTGCTATTTTTTTGTATTTTTGGACTAATTGACTCAAAAACAAGTACACCCTAGGCTGGATAGGATAGTATTTGTTGAATTCTCTAGTTGTGCATATTCAAAGTGTGTAGCTCTAGGATCTGGTAGCACCAACTCCCCTCCACAGCACTCACTTCTCACGCATACCAGATCTGGGTTTCCTTAGACTCGTACCCCCACCAAACCATAGGATTGTCCCTGCTACCTCTACTAAGAATCACATGAATCAAGGCCGCTTCAAGAGCTCTGCCCT
The DNA here is from genome assembly GCA_027924645.1 of Cunninghamia lanceolata. Lineage (NCBI taxonomy): Eukaryota > Viridiplantae > Streptophyta > Pinopsida > Cupressales > Cupressaceae > Cunninghamia > Cunninghamia lanceolata. Next base: position 22,178,989 of record BSBN01000090.1, on the reverse strand, counting down.
TTGTGTCAACAAATAGGGGTTTTTGGTATACTAAACAAGTGGTTCATAGTCAAGGCAACCGTTCGAGTGGTTACACGTGCGGCGGCACTACTCTCCGTTATGGAGTCTCCTAGCCTCAAAGGGTTATGCCTTAGAGGGTTTTGGGGGAGGTTGGCCATCGGTGTAACACATCAGCACTCGTTGTAGGAGGTTTTCACCCCAAGCACAGTTTATTTAAAGTGGATCGGCAGGGCTTGGCTTTAGCCTATTTCCACTCAGGGTCGTTCCCACTTGGACAGGCGTGCATCCAAGGGTAGGCCCCTGTAAAGGTTAAAAAGATGGAATAACAAGTCTAGCATTATGTTCACCCAATTAAGGGGAGAGCATAAGCCTATTGTCATTCAATAGTCACAGAAGACACTGATTTATCCAATCCTAGTTAAAAAGAAAACAACTAAATGGGCTATCTACTTGTGCACTCACACATTTGTTAACTTTGAAGTGTTTAAAAAGATAGCAATGTTCATTCCTGTTTGTAAGATAGCAATGATCTAACTAGGAAAGAAATCAACAATGTAAAGATAGCAGTGGTTCAGTTACTCTCCATCCTAGTTAAAGACTACGTGGAATTTGCATGCATGCATTTTTTTAACTTTTTCCCTTAATTAATCTAAATGAACTAATCAATGCAGTTAAATGATCTAATACAACCTCTAATCCTGCAAGACAAACATTAGCTCAAACATAAAAATCAGATGAAACCCTAAAAACCACAGTGTAGGATAGAAGCGCTACTATGCAGTCTGAATGCGCAAAAATAGAGGCTGCATGTGCCATTTTACATATGCGCTAAGACAGGTGTCAAAAGCACAGGAATGAGGTGTAAATGTGTTAAACTAACAAATGCGCCGTCAAACAGTACAAAAGCACCATGATGGAAAATATATGCGTCGTAAATGCAAAAGTGCCGAAATAGAGTATGTATGTGCCGTATCTGTAGAAGCGCCAGAAAAGAAGGTAAAAGTGCCAGTTTAGAGATTGAATGCACTGTACTTCTTCATGCGTCAGGACAGGAGGTAAATGTGCCAATTTAGAGGGTGTATGCACCGGATGATCCTATCATAAAACTTGTACGAAACCTGTACGGAACCTGCGTCTCAAAACTTATATTTTTTATTAGAAAGGGGGCAAGGGCCCCACGGTGGGCGCCAAAATGTGAGGGTGAAAATGGGATAATCAATTTAATAACAAAAACCCAAACATTAATGAAATATGAAGGAAAAGGAGATTTAAAATAAGAACAAGATGATACTTACAACCTTTACCTTACGCCTTCCAATGCTCACCTTTTCTTTCTTAATCTTGATGGAGATGAATGTTGGCTCTCAGAAAGCTTGCTTCCTCGCTTCAAATCCTCAAGATGACAAGGAGAAGTTGGCTAGGATACTTGCTTGTATTTGAAGATGAACTTCAAACACAAATGTGAATGTATGATAATGGAGTGGTATGAAGATGGGGGTGCCAATGGCGCGCTATATTTCCTGCAGCATAGGTTTACTCAAACGATGGATATGAAATGAAGAAGAAGAGGGTTGTATTTATAGAGTGGGTGAGAGAAGATCAATGGTTGAGAAGAAATAAGAAGATCAACGGAGGAGAATGTTTGTGCGAACGTGCGCGAATAGAAGAAAGACAGGTGTCATTCAAAAAGAAGCTTTGTTGAGTTAAATGCTTTCTTGATGAGGATGAGTTTTCATTTTCTTAAATTAGAATTTATTTTTCTAATTTAAGAGCAAAATTGCTTTAACTCAGCTTTTGCTTTTGTATGACAAGAAGAATTTATTTTTAGAAGATATTGAAGATTTTTAGAAGACAAGAAAGCATAATTAAATAAATAGATTTATTTAATTATTTGTAGATAATTTGGAGGAATAAAATAAAATATTTAAATATATTTTATTTTTGTAGAGATTTAAGATTTAATTTAAATAAAAATGCATTTTATTTAAATTTGGAAGAATAAAAGATTTTAATAAAATAATTAAAATTATTTAATTATTTAGAAGAATAAAGTTGATGTAGATGAATTTGATTAATTAAATAAATGTAATTTATTAATTAAATGAGAGGAAGTGAATCAAATAAATAAATAAATTTATTTATTTATTGATAGAGGAATGTGAATGATGAAATAAATATTAAAAATATTTATTTAAGCAGAGTCATGTCATTTTTAGGTGTATACAAGTAGATTTGACATCCATTTGATATAACTTGAATCCCTTATGTATTGCAAAAGTAAGAACCATTCTGATTGCTTCCATTTTTGCCACTAGAGCAAATGTATCCTCATGGTCAACACCTTCAACTTATGAATATCCTTTGCAAACCAACCTTGCTTTATTCCTGACCACTTCTCCATCTTCATTCAACTTGTTCCTAAAACCCCATTTTGTTCCTATCACATTCTTGTCTACAGGCCTTGGTACCAACTCCCAAGTTTGATTTTTTTCTATCTGGTTCAGTTCTTCTTCCATGGTTTGTATCCATCCTTCATCCTTGCTAACCTCATTAAATTTTTTAGGTTATATTCTTGACAGTAGAGTAAAGTTTACCTATTCATTTCATCTTGCAAATCTTCTTGTTTGAACTTAATTCTTGTCTTTAATGATATGATCTTTTGAATAATTTTTCTGAACATACTCGGATGGAGTCTTATAAGTCTTCTCTCAAGTTTCTTCCTTTTCTTCAACTTTTGCAACTTCCTCTATGCAATCAGGTTCATCTAGCCAACAATCCTCTTACTCAACTAATTTTTTATGTAATTCTTCATCCACTCTTACATTTGCACTCTCAACTATCTTCCTTACTCTTTTATTGTAGCATTTGTAATATTTGCTGGTAGTTGAGTTCCCAAGGAAAATACCTTCATCTACTCTTGAGTCAAACTTTCCTAGACCTTCTTCATCTCTTCTAATGTAACATTTGCTTCCAAAAACTCTGAAATACTTGACTATTACAGATCTTCCATTCCAAAGCTCATAAGGGGTCTTGATGTCGTGCTTTCTTAGTTGTCCTCCATTAAGAATGTAGACTTTGGTGTGAACTTCTTCTTTGTAGTATATATCAGGTAATTTAGCTTCACTCAACATTGTCCTAGCCATCTCCTAGACAGTCCTATTCTTTCTCTCTGCAACACTATTCTGCTGAGGGGTTCTAGTAGCTACATAGTGTCTTTTGATTCCATGTTCTTGACAAAACTCTACAAACTCATTTAAAGTGAACTCACCACCTCTATCAGATCTTAAGCACTTGATTCTAACATTGATTTCATTTTCAACCATAGATTTGAAGATCTTGAATCTACTGAAAGCTTTTGATTTTTATTTCAAAAATGTAACCCATGTCATTTTAGAGAAATAATCAATGAGCAACATAAAATACCTCTCACTTTGTAGGATTTTTTTCCTAGTTGGTCTGCACAAGTCAGTATGAACCAGCTCCAAAGGCCTTGTAGTAGAATATTTCTTAGACTTGAAATTTATCCTTGTCTGCTTCCCAATCTGACATTCCTTGCATATGGTGCTTGCAGGCTTGATGATCTTTGGCATATCCCTTATTGCTTTCATGGAACTGATCTTCATAAGATTATCAAAGTTGATGTGCCCCATTCTCTTATGCCACAACCAACATTCATTTGTTTGTCCTAATAGACAAGTCCTCTCATTAATCCCTTTCAAATTATACAAGTTACCTTCTAGCTTAAATCCTTCTACCACCAATTTTCCAGATTTTGCTCTTCTAATTTCACACCCTTGATAATGAAATGTGAGATTATACCCTTTGCTGCACATTTGAATCACATTGAGAAGATTATGGTTGAGACCTTATACATAAAGAATATCATGTGTCTGAGACTTTCCATCAATGCTTATATTACCTTTTCCAGTGATATTTACAAGGGAGTTATCTACAAACCTAACCAATCCAACATTACACTTGCTAAGATTGATAAACTTGCTCTTATCACTTGTCATGTGATTTGTACATCCACTATCTATCACCCAAAGATTGGTTTATCCTTTAGCATGAAATGTTGTTTGGACAATTATTGAGTTCTCAACTCCATTGTCATTCTTCTTGTCTTGCTCAGTGACATTAATTATCTGAGATTCTAAATTTGCAAGACTATTCCTACAATACCTTGCTATATGTCCAAACTTGTTGCAAATTTGACATACCACATTGGCATACATAAGAGAAACAAAAGAATTTCTACTTACTGTTGGGAATTAAGGTGTCTCAACCTTGGTAATTCCTTACATTATTTATATTTGTATTTATTAATTCATTGCCTATGTTGTAAATAATTGTAAATTCCATATTGTCGTATTGTGGGATGTGGCACGGTGATGTGTCATCCTACATGGAAGATGACAACTTGTAATTTTGTCCTCACATGAGGAGATAGGCATCCCACTTTGTGGTAGGAGCATTTTTCCATGTGTCGGCATCTTGGATGTTGTGTAAGGGAATATTGACCGAAACAGTTATGACGGATTCCTATGACAGAATCTATGACATGTAAGAGTCAGAAATAGAAGCTTGTAAGACAGGTGAAGACATGTGTCATGAAGCATCTTTGAAAAAGGCATATTTGGGTGCCCCAAGGTGGACTATGACATGTTGTAAGACAATATGCTATTTATAGCCTGTGTATGATAGATTATCTTACAGCTATAAGTTGTAACTGCTATGACGGATTCTATGACAATTATAAGTGTCGTAAGAGCATCTGTCATAGCCTATTTTAGAAATAGGCAACCTCTTTGGGATGGGAGTTGTGGACAAGTGTGAGGCACATTCTACAATGTTGACCAAGTGTCCTTAGGCGTGGGTTTTGGTCCATGAGGCCAAGTTGGACACCCATTCCAAGATATGACCAATATTGCCTTGTATATTCTATATAAATAGGTGCCTGGAGGAAGAGAAGTATTACAGGATTGACACCAAATACGAGTGTCGAAGACCATTGATGCTTGCATTGCAAGTGTATTGTAAATAACTTTTTGTTTTGATAATACATTGTGCAGGTTTATGAGTGTGGGGTTTTTCACTCGATAAGGGTTTTCCCCACGTTATATCTTTGTCTCTCTTCTTCTGTCTTCTTTCTAGTTCATGTGTATTGCTGCAATCTCTATTAGATGTTCTATGTTTCTATAGTTGTAACAATTAATTTGAATTTGCATAGCCCTCTCCTCATTAGATTAGTGTAGGAAGCGATTTCTGCACACCTAGCTTCCTTTCACTTACAAGATTTCTTCTATTTATTTTAGACTTGCAATCCATAGCCTTATGCCCAAATTTATTGTAGATAAAACAATAACCAAAGAAAACATGATTAAACCTATTCATGGAGAATTGTCTTACATGAAGAGATCTTCCTTGAGGTAAGATGAGATCTGTAAATTATGTATCATTCAGACTTCCAAGCTTTGCCTTCTTCAACTCCTCTTTGAGTAACTGAATTTCTTTCTCAAGTTTTATACATTCTTTTGTCTTAGCTTCAATCATAGCTCTTTATTCTTGATTCTCCTTCCTTGCACAACCTAAGTCTTCAAGAGCAGAAACAAATTCACCTTCAAAATCAACTTTATATTCTTGTTCATTTGTAGCCTTGTTTGAATCATCTGAGGTCACCATGTCCATGAACAGAGTTTCTCCTCTATCCTCATCAGATGAGTAGTGATCTACTTCTTCTCCAGAGATGTAGTCTTCTTTTGAAAGAAGGTTCCTCTTGAAGTTGTTTCTCTTGAACCCCTTGTTGCTACTTTCACTTTCTCCAAAAGGACATTTAGAGGCATAATGACCAATTCTACCACATTTGAAACATTTGAAAGGTAGCTTACCTTTATATTTGTCTGATCATATTTTTAGCTTTCTTACAAAAATTACTTCTTCCTTAGCTTCATTGCATATATTAGATGCTCCTTCATTCTTCACAACATTGAAAGCAACTTCTTTTTGGCATGGACCTATGACTTCATTTATCATTTCATAGGTAGTGAGGGACCCAAAAAGTTCTATCATGGTGAGTTTCTTCAAGTTTTTGGCTTCTTCTATTATAGAAACTTTTGAATCAAATCTATAAGGGAGAGATCTCAAGACTTTATTTACAACCAATGATTCAGATAAGTCTTCACCCATAATTTTGATTCCATTCACTGCTTCATCTACCCAGTGTAAGTAGTCATCTATATTCTCTTCTTCTTTCATCCTTAGATTCTCAAATACTATTTTGTAGGATTGTAGTTTGGCTTCCTTTATAGTGCCATCTCTTTCATAGAGACCTTTGAGCTTCTCCCATATCTCCTTTGTTGTCTTGCATTGCACAACCTTGACTAACTTTGAACTACTCAAACCACTTAATATTGCATTCTTGGCTTTGGCATTATTTTCATGGGCCTTTTTTGCATCTAAATCTAAAATGGGATGACTGGGTTCAACATAATCAGTCGTGATCGCTCTCCAGAGATCATGCCCTAGTGAGGTAAGATAGGTGTTGGAAATATGTGTTGTCATTGATGTCAACTCTATATGTGTCAACCTAAGGTCAAAGATAATGAAGCTGATGGGCAATGGAATATTTGAGAGAGATGGTTTGACTTAATTAGAGACATAAGGTTAGCATGCTAAGATAGGTCAGTCCAGAAGACCTAGCAAATGAAGTAAAACAATCTAAGTATGAGAAGAAATGATGATCAACCTGAGGTCTAAGTATGATGCGGAGATGAGTGCACATGTTATAATATGTTTTCTATATGTATACATTGATTTTCCACCAGTTTGGTGCACCGCACTTAGAGACAAGGGGCAAAAGTCTGACTAAGGCATTCACAGTATATTTCCTAAGGCAGTCATAGTATTTTGGTCTGCATTCCTCCGCAAAGAAAGTTTTAGTCTTTCAATTCAGAAGATAAGTTGATCTAGATATTAACATGCTATATCCAAGAGATCAAGTCCTTACACCTTCAACAAAGAAAGTTATAAGTGGCAGAGTTATGGACTGTGATTTCACAGAGTAATGCAATGATGGAGACCTATTGGAATGCTCTGCACTCCTCCAAAAGAGAAGTTGTGCCCATGCAGTTTTGAGAATATGTTTGGAGATGCATAATACATGCTTCCTTGATGTATCAAGTGTCTTGATGGTCTACAAGGTCAATTTTCAAATGCCTGAAGTGATACAGACTGTTCTAGATGTAGAAGTATTCTATAGAACACATGTTTGAGTACTTGCAGAAGATGGAGAAGGTATAGATCAACTATATGAGTGTCTACGAAGACTCTACATGCTTCATAGTATTCAGGTCTGAACCACATGCAATTCTCTCTTATGTCCTATACTGCATAAGATACTTAAGTCAATTAGTAAAGAGTTGTATATGACTATCCTTCAAATTACAGTATACCTAAGTTACTTGTCTATGATTTTCTTTGGAAGTAATAGATGAGGTTGTGTAGATCTGGGAATGTGTTCATAATAGTTCATAAGTTCATTTCTAAGAGTTTTAGATGTTTTGGTGTATCGCAATGCAAAATCCTAAGTCTTGGAATATCATAGTCTGTTTGTAATGCTTTGTTTTCATCAGTTCAACATGTTTCTTATTTTACGGATGCATATATTGATTAGATACTTCAGGAGAATGGTGTATGGATAGTGTTGAGAAGATACATGATTGAAAACCTAGTCCGCATAATGTTTTTGGCTTCTCCCCAGTGATGTGAAGATGGTCAGTTAGCAGTGGTACTATTGTTTGGGATGACAGTCTAGTTTCCTTCATATACAATGGATCTTGATTGGTTGTTTTGGCATTGGAGGATTTGTAGTGATGTTTCTTAGATCATGTTGTGAAGTGTTGTAATTTGTAACTCAATTTCTCTTTAATATGTGTTTGCTCTGTGTCAACCTATATTGTATTGCATGTTTCATCTAAAGTAATTTTTGGTGCCGACTTAATCAATGTTTTGAGAAGTTGTGGAGGATATATATAGAAGAACAAATTTATTTGTGGAGAACATGAGTGAGTGTGAATGTGATAGAGCAGAATGAGAAGTATGAATTGTGCAAAGTCAATATGATGGAATGATTGCGTAGAAAAGAGGACTACAACATCAACATGAATCAAATGCTTCTTTCATAGCAATTCATAGTTATGCTATCATTGTAATCTTGTTTAGCAGTGAGCTTTCTTCAAGGAGTTGTAGTTTCTTTGGGTTGAACCCTAAAACAAAGTCAGCAGGGAGTTGTAGCTTCCTTGGGTTGTAGCACTAAAACAATGTTGTAAACTTTTATAATAGTGAGTATTATATTGTGAGATAACACTCACCGTGGTTTTTCCCATTTTTGGGTTTTCCACGTAAAAATCTTGGTGTCAATGTGTGGATTAATGTGGTGCATGTTTTACTTTCTATTCTCTAAGTAATTTGATTTGTTCTGCAAATAATGTAGTTTTTGTATATGTCGATTCACCCCCCCTCTTAGCATCTCTGTGTGTTCAACAATTGGTATCAGAGACAAGTACCTTTGAGAAGCCTAACAAGCTAAGGTAGATCCTGCACTTGAACACATGGAATCTGAAGCTATGGATAATGATGTATTTACTCTAGAACTAGATCTAGAAGCAATGGAACCTAAAGGCTGGGACTTAAATTTAGATGAGGTAGACCTTGAAGGAGAACTCTAGTCAACACTTAAAGATCTAGATGAAGCTAGAGAACTAAACCAAGAATATGAGGACATGCTTGAAAAACCTAAGGAGACAATTGTGAAATTGAAGACATGAGCTAAAGAATCAAAAGAAGAGATTGGCAAACTTAAAGCTCAAATAGGAGATAAAGGAGATGACATTAAACTCAAAGAGGTAGAAGATATGATCTCTAGTTTGAAGGTCATGGTTGAAGAAGGCAAGAGGATTGAAGACTATTTAAATATCAAGCTCAATGAGAAAGCTACTGAATGTTCAAAACTTGAGGAAGAAGTTGTCACTTTGAGAAAAGAACTTGAAAAATCAAAAGAACAAATTGACAAGGAATAAAAACTAAAAGGAGGTTCTGAGATTCTTCATGAATTAATCAACTCTCAAAAGCAATCAAAAGAAAAATTTGGCCTTGGATTTGAAAAAGGGAAAAGTTCTGTCATTAGTGCATCTGCAAACTTGTATGATAACTTCAAAGCAGAAGGAAAGTCTGAAACAAAGGAAGAAAAGGCCTGCACTAAAGATCCTAAGAAGAATACCTTGGGAGATGCAAAATAAGATGAATTCATTCCTTTCTAGACACAAAGAAAGAATAAGAAGAAGAATTTCAAAAAGTGTGCTCCTAAACAAACTGCTCCTACCAGGTACTCTCAAGATTTTAATGGTAATTGCCATAATTGTAATAAGTTTGGTCATAAGGCTTTTGAATGTCGAAGCAAGATGAATGTAAATTAATGCTTCAGGATTTAATTGCGTATGTGTTTTTTCCTCAACATTTCAGATCATACTCCATGATCCATCATTAGGGGAATAAAGAGCAAGAGAAGAGAAAAGTAAGGTAGTTTGTAGAACAAGGATGCTAAATAGTGGAGCTGGTAGCATGGGAACCAAAGGATTACAAGTAGGACAATTCAAAAAAGTAAACACCTACCCAAAAGAGTAGACACCAAACACAAACTCACTACAACTTAAAACACAAAGTAAAAAGCAAAAGAGAAAGAACCAAGACAACAAAAAAAAAACTAAGAGATGTAATAAATGAAATGTAAAACTAAGCGAGACAACAATGTAAAGAAAAAAGAAGTCACAAGGAGAGAACCAGGGAAATAAACGAAACAAAAATAAATGAAAGGACCAATTTACAAAAAGAGCCTCAATAGACCACAAAAACCTAAAAGCATACCATCAAATAAGAATATAAGAATATATAAAAGTATAAAATATATATATACATACAAAGAAAAAATATATATGTATACGAATATATATTTAAATATAAATAAATATATATCATTGTGTATAAATACATTAAATTAAATAAGTATATAAAAATGGAAAATGTAAAAAATATATCTAAATAAGTATAGATAAAAAAGTATGTTTAAAAATATATAAAAAAAGTATATATCTAACCGTATAAATAAATAAATATATTAAAATATCTAAATATAAATACCTATTTAAATGTATCTAAATATATCTAAAAATATATATAAATATTATATAGATATATGAATAAATATATCAAAAAATATAAATAAATATATAAGGTTAAATAAAATTAAATAAATATATATCTAAATAAATAAAATTATATATGATATCTAAAAATAAATACATATCTAAATATATCTAAAAATAAAAATATAAAAATATGAACAAGAATATTTAAACAAATGAATAAATGAATATAAATAAGAAAATATATAAATAAAATATATCAATAGATAAATAAAAATAGATAATAAAAATATATAAATAAATATAGAAAAATATAAATAATTAAATCTAAGTAAAATTAAAAATAACAAGAACATTTAAATAAATGGATAAATGAATATAAATAAGAAAATATATAAATATATAAATAAAATATATATAAATAAAAATAGATAATAAAAATAGAAAAATATAAATTATTATATCTAAATAAGTATAAATAAAAATGAATGTTTAAATATAAATAAATATCTAATTATATAATTAGATTAATATATTTAAATATCTAAATATAAATTTATATCTAAACGTATCTATATGTATGTGTGTATGTGTGTTGGCTAGATATATGAATAAATATGATAAAATAAGAATAAATAAATATATGTTTAAATATAAATAAATAAATAAAAATCTAAATACATATGAACAAGAACATAGGAATAAATAAATATAAATAAGAAAGTAATTTAGTATAAAAGACAAACCAACAAGAACAAGTATGTTTGTGTGTGATATATATATATATATATATAAGAATAAATAAGAAAGTAATTTAGTATAAAAGACAAACCAACAAGAACAAGTATGTTTGTGTGTGATATATATATATATATATATCACACACAAACATACTTGTTCTTGTTGGTTTGTCTTTTATACTAAATTACTTTCTTATTTATATATATATATAAGAAGAAAAAGACTACATCAAACAACCCGATAAAGCACACAATAATCCAGAAGGGCAAGAAAACAAGTAAAAAGATAATACGAACATGCAAGACAAAGAACTAAAGGATGAAGACCAGGAACAGTCCAGATAGGAGGATGGAGGGGGTGGGAGGAACACCCAAGGGTGAACAGAGGGGAGAACAAGGAGAGAAGAGAGTCAGAAAACAAAGACCAAGGTAAGGGTGGAAGAGAGGTAAGGCGGAGAACATGTTAAGAACAAAGGGGGATCAAGAAGGGGGAAAGGGAAAGGTGAGAAGTGCGTAAGGGGGGAAGAACGAAGAAAAGACAAAAAGAGGAGGAAAGAATCAGGAAGGGGGGCAAGAGCAGTTCTTAATGAGGGAAAGAAGGGGATTCCAAGAGAAACTTGGACCCCATCCTTCATCATGATTGAGATTGGATGGGTGGTTGTTAATCTCTATGGCTTCTTTAAGTTTCCTCTTGAAGTAGTTGTCTTCACTAACCAAGATTTGAGTGTCCTCTAAATAAATGTGGTGTTTGGTTAAGATAGAGTGCTCTGCTAGTGCAAATCTATGAATACATTCATGTCTAATGTTTGCACTATGTTCCTTGATCCTAGTGCTAAAGGAGTGCCCCGTTTCACCAATATAAGGGATGCCGCAAGAAGACAAAATTTTGTAGACTCTAGAGTTGAGCAAGAGGTCTCTAGGGTCTTTTGGTGAGGGAATCCTATTTCTAAGAGTAGAGATGGGTTTAAAGGTACATTGGAGGCCTTTCTTACGTAGAATCTTAGAGATTTTGTTGGAAAGGCCTTCGATGTAGGGAAGAGTGGCAATAGGGAGGTTAGGGGGGTTAGCATCCTTAGGCTTGGGGCTGAGGCAAGACTGACCTTGTTTAAATGCTCTCCAGATAGGTTTTCTCTTGTATCTATTTAATTCAAAAAATTTGGTGAGGTGAGAAAGTTCTTGGTCTAAGTTATCCTTGTCACAAATACAAAAATCCCTAGTGGCTAAGGTTTTAAGGATACCAACTTTTTGGGCAGGGTGGTGATGAGAGGAGTGAAGGTAAAGATCTATGTGGGTAGCTTTATGAAACACCCGATGACCTAAGGAGCCGTTTGGTTTTTTGATGAGAAGGATGTCAAGGAAAAGGGAGCTCATTATTAGTTTCAAGCTCTTTAGTGAAGGAGATGCAATTAACTATGTGGTTGAGGTGAGAGTGGAATTCTTCAAGCTTTTTACGGCCATGAGGCCAATAGATGTTGGTATCATTATGGACTATGGAAATTTGATGTCTATCATAGATACCCTTCATGGGAGGGAATTTTCTTACAAATCTAAATAGGTTGAGAAACTGAGAATCAAGCTTTCAAAGAAATTTGTAGACTTGGCTTTTCTAAAAAGATGCAGGGATGCTTGGGTAACCCCCTCTTTTGTCAAAATTTCCCACCACCTTTGAGCCATCAAACCAAACACATCTTTTACTAGAGTATCCACAGGTCAGGTCGTAAGGAAGAAGCAAGTTTAAGGTGGAGAGCATATAGCCTCATGGAAAGAAAGTTGATGGATGACCTGGTGGATTTAATGACTAATCTGAGGAGAGAGAGACTAGCTAGGTTAAAGATGTGTTTGGTCTTCAATGGCTCCAAAGGTGGTGGGAAATTTTGACAAAAGAGGGGGTTAGCCGAGCATCCCTGCATCTTTTTAGAAAAGCCAAGTCTACAAATTTCTTTGAAAGATTGATTCTTAGTTTCTCAAGCTATTTAGATTTATAATAAAATTCCCTCCCATGAAGGGTATCTATGATAAACATCAGATTTCCACAATCCATAATGGTACCAACATCTATTGGCCTCATGGCCCTAAAAAGCTTGAAGAATTCCACTCACCTCAACCCCATAGCTAATTGCATCTCCTTCACTAAAGAGCTTGAAACTAATAATGAGCTCCCTTTCCTTGACATCCTCCTCATAAAAAAACTAGACGGTTCCTTAGGTCATAAGGTGTTTCATAAAGCTACCCACACTGATCTTTACCTTCATTCCTCCTCTCATCACCACCCTGCCCAAAAAGTTGGTATCCTTAAAACATTAGCCATCAGGGCTTTTCGTATTTGTGACAAGGATAAATTAGACCAAGAACATTCTCACCTCACCAAATTTTTTGAATTAAACGGATACAAGAGAAAACCTATCCGGAGAGCATTTAAACAAGCTAGGTCTCACCTCGGCCCCAATCCTAAGGATGCCAACCCCCCTAACCTCCCTATTGCCACTCTTCCCTACATCGAAGGCCTTTCCAACAAAATCTCTAAGATTTTGCATAAGAAAGGCCTCCAATGTACCTTTAAACCCATCTCTACTCTTAGAAATCAAATTCCCTCACCAAAAGACCCTAGAGACCTCTTGCTCAACCTTGGAGTCTACAAATTTTTGTGTTCTTGCAGCATCCCCTATATTGGTGAAATAGGGTGCTCCTTTAGCACTAGGATCAAGGAGCATAGTGCAGACATCAGACATGAATGTATTCATAAATCCACACTAGTAGAGAATTCTACCTTAACCAAACACCACATTTGTTTAGAGGACACTCAAATCTTGGTCAATGAAGACAACTACTTCAAGAGGAAACTTAAAGAAGCCATAGAGATTAACAACCATCCGTCTAATCTCAATCATGATGAAGGATGGGGTCTTCGTTTCTCTTGGAATCCTCTGCTTTCCCGCATCAGAAACTGCTCTCACCCCCCTTCCTGATTCTTTCCTCCTCATTTTGTCTTTTCTTCGTTCTTCCCCCTTTCCCCTTTCCTAATCTCCCTTTGTTCTTAACCTATTCTCTGCCTTACCTCTCTTCCACCCTTACCTTGGTCTTTGTTTTCTAACCCTCTTCTCTCCTTGTTCTCCCCTTTGTTCACCCTTGGGTGTTCCTCCCATCCCCTCCCCTCCTCCTCCTATCTGGACCATTCCAGGTCTTCATCCTTTAGTTCTTTGTCTTGCATGTCTATATCATCTTTTTACTTGTTTTCTTGCCCTTCTGGGTTGTTGTGTGCTTTATACTAAATTACTTTATTATTTATATTTATTTATTTCTATGTTCTTGTTTATATATATTTAGTTATATTTAGATTTATTTGGATATGTATTTATATTTAGTTATCTAAATATAAATATTCTTTTATTTAATTATTTAGATTTTTATTTATTTATTTATGTTTAAACTTATATATTTATTTATTCTTATTTTATCATATTTATTCATATATCTGGTCTATATATATACACACGTTTAAATATATATTTATATTTAGATATTTAAATATATTTATCTAGTTATACAATTAGATATTTATTTATTTATATATATTTAAATATTCATTTTCATTTATACTTATTTAGATACAATTATTTATATTTTTCTATTTATATTTATTCATTTTTACTTATATATTTTTATTATCTAGTTTTATTTATTTTTATTTATCTATTGATATATTTTATTTATATATTTAGATATTTTCTTATTTATATTCATTTATTCATTTGTTTAAATGTTCTTGTTCATATTTTATTTTACTTACTTAGTTTTTAATTATTTATATTTTTCTATTTTTATTTATTCATTTTTATTTATATATTTTTATTATCTATATTTATTTATCTATTGAGATATTTTATTTATATATTTAGATATTTCTTATTTATATTCATTTGTTTAAATATTCTTGTTCATATTTTTATATTTTTATTTTTAGATATATTTAGATATGTATTTATTTCTAAATATCATATATAAATTTTATTTATTTAAATATATATTTATTTAATTTTATTTATTTAAATATATATTTATTTAATTTTATTTAACCTTATATATTTATTTATATTTTTTGATATATTTTTTCATATAACTAGACAATATTTATATCTATTTTTATATATTTTTAGATATATTTAGATACTTTTAGATAAGTATTTATATTTAGATATTTTAATATATTTATCTATTTATATAGTTAGATATATACTTTTTTATATATTTTTAAACATACTTTTTTATCTATACTTATTTAGATATATTTTTTATATTTTCCATTTTTATATATGTATTTAATTTAATTTATTTATACACAATTATATATATTTGTTTATATTTAAATATATATAATTATATATTCGTATACATATATGTTTTTTCTTTGTATGTCTATATATTTGATACATTTATATATTCTTATTTGATCATATGCCTTTAGGTTTTTATGGTCTATCGGGGCTCTTTTTGTAAATTGGTCCTTTCATTTATTTTTGTTTCGTTTATTTCCCTAGTTCTCTCCTTGTGGCTTCTTTTTTCTTTACATTGTTGTCTCGCTTAGTTTTACATTTCATTTATTACATCCATTTCTTAGTTTTTTCTTTGTTGTCTTGGTTCTTTCTCTTTTTCTTTTAAATTTGTGTTTTAAGTTGTAGTGAGTTTGAACTTGGTGTCTACTCTTTTGGGTTAGGTGTTTACTTTTTTGAATTGTCCTACTTGCAATCCTTGTTGCAAGTATGTGCCTAATCAGTGTTGTCATTAGTGTCAATTGTGCTCTTGTTTTAATGCTTGATTACAATTAGTCAGATGCTTTGTAGTTGCCTATGTAAGTATTGGAGATCTGGATATTGAGGATATTGAGAAAATTTACTCCTCCGGTGGAAACAGTGTGTTGCAGAGTTTCTTGTGTATTGCAGAAGAGCAGTCTAGTGGATTGCTCCACATTTCCTGTAGGATGAATATCTTTGTCTATGGATTTGAATTTATATAGAAGTCCATCTAAAGATGCTATGTTTTGAATTTGAGCCTCCGGTATGAAGAATTGAGTGAGTTATGTTCACTAGAGTGAAAATATATTTTTTTGTATGTTTGGCAAAGACAGGGAGAAAGTATTATGCTCCACATTCCTTTGCATTGAAGTATTTTGATTTGCGGTTCTGGAGTTAAGTCTAAGATGATGTTAAGTGCTTTCAACTCCAACGGTTCGTGATTTGGTGGTCCACAAGGTATCCTCTATTTATGACAGTGGCTAATAGTGTTATTCTTATGCTCTGGTTTGAAGAATCTTCTTAACAGAGTGGTTAGAGATCGTGTGGTTATTCCTAGTGATTACAATGTTCTTGTGGATGTCTCATGATCATGTTCCTACCTTTGGTTTGGTCCACAAAGAGAAGTTTGGATCATGAAAGAAGAATGTTCTTAGAAGACCTAGTGTTAACTCTAGTCTTGGCCGACTTGGTTGATTTCACTATTTGTGGAGATTCATTGAAGATTGTAGAAGCATGTTGTGGCATGGAGGATTGCGTTTGAGTCCCAACTAAGGCATGGCATCTTCATCATACTTCTCTACATATTTCCTTAGCTAAATCTTGTAATAGGTCTAGACCTATTCGTGTGTATGTTTTGTAATGTTGACCTTGGAGAATGTTCCAATGGTTGATGAATGTAATGCCGACCTTGATGTACATTCTAAGGTTGATGAATTGTATAAAAGCATGTAATAGAGTTGCGAAAAAGTGTGTGTATGTGAGTATGAAGAGATAAGTGCAAAGGTGTGAAAGAGATGAGAAGAGAAGGTATATTGTGCTTCAATGGAACTGAACCCTGGCATGGAGTAGATGCTACTTAATCAGTTCACCCCTTGGCAGTGAGCCATTCTTTGTAGTGAGAAATTTGGTCAATGAGCCTCTATTTTTTGGTATTGTTATAACTCATATTTCTATGGGCTAACTCCCACCGTGGTTTTTCCCTTTTAAGGGTTTTCCACGTAAAAATCTGGTGTCTAATGTGTTGGATGTGTGATTGTGATTAAGTTTATGCTTTCATGGTTAAATCTGATTATAAGTAATTAAGTTGTTGATGGTTTGATATTCATATGAAGCTAAGTTTTTATGACAACCGATTCACCCCCCCTCTCAGTTATCTAGTTTTTTTCAACAATTGGTATCAGAGCCAAGTTCCTCGGTGGTAAGCTTAACAACTTGGGGTAGATCCAAGATGTCTTAAAAAAAGGAGGCTCCGCAGTTTGATGGGATGAATTATGCAACTTGGAAGATTCGCATGAAAATCCATCTACTTTGTATTGGTTATAAAGTATGGCTAGCAACACAGACTGAATATACATCGCTAGAGAATGGTCTAACAATTGAAGATGAAGTCAAAGAATATGAGGTAAATATAAAATCCAGATATGCTCTACTAAGTGCATTAACTGACTCTGATTTAATAAAGGTCATGAATTATGAGTATGCTAAAGAAGTATGGGATAAGCTAAGTAATCTATATGAAGGAGATGATTCTATAAAGAGTGCCAAATTGCAAGGATTGAAATCCAAATATGAAGGTCTTAAAATGGGAGAAGATGAAAAGATAACATCCTTCATGCAAAAGGTTGAAGAACTTGTTATTGGAATCAAAGGTATGGGATGAATTGTTGATGAAAATGAAGTTGTGATGAAAATTCTTAGGTCATTACCTAAATTCTATGCTCACAAGGTAGTTGCAATTGAAGAAATAATAACTGTGAAAAAGATTAATAAGGATCAGTTACTTGGTAAGATTACTGCTTTTGAAATGAGAAAGTTTGGTGATGCTCTGCCAAAAGTAGAAATTGCTTTTAAAGCCAACACTTTAGAAAAGATCTCCAGAGCAAAAAAGTACAAGGTAGACCCTGATGATGAGCTTGATGAAATTGAAGCCAACTTTGTTGACAAACTGCAAAGAGGTTCTGGTAAGTTCAAAGGCAAATTACCTTTCAAATGTTTCTCATGTGGTAAAGTAGGTCATTATGCTTCCAGATGTTCTGAAAGAATTGAAAGGAATAGAAAAAGATTTGAGAACAGTCCTAGAGCTCCAAAGAAATGCTACTATGTTGGAGATTTTGATGATGAAGGTGTGACTGATGATGAATATGATGATGCTAGTACTAGTGCAAATGAATGCTTGTTTAGTTCTAATAAAAAAGAACCTATGTCTACTAAACCTGTGAGCTATGTGAAGGAAGAAAAACCAGTGGAAGAAAGTGCTTTGGCTATTTAGGTTGAGAAAGACAAGGATGAATGGATTATTCATAGTGGATGTTCACATCACATGATCGACAACAAAAGTAGGTTTGTAAGTTTGGAAAAATATGATGGAGGATTTGTTAGGTTTGGAGACAATGCAGCTGGTAAGATTTGTGGAAAAGGATCTATTTCATTTGATGGAAAGCATAACACTGACAATGTTCTCTATGTGAAGGGTTTAAAGCATAATCCTTTGAGTGTTGGTCAGATGTGTGACAAAGGTTATGATCTGAGATTCAAAGACAATGGAAAGCTCCAGAACTGTGAATGCTACTCGTAAGAAGACTAGAGGTAACATCTATAAATTAAGAGGAACTAATGACTACTATTTATTTGCCTAAATAGATGAAAGTTAGTTGTGGCATAGAAGGTTGTGTCATATAAATTTTGATAATCTGGTAAAGATAAGTTCAGGCTAGAGTGTAAGAGATTTACCAAGACTTTTGAAACCCTCCAATAGTATTTGCAAGGAGTATTAGTTGGGAAAGCAGACAAGAACATTTTTCAAGAGTAAAGAGCTATTTTCTACCAGTTTGTTGGATCTAGTTCATACAGATCTATGTGGTCCTACAAGGATAAGAAATCTGCAAGGTGATAGGTACTTCATGTTTCTTATTGATGATTATTCTAGAATGACTTGGGTTACTTTTCTAAGAGACAAATTAGAAGCCCTAGAGAAGTTCAAATCCTTCAAGGCAATGGTTGAAAATGAAATAGACCTGAAAATCAAATGCTTGAGGTCTGATAGAGGAGGTGAGTTCACATTAAATGAATTCAACATTTTCTGTGAAGAACAAGGAATAAAAAGATAGTTGTCTGCACCCAAACATCGTCAGCAAAATGGAGTTGTGGAAAGGAAGAATAGGATAGTTCAAGAAGCTTCCAGAACAATGATGAAGGAAGGAGGCCTATTGGAAGTCTTCTAGAAAGAAGTTATACATACTATTGTCTACATTCAAAATAGAGTTCAAGTGAAAGGTAATGGCACTAAAACCCCCTATGAATTGTGGCATGGAAGAATTCCAACAGTAAGATACTTCAAAGTCTTTGGAAGCAAATGCTATATCAGAAGAGATGAAGACCTAGGGAAATTTGATGCAAGATGTGATGAAGGAATCTTCCTTGGGTACTCTACAAGGGTAAGGCCTACCGGTGTTGCAACAAAAGGTTGAAAAAGATTGTGGAGAGTGCAAATGTGAAGGTGGATGAAGGAAAAAGAAAAACATCATATCAGAGTGGCTATGAGTCAGATGAACCTGCTAATATAACTTATGAAGAAAAAGTTGAACAAGAAGACAATCAAAGTGAAGAAGAAAAGGCTCCAAAAATTGCTAAGACTCCTAGTTATGTAAGAATCAATCACTCTAAAGATCAAATTATTGGAGACAAAGAGAAAGAGTAATGACAAGGAAAAGAGTTGCAGAAGAACAAGGGAATTACTACCTACTCTTTACAGTTGAACCAAAAAATGTGAATGAAGCCTGCAACGATGAAAATTGGGTTAAGGCAATGGAAAAAGAATTAATACAAATAGAGAAGAATGAAACTTGGGAATTAGTTCCTAGACCTGCTGACAAAAAATTTATTGGAACCAAATGGGTCTTTAGGAATAAGTTGAATGAAAATGGAGAAGTTGTAAGGAACAAAGCAAGGCTTGTGTGCAAAGGATATTCTCAAATTGAAGGGATAGATTTTGAAGAGACTTTTTCTCCAGTAGCGTAGATGGAAGCAATCATAATGTTTTTGGCATTTGCAGCTCACAAAGATTTCAAAGTGTATCA
Organism: Cunninghamia lanceolata; assembly: GCA_027924645.1. Classification (NCBI taxonomy): domain Eukaryota; kingdom Viridiplantae; phylum Streptophyta; class Pinopsida; order Cupressales; family Cupressaceae; genus Cunninghamia; species Cunninghamia lanceolata. The sequence continues at coordinate 22,158,965 of BSBN01000090.1, read as the reverse complement.
AATGGATGTGAAGTTTGTATTTCTAAATGGGGAGTTAGAAGAGGAAGTCTACATTGAACAACTGGAAGGATTCCAACTATCAAATCAAGGTGATATGGTATGCAGGTTGAAGAAAGCATTATATGGACTAAAGAAAGCTCCTAGGGCATGGTATGCAAGGTTGGATAAGTACTTATTGTAGTTAGGATTTAGTAAAGGCACTACTAATAGTAATCTTTATTTCAAAATTAATGGTGATCAAATTTTGATTGTTGAAGTCTTTGTTGATGATATCATCTTTGGTGGAAATGAAGGTATGTGTATGAAATTTGTTGGTGAAATGCAGAAAGAATTTGAGATGTTTATGTATGATGAGATGAATTTCTTTTTGGGTCTGTAAATCAATCAATCAGATAAAGGAATCTTCATATCTTAGTCTAAGTATGTGAAAGAGTTGTTAAAGAAGTTTGGGATGGAAGGCTCTAAACCAATATGTACTCCCATGGTGACTAGCTACAAATTGAGAAAAATTGATGAATCACCCAAGACTAATCATAAAAAGTACATATCCATGATTGGAGGATTACTTTATCTAACTCAAACTAGACTTGATATTATGCATGTAGTTTGTCTTGTTGTAAGATTTCAAGCTGATCCAAGAGAATCATATGTAATGGCAGTAAAGAGAATCTTGAGGTATTTAAAAGGCACTCCAGATCATGGCTTATGGTATCCAAAGGATAATGATTTTACTCTTAGTGCTTATATAGATGCTAATTAGGCCAGAGATGTTGATGATAGGAAAAGTACAAGTGGAGGTGTCTTCTTCTTGGGAAATAGATTAGTTTCATAGTTGAGCAAGAAACAAGATTCAATCTCTTTGTCAACTATAGAAGCAGAGTCTATTGTAGTAGCATGTTATTGTACTCAAGTGTTATGGATGAAGCAGACTTTGAAGGAGATAAGACTTGTTTATGAAGATCCAATTATAATCATGTCTGACAATACAAGTTCCATAAATATTTCCAAGAATCTAGTGATGCACTCAAGAACAAAGCATATATCTATAAGGTATCACTTTTTGAGAGAAAAGGTGACAGAGAATGAAGTAAAGTTGGAATATGTGTCCACAAATGATCAGATTGTAGATATCTTCACCAGGCCTCTACCTAAGGATACTTTTGAGTATCTCAGAGAAAAGTTAGGGGTCATTACCCCTCCTTCCCTAAAATAAGATGCATGAGAATGCATCAATCCAGTGGTGCTCAAAGTCTCATTCTTTGATCTGGATTGATGTTTTGGGAGCTACCTCTCAGGGGGAGTAGCTAAGTATGTTGGTAACAGTTCAGTTGGATCAGAGCAGCAGAATGCAATTATGAGCCCTTTGCCATTGATGTCAAAGGGGGAGAGAAATCATGTGAAAAAACCAGGAAGAAAAAGAATGCAAATGTGTAAAGAGAAAGGGGGAGAATCTTGTCTTGATGATCTTTTTAGTTTTTCACATCACATGTTGCCATCAATGACAAAGGGGGAGATTGTTGCAAGTATGTGCCTAATCGGTGTTGTCATTGATGTCAACATATTAGTGTTTCCATTAGTGTCAACTATGCTCTTGTTTTAATGCTTGATTGTAATGAGTTAGATGCTTTGTATTTTCCTATGTAAGTATTAGACATCTGGATATTGAGGATATTGAGAAAATCTGCTCCTCCTGTGGAAACAGTGTGTTGCAGAGTTTCTTGTGTATTATAGAAGAACAATCCAGTAGATTGCTCTGCATTTCCTGTAGGATGAATATATTTATTTGTGGATTGGAATTTATTTATAATTCCATCTGAAGATGCTATGTTCTGAGTTTGAGCCTCCGGTATGAAGAATTGAGTGAGTTATGTTCACTAGAGTGAAAATATATTTTTCTGTATGTTTGGCAAAGACAGGGAGAAAGTATTATGCTCCACATTCCTTTGCATTGAAGTATTTTGATTTGCGGTTCTAGAGTTAAGTCTGAGATGATGTTAAGTGCTTTCAACTCCAATGGTTTATGATTTGGTGGTCCACAAGCTATCCTTTATTTATGACGGTGGCTAACAGTGGTATTCTTATGCTCTGGTTTAAAGAATCTTCTTATTAGAGTGGTTAGAGATTGTGTGGTTATTCCTAGTGATTACAATGTTCTTGTGGATGTCTCCTAATCATGTTCCTACCTTTGGTTTGGTCCATAAAGAGAAGTTTGGATTGTGAAAGAAGAATGTTCTTAGAAGACCTAGTGTTAACTCTAGTCTTGGCCGACTTGGTTGATTTCACTATTTGCGGATATTCATTGAAGATTGTAGAAGCGTGTTGTCGCATGGAGGATTGCGTTTGAGTCCCATCTAAGGCATGGCATGTTCATCATACTTCTCTACATATTTCCTTAGCTAAATCTTGTAATAGGTCTAGACCTATTCGTGTGTATGTTTTGTAATGCTGACCTTGGAGAATGTTCCAATGGTTGATGAATGTAATGCCAACCTTGATGTACATTCTAAGGTTGATGAATTGTATAAAAGCATGTAATAGAGTTGCGAAAAAGTATGTGTATGTGAAAATGAAGAGATAAGTGCAAAGGTGTGAAAGAGATGAGAAGAGAATGTATATTGTGCTTCAATGGAACTAAATCCTGGAATGGAGTAGATGCTACTTAATCAGTTCACCCCTTGGTAGTGAGCCACCCTTTGGCAGTGAGCAATTCTTTACAGTGAGCAATTTGGTTAGTGAGCCCTATAAGCAGTGAGCCTCTATTTTTTAGTATTGTTATAACTCATATATTTCTATGGGCTAACACCCACCGTGGTTTTTCCCTTTTAATGGTTTCCACATAAAAATCTGATGTATATTGTGTTGGATGTGTGATTGTGATTAAAATTATGGTTTCATGATTTAATGATTAAATCTGATTATAAGTAATTAAGTTGTTGATGGTTTGATATTCATATGAAGCTAAGTTTTTTTGACAACTGATTCACCCCCCCACCTCTTAGTTGTCTGGTGTATTTTGATAATCCTTGGTTCCCGCACTACCCCCTTCACTATTTAGCATCCTTGTTCTGCAAACTACCTTACTTTTCTCTTCTCTTGCTCTGTATTCTCCTGATGATGGATCATGGAGTATGATCTGAAACATTGAGGAAAAAACATGCACACAGTTAAATCCTGAAGCATTGATCTACATTCATTATAGACTATGGAAATTTGATGTCTATCGAAGCAAGATGAGTCAGAATTCCTTTAGGACTCCAAGGTACAATGCTATAAAACCTCATTCATCGCATGGATAGTGTTGTGCTTGCAACAAAGTTGGTCATAAGACTAATGATTACAGAAGAAAAGTGATAAGGAATGGTTTCATGAACAAGAGAAATGTTAGGACTCCTCAATTCTTATATGGTTACTACTACACATGCAACACGTATGGTCATAAGGCTGCTAATTGCAGATCTAATGTGAAAAGAGGCAGTTATGCTCCGCATTCCAATACTACCCGCTACAATTGTAATAAATTAGGACACATTGCAAGGTTCTGCAGGGGAAAGAGTGTAAGGTCTTCTGCTCTTGAAAAGAAGTTTGATATTTCTCAGCAAAAGAAGGAAATGAACAAGACTTGGAGGAAGAAGGAAGGATTTGCACCTCTACCTGGTGTAGATGGATCCTTTACAAACTAAAAGGAGGAAGTATTGGTTCAGGAGGAGTTGCAAGTGCAAAATTTTCAAAACCCCTAAATGCATAAGATAATGAAATCTTTAGCATAATGGCTAAAAGTGATATGGATATGTCTAGTGTATAATATGATGATGTTTGATCAAATTTTTGGAGCAAATGGACTCTTTGTGGAGGATTGTTGAGTGATCATAGATCTTTATATAGTAAAAAGTAGATTAGGTCAAGAACAGAGAAATACAATCAATGTGGAGCAGCCAATGTAAGTAAGAATCATATTTAGTCAATACTTGATCAAATTTAATCTCATTTGAACAAATTCAAGTGTGTGAAAGAGAAAAGAAGAGAAGAAGATCTTCAATAGAGCTTGTGTGCAAACCCTAATGACAACATTATCAAAGGATGCCCGGATATACATCCACTCACAGATGGATGAGTATGATCACCTGAAGTTGGAACAATTTAGGAATAATCATCTACTAGGTGATGATTTTCAATTGAAGCTAGAGTTTACAAATGTTGAGGCAAAATGGCTAGACATATGAAAAGGTTTCCCCAATTTCCACTATGAAGAAGATTGGATTAGAATTACATTGAGATGAATCCATGAGGATTTCTTTTGCCTTGACCAACCTCACATGATCACAAAGGAAGAAATGAAAGTTGTGACCAGATTGTGCTCCTCTAGACCAGTGCCTACATTGAAAGTTGTCAAGAATGAGGAGGTGATGAGACATACTAAAACAAAATTTGATAAAAGAAACCTAAAAATAGATGAAATCACTAATCTAGGGGCCTGGTATGCCACTATGGGCATTGCTTACAAAGTGTATTACACCAATAGAGAAGGTTTTGTACCGCTATTGCCATCTACACTACCCATCAAATGGTGAAAGAAGGAAATAACTATGACCTCTGTGAGCTCTTGTGGCAGCAATTGTTGGACAATTTGAAGAGAACCAAGGAGACAAAGTACAAATTATGGTATGGTTCTTTAATAATTTTCCTTATGTTCTATTTCCTAAGGGAATTACCTACAATGAAGAATATGGTCTAGAAAGTAGATACCCCTGTTGCTCATAAAATCAAGGACTATATGCATAGTTTTCCTGATCATAAAAATTGTGACACATTGTTTTGGGGATTTTTCAAAACATTTTAAAATGGCATGCAAATGAGGGAAAGGATACCAAGAAAATTTGTAAAAAAATACAAGAACGATATAACTTTCATGGTGGACAAAGATAGTTGCTATAAGGAGGCAGTAGAGCAAAGAACTTTTTGGATAACCACCTTGCCTTATGAAGTGAATATGATTTGGTTGGATATGTTGATATGTTACTCAACAAGCCCAAGGATCCTGTTGCTAAAAGATTTGTAACTTATGATGAAATTGCCAACAAAACAATCAGGAAGGATGTGGAGGAAAAGTAGAGAAGATGAAGTCAAAATTGGAGGAAATGCTTAATACTCCTGAGGGTTCAACAGAAGAACCTCCAACCACCTCTACCTCACAAACTCCTAGAAGGACAAGTAGACTTGTCCTTGCTACTGCTACTTTTTCAAAATCCTCTGGACTTGCTCCTACACCTTCTAGCAAGAGAAGTATTGCTACTAAAGTCTTGATACAGACCAAGACTGTAGAGACAAAGAAACATAGACCTATGGTCCAAGAAAAGAGAGGAAAGATCAATCTAGTGAAAATAGAAGATGATGAAGATGAAGAATAAGAAGAAGAATCCAATATGCTTGAGAGAAGATAGAAAAGTACAAGAGAAGAAGAGGAAAAAGAAGAAACTTCAAAAGGAAAGGGAAAAGGAAAAGCAAAGAAAACTAAAATGGCTACTCAAGAAAAATCTGATTATGTGCCTCTACAACTTGAGGCCACTATGAATGCTATTGCATAGCATGGCACTCTAAAGGGAGTTGCAGAGTTGTATAATGAGATTCCTGACAATGACAAAGCTACAATTGAGGAAGCAATAATTAGGTACATGATGGCCTTCAATGTGGCCCTATTTGAGTTCATTGATCAGATTCTTGTAAGCCTTACAGACCTACTCACCAATAAAATAAATGAAGCTATGGGATAAGAAGATGAGATGAGAAAACATGCAATTGAAAAGGTTGGTCCATCCATCACTAATGAAGAAAAGATCAAAATATATCAAAAACAAGCAAAGGAATCCATAACAAAAAGAAGAATAAATATCCTGATGGGAAAAGACAAGGAAGAAATAGAGAGACTGGAGAAGGAAACATGAGAGAAAACTACAAAAATTCTTGAGGAAATGAAGAATGCTAAGGTGATAGTTGAGGAACAAGTTCCTATAGATATACCAGATGTACCTCTTCAGGATATAGATCTGTCAGCCTTTGATGACAAAGTAGATAGAGGTGATATGATTAAGAAAGATAAGGAGACTGCTCCTCTAGGAAATACTAAAACACAAAATATATAGGGTCAAGATAAAATAAGTACATCCCCTCTAGAGAACACTCATTCCAATGCAAAACATGACAACCCTCCTCTAAAGAATACAGAGAAAGATGAGAAAAGAAAATAGGACAACCCTGAGGAGGAACAAGAAGAGAAATTTTAGGATGAATCTGAGAAGAATGAGGAAAAATAATATAAAAGGAATCAAGGTGAAATAGAGAATACGATAGATAAGAGAGTTGAAGATATATGTTAGAGTTCTTTAGAGTCAAACTCATTCAAAGACCTATTAGATTTGCAGATGTAGTTTCAACCAATGATTACACCTCAACTTCTGTAGATCTCTAAGTTCATGAAGGGCAAGTAGATTTATCAAACATTTCACCCCTTCACAAACTTCAAATTGGTGATATATTGTATGATTTAGAAAGAAAAGAATTCCTGCAAGAAAACTTGAAGACCAGCTTGGTTGAAGATGCAGTGAAATTGATTCAAGAAAGTTTACTAGAGGTAAGCATTGATTCCTCTCTGTCTCCAAAGAAAAAGATGAATCTTTTAATGGATTCCTTCAAGGACCACTCCTTACACATTAAACAAAAGGTAGAACAAGAGGCATTAAGGAATATAAGTGATAAAAGGTCAGCTGATATGTTTGACAAATGTGCCAATGCACACAATAAACTACAAGAAAATATGACGATGGGAGTGTTTTAAAGTATCATACACTTGTCCATTTCCATTATTGCCTTTTGGGGAGACATTATGTCATGTGGGCCCCATATGTTCTATTAGTTTGCTAGACATAGCACAAAAAGGGTCATAGCTTTAGGAAATATTATTTTAACTTATTTTTATTGGTCATACATTTTTTAATGTGGGGCATAGTTCTTTGAAGGCATTTCTGTGACCGTACCAGTGCAAAGATGATTAAAGGGGCTTGCTAAGGTCTAAAACTATTGTTCCATGATAGTCATACTTTATTTCAGATTGTAGAAGTTGCTAAGTTATTTTATTTATTGTTGTACCTTTCTTATCTGCTAGGTCATACACTTGTGAGGATTAAAAATTGTACCCTACAGGGCATACCATACTATTATTACTCTTTCTGGATTACTATTACAGAGTTTAAAGAAGTGTTTGTTATTGAGTTGACCAATTAAATCAGCCAATGAAACATGTTAGAAATGAAAGCAACACTACTTCAATGGAAATCCGATTCGATTAAATTTCAGCAATCTTTCAAGTGTGCATTAACAATAGAGATTGTAATCAAAACATAAACCCCACAATACATAAATATACCAAAAGCAGAATGAAGCACATAACACAAGTGTTTAACATGGAGAAAACCCTTTCAGGTAAAAAACTCCACCAAGAAAAAAGGTCAAGTTGTATTATCTTCACAAAAGGAGATTACAAATACATCCACTTCCTCTATCCTCCAACCTTCACTCTGGCAGAACTTGGGTACCTGTAAACTGTTGTATGCATCTCATCTACTATGCTATGGTTTTTATAGAATTTACACAACCTCAAGACATTAAATGACTTCTTACAAGCCCATAACACTTGTCAAGAGTCAACAATACAACCGTGGGCGTCCATAGCCAAGAATAGGATCTTACGGGGTCATAAATGTTGTCATACATGCATCCTACACTTGGAAAAATATTCCCATGCAAGCTTGAATGACTTGGGGCCAAAAATAGCCACTTAGAGTATCTTATGATGTGTCATATGCTATTATTAGTATCATAGATTCTTATGACAACTTACAGTTGTCATAGAATCTCTTACACCCTCTTATAGCATCTATGACGTGCGTCATAACACTAAAAATAGATTATTCCTCCACATGTGTACCCCACTTTGACCAATTACCATTTACCATAGTAAATGACATCTCATAACTACCACCGGTAACTCCGGGACTTACCGTGCAATAACTGTAATTACCATGGACAGTAAATAATTTTTACCACTGTCAATGAAATTTGTACATCCCTTATGGGTAATTACAAATTACAAATAATAAATAGAATAAATACATTATTGGGATTTACAAGGTTAATGGCACCTTATCCCAACATTCTCCCACTTGACATTATACATTGTAAATCAACCCATAGGAAATCAAATGAAAAATAATCAGGCACTAGAAACAAGGCCCATGGCCTCTCTACACCACACGAACTTTTCTGTGCTCACAAGCTTGGTCAATGAATCTGCAACATTCTCTTGAGTGTCTATCTTCTTCAACTCAATCTCCATTTGCAACCAACTCTCGAACAAAGTGATACTGAACATCAACATGCTTAGTTCAAGCATGATACATGGGATTCTTAGCCAAACAAATAGCACTCTAGCTATCACAACCAATCTAAATATTCCTGTAATCAAAACCAATACCTGTACACAGTCTCCTCAACCAAACTACCTCCTTAGAGACATGAGTTGCAGCCATATACTCTACTTCTATGGTGGACAAAGCAACTGAGGTTGCCTCTTACTCATCCAACTCACTGCACCTCCAAATAGAGTAAACACATAGCCACTAGTGGACCTTCGACTATCCAAGTCACCTGCCCAATCTGCATCAACAAAACCCTATATGTCCAAAGATTTATCAGCATTATCAGTACTAGAATAAACCAAACAATGATCAGGAGTACCTGCAAGATATTTAAACACCCTCTTCGCATAGTTCCAATGCTTGGGCAATATCTGGTCTAGTGCAAACCATTGCATACATCAAACTCCCTACAGCACTAGCATATGGCACATTAGACATATCCTCAAGATCATCCTCAGTCTTTGGACACATATCTAATGAAATCTTAGTACCAATGGGTAAAGGAACTCTAACTGGATTACAATACTACAAACTAAACCTCTGCAAAATAGTATTCACATACTTACTTTGTGACAACCAAAGATTTTTGTTAACTTTGTCCCTCCTAATCTCCATTCCCAAAATATACCTTGTAGCACCAAGATCCTTCATCTCAAATGCACCTAGAAGTTGGGCTTTAAGCTCACTGACCATACCCTTAGTATTGCTAAAAAACAACATGTCATGAACATACAAAGCAATAACCAGTATGGAATCATCAACACAATGAATGTAAACACAATGATCCTCCTCGCTTCTAACAAAACCCAATTTCAAAACAAATGAATCAAACTTTTGATACCACATTCTGGGGGACTGTTTCAAAGCATAAAGAGACATCTTTAACCTGCAAACCCAATGTTCTTTTCCTTTTACCTCAAAACTTGTAGGTTGTTGCATATAAATTTCTTCTTCAAGATCTCCATGCAAGAACGCAGTCTTAACATCCATTTGCTCAATCTCCCAATCATAAGCTACAACAATGGATAAGAGAAATCTAATAGAAGTCAATTTAGCAACAGAAGAGAATATCTCACCAAAATCAACTCCCTCTCTCTAGGATAGCCCTTGGCTACTAGTCTAGCCTTGTACTTCTACAATGACCTATCTGCTCCAAACTTCTTCTTAAAGACCCACTTACATCCTATGGCCTTTCTTCCTTTGGGCAAATGAACAAGATCCTATGTGTTATTAGAGTCCAAAGCCATTATCTCCTCCTGCATGGCTAGCTGCCAAAACTCACTATCATCTGCAAAAATAGCTTCCCTGTAGGATCTAGGTTCATCGTTAGTACTCAATAAAGTATATACACAACAGAAATCTGGTGGGCTATACCTATCAACTAGATTTTGTTGTCTTGTGGATCTCCTCAAGGGTGGAGTAAGAAACTCTACTCATTCTTCTGCATGATCATATGTACCAACTTCTTCTGTCACAACAGATTCATCTTCATCAGAACTACTTGAATCTTCTTCGTCTTCTTCACCCCCTAATCCATCATTCTATTCTTCCTGAGGTACATCTTGATGCTCTAACTCAAAGTGCACTCTCTTTACCTTTTCATCTTTTTCTTTTGGTTGCTCATGTTCAAAAATAGCTCTAAGTTCCCTGAAAATTACATCTCTAAAAAAGATAATTTTTTAGGTTAGTGGATTCCAAAGCTTATAACCTTTCACATTAGCACCATATCCAATGAATGTACATTTTTCAGCTTTTGGATCCAACTTAGATCGCTTTTCCTTAGGCACATGAACAAAAGCCTCACAACCAAAAACCCTTAAATGTGAAACAGAAGGTTTCTTACCTATCCACACTTCATAAGGTGTCGAATCAAGAGCCTTACAAGGAGATCTATTTATCAAGTAGCAAGAAATACACACAGCCTCTGCCCAAAAGTATTTATCCAACTGTGCATCACTAAGGATACTTTTGGCTCTTTCCATAATTGTTCGGTTCATCCTTTCTGCAACACCATTCTGTTGTGGTGTATAAGGAGTTGTCTTTTGTCTGATTATACCTGCATGCTTGCAAAACTCATCAAATTCCTTAGAATAATATTCCCCTCCATTGTCAGATCTTAATATTTTTATCTTTAAACCTGATTGATTCTCTACTAAGACTTTGAATTCCTTAAACTTAGTGAAAACTTTAGATTTATGCTTCATAAAATAAATCCATGTAAATCTAGATACATCATCAATGAAGGTTACAAAATAACGAGATTTTCTGATAGATTCATTATCCATAGGTCCAAACACATCCGTATGAATAATTTCTAACTTCTCTTTTGCTCTATTGCTTCCTGAAGGAAATGATTTTATGTTTTGTTTACCAAACACACAATGCTCACAGAAATCAAAGTGCTCATCAAAATAAGAGAAACCGTCCAACAAATTTTGATTCTTAATAGTTTTCAGTACATTATTGCTTGTGTGGCACAATCTACGGTGCTACAACATACATGTATTTTTAGTAGTGGCCTCAAATACATAGGAGGCCTTACAAACTATAGTGGCTTCAAGCTTAAACAAGTTCTTGAATCTCTTTCCTTTCGCTACCACCAAGTTCCCTCTCACCGATCTACAACCATGCTTGTCAAATGTCACATGCATTCCCAAATCATTCAACTTTGAAAATAAAATTAGATTTCTAGCTAATCCAAGAACATGCAAAACATCGGGGAGGGTTTTAATCCTCCCATCACTAAAACACAACAATACCTTTCCTTTCGTAACAATCGGATATGTAGAGTTGTCACCAAGGTAGATATTACCTCCATCATATTCTTAATATGTGGAGAACCATTCCTTATGTGGCGTCATATGAAATGAGCATCCTGAGTCAATCAACCAGTGATCATTAGAAACAAAATTACATGCAGAAAGTAAAACTTCTTCACCTGCATTCAAGGACTTATTCGAAGCACTCTCCCACTGTTTCTTGGGATTTCTACACTCCTTCACATGTCCCCTTTTACTGTAGTTCCAACACTTAACTCTGTTCTTTTTACCAGGAGTCTTAGACCAGCCCTTGGACTTGTCCTTAGCTCCTTTCTAAAATCCTTTAGGTCCTCTTTCCTTAGACCTTCCCCCTGACACTGAGAGCATCCCCTGAACTATCGAAACTCTTCTTCCTCAATTCTTGTGACAGTAGCACTGTAACAAGAGCATCCAACTTCGAATCTGCAAGGTTAGCAGTGATAGCAAGGATAACATTCTCCCAAGACTCAGGTAAAGAACAAAGAAGTAAAATACATTTATCTTCCTCACTAACCTCAACATCTACTGAATCAAGCTGACTCACTAACAAATTAAAAGAATTTAAATGTTCTGCAACTAATTCACCTTCTTGCATTTTCATGGAAAACAATTTTCTTTTTAAATAAAGTTTATTTACCATACTCTTGGCTTGATAGATCTCACCCAACCATTTCCACAACTTGTATGCGATCTCTTCCTTTGCGACATTCAACAGGATAGAGTCTGAAAGACACAACCAGATGGTTCCCCGTGCCTTCTTATCTAGTCTGTCTCACTCATCTTGAGAGACATCGTCAGGTTTCTTCTCTTTTTGGACAGCCAACCATTGGTTTCTTTCTTCCAACAAATCTTTCATTTTCAGCTTCCACAACTCATACCTCATTCCGTTGAACTTCTCAATGTCTAATCAAGAGGTTGATGCAACAGTGGATGCAACCATAATAACAACACAAGATCTACAAAACAAATCCAACCAAATCTCCCACTGCAACTATAGCTTCCACACTACCACCCAAGAGTCAAAGCTAGCTAGGCTCTGATACCAAATGTTAGAAATGAAAGCAACACTACTTCAATAGAAATCTGATTCGATTAAATTTCAGCAATCTTTCAAGTGTGCATTAACAATGGAGATTGTAATCAAAACATAAAACCCACAATACATAAATATACTAGAAGCAGAATAAAGCACATAACACAAGTGTTTAACGTGGAGAAAACCCTTTTGTGTAAAAAACTCCACCAAGAAAAGAGGTCAAGTTGTATTATCTTCACAAAAGGAGATTACAAATACATTCACTTCCTCTATCCTCCAACCTTCACTCCGACAGAACCTGGGTACCTGTAAACTGTTATATGCATCTCATCTACTATGCTATGGTTTTTATAGAATTTACACAACCTCAAGATATTAAATGACTTCTTACAAGCCCATAAGACTTGTCAAGAGTCAACAATACAACCTTGGGCATCCATAGCCAAGAATAGGCTCTTCTGGGGTCATAAATGATGTCATACATGCATCCTACACTTGAAAAAATGTTCCCATGCAAGCTTGAATGACTTGTGGCCAAAAATAGTCACTTACAGCATCTTATGATGCGTCATATGCTATTATTAGTGTCATAGATTCTTATGACAACTTACAGTTGTCATAGAATCTCTTACAGCATCTATGGCGTACGTCATAACACTAAAAAAAGATTATTCCTCCACATGTGCATCTCACTTTGACCAATTACCATTTACCATAGTAAATGACATCCCATAACTACCGCCGGTAACTCCGGGACTTACCGTGCAGTAACTCCGTAATTACCGTGGACAGTAAATAATTTTTACCACTGTCGGTGAAACTTGTACATCCCTTATGGGTAATTACAAATTACAAATAATAAATGGAATAAATACAATATTGGGATTTACAAGGTTAATGGCACCTTATCCCAACAAATCAGATTATGTAGTTCTTATTTCATAATAGTTTTCATAGTATTTTTTTTTTGTTGGGTTTTCAATTTTTTTAAGAATACTACAATATTAAATCATGCTGTGTACAATTTTAATATAAAGTTACATTCTTAGAATCTGGAAGGTGATAACACCAAATTGTAGTTGCTTTGGTTTGTAAGGAATCTAGAAGGTTTTTTGTCAGATTTAATTTATTTCTCTTGCATTGTAATAATGATTGGATGGTGTAGTCGCTAAGAGTTTGTATTGTATTATCCACCAATTTGGTATTAATCTAGATCTGCTTGTTATTTATCAGTTTAGCATTGATCATATCTATAGTTTGTACTCAACCAGTTTGGATTGAGCATCTACATATTGTCCATTAGTTTGGTGTTGATTGTAAACTAGACAAATTGCCTCCAATGAATTGCATTATTTGATTTCTTGTCCACATATTAGATTTTGTATGCTCTCTCCTTGCCTGCATTGGGAGCTTGGTGATTAGAAAGAGCTTGACTTTTTGTTGTGTAGAGTAAAATACTCTACATTTTGATTTTTTTGAGTTTTAGTCGTGCGAGCTCCAGTTTTGTTTTTGTGCGTTTCAGTTTTTACAGCGAGGGTTTTGACACAGAGCGCGAGCATAGGGTTTTGCATTTTGCCTAAATTTTGCCAAAGTCCCAGAGAAACAGTGGAAGCCGCCAAGTGTTAGCACCTGGGACACATTATAAAGTTGCTTAAAGTAACGCGGATGGAGCCACGCATCCCTTTTAATACCTGTGGAGCATGCCAAGTGTCGGCATCCGAGGTTCAGTTTCTTATAAGTTTCAAAAGCCCCTTTTTACAAAGTGAGTGTAGCGGGCCTCATTTTTAAGTTTCTTTCAGTGAAGCAGAAACTGCCACGTGTCAGCAGCCGGGACACATTCTAAAGTTTCTCAAAGTGACCACGGAGAGTGCCACGTATCTTTTTGCATTAAGACGGAAGCTGCCAAGTGTCGGCACCCGTTTCAGTTTCTTCTAAGTTTCAAACGTTCTTTTTGAATGTTTCTCATAATGTAGCGGGTCCCTTTTAAGAGCTTCAGTGAGCGCGGAAGGCGCCAAGTGGTAGATGCAAAGAGTGACTTTAGAGTTTCTTAAAGTTACACGAAAGGTGCCGCGAGTCCCATGTAGTTTCAGTGGAGAGCGCCATGTGTCAACATCCGCAGGTTCCTTTTTGGTTTCATCACTAAGTAAAGAGATATGGTGGGCCCCATTAATATTTCTATAGTTTCGGAAGAGTGCTCTAAGTGTCACCATCTGCGTGATTCTTATGAGTCTCTAATGTTTCTACAAAGTTTCTCAGAGTTGCGCGGAGAGCGCCAGGTGGCAACGTCCATGGAGGTTTTGTTTAAGTGCTAAAGTCTCTCTAAGTGCAGCAGAAGCTGCCACGTACAAAGTTTCTCAGATTTGCGGAAAGCGCCACCTATCCCTTTTTCTTTTTGAAGCTGCTCAGGCACAGACTGTTGGTGGGTCCCATTTTTAATGTTTCTTAGGTTCCAAAGTTCAGCGGACCGTGACAGATGGCAAAGCCCGAGCACTCTTAATATAAGCCACAGTAAAGACTCAAAGTAAAGCAGATATCACCACGTATCTTTTGCAGGGGCCGCGGACGCTACCAGGTGTCGATTTCTGGTGTCTCCTGAGAAAGAAGCAGTTTATCAAGTAAGTCACGTGGAGGATGCCATGTGTTAGTTTCTTATTGTTCTGGAAAGATGAAGGAGTTTCAAGAAAGAGGTGCGTATGAATGCCAGTTGTTCCAAGGGTTTATAGTCGCAAAGACTATCAGAAACTGCCACGTGTTCCTTCCTGATTCAAGTAAGTGGAGTTACATTTATCTGTTGCAGCCAATGAACTTGTAGAGTGGCTAACCATCTCTGATTTGAAAGAGATCTTCTGTCAGACACTTTCAGTTAAGTGCCAGTTTGGTTAGACCGTTGAGATTTGATCATGCGGGCAATCTTTGAGCCAGTTCTATGCTATAAATATGGGTTCAGATCACAGTGCCAGATATAACATTGGAGATATAGAGAATTTTCTGCATCATAGATTGTTAGAGAAGTTTGAAGATCTTTTGTAGTGGCCAGTAATATCATTTGCCTTTGTTCTATTTTCTGGATTCAAAGAGTTTGTATAACTATGCATGATTCTGTGCCTTTTATGTGACGGGAAAATTAATAAAGACAGAGTTCTGTGCCTTTGCTGATATTTTCTGTGTTATTACAAAATATTCTAATTTGTGAGCCTTTGATCCTATTTGTTTTTTCATCTGTTACATTGATCATGCATTGTTTGCTCTTTAATGTGACTGAATCCTAAAGTAGTTTCACTATGCTTAGTGTTGAGAAACAAAATCACATTCAGGTGCATCGCCATAGTTTAGTTTCCTTTTTTAGTTGCATTTGTGATTTTGTTTAACTCTATCCCTTTTCCCAAATACTTTTGAGATAAAGAAGAGCCAGCTTCTTTAAAATCTGGAGGTTACTCTGAGGAGCATTCCCACGTCTCAGAGTTTCCCATGTTGGTGTTGGAAATTGCGCAATTCTAAGCATCAACAGTTTTTGGCACGCCCAGTGGGACCATTTTTTGAAGTTTCTTTCAAGACTGTATGAACCAGAGAGTCACGAGGAGTCAAAGCTGTGGACCTATGACAAGAGCTCAATCTGTTGTGAACCTAGGTATTCTTTTATCACCATTGATAACTAATCCAAGGAGAAGGGTCAATCAGTTTATAGCAACCCCAAGTACAAACATGGGAGCACCTATAGCCCCAAGAAATTATGTGAATTGGAACACTAGCAGTGCCCTGATTCTTCCAGTACCACCAGCCACTTGCGATCCTATTCAAGCAAATGCCCTGAAGGCTCTGCCCAAATTTAGCGGGGAGGATTTTAAAACACCCGAAGAGCATCTACAAGATGTGTCTGATGTCTGTGCAATACATGTGATCACACAGCAGAACGTGGCTATAAGACTCTTAGCAGCTTCTTTTAAGGGGAAGGCTCTGGACTGGGACAGATCTTTGACCCCAAATTCAATATCTACATGGGACCAGCTTGGAGATGCTTTCTTTGCAAGATTCAAAGAGAAGGGTGATAAATCTTCTTTGTTACAACAACTGATTACCATCAAGAGGGCACCACAAGAGGCAATGACTGATTTCAATTCTAGATTTTAGAAGACTTGGGAAAGGATTCCTACTACAGCAAGACCATTACCAGGTATGGCTATAGTATTTTATCTTAAAGCCCTAAATTCGGATATAGCAGTAATGATTCAATCACTTGGAGGCCAGACCCTGCCAGAAGCCTATGACTATGCAGTCAGAGCTGAAAATAATTTGATAGATGCTGGAAAATTGCCCCCAAGGCCTCCCATGCCTATGTTTCCAAAGATTACCCTACCATTGCCTCAAGAAACTCCTAACCCCATAACCCCACCTGTGTCCATGTATATGTTTCCCCAACAACCTGCTAAAGCTGTTGTCCCTACCTAGTCCTCAGAGATGGATGATGTCAAGAACATCCTAAGAACGTTTTCTAATGAAATAATTAACCTAAAAAGATAGCAGAATCGTTATCCCAAACCCCAATATCAAGGCTATCAAGGGAATAGACCTCCTTCACAGTCAAACCAGTATCAGGGCCCCCAAAGGCAAACTAACCCTCAGCCATCAAACCAATTGGTTACAGTTCCTACACCCTTGCAGACTATTCCTCCCAATCCAAACAGAGAGATTGTCCCAGGGCAGAATAATTATGCAGATGGCACAAATGCCTAGTGTTTCCCTTGTAATAATGCCCATATGCCCAGAGATTGTCCTAGGGGTAATCTACAACAAAAAATAGCAGAGCAAAGAAGAGTGGATGGACAATTTGCAAATACTTCTGACACTCAGCCCTACCAATCCCTTGGTATGCAAAATTCAATCCTAATGGCTCAGATGCAAGGAATGTCCTTACAGTAAGAAGAAGAAATAGCCCCTGAGCATGCTCTATTTTCATGGATTGAAGATGAAGAGTCAGTATTCTTAAATGAAGCTTCAGCTTCTAAGAAGTCATTGGTACAATCAGATTACTATACTAGAGCCAAGAGAAGGATGATGGAACAGCCTGGAGTCACAAATAATGAAATTATGGGAGTTCCACCATTTCAAGATCATCAAAACACAACTACTAGACAAGAAATACCTCAGCCAGTGCAGAACCAAGTAGTTTCTGGACAAGTTCAAGAAAAAGCAAGATACCCTTACTATCCCAGAACACAAGCACTAGGGCCTGTGAATGTGGTGGATCAGTTGAAGAGGACTCCAGCACATGTGTCAATATGGGACATGTTAGCCATTCCTGAGCAAAAGACACTGTTGCAAGAAGCTTTACAGAGCCAAGCTGTGCCTAAACAGACTGTTGCCAAAGGAGGACCTACTGATAAAGAAAAGCTCAAAGACACCGTTCCTTTGTAGACAACAGCTCTTCTGAACAATGCACCAGAGGTAAGTAAATCCAAGCCAGATCCCTTTTATTTAACTTTGATAGTTGGGAAGAAACTATTACACAATGCAATGATTGACTCTGGGGCTAGCACCACAGTGATGCCAAAGCAAATAGCAGATGCTTTGAAAATAAAATATGAGCCACTTGCAAAAGGAGTTATGCAGTTAGATGGGAAGTCTGTGCAAACAATAGGGAAAATTAAACAACTTCCACTACAGTTGTACACCTGTCCCAATATAATTGTTAATCAAGATGTTGTAGTCATAGATATTCCTCCTGTTTTTGGCTTATGCCTATCCAGAGATTTCACAGCTAAGATAGGAGGTTATATGTCACTTGATTGGTCTCATCTCATCATAAGGACCAAATATGGGACTAAAATGAAGGTACTGTCAGAACCATTGTCAAAGGACGATATCACTAATGAACCAACCCCAAAGTTAGAAGCAGCCCATGCCATGTTAAATAAAGAGGAAAGGGTTTTTGTTGAAGAAATAGGGGATTGGACTGAATATGATCAGCAAGTAGAGGACAACTAGTTGTTGACCATGATGCAGAGTGATCCCTTTGGGAACTATGACTCAACAAGGTTGGGCACTTATGTTATATTTGAGGAAGACCAGGAGATCCCTAATGTCTTAAGGAATGAGCCCTCTTAGACCCAAGAATCTATAAATGACTCAAGAATCTAGACCCTAAATTTTGATGGGGCTAGAAGCAAAAATGGAGCTGGAGCAAGAATTTGTCTTACTGCCCCTAATGGTGAAAAGATTTTAAGAGCCATTCGCTTTCATTTTGCCTGTACCAATAATGATGCTGAGTATGAATCTTTAGTGCATGGACTTATATTGGCAAAAAGGAAAGGAGTAAAGAATCTGATAGTCAAAGGAGATTCAGAACTAGTGGTGAAACAAATAAGAGAGAAGGCAATAGCCAAAAATGTAAGGATGAGATCCTATAGGCACAGAATTTGGGACTTAATAGAAAATTTTGAAGCCTTTAATATAGAAGTAGTCCCTAGAGCCCAAAATTCTGAGGCAGATAGGATGGCACAAATTGGTTCACAGTTTGATCCAATAAATGATCTAATGGTCAATAATGTGTCAGTCAAAGTTATTGTGAGGCCAACCATCCCAGACAATGATGAAAATTGGAAAGTTTTTGAAAATGATTTTCAAGTACTCTCATTTTTGCAACAGTCAAGAGAATTTGCTGATCAGTTACAACCAAAAATTGAAGAAGCATATGGTGATCAGATCATTCAACTGAAGTCAAACAAGCTCCCTAAAGGACTAATTACCCTGGAAAACTTGTTTGATCCTGAAGATGCTAGCCTAGAAAAGAAGAGATTCCAAGCAAACAAAGAAGACTACTCTGAGATTCAGGTTAGTGAGGGAAGAAAACTGAAGGTTGGGAATTCTGCCACTCAACAGGAAAGAAAAAGGTTAATTGATTTATGTGAGAAATATGATAGGGTCATAGCCTAGACCTATGAAGATCTCCATGGTTATGATAGAAATATCATTCAACACACTATAGAGCTGACTAAAGGATCTAAACTGGTTAGACAGAAGCAGAGGCCAGTGAACCCTAGGATTGAACCTCTGATGGTGGATGAGTTACAGAAACTATTAGAGTCAAAGATCATTTTCCCAATCAAACACTCAACTTGGGTATCCAACCTAGTACCAGTCAGAAAAAAGAATGGGGACATAAGGCTCTGTGTGGATTTCAGAGATTTAAATAGGGCTTCCTTGAAGGATCACTACCCCTTGCCCTCTATGGAATAAATTTTACAAACTGTGGCCGGATCAGAGAGATTTTCCCTACTAGATGGTTTCTCTGGGTACAATCAGATTTGGTTGGCTGATGAGGACCAGCATAAGACTACTTTCACCACAAAATGGGGAACATTCGCCTATGCAAAGATGCCTTTTGGTCTTTCAAATGCTGGAGCTACATTTCAGAGGGCAATGGATGTAGCATTTGGAGAGATTATCAATAAAATCATTCTAATTTACCTAGATAACCTCACTGTTTTCTCTAAAAATGTTGCAAATCATTTTGACCATTTAGAAGCAGTTTTTAAGAAATGCCAAGAGTTTGGAATATCTCTAAATCCTAAGAAATGCATTTTTGCAGTACCTCAAGGTAAACTATTAGGGCATATAGTCTCTAAAGGAGTCTCTATAGATCCAGAAAGAGTCACTGCCATAATAAACCTGTCTCTGCCTGTCAATAAGAAAGCAGTTCAGTCCTTCTTGGGAAAGATTAACTTTGTCAGTAGGTTCATATCAGACTTTGCACGCCTAATAAGACCAATTACACTGCTACTAAAGAAAGACCTGGTATTCAAATGGACTACAGAAGGGAGACAGGCTTTTGAGGAGGTCAAGAAAGCAATTTCAACAGCCCTAGTATTAAGGAACCCTGACTTCTCTAAGTCTTTTATAATGTATGTCTATGGAGGAGAATTTAGTGTTGCTTCTGTCCTAACACAAAAAGATGATCAACAAGAGGGAGAGCATCCAATAGCCTTTTTCTCAAGGACTCTTAGGGAGTATGGAGCTGGGTATAACTTTGTAGAGAAACGGGCATATACTATGGTAAAAGCCCTCAAGAAATTCAGACACATGGTCACAGGTAATAAGATTCTGATACTAGTGGCTCATTTGAGTGTCAGAGAATATATTATGGAAGGAGAAATAACTGAGAAAAGAGCAAACTGGATAACAAAGATTTTTGAATATGATGTGGAGGTCAGACCAACTAAACTTGTCAGAGGCAAGGGTTTGTGCCAGTATATGGTTCAAGATATGGAAAAAATGATAACTGAAGAAACAGAGGAAGAAAATGTATTGAGGATACAAGAAGTTGATCAGAATTCTTGGGTCACAAATAGGATCCAGTTTATGAAACATGGGATTTTCCCAAAAGAGCTCTCTCAGGATAAGAAGAGGTACTATAGGCAACAGGGAATTCATTTTGTTTTAGTTGACCAAGTTCTTTTCAGAAGAAATACTGATGGCATAATTTTAAGATGCATCGAAAAAGATGAAGCCCAAAGAATACTACATGAGATGCACCATGGAGTGTCAGGTGGACATTTTTCTGCAAGAACCACAGCTATAAAGATAAGTCAGGCAGGTTACTTCTAGCCCACTTTATTCACAGACTGTTATCAACTGGTTAAAGAATGCCAATCTTGTTAGTACTATGTAGGGAAGAGAAGGAATGCAGCAATGCCCCTTAGTCCTATAATCGTTGATGAACCTTTTGCTCAATGGGGTCTAGACTTCATTGGAATGATCAATCCAATGTCAAGTATGGGGCACAAATGGATCCTAACCGCCACAGATTATTTTACTAGATGGAGTGAGGCAGTCCCACTAAAAGAAGCAACAGAAAAAGTGATTCTAGACTTTATGGAGGGTATCACTACTCGCTTTGGACCTCCTCGTACTATAATTTCAGATAATGCTAAGGCATTTTTGGGGGCAAAGATATCTGACTT
This sequence comes from Cunninghamia lanceolata, assembly GCA_027924645.1. Lineage (NCBI taxonomy): Eukaryota > Viridiplantae > Streptophyta > Pinopsida > Cupressales > Cupressaceae > Cunninghamia > Cunninghamia lanceolata. Next base: position 22,137,706 of record BSBN01000090.1, on the reverse strand, counting down.
TGCACTAAAGTATGGAATCTACCTGAAGACCTCCTCCAATTATTATCCTCAGGGTAATGGTTTGGCAGAATCAACTAACAAGAATCTGATCAGACTTATTAAAAGAATAGGGGTTGATCATCACAAAGAGTGGCATAAAGTGCTTAATATAGCACTGTGGGCAGATAGAATTACACCAAAACAAGTCACAAAAATGTCCCCATATGAATTGGTCTATGGTAAACCTACTGTGATGCCCCTAAGCTTGGAGATTCCTGCTCTCTAGTTATTGAAACAGATTGAGATTGAGGAAAATGGCCCCGTGCAGGTCAGACTTGCTGAGCTCCTAGAAGTTCAAGAAAAGAGGGATTCAGCACATGAATCATTATTGAAACATCAGAAAATAATCAAAGACTGTTTTGATAAGAAAACTTCAAACCCTCATTTTGAAGTAGGATCAGTTGTTTTGAAATGGGATGAGAGAGCTGCCAAGTCGGGTTGGCATAGTAAATTTGAGTCATTATGGACTGGCCCTTATAAAATCTATTCTTGTAAACAGCAAAATTCTTTCAAGCTTGAAACGATGGAGGGTGAGCCTGAAGAGATTCCCGTCAATGGGATCTACTTGAAGCATTTCAATTAGACAGTGTCTTTCCTGTGTATTATAGTTAGATAGTTTCCTTTTCATTGTTGCTTTGTTTTTTCCCGCTTTGTTTTTCCCGCTTTTGCTTTGAATAAGTGTTTTATAAACACGTGGCCACAGCTCAAGTCTCTTAAAAGTCTTGAAACTCTTGCATTCATTAAACCTCTCAAATCCCCAAAATTCCTAAAAAGTACCTAGCGCAGCTGCTTTTTATGACGTGTCTGACACTCTGTCCCGCTCAGATCTCTTAAGATTTTGTAATGGTTTTCCATTTTTAATGCCATTTATGAGACTTGATGCGTCATTAAAATACCCCAACAACATGAGTTAAAGCTTAACTGAGTTTCATTTGTTTCTACTTCTACTAAGTGTTTTCCCTATTGCTGTGTTTGTCATTACAAAGCCTGCTTCCTAATTGTGTCTTCCCTGTCGCAAAGCTTCCATACTCATTTACAGTAAGTTCAACAGTTTCCAACAAACACAGAGATGGCGGAGGCACAATCTTCTCAACAGGGGCTTGGGATTTACAAGTCTATTGACAGGCTCCTCGCCAGCAAATCATACGCTTCGGCCCCTGTGCAACCTTTAAAGACCTATCCAAGGACTAGGGTTCCAGAGGTTGGTTATGTGGTCGACCCGGCTAAGGTGCAGGATTTTGCAGATGGTATTGCTGAACCAGCACTACAAAAGTCTGGCAAAGCTCTATGAGAGGGAGCACACCAAAGATGCCTCCTGAAGGCCAAGGCTAAACAATTTGAAACATTTGGCATGCGGATATGGACCTCTCAATTGGCGAAATTCGTGGTCCCAAGCATGCATTTATGCCCCGACCTGATTGAGGTATGCGTAGAATTGTTTCATGCACCCTCAAGCACCATTCAAAAGGGACCCTTCATGGTACAAATCACACCAAAGGCCATTAGAGACATGTTGGCCCTATACTATGACAGCACATCCACATTTCCCACTATTGCCAAATGCAGAAGACATGGGCAAACATCAAGTTTCAACTAAGGTTTCTTAATTCAGAGATGCAACTGGGAGATGAAAATACCCAAATGCCAGCGCTACCAACAAGAAGGGCACAATTTACACAAGCCAGTCAGGAAGCACTATCTATGATGGCATTTATCTTCGGAATGAAGGAAGACATCACCGTCTATGATTGGCAACTGGCCATTTTATTCAGAATGAAGACCGTGGATAAGTCTCAGGAGTTTTAGCTAGATTTCTCAGAGCAGATTGCCTACTCAATGGTTGAACAACTCACCAATTTCAAATCAACAGGGGTTTTCAGGTATTCTTCTTATCTGTTTCACCTTATGTTATACCAAAACTATGCCATCTTTTCCTAGTATATGCATCTGGACATGTTTGACCCAAGTTTCGGTCCCAATAGAACTATTCCTATGTCCGCATGGACACATGTTTTGTCTGAATCGTCTGACCCCTATGAATTTTGAGAATTTTTTGTCGCCCCTGCTTTTACTCACCTAAGCCCAGAGCCTGTTGAGAATAGATTGGCATTAAGTGTCAGAGGCCTCATGGCAAATTCCCCCATTCCTTGTGATTATTTCTTTGGGTCTCACCATACTATTATCAAGGTCCATGGTTTTAATGGAGAGCCAATATTGCTACCCAAGGTTTTGACTCCTAGGCTAGCCTTCCTAGAGGTCACCCAGCAAATGTTTGTGGTTGATAATGATTATGGCACTAGGAAGAAGAAAAAGAAAATATATGATATTCCCTGGGTGAAGAAAAACATGACCCTATTGGTCAGGGATGCTGAACACTTATTGCTAAGAAAGTTAGCTATCCTAGGTTTTCTTTTGATTGAAGATAAATGGAGATATGATCCAATCAGTTTCATAACCTTGTGGGTCAAGAATAATAATGTGGGTGTCAAAATTGTGCACAAGGGTCGTCCCTTTTGGGAAGACAGAAGAAACCCTAAGGAGGACATCCCTGATTTATATGCAGAATTGACAGATTTTCCCTTTGAGGGACCCAGGCCATGGGAAGTATTTTATAAAAAGGAAAAGGCCTATGACCCTAAGCTCAAAATGGGCACTAGATTAAAGAAAAATTTAATAAGAGATAAAGAGTGGAAGGCTGAGAAGATAGAAGCCTATTGGTAATATAGGCAGGAGATATCTGAAACAACCCACTCCTTTGGCAAGGTTGATACAGATGAGAAATGGGAGTCCATTTGGGATGAATGGCATCCTTCTCCAGTCTCTAGCCCTGATACAAGCAAGATCCGCAAAAGGAGTGAGGAATCTGAAGAAGAACTTGAATCCACTCACACAGTGCAGGCCCCAGGACAAACATCATCTACAGCTGTTGTAACCACCTGGCCCCAATCTCTCAGTGCCATAGAGAAGCAAAAGAGTGTGATGTCATCACCACCTAAAGGGACCCCATCAGTTTCAATGAGTGGGGCTTCTAGTTTTGTGCAAACACCACTAGCAATAGTGGTAAATGTTGAGGAGAAAGAAACACAGCAAGAAGAAGAGAGGCCAAGGAAACATAAGAAGCTGAAACTTCAGCCTGATTCAGATGAGGAGGTAGAACCTTTATTGCAGCAACCACCGAGTATATCTGTTGCTCCTCAAGTACGTGCTTCTTCTCCTTCTTCTCAATCTTTTTCTTCTTCAATAGGGGTGGCAATCCCAACTGGCCAAATATTATCCCCTGCCACCTCTGTTGTGCCAATTTCTTAATTTTCCCCACCTCTCACTACACAGGCCTTGTCATTACAGGCCACATCATTACCCCCTTTTTGTCCTTCTTTTCCAAGGAGAATATCTCCTCAGATTCCTCCTAGCCAACATTTGGCTATTCCTTATGGCTTGTCACAAGGTCATCCTTTTGCGAGCGGGTATATTGCCTCTCCCCCTACCTTCCAAGCTCAAGCAGACACTGCTAAGAAGGCTAGGGAAGCCCGAATGGACAAAAAGAGAAAGAAGGACAATAAAGCTTAGGCTGTCCCACATATGAGGTCACTATTTGACCCAATCCAGCAGCAGCTAACTGTGACTCATTTGTCACCAAATGTAGTAAGACCTAATGAGCAGATGTAGCCCCAAGATTATACAATGAGTGCAGTGGCGATGGACATGTCACTTTTTAGGCCACAAGACAGGGTAGAGTTGCTAAATGAAACCACTTCTACTGTAGCCACTGACTATTTGAAGTTATCAAGGAAGTTGCAGAAAGTGGAGGCTGATCTGGCTCAAGAAAGAACACATAGTGAGACCCTGACTACTGAGCTCAAATTAAAAAATGATGAAATTGAAGATCTCACTAAGCAGTTGCAAAATACTATTTCATGTCAGATTCATCATGCTATGCAAAGCCAATATGCTTCCTTGAAAGAAGAACTGATCCAGGTGAAGTCTATTGTGACTACCCTAAAGCAGGAAAAGGCCACATTGCAGAAAAGGCATCAGGATTCCTCTCAGCAAGCCACACAATTCCAACAGCAGCTGTTGAAAGAATAGAACAATGTTGCTGCCATACAGGCTCAACTTCAGGCCAAGCAACAAACAGCAAAACAATTGACCCTTGAGTTGGCAAATAGGCCTCAAAATGCAGGAGTGTTGAACTTGGTTAAGGAGCTATATGCATCAGTGTGGGCAAGAATCTTTGAGGAGATTATCCAGCTCAAACCCTCTTTAACTTTCCTGCTACATGCACAGCAATTATGTGAAAAGGTGGAAACCTCAGTTCAGGCCACTTTGTCCATTGTTTCAATGAGAGTTTATGATTCTCAACTGCTGTTGGGGAAACTTTATGATACATCTGATGAAACATTATCAGCAGCAGGGATCAGTGATAGAATGATTGCTACCAAACAGGTGAATGAGGTTCTCAGTTGCAACTCCGCTGCAATTACTTGCCAGGAGCTCCTGGACGTGGTCAAGGAGGGAGAGAAGGACATGAAGAAACATATTGAAGACCTGGTGCAATTGGGCCTTCCTTCCCCTTTTCCTGATAGCAACACTATATTAATGATTGATGAAATCAAGCCTCTGTTGCTAGCTAGACAAAATGACCAATCAGTTTTCCAGGGTCTAACAGATGCCTCATCAGTGTCAGAACTGGAAGTTGTTTTGATTCCCATGGCCCAGCTTGATTTCTAGTTGAAAGCAGCCGTCCATGTTTTGCAGAGCTTTTCGCATAAGGACATGATCAATTTGGATTTAGCCTTCCAGGATTTACAGAACAAGCAGGGATTATTTGATGCCGAGTGGTCTGTATATCAGACGGCCTTGCAAAATTTGTAAAATTTGCTGTATAGATGGACATTTTTGGATTCTTTTTGAGTAGGCTCAAAAGTCCTCGGGGTCGCCAAGAACTGTAGAGTAAAATACTCTACATTTTAATTTTTTTGAGTTTCAGTCGTGCGGGCTCCAGTTTTGTTTCTTTGTGTTTCAGTTTTTACAGCAAGGGTTTTGACACAGAGCACGAGCACAGGGTTTTGCATTTTGCCTAAATTTTGCCAAAGTCCCAGAGAAACAACAGAATCTGCCAAGTGTTAGCACTCGAGACACATTATAAAGTTGCTTAAAGTAACGCGGATGGAGCCACGCGTCCCTTTAAATACCTACGGAGCATGCCAAGTGTCGGCATCCGAGGTTCAGTTTCTTATAAGTTTCAAAAGCCCCTTTTTACAAAGTGAGTGTGGCGGGCCCCATTTTTAAGTTTCTTTTAGTGAAGCAGAAACTGCCACGTGTCAGCAGCCGGGACACATTCTAAAGTTTCTCAAAGTGACCGCGGAGAGTGCCACGTATCTTTTTGCATTAAGACGGAAGCTGCCAAGTGTCGGCACCTGTTTCAGTTTCTTCTAAGTTTCAAACGTTCTTTTTGAATGTTTCTCATAATGTAGCGAGTCCCTTTTAAGAGCTTCAGTGAGCGCGGAAGGCGCCAAGTGGCAGATGCGGAGAGTGACTTTAGAGTTTCTTAAAGTTACACGGAAGGTGCCGCATGTCCCATGTAGTTTCAATGGAGAGCGCCATGTGTCAACATCCGTGAGTTCCTTTTTGGTTTCATCGCTAAGTAAAGAGGTATGGTGGGCCCCGTTAATATTTCTATAGTTTCAGCGGAGTGCTCCAAGTGTCACCATCCGCATGATTCTTATGAGTCTCTAATGTTTCTACAAAGTTTCTCAGAGTTGCGCGGAGAGCGCCAGGTGGCAACGTCCGCGGAGGTTTTGTTTAAGTGCTAAAGTCTCTCTAAGTGCAGCGAAAGCCGCCACGTACAAAGTTTCTCAGATTCACAGAAAGCGCCACCTGTCCCTTTTTCTTTTTGAAGCTGCTCAGGCACAGACTATTGGTGGGTCCCATTTTTAATGTTTCTTACGTTCCAAAGTTCAGCGGACCGTGACAGATGGCAAAGCCCGAGCACTCTTAATATAAGCCACAGTAAAGGCTCAAAGTAAAGCAGATATCGCCACGTATCTTTTGCAGGGGCCGCGGACGCTGCCAGGTGTCAATTTTTGGTGTCTCCTGAGAAAGAAGCAGTTTATCAAGTAAGTCACGTGGAGGATGCCATGTGTTAGTTTCTTATTGTTCTGGAAAGATGAAGGAGTTTCAAGAAAGAGGCGTGTATGAATGCCAGCTGTTCCAAGGGTTTATAGTCGCAAAGACTATCAGAAACTGCCACGCGTTCCTTCCTGATTCAAGTAAGTGGAGTTACATGTATCTGTTGCGGCCAATGAACTTGCAGAGTGGCTAACCGTCTCTGATTTGAAAGAGATCTTCTGTCAGACACTTTCAGTTAAGCGCCAGTTCGGTTAGACCGTTGAGATTTGATCATGCGGGCAATCTTTGAGCTAGTTCTATGCTATAAATATGGGTTCAGATCATAGTGCCAGATATAACATTGGAGATATAGAGAATTTTCTGCATCATAGATTGTTAGAGAAGTTTGAAGATCTTTTGTAGTGGCCAGTAATATCATTTGCCTTTGTTCTATTTTCTGGATTCAGAGAGTTTGTATAACTGTGCATGATTCTGTGCCTTTTATGTGACTGGAAAATTAATAAAGATAGAGTTCTGTGCCTTTGCTGATATTTTCTGTGTTATTACAAAATATTCTAATTTGTGAGCCTTTGATCCTATTTGTTTTTTCATCTGTTACATTGATCATGCATTGTTTGCTCTTTAATGTGACTGAATCCTAAAGTAGTTTCACTGTGCTTAGTGTTGAGAAACAAAATCACATTCAGACGCATCACCATAGTTTAGTTTCCTTTTTTAGTTGCATTTGTGATTCTGTTTAACTCTATCCCTTTTCCCAAATACTTTTGAGATAAAGAAGAGCCAGCTTCTTTAAAATCTGGAGGTTACTCTGAGGAGCATTCCCACATCTCAGATTTTCCCATGTTGGTGTTGGAAACTGCGCAATTCTAAGCATCAACATGTTGAATGTAAAAATTTAATGAAATTGTGTTAATAGTCCTATTAGGGACATTATAGTGGTATCAGAGCTATGATCTTGCTAGTCTATAGGGAAGTTAATCATTTGTTGCAAATTCTATCACATACATGCTAGTATGGGAGCTAGAAAGTTAGATTCTTTGTTTGAAACCCTTAAACAAAGACAAAAAGAATTGGCAAATACTATGAGAGAGTTCATGGTAGATTTAAATCAAAACAGAAGTCTTTTAGCTAGTGCCATCAAATTTGTGAAAGAGTTCTTTAATGCCTCTAAGGAAATGGAGGAAAAGGTTGATGAACTCATTGTTGAGCTTAATTCAGCCTATTTTTCTCTTCATAAAGCAAAAAATTAACCAAGCAATTGAGGAACTTGATAGGCTTCAAGAGGAATTTGATTTGGCTCAATAAAGGGAAAGGAAAGCCAAAGAGACCATGACAAGTTTTCCTAAAGCATTACAATGAGTTAATATTGAAATGAAATCAGTCAAGACTTTAGAAGCATTAAATTTTAATGCAAACAAAGATTTATATGAAGATCAAATCAAAGTAGCACAATGGAAGTTGAATGGAGAGATCATTCTTCACAAAGAATAACTTTTGGGAAATTTTGAAGTTGCAAGTACAAAGTTGGACATAATTGAGGAAGTTTTGCAGGGAATTGTGGATCAACATGTAAAGCAACTCAAGAATGCCACAGTTGGCTGGGAATCAGAAATAATGGCTACAAAGGACAATTACATAGTATTATGATTGCATGAAGAGTGGTCTAGTCAGGGAGCTTATTTGTAAGTTGAAAACTGGGATGGTTTTAAAAAAAAAAGATCCCAATTGATTCATGATTCAACTATCATGGGGAAAAACTTAGAATATTCACTCACTATGATAGTTGAACAAGCATCACTCAGTGTAGGGCTTCCAATTCGTAATTGTATCAGAGAGGTGTGGCAAAAGCCAACTGCATCTCATAAATGTTCAAGTACTAAAAATTATAAATTCCCAAGATTGATTTGGGATCCTAGTATTTGTAAAAAAGTCCAGTCAAAAGGAGTTGATGAACTGAATCAACATTGCTTGAGGACAAGCAATTTTAGGAAGAGCGGACTGTCATGTCCCATTTTTGAGCTAAGGAAATAACTTATTAAGTTGTCTAAAAAGTAAATTTATGTTATATTTTAAAAATACAACTTATATTTTATTATTATAATGTTATTTTAAACAAATGTCCAATATAATAAAGTGTTTTTAAAATAGGACCTAAAGTTATGTTATAAAGTGTCACGAGGATCGAGGTACAAAGTGATGGAACTTTCTAAACACTTTAATTTAAGTTGGAGGAAAAAGGGAAAATGGTTAATAATATTTTATTTCCTCAAGTGCCTATATAAAGAGTTGTGCATAGAAGAATGATTACATCTCATTATCAATTTTTTATTTCCTAAGAATGAACAAGAGTTTTTCTTCATTTGCCTTGAAACGAGAACTCTTTGGCAAGATGGTTTTGAGAATGAAAACCCTCCTAGCCATTTGAGTAATTTAATCTAAGGATTACCTGTGCCCTACAAGGTTGGATTTGGAGATGAAAATCCTGATCTCCATTTGAGTGATTCCATTCAAGGCTCATCGTTGGTGTTGAATGTTTCCAGTTCCAATTGGTTTGTGAATTTGGTGTTAATGTTTTGGTGTTTGGGGGATTTTCAAAGTAAATTTATATTTTAGTTGGTTGGTTTCCAATTTTCTATGTTGTGAGATTTTTTCAATTATTGCGTTGATTGAAATGCAATGTTTGTGTGAGTTTGATTATTGTGTAATTGTATTTCCAGAATTGAACATGGTTTATGGTGAAGTTTATTGTTTGAAACAGATTATATTTAATCATTATTTTTTTGGCGAATCTAATTGTCATTTCTTGTAGTTGTTGGTCGTACTGTTTGGGTTAATATCAAGTCTTATATTTTATGGCAATATTATAACCATTCCTTGTAGGTCATACAATGTGCAAAAGAGGTGATTGAGTAATAAAAAGAGATGCAACCAATATTCATTGCTATTTGTTGATTTAAGACAATCGTACACATCAGTTTGGTAGGAGTTTTATGTTTGACGATGTAGTCACAACAATATGGGAGTGTTTTAAACTGTCATACACTTTTCCATTTCCATTACAACCTTTTGGAGAGATAAATTTTTATCATGTGGGCCCCATATATTATATTAGTTTGCTAGACATAGAAAAAAAGGGTTCATAGGTTTAGAAAAGATTATTTTAACTTATTTTTGTTGGTCCTACAATTTTTAATGTGGGGGCATAACACTTTGAAGGCATTTTGGTGATCATACAAGTACAAAAGCTAATTAAAGGGGGTCGTCAAGGTTTAAATCTATTGTTCCATGACAACTATAATTTATTTTAGATTGTAGAAGTTGTTGGGTTCTATTTATTGTTGTTCTCGTCCTACCTATAGGGTTGTACACATGAGGATAAAAAACTATGCCCTACAAGTTGTATCATGTTATTAATCTTTTTGAGTTGTTACATAGTTTAAAGGAGTGTTTGTTGTTGAGTTGACCGATTTAATCAACCACTCAACTGAGGTATGCAGTTCTTATTTCACAACAATTTTCATAGTACTTTTCTGTTGTTGGGTTTTCAATTTTTTGAAAAATACTATAGTATTAAATCAAATTGGTGTGCAATTTTAATATAAAGTTACATTGTTAGAATCTGGAAGGTGATATCACTAGATTGTAGTTGATTTGATTTGTAAGGAATTTGGCTCTTACATTGTAATGATGATTGGATGGTGTAGGGCCAGATTTAATTTATTTCTGGCTCATACATTGTAATAATGATTGGCTGGTGTAGCAGCCAAATTTAATTTATTTCTAGCTCTTACATTGTAATAATGATTGGATGATGTAGCTTCTAAGAGCTTGTATTTTCATTATCCATCGTGATATTGATCATCCAGATGCAATTGTTAGCTATCAATTTGACATTAATTGAATCTGTAGATTGTAATCAATTTAGTTTGGCTTGAGCATTTGCATATTGTCTGCCAATGTGGCATTGATTGTAAATTGGAGGCTTGCCACCAGTGTAATGTCCCTTATAAGAAAATTCTTATTTTTAACCTTGCACACAAGAATGACTTCTTAAAGGAAATATTAGTAATAAATAAGATCAATAAATCATATTAAAATGACCAAATTAGGATTAGCAACCACATAATCAATATCATCATAAATCAGTAATTCAAATATTCATTTTCTTAATTCAATTCTTAATCATTCCATTTGAACCTCATGATATTCTTGGGGTTGTCCACTATGCATTAATCTTATCCATTTATAAATCCTAGTAGAGATGAGGTATAGATATAGGGTGTAGGTTAATAACATTTGGCCCAAGGGTTTCTTCGCACGCCCAGTGATCCCTCACCCACTTGAGTAAGCCTATCTCCATTGTCGTAGTCCCAAAGGCTTCGCCACACGCCCGGTGGTCCCTCATCGTTTGGCTCAAGTTGGCTTCACCGCACACTCGGCGGTCCCTCGCCATTAGCTTCATCACACACTCAGTGGTCCCTCGCTAAACTTGAGTCACCTACCAAAAGAGACTTCTCATAAACTACTATTCTTCCCTAGTCTAACCGATACTCTCACCAGGTGGTTGATAGATTAACGTTACAATTTGAGACCCTTAGACCCTAGTATATCATGATTAGAATTAGGACTCATACCTTATAGGAAACTTGTCCTTACGATCTCGTGATCCCATGGATCACAAGATAGTGCTTTGATCACGTTGCTCCTCTATGGAAACTTATCATTGTACCGTCTCATGGTCAAGTATAATACATTGATTATCACATGTGTATATATACAATTTATCATTATGACATCATTTTATTATCCCTTATGGGACTTGGACCTTATCCATGATATCATCATAAACATTCTCTTTCTTTACATTTATCATAGTGAGAATATATATAAATGTTTTACTATGAGACATCTTAACTTCAGGCAAAGTGACATACCTTTGTATGATTTGTTGGTTCTGCTATATATATTTATTAATGTTGGCTGATACAAATGCCTTCACCGATCTATATAAGTGTTTTGTTGATGAAGGATATGATCTTCTCTTGATATTCAACGAATACAAATATTAAGTGAACTTCAATAATATAATGTTGATCATTATTAAGAGTTTTGTATATCTTCTATTGTATGTATTGTTTAAATATCAAATGTGAGATTGTATGTAATGAATGAGATGAAATCTTCGATGATTGATGCTGACCAAACGATAATGTGTTATTGATTGTTGAGTCCTTTCCATGCAATGTTGATAGATTTGAATTGTATTCCATGTTTGATTATGTAATATATTGAAATGTCCCTTGAATGAGTAATTTGAATTCTTACCCTGCTCAGATGTTGGAGTGTATGGTTCCTAAATATTGTCTGTTGCCTAAGATTGCAGCCCTCTAATCAGTCGCATCCTTTGGTGACTTTAACTTCTAATTGTTATGTGGAGTAACAATCTTAATCAGTGTTGGCTATAATATAATCGTTGTCTTCTTTAGTATAGGGTAATAATTAACATATGTGCTGCCCTAACAATGATCCTTGCCTTTCTTACATGCTTCCTTGTATACAATGTCTGCTTCATATGGTGATCGCATTATTTGTCTTCATTCATTGTTTGGAATAAATCATAAGATTGCATAACTTGTATTAATCGGTGATATCTCCCAATTTGATTCCCTTGTCTTTTTTTTACAACAAGCGCTTCTTATAAGGATCGCATCATAGTCTTAAGTCATTTAATATTATGAATGGATGACTTTATATGATCATAACTATAATATTCATATTTATATATATAATTATAATTATAATTATAATAATAGTTAATTATTAATGTTTATATAATTATATTTGTTATTTATATTTATATTTTATATATTTGATGCAGGAGCATCCAATGATGTAAGGGCAATCTTGCATCACCCAAAAAAGATGTGTTTCAAAATTGTTGATGTTCTTTCCATTTCTTTTCAAAATTTGTGGTTCTAGTTCCATAATCGCTTGAATAATAATGTAGAACTTTCAATTTTTCCAAACTGCTAAAAATAGCAACCTGCCATTTTAGGAAAGTTTACATTTGGGCATGGATTGAAGTAAAAATTTACAGGAAGCTTCGTAATTGAAAACTAAGACCTTTGGAGAAGGAATCACACAAAGATCATTTGTGAGCTAAAAGATATTAAAGTTTATGTTTCCAAAAAAATACCTAAAAATTATTTTCCTCTGTGAGCTTCTGGCTTGACTGTGTGTTGCCTTTTTTGAATCAACGTTTCGGATCACACTCCATGATCCATCATCAGGATGAAAAGAGAGCATTGTGAGAAGTGTTTGCAGAAATGGCTACTTAAAAAGAAAGAAAAAGAAAAAGAGAGGACAGTGGGCACGGTGAACAACATGAGGGAGACAATTTTAAAAATGAAAACCATAGAAAATGATAAAAAGAAAACCTATAAACAAAAAATGAAAGAAAAAAATGAAAAAATGAAATAAAACTCTCAAACAACAAAGGAAGGATAAAAAAGACAAGTAAGGAATTGATAAAATAAATAAAGAAAAAAGGAGAGGATAGAGATAAAAAACATAAGTAAACTAAAAAATATAAAATAAAAATAAAAATATGAAGGGGGAAATAGTAAGAAAAGATAAAAATAAGGAGAAGAGACGCAAGTTAAAGGAAAAGCAAACACAAACTCGCAAGAAACTCAAAGAACATAGAAAGATGGAAAAATAGGAATCATGAAGACAAAAGGAGTAGTTCAAAATTACGACAACTCAAAATAAGGCAAACAGAGAGGGGAGCATTAAAATAATTTTTAATGCTCCCCTCTCTGTTTGCCTTATTTTGAGTTGTAATTTTGAACTACTCCTTTTGTCTTCATGATTCCTATTTTTCCATCTTTCTATGTTCTTTGAGTATCTTGCGAGTTTGTGTTTGCTTTTCCTTTAACTTGCGTCTCTTCTCCTTATTTTTATCTTTTCTTACTATTTCCCCCTTCATATTTTTATTTTTATTTTATATTTTTTAGTTTACTTATGTTTTTTATCTCTATCCTCTCCTTTTTTCTTTATTTTTTTTATCAATTCCTTACTTGTCTTTTTTATCCTTCCTTTGTTGTTTGAGAGTTTTATTTTATTTTTTCATTTTTTTCTTTCATTTTTTGTTTATAGGTTTTCTTTTTATCATTTTCTATGGTTTTCATTTTTAAAATTGTCTCCCTCATGTTGTTCACCGTGCCCACTGTCCTCTCTTTTTCTTTTTCTTTCTTTTTAAGTAGCCATTTCTGCAAACACTTCTCACAATGCTCTCTTTTCATCCTGATGATGGATCACGGAGTGTGATCCGAAACGTTGATTCAAAAAAGGCAACACGCAGTCAAGCCAGAAGCTCACAGAGGAAAATATCATGGACTGTGGAAACATCATGTCTTTAATACCTAAAAACTATTCAAACTCGGGTGTGAGGCATTAAATGGCCCTGTATGGGCTCAAAAATGGCTAGAACTAGAAAAGCAAGTTCTTAGTGCGTAGAGAACTTCATGAGCTTTCCAACGCTTCAAACAACACATCAATCGAACACCCGAATCAAAAGTTATGGCTCCCAGAAGTTGACCTATTTATGGAGGGAGATGCAAATTTTGAAATTTGGTTGTTGGCCACCAAAAAGGCTATTAATAACCATTTTTGGGAACCCTGGGCAGTAGGAGAGTTAAGGGGGAAAGTGTAGAGTCAAGAATAGGAGAGAAAACAAAAACCCTAACTGATTTGGGGGTTACAGAAGGCAGAAGATTTCAGAGCCTAGTGATGGGTAGTTGTAGTGTGTTACAGCCTGTGGAGGATTGATTCCTCTAAATGTAATTGAGCTTCTGTAATGTAATGCGTTGTCCAAATCAATAAAAGAAAGTTCTATTTTCTATGTGTAATTTATGTTGTATGTTTTGTGATTTACCCACTTCATCAAGTGGTATCAGAGCAAGGGTTCCTAAGTGTGTAGACAAATCGCCGACCATGAGGTAGTTTGAACCAGGACTTGAGGTTGTGGGTTTGTTGCGGAGATCAAGATGCCTTCACAAAGAAATTGTATTGGGAAGAATTCTTTGACAGAAGAGGGTTTTAGAGCCCTGCAAAGGCAAATCGATGCATTGCAAGAGGAGCTGCGAAGAGGGTTTGAGCCGAGGACAAGAGAAGAAAGTGAAGATGAAGCTGAAGAAGAGCTATTTGAGGAAGAACAAGAAGTTGCTAGAGATCCTGTAGAAGTTAGGTTGTTGAGGGTCATTTCAGAGATCGGAAAGAGGCACAAGATCAAAGTTTCTACATATTCTGGAGATTTGAATTCGGAATAGCTTATTGATTGGATCAATGACATGGATGAGTATTTTGAGTATGAAGATGTGGAGGACCCAGATCGGGTCAAGTTTCCAAAAATAAAGTTGAAGGGCCATGCTAGTATTTGGTGGAAGGAGGTCCAGTTAGAGAGGAACAGAAGAGGAAAAGGAAAGATCACTAGATGGGATCGGATGGTGGAGAAACTGAAGAAGCAGTTCATTCCTGTGGACTATGAGATGGAGTTGTTGAAGTTGCAAGGACTGAAGCAAGGTAACAAGTCTATTAAAGAGTATACAAAAGAGTTTTATAAGATTACTATCAGAACCGGTCATGCAAAGCCCAATAAGGAGAAGGTAGATCGTTACATTAATGGGTTGAGGCCAAGTATTCAAGAGGAGCTGAGCCTGGTCAGAATGACCACCATAGAAGATGCATACCAGTTTTCCCTTAAGGTGGAAGAAAAGCTAAATAAAAGATTTGACAGTAAGCAAAGGGGAAGAGGTCAAGGTGAAAGGACTGGTGGAAGAACTTATGGGGGTTGAAATGAAGATTCAAAGAAAACTGAAGAAGTCGGCACCAGTCAAAATTAGAGAGGAGATAATATCTACCGCCCTCGTGACCAATATAATGGTGAGCAAAGAGGAAGAGGAAGAGGCAGACCTGGGCAAGGCCCTGGAAGAGGAAGTTTCAGAGGAACCTATTTTCAATGTGGAGAAGAAGGGCATCGAGCATACGAGTGTCTGCAACATCAAAAAAGGATGAATAGAAGATCTGAAGGTAATGCACGAGTTGCACATGTAGATGAAGATGTACAGTCTGAACATTCTAAAGATGTTGAAAGGGGAGAAACCCTAGTTGTCAAAAGAACTTTGTTGAATGAGGAGAAAGAACCAAATTAGAGGAAGAGTTTATTCCGCACAAGGTGCAAATTTGAAGGTAAGTGTTGTGATATTATTATTGATAGTGGAAGCACTGACAATCTTGTTTCAGAAGAGATGGTTGACAAGAAGAAAGCATCCACATCCATATCAGATTGATTGGTTGCAGAAGGACCATAGAGCTTTGGTCAATGAGTAGTGTTTAGTTAAGTTCAAGATTGGTGACTACCATGATAAAGTGTTGTGTGACATCATACCGATGGATGCATGTCATATGTTATTGGGGAGGCTATGGCAGTATGATAGGAGTATTGTCCATGATGGCCATGTAAACACATATTCCCTAACAAAGGATGGAGTTCGTCATAAGTTGAAGCCCTTGAAGGAGGTGGAAGAAAAGCTATGTAGTACTGCCAGAATTTGCTTAGTAGATGGTAGAAAATTTTTGGAGGGTATGAAGCATGAGTGTCATTGCTTTGCATTGATTCATAAGATTAGTAAAGAGAAATGTGAAGATGTACTAGCAGAAGTCTCAGATATGTTGGAATAATTTTAGGATATTATCTCTGATAATGTGCCAGAAGGTTTACCACCGGTGAGGAAGATAAGTCACCAAATGGATTTGATACCAAGAGCTAGTTTGCCGAATAAAGCAGCCCATAGAATGACTCCTGCAAAGAGTGAAGAGCTGAACAAACAAGTTCAAGAGCTGTTAAGGAAGGGATTGATAAGGGAGAGCCTAAGACCATGTGCAGTACCTACAGTACTAGGACCAAATAAAGATGGGGAGTAAAGAATGTGTACAGATTCTCGAGCCATTAATAAGATCATGATCAAGTATAGATTTCCATTGCCAAGAATGGATGACATAATGGATTGTTTTAGTGGAGCCAAGTACTTCACGAAGATTGACCTAAAAAGTGGGTATCACCAAATCTAAATCAGAGAAGGAGACGAATGGAAGACAGCTTTCAAAACCAAAGAAGGTTTGTATGAGTCGTTAGTTATGCCATTTGAGCTAACCAATGCACCAAGTACATTCATGTAGCTCATAAATGAGGTATTGAAAGAATTTTTGGGAAGTTTTGCTATTATTTATTTAGATGATAGTTTGATTTTCAGTAAGACTTGGGATGAGCATATGATGCATATCAAAAGAGTTTTGGAGAAGCTGATGGAGGAGAAGTTATTGATCAATCTAAAGAAATGTAGTTTTGCAAAGAAGGAGTTGGTATACTTGGGATTTGTTGTCTCAGAGGAAGTTCTTAAGATGGACCCAGAGAATGTGAGGGCTATCAAGGAATAGCCTACACCAAGAAGTGCTACAAAGGTAAGGTCTTTTCATGGTTTGGAATGTTTTTACAGAAAATTTATCAGGAATTTTAGTAGCATTTATGCACCCCTAACTAAGACAATGAGAGGGGATAGAAAAGAATTTAGATGGACTAAAGGAACAGACAAAAGCTTTGATACATTGAAGTAAAAAGTCACAGAGCAATGTGTTTTGGTACTTCCAAATTTCAAAAAGGTATTTCAGGTAGATTGTGATCCTAGTGGCAGTGCTATAAGAGTTGTTTTGAGTCAAGAAGGTAAGCCCATTGCCTATTTTAGTGAGAAGTTAATGATGACAAGAAAAAGTATTATGTTTATGATCAGGAATTTTATGCAATAGTTTAAGCTTTGAAGAAATGGAGACATTATTTGTTGCCAAAAGAGTTTGTTTTATATACTGATCATCAGGCTTTGCAGTATCTTAATAGTCAAGGAAAGTTGAACCAGAGCAAATTAAAATAGAAGACAGCCTTCAAAACCAAAGAAGGTTTGTATGAGTGGTTAGTTATGCCATTTGGGCCAACCAATGCATCGACCACATTCATGCGGCTCATGAACGAGGTATTGAAAGTATTTTTAAGAAGTTTTGTTATTGTTTATTTAGATGATATTTTGATTTTTAGTAAGACATGGGATGAGCTTATGATGCATATTAGAATAGTTTTGGAGAAGCTGAGGGAGGAGAAGTTCTTGATCAATCTAAAGAAATGTAGTTTTGCAAAGAAGGATTTGGTATACTTGGGATTTGTTGTCTTAGAGGAAGGTCTTAAGATGGACCCAAAGAATGTGAGGGCTATCATTGAATGGCCTATGCCAAGAAGTGTTACAGAGGTAAGGTCTTTTCATGGTTTGGCAAGTTTTTACATAAAGTTTATCAAGAATTTTAGTAGCATTTGTGCACCCCTAGCTGAGACAATGAGAGGGGATAGAAAAGAGTTTAGATGGACTAAAGGAGTAGATAAAATCTTTGATACATTGAAGTAGAAAGTCACAGAGCAACCTATTTTGGCACTTCCAAATTTCAATAAGGTATTCCAGGTAGATTGTGATGCTAGTGATAGTGCTATAGGAGTTGTTTTGAGTCAAGAAGGTAAGCCCATTGCCTATTTTAGTGAGAAGTTTAATGATGCCAATAAAAAGTATTATGTTTATGATTAGAAATTTTATGTAATAGTTCAGGATTTGAAGAAAAAGAGACATTATTTGTTGCCAAAAGAGTTTATTTTATATACTGATCATCAGGCTTTGTAGTATCTTAATAGTCAAGGAAAGTTGAACCAGAGGCACTTAAAATGGGTTGAGGTTTTGCAGAGTTATACTTTTGTTTTGAAGCACAGGAGTGGGAAGTCCAACAGAGTTGTAGATGCCTTGAGCAGAAGGCAAAATTTGTTGACAGAAATGAAGATAGAGGTTATTGGGTTCGATGAGCTCAAAAGTTTGTATCCTAAAAAGCTAGATTTTGCAAAGGCTTAGCAAGCTTGTTTGGAACATGTTACTTTGGACAAGACAAAATGGTTGGATTTCATAATCCAAGATGGCATGTTGTTTAGAGGAAGCAAGTTGTGCATTCCAAGGAGTTCCATGAGAGAGAACCTGATTAAGGAGAAGCATAGTGGGGGATTAGCTGGACACTTTAATCGAGATAAGACCATTGCTATTGTTGGTTGGAATTATTATTGGCCACAGTTGTAGCAAGATGTGAGGAAATTTGTACAGAGTTGCAGAGTGTGTCAGATGGCAAAAGGAACAAGTCAGAATACAAGGCTATATCATCCATTACCTATACCAGAGAAGCCATGGGATAATATTAGTATGAATTTTGTTCTTGGTTTACCAAGGACACAGAGAGGACATGATTCCATTTTTGTGGTGGTGGACAGATTCTCGAAGATGGCACATTTCATTCCTTGCAAGAAGACTAATGATGTTGTTCATATTGTTGAGTTATTTTTTAGGGAGGTGGTGAGATTACACAGTCTACCAAAGAGCATAGTTTCAAATCGGGATACCAAGTTTGTTGGTTATTTCTTGAGTACATTATGGAAGAAGTTGAAGATAGACTTGAAGTTTAGTTCTGCATGCCATCCATAGATTGATGGACAGACCGAAGTGGTGAATAGGAGTTTGGGTAACCTGCTATGATGCTTAATAGGAGATAAGCCCAAGGGATGGGATTTGATTTTACCATAGGTAGAATTTGCTTACAACAATTATGTAAATAGTAGTACTGGTAAATCACCATTCTAGATTGTATATGGCAATAGTCCAAGAAATGCTTCAGATTTAAGGAAGATGGACAAAGGAGAAAAGACAAGTGTCGAGGCTGAAGACTTTGCAGAACACATGAAGAATTTGCACGAAGAGGTGAGAAAGCACATTAACAAGATGAATATTCAGTACAAGGCTAAGGCAAATTAGAAGAGGAGATATAAGGAGTTTCAGGTAGGAGATGAAGTCATGGCTCACTTGAGAAAAGAAAGGTTCCCAATTGGAACATATAATAAGCTACAAATGAAGAAATTTGGATCGTGCAAAATCCTAAAGAAGCATGATTCAAGAAATGCATATGAGGTAGAGCTACCGAGTGGGATCAATATTTCCCCTGTGTTCAACATTGTTGATTTAACAGAATACCATGAAGGTGGCACAGAGGATGGACCAACAGAAGAATAGTTTAGTATTATGGCATCTACTTCAACGAAGGAGATAGAAGAGATCTTGGATAGCCATGTGGGAAGAAATATTTAGAACAGGCAGTATGAAGAATATCTGATGAAATGGAAAGGAAGGCCTGTTGAAGATTCTTCTTAGTTGTCTAAGGTAGAGGTTGACCATTTGGGGTTCCTCAAACAAACACTTGAGACATGACAGGGTCACTTCTCAAATTACCCTGGGTGTCTGATGCAGCAGCATCTAGTGGTGTAAGGGAAATCTTGCATCATGTAAAAAAAGATGTGTTTCAAAATCATTGATGTTCTTTCCATTTCTTTTAAAAATTTGTGGTTTTGATTCCATAATCGCTTGAATAATAATGTAGAATTTTTAATTTTTCCAAACTGCTAAAAATAGCAACCTGCCATTTTAGGAAAGTTTGCATTTAGGCACGGATTGAAGCAAAATTTTAGAGGAAGCTTCATAACTAAAAAATAAGACCTTTGGCGAAGGAATCATGCAAAGATCATTTGTGAGCTAAAAGATATTAAAGTTTCTGTTTCCTGAAAAATACTTAAAAAATTATTCAAACTTAGGTTTGAGGCACTAAACGGCCCCGTACGGGCCCAAAAATGGCTGGAATCGATTGAGCAAGTTCTTAGCGCATAGAGCACTCTGCGATATTTCTAATGTTTCAAACGGCACGTCAATCGAACACCCAGATCAAAAGTTATGGCTCTCAAAAGTTGACCTATTCTTGGAGGGAGATGCAAATTTTAAAATTTGGTTGTTGACCGCCAAAAAGGGCTATTAATAACCATTTTTGGGAACCCTGGGTAGTAGGAGAGTTAAGGGGGAAAGTGTAGAGTCAAGAATAGGTGGGAAAACAGAAACCCTAGTTGATTTGGGGGTTACAAAAGGCAGAAGATTCCAGAGCCTAGTGATGGGTAGTTGTAGTGTGTTGTAGCCTGTGGAGAATTGATTTCTCTGAATGTAATTGAACTTCTGTAATGTAATTGTATACACCTAAAAATGACACGACTTTGTCTAAATAAATATTTTTAATATTTATTTAAGTCTATTTCCTCTATCAATAAATAAATAATTAAATTTATTTATTCAATTCATATTTCTCTAAGTTAATTAAATATTGAAAATATTTAATTACTTCTTCTAAAGTCAAAATTAAATAAAATCTTTTATTTAATTTATTTCTTCCAAACAATTAAATAATTTCTAATTATTTAATTAAGTCATGCATTCTTCCAAATTTAAATAAATCATTTAAATTTATTTAAATCCTCTTAGTCTCTAAAAATAAAATATAATTAAATAAATCTTCCTTGTCATGCAAAAGCAAAAATTGAGTTATTAATTTAAAACAACCTTGTTTTTATCAACAAACTCTTAAATTAGAATAAACATTCTAATTTTGTGAAAACAAATCTTATCTTTATCATGAAAGCAATTAACTCAAATAAAATAGTTTTTTGTGTGACATTTGTCTTCTCTCTATTCGCACACATTCACTCAACTATCCTCTACCATTGATCTTCTTATTTCTTATATACAGTTGATCTTCTCTTGCACAAGTCTATAAATACTCCTCTATTCTTCCATTTTATATAATGAAGCTTTCAAGTAAGATTACTTTGTTGAATCCATAGCGCGCCATTGTCACCCCCACTCTTGCATTTTCCATTATCCACATCACATTGTATTGAAATTTATCTTCAATACAACAAGTATTCGAGCCATTTCTCCTTTGTCATCTTGAGGAATTAAAGCAAGGAAGCAAGCTTCCTGAGGGCTGCATTTCATCACCAAAGATCAATCGAGAATAGGCGAGCAATGGAAGCAACTAGGTAATGAAGCACTGTAAGTTGTTTACTTAGTTTTGGTCTTTGTTATTTGCATATTCTTTTGTAGTTATTGGGTATTTTATATTCATTTAATATTGTCCCATTTTACCCATAACAATAATGAGTTGTCCAAATCAATAAAGAAAGTTCTATTTTCTGTGTGCAATTTATGTTGTCTATTTTTTGATTTACCCCTCTTCATCAATATTATTTTTATATTAATTTGTAATATTGCTTTAGGATTTATATAGTACTTAATCCATTATTTAAATATATTAAATCTGTCTTTAATTTGAATGAATAATAATTGATTAATATGGGGACATGACAGACCTCCCCTCTCAAGATTGCTTGTCCTCAAGCAATATTAGGTTTGAATGATCCTAAAAAGACTTGTTACCTAATTTCACTACTAGCTCATTCAGGTAGAGCAATTTTTGGCATTTTTTGTAACTCATTTTCAGTTTACTTGATATTGAATACAGTGGAGACCTTGAATGCTATTGATTGGAGTTTATGCCTACTTGTATTATGCATCTTTGTGCTTATCAACTAATTTGATAGATTTATATGTGAAATAAATTTATTTCCTCTTAACTTTTGTTTCAGAATTAAGAGCCTTTTTTGCAGAAAATACTTATGCAGGTTGCAAGTTGTGTTTAAGTGTGCATTGCCATTAAGTGTGAAATTATTTTTCCTTTTAAGAATTCTGCATTTATAAACCTGCTTGTGAAATATTTATGCAGAAGTATAAGTGAGAGGTTGTGCAAGAAATATTTCAGTCATTTTAACAAGTGTTTGAATTGGTACTTTCATGTTCCTCATTAAGATAGGTGTATCACCCTTTAGAGTTAAATTTTAGTTTCAGTGCAAATCTTTCTTACCATTTTCCTTGTCAAAGCCATAGAATAGTCAATCTTAGGTGATACAAAGTTTAGGAAGCCGACCTTCTCTGGAGATTCACTCCAATTTCTAGGTGACCCACATCCATAGGAGTGTTTCCATGTTCCTCTAGAGTACCAATTTTCTACAAATTAGTAGGGTGCAACTTTTAGAGATAACAGTTTTTGGCATGCCCGAACAGATTGGACTATCATAGTCCACAAGTCCTCTATTCATTGTTGATATTTGGTGTGTATGTCAACAACATCAGCCTTTGGAGGCAATATTCACACACCCGGTGACTCTACAAGTGAAGAATCAGCTAGTTTTAGCAATCCAGGTACATGCAAATAACGAGGTTGGTGCTACTTGTTATTTTTCTACCATTTGAAAGTATTTTCCTAGCACCTGGTGACTCTATTTGGTGTTCTAACTCATATCCTAATGTTTCAAGATTGTTTTAATTATATTCATTCCAAATCAGTTATCTAGACTTGGCTATGTTTCATGTTTTACTTTGCAATGTTTAGTTATCAGCATTGTGATGGTTTTTCACCTCCATTCAATGAAAATCATGCATATGTGCCTCTTACCAACCATATCACACAGAACAGCTTGCTAGTTTTATTCCAAATGATCCTGTAACAGCAGATTACCAGCAGTCCTATCATGTTTTCCACCCTCTCGTCCCTGCTCAATCTCAATATCAGCTGATATATGATCAAATTCAACCCCAAGAAGAGGTTTTTGATTGTAACAGCATGATTATTCACATAATCAACCTCAAGAGCACCCTTACCAGAATGTGTTGAATCTGGTCTGAAAGTTTGACTATGTTGTGGGATTTGAGCCAAAAGCTTGAACATATGAAGATTAGTGACGTTAGTAAGGAGTTCTAACACATGTATTAGATGTTGGTTGACATCGAGAAGTAGAAAAAGATTATCTTGCAGCAGCAAGACTTGGCTGAGCAATCCTTTGTTTATGATCAAGAGTGGGTGACAAAAAGAATATAGTTTGAAGGAAGTCTTGAAGGAGAGATAGCTACTAAAAAGGAGCAAATGAAGTTTTTGTCTGCTCAAGTGCAACGTAGTCAAGCTTACTCAGATTATCAATGCCAAAAAGGGTGTGAAACCCAGGCAGCCCTGCTATTCCTATAAAGTTGAATCATCCTATGAATGAAGAAGGTGTGAATTTTTCTACTCCAACAGCAGTTTCAAAACAGCAACATGACATCAAACAATCTAAGGAGTTGCTGATTGATAATAATCAATATGAAAATGGAGCCTTGGACCATGAAGAAGAGCATAAGTCTGAACCTGACACCATTTTCCAAGTTATGAGCTTTGATATATTCGAGCGTGTTATGCATGAGAAAGCTAATGTTGAGATTTTTAGAGAGATGTGCACAGGCATAATTGAACATTTTTGTTTAATGTTGAGTGACAAGGAACCAGACCTTTTAGGAGAAGTCGACAATCATGATGAACTAGAACAGCAAGTTCACAAGCTTGAACAAGTGCTGAAGCAACAGGAGGGATATGGTCCTGATAGAGAGGTGTTCATTCTCTCAAGTCAAGGAACTTCTCATGAATCTAAATTGCAAGGTCTTAACTCATTGGAGGAGCTTCCTTTCTGCTATATTGAAAAGCTTGAGGTTGATATAATAGTTAAAATTTTGCTTCAAGAGGCTACTTCAATGTTTGAGTTTTTTCCTTCCTTCATTGAAGAAGAAAGTCTTGATTTGAAGTGCACCTCCTTGAGTGATAATGAGGATTTTGAGCCTGAACCAGTTGTCCCTAAGAGCCTTCCAAGAGCTAATAGCTTTGAAGAGTAGTTAGACACCCTAGAGGAAGAGGATTGTCCATTGACCATGGAGGAGGAATCAACATGGCAACTTATTATGAAAGGTGAAGGTAATGATGTTTTTTCTAAGCATCCAAATTATTTTCTCTATAGTCCAAAGTTAGCCATGAAGCAAGACAACCATGAAAAGCAAGAAGAATGTGAAGCAGCCAACAATGGGAGTCCAAGTTTTATCCATTCTAGGGGTCGTCCAATAACATATTTAGCTAATATGGAGGCTATTGAAGTACCAGAGGTCATGCTTGCACCCAAGTATGAGGATGCAATTGAAGAAGCTACTTATTTTGGAGTTGCAACTAAAAGTGATCAAATTCATCTCACTTGTTCAGTCCAGGTCAGCAATAGGCATGATCAAAATCAAGGTGTAAGTGACTTTATTTGCACCTTTCATAAAACATTTCAACAAACTACTAAATATTTGCATGTGTTTCATGTTCTTTCAACAATGTATAATCATGTAATGCATTAGTTGTTGATTAGAAAGGGGTGTTATTTTGCAAAGCCAGTCGATGGTTTTGTTTGACCAGCTTCGTTACTAGTTAGGGTAGATTAGAATAGTTTTCCAAATACAATTTTCAATTCCCTAAGTGTTGTTCAACACAGTTAGGTAGTTTTCCTTCTGAGTTTTGGTAATATTTGAATAAGTTTCCAAGGTATCATGTAGTGTTCTAGTGAGTTATAGCAGTCAGAAATCTATTTGTCCAAGTGTTTTATAAGTCTCTTAGTGACCCTATGCCCAATGGATAAGCTTCAAGCAACTAGTCTGATGTTTAGCAGGAAAACATATAGCATATGTCACCAAAAATGTTACCTAATTTCACTACTAGCTCATTCAGGTAGAGCTTTGATTCAAAAACTTAAAAGGTACATTTCATCTAATCTTTCCTATATTACATTCAAGTGCATAAATGAAATAATTCAAAGGATTATGTTTATCAAATTATTGCATTCATACAAGTGCATGTAACATAAGAAAGATTTACACAAATCTTTTCTAAACAAAGAATTAATCTTTATTGAATGTAAAATGTACATTTTCCCACACAAGTCGTGAGACTAACTTTACTTATTCAAAAGAATTGAAGAAAAATATGTACATGAATAAGTAAATAAAAGTAAATGTGCATATAAGGAGGGAGACCAGTCATTGCCTATGAATGACTAGTTCTGGATGTGTCATCTTGTCCTACTGCTTCCCTAAGCTGCCTCTGCCCTTCCTAGCTCCATGTTACTCCTAGTTCCTGCATCTGGCAAAAACAATGGTGTTAGAGCAATGCTCTAAGCAATGAAAGGTCTCAAACCTTACATGAAAAAACACCTATGCATGTACAAACTAATCTCCAAATGCATTAAATAATCAATGCAAACCTTGGATGTCCTGAGAACAATCAAGCAATCAAACACATCCAAAATATGCATTTATTTTCCTAACATGTTTGTTTCATGTACAGATACAGGTGTCATTTAACACTCATTTTGATTTCAGCATGTGGGGTTAAATGGGCTCCCACGAGGATTGAGCCCAGCATGCCTAATTGAGAAACATTTTTGCTTTCAAACAGTATGAAAAGATAGATACAAGTATAGAAATGATGTGCAAATGTCATCTTGTAGCTATTCATGACGAACATAACCTATAGATACAGGTATGATCAATGAAATTTACAACTAAATTACATACTTTGATCATTGATATAATGGAAATCTCAATATATCGATTGGCCAACAAAGGCCAAAATTCTATTATATACAAGAGCCAATGATATGCTGAAATCAGCATTCAAATAGTATAGATCTGATAAGAAAAACATGATATTATTGCCAAAACAACTCAAATCACAGACCAATTATGTATAGTATGGCTATTTATCATAATAAGCAGCTACAGGATAAGCAATGCAAATCATTGCTTTCATTGATTGAGTTAATATTGTTCAAGTTTGTTTCAGAATTCATTATCAAGATACATGTTGGAATGTTGCTACATTGAGCAAGATACAATAGTGACTTTAAGTCATTATTATTCCAAATTTCAACATGAACATGATGCTCATCAACCAAGGATTAAAGTGTAAATGGAAAGCACAGTGATGCAGCTGAATGAAGTGAAAAGCAAGAATGCCAAAGATAGTCACAAGAGTAGTCATGAAAATGCAGTGTGACAAGAGCAGTAAAGATATAATGTCAAGATTTTATCCAAAGTCTGAGATAGTAAAGATGATGCACAAACTTTCTCAATGGTCTAGAAAAGGAAAGTCCACAGCAAAAAAAAGGAACTGTCATAGAGACTTGCACAATACAGTACAGGGATCTCCTTTATTTTGTCCAAAAATCTAGTTAGGTTCATCCAAGATACCCCAAGACCACTGAGAAGATCAGTGGATACCATCTAGTTTTAAACCTTTTTGGTTAGAAAGAAGCAGTGGTGTGAGATAAATGAATGGATTTAGGGTCTACACAGATTATATGAAAAGTTTGCTATCATGTTTAAGATATGTAGCAACCTATGAAAGAGTGTGGAGGACTGTGTGCTAGTGAAGCCAAAAAGTTATCATAAGAGGTGAGACAGTTGTTGAAGGCTTGTCAAGGACTCCTCTAGCATCAATCTTTTCAGATGTGGGCTAATGTAATAGACAACCAAAAGGAATGAAGGATTGAAATGTTATATCTTAAGCACTGTGACAGTCACAAGAGTACTACACCAAAAAGAAACAACAAAGATGATAGTCACCAGTACCATTGCAGGGATCAAGGAGCAGTCCAGCATCAAAGGTTGTTACAGTCATGACAGAGTCCATCAGGAGAGACTATCAAAGTGCTAAGAGACAGCAGTAAGGTTTTTATAGTTTCCAAAAACTCTGTGAGAGCCTTTTGGCATTTATAAGATCCCTACATGTTTGAAGTATTACAATGTTTTTCAAGGAGTATGGATAGCATTCAGTCAATTTAAGAGTTTTCTAGGTTGTAGAATTTTTTGTTTAAGCATGAGGGTTTCTGAGGTTGGAGGAAGAGATAATGAATTCAAGAGCAAGAAAACTACAAAGGATGGAGGTCTAGATTGTCAAGGTGCTGGTAACATTTAAACACAATGAAGATTAGATGATCCATGACAATAGTTATCAGTCTAAAGAGGAATAGATTCAAGCATGGACAAACCTAAATGCAATTTGAAAGGGTTTTTGAAGTGTTGAAGAGGACTGTAGCAAAAGATCCAGACTAATAGTCTTGACTGGATATCAAAGAAGAAAAATCTATAAACAACAGTCAATAAGATGAGTGTTACCTCAAAAAGCCTAGATAGAGTGTGCAAGGAGTGGCTATATAAGAAAAAGACATACAAAAAGTTTACCATAATATCTTCATCTTTGGGTCAAACTGAACCAGAAAGCAAGCTTGTAAAGCAGTAAGCTTACCTCTCATGGTCGTCGAAGAAACTGTAGCTTTTTGTCATTCTTTTCTTTCTCAAGAATGTCAAGATAATGCTCATATACTAGAGAGGAGACAAGAAAGACAAGAAAAGTGTCATAAGAAGCTCAATACAATAGAGAAAGCTCAAGGCTACGGCCTGAATGTCAAAAGAATGGAGCAGAAGATGATGAAATGCCATATGAAAGTCACAGAGCTAAACTCACCTTCGTTGTTGCATCAAAATGCCAAAGTGAAACCTCAGGAAATGACAGTTATGGCAGTAAGATCCAGAAAAACCCTGAGCAAACCCTTTCTCCATGGCGGTGCACAGTTGAATGAGACAGCAAATGGCCAAGTGAGGAGGGTAGACTTTATTTTTTGCTCCAAAAACCCTAATCGACTGAGGGTCTTTTTGACCTTTGTTTTAAAAAGAAAATCATTTGTTATCCGAATGCAACAATGGGTCAACAACATGTAAATCATTATACCTAGTGCAAATGGAGGAAGCCCACGAGACCCTTTTTGCCTTCTTTTTTTTTTTAACAAAGTCAAACAAGATAATAATAACCTTTGCCCCCAATATATCTCCTTAGACACATGGTCAAAGGTCTAAGTTATTTTTTGCATTTCATTTATCAAATGTAAGGCATGTGGTTAAAGTGTTATTATTATAAAACACTTAATCAAGATGTTTTTCTTTTAAATGCATAAATAGGATGCGATGCCTTTTGAGGCTTTTATGAGTTAAGTCCTTATATTTTGCAACCATATGGGGTAGTTGAAGAAGTTAGTAGACAAAAGGAGAGCATCTAGGAGGTTTTTATTGCTTTTGTGAGCTTTTTAGGGTTGTTTGATGAGTCATCTTGATGGACCTAGTCATGTTTGACTTTTTCACTCATGGTGGGCTCTTTTGGTAAAGTTTGAGTGGCTATTTTCTAGGCTTTTTGGAGGCATCTGACCCAAGATAGTTGGGAAGTCCTTCTTTAGTGGGTTTTTGGAGGGAGATGAGGGATATAGTCATTTTGGTGACTCATTTGTAAACAGTTCTGATTATGCAATTTGGAGAGACTTGTGATTTTGACATCCTTGCTCAAATTTTTTGGCATTTTTTGTAACTCATTTTCAGTTTACTTGATATGGAATATAGTGGAGACCTTCAATGCCATTGATTGGAGTTTATGCCTACTTGTATTATGCATTTTTGTGCTTATCAACTGATTTGGTAGAGTTATATGTGAAGTAAGTTTATTTCCTCTTAACTTTTGTTTCAAAATTAAGAGCCTTTTTTGCATAAATTACTTATGCAGGTTGCAAGTTGTGTTTAAGTGTACATTGCCATTAAGTGTGAAATTATTTTTCCTCTTAAGAATTCTGCATTTATAAACCTGCTTGTGAAATATTTATGCAAAAGTATAAGTGAGAGGTTGTGCAAGAAATCTTTCAGTCATTTTAACAAGTGTTTGAACTGGTACTTTCATGTTCCTCATTAAGATAGGTGTATCACCCTTTATAGTTAAATTTTAGTTTCAGTGCAAATCTGTATTACCATTTTCCTTGTCAAAGCCATAGAATAGTCAGTCTTAGGTGATACAAAGTTTAGGAAGCCGACCTTCTCTGGAGATTCACTCCAATTTCTAGGTGACCCACAGCCATAGGAGTGTTTCCATGTTCCTCTAGAGTACCAATTTTCTACAAATTGGTAGGGTGCAACTTTCAGAGATAACAATTTTTGGCACACATGGTGGGATAGGTTGGACTATCATAGTCCACAAGTCCTCTATTCATTGTTGATATTTGGTGTGTATGTCAATAACATCAGCCTTTGGAGGCAATATTCACACACATGGCGACTCTACAAGTGAAGAATCGGCTGGTTTTAGCAATCCAGGTACATGCAACTAACGAGGTTAGTGCTACTTGTTATTTTTCTACCATTTGAAAGTATTTTCCTAGCACCTGGTGACTCTATTTGGTGTTCTAACTCATATCCTAATCTTTCAAGACTGTTTTAACTATATTCATTCCAAATCAGTTATCTAGACTTGGCTATGTTTCATGTTTTCCTCTTGCAATGCTTAGTTATCAGCACTGTGATGGTTTTTCACCTCCATTCCATAAAAATCATGCATATGTGCCCTCTTACCAACCATATCACACAGAATAGCTTGCTGGTTTTATTCCAAATGATCCTGTAACAGCAGATTACCAACAGTCCTATCATGTTTTCCACCCTCCCATCCCTGCTCAATCTCAATATCAGCTGATATATGATCAAATTCAACCCCAAGAAGAGGTTTTTCATGCTAACTAGCATGATTATTCACATAATCAACCTCAAGAGCACCCTTACTAGAATGTGTTGGATCCGATCTGAAAGTTTGACTGTGTTGTGGGATTTGAGCCAAAAGCTTGAACATATGAAGTTTTGTGACGTTAGTAAGGAGTTGTCACACATGTATTGGATGTTGGTTGACATCGAGAAGCAGAAAAAGATTATCTTGCAGCAACAAGACTTGGCTGAGCAATCCTTTGTTTATGATCAAGAGTGGGTGACAAAAAGAATACAGTTTGAAGGAAGTCTTGAAGGAGAGATAGCTGCTAAAAAGGAGCAAATGAAGTTTTTGTCTGCTCAGGTGCAAAGTAGTCGAGCTTACTCAGATTATCAATGCCAAAAAGGGTGTGAAACCTAGGCAGTCCTTTCTATTCCTATAAAGTTGAATCATCCTATGAATGAAGAAGGTGCAAATTTTTCTACTCCAGCAGCATTTTCAGAATAGCAAGAGGACATCAAACAATTTGAGGAGTTGTTGATTGACAATAATCAGTATGAAAATGAAGCCTTGGACCATGAAGAAGAGCATAAGTTTGAACCTGACACCATTTTCCAAGTTATGAGCTTTGATATATTCAAGCATGTTATGCATGAGAAAGCTAATGTTGAGCTTTTTGGAGAGATGTGCATAGGCATAATTGAACAGTTTTGTTCAATGTTGAGTGACAAGGAACAGACCTTTTAGGAGAAGTCGACAATCATGATGAACTAGAACAGCAAGTTCACAAGCTTGAACAAGTGCTAAAGCAACATGAGGGATATGGTCCTGATAGAGAGGTGTTCATTCTCTCAAGTCAAGGAACTTCTTATGAATCTGATTTGCAAGGTCTTAATTGGTTGGAGGAGCTTCCTTTCTATTGTACTGAAGAGCTTGAGGCTTATATATCAATTAAAAGTTTGCTTCAAGAGGATACTTCAATGTTTGAGTTTTTGCCTTCCTTCATTGAAGAAGAAAGTCTCGATTTGAAGTGTACCTCCTTGAGTGATAATGAGGATTTTGGGCCTGAACAATTGTCCCTAAGAGCCTTCTAAGAGCTGATAGCTTTGAAGAGTTGTTAGACACCCTAGAGGAAGAGGATTGTCCATTGACCATGGAGGAGGAATCAACATGGCAACTTATTATGCAAGGTGAAGGTAATGATGTTTTTTCTAAGCATCCAGATTATTTTCTCTATAGTCCAAACTTAGCCATGAAGCAGAACAACCATTAAAAGTAGGAAGAATGTGAAGCAACCAACAATGGAAGTCCAAGTTTTATCCGTTCTAGGGGCTGCTCAATCAGATATTTAGCTAATATGGAAGCTACTGAAGTACCAGAGGTCATCCTTGCACCCAAGTATGAGGATGCAATTGAAGAAGAAACTTATTTTGGAGTTGCAACTGAAAGTGATCACATTCAGCTCACTTGTCCAATCCAGGACAGCAATAGACATGATCAAAATCGAGGTGTAAATGATTTTATTTGCACCCTTCATGAAACATTGCAACAGTCTACTGAATATTTGCACGTGTTTCATGTTCTTTCAGCAATGTATAATCATGTAATGCATCAGTTGTTGATTAGAAAGGGGTGTTATTTTGCAAAGCTAGTTGATGGTTTTGTTTGACTAACTTCTTTGCTAGTTAGGGTAGATTAGAATAGTTTTCCAAATACAGTTTTCAATTCCGTAAGTGTTGTTCAACACAGTTAGGTAGTTTTCCTTCTGAGTTTTGGTAATGTTTGAATAAGTTTCCATGGTATCATGTAGTGTTCCAGTGAGTTACAACAGTCAGAAATCTATTTGTCCAAGTGTTTTAGAAGTCTCTGAGTGACCCTATGCCCAATGGATAAGCTTCAAGAAACTGGTTTGATGTTTAGCAAGCAAACATATAGCAAGTGTCGCCAAAAATGTTACCTAATTTCACTACTAGCTCATTCAAGTAGACCTTTGATTCAAAAACTTAAAAGGTGCATTTCATCTAATCTTTCCTATATTACATTCAAGTGCATAAATGAAATAATTCAAAGGATTATGTTTATCAAATTACTGCATTCATACAAGTGCATGTAACATAAGAAAGATTTACACAAATCTTTTTTGAACAAAGAATAAATCTTTATTGAATGTAAAATGTACATTGTCCCACACAAGCCGTGAGACTAACTTTACTTATTCAATAGAATTGAAGAAAAATATGTACATGAATAAATAAATAAAACTAATTGTGTGCATATAAAGAGGGAGTCCAGTTATTGCCTGAGAATGACTGGTTTTGGATGTGTCATCTTGTCCTGCTACTGCCCCAAGCTGCCTTTGCCCTCCCTAGCTCCATGTTGCTCCTAGTTCCTGCATTTGGCAATAACAATGGTGTTAGAGCAATGCTCTAAGCAATGAAAGGTCTCAAACCTTACATGAACAAACACCTATGCATGTACAAATTGATCTCCAAATGCATTAAATAAGCAATGCAAACCTTGGAAATCCTAGAGAACAATCAAGCAACCAAACACATCCAAAATATGCATTTATTTTCCTAACATGTTTGTTTCATGTGCAGATACAAATGTCATTTAACACTTATTTTGATTTCAGCATGTGGGGTTAAATGGGCTCCCACGAGGGTTGAGTCCAGCATGCCTAATTGAGAAACATTTTTTCTTTCAAACAGTATGAAAAGACAAATACAAGTACAGAAATGATGTGCAAATGTCATCCTGTAGCTATTTATGACGAACATAACCTACAAATACAGGTATGATCAATGAAATTTACAACTGAATTACATACTTTGATCATTGATATAATGGAAATCTCAATATATCAATTGGCCAACAAAGGCTAAATTTCTATTATATACAAGAGCCAATGATATGCTGAAATCAGCATTCAAATAGTACAAATCTGATAAGAACAACATGATATTATTGCCAAAAAAACTCAAATCACAGACCAATCATGTATAGTATGGCTATATATCATAATGAGCAGCTACAGGATAAGCAATGCAAATCATTGCTTTCATTGATTGAGTTCATATTGTTCAAGTTTGTTTCAGAATTCATTATCAAGATACATGTTGGAATGTTGCTACATTGAGCAAGATACAATAGTGACTTTAAGTCATTATTATTCCAAATTTCAACATGAATATGATGCTCATCAGCCAAGGATTAAAGTGTAAATGGAAAGCACAGTGATGCAGCTAAATGAAGTGAAAAGCAAGAATGCCAAAGACAGTCACAAGAGCAGTCATGAAAATGCAGTGTGACAAGAGCAGTAAAGATATAATGTCAAGATTTTATCCAAAGTCTGAGACGGTAAAGATGATGCACAAACTTTCTCAATGGTCTAGAAAAGGAAAGTCTGCCTCAAAAAAAGGAACTGTCATAGAGACTTGCACAATATAGTACAGGGATCTCCTTTATTTTGTCCAAAAATCCAGTCAAGTTCATCCAAGATGCCCCAAGACCACTGAGAAGAACAGTGCATACCATCTAGTTTTAAACCTTTTTGGTTAGAAAGAAGCAGTGGTGTGAGATAAATGAATGGATTTAGGGTCCACATAGATTATATGAAAAGTTTGCTATCATGTTTAAGATATGCAGCAACCTATGAAAGAGTGTGGAGGACTATGTGCTAGTGAAGCCACAAAGTTATCATAAGAGGTGAGACAGTTGTTGAAGGCTTGTCAAGGACTCCTCTAGCATCGATATTTTCAGATGTGGGCTAATGTAATAGACAACAAAAAGGAATGAAGGATTGAAATGTTATATCTTAAGGACTGTGACAGTCACAAGAGTACTACACCAAAAAGAAATAATAAAGATGATAGTCACCAGTGCCATTGCAGGGATCAAGGAGCAATCCAGCATCAAAGGTTGTTACAGTCATGACAGAGTCTATTAGGAGAGACTGTCAAAGTGCTAGGAGATAGCAGTAAGGTTTTTATAGTTTCCAAAAGCTTTGTGAGAGCCTTTTGGCATTTATAAGATCCCTACATGTTTGAAGTATTACAATGTTTTTCAAGGAGTATGGATAGCATTCAGTTAGTTTAAGAGTTTTCTAGGTTGTAGAATTTTTTGTTTAAGCATGAGGGTTTTTGAGGTTGGAGGAAGAGATAATGAAT
Organism: Cunninghamia lanceolata; assembly: GCA_027924645.1. NCBI lineage: Eukaryota > Viridiplantae > Streptophyta > Pinopsida > Cupressales > Cupressaceae > Cunninghamia > Cunninghamia lanceolata. The sequence goes on along the minus strand of BSBN01000090.1, from coordinate 22,103,906 downwards.
TCAAGAGTAAGTAAATTACAAAGGATGGAGGTCTAGACTGTCAAGGTGCTGGAAACATTTAAACACAATGAAGATTCAATGATCCATGATAGTAGTTATCAATCTAAAGAGGAATAGATTAAAGCATGGACAAACCTAAATGCAAGTTGAAAGGGTTTTGAAGTGTTGAAGAGGACTGTAGCAAAAGATCCAGACTAACAGTCTTGACTGATTATCAAAGAAGAAAAATCTATAAACAACAATCAATAGGATGACTGTTACCTCAAAAAGCCTAGACAGAGTGTGCAAGGAGTGGCTATATAAGAAAAAGACATACAGAAAGTTTACCATAATATCTTCATCTTTGGGTCAAACTGAACCAGAAAGCAAGCTTGTAAAGCAGTAAGCTTACCTCTCATGGCTGTCGAGGAAACTGTAGCTTTCTATCGTTCTTTTCTTTTTCAAGAATGTTAAGATAATGCTCATATACCATAGAGGAGACAAGAACGACAACAAGAAGAGTGTCATAAGAAGCTCAACACAACAAAGCAAACTCAAGGCCGTGGCCTGAATGTCAAAAGAATGGAGCAAAAGATGATGAAATGCCATATGAAAGTCACAGAGCTAAACTCACCTTCGTTGCTGCATCAAAATGCCAAAGTGAAACCTCAGGAAATGATAGTTATGGCAGTAAGATCCATGAAAACCCTGAGAAAACCCTTTCTCCATGGCAGCGCATAGTTGAATGAGATAGCAAATGGCCCAAGTGAGGAGCAATATTTGGGTAAACTTTCTTTTTTGCTCCAAAAACCCTAATTGACTGAGGATCTTTTTGAGCTTTGTTTTAAAAAGAAAATCATTTGTTATCTGAATGCAACAATGGGTCAAAAATCATTATACCTAGTGCAAATGGAGGAAGCCCACAAGACCCTTTTTGCCTTCTTTTTCTTTTTAATAGAGTCAAACAAGATAATAATAACCTTTGCCCCCCATATATCTCCTTAGACATGTGGTCAAAGGTCTAAGTTATTTTTTGCATTTCATTTATCCAATGTAAGGCATGTGGTTAAAGTGTCGTTATTATAAAACACTTAATCAAGATGTTTTTCTTTCAAATGCATAAATAGGATGCCACGCCTTTTGAGGCTTTTATGAGTTAAGTCCTTATATTTTGCAACCATATGGGGTAGTTGAGGAAGTTAGTAGACAAAAGGAGAGCATCTAGGAGGTTTTTATTGCTTTTGTGAGCTTTTTAGGGATTATTTGATGAGTCATCTTGATGGACCTAGTCATGTTTGACTTTTTCACTCATGGTGAGCTCTTTTGGTGAAGTTTGAGTGGCTATTTTCTAGGCTTTTTGGAGGCATCCGACCCAAGACAGTTGTGAAGTCCTTTAGTGGGTTTTTGGAGGGAGATGAGGGATATAGTCATTTTGGTGACTCATTTGTAAACAGTTCTGATTATGCAATTTGGAGAGACTTGTGATTTTGACATCCTTGCTCAAATTTTTGGCATTTTTTGTAACTCATTTTCAGTTTACTTGATATGGAATACAATGGAGACCTTGAATGCCATTGATTGGAGTTTATGCCTACTTGTATTATGCATCTCTGTGCTTATCAACTGATTTGATAGAGTTATCTGTGAAGTAAGTTTATTTCCTCTTAACTTTTGTTTCAAAATTAAGAGCCTTTTTTGCAGAAAATATTATGCAGGTTGCAAGTTGTGTTTAAGTGTGCATTGCCATTAAGTGTGAAATTATTTTTCCTCTTAAGAATTCTGCATTTATAAACCTGCTTGTGAAATATTTATGCAGAAGTATAAGTGATAGGTTGTGCAAGAAATCTTTCAGTCATTTTAACAAGTGTTTGAACTGGTACTTTCATGTTCCTCATTAAGATAGGTGTATCACCCTTTAGAGTTAAATTTCAGTTTCAGTGCAAATCTTTCTTACCATTTTCCTTGTCAAAGCCATAGAATAATCAGTCTTAGGTGATACAAAGTTTAGGAAGCCAGCCTTCACCGAAGATTCACTCCAATTTCTAGGTGACCCACAGCCATAGGAGTGTTTCCATGTTCCTCTAGAGTACCAATTTTTTGCAAATTGGTAGGGTGCAACTTTCAGATATAATAAGACTATAATCATTTGGATTTCAAGGAGATGATAATTATTGTAGATGTGTAGAATAATCACTGAATGAAGGAGAATGATCCTGAGATTTGTGGGTTATGGGTCCACAATATAACTTAGCATAGATTTATGTAACAACTTTGTCGTAGTTTGATAGGTATTGATTTTAACTAAGTTCCTCAGATCTTAAGAAGAGACTCTTGGAAGAAATCATCTCATTATTTTAATAGATCAATTTGTGAGCTATAAGGTTGATCCATAGTCATCAAAGAGTCCAAGTGTAAGATGACAAATCTATGTTGCCAAGGATTTTATTGACTCTATGTGAGATCATGAGAGATTGTAGGCTCACCTTATGGATTCTTGAGTAATGGAATTTTACATGAGGTCCTTTAGGTTGAATCCCATTCTAGACATTAATGAGTTTGTATTATAAGGTTCATTATGCATAGGAACTTAGCAATGGTATGGTGACTGTGTCTACTTTAATTTTACTTTTGAGATATCTTTTATTAACATTTATAAGGGTATAGATATTGATACTTGTGTTAGTGGTGGATGTCCTTGAATAATTGTGATCATGTTAGGTTAGGTCACCACATTGTATTAGTCCCATGAAAAGATGGAAGTAATAGTAGAAGGCAAAGTTGTATGACAAGCCCTAGTGAAAAGTGAACCTAGCACTTACATTTCAGTGTCAAGGCATAATGTTCTAATCATTATATGTAGACTAGGATTTGCAAGAACTAAATTTGTGGGTGGTATTGCTTAAACCAACTCAGCTATTATAGTGTAACTATATATAGTGTTGTAAATTCTTAACAATGATAACAAAGGACTTAATAGTCTTGTGAACCATGATTGTGTTAATCAAGAAAGAATTATGAGAGAGAAAAATTACTTTTGTCTATATCATAATGAGTGAGGCTCCTTAGTTTAACACTTAATAGAAAACACCATCTACAAAATGACAATACTAAGTTGTAGTTGATGACAAACATGAATGATGAATTCATCTTGAAAATTCAGAGAGATAAATTTGTAGAGAAGGTGAATTCAATCGTAGAAGTGTATAATAAATGATGATATGTTAGCACGGGAGCAATCAATGAGGGATAAGATTATCATCGAAGAGAAAATTCATGTTGAAGTTTATGTTTAAGTTATAATAGACAGAGTACACATAAGTAGTGTAAGTACTTATCATTCACAGGATGGCAGGATGACTGCTCTGATACCACTTGTAATGTCCCTTATAAGAAGCCTCTTATTTTTAACCTTGCACAAAAGAAAAACTTCTTAAAGGAAACATTAGTAATAAATAAGATCAATAAATCATATTAAAATAACCAAATTAGGATTAGTAACCACAATCAATATCATCATAAATCAGTAATTCAAATATTCAATTCTTAATCATTCCATTTGAACCTCATGATATACTTGGGGTTGTCCACTATGCGTTAATCTTATCCATTTATAAACCCAAGTCGAGATGGGGTATAGATATAGGGCGTAGGTTAATAACATTTGGCCCAAGGGCTTCTTCGCACGCCCGGCAATCCCTCACCACGTGGCTCAAGGGGCTTCTTCACACACCCGGTGATCCCTCACCGACTTGAGTAAGCCTATCTCCATTGTCGTATGCCCAAAGGCTTTGCCACACGTCCGGTGGTCCCTCACCGTTTGGCTCAAGTTGGCTTCGCCACACGCCTAGCAGTCCTTCGCCATTAGCTTTGCCACACGCCCGGTGGTCCCTCGCTAAACTTGAGAATCACCTGCCAAAAGAGTCTTATCATAAACTATTGTTCTTCCCTAGTCTAAACCATACTCTCACCGGATGGTTGATAGATTAACGTTATAATTTGAGACACTTAGACCCTAGTATATCATGATTAGAACTAGGACTCGTACCTTATAAGAAACTTGTCCTTATGATCTCGGGATCCATGGATCACGAGATAATGCTTTGATCACATCGTTCCTCTACGAAAACTTATCATTGTACCATCTCATGGTCAAGTATAATACATTGATTATCACGTGTATATATAGCATTTATCTTTATGACATCATTTTATTATTCCTTATGAGACTTGGACCTTATCCATGATATCATCATAAACATTCTCTTTCTTTACATTTATCATAGTGAGAATATATATATAAATGTATTACTATAAGACATCTTAACTTCAGGGAAAGTGACATACCTTTGTATGATTCGTTGGGTCTGCTATATATATTTATTAATGTTGGCTGATACAAATGCCTTCGTTGATCTGTATAAGTGTTATGCTGATGAAAGATATGATCTGCTCTTGAGATTCGACGAATACAAATATTAAGTGAACTTCAATAATACAATGTTGATCGTTATTCAAAGTTCTGTATATCTGCTATTGTATGTATTGTTTAAATATCATATGTGAGATTGTATGTAATGAATGAGATGAAATCTTCGATGATTGATGCTGACCAAACGATGTTGTGTTATTGATTGCTGAGTCCTTTCCATGCAATGTTGATAGATTTGAATTGTATTCCATGTTTGATTATGTAATATATTGAATTGTCCCTTGAATGAGTAAAGTGATTTCTTCTCCTACTGAGATGTTGGAGTGTATGGTTCCTAAATATTGTCCGCTGCCTAAGATCGCAGCCCTCTAATCAGTCGCATCCTTTGGTGACTCTAACTTCTAATTGTTATGTGGAGTAACAATCTTAATCAGTACTGGCTATAATATAATCGTTGTCTTCTTTAGTATAGGGTAATAATTAACATATGTGTTGCCCTAACAGCGATCCTTGCCTTTCTTACGTGCTTCCTTGTATACATTGTCCGCTTCATATGGTGATCGCATTACTTGTCTTCATTTGTTGTTTGGAATAAATCATAAGATTGCATAACTTGTATTAACCGGTGGAATCTCCCAATTCGATACCCTTTGTCCTTTTTTTAAAGGAGCGCTCCTTATAAGGATCGCATCATAGTCTTAAGTCATTTGATATTATGAATGGTTGACTTTAAATGATCATAGCTATAATATTAATATTATATTTATATATATATATATAGTTAATTATTAATGTTTATATAATTATATTTGTTATTTATATATATATTTTATATATTATTTTTATATTAATTTATGATATTGCTTTAGGATTTATATAGTACTTAATCCATTATTCAAATATATTAAATCTGTCTTTAATTTGAATGAATAATAATCGATTAATATGGGGACATGACAACCAGTGAGTTGCACTAATTGTTTTCTTATCCACATCCTGATTTTTGTATGCTCTCACTTTGTCTGCATCGGGATCTTTGTGATCAGAAAGACATTGGGTATGTGTTGAACATATAAATTTGGTGAAATTGTGCTAACAGTCCAATTAGGGACATTACACTAAAGAACCATCTAATTTACATATTACCTTATAAACTCATTTACAACCAATCGACTTCTTATTTTGAGGTTAGTTAGACAACATCCAAGCCTTGTTTTACATCAAGGTCCCAAATTCAACCTTTATGGCAACTTTTTGTTTGGGATTTCCCTATAAAACAATAGAAATAAGAGCAAAATTCACTTGCTTAGAACCTTGCATGCTTTGTTTCTTTGATTGTGTAGATTGGCCTTCCATTGCCTATGGCAATTCATCCTCCCAAAGATCTTTCATCATGGTATAAAACCACTTCAGTCTTTGTTGTTAGTTCCCTCAATTTGTTTATGAAGCTTGGTTATCACCATGATCTTCATCAAGTCCCTCCTAGAACTTTACTTTTTTTCAATGTTCCCTATTCTAAGTCTTGTTTCATTTCAACACCAAAACTTGTTCCAAAATTATTAGTAATACTTAGATATGATACTATCTGTAGATTTACTATTAATCAAGAAGAAAGATATCTTCTCATCCACAACATCTCAATTAATAACAATTTTGTTTGTAGAGACATCTAAGTGCTTGTATGTTTTTTATTGCTCACTATAGCAAACAAACATATTTTTTTGCTTTTTGCATCCAATTTGCTTCTTTTTTTTGTCAGAATAAATGCAAAGGCAACACATCAAAAAATACAACATTTACTTATCTATGGTCTCTTACCTAATCATGCTTCCTTGAGAAAGAAAGAAAGAAAGAAATCACATTAATGTCCACAGACGACCAAAAGTAGGCCAAGGGGACTCGAGAGTACATTAGATTACAATAGAAAGTTCTAGGAAGAGAAACCCAAAGAGGCCCACAAAGGGGAAGAACAAAAGACAAAAATACAATACTGTTGGGGATTGCCAACACATTTGGCCAAGAACATTTGGTTAAGAAACCAATACATATAGCCAAGTAGGGGGAACAAGAACCCCAAATAGCATAAAATGAGGAGTAGAGAAAGATAGGAAAATCTCATCAAGTATCACAGTTTGGGCTTGAAATGTAGGAGTCACTGATGTCATCATCAATCACTTTGAAAGGATTGATACAATATTTGATAGTGCTTGGGGAATGCCTAAGGCCAAGAGGGCGAAGCTAGGGTATTATAAGAGGAAACAACTACTCCTTTTAGAATCACACCTAACACCCAAGACCAAAGAAACTCTCGTAGTTGTGAAAAAGCTTGTAATATGTGTCCCCGTGGTTGTGGGGCAGGCCAAAACAGAGTTGGTTGTGGTGGAGGCTAGAACAAAGTAGATCTGTAGTTGTCAAGAAAGAGCTAAATCAAGTTGCCAAGAAGCAAAACCACATTGATGAGGGAGAATGTGTAGGGGCAAAATTCGTGAGAAATGTTGTCTCATAAATCTATCTCTGTCTATGTGTGAAGTATAAGCATTCAAGAGTTATTTAGAGATGCTAGTCCCCTATATGGGCTAGAGGGAGGTGATCAACCTTGGGACTCTATGATACTTAGAGATCTCCTGTAAGGATCTTGACAACCTCTCGTAGATAAAGGGCCAAACATTATTGGTCTAGATATCTAAAGAAAGTAGAAAGAGTGTTGCTTGAGACCTTGTAGAAGCAATAGTATTTTCCCTGAATCTCATAGTAAATGGGAAATCTAAAGATGAAGTGCTCCTTAGTCTCCACCTCCTGGAGGGAGAAAAAACGACAAATCCAATCTTGGCAAAGAATATGGTGATTTGTCTCAACTTGTAACTAGAAACACACCCTCAATTGTTCAAGGGGAAACCTCAAGCCATGTGACCAGTGATGTTGAAGATAGTGAAGATGAAATAAGATGTCATCTTCCACCTGTGAAAAAGCTTCATGTAAGAAGCGAGCTTTGGGTTGAGTGGCATAAGAGGGGAGGTCAAAGTGACCTAGATGTGTTGTTTGTAAATGTCCTCTCTAGCAACTTTAATCATGGTCTCCTTAGAAGAAAGGCGCTGAGTAGGAGCATCCAAGGAATTACATGAAAGGAGGTAGTCTATCAATAGAGATGCCAATAGAAATAAGCAATGTAGTCTCTAAGTACCAACAATGCTAGTGCCTGGTGAGGACCAATGAAGTAGTGGGAACAAGTGAAACGAGTGAAGCAATCCTCTCTAAAGACCAAAGTGTTGAGAGTAATATCCTGTAATGCATATGAGGACATTGGTTAAGAATGTAGATCAATATATTCACAACTTCTACTCAATATTGTTATGCCACATTTCGATTATGCACCATCCACCTTGCCATCTCCATAACTATATTGTTCCACCTTTCCATTCCTCTTGGAGCTCTCTTGAAACTCTTTTGAGTCAAGCCTTCCTCCATTATCAGACATGGGAGTCTTGATTTGTCTATCTATTTGCTTTTGCACCAAGGCTTTAAATGCTTACAAACTGAGAAAACCATTTTGACTTATGTTTCAGTAAATAGATCCGCATTTTCTTGAAAAAGTGATCAACTAATAGCAAAAAAAACCTTTGTTGCATACATAGCAGGTGTCTTCATTGAACCACACAAATCAATATGTATAGGTCCAAGAGTCTTGGCACGTCATGCTTTCTCAATATCAAAAGTCAAATCTATTTTCCCATTTGTTACCTTGAAAGTTTAATAAAATATTAGGATTCTTGTTATTTCACTAATAGATAGAAGATTTGTATTCATGCTTGGAACATATCAACATTCTTAAAAGCATAGCTCGTAGTATTGTTTACTGTAACATGGAAATCTCCATGTCCTTCAACATAGTGAGTCCATCCATCCGCCTAATGTAACAGATTCACTTCTGCTCTTATCCTCAGCAAAAGTTACAGACTTTCAACACTGTCGTATGTAGTGTCTGGATGCCTGAGTCAAAATAGCAGAATGCGGACTTGGCTGACTGCTCCTGGGTTCCAACAAATGAAAACTCTTGTTACCTCTTGCTCATAACCCTTAGCAACATTTGCATGTTTTGATCCCCTTCGTCATGCCACATTAGTTTTTTTTTTTTTTTTTTCTGGTAATTTCTATTAACATTTCCAGGCTCATGATAGTAAATATATTTCCATTTTGATCTCGTTGATATATTGTTGTCTTTGAAGGAGTCATTTTGTGAATTGCTAGTGCTGTGCTTGTCTTTGCCTTTGATCCTGGCACTGACTGGACTCTTTGTATTGTTGTAGGTTGATGCTTCCATCTGGTTCTGCCTCCACCACTTTCACAAAAGAAGTGTTGATAAGTTCTCGAAGTCAAGTGTTTACGTCTCTACAATAAGATGTAGGGGTTCCGCAAAAAGATCATAGGATGATGACACAGCTTCATAAGACCTAAGCTACCATAGCTTCATCATTCACTGGTTTCTTAATAGAATACGGTTGGTCACTAAGATCCTTCAGTTGCAACAAATATTCACAGATGGATCCTCCTTCCTGTAACTAGAAAAAACAAGGGATTCTTTAGATACAATGCCTGCCCAACTTCTGATGTCTGGAATCCATTCTTTAGGTTCACCCACAATGTTGGTGCCAAATTTGCATTCAATGCTTCAGGTACTAATTCACCTGCAACTGACAACTTTAGAAGCACTAAAGCTTCTTTATCTTTATATATCCTGTCAAAAAAATTGGGATTGTCAACTGGTTTCTGCTTTGTTTAACACAATCTGATCGAGGTTATTTTGTGACTTAACAAACTCCACTTTTTCTGGTTGCTTTTTGAGACTCGGGCAAAACTAAGTATTTTGTATTGGCCAGCCATAGTTTTAACCCCTAACAAACGATGATGATGACAGGGACTTTTGTTTACACCATTCCAATGACCTCAAACACGAGAACTTGTACAGAATGAAGGTTATAAAACCTTACCTAGAGGCCCCTTTAAAATGTATTTTGATCTGCTGTCAAAATAAAAGCTTTAATTAAAATTCTTAACTAATATTCCCTTCCCCTTGATTCAAAAATCAAACAAAAATGTTCCATAAGATAAAAGCAAACAAACTTTAGATTGCTTATCTTTTATACTTATCTTACAAAAAGGATGTGCAGGTGAAGTGGAAAATTCTTTAGATGTGACTCATTGGAGAAGCAAGTAAGACAATTGACTAGGAGATACCATTACAAAATTATAATGCATCCCGCACAAAGCCAATGCCTTTCTTAAACGCCTATCTAATCAGTGGGAATTGAGCCATGCACACCTTCCTGACAGCACCCTCACACATGTTGCTACTGTGTTTCTACCTGCTGTTTGCTTTTGCTGCTGTGCATTTTTTGAGGACAGTTTCTGCCTCTTAACAAGATGTTGCCTATCTCACTATGCCCACAGATTTTCCCTCCTTACTACTATTATTGCACTTTACAGTACCCTGAGAAAAGGCTCACAAAAGTCTTACATAAACAAAAGGGGCAATATAGAACAGCAAGGTAAGCAGACTCTCACACAGGAAAAGCAGATGAATGGCTATGATTGCATATAAGCTTGAAGGCACAGGTTCATCCGTAAACAGGGAGGAAATTCCTTACTATGCTATGAGTAAACAGATTCTCAATGCCAGGAACTCTTCAAACGCCCTAAACCATTTACAATGGTTGTCAAATGAACATGTACATGTACAAATCAAGGAAACATAGAGATCTTCACACACGTGGAATCACAAATGGAAATATACACACACATTGAACACACATTTTGCCCTGGAAAAAACCACCATAGGGCAAAAAAAATCCAGCTCTAGAGAGCAATTTACCCTCCATTCCAGTATCAAAAGGATGGTACAGATATTTATAATGGCAACAATGAGCTCACACAAGTATACGGCCTCTTTACACCTACGTCACACTCTCACCTCACTTGGGCTTGCATTCACACTTGCAACTGTCATGAAGATGGACTACAACCACCATACAATGAGAGCAAACCTCTTCCCCAACATGGAAAGCAACAGATGACCTCTTCAACTTCCCAAACATGCAAGGATGGAAAGCCAATCGACCCAATTGAAGATCAAGTGCAAAAACGTTGCAAATTCTACTTGTTGCCCTTGTCAGGACATGTTCGCTGCTTGTTGCAGAGAAGAGTTTGCCACTTCTGAGGTGTTTGCCCCCCATGCAAACTTGCAAACTCACCAAAGTGGGTCTTCTGGATTGTTTTGGGATTTGCATCTTTAGATGAAGGCTTCTCAAAGATGCCCCATTCCATCCCTGATCTTCCTTAGTCATTATGACAATCTTCTTGCACAGGTATGATAATGAATATCTCCTCTTAGCTTCTTGACTACACTCCAACGAGCTTGGAATGTGACCCCAAAGTTCCAGCATATCATTGGAGCTGATTTTTCAAATCATAGCCTTATTAGGACTTCTTGCAACATGACTTGGCGACAACAATGCCAAGCCAACTCGTCCTCCAACCAAAGATGAATCAACCATGGCACTCTGCCTCTTGATTGATCCTTGCAACACATCCACAAAACTGAAAGGAAAAAGACTATATACCCTTGAAGGTGTCACCTTGATCTAAGGCTTGGAGCTAATTTTTCAAATCATAGCCTTATTAGGACTTCTTGCAACATGACTTGGCGACAACAATCCCAAGCCAACTCGTCCTCCAACCAAAGATGAATCAACCATGGCACTCGGCCTCTTGATCCTTGCAACACATCCACCAAACTGAAAGGAAAAAGACTATATACCCTTGAAGGTGTCACCTTGATCTTAGGCTCGACTTCTTTCTCAAAATGTACATGTTTGCTCTCTTTTTACAGCCCTGTATCTCATTGCACGTGGTGCCCCTTAACTTGCTCTTCTAGATGCATCTGAGACTTCACAACAGTTCCCTGAACATCCTATTCATGCACAAAATATTCCTCTTTTGTTGGAGAAACAGACCTTCCCGTAGCACCGATTAGCCTATTAGTATTTGAGGTAGTAGCAATTGTAATCTTTGATCTACCAAAAGAAGAATTCACAAAGAAACACTTGCCATTTAACTGAAGCATGTACTGATTCTTGTGCTTAAAGTAAATAGCATCCCTTGTGTACAGATAATTGCTACCAAGAGTAACATCACTTACCTCTAATAGCACAACATCAACCAGTACTTCATCCTTGTACTCTGGATGTAGACCAAACGCCAACTTGTATTGCTTTGTTACCTTCATATCCACTCTACGTTGCAACCACCCCAAAGAGTATGGACGTGGGTGATTCAACCTCGAATCCAACTCATTAAGCAACTTACAAGAAACACAATCAGATTGCAAGCATGAATAAAACAATGAATTTATTTCCTTACCTTTCACTTGCATCTTTACATGAAACAATTGGGTGAGCTCTTCTTCCACATGAGCACTATCACCAATCTTTGAGACTCCTTGAGTACTGCATAAGATAGGTGCTCATCATTGGAGGAGACCTCATTAACTTCTACGCTCTTTTCCATATAGATGGCATTCTTATCCTTGCCCTTCTTCTCGATAGAAGAAGCCAACTTAGGGTGTAGCTTCCAACACTTCTAATCCGAATGTCTACCTTTGTCACAATGAGAGCAATGGAAAAGTTTGCTGCTTTCCACATGTTTGCCCCTTGTGCTAACCAGCGAACTCACCAGAGTGGGTTTTTTGGGGTTTGCAACTTTGGGCAGAGACTTCTCAGAGATGTCCCATTCCAACCTTGATCATCCTCAGTCATTATTACAGTTTTGTTGCACCAGTACAATGACAAATTCCTCCACTTAGCTTCTTGAAGACACTCCAATGAGCTTGGAACATGACCTCAATAGTCTAGTGTGCTTTTGGAGACAATTTTTCAGATCATAGGCAGTATACTTTGACATAACATTATGCCACCATATATAAGCTGGCAACTGCATCAAAAAGAATACACTAATCATATAACAAATGTTCAAAAGGAAAAATGACTACAAACATGTAGATGCAACAACCCAGCTAATTTAACAAATTTAAACAACCATTAGTTTGACCGACTACTCCATAATTTATCTAATAAGCTTCATGGAAACCCTGCATATTTACAGTTGTGTGATTCAAATAATTCTACTTTCTGTCAACTGACCTCCTAAATGGGGCCTTTTGATCTTTATTTTCCATGTTGCATTGAGACTCGTCAAATTGCACTCGAAGCACATGTTAGTGATACCTTGCTTGACGTTTTTCTATCAATGTGACTGCTAGTCACAACCCTTTCGTATTAAATCCTGTATTATGTTATATGTATTTTTTTTATTTTGTAAATTCCTTTTGTGGGATAATCTTTGGCTTAGGTTACATGATCAAGTGTATCTCTTTCAACAAAGTCATCTGGGACATGCACCCAGTCTCGTCTGTTGTGGGATGCCACACCCAGTGAGTTTTATGTGATCTGGTACCCACACTTTATCATGAACTTTGGCACGGCTTTGGAAGCTCACTTGCTTTTACCACTTGAGCTTATACCATCCAACTTGTGTAGGATGCATATTTTACTAAAAGCACAATTTTGGAGAAAACTCCAATGCAAGAGAAAACATGTAAATTTATTTTCTTCCTTTCTAAAGGGATACGTGAAGCTGAGTAATTGCACTACAAGGTTTTCTGTTCCCAGTTCGATTAATAAGCATTTGTATTTTTTGCTGGATTCTTCGCGAGTATTTTGATTGTGTGATTTTCATAGTTGAGATACTTATATGCTTGGTATGCAAATTTTGCAGGGGCAGGTCTGGACACATGTGGAACCTGCTTCTTTACCGTGCATTACTTCCAACTCCAGTTTGGTATCGTTTCATTTTGAACAAAGGATACGGAAGCCTTTTCTCATCTCTGACCACAGGATTGTAACTTACTTTCAAGCTGACGTCAATTGTGCAAAAGGTAACTATAAAATTGCTGATTACTTTATAAAGTAAAAATGACTGTTACATTGGCATTACAAAAGATGCAGAATGAAAAGTAAAATAACTTGTGAGCGACGTCTGTGTTGAAATCAAATCCAGAAAACTATCCGAGTTAAATTTTCTTAGAATTGCTTATTGATTCTGTGTCCAAACCACCTGATTGGCTGCCATTCCTCCCAGTTTAATCCATTCCTCTGTTTGTCTATTGGATTTCTGCATTGTGTTGTGAATCTTTTTGTAAATTGGGGCTATATTGACTCTGTCTGTGCTATTATCTGGTTGTTGATAGCTTATTTATCATTTACCATGTGGCTGTTTTCTGCCATTGTGTCTCAACCAATTGTATCTTTAACATATGATTTCTGTTTCACCACCCTTCCACTTGAGGGTCTTCTGTCTCCTTGGAATTATGTCCTGCTCAGTCCTTGAACCAGGATAACTGTGGCCATGATATAGTCTATTCTTTGTCCTATCCTACTGGGTTTAGGTTGATTTTAACTCAATGAACTTATACAAATCTTAAAAAAAGATTCACTTCATTGAACATTACTATCCATGGCATTGCCTGCAAAAGAAGCTATATGCCTATGAACTTGGATCACTTTTTCTAGATCCTGGATATAGTGATTAGAGAACTGTTTTCCTGCTGGTCATTCCGGTCTTTTTATTTGGTCAAGGCTTTGGGAAATTTATGTAATAGATGAACTTTCACAAGCAATTTGGCCAAGGCCATGGATTCCAGAAGCTTGTATTGGCTTGTGGTGTACACTATAATATGGTAGGTTATTCCATAATAGGTCATAAATTCTGCAATAGAAATGTGAGTTGCACCAACCCAAAACACCAGGTCGAAAATGGTAAATGACCACATAAAAGAGCTCCACGCTTCCACCAAGCCACACAATGAGCTATGGTTGTCGCCAGATTGCACAAATAGAAAGAAGGTTACCAAGAACATGGAAAACTCAAAACATCAAAGAGTTTGAAAGTAAACTGAACATTCAATTCAACTGGATACAAGCAACAACAAAAACCTACATAACTGCATTATAGAAATGAAGAACATTTATTGGAATTGTCAAAGGATGAGGCACTGTACTCTTGCACAATAAAGACAGAATTAATCTTGTAGTGATCAATATTTTTATCAAGACCTACAACGTGGCAGGCAAGAACCATTTTTCAAATTGTTGGAAGAGATATAGAAATTCAATCTTTCTATGTAGTTTGAAAATCTCATCCAGTTTTTGAGGGGCCCCTTACCTGCCATTCTTGAATATTGTTCAGTTAATTAGGACCAATAAACCATATTTCAAACCTCAATCCATATTGAGCCCAGTTGGAGTCAATAACTAAAAACATGTCTAGGATTTCAGCTATCAAGATCTTGCCAATTATATAGTATTCCAAGTCTACTTGTAACAGAGAAAACATTGTACACATTATAGTCAAACATATAATCTACATGGCATGTTCTATCCAGCTCCCAATGAATAATTGCTTTATTTTAATAATCATTATACTGGGGACTGCAAACATTAATTAAAGGAAATTCAAATTAGAAAGTTACATTTCACAGGGTTGCAAGTCGTGTTGATTATCAACTCTATCCCTAAAAAAACATAGTTTCCTGTAAAGTAACAATTAAATTCCATTTTTTAAATCAACTATTGGCTGCTCTAACTCTAGAGTATCAAGACAAGCCCTAATATTCCATTAATCAATTACCATTTAAGTAGAGTTTTGGCTAACTTCCAGAGTTTCCAATCCATTACTCCTGGTTGAGAACTAATATTAACCCACGCAACAATTCAAAGGCTAATCTATATCAGTTTGCATACAAACAGTTTGACAAAATGTTTTAGAGAAAATTAAAACAAAGGATAATATATTACACAATATGCAAATGCTTTGGCTTCCCAATGCAACATTTTAATACAAAATTCAATAACCCAAAAGCAAAAATTCCTTCATAAATTATGTTTATGATCTTGGTTACATAAATGCACCAGTAAGCACCATGAAAATTGGTTTTAGTACAACTATTTATCCCCTTATTTGCTGCTTCAGACCATCAAAGAAGAAAATAATTACTGAAAAGTTGAAAACTTCCCTTCCACAAAACTAAAGGATTATGACGCTATAAATAGATTAAATGCCCTAACACTAAAAAATTTGACAAACTCTAATTCAAAACAGAGAGAAGAAAGTTGAGCACCGATGAACTTGGTAACAACCTTTGTAACCTTAGAGACTGCATGCTTTGCAAGCTCCCGAGGAAGAAAAAGCCTCACATCTCTCTAAATTTCCCGCATATTGATGGTGTTCTTGTTGTGGTGAGCAAAGTTGGCTGCCTCGTTGGCAATTTTCTCAAAAATGTTATTGATAAATCTATTCCTAATCTCCATGGCCTCGCTAGAAATATTGATATCAAGTTGCACTTGCTTGATAACTTTAAACAACTAAATCTCGTAGCTCTGGCTGCCCTTTTTATTTTTGTTATTGCCCTTCTCATCTCTAGCTTTTTTGGAGACCTTTTCAGCCTTCATGACCTATCTTTTTCCGCAGCAGGAGATTTCTCAGCCATGGGCTTTTTCTCTATGATGGGCTTCTTCTTTGTCTTGCATGCCATCAATAAGCACTACAAAAATTATATAGCCAAGTTAGAAATTACATTTAAGTTTAAACTAAAATTAAAAAACTAATCTTATAAACAACTTACAAGTATCGTATGTTGTGATAACACGAAGTTAAGCTTATAAAGTGTGAAGGGATTTCATATCTCAAACATACATATTTTTGTTCAAAATATAAAATTTAAATACAACATCTGCATTTACAAACAAATATAACAAAAAGCCATTGGATTATAACTAAAATCTTATTTTCAAAATATAAAATTTAAATATAGCAGAATCTACATTTGCAAACAAGTAGAACACAAGCCACTGCATTATAACTAAAATTTTAGATTTAACACTCATATTTCATCATAGATTTGTTAAATCAGATCCTTGCATGCCTCACTTGTTATCCTGTTCTCTTGGCTCTTGTGTATTGGTAGACCGTGATCAAGCTTCTCTCACCTCAACCCTAACACCTGCAATCTGGCTTAACACTAAACCATATCAATTTCTGCATTCAATGAATGAAATTATTACACCAAATTATACAAAAACAAGAGTGGAGTTTTTTGGCCACACTATATCCCCATTAAATAGTCTTTAAGCATTTAGTTATAAATCAATTAAATACATTACAGACCATTTTTAAGATTACATGCATATTTATTTAAGATTGCATGCACATTTATAAAAGGAATTTAATTCTGTAAATTTCCGGCTTTTTCCAGATTCAATATTGTCAGGTTTTCCTAATTTCACAATTTCAAACTTAAGAACTGACAATATTGATCTTTTACGGAGAATTTTTTGTAATGTTTCCTCTTTCAAGTTGCTCTGCTTTGCATCTTCACTGTGCTTTTACTGAATCTTCTTTCCATGAAACTTGTAGGAAGAGACCCTCAGAGTTCTTTAGAGGTTGTATGATGAGCTAATGGATGGTGTTGAAACTTGCAGATTGGAAAGCTCTGCATCTTCTAGTCAAGCTGACAGGTGAGGGAGATTGTAGGAAGAGTAGTTGTTTTTACAAGGTGGTAGCACATTTGTAATTGAAGTGTTCCTGTGGTTGCAGTAACATTTCATCCATTCTCCCTATCATTTATCTTGGAAAGTTTTAGAAGTTAGAACCATTCAATAGCACTTTCTATTCTTAAGAAATCTAAAGATCGCGGTCAGCCATAGTGATCAAATGGATTCTCTTGTCAATCCAAACACAAATGCATCCATCTTTGTCAAAAAATGTTCTATTGAGTTCTTTTATCATGTTCTAATCAATAATGGAATTTGTAGGAGTTGGTTTTGGTCCATCATACCAAAGGCTTCTTTGTCACTATTCACGGCTTATATCTATATGGTGGAGTGGACACAGGCAAAACAATGCTAATTGACTTATTTTATGAGCAATTGTAAGAAGATATTTCTTTAAGTCTTCAGTTAGCCTTCCATTTATATTTTGATTTATGTGTTTCTTTATTTGTACCTCAATCATTCAAATTTCACTTTATATGCTTATGTCCAAGCTACTATAATTTCTTTTGCAACTGATAGGTGGATGTTAAAATAAATCAATTTCCTCGTGCAAAAGATAAGTGATGAATGAGGATGGACAATGTATAAAACCAGAGTAGCTTCTAATTTTTGTTTTCCAAATGATGGCTATGACCAAACTCATTAGCATCTATACTACACTGACTTATATATCCATCCTAGACATTTATCACGACTCATGTATGTAAGATTTCTTAATGCTTGCTAGGAGCTAATATAAGGAGTGATTATGATAAATAATTGTAACACCGTGTTAAAGGGAGTAGTTCAGAAGTTTTTAGTCACCTGAATCATCTATAATATTTTTCTATGGTGCAATGGTTTGCTGTCATCTGAGAAAGATGTGGTGAAGATCTCTTTTCTCTGGGCTATTGTTGATAAAAATTTATGGCAACAACATTTAAAACAAAAATTTATTTCTTTGATTGCTGGGGGAAAGTTAACACATATATTCAGCAGAAGCTAATTAATTGTTCATGTATTGACAATCTAATAGAGGGGCACAAACAAGAGAAAAATTAAAATTTACACATATAATTGAAGACTCTCATAATTGAAGTAAAATTTTGAGTGCGAAAAAAATTACCTTCTACAGGAATCTCAACTGCAAATTCAATGTAACAGAAGCCAAAGCATAGAGAAGAAGCCCGAGAGAGCTTAGGAGAAAACAATGGCGGGGCCTGCATCCTTGTGGGCTTCCTGTCCAGTGAGCAAAAAAATCGCTCTTGGCAGCATCTCTCTCCCCCTCAATCAAAGCACATTTTGTTATTCCTGCATTCAAATGAAAAGTCACAACATGCATAGAAACTCTAGCCACACTTTGAACATGTGCCTGTAAACATTCAGAACCGTCAAAACAATAAGACTTTATGATGTATCACTACGGAATGTAACATGGCATCAAATCTAGGAAACCCATGGAGCATGCTTCAGGTCTTTAAACAAACCTAGCACCCAGTAGCAAAAGATATTTAGGTTCCACTAAAAGTTCAAGCTGGGTACCACCTCAACTTCATTTATGTTAAATTTTCATGCACTGAACCAAGAAACTTATAATCTAGCGAGTTCAGGTTCAACATGAAAAGAATTGACCAGAGCATAGGCAAGACTCAAGAGTAACCAAATTTACATGCAAATGTATGAATATTCCACAGATAATTCATTCACTGCACAAAAACTTTGAAACAAAGTGTAAGCCATAGTAAGCAAGCTCAAAGCAGTGTTTAAATTAAAGAAACAAGAGTAACAAAAGTGTTTTCTTCAATTACACATCTTTTAGGTATAATCATCCAAGCATTTACAGTAAAAAACTTATACATGAAATCTAACAATACAACAACCTTGTTCTTACACGAAATCACACAAAATCTTATTGTGACACTTGAATAAAGCTTGAAGAATTTATTTTAATGAATGAACATCCAAAAAATAATCTTACACATTGATCCATACTACCTATCATAGTTTGCAGACTCGACGAGTCACCAAGTACTCACCAAAAAGAAATTTGCGCCAAGTAAATGCAAAGTAAACTCGCAGAGTCATGGGGCCGAGTTTTTCAGAAAAGTCGGCAAGTTTTACAAGGAGTTTTCGCCGAGTACTCAGCAAGTCCAAGTCTCTGACTCACACACAGAAGAAACGTCTCCTATACATGGAAAAAAATGCAAAATTTCATGGATTTCTGACTATAAAAACCCTATTCGAGCATGTTCAACACACAGCAGCAGCATTTGAGCATTTTAGAGCAAATTGGAAGATGTTTTAGGGGATTTGAAGAGCAATTTTCTACAATTGCAGATTTGCACAAAGTTAGTTCATTTTTTTTCCTTTTTTTCAAGCATATTAATTTATAAATCATTTCTAATTTTCTAAGAATGTAACATTTAGAAATTTAAATGCATTGAATTCAATTTA
This sequence comes from Cunninghamia lanceolata, assembly GCA_027924645.1. Lineage (NCBI taxonomy): Eukaryota > Viridiplantae > Streptophyta > Pinopsida > Cupressales > Cupressaceae > Cunninghamia > Cunninghamia lanceolata. Next base: position 22,084,406 of record BSBN01000090.1, on the reverse strand, counting down.
TGTGAATTTCTTTGTTGATTTACAGTTACACAAGTTTATGTGAATCAATTTTTTTTATTTTTTTTCTGAATATAGGGTTTAGTTTTAGGTTGAAACATGTTATTTTTGTCAAATCCGTTAACCTGTTACTATTTAATTACCATATTACATTTCAATTTTTCAAATGCATTCAAATTTTTACATGTTTTTTTTAATCATGTTGAAATTGTTGTATTTTTATTAAATGCTATTGTTTTTTGTTTTTATTAATGTTGCAGGTTAGTATACAATGGCATCTGGCTCTGCATTAGGTTCGGACTCAGCAATTGGAAGTTATCTTGTTGGAACTAAACCCCCTAGAAGTCATGACCCCACTTGGAAACATGCCATAATGGGACCGTTAGCAGGAACTCTGATTTATACCTAGTAAATGAAGAAGCTTAATGGAGGCATTAATCACCTCACATACTATCTTGCAAGCATTCTTAATCACAATGCCAAGGCGTGTCCAAGTGCCCCAAAAGACATGAAACGAGAGATGATAGCACTCTTGCATTACTAGATGAGAAGAAAATGGAGAGGGCCAAGGCACAAGCAGCCATTACTCCTAATTTACCAGAAGAAACCAATGTAGATATGACTAACATTGTGGGCTCTAGTCGTGGTCCATGCATGCATGGCACATCCACTTCCTCCAACTCAAGTAGAGCTCAATCACAAGAGTTTTTTGTCCCTAGAAACGTACCTGGAGCAGAACCTTCACTACAAGGTACAAGGTGGAACAAGGAGGCACACATAGAAGCAAACAATGCATGCGCAAATTTTTGGTATCACAACAACCTTCCCTTCAACGTGGCTAGGAGTCCATATTAGGAGTATTTGAGGACAGCATTAACAATTGCAAGGAAAGGGTACAAGGCACCCTCTCCAAAAGACTTAAGTGGTAAGTTGCTCCAAAATGATGTTGAAGATGCAAAGTTAATTTTGGAAGAACAAAAGAGGCAATGGATAAAGTTTGGATGCACTATTATTTCTGATGGATGGACTAATGGAAAGAACCGCACCCTTATCAACTTTTTGATAGCTTCAAATGGTGAGATGGTTTTCTTGATGTCAATTGATGTCTCTAACAAAGTAAAAAATGCAAAAATTTTGAGCCGAATGTTGGAGCAAGTTGTCTTAGAGGTGGGCATACAAAATGGGGTGCAAATCATCACTAACAACTCAACGGTGTATGTGGCAACTGGGAGATTGTTTCAAGAGAGGCATCCTTCACTCTTTTGGACCCCTTTTGCAACACATTTCCTTGACCTTCTTTTGGAGGACATAGGAAAAATTGATTGGGTGAGACCGGTTGTAGCAGATGCAAAAAAATCACAAAATATATTTATAATCACCCTTGGGTTCTTAGCTTGATGAGAGATCACACCAAGGGGAAAGAGCTTGTGCGATCGAGTGTCACAAGGTTTGCAACTAGCTTCTTAACGTTGTGAAGAATTACTAGTTTGTTGGCATCTTTAAAACAAATGTTTGTGAGTCAACCATGGCTAGACTCACCATATTCAAAGAAGGCCAATGGAGAGAGGCCAGCAAAGACAATTTTTGATGTCTTTGCGAAGAGAGTTGCAAAGTTGCAAAGATTGTCAAGGTAACCTCAAACTTCAATTTAAATTTCAAATTGAATTCTTTATTTTTAAACTTTAAAAGTATTTACTTTCATTGTAAATTTGTAACTTCAATTTGTTTGTACTTATAGGTGTTGGAGCCCTTGGTGAGAGTTTTGCGCTTGGTGGATGGGAATCAAACCCAATGGGGTGCATTTATGAGGCCATGGATAGGGCCAAAGAGGCTATCCAAAACTATTACAAGGGGGATAGAGACAGATTTGATCCTATTTGGGAGATCATTGATCAAAGGTGGAACAATCAACTCCACCAAGCCATTCATGCAATGGGATACTACCTCAACCCCCAATTTTTCTTCAATAGCTTTACAAATCCTAATGGTGAGGTTATGGATGGCCTCTCAACATGCATTGAGAGGATGACACCCGAGGTTAAGGTGAGGGACCTCATTATTTCAAAGTTGCAAAATTACAAGCAAGCTAGGGGAAGCTCTTTTCTTCGCCAGTAGCTATCCAAGGGAGATCCACCCAAACACGAGGTAACAAAAATCGAAGTCTTCTATCTAACAAGTTACAATTAATAAAATATTGCTTGCTTACAAACTATTGAATATCTTATTTGCAGGTGCTTGGTGGGAAGATTGAGGTAGAAATACCCCAAATCTTCAAAACTTAGCCCTCTAAAATTTGTTTCAACCTTGCAATGCTTCTAGTGGTGAGCACAATTGGAGTTTGTTTGATGCCATTCACATCAAGAAGCGCAATAAGTTGACTCAACAATGTTTCAATGACCTATTTTTTGTGCAATAGAACCTTTAGCTTCGCACAAAAAAGGTGGAGGACAAACTAGAGAATCTTATTGATTTGGATGGCATTGATCCCTATAGTGATTGGATCGCATAGGATGAGGAGCTTTCCTTGTTTACAAAGGATGAGATTACTAATTTCAAAAGGCAAGCTACAAAGGATGTGGCTACAACAAAAGTGGGAGAGATTGGATTAGATGATATTGATGTGGGTGAGGGGGAGTCATTGCCATCTAGTAGCAAGGTGGAGCCACAAGGTCAACCTTCTAGGCCAAGCAAAGAGCTGCAATCGAGTCACAGTGTGAGAACTAGACCCTCTCCCCAATTTTTCACTAGAGCAGGGAAGGGGAAATTATTAAATGTTGTGTTTTGTAACTTGCTTAGATATGCAATTTATGATGATGATTTTCAAAGACAATCATCATAAATTCATAATAGTTATCAGCTTAGCTATTGTATCCGTATGATGACTCAATTTTGTACTCTATATGTATTCAAATCTAATAGAAAACACTTCCCCAACATTTTATAGACTCATTGGATACATTCTATAACTAAATTTTGCAAAAAATTATGTTTTTTAAGAAATTTAAGTAATTTTTTAAATTGCAGAGTCAAAAAATTTGGGTTCGCCAAGTTCGAATCACGTCTGATTATGCAAATTATGCTACCTATAGTCAATCAACTCAATTGTGAATGTAATTAAAAAAATTTATGCATACAATTGCAGTGGATCTGATCATAAGGTTTAGTCATTATAAAGCCACAATTTAGTCCTGAGTTTGCATAGAAGTGATCAAATTCATACAAATAGAGATCTGCCCCAAACAACCTTATACCTCAAAAATACCTATTTGCTCTTCTTCAAATAAATGTCTCAAAAAATAGCGTGCCTTGCATGTAAACTTCACAATTATAAGGAGTAATTGTAATGAATGATATCTGTAGACTTAGTTGATGCCGCTTATCATACAAACTTAGCTGCCCATGACAGCTATAAAATTACTATTTCATTCTCTAACAGTTATTCATCGATTTCATGACTAAGCATTTATGCCCATCTATCTTTCTATTCGCATGGGCTGTAAAAATTTGGATCTGATTGCAGTTTATTTCCTTGGCGTGTTGAAACACATGCACATAGAAAACCTATTAATAATGAAAATTAAAAAACATGTCAATAATTATATTTTTTGATGAATTAAAAAAATGGTCTTTGGATGAGACCAAAAAACAAAAAACGAAAAGAGATTTTTAATTATCTTACCACTCTTCCATACAATTTTACTTTATAACTCCTAGAATGGAATTAGAAGAAATGCCAACAAAATAGCAAGACACATGGAATGATTTATTGATGGGCCAGCTAAAACAAAATGATTCTTATAAATTTGATGTTAAAAAGAATAGGCGATGAAGAAGTAAAGTGACATTGCCTCTGCAATTGAGGTCGTAATCAACATCGATACATGGGGTGGATTTTAGAAAATGATGAGCAACATTAAGCAAAATAGGGAGGAAAATGAAGATGAAGGATCCTCTAAGTTGGATAGTCTTAGGAGTAATCATCCATTCCTTGATATCTCATGGGTTTGCAATACAAAATATTGTCCCTTGATATGTAATAGATATATGTGCTTAGGTGATAATCCTTGTTTTTAAGTTGACTCTTGAGGGAAACATTCAAATCACGCAAGTTTTGCACGAGATTGTACACTATCAAATCACTGAAAGACATAAATATTTGGGTGGGGGCATGAAGATGTGTATAATGCCTCTGGCGCTTGTGCCTTGTCCTCTGTTGACCCTTGTTTTAGATCCGCTACTTTATTAGCGATGATGTTTTATCATGCCATCAAGGTGTTTTCCGATGGGATTTTGTATTGTCATCTAGGCATTTGCATATGGATGTATATGTTGTGATGTATGCTAGATCTTTCAATGTTACCATCCCTTTGTTTTGATATGAGTATATATATTGTACAGATGTGTTTATGGTACATGGATTTGTTTTGTGGATTATTATCAATTATTACATCTTTATGATTATGGTTGATGGTTCATGTTAGATATGATGCTTATTCAGTTTATATGATATGATGCCAAGTTGGTTATTTATGCTTTGCTTCAGCTATTATATATGAGCGGGTACTCTTGATGTTTGACCTGAGTGTGCAAGTACAGGGTTATTCCTTAACAGTGGTTATAAATAAGACGTTCGTATTGGATTAAAATGTGTATTAACCTTTATCTTGCTCGATTAGAGCATAAGATGGATCCTATATATCCCCATGTTAACCTGGATCCGGATCGGAGGCAATTCCAAAATCCATATGTTGTGAAAACCCATTAAGTGTATGAAAATCCTTTGTGTGTGTTTAGATTTATATCAACACATTATTTAAAATTCCTTCCAAAGGCATGTTTATCGTGTATGCTGAAAAGATGTTTAACTATGCTTTCATAGAAAAGCCTAGAGCATTTTATTATTATTTTATGTGAAAAGAAAATATATTGAATTTAATTGCCTTAGGGAATTAAAATAAATTGTGCAAGAAAAATGGATTCATATTATATATGTTAGGTATATTAATTATATTGCCTTTAGGAAATATTATGAATGTGGTGATTTTATTACATTAGCTTTAATTTAAATAAGGTTGGAAAATTATCCTTAGGAATTAGTTTATTTTCTGAAAAGGTCATGTTTTGAAAATATGTAATTGTAAGTTTAATTAGAAAATGGGAAAAAGAGAAGAAAAATATATAAAGAAAAGTTAGACTTGAATTTCATTTATTCATTCTTTCTTCCAAAAAACGCTCTCACAAACCCTCTTCTTGCCATTTTGGGAAGGATTGGAAGGTAAATTGCTTGGCATGGGGAGTTGCTTGGATTGGATTTTGTGTGCTTGTGGCAAGGATTGATTGGAGTGTGATTGCATCAAAAGAAGAAATTCTTCCCATTGCTTGAGTGCTTGTTGAAGGTATTTTCCCCCCTTTGTGTTCTTTTATTAAATTTGATTTGAAATGGAATTTTCAATATAGCCATGCCATAATGGATGGTTGCATTTGGTTCCTCATTGTAGGAGTTCCATTGAGTTGCAAGTTAGATTGGTATTTCAATGATTTTATTTGTATGTTTGCAAATTTATAAAATGCCAAAAATAGAGCCATTACTATGGCAAAATTTTCCTAGGACCTATTTCTTAAATTTTATTGAAAAATAATAGTGTTGGGTGCATTTAGAGAAGAGGGTAATTTTGATTTTTGAAGAATGTCTTAAATCAAAAGCAGGAAATTTTTGAAGGAAATTTAAAACAAAAAACAGAACCCCATTCACAGGGCTACGGAACAAGAACCCAAACTTTGAGGAGATCCTGCAGAGAATACTGATGATTACAAATTTGTTGCCATTGAACTTCTGACTGTTGTCCAAAAGGATGCCATACTTCCATGTTTTTCGAGGCACGAAAAGACAGATTATAAGTTTTTGGCATGAATATCGAAGCAGATAGACGGCACTGAAGCTGAACAGAACCCTTGCACGGGTTACGAAGCACAGATTCCGAAAACACGGAATAAACTTGAAACACAAATATCGAGGCACAGATCTCGAGATAAAGCCGAACACAGATTTCAAAACCCAGATCTCGAGAGTATGGAAAATTCCCTTAAATCGGCTAAACAGCTTTATGGTAGATGACTAAGCCATGATCAAAAAGACATAGTGAGCCAAAACACAAGTTGCTAACCACGAGTGCTAGGCATACAAGCCGCTCAAACTATGGTCTTGAAAACAAAGTCATGAAGAATTCGAACCGCCAAAAAATTTAAACAGAAGCTGCTGAAAAGAAGGCCCGACCACTGGAAATTTAGTCAGTGCCCATAAAGGAGCCCACAACCAAGAAATACTGTAGATCTAACCAAGAAATTTAGCTGTGTAAAACAGAAAATCGTGACTTTGTGAAGGAAGTCAGACCACCCACAGAAGTATCGATGAATCATTGCGACCATTGTTATGAAAATGGACGCTGAAACCACAAGATCCACAGATTATCACGAACAGACACAGAGATCACGGGATAAGGGCGAGCAGATACCAGAATTCAATGAGGCGTTTAGCTTGTTTGACAAATGATCAGACGCCGAACAAAAAAAAGGGTAAAACAACCTGTTGATGTGTTTTCCTTGCACGAACAACGCAGCATAAAATACTTACGTATTTTTCCTCTCTTGAAAAGTCACTCTAAAATGATCAAATGAGTGGACTCTGTTGATGAGGTTTTTGTGACTACAACAACATTAGAATAAAACACAGAGTATCCTATACTCTCTTGAATAAAGCTTCTCAGACGCTGAACTACGTGATCGAATGAGACTGCTCCAAGGTTCCTTTTGTGTCAGGTCTTGACGTGCACAGGGATAGACTCAGTGGAATGATGTGATTTGCTGGTAATCATGAGGGGGACTTACGTGGGCTTACTCCTTCGTAGACATGGAATTCACTACTGGGACTCGGACTTGTGGGCGAATGGAACTCTTTCACAAATGGACAGCTTGGAATTCCTAGGTTCCACTCTCTGGTTTAGGCGGATGATTTGGCAATGAAGCTTCTAGAAAACTAATTCTAGTGAAAATCTAAAAGAAAATGCAAAAGATGAGGTAAGGGTGTAGGAATCTAATCAATGGAAATGACTGTTGTTGAAGATGAAACTGGAACCAGTCCTCTGCTTCGCCATGAGACAACAACTAGGCAAGGATGGTGCAATCTTCTGGGGTAGAGGTAGAGGTTTTCATACTGTCCTGTCATGGAACATGGAACTGATCATACAGAAACAGCCGAAGTTAAGCATGGATCACGTTTAGACTAACCATACAAAGTGATTTGCAAGCCACAGATCACAAATGGTACGAACAAATCAACTTCAATCATTCAACAAGAACATTTCCATCGCATCTATCTAATGAAAGTAAGAAAATACAAGAGAGAACTTCAATATCTTTCAGATTTGCTCCAAGAAATCAATAAGACCATGCCAAAAATCCAAAGGAATATATGAACACCATTCTTCAATGCATATATATTTACTTCAGAAGTTTATATCACAACAATCCAACTGATTTTGGAGTTCCAACTCATAAGAAACTATGCAGAAATGAAAACTAGCTACTAAGGAGCTCTAGGAGCTTCAGAATGATAAATATCAGAAAAGGAGAGAGAGAGTTACAATGAGGCATCCCTCAGCCTTTATATAGGCCTTCAAAAATATCTTAGGGCAAAAGGAAATCAGATTTCCTTGAAACATGTGCCCTGGGTCATAAACCCTAGAAAAGTAGGTGGGGTCGTCAAAATCCACATGTAGGTGACTGCCACCTGTCCTGGTCGTCAGAATGTGTAAGGAAAACTTCCAGCTGTCCTAGTCGCCACCTGTCTAGGACTTCTGGATAGGACTGTCCTGTCTGTCCTGCTCCTTGGTCGCAGATTCCATGGTGTCCTGGAGTCCACTTGTCCTAGTCGCAAATTCCACTTGGAACAGGATTTTGCGACCAGGAATGATTTTCTTCCTGGGCACAAATTCCAAGGGGTCAAGGAACTTTGTGTGGAGGAATCCTTCCTTGAGCAGGGGCGCACTTTCCTTAGGGTCCTGGAATGGAATTCCTTCCTGAGTTGGAATTCCCTGTCGTGGAATAGAATTCCTTGTCCTGGATTCCTAGGTTGGAATTCCTCATTCTTGGCGTGGATTCCCGTTCTTCCTGATGGATGGTGAACTGTACTTTTGTTCTTGCCTCTCCAAGGATTGATCCTCTTGTCTGGAACTGGAATCCTTGATACTGGACTTGGAGTGATTTTTCCCATTCCGCCATCCTTGATGCAGGCATTCCCTGTGTCATTTGAAATCTTTGGAAGGACATCTTGATCTTTCTTATCCCTTTGTGCGAAGTCTCCCTGTCGCCGAACTAGAATCTTTGACGTTGCCTTCCCTTCCCTCGGTATGCATGTGTAGTCTTCTTATTGTCGAAACTCCTGGATCCTTGAAATGGTCATCATTTCCGGCGCTTGAACTCTCTACATCCATCCTGCTTGCCCCGGATCATCTTTGTTCATCCTCCTCATGGAACTTATCCTTGTCTTGGATTCCTGCAAAACATGGGAAACCTCGAATAGTCATGATGCACAAAATCCATAAATGCAATGCAATATGAAATGAAACATGAATGATTTTGCAAGTTTTGATCAATTTCACTTATAAATTCCTGAACAAACAAAGGATTTCCCTCATTCTCCGGCATTCTTCATACTCGACTGACTTTTCCTTCATTCCAGGGTTACTAGGCACGGACAGGAGGAATTTCAGTTGGTCGGGGATTCCTGGGAGTTTGGGATTCCTGCTCATCCTGGAATTCCACTTGTCTCGAAGGATGAATTTCTGCCCTTAGAATGTAGTTTTCTGCTTTGGATTTAAATTGGAATGATTAGAAATGACTTGGGCGCTGCCCCTTTTATAGGTAAGTTGTCCTTTGCCACTTGGCCGACCTGGGTTAGAGGAAAAGAAATTTAGCCGCCCAACTTTATCACTGGCCGACTTAGCTTTTTGTCCTTTTCTCCCATGTCGGTGGTCGGAGATTTATGAATGTCGGGGATTTTGCAATGTCGGGGAATTTGGCATGTCGGGGAATTTGCAATGTCGGGGAATTGGGCATGTCGGGGAATTCCTAAGGTCTAGGATTTTGCAACATCGGGGATTTATGAATGTTTTGGATTTTCTTCCCTAGCATAACTCTTGAACTTTTGCTAAAAATCCAGCTAAGTCTTGGAATATTTTCTCCTATGGAATCTTACTCAGATGGAAGGTTGCAATTTTGCTTCCTGTTTGCTGAAACTCCCGGAAGGAGTTGGAATCTACCTGGGACGTCCTCCTACAGGTTCTGGATCAAGTTGTTCAGTTGCATTCATGATTGGGTGAGGAGGATCGTTCCGCAGGAATCCCCGAGTTCTAACATCCTTTGAAGGACAGAAATTCACCTGTGGAGGAACTGGCGGGATGTGTCCTCAGACTTTTATGTTCAGTCTTTTAGATATTTGCTAAGGGCTTCATCACTCTGTTTTCGCAGGGATAGATTTTCTTACACTGGGATCAGAGACTCCATTTTAAAACCAGAAGTACCTTCTATCTCTTTTAGGGATTCCGGACTCCGAGGTATAACAGGCGAGGAATTCTTTTATGCAGGAGCTGGCAGACTGGATTCCAAAATTTCATTATGCAGGTCTCATATTCCAGATTGTATCAGGAATCTTCAGGAGCGCAGAATCCAGAAGTCAGGAATTTTGCGCTCGCAGAATCCAGAAGTCAGGAATTTTGCGCTCAAGGACAAAATTTGTCCTGGAGTGCACAATCCAGAAGGTACTGGATTTTGCGCTCAAGGACAAAATTTGTCCTGGAGCGCACAATCTAGAAGGTACTAGATTTTGCGCCCAGGACAAAATTTGTCCTAGAGCGCACAATCCAGGAGGTACTGGAATTTGCGCCACTTGACCTTGGAATTCAGTTTTCAGGGATTTTAAGTCAATGACTTGCATTTTCTTTCAGTTTTGGACTGGGATTCCAGTTTTGTAGCAGGTCCGTTCTCTTAGCTATTCCATGGAGGTTCAGATGTTGATACGGGATCAAAAAAACGGAGTTCATTTCTTCCATCCTCGTTTGTTCCATTCTTCGTTTCTTCCATCCTCCGAGAGTCTCTTTTCGATGGCGAGACACGAAGTTTGTCTATTCCATCTTTTGTTTCTTCCATCCTCATTTGTTCCATCCTCCAAGAGTCTGTTTTCGATGGTGAGACACGAGGTTCATCTGTTCCATCCTTCGTTTCTTCCATCCTCGCGGAATCTGTTACTTCCAAGGCAGGATGAGAGGTTCGTTTGTTCCATCCTTCGTTCCTTCCATCCTTCATTTCTTCCATCCTCCGGGAATCTGTTACTTCCAAGGCGGGATGAGAGGTTCGTTTGTTCCATCCTTCGTTCCTTCCACCCTCCGGGAATCTGCTTTTGATGGCGAGACGCGAAGTTCGTTTTGCTCTATCCTCGCGGAATTTCTTATTTCTATGGCGAGATACGAAGTTTGCTGGTTCCATCCTTCGTTTGTTCCATCCTCGCAGAATTTCTTATTTCCAAGGCGAGATACGAAGTTCGTATGAATGATTTTGCAATTTCCCTGTTTGGAATTGGCTAAGTCTGGTAGCCTGAAATCCTGAAAAATTGACTTATTCTGAAATCTGGTGGATCCTCCAAATTCTAGATTTTGCATGTTAAATCCGATGGATTCGAGACCTATCTCAAACATCCTGAAAGGTATATTGAAAAATATTTAAAGTATAAGTTGAGTCTCTCAACTTATACTTAAATATATTTTTTAATATACCTTTACCCTGAGAGACACTGAAAAATGGCTAAGTTCCCCAGGAGCGCAAATTTCCACTAGTCAAGGATTTTGCACCCAAGGACAAAAATTGTCCTTGAGCACAAATTTCAATTGGTTAGGGATTTTGCGCCCAAGGACAAAAAATTGTCCTAGGGCGCACATTTCCAGAGGTAAAGGATTTTGCGCCCAAGGACAAAATTTGTCCAGGAGCGCACATTTCATCATGTGCAGGATTCTATGCTTTTGACCTTGCCTGTCCAGTTTCATGGATTTTGGCCTTGGAAATATCTTTTCTTCAATTTTGAGTGGGATTTCAGTTTTGCAGTAGGTATACCTTAGCTGTTTTTACGGAGGTTCAGTTGTCGACATGGGATCAGAAATACGGAGTTCATTCCTTCCATCCTCGTTTCTTCCATCCTCCGGGAATCTGATTTCCATGGCGAGACACGAAGTTTTTTTCTTCCATCCTCATTTCTTTCATCCTCCGGGAATCTGATGGCGAGACACGAGGTTCGTTTCTTCCATCCTCGTTTGTTCTACCTTTCGAGAATCTGTTATCTCCACGACTGAAGGATGGATGTTCATTTGTTCCATCCTGACTGTGAATTCTAGGAGTCAGGTATCCACAAAGGGGTCAGAGGAAAAAATCCAAGCCAGGAGTGACTGGACAGAGCAGGAGGGAGAAACTGGATACTCCCAGTCCTTGGGCGCAAAATCCAGTAGGTACTGGATTTTGTGCCCAAGACAAAAAATTGTCCTGGGCTCATAATCCAGTACCTACTGGATTATGCGCTCAGGACAAAAAGTTGTCCTGGGTGCATATTCCTGAAGGTCCTGGAATGTGCGACCAGGGAATTTTCCAGGAGTACTTTCCACTTTCCTTTGGTGTCTGGAATTCTTTGCCCTGAAACCCCATCAGTTCCTGCAACAGGATTTCATTGTGGTGGAATGTCTTCCGAGAGTTCGTTTTCGATGTCGAGACACGAAGTTCAAACCAGACTGTGAATTCCAGGGTTCAATCATCTGCCGAGGAATCAGGAAATGATTTTCATGCCTCCAGATTGACTAGACAGTCCAGGAGGATGAACTGGGTAACTTCAATCCTAGGGCGCAAAATCCAGTAGGTGCTAGATTTTGCGACCAGGACAAAAAGTTGTCCTTGGCGCAAAATCCAGTCCCAGCTGGATTATGCGACCAAGGATAAGTCTCCTGTCGCAATTCCAGCCTACCGGAGGGGGATTCATTAAATGTTGATTGTCTCCTGAAATTGCCCTAAGTCTTCGATTTGCGGGTCTTCCGAGCTATGAAATGAGGTTGAGTGCTTGATCGAAATCAGGACGTCTCCCAGATTGATCTTCTGGGCTGGAGCTGTCGGGCTGAGAACTGACTTCTATGACTGAAGAATGATCATGCCAAGGAGTGACAGTCCTTGTTGAATTCTGCCTTGGTTGGAAGAAGAATCTAGGTAGACCTTGAAACAGGATTCCGGGCAGGAATTCCTCGAACAAGACTTCGAGATAGGTACTTCCAGACAAGACTCCGGATTGGACCTCCGGGTTGGATTCCTGGACTGGAGTCCAGGAATGATTTCCTGAGTGGGACATGGAGTCTAGGAACAAGACTGGAATTGAGTTCCATGCCGGGAATGGAGAGGGTTCTAAGGTGGAAAGATGGATTTTGACATGGAAATGACAAGCCTTATTGAAATCAGGACCCTAGATTGGAACTTCGGGACAAGAATCCAGACAGGAACTTTGGAATAGGATTCCTGGATAGGAACTTTGGAATAGGATTCTTGGATAGGACCTTTGGGACAGGATTCCCGAACAGGAACTTGGACAGGGACTTCCGGACTGAAGTCTTGGAACAGGATTCCTTATTCATCATGGAGCCTTATGCTAAGAGTAAAGGGTTTGGATTTCTTATGGAATGATGGACTTATGCCATGGATTGGTCAGTTTTGATCGAGGAATGATAGTCAGGGTTTCACTTATCCTCAGGAAAACTGACTACTTCAAGCATTCCTAATGTTCCCTGTGAGCTAACTGCTTGGACATTCTTTCCTAGCTTTATGGATTAGGGCAAGAAACTGCAAGATCAAAGCAAAAAACGACGGCGAAAGCGAGCAAAAGAGGGGGGTCCCCATTTGCAATGGGGCGATGTGTGAAAACGTCACAACAGACTCCAAGGTTCCAAAATATCTTCTTTCACTTGACAAATTTGGATAACTCATGGCAAAGATGTGTCTTGCTGTTTCAACAAAGGGACTTACACTCACTGTTCAACGGCAGGAAAATACCGTTTACACTCACAAAGGAGATAACAGTTGCTTCAAAGGCTACACGCTATGATAAACTTATGATATGACAGTACATCTCTTGATCCTACTTCTAACAATGTTTTTTTTTTAAAGTACAAAAGATGAGGGTTTAAGAAGAATTTCTAATCTAGGTGTAAGTTATTATCATCAATTCATAGAAATCTCAACCACGCTTTGCTTCACCATGAGAGAACAACTCCACAAAGATGATGCAATCTTCTAAGAGTAAGCGAAAGGTTTTCAAATTGCTTTATGGGCAATCGAAGTGAGGCTTGTAATGAGTTCAGTCTAACCTTACACTATAACTTGCCAGCGACAAATCATAAAAGGTATGAACATATAGAGATTTCACCAATGAATTGAAAGACAACAACTTCCACGAACTAAAACTAACAAACTTTAAAAGAATAAACTAAGTTAAAACATCTAATGTGAGTGAGTACTTAGCAACCATGCAACTTGCAAAGAGAACACAATATCACCATGAATAGCTCAACAATGAACTTGTATTAATCTCAGCAAAGTCTTAGCAACAACTCTAATTAGCTCAAAACTCATTCTATACAAAATGAAGAGGAATGAGGTTTATATAGACCTCAAAATACAATGAACGGCCAAAATCAAATTGGATTCAATGGCCAAGATCACGCCACATCAAAGGTGGTTACAACAACTTTCTATTTTTAAAAATATACAAGAAGCAATAAAGGCACGTTTTCCAAAATGACACCTTGGCGCCTATGTGGACTGCCCACTTGGCATTTCTTTTTTATGTTTAATCTTCTTGACCAATGCCGCGAACCTTGGAACAACCTTCGCCATGTCAACAACTGGTACACTTGGCGCATTCTGAATGGTTCCTTCTGCCATCATCACATCTTGTGTATGCTCATCAATTGTCTTCTCCCACTCAACTATACCAACCTGCTTTCCACCAATGAATGAGATCAAGGAGTAGATGTTGTTCAACTGCTCACCAGAGATGAAGTGAGAAGTGTCAAAGTAGTGTGAGTGTATGTAGTTCTTCACATCATGAACCTCAACCTCTCGATGAACCTCCTTCGATCACTCTTCCATGTTGATGTGGCCCAAGTTGATGTCACTTATGTTCCTCCACTTGGATATGATCTTCGTCTCTGGCATGACTCCTTGCTTATCACTCTTGATCAAAGTCTGTCTTTCCTTGGCGTTCATTGTCTATCTCCTCCTGCAAGTGCAGACAATACGTGTTAGAAGGCTGATGTGATACTTGATATAAAGACTTTCCTAACACTTAACTCATCTCCTCGTGCATGTGGGACAAAATCAATGCATTTTCAAAGCAACATACCTAAAAAAAGAACTCAGATTTTATGAACAAAATCAGAATTTGGAAGAATTAACTCTTATAGGACACTTCAATCTTTGACCTTTCCTCTTGAAATTTTGCTCCTCTTTGCTGCTGCAGGTCTGCTCTACCTAAATCAGATTGAACATTGATTTGAATTTGAATTTGCTAAAAATGAAGTGTATGATCTTGCTTTTATACCTACTACACTTAGCTTTCACTGAGGTCGGCCTACTTGAAGAATTTTCTAAACGTTTTTTATTTGTTTTTGTAATGTCCCCTTCTTCTAGGAAACACTTAAACCTGGATCTGCATTAAAAAAGATTCTCAAAGAGATCAATAAGTAAGTAAGATTAATGATGTTGCTTTCATTTCATTACTTGTTAAGAATTGTTTATTTCCTAATCATTATTTATGTATTGCTAACCATTCCATAATTCCTATTCCTTGTTACTTTTCCTTAGGGAACTAGGATTACATGTATAGGGCGCACTGAAACCATCTCTTGACCCAGCCTACGGGAAACTATGTCCCAGCCTTCGGGCCTTCTTACAGATGGAATTACTCCGCCTCTCCCCACAAGACCTAATTTTCCGTAGTGAATGAAGTAATAGAGAAATATATATAGAAAGGTGACAAGTGACAACTACGTTTATCTCTCCACGTCATCTTCCCTCTAGTCCTTAAGGATGGGGAATTATATGTCTCGGGCGCGTTGAACCCTCTCCAATGCACCAGGAATGGAATTACTCCGCCTTTCCCTTGTCTAGGGCGCGTTAAACCCTCTCTAATGCATTGTGATGGAATTACCTCGCCTTTCCCTAACAAAACCGCCTCTCCTAGGGTGTTGAAAGAGATGGAAGGATGAGATAGTTATTGTATATATCCTTATATGACTTAATATGTAAATCATAATACTTTTTAAAAACATATGTAAATCATAATTGGGATTTTCCCATTTATTATTATTCAAGGTTCACATAATATATATTCCTACTTGTTACACTATGGGGTTTTCCCATTTTTGACTATATAAATTTAATTGAACAAAATATACATTCAGATTTTCATGATGAATTAACCTTATGCTATATTCCTGTATACTCAGATTATTTTCTGTATTTAATATCTACTATTATTAAATGTAGGAAATTCCCTATTTACTTACCTGTTCGCTGTTCCTGCAGATAGCAATTTCTGTACTTTAATCCTTTTGCTGGAGGTCCGTTCTCTCTTCCTTCGATCTGCTATTTCTATGTTTCTTTGATGATTAATGGAATGTATTGTGTTGATGATGCTGTTTCGATGATGCCTTGTTATTCTCCATTGACCCCTCTTATATCCCTACATCTTTGCAAAGGCGTGACTTTTCAAAGAGATCGAAGACGTCACCTTTGTAATAAGTGCTTGTTATTGTCATAATCGATCCCTTAATTATGTTATTTGTTTTATTACCTTCGATGTCTATTTATGTCTCTTATAATAATCGTATGTCTTTTCTATAGGAAGCGTTGTCTCTAATTTGTTATATTTGCCAGCATACTTCATGTTTTGTCCACCGCTTGTTATTGGGATTCGTTTAGTATATTCCATTTAAAAGGTTGCTGTCTTGTGTAACTATGGGATCCCCCATATATAATGTTTGTTGTTTTCATAATAATTAATAGACATTGGCTTATTTATAATCGTTGCCTTCTTACATAATATCGCACTCTATTTACATGTATTAGATATTAGAATATTATATATTATAATAATATTTAAATAATTATATTCATATTTGCTCATTATTTATAATTATATTTTATATAATATATATCTTGTAAATATATTATATATTATATTTGAATTATATTTATATAAAAAATGTTATTATTTACTAAACAATATATTTTACGAAGACGACTTTACAACTGGTATTGCAATTCCAAATATGAACGCAATTTATAGAATTATAATACATTTGAAATATTTGTAAATCATAATCGTATAGTGTAATTGTAGGAGATATGACAGTCCCCCCCCACTCAAGATTGCTTGTCCTCAAGCAATTTAAGATTTGGTAAACCAAGGATATCTTCTTTTTCCCAAGTAGCATCATCTACGGATAATCCCTTCCACTTGATAAGATGCCCCGTGATGATTCAGTTTCTCAATCTTCTTCCTCTGGTACTTATGATTTTCTCGGGTTCCAAAGTTAATTGTCCCTCATCATCGAGTGGAGGGAGGTCCTCACATGGAGTAATCTTTTGGCCAAGCACCTTTTTTAATCTGGATACATGGAATATATTGTGGATTTTGCTATTCCCGGGGAGTTCAAGTTCATATGCAACTTCTCCAATCCTTCTTATTACTTTGTAGGGCCCATAAAACCGGGGTTTAAGCTTTTCGGAGCCATTGGATTTTAGGGAGGACTGCTTGTAAGGTTGCAATCTTAAGAATACCATCTCTCCCTCTTCAAAAGTTCTTTCCACCCGCTTCCGATCAGCATAAATCTTTTGTTGATTTTGTGCATGATGTAGATTGTCCCTAAGAGCCCTCATGATGTCTTCATGTTGCTGAATAAAGTCTTTAGCCTTGGGACAACGACTTTCTCTTAAGATCATGTTTCCAAACGAAGGTGGATCATATCCATATAGAGCCTTAAAGGGGCTCATCCCAATGGACATGTGGTATGTTGTGTTGTAGCAATATTCACCAAGGTGTAACCATCTGTTCCATGCCTTCTAGTGTCCGGTGACATAGTTCCGTAAGTATCCTTCAATCCATTTATTAACAATTTCTGTTTGACCATCCGTTTGCGGATGATAGCTTGTACTGGGGGTCAGTTTTGTTCCGGATAATCTGAATAACTCTTGCCAAAAAGTACTCATGAAACGTCTATCGCGATCACTGACTATGGTGTCAGGTAGTCCATGGAGTCTGAAGATTTCTCTAAAGAACGTGTCTGCAACTTGAGGGGCTTTATATTCAGAAGTGATAGCCATGAAATGAGCATATTTTGTGAGTCTATCCACGATCACATAGATACAATCTTTCCCTTGAGCTTTTGGTAGGCCGGTTATGAAGTCCATGGATATACTACTCCATTTTTGTTCTGGGATTGGTAAGGGTTGTAGTAACCCGGCTGGATGGGTTTGTTCTGCCTTATTCCTTTGACAAGTATCACATTCTTGTACATATTTCAGCACATCCCCTTTTAGTCCTTTCCATGCAAACTGCTCTCTAACCTGTTTGTAGGTTTTGTAATAACCCTGGTGCCCGGCTAAAGGTTGATCATGGAATTCTTTAAGGATCCTTCCTTCTATTTTAGATCCTGCTGCCACATAGACCCTATTTTTGTAGAGTATAAGTCCATCTTGGATTTTGAATTCACCATTTGGTAAATTCCCCTCAAGTATATTTACGGTGAGAGGATCCTTAGCATAATCACCTATGAGGATGTTCTTCCAATTTGGTGAGACACTTGTCATGGCACATATGAAAGGTTTCCGAGATAGCGCGTCAGCTACCACATTATTTTTCCCTTTCATATAAGTGATGTCAAAGTTATAGGCTTGGAGTTTGCTTACCCACCTTTGCTGCCTATCATTAAGATCACGCTGCTTTAGAAAATGCTACAAGCTGTTATGATCCGTCCGGACTGCAAATTTCCCGCATACAAGGTACTGCCGGAACTTGTTTAAAGCATGCATGATGGCCAACATTTCTTTATTGTAAGTAGAGTAAAGTTTCTCTGCGGTGGTTAGCTTGCGGCTCTCGAATGCTATGGGATGCTTATTTTGCATTAATACCACCCCAAGTCCTTCTCCCGAAGCATCACATTCCAATTCGAAGGGTAAAGAAAAGTTAGGTATGGCTAAAACTGGGCACGTGCTCATGACACGTTTCAATTCTTCAAATGCTTTCTCGGCAGCCTCATTCCATTTGAACAATCCCTTCTTGGTGAGATCGGATAAGGCGGCAGAAATCTTTGAGAAGTTCTTCACAAATCTTCTATAATAGCTGCACAACCCTAAGAATCCTCGCAATTGAGTCAAGGTTCTTGGTCGAAGCCATTCTTTAATGACTTTGATTTTCTCTTCGTCCACTTTAACTCCTTCGGCGCTAATCTTGTGTCCCAGGTACAAGATCTCCTCCATTCCAAATTCACATTTGGATGCTTTAGCATATAGAGACTCTTGCTCTAGGATGGACAACACCTCTTCAATATGTTTAAGATGCTCTTCCCATGTTTTGCTATAAATTAGAAGGTCGTCAAAGAAGATAAGCAAAAACTTCCTTAATTGTTTTCGGAACGTGTGGTTCATACAAGATTGAAAAGTTGTTGGGGCATTGGTTAATCCAAAAGGAAGGACTAGAAATTCGAAGTGTCCATAATGACATCTAAATGTTGTTTTTGGTACGTCCTCTTCCCTCATGCGAATTTGATGATACCCTGATCTCAGGTCGATTTTGGAAAAGTACTTTGCCCCATGGAGCTCATCCATTAATTCATCCACTCTAGGTATGGGATATCTGTTTTTGATGGTTTGTTTATTTAGTGCTCTATAATCTATGCACATTCTCATCGTTCCATCTTTTTTCTTTACTAGTACTACCGATGATGCAAATGGACTGGCACTAGGTTGAATGAGCCCCATTTCCAAAAGTTCATTTATTGTTTTTTCTTCCAATTCTATGATATGTTCAAAACCCCTTTTTGGAGGAAGGCCGGGTGGAATTTCATTAAACACCTTCTTGTGTTTTCTAAGAATGGGTTTTATATCTATGTGTATGTTTTGACCTTGTGGGGTGGATTTACCAAGGATCATGCATTGGGCTGCCCATTCTCCCTACCCATGTCTAAAAATTCTTTCCATTCTTTTGCAAGAGACGACTTTTGGAGAGCCGTCAGGTAAACCTCGTAGTGTAATCTCTTCTCCTTCATGTTGGAAACGGATGGTTGAGTTAGGTAGGTCAAACTGAAAACACCCTAATGAATACAACCAAGGGGTGCCTAGAATTACATCATTGTCTAGTGGTACCACATAGAAGTCTTCCTTGATAGTATGTTTCCCCAGATTTATTTCAAGTTGGGGAACGATCTTAGTGCATGAAACCATTTCTCCTGTGGCGGTAGTTGCTGAAAATCCTTTAAAGTCTTGGGTCTTAAATCTTCTTCTTTTTACTAATCTTTCATCTATGAAGTTGTGGGATGCCCCACTATCAATTAGAGCAATAACTCTTTGGCCCCTAATAGTGCTTTTGATGCGGAAGGGATGATGCTTGGAAGTCTGGGTAATAGTAGCTAAGGTCACATGTTCATCATCTTCTATTCTTGCTCTTTTGGGGTCCCTTTCTTCTTCATGGGAGGTAACTTCAATCTTTTGGGCTCGGCCTCTCCTATCACATTTATGCCCAGGTTCCCATTTTTCTTTGCATCTAAAACATAAATTTTCCTTTTTGCAAGTGTGCCCAGGTCTCCAAGGTTCTTGACATTTGAAGCATAGGTTCTTAACCCTAAGCTCTTCTTTGGAAGGTTTATTGTAATTACTCTTTTTGTGATAGGGTTTGGTATGCTCATTTGTGTTTTTGGTGTTTGAGTTTGATTTTTCCAATTTCAAGGCTTTTTCTATGGCGTCATCTAGGGTAGAAGGGTTTAGAGCACTTACCAATCCTCTTAGGGTATCCTTTAGCCCTTCTATAAATAGATAGGTTAACCTATCTCCTTCAATTCCGGTGACTCTAATTGAAATCTTTTGAAATTCATTTATATACTCGTCTACCGTTCCTTGTTGTTTAATTGAGTCAATTTCTTAAAGTTCTCTTGAGGGTGTTCCCTATCAAATCTTTTTATTAGTTTTTGTGAGAACTCTTCGTAAGAGGTTATGTCATAGTGCCCTTGTGTGTGAAGCCCATGGTGCCACCATTCGTAAGCTAGTCCTTCTAGATGTAAGATAGCAAATTGTAAAGCATCATCTTCGGTCATTGGACTAAGTTTAAAATAGTTGTTTAGTTTTTGTAACCATTGCATGTGTAGAGATTTTGTTTGATCCATCAAAGTTTGGTAACGTTACTTTGTTTACCTTGTGTCGTAATTCTTTATTTGTATGACTTTTGTCTTTTCTAGCTGTTTCATTCTTCTTTGATTCACTAAATTCACGAAAAGATATAATTTCCCTAACTTTGGGTTCTAAATTTGCATATGCCCTAGCAATATCCTCCGTGTTCATTGGGAGTGGTGAGGTCTCTTATATTCTTGATGTTTCTTCTCTAGGAAGAAAAGATGGCCTCGGGACCCTTGAGTTTGAGGTTGCATTGTTGTTATCGGAGTGATTTGACCCCATTACTTTATCATTAGTTGAGGGGGGTTGATTCGTGGTGTTACCCACTTTTTGAAGTGCTTCTAAAAACATATGAGTCGTCTTTTCACCTTGGTCCATCATGGCCTTGGTGATTCTTTCGTTTTGCTCCATCATGGCCTTGGTGGTGGCTTCCATGAAGGCCCTCATTTCGTTGTTCATTTGCTCTTCTAGAAGTGGGTGGTTCCTTCTAGTGTATGCTTGCATAAGTTTGTTTCACAAGATGGCAGGATGATGGCTCTGATACCAATTGTAATGTCCCCTTCTTCTAGGAAATACTTAAACCTGGATCTGCATTAAAAAAGATTCTCAAAGAGAACAATAAGTAAGATTAATGATGTTGCTTTCATTTCATTACTTGTTAAGAATTGTTTATTTCCTAATCATTATTTATGTATTGCTAACCATTCCATAATTCCTATTCCTTATTACTTTTCCTTAGGGAACTAGGATTACATGTATAGGGCGCGCTGAAACCATCTCTTGACCCAGCCTACGGGAAACTATGTCCCAGCCTTCAGGCCTTCTTACGGATGGAATTACTCCGCCTCTCCCCACAAGACCTAATGTTCCGTAATGAATGAAGTAATAGAGACATATATATAGAAAGGTGACAACTACGTTTATCTCTCCACGTCATCTTCCCTCTAGTCCTTAAGGATGGGGAATTATATGTCTCGGGCACGTTGAACCCTCTCCAATGCACCAGGAATGGAATTACTCCGCCTTTCCCTTGTCTAGGGCGCGTTAAACCCTCTCTAATGCATTGTGATGGAATTACCTCGCCTTTCCCTAACAAGACCGCCTCTCCTAGGGTGTTGAAAGAGATGGAAGGATGAGATAGTTATTGTATATATCCTTATATGACTTAATATGTAAATCATAATACTTTTTAAAAACATATGTAAATCATAATTGGGATTTTCCCATTTATTATTATTCAAGGTTCACATAATATATATTCCTACTTGTTACACTATGGGGTTTTCCCATTTTTGACCATATAAATTTAATTGAACAAAATATACATTCAGATTTTCATTATGAATTAACTTTATGCTATATACCTGTATACTCAGATTATTTTCTGTATTTAATATCTACTATTATTAAATGTAGGAAATTCCCTATTTACTTACCTGTTCGCTGTTCCTGCAGATAGCAATTTCTGTACTTTAATCCTTTTGCTGGAGGTCCGTTCTATCTTCCTTCGATCTGCTATTTCTATGTTTCTTTGATGATTAATGGAATGTATTGTGTTGATGATGCTGTTTCGATGATGCCTTGTTATTCTCCACTGACCCCTCTTATATCCCTACATCTTTGCAAAGGCGTGACTTTTCAAAGAGATCGAAGATGTCACCTTTGTAATAAGTGCTTGTTATTGTCATAATCGATCCCTTAATTATGTTATTTGTTTTATTACCTTCGATGTCTATTTATGTCTCTTATAATAATCGTATGTCTTTTCTATAGGAAGCGTTGTCTCTAATTTGTTATATTTGCCAGCATACTTCATGTTTTGTCCACCGCTTGTTATTGGGATTCGTTTAGTATATTCCATTTAAAAGGTTGCTGTCTTGTGTAACTATGGGATCCCCCATATATAATGTTTGTTGTTTTCATAATAATTAATAGACATTGGCTTATTTATAATCGTTGCCTTCTTACATAATATCGCACTCTATTTACATATATTAGATATTAGAATATTATATATTATAATAATATTTAAATAATTATATTCATATTTGCTCATTATTTATAATTATATTTTATATAATATATATCTTGTAAATATATTATATATTATATTTGAATTATATTTATATAAAAAATGTTATTATTTACTAAACAATATATTTTACGAAGACGACTTTACAACTGGTATTGCAATTCCAAATATGAATGCAATTTATAGAATTATAATACATTTGAAATATTTGTAGATCATAATCGTATAGTGTAATTGTAGGAGATATGACAGTTTTCTACTTCCTCCCAGGCCGACCTGCCTAGGCGGGTTTGGAGAGGCAGTCTGGAGTTTGCAACATGAAATTCCATATCATAGCGTCTAGGCCGCCCAAGAAGGGCGGGTTTGAGGTAGGTTCGTGGGTTTTGTACTTGAACACTTCTTTACTTCACCTTAACGATTCCTCACCTTCTCCTTGCATGACTTAGATCACTTGCAAAAACATTTCTTAGGTTTTCACATAAAGTACCCTTGCTTGAGCAAAGTCAGAGAGCGAATGAGAACTTGACACATTTTCCTTGTGAGGTGGTGAAAACCGCCTAGGCTAAGCGGCCTTGAGGCAGGTGTGTGGAGTGATATCTTCAAACTTGTCTTTCCTTGATGATTTCATCTTCTTGATTGAACTTACAACTTGCCGAAGTGGATGGGCGGATTAGGAGGGTTTATCTGGAGTGTTTGATGTGAGACATGACAGAGTCCATGCATAATGGTCAAGGCCGCCTAGGAAGGGCAGGTTGGGAAGTGATGTGTGGATTTCCATACTTAGGCAATTCATTTGATGTCTTTCCTCCTTTTGATAACCCTTTTCTTCAACTTCATTAAGACAACGATTTTTTGAGGTGTTCATGTGAAGTTAGAGGGCACACTTGGAATGTTTAGAGACTTTGTCCATATGCCTTAGTGAAATCCGCCTAGGAAGGGCGGGTTTGGAGTGTTAACATGGATTTTGCAACTTGAACACTCTCCATCTTAATCTTGATGCTCTTCCCTCCTTTGTTCGCATGACTTAGTGACTTTTTCTATGTTTTCAAGCTGATTCATCATTGTTGGGAAGAGTTAAGGAGTGATCTTGAAGGATTCAACACATTCTCCATGCCAAGGTGTCTAGGGGGCCTAGGCACTTAGAAAACTTTTCATCCTTCTAGACTTGATCACCTCATCCTCCAAGTGTTCATCTTCATCATTTTCATTGATTCTACTTGCAAACTGTGTTGTTCTCATTCTTGGGCGGTTTTGGAAGCAATGTGTGGAGAGAGCAGTGTGGGACATAACAGAGTCCAAGACTCCCTCTTGAGGCCGCCCAGGTAGGGCTGGTTTGGATGTGACCCTCGGATTCTTCCTTGAAATGCATTTGATTCCTTCAAACTTATGAACTTTGCTTGGAATTTCATCATCTCCTTGTGCTTTGTGCTTAGAACCTTGTAAACTTGATATCTTTCTTCCTTGGGTGGGTTTGAAGGGAGTGTCTGGAGAGATCCTCTTGGTGAAGACATTGTCTATGAGCACCTTTTGAGGCCACCCAAGTTGGGCGGGATGGGAGTGATGCATGGAATCTACCTTGTGATGCCTTAGTCATTCAAACTCATGAATTTACCTTTGAGTTTATCATTTCTTTATCCTAAAAACCTTGCAAACTGATAACCTTCTTCCCTAAGGCGGATCTGGAGGCTCCGTCTGGACAAGTGCATGTGCAGGAGTCTGAGTCCATGACCTCATGCCAAGGCCGCCCAGTCTGGGCGGGTTTGGAGGCAGGGCTTGGATTTAACCTTGTGAACTCCAACTTCAATACTTCAAAGTGTCCCATGAAAAAATTCTTTTTTCTGAGGCATGAAATAGACTTGACTTGTCTCTTGTGCAATTGGATGAGTTTGCAACCCTTCTTGCATGCGTTTTGAACCAAAACCTAAGCTAAGACTCAAAAACCTAATAAAACCAAAGCGAAAACTAGGGGGTCCCTATTTGCAATGGGGCGATGTGTGATGAAGTCACAACACGACCTTCAAGAGAATCCACGGGTTACAACCCAGAAATCACGATTAGCAACAAAGGGCAAGAAACCCTAGCGATCAAAAAATTGGAGGAAAATCGCGGGCACCCAAACACAGAAAATCGCAGCCATCAACAGAAAAACAAACAGGGAACAACTAGGTACGGCCGCCCGTACGATCCATATGACGTACAAAATACGAAGAGCCTATTCTGGCTCTAATACCATGTTACATGATTTATAAAACTAAATAATGTATTATGTAATGAGATATTTTACAAAGAAGAGCAGAGCTCTATATAAAGAGATTACCGAGTCTAAGGATAGACAAATAGCTAGCACAAAGCTAAAAAGCAGAAAGCAAAGAGATAAGGATAAACTAAAAGCTATCTAATAGGAAAAACTAAAAGAGAGTGACCATTAACCTAGATATTATCTTAATAGACACTATGCAAAGGTTGGACCAACCAAATCGGTTCTTTGCATATGCAATTGATGCCAAAAAGGAAATCGATGCTATGCGATTGCAAGATGTCTTTTTGTTTCTTCTCTCTAAGGATGAGAGAAAACTAATCTTAAATTACAGACCTTGCCAATTTTGAACGCTTGGTTTTGTTGTTGAAGGTTATGGGGAAATACAAGTACATGAGCCAGAAGAATACTTGACAATAAATTGTCCTCATACTTTAGAGGATGGTATCAACCATAGGACATTTAAAGACTATATTGGTAGTTAGGTTGAGTCAAGTATACTAAAAACAACTCTCCAGCGACATCATTGTAGTACAAAATTGAACATAACCAAGACAATGAGAGAAGCGTCACTTGGTGCACAATTTTCAATTCCTAAATTTTATCAGAATGTCACAGCAGAAGCTAATTACATCACAAAGAGGATCAATGTCTAGGAATTACAAATCTCCAAGTTGGATTTAGGATCCTGGTAACTCTAAGAGCATCCTAGCTTGTGATTGCTTGAGGATAAGCAATCTTGGGCAAGGCGGACTGTAATGCCCCATTTTCAAAATAAAGCCGCTCGCATCATGTGAAAACCAAAACAAAGGCATCAAGTAAATTCTACATTCCAATGCATTAGCCAGTCCAAGGAGATTAAATCGCAAGGAATTGTAGAAGACGCCAAGGAAAAATTACCATGCCAAGATAGTCGACTTTGGAATATCCAAATTGATTGGTGTAGAACAAACAAGGAGCTTTACTGTGGCCCATGGCACCATCAATTACATTGCTCCTGAGTGGCGGAAGAGTATGGCAGTTACGGTGAAAGTAGACATGTATAGCTCTGGTGTGGTGCTCGTTGCAAGAAAACATTTGAATTGCATGTTCCAAAAAATGAAATGGTTTTATATGATTGGGTAGATTGCTTCAAATATGGGAGACTTGTACAATAGTGAAATCGCCGCTAAAGGAGGAAAGGAGAAATCATACGATTAAAGGCTAGTTTGAGGACAAAGTCGTGGCCAAGAGAAAATGAAGCCATCGCATGAGATGAAGTCGGCACCAAAGGAATAAAGGAGTATACGCAATTGTAGAGGTAGAAGGATTAAATAATATTTTTAATGAAATTATAATTAAAGTTTAGGGGCATTTGAAGAGGTGAGACTATTGAAGGGATAAGATATATAAGAGAAACCAAATAAGAAGTGGATATCAATCAATCATATCATATATCAATCATGAAGAAATAATATCTATTTTCCTTGTGGAATGCAAAAATAAAGATTCAAAAATCTGAGGACGAAATCCCTCATGATTATACAATTAAGGACGAAAACCCTTAATTGCCATTGTTGAGTCAAAAACGAAAACCCCTGATTTAGGCAAATCGAAAAAGGCTCCAAAACCGACATACAAAGAGAAAATCATTGCAGTTTGGAGAAGATAAGCAACAGATATAAGGATAAGTCTCATCCTACTAAAAAAATTACATTCTATATATATTAATTCTGAATTACATTGAATTATTGCAAATACAATTTTAGATTATAAGCTAAGGCGATTATTATTATTATTATATTCTATATATATGTTTACAATTTATTTTGCAATTATTATTGTAAGCTAGGGCAATTATATTCTAAGAAATAAGGAAATCCTAGAATAGGACATTACGTTGTCCTTCCATGCAATCGGATCCTATATTCAATGTGCCTATGAGTGTTTATACTATTGTCTCATGATTATTACATTTAGTGTATTCAGGGGTTGTAGCACTACGTTATGCATGTTGCACGGCATGAGTGTTTCTATCCTTGCATTCGTCTCTCAATATAATGGGGTGGGCTTGAGGATACAACATGGTTGGATAGTGATGTACCATCATTGGGGATTCAAAGATCTCCAAGACATTTGGATTGAGTGCCAAGAGCTTGTCCATCTCAATGGTAAGGTGAATATGTAGTAATGTTGTATTTATGTTAGTTGTAGTTCAATTTTATTTTACAATTTCTTGGTTTAAAAAGTGAGACTCACTTATCTTCCATTATCTTGGGATCTATGTACTTCTAGTGGTTTTTGTGTGCCCTAGTCAGAGCCCACGACCCCACGAACATACCCCCAAGACTGTTTCTAAACAGCTCAAAAATCAAGGAAGATACAACTTGTAGAGTAGGGAAAATAGACTTGTTTCCCCTACCTTGCCTCTTTTATGTGTTATGTTTTGCAAGTCAAAGTTATAGTCTGAACTGCAATGCAACTCGGGGTTGCCAATTGCAATCAAAGTTTGAACCTCGAAGTGCAATTTGACCACAACTCGAAAACCCGTTGCAAGTTGCAAGTTGCATCCAGCTTTCAAAGCCTAAGGTAATTGGTAGTTCGAGATTTGGAGGTCGGCTACACTTTGTAGAGTTTTGGTAGTTGTCGTCCTTCAAAGTTCAATTTGTCGCAATGCCTGAAGCTCGGAGCCTAATTGCATTTGCAAATGTGCAGATTGCCAGTGAGCCTTGAAGTTTAACGTGTTGATTCAGAGCTTGAAACTCGATTGTACTTTGTAGATGTGCAAACTGCAAAAGGTTTCCAAGGTTTGAACATCCCTTGAGTCTAGGGACTGGAGTTCATCTGCACGTTGCCGATGAAGCCCGAAGTCCACAAGTGTGCAAATTGGGCCCGTAGTCCGAAACCGAACTGTGTGCAAGCTTGCAAGTTGCAATCTGGATCCAAAGTACAGCTTGCTTGCAAGCCCTTTGTTGAACTCGACATTCTTCTAGTCGTAACTCAATGAAATTTGGAGGGTAGTTTAGTAGAGATGTTATGAAGGTGATCCAATGGTTTTAGGAATCTGGTCTCTCTTCTATGCCTCGTTTTTCATGCCAACCATGGTGCCTTGTCCCATGGTAGAGTTAAGTTTTCTACTTGAGTCACCTTGCTTATGCATTGGTGTGTGTGCCAAGTGTGTCATCATGGCTTGCATATGACACCTTAGGCATATTAGTATGTTATGTGGTTGCCTATTACCATTTTTTTTATGCAAAAGATTTGTGCAATAGTCCTTTGTCCGTTAATGTCTTAAGCAAAAGCTTGGGGCATTACAGTGTGTCCCACTTGTGAACCACATGCTAATTTAACAATTTAAGCAAAAAAGTGTCGCAATCTTGAGCCACAAGGAAAAGTAGAATAAATTCATTGTAGATGACATTCTCAATGTGCAATCGCCCATTTATAGCCCTTATAGTCAAACACTAATAGAATGACTCTTGAAAGATATAAATGCAAGTTGAAAGGGATATAAATATTTGTGCCTATTAATCATTTGATAGCACCTTTGGGTGTTGTTACTAATATAATGTCCATACATATTGACGATGAAATCTTGATTTTTTTTAATTGTTGTCCCTTGTCATCCCTGGAAAAATAGCCTCCTTCGAAAACCATTCCAGAAATGAATCAACCAGGAAAATTGGTGGAAAATAGTGGAAAGTCGATATAATAGCAGCAGTGCCAACACTATGGTAACTGCACCACCAAAACACAACACCATCCACTTACGGTTGGGGAGCACCACCACATATGTTGCAGCATGGAAAGTCATAACAAAGCATATTGCTGCAGCCCACAGAGTGATGTGGATGAAGCAAATGACCTTTTTAGATATAGGCGACATAGTGGCCACAATCATACCAACCGACAATGAAGCAAGCAAAGCTAGCATGTCTGTAATCAAGAATGTGTTGAAAGCAATGGTGTCATCCATAGCCCTCCCTACTTGGTTCACTCCTCCAAGCACTGCCAACATGATGGTGAAGCTTCCTCCAAACAACGCCATTGCCACCTGGATAACATATTTATGCTTACTTGTGTCTGGAGATTGCTCTTGTCGGAGGTTTGTTTCCATCAAATGATCAGATGAATTGGAATGTGGATTTTCCTCATCGGACGCCGCAATCTGTCCTCAAAAGAAAAACATCAAATAGATTTTTTTAAAGATTGACTAATATTTTTTTTTCTATTTTAAAATAAATTGAATAAAACGATGGGTGACGGCTACCCTTATTTGTTATATGGCTAGCAATCGCATTTCAATGTGCAATGGGTATACCAGTAGTCATGCATAATTGAGTATAATTTTCTTTTAGTGTAAAGTAGATTGATAGGCTTTAGCAAGAAGCATTTTGAATTTAATCTTATTGTTTATATAGATTAGTAGTATCAATCAAAAGACATTGCCATTCCTTCTTTTACACTAAAGAGATGGCACATTTTGTTGGTTGTTTCAAAGGATTAGTTAGCCATTGGAAATCAACATTGTATGCAGTTGGTCCTCTTCTTGCCATTGCTATAGTGTGTCTCTTAAGATATCTATAAAAAATGAATAGATGGAGCAAATAGATGGCCCAAGGTTGCCTTTAAAGATGTCCTAAACGAGAGAAAGAAGTCACCAATGAAGCAAAACGGAGTAGATGAGCAAATGGCACATTCACTTGAACACATGTCCTAATAATAGCAAAGAAATAAAGGCATTTGTTATAGATAAGTTACACAAGTCTATGTGGGAAAAGGCATTAGGAAGAAAGAAGAGAGAGTTTGTGTCTTTTGCACAGCTGGGGCAGTGGAAACAGAAAAGCATTTTATTCTGGAATATAAAGCTTACAATGACACCTGAGTCAAGTCCCCAAGTAGTTTAGTAGCAGCTTTGCTATAGGATATGTTCAACAAGGAGACAGTTGAGAAAATGGGGGAGTTATTATCAAATTGAATAACAAAAGATCAGCAATTTAGAAAGCACAATTAACAGGGTCTGCTGTCCTACAGGCTATCTTTGGCCTCATGGACGTTAAAAATTTTCTATCCTATTCTATTCTATGTTACAGTCCCAATATAAAAAATGGGGCAAAGTAGAGCACATGAACCTATTTCATGCACTTGTGACATTGGTGTATCTCTTAATCTTCTCATAGTCCTTTCTAAAAACACATCTCAGGCACTGCCATGACCCGTATCAATATAATCATAAGGAATCCCGCTAGAAGCCCTAAGGCTTGGCTACACATGACCCTCACTTTACACAATCCTAAAATCCAATTTATGCCCTTCTCCTCTCAACCTCAAATTCCCTTTTAGTGCCCTATCGGCCTCCATAACACTAATCTTGTCCTCAGCTTCCTCATACTTTTTTCCATGATCTTCCCAAGTGAAAAGCAGAGGCGGGGTAAACTACCCCAACGGATTATACTCAACTAACTTAACCTTACCATCTTTTCTCACATAGCAACCAAAAGCATAATCTAGAGTTCCAAATTTTTCGCTAATATATTCCCTAAAAACCCCAAAAATACAATCCTCAAGCTCATTCCATTTCTCCAGTAACGCCGGATAAAAGCCGGTGACCATAAATTAAATAGCAAAGAAAAACCTATCAGAAGGGGCGAGTTAAATTTTGAGATATATATATTTTGAAAATATTAATTAAATAAAAAATAAATTATATTTTGTTTAAAATTTATATAGGTAAAAAATATTTTTTTAATACCAATAATATCTTAAACTTTTGTTAAAAAATTTATATTTGTAGAAACTTCCAAATAAATATATGAACGTAAAAATTAATAAATTTCGTAAACCTGCCATTTTAATAAAAATTCATAAAAACTTTAATAAACTAACCTCATTTTTTCAAAAAAAAATTGCATTAAAAATGTTAATTTACTCCCTCGAAAAATAATTGCCATTCAAAAGAAATAAGGAAGTGGAGGGAGGAAATGTTAAAAATTGAAGATTAGGAGAACATGTGTAGTCTCACCTGAGTGATAGGCATAGCCCTCTGTCCCTCCTCTTCACCTCTCCGCAGTGGCAACAACATGACGGTGAAGCATCCTCCCACCAATGCCTTCATAACAGATTTCATCTTAGCCGGCAGTAGCACCATTTTCTTTCCACCAAAAGAAAACCCCCCAACGCGTCAAAAATGAAGAACTTGAAAGAAAAACTTCTCAAACGCTCCAGATATCTGTTGGAACTACATCTGCCCAAACCTCCTTCCATCGTTGCCTTCTTATTTATCAAAATTGGCGCTTCCAAACCGCAAAAGCGCGTAAATGTTTTTGACGAAGGTGCGGCGATGTTACTTTTCAAAGTACAAATGTTTGGGAGAGCCACTTGGCAATATAAGATTAAGTCCAGAGATGACACGTGCAAACATCTGACAACCCTATAGTCTTCACTGCAGTTGAGTGTAGCACACGAAAACATGCCAGAAACTACGCAGTAAGGGCGTGATAATTAGGATGTCGACTTCCACGATAAATAAGTTTATAGGAGGTTCAAGGAATACACCGATAGGAACAACCGACTAGTTTAGAAAATTTTAAGGGCGTGAATTTTTTTTTGCGTTATTCATCAAAATTTAAAGGATAATAAGGAAACCCAGAATTAGGTATGGGAAGACAGCAGAGAAAACCCTATAAGGATAATAAGGATAATAAGGAAACCCTATTCTGGAAATTTTGGATGCAAAGGAGGACCTACAGTAGGAGAATGAGGGGAAATCTCAAAATATTCAAAGATAGCAAGAGGAGACATGTATGGCATGGAGGAATATGTATTGAAGGGAGATTAGGGTGGAAGGATCACAAGCTGAGTTGAAATCGCTGGGAGATATTAATAAAATGAAACCAAAACCCCCACCTAGTATAAGGAGAGGAGCATTGAAAGGGCAGTAGAAAGTACACCCTGTCCAACATTAGAACAGGCATTGGAGGAGGAGTTATATTCCAGTATGGATGAACTAGGGGGAGCTTGAAGAAAGAACTATCTCCCAATCAAGTTCAAAGGTTAAAAAACCAAAATTGGGGGAAAATCACTAAGGGGAAGGAAATCCAACAAGGAAAAGTTAGAGATAGCGAGAAGAGCCAAGGGGCAGAGGAAACTTAGATTAGGGAAGGGGACATCCCTTCTTGAGGAGCAATGAGGCTCCTTACGTGGAATGTTAGGGGCATTAACACCCCTAACAAAAGACACATGCTTAGGCGTCAAATAAATTTGAGCAACCCAGATGTTATTCTATTACAGGAAACTAAGTTGACAGAAATAGAAA
This sequence comes from Cunninghamia lanceolata, assembly GCA_027924645.1. Lineage (NCBI taxonomy): Eukaryota > Viridiplantae > Streptophyta > Pinopsida > Cupressales > Cupressaceae > Cunninghamia > Cunninghamia lanceolata. Next base: position 22,052,306 of record BSBN01000090.1, on the reverse strand, counting down.
CAAATAACCTAATGAAGAGTTGGAAGCAGTGGCATGGCTCCTTTGTCTCAACTAGAGGGGCCTTAAGTGGCTTGGGTATGGTCTAGAATTTGTATTCTGTCAAGTTGGAGGAACTGCAATCAAACGAAGCCTGGCAGATCAGTAAGATCATATCTTTGGTGGATAATTTTAATTTCACCTTAATCAATGTATATGGACCAACTAGGCCAGACCAAAAAAGAATAGTGTGGGATTAGGTCTCTATTTATATTCAAACCCTAGGTATGGGAGTGATGGGACATGAAATTGTCCCATTTTCCATGTCTAGTTTCTATTTTCTCAAAATGTTTCCTCGAACATTATCCATACTTTAGGTTGACTTTTAAATTTAAAGCACTAAATTGGTATATAATATGTTAATGAATGTTTTGTGTGTGTTGATGATAGTTTTCAAAATATGATAGAAATTTATGTTGATTATAGTAGTTTATGGTATGAAAGTATTATGGGATGGAATTAACCCTTATGCAGCAAGGAAGTAGATACCTGCAGCAAAGGTCATTATGAACCTACAGCCAAAGGAGTGATCACCTACAGCTGAGGAAGCAAGTGCTCGTAGCCAAAGGAGAAGGAACCCGAGTGTAAAGGAGTTGGTTTTGCAATAATCCATTTCGTAATGACTTAATCAGCATTAGTAATGACTTCCGCAAGGAATAAGAGGAAATTCATAGTTTTAGCAAGTCGTTGTCACATCCCGTTTTTAAAAACTAATGTATTTATTTTCATTATTTTCAAGGAGACAAATAGTTAGTCAAAGAAAATATTATGATTATAGTAATGATGGGAAATGCATTTGCTTTATATTAATTTATATGCAAGAAATAATTGTTTATGATGTCATTATTGAATATGAGGTTAAAATGATGAAATAGACTAACTACTGTCATGTAGCTAAGGTGGATGCAGGGACAGTGTTGTTTTCCCTCTAATATGAGGAGAGAGAGTATCACCATGGAGAGGATGATAGATCAAGTGAATGTAATGATCCTTATGCCATTTGGGAACACACACTTATATTTAGTAGAGAGACTATGTTTATTCTTGTCAGTTGTGTCGTCGTTAAGATGAAGGTTAAATCCTTCTTTATCGTCTGATGAAGCCTGGTGTAAGCCTTTGGATGTCAAGTCGGCATGTGTAAATCGACTAAACATGCTTAATTTGTTGTCAAATCTTAGTCGACTAGTGAGAATTCTCCGTCGATAATTGTGCTTCAAATGAACACAATTAGTGTTTGAAAATATGCAATATCGACATATTTTAGTTGAGTGTGTTATGTCTATCTACAAAGTTATTATTATTATCATAGTTATTAATAATATTGTCATAAGTTAAAATCTAATGGAGTCTCTCTTTAAATCTCCTTAGTAAACTCCCTAGATGCTAGTGGAGTGGGAGAGGGAGTTGTCGCTCCATACTCCCCACTTATCCCTACATGCTAAGCCTTGCGGGAGTGGAGAGAAACTAGGGCTATTCAATTATTATTTTCCATAACTGTTGCCGAGTGGGTTAAGTAGGAGTGAGGAAAGTACTTGTGTAGGAGAAGGAAGAGCTCGAAGCAATGGAAGAACAAAGGAATTACAACAAGGTGACTACGGTTAAGAACTCAGACTATCTATCAAATAGGTAAGTTTACTACAATTTGTAGATTGTGATAATGTCTAAATAATAGTCTTGTTTTTTAATAGATCAATTAGCATAGAAAGAATAGATAGGATTGTGTTGTTTATCGTATTGTAAAATGGATTATCTATGTACTATTGAGAATGTGGATTAGATATATATATATATATATATATATATATATATATATATATATATATATATATATATATATATATATATATATATATATATATATATATATATATATATATATATATATATATATATATATATATATATCCTCTACAGAGGAATATCATTATTTGAATTCATTACTATAGCCTAGAAAGAGGAATAGTATGTATAACTTGTTATTTGTCAATCCCTATCATATAATATATGCTTGGAAGTATTAAACAGTTTGACACCTTTGAGTAGGAAGTCTTTTGGCCATGTCTTAGATGTTTTATAGCCTTTCTTTGATAGTAAAGCAAGAATAGCTTCGTAGGTAAATAGTCAAGACTGTGCCTATGATATTTAATGTAGATACTTGAATTACAACTATACCTTTGTATTATAAAGCTCACATTGTTATATTAGAGCTCACTGTGTTATATAGAGCTCACAGTGTTATGTATAGAGCCCACTGTTTTACATATTGAAGCTCACTGTGATATATATATTGAAGCTCACTGTAATATATATATTGAAGCTCACCGTGTTATGTACTAAGCTCACTGTGTTATATAGAGCTCATGATGTTATAAATAGAGCCCATTGTGTTACATATTGAAGCTCACGGTGATATATATATTGGAGCTCACCATGTTATATACTAAGCTCGCTGTGTTATTTATTGGAGCTTGTCGTGTTATATACTAAGCTCATTGTGTTATATATTGGAGCTCATTGTGTTATATATATTGGTTTTCAATTTTTCTTCGTCCACAAAAGTGTAACCCACTATTGTGGGTTGACCCTAAGCTTACTGTACTATACATGTTGGGTCGACTGTATCTTGCACGATAGGTCGATTGTGGCCAACTATGTTATTCATACTTGGCCGACTGTGTTATTCATACTTGGCTGACTATGTTATATATTATACCCACAACATTATTTATATCAAGCTATTAACTTAGATCTCGACTATGTAAGGATTAAGTCGACAAGAAGTGTTCGACTACTAGATAAAAACCAAGTTTGATTGTAGAAATTTTATTATGAACCAATGTGAACTAAAAGAGACCTACGTGAAGGTCATTGTTGTGAAACAAAGTACTCATTCCATAGCAGTAGCTAATCATGAAGATATAGAGTGTTTTGAAAAAGCTTTAAAAGAAGCTAGTTTGGAGTCAAAGTCAGTGTGTACCAACACTTGATATTAGACCATTGTCTTCAAGTATATAAAGAAGCTCGTGTGTTATTTCTAGAAGCTATTCTTGAGTTATAAATTAAACTATACATATTCTAGTTTTATAGAGGAATGATCTTTAACCCTATTTTAGGCTAAGATTAGCCACAAGATAGTTGAGAGATATACTCACTTCGATAATGATGTCATAAAATTAATTACTTTATTATGATATCTCTTTGATATACATGAGGAAGTGTATTCAATTTGATTGTACATGAAACTATAGTTATCTTTGACAAATTATGAGTCGAATGACTATATTCTTTGACTAAAACAGATAGAGACTTTAAGCATAAGAACCCTATAACTTAAATGTCAGAATCTTGTATGTATAGAGAATACGAATGAGTATGAGAATAGGTTGACAGGGCATTGAGTAGATGACAGGATGTCATAGACCGTGATTGCAAGGATGCAAAGGACACAATGTATGTTATATAGTCACCTAATCTCTCACCTTAGACTTGTCAAAATGACTAGTAGACAAGGATTATGATATATCTTTATGACCGGTATGGTATAAACAAGTCAAAAGGAATTATTTATTTATATGCTTTAAATAGAGTAATAAGAATGTTGTCTCCAATTCCAGAAAAGAGTGAGTGAACATATGACTATTTATATATATATGAAACTTTGGCCAGTGTAATGCAAAATTCACTACTTGCTTTATTAGTTCACAGTGTACTAGATAAGCTAAACAATCAAAATGGGCCATACACAAATAGAGCTAGACTAGAGTTGTAAACCTGATTGTCTTTAGCTAGGACACATCACTAGTTCTCAAATGGCATATAGAATCAGTTGATTCTCATTATCTATTACTCTCGTGAAGGGAAGGGCCACTTCCAGAAAGGAAGGTGTGTGGAGGACTGCTGGTCTATGGTTGGAGGAAAAGCACCAGGGTGATGCTCTCTCTCTCCTATAGTTGACTGCCAAATTATACTTGTGAACAAGAACACATTGCTTATTTTGTATATGATATTGATAAAAATTGTAAGTCGTAATAAATATAACAAATTGAGATATAAGTGCAAATCACTAGTCACGTGTGAACCGACCTTCTTTTGAAACATGTATATTGTACTTGGATATTACAAATGAATATATTGATTATGGATATTTCTCTAGTTTTTTTTAAGTGAGAATATTTGCTTAATTTTGTTTAAATTTATTTAATATTCCACTTGGGATGTTATAGTCATGGCTAATAATTGCATAGATTATTCCTTAGTTTGTGTGTTCTTATTACTTTTGTTTTCTTCATGATAAGTTGGAGAGTCATAGTAGGATTGTGCTCTTTGAACAATTTATGTACAAACAAGTTTCCTAATTCTATTTTGATTAGAATAAGAACAAGTCCTCTTCCTATGTGGGGAGAGTCGACATGTGTAGATTAGAATTGTTTAGAGTCCAATTTAGATAGGAGAATTAGAATATGTCTATATCTGATGTGGATTCTATGTGTAACAGATATCTAGAAGAATTACATTATCAGTACTCTGTATTATGTTTTTTCATAATTCAATAAGATTGCCATATTTAGTCAATTCATAAAAACATCTAGTTAAAGAATTGATTGGGGTTTTGTAAGAATAAAATCCACCCAAGCAAGGACCCACTCAAGGTAAAATGTAGTTCTCTTGTTAAATTAAATTGTTAATGATTTTTATTAGCTATGATAATTTGTTTCATATAAATAGTTGATTGGGGATAGTTGAAGTAACATATATTTGTAGCTTAACACAATTACCTGCAGCTTAACACAATTACCTGTAGCTTAGTAATTCTACCCACAGCCACTATTGTGTGATCAAATTTATAATATAGAATCCCTTTTCAGTTATGAGCAATTATCTTTCTATACACAACCTCTAGGATAATCTCAGGAATCTTTAAACTATACATACAATATAGATGCCATCCAAGAAGATATGTTCCCTAGTTTGACATGATAAATGTAACACATTATAACCATTAGGTCACTTGATTAGGGATCTGTCGGTTTGTTGAGTAGAGTGCATGCCCCTTCTACATCAGATTTATTGGTGAATAATGGAGTTAGACATTTTTGGTGTCGTTGCTAGGGATGGTGCCAAGGTTAAGAATTAATGGGTTTTTAATTTGCCTTTCTCGCTTTCTTAGTATAAAGAATTACATTTCTTTTAGTATTTAAGACTATTAAATATTGAATCCAATTTTGAACTATCTACTAACATTATGCAGTGAGAAGGTTATTAAGCTCAACACCATTGCATGTGGTGACAAAGAGACGCCTTAGGGAGATTTCTTCCATCAAATCATAACCATGAAAAGATAATAAAAGAAGGTGACAATGTTGAAATACCTCTCATACTTAACGACGCTGCAAACTTGGAAGATATCGCTACTTAGCATCTTGACATAATGGAAAAGGAAGCAGTAGAGAATCTTGTTGAACCAGTTACATTTGCATTTCCTATTACAAACTAGGAATAAACAGTTGCCCTGAAGAACATTCCTCCTTCAGCTCCACCCAACTTCCATGGTTTGTTTACGAAGGACCCTGGTACATTCATGTCTAAATTTGATGTCCTTTGATAGAGCTATGACTATAGTACTGATGCCCATCAATTAAAACTCTTTCCGACCACACTCAAGGATGTCGCTTTGTAGTGGTTCATGGGGTTGGACAAAAATCTTGTAGCAAACTGGGGAATCAAGAAATAAAAATTCCTATAGAAATACTATGAGGCCTACCTTTTCATTCCTGTATATTCGACTACTTTATTTTTACTATAGGTGATACATATTAGACTTATGGGACTGTTGATCCTGATTTGCAGAACTATTAGTCTTTATGTTGTATGTGGATTTATTATGTTTAGCATGATTACGATGTGATTAGAACTTGATAAGGATTTACTGATGATGCTAAACATATGACTTACATTATGATGTTATTTAGATACTATGCATGTGATTTTAGTTAGAAACTTATTATGTGATTCTATCTTGGGATGGATGTTTGAAATGCAGAATTTAGAATTTAACTATAATGTGATTTTCCTTGATGCTTATATGAACATGTGATGTATGTGCTTGTATCACTTTGTTTCGGCTATCATATACATGTCGGATTAACGTTTCATTTGAGTGCACAGGTGTTTCTAACGAAGCCACAGAATTTTGAAGATCATCCCACACACTATGTTGTTTTCCCTTGTGAAACCGATCTAGTTCCAAGAGGAACCAAGACCAACTATGTATTGCATGATGAATTTTCGTAATGTTTGTGTATGGTGTCCTTTGGGCTAAGTCCACCCTTTTTTCAGTTGATTGTATTATGGTGTTGTAAATGTGTAATGTTTATTTGACTCAATTTTTGTTTTATTTTTTTTGTGTGACCCCTTTTCATGTGATTTTCTACATCCTAAGCTGCTAAATTTAGGTTAAACTTGACCCTAGGTTCTACCCCTAGGGTCTAGGGGTCATTTGGGCTCGTGTAACCCTAGGAAAAATTCCATTTGGTCACTTTAACTTCACCCTGAAGTAAAGTGACGAAAATGGAAGCTTGGGAGGGAAAGGATGAGTGGGTCAAACACTCAACCTCTTCCTTTCCTCTTCCCTAGGTTGGGGGACTCTCCAAGACCCCTTAATTGTAGAGGACTTTACTCCAAGTCTCTCCCACAATTGGTGAGAGTCCCTTGGGGTTGTGTGGTCCTTTTTAGGAGGAGAGGATTGGGGCACATGTGGCACCCACTCCCTCTTAAGCTCCACTTTTCTCTCCCACATGTTTTAGAGAGGACAAGTGGAAGGGAGAGATAGACTTGGTGGATGGGTGAATGGCATGTGTCACCACCCATTCCAAGGGTCTTGCTTGTAGTTGGGAGGAGTGAGGAGGTGACATGTGTCACCTCCCCATTCCTCAAGGCTCATGGGAAGAGCCTATTTTAATCCCTCTTGGACAGAGAGATGGGGTTGTTAAATTTTTGGCAATTTTATTGATTTTAATTATTTTTGAGAAAAAAGTTGGAGGAAATTTGGTGGCTCAATTTGGAGAAGGAGTTAGAGGAGCTCTTCTCAACTATCTACCAATTGGGCTTTTTAAGGTAGGTTTCAAGGCTAAGGCCTTCCCTTATGCATTTTATTTACTTGTGTGATGCTATATGCGAGTTTCCATTTTGAGTTTTTACTTGTTGTTGTGGGAAAAATTGTAAGGGAGTTGTAAGAGCCTCTCCTACTTGGGAGAAGATGCTCAACATGTGTGGGGTGGGGGAGGAGTGAACCTTCTTAGGGTCACATCCTAGATTTTGTGGAGTTGTAGCCTTGAGGGCAATATGTGTATTTGTGTAATATGTGAAATGGCTTGAGAGCCAAATGAAAGCTTTGTGAAACTATGTTTAAAAGTATTGGCTTGAGGCCTTGAGAGGTACTTGTATTGGGAAGTTTTAGGAGTGACACTCTTGAGTTGAGTGATGTCCACTCCCCTACCCCATTGAACTCATCCTGAGTGAGTTCTTGTGTTGTGTTAGCCATGGGAGTAATTTTGTGTTTGGTTGTTGAATGCATTGTTGTGTTGTGGTTTGAGTTTCCTAGTGTGAGGATGACCTCCTAGCTCAGGGGTGACTCATGAGTGAGTCAATGGTAGGGAGGAGAGCAAGTTGTGGCTTCTTTTCCCTTTTTGTGTTATTGCAAGATATTGGGAGCTTTGTGAAGTTGAAGAAAATTATCATTGTTCTCGAGAGTTGTTATCTTATTTCTTTTTAGCTCTTGAGGGAGAGCATGGCCAAGTTAGGATTTTGTATCATTTTTTTTAGTTTTCAAAAGAGGAGAACCTTGCTCTCTCTCTCTTGTTGTAAAAGTATTTTTTTTTACTTGTGAGTATACGCTATTTACATTTGAAATAGAAATTTTAAATTTGCTGATTTTAATGCTTATCATTAAAAAAAATAGTGTTGGAGGAAAAATATAGTCTTATTGTTTTTTTTCTTGAATGTTTATTTTTCAAAAAAGGGGCAGAATGTTTGTTGTTTTATCTTTGTAGAATACAATGAAGATCTATACATTTGATTTACTTATGAGAAAAGAATTTAGATGTTGTTGTTAATATGGAAGGAAGAAATAAATGCATTTGCTTTTAAAAAGGAAAATAAATAAATTCTTTGAAGGGCTGTTATGTGTAGATATGTTCGTTTATGTTTACAAAAAAAATTATTGGCTCTATGTAAATCTGTTTATGAAAACAAAAATATTTCATTTGATTTCTTGTATCAAAAAAAAAAATCTAAGAGATTTAGATCAATATATAATTGAGAAAATACAGTATTATATAAACACACACACACACACACACACACACACACACACACACACACATATATATATATATATATATATATATATATATATATATATATATATATATATATATATATATATATATATATTTATGTATATATGTAGATATATATATTTAAAATTTGACATCCTTTGTTTTTCTGTTAAAAAGACATACTGTGTACACAACAGTATATATATATATATATATAGTACTGCTGTTATTTTTTTAATAAATAATAAACTGAGGTTTTGTATAAAAAATATGTGTTTGCTGTGTATATATGCATTTATATATATTTATGAAATAAAATAAACATTAAAATAATAATAATAATAAACGTTGTGTTGAAAGAGAAAATAGATTGCGGTTTAAATTTTACAGTTCACAGGTTTTTTTTGGGAGAAAACAAAATGTATGTGGTGGGGGGGTTCGAACCCCCCACCGTCGCCTTTTCATTAAATGGGAATGTGGGGAGGGGGCGGAGCCCCCACCCCACACCCCCACTTCCCCCTTCCCCGCGGACCCCCTCTCCTCTCGCCGTCACCACTACCTCTGCGCTTAGCGCTCCCCATACACCCCTTCACTGCCCTTTGCACGCCGCCGCCGGTCCCTCCAAACCCTGCGGCCTCCTTACTACCACCGGACCTCCGCCCATAGTCCACCATCACCTACCACAGCGCTGCTCCTCCATGCCTGCCACGAAACCCTTGGGGTTTCAGCACAAACAAAAATAAATAAATTTATAAATATAAATTCTCTGCTATATATATATATATATATACATCAAAATAATATGCACGGGTATATTAAATTAGTATACCTTTTACTTTGAACTCCACCCATGGAGCCATCATCACAACCTGCAACAAGAAAGAGAGAAGATGGAGAATTTGTGAGATGGAGAAAATGAGAATAAGGAGGCTAGGGTTTACTCCTTCCTCAAGGAAATTAGTTTACTATTTGAGAACCTTTTAGGGCTTTGTAATTTAAAATTGCCCTTATTTCATTTCCCACTCTCTTTATTATTTTCCTTCATTTGCTTGAAAATTATATTTGTTTTGAATGGGGTTTTGAGATAAATAAAGAATTTAGGTAATCTTTAATTCTTTTGGGAGATGTTTTTATTATTATTATTATCTTGGGTTTAGAGGGAAGGTTAATTATTAAACAGGGTATTCTTTTATAGCTAGAGGGAATTTATATTTTATTGATTTTTAATTTGACTTTTGCAAAAAGGGAATTTTATTGTTTTATTTAACCTTATACCAATTTACTCATTGGGATGTATTTATTTCGAACAGTTGGGTTAATCCTTCGTTTTCAAACCAAATCTAACGGAGTTAATATAAAACTAGTTTGTTATTAATTAAATTTAATATTTCTTTTTTTTAAATTATTCTAGAGTGAATTAATTAGCGAAATAACTAGTAGTTTTTAAACCAACTTAGAAACTTAGTAAACTATTTAAACGAAGTTAGTTTAACATATTTTCGTGATCTGATCTACCAAGAAATTAGGAATAAGTAAAGGATGCAGTGATAACTCTGATTGATAGAAAACGTGAAGAAGAACAAATTGATCGAGCTTTGTTGAAAAATGTTTAAAATTATAGAAAACGTGAAGAAGAACAAATTGATCGAGCTTTGTTGAAAAATGTTTTAAATTATAGAAAATGTGAAGAAGAACAAATTGATCGAGCTTTGTTAAAAAAATGTACAATTAATCTATTTGATTGATCTACCAATTTAACTACTGTAACGTAGATAATTTAAAACCAATCCAGGAAACTTTCGATCAAATTTAGTTTCATTTCAATAAACCCTAATCACGCTCGTGAGGCGTTATGCTATCAAATTTTTCTAGAATTTAGGGTTTAGCTAGGTTAGAGAAATTTAACCTTGCTTAGGATTAAATTATTGTTTTTGCCGATTAACGACATTAGGTTTTGATAATAAATCGTATTTTTCTCATGCACTAGAGTTTGGCTTTTGATTTTGACTTACGTCAAAATCCCATCATTCACATAGGTTAACTTAGGGTTTCGATCGTTGATCCTAACCCTCTTGGCGATGTTATCCGTGTCGCATCGACCCCCTGGTTGGCCTTCATTGCGAATGGTATGTGCAAGTGAACGCATTACCCCGCATTCAACTGTCATGTTTACGCCTTATGCGTAATGCCACCGAGCACGCTTACACGTGCGAGGGGGTTTCTAGGGAAGCGTGGTAAATTTTTTGATATTTTGTGTCATGACCACATGACAAATGTGGACATGACACATGTGATGCGTGTCGTGACCGCATGAGAATTGTGGACATGACATTTGGTATCAAAGCCCAAGTTTAAACACTAGGCTTATTTGGGCATGTTACTTATTTCGCAACTTTGATTAATTAGTGCCTACCTTATTTTTGTAGGATGCCTCCCCGACGTATTCGGTGAGCGCGATCACATCACACTGCGTCCACCGAGGTGCACAGTGATTCCTCTACAGAGGGTCAGGTACCAACAGCCTTATCGGATCAGCTGGTATCGCAGGCACTACCAGGACTTGATATAGGACCTTAGATTTTACAGACGTTACAGGCCATGTTAGAGAGGTTACCGCCAGTTATACCAGCGCCACGTGACGAGCTCCGCATTGATCTGCGAGAGGAGCCATGTGAGGAGCCACGAGTTGAGCCACGTGTAGAGCCCCGCATTGATCAATGAGAGGTGCCACGTGTGGAGCCTTTTGTAAAGATACTAGATACTATTGTGGATGAGGTAGGGTTAACTTACAGAGCACGGAGTAGGAGTCCTCTGCGACATGCGAGACGAGATGAGACTATGAGGGTAGAGTAGGTACATCATGGACCCTATGAGTATGGTATGGATGAGCCAGTCATAGGACACAGAGACAGAGAAGATCCCATCAGAGACCTACTTAGGATTAATCCACCTACCTTCGCAAGAGCTACAGAGGGAGCCAAGACTGAGGCTTGGCTCATCAATCTAGACAGATGCTTTGTGTTGCGACCTTATGGGAGCAACACGAAAGCACGTGTGGCAATACACCTCCTGAGAGATGCAGCAGCTACTTGGTGGCGCACTAAGGAGTGCAAGCACCGGTTATCATTAGACACACTCACATGGGACACATTCATAGAGCGCTTTAATACGCGTTACTTATCAGACCATTATAGGCAGCATTAGATAGATGAGTTCTACGACTTACAGTAGAGAGGACTCACAGTTGCATAGTATGAGAGCTAATTTATTGAGCTTTCATGTTATGCAGAGTATCTCCACAATGAGAAACTTCTAGTGCACAAATTCATCAGAGGTTTGAATCAGGGGATAGCAGGACCAGTGCGTATGGCAGACCCCTAGACTATGAGTGAGGCTACCGAGAAGGCTTATATTACAGAGGAGATTCAGGGATGAGGGCAGAATTCACGCCTGCAGTTTCAGGACCGTAGTCATCAGCAGCAGCAGAACTTTTGTAGACCACCACCACCACCACAGAGAGGAGGATTTAGTTCTCCATCATTACCTCCTAGGCCTCCACAGTAGCAACAATAGAGGTCTAGACCCCAGCAGAGGGCACAGGGAGGACAGAATCGTGGTTAGCAGCAGCAGGGCCCACATAGGGATTAGAGACAGTAGGGACCACCTGCGAGACTCGCAAGGTCACAACAGTCGTATAGGGGTTCACAAGGGTCCACAGGACGGACTGGGCAGCAGCAGGGTGCTAGGACTCAGTCAGGGCAAATATAGGCTAGGGGCCCATGTTATGTTTGTGGTGGGGTAGGACATTTGGCCAGAAAGTGTCCATAGGGTTTCACGGCAGGGGGACAGCCCCGTTCAGGAGGGTCAGAGCAGACGGTAGGAGATGTGGGCAAGTCCCACCGCATGTTTGCAGCGGTTGATAACTGCCAGGTTGACTATCAAGCATTCGTGATTGAGACATCAGGTACGATTAGGTGTGCCCCCATCTCTATTCTTTTTTCTCTAGAGCTACTAATTCTTTTCTGTCTACATCGTTAGTGGAGCGTTGTAGGCTGGTGGCTTCTAGGTAGGACATTAGGTGGGAGGTTGAGTTGGCTTCTGGGGCCAGGATGTCAGTAGATACCTTGGTTCGGGATTGTGAGATTTCTTTGGGGTCCTTCACTACATCTTGTGACCTTAGAGTTATGCCATTAGGATCCTACGATGTGGTTTTGGGTATGGACTGGCTTGCGGCTCACAGAGCCAAACTAGATTATCGCCGAAGGGCGATTAGCTACTTAGATGATCATGGTGCACTAGTTGAGATAGTGGGCATTCAGAAGTCCATGGTAATTTATATGATTTTCGTTCAAAAACTTAAGTGCTGCATATGAAAGGGATGTCAGATGTTCGCTATCACAGTTAGCGACAGATCAGATGATGAGCTAGAGGCATCTTTAGATGACCATCCTATTCTGAGAGAGTTCGCTGATGTCTTTCCACAGGAATTACCAGGTATGCCTCCACGCAGAGAGGTAGATTTCCACATCGATCTAGTGTCAGGTGCAGAGCCAGTGTCTCGTGCACCCTACATGATGACTACACATGAGCTCATGGAGCTCAAATTGCAGTTAGAGGAGTTGCTAGAGAAGGGGCACATCCGACCAAGCGTTTCACCTTGGGGCACTCCGGTTATCTTCGTAAAGAAGAAGGATGGGTCTCTTCGCTTGTGCATGGACTATAGGCAGTTAAATAAGGTGACGGTGAAGAACTGTTACCCTCTGCCTAGGATTGATGACCTTTTTGACCAGATGTAGGGAGCTAGAGTGTTCTCAAAAATTGATTTGAAATCTGGGTATCACCAATTACGCATCATAGAGGCAGATATTCATAAGACTACTTTCTGAACTAGATATGGCCACTACGAGTTCATAGTGGTACCATTCGGTTTGATGAACGCCCCTATAGTGTTCATGAGTCTTATGAACAGGGTGTTCCGCACTTACTTGGATCGGTTCATGATCATTTTTCTTGACAATATTTTGATCTATTCACAGACCGAGGAGGAGTATGTGGATCATTTGCGTTAGGTTTTGCAGTGCTTGCAAGAGCAGCAACTTTATGGCAACTTGGTGAAGTGTGCCTTCTTTAGGACAGAGGTACAGTACTTGGGGCACATCCTATCAGGTGATGGCATCTCCATAGATCCATCAAAGATCAGAGCTATCAGAGATTGGCCAGCACCCACCAGTGTGACAGAGGTTAGGAGTTTCATGGGATTAGCCGGTTACTATTGCAGATTCGTAGAGGGCTTTTTCAGGATAGCACACCCCATCACTTCCCTTTAGTGGAAAGAGAAGAGTTTCACTTGGACTGAGTAGTATGAGAGGGCCTTTGGGGTCCTCAAAGATCATCTTATCAGTGCTCCCATATTAGCGGTTCCAGATCCTGTAGAGGATTTTGTAGTTTTCACAGATGCATCACTTGAGGGTTTGGGAGCCGTGCTTATGCAGGGTGGTAGAGCAATTGCATATGAGTCGCATAAGCTCAAGACACATGAGATGAACTACCCTACTCACGATTTAGAGCTTGTAACAATGGTGCATGCTCTTGTTCGTTGGAGACACTTTCTTTTGGGACATCATTTTGAGCTCCATTCGGATCACCATAGCTTACAGTACATCTTCACACAGCCAAATTTAAACACCCACCAGCGGTGTTGGATGGAGTTTCTATGCGAGTATGACTTTGATGTCCACTACATCAAAGGGAAGGAGAACGTGGTCGCTGATGCTTTGAGTTGGAGACGTCACAAGATCCTGACCTTGACCTTAAGTGTGGATTTGAGAGATTGCATCATTCAACATCTGCCTGAGGACGAGTGGTTTCTTGAGGTGCAGCAGGAGATCCAAAAATAGAGGGCCCTTGAGGGTAAATTTGTAGGATATACCCTCAAGTCAGATGGATTGCTTAGACATCGACAGTGCATCTATGTACCTCGTGTGGGTGACCTTCGTGCAATGGTTCTTTCAGAGGCTCATAGAGCACCTTATGCAGCACACCCAGGGGTGAAGAATATGCATGCCGACTTACGACAGTTATACCATTGGGCAGGTATGAGACGAGATATTGCAGAATATGTTGCTGTTGCCTTGAGTGCCAGAGGGTCAAGGCCAAGCATCATCATCCAGCAGGCCTTTTATACCCCCACGAGATACCTGAGTGGAAATAGGACACCATTTCCATGGACTTCATTGTTGTTCTTCCTATGTCATCACGTCGCCATGATGCCATCATAGTGACGGTTGACAAGTTGACCAAGGTGGCACATTTCTCACTTGTACGCACGACGTACAATGCACCATCTGTGGCGAGAGTATTCTTGGATCAAATTGTTAGGCTACATGGGGTACCTCACCGTATCATTTTTGACAAGGATTCAATGTTCACTTCAGCCTTTTGGAGAACCTTGCAACAGGCGTTGGGCACACAGCTCAACTTCAGTTCCACGTATCATCCTGAGACCGATGGACAAACAGAGAGAGTTAATCAGGTTTTTGAGGATATGCTCCGTATGTATGTTATGAATCACCAGAGTAGATGGGAGGAGTATCTATATCTAGTTGATTTTGCCTACAACAATGGGCATCACATCTCGTTGGGTATGCCTCCTTTTCAATCCTTGTATGACAGACCTTGCAGGACACCTTTGAGTTGGGACCGTATTGAGGACAGGGTTACGATTGGGCCAGAGTTGGTTCAAGATATGGAGCAGCAGGTGACTTGATTAGGCAGAGACTTTAGGAGGCACAGGATCGACAAAAGAAGTATGCTGATGCTAAGAGGGTAGATCAGAGCTTCTCAGTCGGGGACAAAGCATTCTTGAGAGTGCGACAGCACAAGAGTCCAATCTGTTACAGAAAGGACTCTAAGCTCGCATCTCATTTTGTTGGATCTTTTGAGATCTTGGAGTGGATAGGTCCCGTAGCCTATTGTCTAGCCTTGCCACCTAGCCTGTCGCGTATCCACGATATTTTTCATGTTTCTGTTTTATGGCGTTACATATCTGATTTATCTCATGTATTGGATTGGAGTGCTCTTTAGGTAGAGGTAGATGGACAGCTGGCTTTGGAGCTAATTTGCATATTGGCTCGTCAGATGCCGGGCCTTCGAGGTTGAGAGCTGGACCAGGTTAGGGTCCAGTGGGACATGTACGATGAGGTCACGGTGACATGGGAGGATGCAGTGAGATTGAGGGTCCTTTATCCTCTACTCTTTGACGACTTCCAAGAGGAAGTACAGTCTTAGGGGGGAGGATGAAGGCCCACCTTTTCATTCCCATATATTCGACTACTTTATTTTTACTATAGGTGATACATATTAGACTTATGGGACTGTTGATCTTGATTTGCAGAACTATTAGACTTTATGTTGTATGTGGATTTATTATGTTTAGCATGATTATGATGTGATTAGAACTTGATAAGGATTTACTGACGATGTTAGACATATGACTTACATTATGATGTTATTTGGATACTATGCATGTGATTTTAGTTAGAAATTTATTATGTGATTCTATCTTGGGATGGATGTTTGAAATGCAGAATTTAGAATTTAACTATAATGTGATTTTCCTTGATGCTTATATGAACATGTGATGTTGTATGTGCTTGTTTCACTTTGCTTCGGCGATCATATACATCTCGGATTAACATTTCATTTGAGTGCACAGGTGTTTCTAACGAAGCCAAAAAATTTTGGAGATCATCTGACACACTGTGTTGTTTTCCCTTGTGAAGCTGATCTAGTTCCAAGAGGAACCAAGACCAACTATGTATTGCATGATGAATTTTTGTAATGTTTGTGTATGGTGTCCTTTGGGCTAGGTCCACCCTTTTTCAGTTGATTGTATTATGGTGTTGTAAATGTGTAATGTTTATTTGACTCAATTTTTTTTTTTTGTGTGACCCCTTTTCATGTGATTTTTTACATCCTAAGCTGCTAAATTTGGGTTAAACTTGACCCTAGGTTCTACCCCTAGGGTCTAGGGGTCATTTGGGCTTGTGTAACCCTAGGAAAACTTCCATTTGGTCACTTTAACTTCACCCTAAAGTAAAGTGACGAAAATGGAAGCTTGGGAGGGAGAGGATGAGTGGGTCAAACATTCAACCTCTTCCTTTCCTCTTCCCTATGTTGGGGGAGTTTCCAAGACCCCTTAATTGTAGAGGACTTTACTCCAAGTCTCTCCCACAATTGGTGAGGGTCCCTTGGGGTTGTGTGGTCCTTAGGAGGAGAGGATTGGGGCACATGTGGCACCCACTCCCTCTTAAGCTCCAATTTTCTCTCCTACATGTTTTAGAGAGGACAAGTGGAAGGGAGAGAGAGACTTAGTGGATGGGTGAATGACATGTGTCACCACCCATTCCAAGGGTCTTGCTTGTAGTTGGGAGGAGGAGTGAGGAGGTGACATGTGTCACCTCCCCATTCCTCAAGGCTCATGAGAAGACCCTATTTTAATCCCTCTTGGAGAAAGGGATGGGGTTGTTGAATTTTTGGCAATTTTATTGATTTTAATTATTTTTGAGGAAAAAGTTGGAGGAAATTTGGTGGCTCAATTTGGAGGAGTTAAAGGAGCTCTTTTCAACTATCTACCAATTGGGCTTTTTAAGGTAGGTTTCAAGGCTAAGGCCTTCCCTTATGAATTTTATTTACTTGTGTGATGCTATGTGTGAGTTTCCATTTTGCATTTTTACTTGTTGTGAGAAAAATTTTAAGGGAGTTGTAAGAGCCTCTCCTACTTGGGAGAAGATGCTCAACATGTGTGGAGTGGGGGAGGAGTGAACCTCCTCGAGGTCACATCCTAGATTTTGTGGAGTTGTAGCCTTGAGGGCAATATGTGTATTTGTGTAATATGTGAAATGGCTTGAGAGCCAAATGAAAGCTTTGTGAAACTATGTTTAAAAGTACTGGCTTGAGGCCTTGAGAGGTACTTGTATTGGGAAGTTTTAGGAGTGGCACTCTTGAGTTGAGTGATGTCCACTCCCCTACCCCATTGAACTCATCTTGAGTGAGTTCTTGTGTTGTGTTAGCCATGGGAGTAATTTTGTGTTTGGTTGTTGAATGCATTGTTGTGTTGTGGTTTGAGTTTCCTAGTGTGAGGATGACCTCCTAGCTCAGGGGTGACTCATGAGTGAGTCAATGGTAGGGAGGAGAGCAAGTTGTTGTGGCTTCTTTCCCCTTTTTGTGTTATTGCAGGATAATGGGAGCTTTGTGAAGTTGAAGAAAATTATCATTGTTCTTGAGAGTTGTTATCTTATTTCTTTTTAGCTCTTGAGAGAGAGCATGGCCAAGTTAGGATTTTGTATCTTTTTTTTAGTTTTCAAAAGAGGAGAACCTTGCTCTCTCTCCCTCTCTTGTTGTAAAAGTATATTTTTTTACTTGTGAGTATAAGCTATTTACATTTGAAATAGAAATTTTAAATTTGTTGATTTTAATACTTATCATTAAAAAAAATAGTGTTGGAGGAAAAATATAGTCTTATTGCTTTTTCTCTTGAATGTTTATTTTTCAAAAAAGGGGCAGAATGTTTGATGTTTTATCTTTGTAGAATACAATGAAGATCTATACATTTGATTTACTAATGAGAAAAGAATTTAGATGTTGTTGTTAATATGGAAGGAAGAAATAAATGCATTTGCTTTTAAAAAGGAAAATAAATAAATTCTTTGAAGCGTTATTATGTGTAGATATGTTCGTTTATGTTTACAAAAAAATTTATTGGCTCTATGTAAATCTGTTTATGAAAACAAAAATATTTCTTTTGAGTTATTGTATAAAAAAAAAAATCTGAGAGATTTAGATTAATATATAATTGAGAAAATACAGTATTATATATATAAAAATTTGACATTCTTTGTTTTTCTGTTAAAAGGCCATACTGTGTATACAACAGTATATATATATATATATTTCTTTAGTACTACTATTATTTTTTTAATAAATAATAAACTGAGGTTTTGTATAAAAAATATGTGTTTGGTGTGTATATATATGCATATATATATATAAATGAAATAAAATAAACATTAAAAAAAATAATAATAAATGTTGTGTTGAAAGAGAAAATAGACTGCGGTTTAAATTTTATTATTCACAGTTTTTTTTGGGGAGAAAACAAAATGTATGTGGTGGGGGGGTTCGAAACCCCCACCATCGCCTTTTAATTAAGTGGGAATGTGGGGTGGGGGCTCCGCCCCCTCCCCACACCCCCACTTCCTCCTTCCCCACGGACCCCCTCTCCTCTCGCCGTCACCACTACCTCCGCGTTCAACGCTCCCCATACGCCCCTTCATTGCCCTTTGCACGCCGCCGCCGGACCTCCACCCACAATCTGTCATCACCTACCACAGCGCCGCTCCTCCATGCCTGCCATGAAACCCTTGGGGTTTTAGCACAAACAAAAATAAATAAATTTATAAATATAAATTCTCTGCTATATATATATGTGTGTATATTAAATTAGTATACCTCTTACTTTGAACTCCACCCATGGAGCCATCACCACAACCTGCAACAAGAAAGAGAGAACATGGAAAATTTGTGAGATGGAAAAAATGAGAATAAGGAGGCTAGGGTTTGCTCCTTCCTCCTTAAGGAAATTAGTTTTCTATTTGAGGACCCTTTAGGGCTTTGTAATTTAAAATTGCCGTTATTTCATTTCCCACTCTCTTTATTATTTTCCTTCATTTGCTTTAAAATTATATTTGTTTTGAATGGGGTTTTGAGATAAATAAAAAATTTGGGTAATCTTTAATTCTTTTGGGAGATGTTTTTATTATTATTATTTTGGGTTTAGAGGGAAGGTTAATTATTAAACAGGGTATTCTTTTATAGCTAGAGGGAATTTATTTATTTTATTAATTTTTAATTTGACTTTTGGAAAAAGGGAATTTTATTGTTTTATTTAACCTTATACCAATTTACTCATTGGGATGTATTCATTTCAAACAATTTGGTTAATCCTTCATTTTCAAACCAAATCCGACGGGGTTAATATAAAACTAGTTTGTTATTAATTAAATATAATATTTCTTTTTTTAATTATTTTAGAGTGAATTAATTAGTGAAATAACTAGTCATTTTTAAACCAACTTGGAAACCTAGTAAACTATTTAAACGAAGTTAGTTTAACATATTTCCATGATCTGATCTACCAAGAAATTAGGAATAATGTAAAGGATGCAGTGATAACTCTGATTGATAGAAAACGTGAAGAAGAACAAATTGATCGAACTTTGTTGAAAAATGTTTAAAATTATAGAAAACGTGAAGAAGAACAAATTGATCGAGCTTTGTTGAAAAATGTTTTAAATTATAGAAAACATGAAGAAGAACAAATTGATCGATCTTTGTTAAAAAATATTTTAAATTATAGAAAACGTGAAGAAGAACAAATTGATCAAGCTTTGTTAAAAAATGTACAATTAATCTATTTGACTGATCTACCAATTTAACTAGTGTAACATAGGTAATTTAAAACCAATCCAGGAAACTTTTGATCAAATTTAGTTTTATTTCAATAAACCCTAATCACGCCTGTGAGGCGTTATGCTGCCAGATTTTTCCAGAATTTAGGGTTTAGCTAGGTTGGTGAAATTTAACCTTAGGATTAAATTATTGTTTTTGTCAATTAACGACATTAGGTTTTGCTAATAAATCATATTTTTCTCATGCACTAGAGTTTGGCTTTTAATTTTGACTTACGTCAAAATCCCATCATTCACATAACTTAACTTAGGGTTTCGATCATTGATCCTAACCCTATTGGCGATGTTATCCATGTCGCATCGACCCCCTAGTTGGCCTTCATTGAGAATGGTATGCGCAAGTGAACGCATTACCCCGCATTCAACTGTCATGTTTATGCCTTATGTGTAACGCCACCAAACATGCTTACGCATGAGAGGGGGTTTCTAGGGAAGTGTGGTAAATTTTTTGATATTTCGTGTCATGACCACATGACAAATGTGGACATGACACGTGTGATGTGTGTCGTGACCGCATGGGAATTGTGGGCATGACAAATACCAAGACTACTATTGTGGTGGGGACATGAAAGGAGATGACATATTCAAGATGTCACAAAAAGAATAAGAACCCCTTGAATATTATGTTGAAAGGTTCTGATCTACCTCCAAAAGTCACGCCAAAGCAGACTCTCTAGAGTCACTGAAGTTAGTATTTATGAGAGGTGTGAATGAGGATTGTATGGATGCATTGAACCTAATAGGAGCAAGGGTTGTCTCTCAACTGGCCTTCGATGAAATTTTCAAATCTGTAGGAACTAATCATGCTCATCAATGAAAAAAACCTGCATCTTTAGAGCTTTGTCCTCCACAAAGGCACCTACAAGTGTCTCTCATGTAGAGCTAAGTAATCTCTTGACAGACATGAAGTAGGACATCATTAGTCATCTGATGACTCAATTGGACACCCTGCATGTGAAGAAAAAGAAAGAGGAAGTGGAAGCAACTTTGGTAGAATATTGTCCACACTATAGGCAAAAGAAGATCAAATTTTGCAAATGCAAGCAAATTGATAGCATTTCTGAAGAAAAGCTTGGGAAACCAGATTTTCATGCCTTGGAAGATGAGGAAGGTCAGGTGTTTTACATCACACAACACAATCCCTAGTAGCAAAGACAAGGCATTCCTCCAAATCTCTCATCTTTTAATTCTTCATTTTTAGGTTATTCTTCAAATATTCCTAATTGGTATAATACAGCCTAGAATAGTATGCCATCGCAATCTTGGTCAAATCTGCCACCATCCGATAGGACCCCACATCAAGGGATGAGGACACAACAACCATATTAATCTCCAAATTACAATCAACAGTGGCAATTACCCCAAAACCCATGGCCACAACAATGGAGAGGAAACCAACTCTGGCAAAACTCAAATGTAAGCTACCTGCAACCACATCAAGCCTTACCACAGTAGCTATCTCTTATGTCAAACACTATTTCACTAGCCCCCACACAACCTAGAGCAACTCAACTACCTGCTCAAACTACACCAAATTCTAATAACAAGCTTGTCCAATAGGCTTATACTAATGAACCTATCCAATACTTGACTTATGCAGTTGAGGTTAGTGATGTCCAATTACATTCAGGGAAGATGCTTTTTGGACCAACCTCTCCACTTATTATGGAACTTTCTGATGAAGATCCATCCACCGATTATAACAACCACTTGAATAGCCATAATGAACACTCTGAATAAGCTCAATCACATATAGAAATCACAACCAGAGAACCTCCATTCCCAGAAAGATTAAACACGAAAATCTCAACCTGAACCTAAATTTGACTTCCTTGGTTAGTTAAAAAGTGTCTATGTCAAAAGTCCCTTGATCCAAGCTATTAAGGACGTGTTAATCTACACTAAAACTATGAGGGAATTGTGTCTTAAGAAACCAGGGAGAAAAGGTTAGGACTCGCAGACTATTCATGTCATAGGACAACTTGCTGACATCATGTTGGGAACCATAGTCGTCCCAAAATATGCAGACCCTGGAAACGCTATACTAGATGTGCACATCAACGACACCCTTATAAAGAACACTCTAATCGATTTAGGTGCTTCCATAAATGTTATGACTAAAGAAACAATGAAAAATCTGCAACTAGTCAACTTAAGGCCTACACCCACAATATTATAATTAGCAAATAGATCAACAGTCAAACCAGAAGGAATCATTGAAGACTTGGTCATCACACTTGACTTATGGGAATATCCTATAGATTTCATGGTCCTACAACCAAATCTAACTTAGGTGAATATCCACTTATCCTAGGATGGCCATGGTTAGCAACAATAGATGCTTTCATCAGCTGTAGGTTAGGAAATATGATTATTTCCAATGGAAACATAAATAATAAATTGGTCCTCTATCCACCAATGGAACCTTTTACTAATTTGGAACAACCTATCTAGTCAGACCCAGAGGATAATGACCAATATTTCCTATAGACACTCATGACCATTGAACGCAATGCATTGATTGACACTCAAGATGAAGATGAAGTTCTCTTTAATATAATGCAAAACAATTATGGGATGGACTTGTAGCAAGACCAATGCTTAGTATGCTTAACCTACCCGCTGCATAACATTCTACCTATAGAAATTTCCACAACTTATGATTCTACTGCTTGCATGTTCCATCATTTACTACCACACAATTGTAGCATTAATCTATCAGGTTTAGATGTTGCCTCTATCATGACATCAACAACACCACCTAGACAGATGTACTTAATGTCAATAACCAATTGACAACATCCTAACAATTTGAACTAGTCACCATGCTATAGACTCACAAAACATCGTTCGCCTAGGATTACCATGACATGAAAGGCATAGACCCCAATCTATGTATGCATAGAATATACAACAATGAAGGATGTAGACCCATTAGACAACCTCAATAGAGGATGAACCCTACTATCCATGAAATAGTGGAAAATGAATTACAAAAACTCTTGGATGCAAGATTCATATATCCTATATTAGACAACCAATGGGTCTCTCCATTAGTCATAGTACCCAAGAAAGGGGGAAAGTGGTGTGTATGTGTTGACCATAGAGAATTGATTACAACCACTAGAAAAGATCATTTCCCTCTTCCCTTCATTGATTAGGTCTTGGATTTCTTGGCTGGGAAGAAATACTTTTCTTTCTTGGATGGTTTTAGTGGTTGTAATCAGATTAAAATAGCCCCTGAGGACCAAGACAAAATAACTTTATATGTCCCTAGGGTACCTATGCCTATTCAATCCTACCATTTGGATTATGTAATGCCCCTGCAATATTTCAAAGGGTTGTTTTGAGCATCTTTTCTAATTTTTCTCATGACTGCATGAAATTTTATATGGACTACTTCACAACCTATGGTGATTCCTATGAAGAAACATTAGCCAATCTTGAGAAAGTCTTTCAACAATTTCAGGATCACAATCTCTCTCTTAGTCATGAGAAATGTTTTATGATGATGGAGGAGGGAGTAGTCCTTGGCCATTATGCATAAAAAAAAGGTATTTAGGTAGACCCCAATAAAATTGAAGTCATCACAACTCTGTGTGTGCCACAAAAACAAAAATATGTACGAAGCTTCCTTGGTCATGCAGGCTATTATAGGAGGTTTATCAAAGACTTTAGTAAAATATCAACACCTCTATTTGTCATACTCTCTAAGTATGTTGAATTTGATTAGACACCTGCCTGCCAAGAAGCCTTCTAGACTCTTAAAAACACCATAACAATGACCCATGTATCGAGAGGACCCAATTGGACCATTCATTTTCACATCCATACTGATGCCTCTGATTTTTCCATAGGACTTGTGTTAGGACAAAAAGAAGGAACTTTGGAATATGCTATTTACTATATATGCAAAAATCTTCAGGCTGTTGAGATTAATTAAACTGTCACAAAAAAGAGATATTAGCTATCATCTATGCTATCAACAAGTTTCGACACTACATCACCGATTATCCAATTTTTGTCCATACTGACCATGCAACAATTAGATATCTAATGAACAAGCCAATGGTTAGTGGATGACTTGTTAAATGGTTATTGTTCTTATAAAAATTTGAAATCACTATTGTGGACAAACTTGGCAAAGCAAATGTAGTTGATTTAATCTCCAAACTCACCATTACTATAGATGATCCAATTATGGATGACTTTATTTCCTTATGAACACTTATTTGCATTAACAGTACATACACCTTGGTATGCAGACATTTGCATGAAAAACACCTCCACATCTCTCACCAAGAGAAAGGTGCCATCTGGTTGAAAGAATATTTCCTTACTCATGGATAGTTGGTTATCTCTTTTACATAGGACCTGATAATGTGATGCGTAGGTATATCTGTGAAGATGAAGTTTATGATATCCTCAAAGCTTGTCATTATGAGCCCTATGGGGGCATTTCGCAGCTAAAAAACAACACTCGATATTTTAAACACTGGCTGTTACTGGCTAGCGCTACACAAGGATGCAATCTAGTATACAAGATGTGATCATTGTCATAGAATGGTCCACCCTACAAGAAGTGATGAGATGCCCCTACAGCCACAACTAATTATGGCACCCTTTGACAAATGGGGCATTGACTTTATTGGGCCCATAAATCCTCCTTCTAGCAACAAAGAATACATACTGGTATGTATAGATTACCTGACAAAGTGGGTTGAAGTTAAAGCTTTACATTTTTCCAGAGATAGCAAGGTAGCAACATTTATATATGAAGAGATTTTTACACATTATGGAGTACCCAGAGAGATAGTCACTTATCAGGTACCACAATTCACATCTGAGCTAATTGCTAACCTAGTTAAGGAATATGAGATCAAACACAGGAAATCCATTCCTTACCACCCACAGTCCAACGGTCAGGTTGAAGTTAAAAATAGGGAAATTGAAGCAATATTGACCAAAACGGTGGCATTACATAGAAAGGATTGGGCAACTAGACTACTTGAAGCAGTTTGGGCATATAAAACAACAATAGGATTTACACCCTATGAATTGGTCTATGGTAAAAGGTTGTACTTCCCATTGAGTTTGAATATAAAACACTACAGACAACAATTCAACTAGAAATGGATATATCTACAGCATAACAGGACATACTTCATCAATTAAATGCTCTGGATGAGTTAAGAATGGAATCAATTCACCACATTGAAATAGTCCATCAATAGAGGATTAAATAGCATGGCCAATATATTAAAATCAAGGAATTTCACGCATGAGACTAGGCATTATTATATGATTCCAGGTATAAGGACCATAAAGGCAAACTACAAACAAGATGGTTGGGTCCTTATGAAATCAAAGAAGTTTATCCAAATGGTGCAGTGAAACTGACAACAAATGATCTAGTTAGATTGTCACTAATGGTAAATGGTCATCGATTAAAACTTTATAAGAATCCATTTGATAAAGATGGCTTTTTGTAGTAACTCACACAAGAACATGGACCCATGACTTCACAAGATTAAGCATGTATCACCTCATTGGATGAGCCCACCAATTCACATACTGCCACATCAGTAGCTGAGCCCACCAACTCAACTGCTGCCATTGTACATGTATGATTTTCTTTCCACCAATAAAACAAACAGACACAAAAAAAAACATAAAGGACATTACATGGACCTGTGGTGACTGAACCTACAGCTACTTTCCAAGGGACTTGTCACAACTGCTCCCGCAACCACTTTCCAAGAGACTTGTAGCAAGTGCACCCATAGCTACTCTCCAAGGGACCTATAGCATCTATACCCATAGCCACTCTATGAGGAACCTGTAGCATCTACACCCATAGCCACTCTCTGAGGGACCTATAACATATACACCTTCCACACTTCACATGAGAACTATTCCATAGATGTATACATCCATTCTCTAATAACCATGTGGCATTGGTACATGCATCCATACACTTTCTCCATGCAGCACCTCTTCGCACAACCAGTCGCATCCATACATGTTGCAACTCTCTACATGATATGTCCTCTATACCACCACATGTCTTCATTCATGTGAATTACCATCAATAAATCTCTCATCAAGTCACATCATGCCACATCAAGATGCAGACATATTCAACCACATTCACTTCCATCATTATTATATCCTATTCGCACTAGCTACCTCTCTTATCAACAACTATCATCTCAGTACCTTTTTCCTAAATTACATAACTTAACATAATTTCTATTTGGTTTGTTTAAATTATCATTCTGCATTCATTTATTATCTATTATTATACTTTCAAAGTGCTTTTCAAACCTTGCTTGTTTGTACTTCCTCATTGATCTATCATTTAAGGACAAATGAACCCTTTAGTTGGGGGGATTAATCAAGCTTTGTTGTCTTTTAAATTCATTTTATACATGGGAAATGTTAATCCCTATGCACGTACCACTTAACCCCATGCTTAATCCATGTAATCCATGTGTGTGTATCATTTAACCCCATGATTAAGCCTTTTCTTTCATGACTATCAGTGGCAACTGGTTAAGTTGCATGAATAAACGATTATTAGTGGCAACTAGTTGAAACATACAAGTGAGAAGGAAGCAATGGATAGAAAGGATATTATCAATGGCAATTGGTTGGACTTTACAAGAGGAAAGGAAGCAATGAATAATGGGAATAATAGTGGAAAAGAAGAAGGAATTCTAAGCAATTTCACCAACCAAGAAAGGTGCCTATATTATCTTACAATGGGAGGAGACCCAATTCGTAGAGAACTAGACGATCACACTACATTGCTTAATGATCAAAATTACAGGCCAATATTCCAACAAGCAAGCTGGTTGGATTATTTTTAAGGTTGACTAAATTTAACGAAGCCATGACACAACAGTTTTCTCAAACACTACAAAATAATGAAGCAATGATCATGGGATTACGTGTGGATGTATTAGAAGGAGCCATTGCAAAAGTAATGGGGTTACCAGTTGGCGAGGAGTTTCTAATGTGTCCAGATGCCATAACAACTTGAAATGAATTCGTGTAGCCTAAAGAGGAACTTGATTCTTTAGCACAGGGTACTAAGTGTCTTTTCTTACCTTGGTTATGGGCTTCAGTTGTTGTATATATCATTAAGTATTTGACCTGTGATGGGAGACAATCATTGTTATACATAGTGCATTTTAAACTACTTAGTCACCTTTGTCACAATAGGTTGGTAAATGTTCCCAATTATCTGTTTAATTTGTTGAAGAGAATGCCAATTGAATATAAGAAAAAGTGGAATCAATCTTCCGTATCTCACCATTGCCCAGTAGTTATGTTAGTAAAAAGGAGTTTGCATGCATAATTCCCAAACTTATCTTTGGAAAATTTTCTAGAATTGAACTATATAAGTGATCGTCTGGATGTTGGTCCTCATCGTAGATCCCTAAGGTTTAGACAAACTCAAGAGGATAAGGCACAATGAGAAACTGAACACCCAGGGGAATAGGAGGAAGCACATGCAACTTATTCTCAACATATGGCCTCACCTACCAACAGTCATACTAAACAACATGAAATGCATGAGCATGCAGCCTCCTCTGAACATTCACCTTCACCTACCCGTAGCTAAATGGATGAACACACAACTTCCCCTATATCTACACACGTAGCTTCTCTTGTTCAAATAGTTCTTTTAGAACATGTGGCCTCACCCACCCATGAATCGACTGAGCAACATGCAATGCAAGACATGCAGCCCGTAGATTCTAAGGCCTTTGTTCGACAACAACCCGTAGCATCCATAATGATAGTGCAACTTATGAGGTGTAGACCTCCTGCCAGGGTATATGCCTTATTTCTGTAGGAATAGTTTTTGAGTTTTCAGTTTAATCAATTTTGTAGTGATCTCCCCATTTCTCTTCTTACACCTAAGGCTTTTTTTATGGCATACTAGAGAGATACTCGAGAGATGCAAAACCAGCTCCATGAGTTTTACTTACATGATTTGGCCATTCCATACATCACAACTTGGAATCTATCGATATTTGTGGGGGGTGTTCAACTTAAATCCCTAGCATCATTTATCCAAAATGAATATCATAGGGGTACTTAATGGAAGTAGTATCATGAAAGGGAGAAATTGATTCCCCTAAAAGCCAGGGCTGGAGTGAAAGACCCTAATCAGTTGGTCATGGAATGGATTAACTTGATACAAAAACCTGAGGTAAAAGACAAGATTCTAGAATGCAGGGCAACAAATTATCTAAGGTTCAAAGCATTGGCTACCGAAATTGGTAAGGAGACATTGAAGTTATCAAAAGATGGATGAAATGAGATGACTTAAGAGCTAAGAAATAAAGAGGCCCATTCTATTTCTAATTACTTAGCAATAATTGACAGGGCATATAAGTACATCAGATCATCCACTAGGCATGTAATCACTTGGCTACCCATTGTGTTCCTCTCCTCCTATACCCAATACCACACTGGCAAGGAAAAAAATCATCATAAGAAACAACTGAGTAGGCCAAGTGGGAGTGCCTTGATGAACATAATGGATTTTATCTCAAACAAGTGGAGGAGGTTACAGAACCTACAGACTACATGATGACTGAACTTTAGTATAACCAGAGGCCATGAGTTTCTTGAGGTCAAGCAAGATGCTAAATTGGGGGTGTGATGGGACTTGAAATTTTCCCATTTTCTATGTCTAGTTTCTATTTTCTTAGAGCATTTCCTCAAACATTATCTAGACTTTAAGTTTAAAGCACTAAGATTGGTATATAATTTGTTAATGAATGTTTTGTGTGTGTTGATGATTGTTTTCAAAATATGATAGAAATTTATGTTTATTATGGTAGTTTATGGTATGAAAGTATTGTGGGATGGAACTAACCCTTATGCAGCAAGGAAGCAAACACTCGCAACAAAGGTCATTGTGAACTTGCAGCCAAAGGAGTAATCACCTACAACTAAGGAAGCAAGTGCCCGTAGCCAAAGGAGGAGGAACTTGAATGTAAAGGAGTTGGTTTTGCAATAAGCCATTCCACTCACCAATGGTTTAATCATCATTAGCAATGAATTCCATAAGGAATAAGAGGAAATTCATAGTTTTAGCAGGTCATGGCTAATAATTGCATAGATTATGCCTTGGTCTGTGTGTTCTTATTACTTCTATTTTCTTCATGATAAGTTGGAGATCCATAGTAGGGTTATTCTCTTCGAACAATTTCTATACAAACAAATTTCCTATTTCTATTGTGATTAGAATAAGAACAAGTCCTCTTCTTATGTTTGTGGGGAGAGTCAACATGTCTAGATTAGAGTTCTTTAGAGTCTAATTTAGATAGGAGATTCAAAATATGTCTAAATATGCAGTAGAATCTATGTGTAACAAATATCTAGAATAATTTCATTATCAGTACTTTGTATTATGATTTTTCAAAATTCAATAAGATTGCCATATTTAGTCAATGCCTAGAAACATATAGTTAAAGATTTGATTGGGATTTCGTGAAAATACGATCCACCCAAGCAAGGGCCTGTAAGCACAAAAATCATGCACTGCCTTCATGAGGACCCCTATGATGATTCAACTCCTTGTCATGTACATGTAAGCGTGAAATAAAATCCTTTAAGTAGCAGGCCTCTTAATGACGTGTCCTCTTTTCTTGTCTTGTGTTATTTCTTCCTTGTCTTGTGTTATTTCTTTCTTGTCGATTTCTCTCTCTCCCTGTTTGCGACACTTTTCGACACTTGATGCGACACTTGTTGACTTGCATTTTCTGGATTTCAACCATGTTCCTAAGCCTTGTGAGTGTCTTGTAGATGAGTTTTCACCTCTCCCCTATGCCTTTCCTCTAGTGCACCTCCTAGAAGCCTTCTAGAGGTCTCCTTATCCATCTCCTGCTTTCAATTTTTGGTTTTGTCAGTCCAATCCAAATCTCCCCCTATTATTTCCAGATCTCCCCTGGGAGAGTGGAGATTTGGATTCTTCCACATGACTTACCCATTTCTTGAAGTAGAACCCCTTCTTTCATTCTCTTCTTACATCTCCCAGCCTCAATTTCTGCTTCTAACCCTATCCAGCCTAGATCTCCCCTGGGTGACCCATGGTCGCCCATGGGTGACCTTGTCTGGTGAAAGTGGCAACCCTGCCATTTTTGCAGCCACGGAAAAACTCGAGTTTCTCTCACGTTTTTGCTTTGTTTTTGCCTATTTTTCTTTCTGTTTACATGGTTTTTGATCCTTGATATAGAGTTAACTATTTCATGCACCCACATATGCATAATTAGCTCTATTTGATCTTAAATTAACTCTCCAATCAATATCATGCATTCCCTCTCCACCATTTCCTCTTCAATGATAAACTATCTTTGCTTCATCACTCTCTAATCATTTGAGTTCACTCTCTAATCAAATTAGTGAACTCCCCAATCATCTTTGTTAACTCATCAATTAAAGTGAGTTAACTCTTCAATCAATTCCTTCCTCTAAACCTATAAATACACCCCTCCCTCAAGCACAAAGGGAGGCAAATCCATTGTGCACATAGTTCTTGCCAATTTTGCTCTCCAACTTAGCATTCAAATGCTCTTACAAGATGAAGGTGCCTTTTGCTTTATTTGTTCAATCAAGTAGCGTCACGTTGCTTCATTATTTGGCATTATGCTCTATCCAAGCTCTCATTGAGCTCATACAAGCTTCATCAAATCTTCTTTTTGCACCTTTGTGTCATTTTGTTGTCAAGAGGATCACCTACTGCCACAAAAGGATTCGAGGTTACCTATTTCAAGGATTTTTGAGGGATAGTGGAGTCAACAAATCTTCGTTTCTCTCAAGTTCCTTCATTGTTTTTGTTCTATTGATAGTAATTAGAGAATCAAAATTGCTCTTGGAAATATTAAAACATTGCTTTCTCCTTGATAGTTAGATCTTGCATATTAGATTAAATTGCTTTCATATTCTTAGATCTAGATTGATTAGAAAAAGTATTTTTCCCTTCTCATTAGACTAGATTGCATTAAAATCATCAAAAACACAAAAAAACATAGGTTAAACATTGCATTGGAAAAGTCATATAGATTGCATATATATTTCCTTTTCATAGATTAGAAGCACTTTTATTTCCAAAATACTCTAAAAAATACCAAAAAGAATGTTTTGCATATCATTTAGCTTGCATGCATATAGAAACCCTAGAATAGACACACCCTTGATTCCATCATGAGGTAACCACGGTTAAACATTTCAAATCAGACCCTCAGTTCCATCACGAGGTAAACACAAATTCAAAACACAAGTCAAACCCTAGGTCAACGAAACCCTAGGTCAAAAACCAAGATATGGTTAAGGTTAAGTAATCACACATTTACCTCCCTCCTGATCCACAAATGTGCTTAGGAGTAAGAGGAGAGTGGGTGAGGGCTATCCGTGATGAGATCCAAGAGATCCATCCAAGACCACAATAGGAAGCATTTGTTTTACCACAAGGAGACCCATTCGTCCTCTTGTTGTTAGAAGAAACTAGACAATGTCAGATACAACAAGAACTCTTGCAACACCGACAAAGACAAGAGGACATCAACGAGAATAATCACTTACCCGCATAGAGGTGGAATCTTAGAAATCCAAATAGGAGAAGAGAAACTAGTGACCCTTCGGGTCATAGGGTTATCTCAACTACAACAAAAATCAAGTGAAACGTACAATTAAGCACATAACAATAAAGGCTACAGTACTTGTTGACCCCTCTCTATGAAGTCTAGCTCTCCAACGAGCTAGACCCCCACTGTGTCTCGCCTCCTATCGACTAGCTAATTCCACATGAGCAAGAGTGACGTGGAAGATTGCCCTGTGGCAAGGAGGGAAAGGGTCCGTGTGCATGCCGAAATTTGACCCAGCAACCCCAGGCAAGCAGAGTCACGATTTTGAGTGTACATATTTTGGTGAACTTGACGTGAAGAGTAGAACCTCTTGATTATGCCATTTGCGTTCCCATTGCAAACATCTCAAAATAGTTAACAAAAACTTCAAATCATTTTACACCATTCTTCATAGCTGCTTGTGCCGCTTCAGCTTCCATCGCTTACGCCATCATCCATTCCATTTATTTTGTGGTATTTATGGCACCCCCGAATATGACAGAACTAGACTTAAACCAAGGGAACATTCCCTCAACGGAACCAGAGACACCCTCCTTCGGAAGGTATGTATTGCCACATCTTGACGCGTCGATCACCAACTGTTACGATTATGAGGATTCTGACTATGAGCAAGATCTCAGAGAATCTAGGCGACCTCTATCTTTTAACAACCCAGCATGGGAAGACAACCCGACCATGACAAATGCCCCACATAAAGCAAGAAGGGTGAGGTCAGAAATACATCAACCTGAACAACCTTCCTCAAGCACATCGAATACCCATCTCGATGAGGAGGTTAAAAGGTTAGAAAAGCGTTTACAAGAAACCAAAGATGCTCAAGAGGCACTAAGGTTCGCCTTATAAGAAGAACAAAAAGAAAATGCCGCACGCGAGGAGGTGCATCGCTATGAAAATAGTCGAAAAGAACATCCTAGAAATGAAGAAACATCTAGAGTTGCTACTCCTGCAGACTTGATCGCAACGCTAGTACAAAGAATTAGAATCTTGGAAGTAGAACAAGCTGCTCCTAAAAAAAGAGAAAAGTCCCATGAATAGGACAAGGGGGCATCACAAAATCCTCCCTACCTCAATTAATATTCATGAAATGCTAGTAACGACACATGTCTAAATGGGAATCTTCCCGTCCAGAATATTCAAACAAGTCCAACAGTAGGTTATCAAAACCCACCTACGGGGTTATTACTATTAACCTTGCAATCTCAAAGTGCCTTTTTAGGAACGTATCTGGAGTATTTGAAAGAACCTTTGGACCAAAACATAAGAAGTGTGCAATTACCTTGACCATTGCCAGATCTCCCGAAGTTCAAAGGGGAAGGAGATCCAAATTCACACATTAAAGCCTACACCACGGCCATAAGAGAACTCCTCCCTTGGGATGGGGTTGTAGCAAAGATCTTCCCAAAAACCCTTGAAGGCATCACCCTGGATTGGTATTATCATCTTCCAGAAGCTTCAATCCGTTCTTTCAAAAAACTCATCAGAGAGTTTGTCATGGTTTTTGACATGAAAAAACTCGTTAAAATAGGAATCAGAGAGTTTCTTACAATGAAACAAGAACCAAATGAATCTGTGGCTCACTTCATCACTCGATGGAGGCAAGTCCTCTATTCTTCAACCAGTGCTCCCAACATGGACCATCAAGAACTGTGCGATCTCTTCTTGTATGCTCTTAACAAAGACATGAGAGAAGATGTCCAAAAAATGCCATACAAGTCCTATGAGGAAGCGTTGGAAAGTGCCTTAAGGATTGACCAGGTCACCATCGACAGTGGTCAAAAGACTTATGATACCAACAGAAAGCTTCAAACATCTAAAGGTATCGAGAAGACTATAGCTAATGTGCATCAAGAGAAAGATATCAACATCATAAAAAGCAATCCTAGTAATGATAAATGGTGACAAAAAGGAAATCAAGGATCAAACCGACCTTCATATGACCCTAATAATTATTGTTGGTTCCATGGGACAAAGGGTTATGAAACAAAGACTTGTTATGGATACAATAAAGCTATCTCTAAACTTACTCTAGATCAACAAAAGAACTTCCTTAAACTTCTGTAATCCCAGAAAAAGGAGAAGGAACCTCAAATTGAGAAAGGAAAGGCTAATCAAAACCATTCCAATAACATATAACTAGACCAAGAAGTGTTCATGATCCATGAAGAAGAACAGATAGATCAATTGGAGAATGTCTTCTCACAAGTAATAAATTTGTTGAGAGCCTCTCCCTCACATCGTAAGACATTTCTGGAAGTGTTGGAAGTAGGATGTTCCACATAAGAGGAATCACCCCCTCTTACATTCGATGTTTCCAAACTACCTCAAAGCGAAGGAAGTAAGAAAAAGGATTCACCCCTATACATACAAATTCAAGTCAAAGAGGTCACTATAAAAAGAGTAGTGGTGGACGAAGGATCAGCCATCAACCTCTTGCCAATGTCTTTTCTACTATGGATGGGATATAGAAAAACATGAATCAAGAAGCAAACCACCACATTAAGAATCTATGACAGTCATGACATCCAAACAGTCAAAAAAATTAGCCTACCGCTCACTCTAAAGGGAAAAACCATCTCTACGGATTTCTATGTGATCAACTGAGAAACCAATTACAACATAATTCTTGGGAGGCCTTGGATTCATGCCATGAAGGCCATTACCTCCACGCTATTTCAAGAAATACATTTCCATCATCTAGGAAAGACCTCACCATAGTCAATTACAAAATCAGGTGGCAGATTCGATGGCCACTTTAGCCGCATTATTTTCACCACATGCTCAATTACAAAATTTAGAATATATTGTCTCAGTTGGTGGAGAACCATTATGGGAAAGCAAAGAATTACCAAATATACTGAATTATACCATAGGTGAATGGGAAAGACCAACTCGAGATTATGCCGAGAATGACGAAGCCATCTTGGAATATCTACATGCTTATGATGGACTTCCAAGAGTACACCACAAAAAAGGCTATATTCTCCTCCCCCATCCAGAAGACTATTTTGGGAATGAGAAGGAAATCCTTTGGATTGAAGAAAACTTAGATTTACCACCTATCCCTAAAAAGTTTGAGGAAGGACACCCGTCTCTAACTGGAGATACAATCGACATCAATGTTGGAACACCTGAAAAACCTAGGATGTTAAAACTAGGAGGAGAACTAAACAATGAAGAATTAGAGGAATACATAGAGTTCCTCATCGAATATTCAGATATATTTGTATGGGCATATTCAGACATCCCAGTGTTAGATCCCAAGGTTGTGGTGCATAACTTAGTAATAAAACTAGATGCAAAGCCCGTGAAACAAAAGCTAAGGCCCATAAAGCCAGAAGTAGTTGAAATGGTGAAGGAAGAACTAAAGAAATTGTTAAATGTCAGTTTCATCAAACTAGTGGATTATTCGAATTGGGTGTCAAACATTGTCCCAATTCTCAAGAAAAATGGAAAAATTTGAATATGTCTCGATTTTAGAGATATCAATCAAGCTTGCCCCAAGGACAACTTTCCTTTACCATCAATTGATCAAATTGTCAATTCAACGACAGGATACGAGGCCCTTTCCCTCATGGATGGATTTTCAGGATACAACCAGATCAAAATTATAGAAGTTGATCAAAACAAAACAACATTCACTACCCCTTGGGGAACCTTTTGCTACGTAGTCATGCCATTCGGATTAAAGAACGCAGGAGCCACCTACCAGAGGGAAATGACACATATCTTTCACGATTACATACATAAGATAGTCAAAACATATGTTGATGACCTTCTAGCTAAATAGGAACAAAGGTCTAGACATGTAGAAGACCTTCGCAAAATCTTCAATAGGCTCTGAAAGTATAAAGTAAGGTTGAATCTTGAAAAATGTGTTTTCGGAGTCACAACAGGAAAGTTGTTGGGATTCATTGTCTCACGAAGAGGCATAGATGTCGACCCAGCCAAGGTTAAAGAAGTTTTGAACGCAACCCCATCGACAAGTGAGAGAGCAGTAAGAGCCTTTTTAGGACAATTGGGCACAATCAAATGATTCATACCTGACATGACTTTCAAAATTCATCCAATCGATCAGCTGTTGAAAAAACAAGTTGGCATAACATGGACCATGGATTGTCAAAATGCATTTGAGCAAGTAAAGAGATTTCTATTAGCTCCACCCATGTTGATGCCACCTAAACATGACAAACCCTTCATCTTATACTTCAGAGCCACTGATATCTCTGTAGCATGCATGCTAGCTCAGGAGGATGAGGGTGGAAGAGAAAGAGCCATCTATTTCATAAGTCAAACCTTGTTGGAATACGGGAAGAACTACACCCAAGCTGAAAAAGAATGTCTTGCTATAGTCTTTGTAACCTGAAGACTGCTACATGTTGAATTAGGAAACCAAAGTCATGATATGATCCGAGAAATTGAAAACTTTTTTGAACCAGCCCATGCTCTCAAGGAGAGATGGCTGGTTCATAACCTTGTTAAGCGAATTTGAGTTAACCTATGTCAATCAAAAGGCAATCAAGGGATAAATAATAGCAAATTGGTTAGCCAATAACCTAGTTCCTCAACAGGAACCTGTGAATGAAGAATTCCCTGATGAAGAGATTTGTGCAGTAGATCTCGAGAAATATGCCACCTCATATTGGTACAGAGATACTGTGAACTATCTCACAAATAGAACTTACTCAAAAAACATGACCCCTTTGGGGAAAAGAGGATTACGTGTCCATACCACAAGATATGTTGTGATAAGTGATGTACTCTATTGAAGGGCCCTAGATGGAATATTGCTTCGATGCGTTGACAAGGAAGAAGCCCGCACGATACTAGAAGAGTGTCATAGTGGAATATGTGGACACTTTGGAGGGCATGCCATAGTAAGAAAAATACACAGAATGGGATACTTCTGGCCCTGCTTACAAGGGGACACGATTAAGTTTGTAAAGAGGTGTCCAAAATGTTAGGCATACACCCATGTTCACCACACACCAACCAGAGATCTACAACCGATCGTTACCCCTTAGCCCTTTTCCACATGGGGACTAGATTTGGTGGGGAAGATATCTGTCCCATCAACGGATGGACATCTGTTCATCATTACTACGATAGAATATTTCACAAAATGGGTGGAGTCCATGCCTCTCACCACGGTGTCAGGTACCGTAATAGCTAAATTCATATTGAACTAGATCATTTGTCGATTCGGAATCCCTCAAGTGATAGTGACAAATAATGCCTTATCCTTCAAAAATCCACAAGTAAGGGAGCTATGTGAAAGATTTCATATTAATCACAGCTCTCCCTCAGTCTATTACCCTCAAGGATACAGACAAGCAGAGGCTACCAACAAGACTTTGAAGTCAATATTGGTTAAGATCGTAAAAGATTCTAAAAGAGATTGGCATTTACAGTTGTACCCAACTCTGTGGGCATACAGAACAAGTGTTAGGACTCCAATTGGGACCACCCCTCATGCCCTCACTTTTGGGTCAGAGGCGGTTGTGAAGGGAAAAATGGATTAATCAATTAAGAATAATGAAACCCAATACATCTATGAAATGTGAAAGTAAAAGATATATTAAAGTAAAACAAAGAACAATACTTACAACCTTTTACTTTTCTTCTTCCATAGTTCGCCTATCTCTTCTTGACCTTGATGATGATGAAGCCCTCAGAAGCGAATGCTCCTTTGCTTGTTGAAGGTGACAAGAATGGAATGGCTGAGATATTTTGTGTGATTGAAGATGAGCTTCAACACACTAACAATGGAGGATATGAAATGCTTAAGAAAGTGGGGTGCCAAAGGCGCGCCTATGTTTCTGCAGCATAAGTTTGCTCAAAACAATGGATATGAAATGAAGAAGAGGAAGGCTGAATTTATAGAGTTGTGTGGAAGAAGATCAATGGTTGAGAAGCAAAGGGAAGATCAATGGAGGAAGATTGTTGAGGAACGTGCAACAAATGGAAGAAAGACATGTGTCATTCGAAAAGCAGCTTTATTGAGTCAACTCCTCTTTTAATGAGGATGAGATTTGATTTTCTTAAATTAGAATTTATTTTTCTAATTTAAGAGAAAATTTGCTTTAACGATGCTTTAAAACTACTTTTGCTTTTGTATGACAAGAGGAAAGTATTTTTAGAAGATAAGAATGATTTTTGAAGATAAGAAAGCATAATTAAATAAAAAGATTTATTTAATTATTTTGTAGATAATTGAGAGGAATAAATAAATTATAGAAATATATTTTATTTTGTGGAGATTTTTGAAGAATAAAATAAAATATAAAAATATATTTTATTTAGTGGATATTTAAGATTTTATTTAAATAAAATTTGCATTTTATTTTAAATTTGGAAGAATAAAAGATTTTAATTAAATAATTAAAATTATTTAATTATTCAGAAGAATGAAGTTGATGAAAATGAATTTAATTAATTAAATAAAATGTAATTTATTTAATTAAATGAGAGGGGATGAATCAAATAAATAAATTTATTTATTTATTTATTGATAGAAGAATGTGAATAATGAAATAAATATTTAAAATATTTATTTAAGTAGAGTCATGCCATTTTTAGGTGTATACATTTTGCCCCTCTTTGATGCAATGTGTTTTATCATGTTGTTTCAAAGAATAAGAATTTTTTACGGTGATACATGCCCCAGTTTGCCCTTGGTACAAGTTTAACGACAGGATGCCCCCTCGGGAGATTGGACGGGAAGAAGGCAGAAGGCGTGAGGCAGACAATCTCACGAAGAAGAAGGTGAATAATGGGTTAGGATGGAGAAAAACGAGATATGGTTCGAAAGAAACAGACATGGGAAGTAGCCATAGTTGTCATACAGTCTGATATGGTTCACTTGCTATATATAGGAGCTGGGTCCACAAGTTCTATTCATTTGTACACTTGTCCAGAGTTTATTAGTCCTCTTGAGAGCTTAGGAGAGCATGGTAGCCAGAGAGATGGATATTCCATGCGAGGAGCATCGGTTTGAGCAGATCCAACGGTTCGATCGTCCAGCGGAGGCAGGACCCCCAGTATGTAGTTCATCAAAACTCGCAAAAAGTCATTTATTAGGCTCATTAATGGCTAGGGAAAAATACTAGAATAGATGCGCCGAACCGTCGTTCAGCGCATACACACTCTGGAATAGCGCATATGTTGCGAAGTAATGCATTTGAGAGATGATGTGGCGCATTTGCTCTTTTGGCGCATTTAGGCTCTAAATTGGCGCATCTACTACTAAGCTGCGCATGTGAGATATGTTATGGTGCATGTGCTAGTGTAGCGCATATAGGCTTGGAATTGGCGCATTTGTTGGGAAATGACGCATGTGACATAAGAAACTGTGCATGTGCCAGAATGGCGCATACACATCAAAGAGCGGCACATTCACGGTGAAGCGGTGCATGTGATATGGATCGGCGCATTTGCCACTGGATCGGTGCATTTGCACTAGGAAAATCAGTTGACTTAATGAAATTAACCCAATTGGCATCTTGATCGATGCGTCAATTGATTAGAGATCTCTGAGATTGCCGAGAATCTAGTCGAGAGATGATATGCTATTTTGATTAATTTGATATGTTAAGTCAATGATCGGATAGTTGGATTGCTTTGAGTAGGTTTGCTTGGATATGGATTTCTTTGATGGTATGCTTTGCTTGGTTGTAGGAGGATATTCGAGATGTCCTTATGTCATGAGAGCAGTTCCCATTGATGTTGTTGCAGCGATACATGTTGACTGAGATAGATCATGAGGCGCTAGGTGCTATCGGTCTGCATTATGTTTGCTTCATGCCTGAGGTTCACGTGAACCGGGCCATGTTGACTGCAGCGGTGGAATGATTCCACAGTGAGGATGACACATTCCATTTGCTGATGGGGGAGATAGCGATTACCCTTGAGGACGTGTACTAGATTTTGCACCTCCCGATTCAGGGAGAGCTAGTTGAGTATGAGTCACAGCGGGACGCTGGCTTGGAGGAGTACAGACGTGTATTCGATGACCCAAAGTTGGTGGAGCAGGTGATATTGTGGTAGGACATATATGACTGCTATGACTACTTCCTGGGCATAGTGACAGGACTGATCGGTGGCATAGTATGCCCTAATAGGAGGTCCCATGGCTTCCCGATTGGCTGGGGATAGGTGTTAGAGAGTATGCTCACCGATGGGACTCGGTATGCATGGGGCGTGTACATGCTTGCACACTTGTACAAAGACATGCACCAGGTGGTGTACCACAGAGGGGCTAGTCTGTCTGCTAGCGTTTCAATTCTGCAGTTTTGGTTGTGGAAGCACATTGCTATCACATGGCCGATATGTTTATTTCACAGGCAGAGGGGTGAGCCCTATAGTTACGACTATGCAGGTGTGATTTCCCAGCACAGGCTGGGGAAGCTAGAGTACTGGAGACATGCTTTTGATGGCATGGATGCAGTCATCTGGTGCCCATACCTAGATTGCGAGGTATGGGATGATGAGGTAGATGAGCTTCCCTACTATTTTCAGACTCGATGGCTGATTGGGAGGACCAAGTACATACTAGAGAGACAGATTGTTAGCAGGGTCCAGAGGCAGTTTGGCAGAGTATAGGGCAGACCACAGGGACAGGCACGTTTTGCTAGGACTCATGCAAAGAGGTACAGGTGGGGTCTCTTGGCATCATATGAGGAGGCCTTGGCAGACTTCCAGCAAATTCCTTATGCAGCATGGCCCATGAGGAGGGAGATAATGGATGCTGGCATGACGTCAGACTATGAGGAGTGGTTCGCTGCTCATCCCTTTCCTAGATACTTAGGACCAGGAGAGTTGGCTCCTCATATCGACGAGGAGGATTCAGATGATGAGGGTGCAGCTGGCAGGAGGAGGGGAGGATGGAGGAGGAGGAGAGGAGATCAGGGGGATGATGGAGGAGAGGGAGGAGTGGGTGGCAGACCGAGACAGAGGAGGAGGAGGAGGTCTGGGGAGGGGCCTTCAGGTCAGCAGGCAGTTGTGCAGCCACAGGCTGTAGAACAGGTGCAGGCACAGGTTCCAGCACAGTAGGTGGGATAGCAAAGGTAGATGTCACCACCTCAGCAGGTGGCACAGCAGCAGGTGCTAGCATCGCAGATGGCACCAGGATAGGGAGAGCAGGCTCCGCAGCCTGATTTACAGTAGCAGGTGATGGTTGCACCACGGGGGTAGATTAGGTGGCTGAGGGCTCATCTGAGAGCAGTAGAGTCTCGCAGGGATGCGGATGCGGGACGGTTATTAGAGTTGACTAGAGAGAGAGATGCAGCCTTAGCTAGCATGCAGGTGATGAGAGCAGAGAGAGATTCAGCTGTGATGGCGATGGGCACAGATGGTACATATAGATTCTTAGTTTCACAGGTGCAGTAGGCACAGACGCAGCTGACACAGGTACAGAGTGAGCTTGGTCAAGCGCAGGCTCAGGGGCAGTACTATAGAGGGTTATATCATGGAGTAGTGGCTGCAGATCAGCGTGCACCTAGCTTCCGGAGCTAGTCAAGGGCATCACAGAGGGCAGGTGGGTCTTGATCTGTGGGATCAGTCAGGGGCCCTCAGCAGTCAGAGGGAGACAGAGGAGAGGGCAACGCAGGGAGCAGTGCTCCGCGGTGGCAGGGCTAGTCAGATTTGGACACTTGTACCATTTGTGGATTTGAGGGACACATTTTTTATGGCTGAGATAGCTTGTATATGTATCATTTTTGCCCCGAGACATGTATCACCATTTTTGTTGTACCTTGTATACATTTTATGATATGAATTTGAGAGATGGACAGATGTTTGATATATTGTACATTTGGACATGTTTTGATGATTATATGATGATGCTGTTTATGGATGCTCTATATGGTCATGTTTTTCCTTATGTGGATATGCTTGTGGATGCAATCTATTTCATGATGTATTTGTATATGTGATGCATGCTAGATGGAATTGGGATGATTTGATATGCAAATGTAAATGTGAAATGTTATGATTATGTAGCTCTATATGGATATGTCTATGTGTTTGATTTTTTTTTTTGATATGATATGTGGATGCAAATGTACGTGGATGACCTAATGCCCTTTATTATATATGAAAAATGATGTAACCATGTGGAGGACTACTTCATGTGATATGATATGTTACTTATGCTATGTTTTTGATATGTCCAAATGTACTCAATTGACACAAAGATGATATAGATATGAAGAAGAAAAGAGATGAAGGAATGAGTTTTTTCGCTTGATATGTTATAGGATTTTCTTATTGCATGGATGATATGGATTTTTGGATAGAGGATGGATATGGATTGTCATCTTGCAAGGTTTTACTTTCATCATTGGGCACTTTTTTGGTATTTTTCACTTTTTGAAATGTTGTAAGGAAATACAAGCATCTAGGTATAATTAGACCGAGATGACCTGAGTATTCTTTACATGGATTTTGATATAGCAAGTTGATACTAGCATCTAGTCAAACTTGAATCTAGATGACCTGAGTACTTCTTGCATTTCAATAGACAAGGATTGCCCCTATTCATGTTCAGACCTTGGAAGTCCTTGATGATCTTTTGCTGATCACATCGTTAGACAAAAGTCGTCTCATTACTAAAGTTTAATCCACAAGCAGCAGACAAAGAAAAGATTATGCTCCCAGCATAGCATCTCTAGCTTTTGGCATCCCTGAGTAGCATAAGAAGACATAATGACCAAAAATCCAAGACTTTATTAAGTTAACCTGCTCACAAAAGCATTCTTGCATTAGATGTGTCGTTTTGCGATAATTGATAAAGAATTGTTTGAAGTGTTTCGGTATGATACTCTGCTTTGGAATATGTTGATGTTTTTGTGTCAAGAATTTTGGTTTGGGTAGCTTGTTTTGGTGTGCTTGCTTGTCTAGTGAAAGGTATCACAATCCTTATTGGTATCCTCTTAGAAAAGTGGCATTCAAGAATCCAAATCCGCAACTAGGTCGAGGAGTTGCCCCTAGTTTAGACAAAGATCGACTGATTATGGGTGAGACGACAGACAGACATGGAGAGATGGGCCCTAAAGGACTGACTTAGTGCCTCGGGGGCTCATTGCTAAATGGCCTTGCCTAGGTGATGACGAAGAGGCAACGTAGTTTAGGGTAAACCCTAGCGGACCTAAGACCTAGGTGATAGAAAGCGGTGTGGACACAGATAGATAGCAGGACTAGACATGGGACAGATGGGATAGTGGAGTGGAGTGAAGAGGATCAGAGCCTCGGGGGCGCATTAAGAATGGCCTTGCCTACGTGATAAATCAAAGGTGACATAGTTTGACAACGGTTCAAAGGACTAGGTTCAAGATGAACGATATGAGGGACACAAGAGATGTGAAGTCACAACAGATGGAGGAAGTGGTTTGTCGCAGATAGCGCCTGTTTACTAGGTTTTCACCACTTGCTTTTATTTGCATGAGAGCTAAAAGTACACATGATGCCTGTTTGCCAAGTTTTCATCATGGTACCTATCCACGGTGCCTATTTACCAGGTTTTCACCAGAGGACGATTTTTTTGTTATTTTTCTATTTTTTTTAGATTTTTTCATCACTTTTTCAATTTTTTTGTATTTTTTTAGGACTCCCTTACATTGGGGTTTTCAAGTATAGAACTTGAGAAGGTGCATGATGTTGATAGGATCATCGAACAGTTCACCTTCAGATGTAGCCAATTGATACACCCCCGATCCATAAGTTGTGATGACGACATAGGGACCTAACCAGTTGGGTTCGAACTTTCCTTTCTTTTCTCTGTCTTGCTAATTTTTGGGATTTTCTCTTAGGACTAGGTCACCAACTTGGAAAACTCGGGGTTTTACTTTATGATTGTAACTTCTGGATATGCGCTATTGATATGCTTTTAGGTGGTTAAAGGCCTATTGCCTTCTCTCTTCGAGGAACTCTAACTCTTGAAGTCTGGTCACTCTATATTCTTCATCTAATATGAGGCCTTTTAATGAGACTCGCAAGGATGGGATCTCAACTTCAATGGGCAAGATAGCTTTAGATCCATAGACTTGGGAGTATGGTGTTGCACCCGTGGGTGTGCGGATGCTTGTGCGGGAGGCCCACAGCACGGGATTCGGTTGGACATGCCAATCACGATCGGCATCATTGACAGTCTTCTTTAGTATTTTCAGAATGGTTTTATTTGATGCCTCAGCCTGGCTGTTGCCTTGTGGGTAATAGGGGGTTGAAAAGTAGTGCTGGATATGGAATTTGTCACATAGTTCCCTGACATCTTGGTTTTTGAAGGGTCATCTATTATCTATGATAATGGACGAAGGGACACCATAACGACAAATGATATAGTTCAGGATAAAAGAGGCAATCTGTTTGCCTGTGATATTAGCTAAGGGCACAGCTTCAATCCACTTCGTGAAGTACTTTGTGGTAGTGATTATGA
The DNA here is from genome assembly GCA_027924645.1 of Cunninghamia lanceolata. Classification (NCBI taxonomy): domain Eukaryota; kingdom Viridiplantae; phylum Streptophyta; class Pinopsida; order Cupressales; family Cupressaceae; genus Cunninghamia; species Cunninghamia lanceolata. The sequence continues at coordinate 22,008,313 of BSBN01000090.1, read as the reverse complement.
ATTTATGGCCGCTCGAGGAAGGAGGGTGAATTTTGCCCACTAAGTCAAGTCCCCACTGACAGAAAGGCCAAGGAGTCATTAATGGCTGCAGCTCCTGTGCTGGTGCATGTATCAGGTTCCCATGGATTTGGCACTTCTTGCACTTCTTTACAAAATGATAGGAATCTTGTTCCATAGTTGGCCAGTAGTACCCCATGCGTATGAGTTTCTTGGCTAGGGTAGGGCCACTAGAGTGGGTCCCGCATATATCGTCATGTATTTCGCTTAGGGCAATTTGATATTCCTCACTATCGAGATAGGAGAGTACTATCGAGATAGGAGAGTACTATCGAGACAGGAGAGTGCTCAAATATCCATGCCCTAATCAAAGAAGAGTGGCTAAAGGGTAGAGCGCCTCACCGTGAAATATGATATAAATCTTTGTAAACTATGGCCAAAATGTCAGGACCCCAAGCATAAATTGTGCCCTCCTCAATCTCATGAATGATGGGTGCCTAACACCATCTCAAGCGAGCCGAGGCCTTATCTCTCGATAGCCTCGAGGTAATCAATCCAATCAGGAACTTCCTCAAGAGTGGGATACAAAGTTGTGGCACAGAGGTAAGCTGAACTCCTGTCTGATCCCTAGGGTGATTGACCCCCATAAATGTAGCCCAAGAAGCCTTGTCCTTATAGGACTCGCTAACTGGAAGAGACAAAGGTTGTCCTCTCTCAGGAACCCTGAGTATGCGATACACATCATATAGAGTGATAATCCACTCTCAATAAATCTGTGGGAACCTGAACGTATTTTTGTCTGCATTCCAGTAAGTCAAAATGTCACAGCATATGTAAGATACAAGATGAATCACCAGTACATGACAAACTCTAGCAAGGCTTGCCCTCTTTAGTATAGCACTATCCTCAGTACTCAATGAAGCAAACATCCCTGAGAGCCATCTCTACTCTCGGCAGGCATTCCATCAGATACGCATGTCCTACAAAATCAAAAGTGAACTTTAGATTAGATCTCGTAAACTCGTAAAAATCCCTAAAAATCATAAAAATGCAGAAAACCTAACACAAAAAAAGCGTATAACCTTCAAAATTGCAATAAACAGGTAAATACAGTGACCAAATCATGTCAGATCAGAGTGAAATGAGAGTTAAACAACATCAAATGCAATCCGAAATCAGTCAAATAGGGTTGTCCTCGGGCGACCCAAGTGTTTTTTCGGATCTCCCCTGGGTGACCCTGTTGTTTTTCAGGATCTCCCCTAGGTGACCCTACTATTTTTTAGGATCTCCCCTGGGCGACCCTAGCTAGCAAAAGGGCCGTTCCTAAAGGAGGATCCCTCAACTAAAAACCACTCTAAAAAACCTCATTTTTGACTGATTTCAGAAAATGAAAGACCAATCTTGCTCTAAACGACAAGACAAACGCAATGCAATAGGAAAAATCATAAAAAAACATACAATTTTAAGAGATTTTTCACAAAATTCAAACTAGGGTTTAGAGAAGAGTTTTTCACTAATTGCATACCTAATTCTCCATGGCTGAAGAAGAGGCAGCCATCTTCGCGATCTCCACGATGATATCTTTCCAACGACTGCTCACACAAATGATTATGTCGCTGTTTTGCTCCAATCTCACAATTTGGCTTGCTTGATTTCCCCGTAGCTTAGTTTCATTTATGCATTTTTAGACTATTTTTTTACTTTTATGCATCCGTCTTGTGCATTGTTTTGCGTGCTCTCATCCCTACATGTCTAAACTGATAAAGGCAAACAACTAATTAAACTTTAACGATCCATGGTAAGTTTGTCATTTTAGTTTTCATCATTTACTTTGATATATTTAAATGCCAGACTAATACTAGTTATTATAGGTACAAATTGCGGGACATCAACAACAGGTAAGGCCTAGTTCAGGAACGGTACCTATCTTTCATATAGATTACCGTCCTCGAGGGGGCAAATATGCAAGCTCAAAAATCATGCACTGCCTCGATGGGGACTCTTATGATGATTCAAATCCTTGTCATGTACATGTAAGCGTGAAATAAAATCCTTTAAGTAGCAGGCCTCTTGATGACATGTCCTCTTTTCTTGTTTTGTGTTATTTCTTCCTTGTCGATTTCTCTCTCTCCTCATTTGCGACGCTTTTCGACACTTGTTGCGACACTTGTCAACTTGCATTTTCTAGCTTTTAACCATGTTCTTAAGCCTTGTGAGTGTCTTGTAGGTGAGTTTTCACCTCTCCCCTATGTGTTTCCTCTAGTGCACCTCCTAGAAGCCTTCTAGAGGTCTCCTTATCCATCTCCCACTTTCAATTTTTAGTTTCGTCAAACCAATTCAAATCTCCCCCTACTATTTCTAGATCTCCCCTAGGAGATCCTACTAATGCAAGTGGAGATTTGGATTCTTCCACATGACTGACCTATTTCTTGAAGCAAAACCCCTTCTTTCATTATCTTCTTGCATCTCCTAGCCTTAGTTTATGATTCTGACCCTGTCCAGTCCAAATCTCCCCCGGGCGACCCTGTCTGGTGAAAGTGGTGACCCTGCCATTTTTGTAGCCATGGAAAAACTTGAGGTTTTGCTCTGTTTTCACCCATTTTTCTTTCTGTTTGCATGGTTTTTGATCCTTGATATAGAGTTAACTATTTCATGCACCCACACATGCATAATTATCTCTATTTGATCTCAAATTAACTCTCCAATCAATCTCATGCATTCCCTCTCCACCATTTCCTCTTCAGTGATAAGTTGTCTTTGCTTCATCACTCTCTAATCATTTGAGTTCACTCTCTAATCAAATCAGTGAACTTCCCAATCATATTTGTTAACTCATCAATCAAAATGAGTTAACTCTTCAATCAATTCCTTCCTCTAAACCATAAATACACCCCTCCCTCAAGCACAAAGGGAGGCAAATCCATTGTGCACACAACTCTTGCCAATTTTGCTCTCCAACTTAGCATTCAAATGCTCTTACAGGATGAAGGTGCCTTTTGCTTTATTTGTTCAATCAAGTAGCATCACGCTGATTCATTCTTTGTGTCATGCCCACATTTCTCATGTGGTCACAACACACAACACACGTGTCATGTCCACATTTGTCATGTAGTCATGACACGAAACATCAAAAACTTTTCCACGCATCCCTAGAAACCCCCTCGCACGCATCAGCGTGCTTAGTGGGAATACGTGTAAGGCATAAACATGTAAATCTAACTTTGAGGTAATGCAAATACTTTTTGCAACCCCTATGAGATGATAGCTGACTAGGGGGTTATGTGACACGAGGAGCATCACCAATAGGGTTAGAATCAAATTTGAAGCAAACCCTTTGATTCCTAAGTGAAGTGGAGGGATTTTGACATGTGTTGAAATCTAATCCCTAATACTAAAGTTAATCAGATTAATTAAAAATTTCACCTAAAATTTAATTACAATGCACATACTATTAAAAATATTATTAAAACACGTAATAAAATTACTTAATTAGATAACCCTAATTTTTGGAAAAATCTGGCAACATAATGCCTTATTAGTGTTCCTACAAAATAATTTTAAAAAGATTCATAACTAAACATTTACGAGAAAATTAAATTAAAAATAAAAATAAAATCAACTATAAGCATAATTTAATAAACATCTCACTATAATCGAAATGGAAACAAATCGATTAATTAATTATCTCCTATATAACAATGACCATACATTAATTTAATAAATACATTAATTTAATAAATACATTAATTTATCTTAACTCTAATGCTAACCATACTCTTAAAATTCCTCCTCTAATTTTACAAGCAAAACAATTAACTTAAAAAGGAATTCAAGATAATAATATTTCCCTACAAAATTTCTCCACTAAACCTATATAGTCCAAAGGTTAGAGGGGGTTAGATTAAATTAATCCTATACCAAAAAAAATTACTAAAAGGAACTACACTAAATAATTTCAATCAAAACAAGTCATAAAGCCTATCAATATAAAATTTCCACATGCTAGATTTAAAATGAAGAAGTAGAGGGAAAATTACAATTTTCACATGTACCAAGTTTCTCTAAAAGAAAAAAATAATAAATTTATTTCAAGTGCCCAAGGAGCCCTAATATGCTCTAAATAAAATATATTTCCCTTCAAAAAAAACAAACCTAACCCTAGCTTTCTTTTCTACTCCATTCTTTTCCTCTAACCCTATTCTCTCTCTCATTCTTCTTCCACATTTTCTCTCTGGGTTATCTTGCAGATTTGTAAGGGGATGGGCAACCATGGTTGGACAAAGTTAGAGGTATGAAATGTATCCACTGATAAGTCCCCTTTTTTTATATTATTTTATTTGTTTCTTTTGGGTTCTGGTTTTATTAACAGAGATCATGCATTTCCTTCTATATCTATGTAGAAAATATAGAGGAAAGATATATATATATATATATATATATATATATATATATATATATATATATATCGTATAGCAAAAAGATTAAAGTTTGCAGGTTTCAGTATGAACACAGGCTGAAACAACGGTCCCAAACAGCAGTCCAGGGTTTGTCCTCTGGCAGACTGGTGCAGGAGCACCCGCACATGATCAGGATATAGGTCCGCATGATGACATACATGATCAGGATGTAGGATAGTTATCATCATGCTGACGGGATAATCTATTTTTAGTATGTTTGACTTTATCATGTAATAAGGTCCACTGGACCGATGCTATGTAATAGTTCAACATAGGAGTATGTGTAGGCAGTTAGAGGCAGTTAGAGATCGGGATAAGGTTATCTGAGCTGTCCTCTCTCCCAGCCGCTTGGAAGCTCCCAGCCGCTGGGAAGTGATGTTAGTAGTACTCGAAGGATTTGTTATATATACCTTCGATCTGTAAGGTTTAGAGATATTAGAGATAGAGTTTTGATATTGATGTACTGGTGTTGAGTTGAGATTCAGGAGAGCAGTTCAGACATTGTGAAGCTGTATTCAGGACATTTGAATTTCAATTGAATAAGATCTCATCTTCGCATTATCTGGTTGTATCAGTTACATCTGTTTTGTTCTCCTTTTCCATTTTGCAAGTTAATGGGCACTTTCAACCCTTCCACCGGTTGATCCTGCAAATCGGTGGAATGGTCCTGTATCATAGCTTAGATTGCATTTGTGTTTTCTGTTTGTGCATTGCATTGTTCAGGAGATCGGTTAGAAGCATGCTGTAAAGCAGCCTAGCATCCTCATGTGCTAGGTCTAGAAGATAAGTTTGCTTAGATTTTGGTTTGAAGGTGATCCGGCCCGGTCGTCACATGATCTTTGTGAAATTATGCGGTTGTGAGTGTTTTCATGCAGTGGAAGGATACACAGGAGTCTGCATGTGCGTTTCCAGTCGGAACGAGCCGCAACATCATCTGCAAATCCATCGCCATCAGGATCGGGTCATGAAGTTGTTGAAATTTGCATGTTGCAGGTGCATCATGATGTTTTGAGTTGGATATATACTCAGTGTATATATCGCAGTCAGGATCATCTCTCGGGGAAGTTCATCATCCGCATATCGCTAACGGATGCGGGTGTGAAAGTTGAGTTTTTTTGGCTAAGTGTTGAAGAGTTCATCAGGATGATGTGTGACGTCATCGTCATCAGGATATGACGTCATCGTCATCAGGATATTCAGAAATCCCTCTATGCGAGTTTATCCTGTTGTCGCTAAGGGTTTAGACATCGGCGTAGGTAGGAAGTTGTATTAGCATCATCAGGAGGTTTCGAGGAACCGGATGTTTAATATCATGATGCTGTTGCTTGTATCGTCGGGCAGTGGAGCGTCGAAGGCAAGTTGTTGAAGTGCAACGTCATCAGGATATTTGGAGAACCGGATATTTGGATATCCTGCTGACGAAGGTGATATTGAATATCATGATGATGCCGCTTGTATTTGGCACCCGATGAACAGTGCAACCGGAGGATGTTTGCGCCCGTTGATTATCATGATGATGATAGGCGACAAGCGGAGGAGGTAAATAGTAGTCGACAGGAGGATATTTGCGATCATCCGAAATATGATGATGCTGTTGAAATGTGATGATGCTGTTGTTGTTAGGAAATATGATGATGATGTTCAGCCGATAGACATTTTTATCAGGTTGTTTGTATTATTGGCTACTCCTTCCTGTTAGTTAGCCTCCGTTGCGTTCCACTCTGCATCACAGACGGTGAATGGGATTGACATTAAAGCTCCGAAGGAGATATTGGGGGAGGGTTGGGCTCCCCTCCCACCCTCCACTAAATAGTGGAGGGTGGACAGGGGTCCAACCCCCCCTCTATTGATTTGTTTGCAGGGAAAAAAAATGCATGGCGATAGCTATGTCGCCACCCCCTCCAACATAGTCAACCATAACTTGAAACAACCATTAGGGCCTCAAACAAAAAAAATGAACCTAGTCTCTTTCTCTCTCTTTTTTTTAATATATAAATATTACTCTGCTAAAACTGCAGACGACAGTAGATTTAAATAACATTCCAATATATATATATTGTCTTTTAAAAATATATAATATTCCAAAATATTATATATTGTCTTTTAAAAATATATGTATACTCAGTCACATACATAATATTTTTAAAAGACAATATATATATTGGTAAGCGCTGCCAGTGGGGGCAGCTCCCGTTTACTAAAATCGAACCAAAAAATAAAAAATTAAATGCACGCCCTTGCCATATATATATATATTTTGGTAAGCGCTGCCAGTGGGGGCAACTCCCATTTACTAAAATCGAACCAAAAAATAAAAAATTAAATGCACGCCCTTGCCACAAGGGGTGCTTAACCAAATGCAAGCCCTTTCCTCAAGGGGTGCAGCATAGGAACAACATTAAGCTATGCTGACAAGTAATCAAAAGAAACTTATACTATTCACACTAAGTATTAATTTACTCTACTCTCAACATACCCAAGACGGGTATATTATCGCTTTGCCCACGATGTCCCCCCTTCAGGGAAGATTTGTGCAACATTTGGTGCTTAATTGGAGGAGTCTTTTTCCTCTTGACCTCTGACCATCCATGCTCTGATTGAGGGAGAACTGATGTGTTTTGGTCTATTTTATCTGTGGGTGACAAATACCTCTTGCCTTCTATTCTTGCCTGATCAGATTGAATGTCATCCTTAAAACCAAGTCCTTCCAATACTAGAACAACTGAAGAAGCAATTGAAAGATCAGTTATCTTAGAATCCTCTTTCCCCTGAGAATGATTTGAGGTTACTAGAGTGTTTCCTAATTCTTGAAGATTGTCTGAAGAAGAGGAAGGCTTTGAATTTGAGCAGACTGGTAGAGAGGCCATCGGGGGACCCGAGTCCATCTAAGGAGTAGAAGGTATCAAGTAGTGATGAGACTCAGCACCAATCCACCAAGTTGGGGTGCAATGAGAAGCCTAGTTTCTGACACCTTTTGGACACTGAGGCGTGAAATGATCTAATGAGAAACACCTTCTGCATCTAAAGGTAATCTTTTCATAGTCAATTGGTTGTCTCCAATTTCTCTCACCTACTAATAAGGAGATCTCAGTAGGAAGACCAGTGGAAAAGTCCATCTCCAGACAGATCCGAGCATAGGTGGAGTTCTCATAGTTGATTGTCTCCTCTGAAGCACATAAGAATTTGCCCAAACCATTGCCGATGGATTGCAGACATTCTAGCTCCCAAAATTAGAAAGGGAGGTATGGTAGCCAAACCCAAAGGTAAGCGAAATTGAAAGTCTCTGTGCAGGGGTCGAAGGAAGGATACCAGGCCTTCATGCATAAGAAATTGCCCTGGAACATCCATGGGCCATTTTTTAATACCTTTTCTTTGTCATCAAGGGATTCAAACTCCAGGATGAAGAAGCCACTTACACAGGGGAAAATATTGATCTCATCTTCCAATCCGTCTTTCCAACGAGAAGAAATCCATGCATGTAGATCACATAGCTTAGACCAAATTTTAACAAATTTGCAGATGAGAACGTGGTCTTGGAGAAATTCCTCCTTATCTTGGACAGGACCATCAATCCAAATCTTAAGAATGTACCCTGAATTGTGCAGAGACATTGGGGATCAGTTGACGTTGTGCCCAACATCAGTGCTACCCTTAGTATCATGCCTATTAGAAACACCCTCCTTCCCTAAGATTGAAGCCTTAGATGACCTGGCGAATGCATTCTTGCACAGTGAATTAGGGTTGCAGAGAGGTAGAGAGGAAACCCTAGCATTACTCTGCAAAATTCCTTTGAAGTCCAAAGAATTCTAATCTAAGCCCATGCATCTAGAGGTGTTCTCTCTAGCGAAGCCCTTACAATGAGGAATGATGCCGTCTCCAGGAGGATGTGTAGAGTGGTAAGGAATCGGAGGAGCTTGAGGAGTGATGGAAGCAGAGGGCGCCATTTCTTTTCTTTAATTATTTATTAATGATGTTAATTTTAATTATATATATATATTCTGACTAGAATTTTTGTTCTAAAATGCACAGGTACCATATATATAGCCATACAACATATATATATGTATCTATAAATTTATATATATTTCCCTGTCAAGATAATTTCATTTCTGCATAGATAATACTTCAAAACAAAATAAACTAGAGATGTCATATTGTAGTGGAATGTGGAGGTGACATGTGTCACTCTCCCATCCATCCTAGCCTCACTCTCTCCACACGTGCTCTCACACATGTGTGAGAGCAAAGGTGGAGAGGTGGCATCTCTCAAGATGGCTCAAAGAGGATAAGGAATGACACATGTCATTACCCTATTCTCTAAGGGAGGCCCAATCACTCCAAGATGCTCTCACACATGTGTGAGAGCATTGGAGGAGGGTTCCACACACTTGGGGGTCTTGAAGACTCCCCAAGTCTTCAAGGTGATGGGAATCCATGCCTTGGAAAGAGGAGTGGTCCATGTTTCAAGGCATGACTCACTCACCACTCCATTTCAAATTTGAATTTCGTCACTTTACTTCAAGATGAAGTTAAAGTGACTAGACAAAGGTTACCCTAGGGTTTAGCATGTTCAAATGGGCCCTAGACCCTAGGGGTACCACCTAGGATTAATTTTAGCCCATACTAAACACTTTAGGAAGTAGAAAATCACATAAAATGGCCATCAAAATAAAAGACACCAAGTGGTGTATATTAAATCACATATTTTTACATCACTTCAAGTAAATAATATAAAAGAGGTGGACCTAAACCAAAATAATTAAAATGTAGGCATTTACAAAAGCATCATACAATTCACACATGATCCTGGTCCCTACTGTGACTAGATCAGTCTAACATGGGATTCACATTAGGTGTGGGATCGATCTTTGATTTTTCGTGGCATGGAAAATCACTTGCGTACTTGAGCAAACAGATTAATCCAACATATACATCATAGCTGAAGCAAGGAAATGCATACACTCACGATATCGTATAACTATTTAAAACATTATTAAAATCACATTGCATCATTAATAAAATTTATAATTTAACTGCATTTCTAAACACTACTCAAGATCAAAATTGCATAACAATTCCATTTAATAATTTCACAACTAGTATCTCTAATAGCATCAAAATGCATGTCACATGTCAAATAATCATCAGTGAAATCTCAAATCAAGATATAGTCACACTACAACATACTAAATAGAACCAAATCAAAATAAGGGAATAGAGTCCATAAAATCTACATATCGGGATCAACAGTCCCAAAAGTCCAAATGTCATCAACTGTAACTGCGATATAAACAAAATAGGGGATTGAAATAAATAGGCCTCACACTTTTCCATTGTTCTCTATCCAAGCTCTCGTTGAGCTCATACAAGCTTCATCAAAGCTTCTTTTTGCACCTTTGTGACATTTTATTGTCAAGAGGATCACCTGCTACCACAAAAGGATTCGAGGTTGCCTATTTCAAGGATTGTTGAGGTATAGTGGAGTCAACAAATCTTCATTTCTCTCAGGTTCCTTCATTGTTTTTGTTCTATTGATAGTAATTAGAGAATCAAAATTGCTCTTGGAAACAGTAAAACATTGCTTTCTCCTTGATAGTTAGATCTTGCATATTAGATTAAATTGCTTTCATATTCTTAGATCTAGATTGATTAGAAAAAGCATTTTTCCCTTTTCATTAGATTAGATTGCATTAAAATAATCAAAAACACACAAAAACATAGGTTGAACATTGCATTGGAAAAGTCATATAGATTGCATATATATTTCCTTTTCATAGATTAGAAGCACTTTTATTTCCAAAATACTCTAAAAAATACCAAAAAGAACGTTTTGCATATCATTTAGCTTGCATGCATATAGAAACCCTATAATAGACACAATTTCAAACCATCGATTCCATCACAAGGTAAACACAAAGTCAAAACACAAGTCAAACCCTAGGTCAACAAAACCCTAGGTCAAAAACCAAGATTTGGTTAAGGTTAAGTAATCACACATTTACCTCCCTCCTGATCCACAAATGTGCTTAGGAGTAAGAGGAGAGTGGGTGAGGGCTATCCATGACAAGATCCAAGAGATCCATCTAAGACCACAACAGGAAGCATTTATTTTACCACAAGGAGACCCATTCATCCTCTTGTTGTTAGAAGAAACTAGACAATGTCAGATACAACAAGAACTCTTACAACACCGACAAAGACAAGAGGACATCAATGAGAACAACTGCTTACCCACACAGAGGTGGAATCTTAGAAATCCAAATAGGAGAAGAGAAACTAGTGACCCTTCAGGTCATAGGGTTATCTCAACTACAACAACAATAGAGCTAAACATATAATTAAGCATACAACAACAAAGGCCATAGTACTTGCCGATCCCTCTCTGCGAAGTCCAGCTCTCCAACGAGCCAGACCCCCACCGTGTCTCACCTCATCTCGACTAGCTAATTCCATGTGAGCGAGAGTGACGTGGCATATCACCCCATGGAAAGGAGGGAAAGGGTCCATGTGTGTGCCGAAATTTGACCCAATAGCCCCAAGCAACTGGAGTCACAATTTTGAGCGTATAGGGCCTATTTGAGGTAAATTGTAGTTCTCAAGATTATTAAATTAGATTGTTAATGAATTTTATTAGCTATGATAATTTGTTTCATATAAATAGTTGATTGTGGATAGATGAAGTAACATATACTTGTAGCTGAATAGAATTACCTATTGCTTAGTAATTCTACCGATAGCCACTACTGTGTGATCAAATTTATAATATAGAATCCCTTTTCAGTTATGAGCAATTATCTTTCTATACACAACCTCTAGGATAGTCTCAAGAATCCTTAAACTGTACATACAGTACAGGTGCCATCCAATAAGATACATTCCCTAGTTTGACATGATAAATGTCACACATTATAACTATTAGGTCACTTGATAAGGGATCTATTGGTCCATTGAGTAGAGTGCATGCCCCTTCTGCATTAGATTTATTAGTGAATAATGGAGTTAGACAGAGAGCATCATTCTAGGGGAGACTTCAATGCTACACTGGATTCAACAAAAAAGGGGGTATTTCAATAAGTACACTGGTGCAGATTGATTTCCAAGACTTTGTTAACACGAATCACTTACAAGATATCATTCCAAAAAATTAAACAAACACTTGGAAAAATAGAGGCATAAACTTACAAACATAGCAGAGAGGATAGATAGGTTTCTGTTAAAGGGTGAATGGTTTGCACTCCCTTTGCTTTTTGAATCATCTATTCTTCCTTTCTCAGGGTTTGATCACTTTTTAGTACTTTTGAGTTTAGATCCTAACATCAGACCCTAAGCAAGCTCTTTTAAGTTAGAGAAAATTTGGTTGAGAGATCAAGAAATTGAAGATAGGATCTAAGAATGGTGGGCACAGATTTCCAATATCAGAGGCTCAAATCTTTTCAAAATCTACAAAAAATTGAGTTTCATCAAGCAACAAGTCAAGGAATGGAACAAGGAGCACTTCAAAGAAAAAATATGAGTGGAAGTTTAGTTGGCAGAACTAAATGAAGAGTTTTTAGCTACAGAGATGGATCAGGATAGATATTTGAAAGAAAAGGATCTAAGACAAAAGTATGGTGAAATATTAGCTAGAGAGGGGATTTTCTAGAGGCAAAAGTTAAAAGAATGTTGACTAAAGGAGGGAGATAGGAATACTAAGTTTTTCCATTATTCCACCAAAATCAAATGGAGTATGAACAAGATTTCCTCCATTAAGGACAATAATGGAAACCATATAACCAAAGCATAAGAGATTGAAGAGGTGGCGGTCAATTATTTTAGGAATCTCCTTAATCTAGAATATCACATGGATGGATAGATGAAGGAAGACATTTTGAGTAGAATTCCTAACATTATATACTAGGAAAAGAATGATATGCTAATGGAAAAATTCTTAGAAGAAGAAATAAAAAAGGCTGCTTTCCAGCTGGCACTTGATAAGGCCTCGAGCCCAGATGGCTTCTTGGCCTTTTTATTTCAAAAGTTCTAGAATATTATCAAGAAGGATCTACTACAAGCAATGGAGGAATTGAGGAAGAAATCCACTATGCTAAAAGACTTAAACAATACCTTTGTGGTTGTAGTCCCCAAGAAAAGTGTAGTGGATGTTGGCAAGAGACACTGTGTGGCTTCATGAGTGTTGTCATTGATGGCAACAAAGCCTATCCCACACATCCGCAATACATAGTATGCCTATACCGGAAGTCAGATTGAAGATTGTTTTGGTCTGATGTACAAGAACAGAGTATGCAACAAGGTCCGACAATCAGGTCCAGATCTCTCAGATGGTGTAACTCAGCAAGTTGCGGACTTGGACAAGTCAAGAGGAGTATCATGACTACTATAATCTAGAGATTTAGCCTTTGATGATAAAACATGAAAAATATATGAGCATCTGAGTGTTGGATTTTAGACAGGTAGAGTAGACAGAGAAAGAACTGACCAACAGAGTATCAGACTTCAATTCGGATGAGTAATTGATGTTGATCAAGCAATTTGAGGGATCATACATTGTTGGCCAACATGATTGATGACTTCAATGCCTATGTTTTTGATACACATCACAAATCAAGCATGGATTCAGCTGACAGATCAGTAATTTGTAAATATCTTGAGTATTCTGGTTGCCGACTAGAAAGTTGTTGAAATCCTTGATGCAGATATATATACCAGATGGATTCCAGTATGTAGGTGTGTGATGTGAAGTAGTGATGAAATAGAATGCGAAGAAAAATAGTATAAGTGTGGAAGCAGCAATACAAGTCTGGTATGTGATAGAGTAACAACACTAAAGCAGAGGAAGAATGAAGTGCATCAAATCAGTATATTGTGCCTAACCAGAACTAAACTCTAGCATTTGTAGATGCCTCTCACCAGTTCAAACACCTGATTACCTTCTGTAAGTTCTGTAGACAGTGAGTCTCTTGTAGGCAGTGTGCCTCTTATGAGCAATGTGCTCGGACAGTGAGCCCTAATTGGCAAGTGTCATTTTGTACTTCTTATTCTTTTAACAGAGAATACAATCTTGGGTTAGTCACCCCGTGGTTTTTCCCTTAACAGGGTTTTCTACGTAAAAATCCTTGTGTTATGTGTGTTGATTTTATTTCTGTTCTCATGATTATATATGATTATATGTTTTGATGCTGCATAAATTATAAAAGAAGAAAAGAAAGTTAAGATAATAGAGATAACTGATTCACCCCCCCCTCTTAGTTATCTGCCTTGTTTCCAACAATTGGTATTAGAGCTAAGTTCCTCTAAACAAAGCCTAACAGCTTGAGGAATATCTGGGAATCTCAATGGATATGTATGGTATGAAGGAACAACTTTAGTCTGCCCTAGATGATCTTGGACAATCCCACTCTGAAGTCAATAACTTGAGAGAAAGACTCAAACAAGCTGACGATTTCATAAATGAGCTAAAAGAAAAACTAAGCATCGCTGTGAAAAAGAGAAAGGAACTACTTCAAAAATTAGCAAGTTGGAGTGAAGCCAATAATACTAATGAAGATCTGAATGAGAAAAACAAGCTATGTGAGAAGCTATCAAAAGACGTCATTATGGTAAGGCATGAGATGGAATCAGGGGTTATGAGATTCACCCAAGAAATTGAAGAGAAAAGGAAAATTGAAGATAATCTAAAACAATCCCTCAAGGAGAAGACAAAGGACTGCCACAAAATGGACAGAATAATCAGGTATCTTGAATCTGATCTTGAAGAAGCTAGAGATAATGAAGAACAACTTAAGAATCAGATAGACACTCTTAAACAAAATCTTCAAACAACAAATGAATACAAAGAGAAATTCAAGATAATCTCAGCTCAACTTGAAGTTCTTCTTGAAAGCCAAAAGAGGGTAGATGACAAGCGTGGCTTGGGATATGAGAAAGGTGAAAGCTTTGGATCCGGTCAGAAGAACTTTGGATCAAGAAATCAAAGAAATAGGCCTAGAAGACCTCTGGTAAGGCAACCAAATGCTCAAAGATATCCATCCTTCAATGGATACTACTTCAATTGCAATAACTTCGGTCATAAAGCAACTCAGTGCAGAAGGAGAATGAATCAGACTAATCCATCCTTCTCCAGACAATGTTTCAATTGCAAAAGATATGGTCACAAATCTCATGAATGTAGAAATATGCAAATAAACAATTCATTCAATGGTAGATGCTTTGCATGCAATAGAATGGGAGATATGGCTAATCAATGTAGATCAAGAGGATATCAGTCAAATATGCAAAGAAATGTTGTTTGTTACAATTGCAATAAATCTAGTCATATTGCCAAATTCTGTAGAAGTAAAAATCAAGATAAAAAGGGTCTGGTGCATCATAATAAAAAATAAGATAAGGGAAAAGGAAAAGTGAATGCAGATGAAGTTCAAAGGGAGATGAGCAAGATTTGGTTGAAGAAGAGTACAAAAAATGTTGGGGATAGATCCACACAGGAATCTGGTGCTGATATTCCTTCCAGAAACTAAATAGATGAGCTCTGGTTCAGGGGGAGTCATAAAGAAAAGTAAATTCCCCCAGCTAGTCAATTAGGGCCTAAATTTGGCACATGGAATGCTGCGGATTAAAGGGTTCTCAGAAAAATATCTAAATAACCCTCGATAAAAATATGAAAGATCCGCATGGAGTTTTGCAAGAGTTTAATCATCCAAGATTGATCTGATTTGAGACCCATCCGGTAAAGCAGGATTTTCACAGACAAATCTGGTATGATTCAAAATTGAAATACCTTTATCTGTGGATCCATGGCATGATTGAAGAAAAGAAGATACATTGTCAATCCTCGCTAAAAATGATTCTAAGTGCAACACAGTGATTCGAGAAGATTTCTCTCAGAACAGGGCAACCAGATAACTTATGTTGTGCATTTATTGCAAAAGGAAATTAGGGTTTGCGCAAAGATAAAAGGGTTCATTCACTTATTATTTGCACATTTGCATTCGAGAAGAAGAAAAGAAGAGCTCTGCACCTGCCACTCCTAAGAGCTCAAGAGCCACCAAACCGGAAGTCAAGACATCCAGAAAAGGAGAAAAGAGAATGAAAACAAAAGCCACAAGGTCATACACATGTCTCAAAGATGATGAAGAAACAGAGTATGATGAGGAAATTAAGAAAATGAAGAAGAAGAAGAAAATATCTGGGGAATTCTCTGCTAGCAAAAATAAAGAAGAAAAAGCAGAAGAATTTGTTGAAAAGCCCACTCTTTCCATTGATGATATCATTAAGGCAGTTACTGTGGATGGGAATTTGCAACTAGTAACATAATTCTATGATGAATATAGTGATACTGACAAGAGGATCTTGGAAAAGCTATAGTCAGGTACCTGAATATTTATAGTAAAGCATTCATTGAAATTATTTCATTAATTCTCAAAAGTCTAGAGAAGGTACTTGAACTTAGAAAAGAGAATGCAAAGGCAAAAGACTTAAAGATCCGAGAACAGATTTCAATTTAGCTCTATCCTTCTATTACTCCAAAGCAAATGGACATGATCTTTAAGGACTGTAAGGATGAATTTTGGAGCAAAGCAAGAATGAACAAACTTATGCTTGGAGAAACTGATCAAGTAGCAAGAGAAACAAAAGACATCCTCCAGAATGCCTTCAAAAGATTCAATCTTCCTATTATAGAGGAAACAGATGAAGAACCTTCTACAATGGATGTTGAAGGATAAAATGCAACCAATGAAGAATCTTCTGGTAAAAATGTAGAAGGGTCAAAAGAGATAGATGAAGAGAAGTCTAAGGACTTGGATTCCTCTGTTCCAGAAGAGGAAGTTCATGAAGCAGTTAACATCTCTCCTTTGGATCCCACTGCAGACATTCTAGATTTAGGAGCTGAAGGATAAGGAAGAAAAGAGGAGAAAGTGAGTCAAGAAGAGGAGGTAAAAGGAAAAGAAGAAGAACAAATAGAGAAGATCTATGATGACAGTTCTAAGATCCCAAAAGAAAAGAAGACTCAGTCACCGGCAAGAGACACTGCAGAGGCAAAGAAGAACTTCCTGAACAAAGAAATGATGGAGATAGATGAACCTGAAATATTCCAAGGACCACTAAATTTTGACTCTCTCTTCGGTCCAGACAATGAAAATAGTATCTTTTGCTCAAGCCAAAGCAAAAGAAAAACTTCTGAAATCTCACATGGAAGACTGTGAGCTATTAGAGATTGCATTTGGGATGATGGAGAAGATCATGCCATCTTTTCAAAAGGATCCTTCAGCCTCTCCATCCAGTAACTTGAAATCTTTGGTAAATTTTGTTAGCACTCATTTTAATTCTTTAGAGAAATCAGTAGAAGCAAAGGTCCAGAAGGAGTTTTTGGGAAAAAGATTCACTGAAGTACAAGGACTCATTGCTAATGATAGGAGGACCCTAGATATTGGGATAAAGAGCCTTGAAAATGCTCTTAAAGATGGTGGGGACATGTACAAATTTTGTCTATCTTAGCCCAAAGTGACAAAGGATATTGAAAATAAGGTGAAAGAACAAGAAGGTAAACTGTCAAGTTTATCTTAGAACTTTGATTCCCTAACTACATCCTTAATGAGTCAAGAATGCCAGGCCATTGTCATCATAAATGAAATAAAGAGGCTAAACAAATAAAAGAAGGATATAGTAAACAGAATGAGTGAATTCAGAGGGATAATTATCCCTAAGTTAGAGGCAATGCATGAGGCCTTTGCTCAGACCACAGCTCGGACCAGTGATCCAGTAGATCTAAGAAGGGCAGAAGCATATGCATTTTTATTGAGTGGTCACATCTCCATTTTAGACAAGATGAAGCAACGTTGGGCCACAAAGTTTGTACAGTTGAAGGCCACTTTTGCGGATATACTCAAGTATATGTAAGTATAACATGTATATATATACTTATGCGGCCATGTATAGGTTAATTTTTGCAAATTTTGGTGTACGGATTCCACCCTTTGCCATTGATGTCAAAGGGGGAGTGAGGAGTAGCGAAAAATGTGGAATCCAGCTAAGGGGGAGCTCTGGTAAAATAGTGCATGAGACAGAGCATCAGCCAAGGGGGAGTTTGCTGCGACACTTAGTCATTTTTCACTAAGTGTTGCCATCAATGCCAAAGGGGGAAATTGGTGGCAAGAGACACTGTGTGGCTTCATGAGTGTTGTCATTGATGGTAACAAAGTTTATCCCACACATCCGTAGTACATAGTATGCCTATACCAGAAGTCAGATTGAAGATTATTTTGGTCTGGTGAACAAGAACAGAGTATGCAACAAGGTTCGACAATCAGGTCTAGATCTCTCAGATGGTGTAACTCAGTAAGTTGCAGACTTGGACAAGTCAAGAGGAGTATCATGACTACTATAATCCAGAGCTTTATCCTTCGATGATAAAACATGAAAAAGATATGAGCATCTGAGTGTTGGATTTTAGACAAGTAGAGCAGATAGAGAAAGAACTGACTGACAGAGTATCAGACTTCAATCCAAATGAGTAATTAATGTTGATAAAGCAATTTGAGGAATCATACATTGTTGGCCGACATGATTGATGACTTCAATGCCTATGTTTTTGATACACATCACAAATCAAGCATGGATTCAGCTGACAGATCAGTAATTTGTAAATATCTTGAGTATTCTGGTTGCCGACTAGAAAGTTGTTGAAATCCTTGATGCAGGTATATATACCAGATGGATTCCAGTATGTAGGTGTGTGATGTGAAGTAGTGATGAAATAGAATGCGAAGAAAAGTAGTATAAGTGTGGAAGCAACAATACAAGTCCGGTATGTGACAGAGTAACAACACTAAAGCAGAGGAAGAATGAAGTGCATTAAATCGGTATATTGTGCCTAACTGGAACTGGACTCTAGCATTTGTAGATGCATCTCACCAGTTCAAACACTAATTACCTTCTATAAGTTCTGTAGACAGCGAGTCTCTTGTAGGCAGTGTGCCTCTTGTGAGCAGTGTGCTCAGGCAGGAGTAGCGTGCTCGGGCAGTGAGCCCTAATTGGCAAGTGCCATTTTGTACTTCTTATTCTTTTAATAGAGAATAAAATCTTAGGTTAGTCACCCCGTGGTTTTTCCCTTAATAGGGTTTTCCACATAAAAATCCTTGTGTTATGTGTGTTGATTTTATTCCTATTCTCATGATTATATATGCTTATATGTTTTGATGCTGCACAAATTATAAAAGAAGAAAAGAAAGTTAAGATAATAGAGATAACTGATTCACCCCCCTCTCAGTTATCTACCTTTTTTCCACCAGCAGAATCAATGGAAGATTTTATACCAATATCACTATGCAACACTGGTTACAAAATTATTACCAAGGCAATGGCCAATAGGCTAAAGGGAATACTGCTAGATATCATCTATGAGAAGCATAGTGGCTTCACACCAGGAAGATCAATCTATGAGGGGATCTATTGGCAAGAGACACTGCTAGGCATGTCAAGTGTTGTAATTGATGGCAACTGAATCTATCTTACACATTTGCATTATATCATTTGATCATACTGGAAGTCAAATTGCATATTTGTCTAAGTTTGAATAGATAGGAATAGAGCATATGATAGGGTTCAACATTTTGGTCCGTATTTCTCTACAAGTAATCATATTGTGCAGCAGATCTGAGGGAATGTTAAGGGATGTTAGGGCTACCTGAATCCAAAGTTTTAGGCTTCGGTGATGAAAGGATTGAAAGTTACAAGCATCTGAGTATCGGGTTTTGGTTAGACAGTTCAGTCTAATGAAGAATAGGCCGACTTAGTGTTTGATCCTTGTGTGGATTAAGAGAAGTGGTTGGTTGAGTAATTTATGAGATCCAGTGGTATTGGCCAACATGTGTGGTGACTTGAATACATAGGTTTTGGTCCGCATTGTTGTTTGTGCATGGATTCAACCGACAGAATAGTGATCTTGAAAAAGTTTCTAAGTTTTCTTGAGGCTGACTGCAGTTGATAAAATTTCATGTTGCGGATATATATGATCGATGGGTTTGAGCATTTTGAGATAGGGATGTGTGAATATGAGGTGATAAATACGAAGTGTGGCAGTATCAAGTTCGAAGCAAAGAGATCTAAGCTTTGGATCATGGCAGAACAATGAAACAGGGCAGTGAAAGATGAAGTGTGTGAAGTCAGTATATTGAGCCTAACCAGAACTGTAATCTTGCATTGTTAGATGCTATTCTTCAGTCATGTAATTCAGTGAACTCTTTGTAATTGATCTTGTAGGTAGTGAGCCTCCTTTGAGTAGTGAGCTCTGGGCAGTGTGCCTGAAGGCATGTGCCTTCCCATTTGTAATACTTTTAATAGAGTATAAAATCTTTTGGGTTAACCCCCACTGTGGTTTTTCCCTTAACCGGGTTTCCATGTAAAAATACTGGTGTTCATGTGTGATGATCTTGTTGTTGTTGTTCTTAAGTTCATGCTTCTTTCTTTTGAATGTATGTGGTAAATTAATAAAGGAACATAATAATAAGTTTTGCATAACATTGATTCACCTCCCTCTCAGTGTTCCTTAATTTCAACAATTGGTATCAAAGCAAGGTTCCTTGGAAGAAGTTTAACATCTTGAGGAAGATCTGGGAAGGTGTTTCAATGGGTTCATTTAGGTATTCTGATGGCATCAATGAACAACTTCAACTTTCTTTAGAAGATCTTGATCAGTCTAGAGAAGAAGTCAAAGAACTGCAAGAGAACCTTAAAGATGCTGAGGATTTCATTCAGACTTTAAAAGGGCAACTGAGCAAATCTATGGAAAAGAGGAGGGAGCTACTTCAATAGTTAGCAAATTAGAAGAAAGATAATGGCATGGATGAGGCTCTGAAGGAGAAGACAAAGGAATGTGAGAAGCTGGCAAAAGACGTTGTCCTAAAACATGGATGGAATCCGAGGTGATGAGGCTAACCAAGGAAATTGAGGAAAGGAAGAAGACTGAGGAAAACCTGAATCAGTCTTTGAAAGAAAGAACAGAGGAGTGCTACAGATTGGATAGTATAATTGGCCATCTAGAGTCTGATCTACAAGAAACTAGGCATAATGAGGAATAACTTGAAAGGCAAATTGTCATTCTCAAAAATGACCTAGAAGCTACAAATGAATACAAAGAGAAGTTCAAGATAAGCTCAGCTAAACTTGAGGTACTGCTTGATAGTCAGAAGAAGGCAGATGATAAGCATGGTCTGGGATATGAGAAAAGTGAAAGCTCTAGATCTAGTCAAAGAAAATTTAAATCAAGGAATCAGAGAAACAGACCTAGAAGACCTCCGGTCAGACAGCCTAATGCTCAAAGGTATCCATCTTTCAATGGAAATTATTTCAATTGCAATAAATTTGGTCATAGACCTACTCAGTGTAGAAGTAGAGTGAATCAAAGCTGTCCATCCTTCTTTGGCCAATGCTTCAATTGTAAAAGGTATGGTCATAGATCTAATGAATGCAAAAGTATGATGATAAATAACTCTAACAACAGAGGAAATGTCAATTATTTCAATGGCAAATGTTTTGCATGCAATAGATTTGGACACATGGCTAATCAGTGCATATCAAGAGGAAATCGAGTAAATGAGCAAAGAAATGTTGTGTGCTTTAATTGCAATAGATCTGGTCATATTGCAAGATTTTGCAAAAGCAGGAATGATGATAGAAAAGGTCCAGTAAATAGAAACTAGAATGTGCCGAGACAAGATAAAGGCAAGGGCAAAGTAGATGTGAATGAGATCCAGAATGAAATGAACAAAACATGGGTGGAGAAAGGTGTAATGAATGATGGTGATGGGTCTGCACTAGAATTTGATGCTAATAATTCCTCCAAGAATTGAAATAAGAGCTCTAGCTCATGGGGAGCTACATTGAAAATCTAATTCCCCCTGCTAGTAAGTTGGTGCCTGAATCTGGCATGATGAGAGAAGATAGAATAGCCTATTGCAAATCGTCTAAAAGAATTTCTTGAAGAAAAGAGGTTGATGTGGCAACTTGCGGAGCAATCTATGAGAGACTGTATCAAGAAACAGGGTATCCAAAAAAGTTAGGGGAAAAGCATTTATTACATCAAAAAGTAGGTGTGCGGAGGTTAAAAATAAACTCAAGTGACTTCAAAATCACTTTACATCCAAGAAGAAAGAAGGAAGGTGAGCTTTGTGCGAAGATTTCCAAGAGATTGAAGTGTGAAGAAGATATCCAAGTGAAAACCCTAATCGGCGAAATAAGTTATTCTCTGTAAAGCTTTCTAAATTTGCAATCTCTAGATATGGCTACTCCATTGGTTGTTGACATCACTGAAAGGCCCTGACCTAAATTCAAAAAGCATCCATACAAATCTATAGAGGTCAATCCGTTAGGTGCCCTTTCTGATGTTTTGCATGGTGTGTTGCACGTAGAAGATATTAGGGCTTACATTCATGCTAGCATAGATGAGTTTGGGAATTCAAAGTTATTGGATTTGTTTGAGAATCACCTGAGGGATGAGATTTATGATCTTAAACCTGAGTATAAGGCACTGGAAGACAAACATTTCTTTCAAGTTATTGAGTTCCCATCCTTCGATGAGGATGAGTGGGTCCAGTATGTACTAAGTCGGATGCATGCTAAATTTATGTGGTTGATGAAAACCTTTAAGATCATTAAGGATTCCATCAAGGCCATAATAGGATTAAACTCATCTAGTGGACTACTGATGCTAAAATCAGTGAAGAATTAGACTGTAACTGAAGCTACCGACTCAAAGTTTGATAAGAGGGAAATGACAATAAATGATATAACTGATCTGGATGTCATATTTGCATCTATGGTAATTGGGTATAAGATATACCACTCCAGCAGGGAAAACTCAGTGTCCGGCATAGCCATTTATGCTGCTTATTAGATGTTAAAAGAAAATGTTGACTATGATTTGTGTGAGCTACTGTAAAACCAGCTAATGGAGAATTTGAACAAGATCAAGAAGGATAAGAAGAATACATTCAAGTATGGTACGTTGGTCTTGTGCTTGTTCTTTTATTTCATGAATGAGTTGCCTGGGATGAAAAGCCTGTATTGGACCAGTGACAAGCCTGTTGCCATACAAATAAGAGAGCACTTGCACAATATTGGTGACTCCAATGCCTAAAGGACTACTCTTTGGGGATATTTCAAGAATTTCTAGAATATGATGCAATCAAGGGAAAGAATCCCTAAGTCTATGGTGGAAAAATACAAGGATACAATTTGTTTCATGGTGGAAACCGATCAATGCTTGATGGAAGCAGTTGAACCAAGGAATGTATGGATCATGCCCACGGGGTATGAAGTTGATGAACAAATACTAGAAATGTATGCTCAACACCTTCTGAGCAAACCAAAAGATACCTCAGTTGAGAGATTTGGTACATATGATGAGCTTAATTTAAAACTGTACGTTGAGCTCCAGAGACCTGAAACTGAGAAAAAGGTCCAAAAACAAGTTGAAATGTATGCAGAGAGTATTGGAATAACCAAAGAAGCTGTGAGAGAAGCCAGGAAGAGAGCCAAGCAAGTTGAAGAAGAAAAGCCAGACAATGAACAACCCTATGCTCCGGAAGCCTCCCCTAGCCAACAAAGAAGAACAAGAAGTTATGTTGCTACCTCTGGTCACTCAAAGTCTGCTAGTACAGAGAAACTGGATGGCTCCAGAATGTACGTGAGCCTAAAAGAGGATGAGGAGACAGAATCAGATGAAGTAGTGAAAGAAATAAAGTCAAAGAAAGTAGAAGGATCAAGGGTTGCCAAAGACAAGCCCTCCAGAAGTGTAAAGGTAAGCAAAAGACAAAAGACTGAGACTCATGTTGAAAAATCCACCTTGTCAGTTGAAGATATTGTGAATGTAGTAACTGTTCATGGAAATTTAAAGCCCATAATAGAATATTATGACAACTTTGATGATGCCAACAAGAAAATTTTGGAGGATGCTACTGTTAAGTACTTGAATACATTCAACAGAGCACTTGTGGAAATTTTGTCAGAAATCCCTAAGAGTCTACGTGAGACTTTGGAGATGAGAAAAGAAGTTGCTAAAGCAAAGGATTTGGAGCTAAGAGAAGATGTGTTGTCCAGTCTGTGTCTAGTAATCTCTAGGAAGGAAGCAAATAAAAATTTCAAAGAAGTTAAAGATGAATTCAGAAGTGAACTTAGGATGAATAAGATAATGCTTGGAGACATTGATGAAGTGGTCAAAGAAACAAAACAAATCATGAAGAAATCCTTGGACAAGAATAAGTTTTATGTGGTCATTGAAGAACCTGTTGATGTTGATGATACATCCATTTTAAATGATGAAGAGTTGAAGAAAAATGAGCAACAAGATGAGGTAGATGATTTCTCTGTTCTGGAAGAGGAAATATTAAATAAAGGAGATGAAGAGATGGTGAAGGAAGATAATGTTGATGGTGCAGATGATACTCAAATTCCTCTGGATGAATCCTGTGAAGAAAATGCAGAGATGAATATGGAAATAAATGCTCCTACTGAAGGTGATTCTGAGAAGAATAAAGAGTAGAAAGCAGAAGAAGTTAAGGACAAGGAAGATCAAAAAGAAGAAACAACTAAGAGTGTTGAAGAACAAAAGCAAGATAATCCTGATGATGATACTGACAAAGACCTAAATTGTGAATCTCAGGAGAAGAAAGATGGAACTACATGCATGGCAAGAGACACTACAGATGCAGTGAAGAAATTTCTTGAGAAAGATAAGCTTGAATTTGATGAACCAGATCTAATTCAAGGGCCTATCAATTTGGATACTCTTTCCCCTTTTCAAATGATGAAGTTAGCATCATTTATACAAGCAAAGGCAAGAAAGGAGATCCAAAAATCTCACATTGAGGATAGTGAGTTGCTTGGTCTTGCTTCTGGAATTTTTGAAAAGATTATGCCAAATTTTTAGAAGGATTCATCTGATTCTCCTTCTGGTCAGTTGAAGAGCTTAATAAATTCTGTAAGTACTCACTTTGAGTCTTTTGAAAAGTTAGCAGAAGTCAAAGTCTAGAATGAATTTAATGATAAAAGATTTAGTGAACTGAAAGGAATGATTGACTATGATAGAATTGTGCTAGATACTAGTGTAAAGAGGATTCAAAATGCCCTCACTGAAGGAGGAGATGTGTACAAATTTTGTTTATCTTGGCCAAAAGTTGTAGAGGATATGAGAAGAAAATAAAGGAGTCTGAGAAAAAATTGTCAAATGTATCTCAATTCTTTGATCCTTTGACAGTATCTGCAGCGAGTCAAGAATGTCAAGTAATTAGCTTGATTGATGAAATAAAGAAATTGGTGAAAGAAAAAGAAAACATTGTGGCAAGGATGTGTGAACTCCAGGGACTGATTTCCCCTAAGTTAGAAACAATGTTCAATGCATTGACATAAGCTCAAGCTGCTACTCTGACAAGTGATCCCACTGATCTACAGAAGGCAGAGTCACAGGCATTTTTATTCAGTGGTCATATTTCAGTTTTGAATAGCATGAAGACAAGTTGGGACAGTGAATTGGCACTGTTGAAAAACATTGTTGGTGATGTGTTTAAGTTCATGTAGATAAGACATAAGGATTGTTTGTATATATGCGCCCATGTACATGTAGTTTTTGTGTGAATTTTGGTATGCCGATCTCAACATTTGCCATTGCTATCAAAGGAGGAGTAGAAAGCAGTGAAAAATGAAGAATTCATCTAAGGGGGAGCATTGGAAATCACAAGTGTACATAGTAAGGGGGAGTGTTCTAACACTTAGTCATTTTTCACTAAGTGTTGCCATCAATGCCAAAGGGGGAGATTGTTGGCAAGAGACACTGCTAGGCATGTTAAGTGTTGTCATTGATGGCAACTGAATCTATTTTACACATCCGTATTGTATCATTTGATCATACCAAAAGTTAGATTGTAGATTTGTCTTTAAGTTTGGATAGACATGAACAGAGCATATGACAGGGTTCAGCAATTTGGTCTGCATTTCTCTACAGGTAATCATATTGTGTTGCAGATCTGAGGGAATGTTAAGGGATGTCAAGGCTACCTAAATCTAAAGTTTTAGGCTCTAGTGATGAAAGGATTGAAAGTTACAAGCATCTGAGTATCAGGTTTTGGTTAGACAGTTCAGTCCGGTGAAGAACATGTTGACTTGGTGTTTGATCCTTGTGCGGATTAAGAGAAGTGGTTAGTTGAGTAATTTATGAGATCCAGTGGTATTAGCTGACATGTGTGGTGACTTAAATACATAGGTTTTGGTCTGCATTGATGTTGTGCATGGATTCAGCCAACAGAACAGTGATCTTGAAAAAGTTTCTAAGTTTTCTTGAGGCTGACTACAATTGATGAAATTTCATGTTGCGGATATATATGATTGATGGGTTCGAGCATTTTGAGATAGGGATGTGCGAATATGAGGTGATAAGTGCAAAGTGTGGCAGTATCAAGTGCGAAGCAAAGAGATCTAAGCTCCGGATCATGGCAGAACAGTGAAACAGGGAAGTGAAAGATGAAGTGTGTGAAGTCGGTATATTGAGCCTAACCAGAACTGTAATCTTGCATTGTTAGATGCTATTCTTCAGTTCAAGTATTTCAGCAAAATTTTTGTAATTGATCTTGTAGGCAGTGAGGCTCCTTTGAGCAGTGAGCTCTAGGAAGTGTGCCTGAAGGCATGTGTCTTCACATTTGTAATACTTTTAACAGAGTATAAAATTTTGTGGGTTAACCCCCACCGTGGTTTTTCCCTTAACTGGGTTTCCATGTAGAAATCCTGGTGTTCATGTGTGATGATCTTATTGTTGTTGTTCTTAAGTTCATGCTTCTTTCTTTTGAATGTATGTGGTAAATTAATAAAGGAACATAATAATAAGTTTTGCAGAACACTGATTCACCCCCCCTCTCAGTGTTCCTTAATTTCAACAAGATCATTATAGCTCATGAAGAAATCCACCGGTCAAAAGAAGTAAAGGGGAAAGGATGATTGTCAAATTAGACATTAGGAAAGCATATGATCAAGTAATAGAAACTTCCTGTTGGCTGTTTTGGTGAAATTTAGTTTTAGTTAGGAGTTGGTTCAGTGGATTAAAAGTTGTATATCGATGCCAAGGTTCTCCATATTTGTTAATGGTAGCCCCAAAGGTTTCTTTGAAACATCCAATGGTATAAGACAAGGGGACCCCCTCTCCCCCTTTTTATTTATAATTATGGTGGAGGCTCTAGGAAGATTCATTCAAGGGGAAGCTAGGATGGGGAGATGGAAAGGCATCAAAATTGTTCCCAAAGTGGAAGCAGTCACTCATCACTAATTTATATATGATATGCTATTGTTTGGATTGGCTAGTAATAGGGAATCCAAAGTGATGAAAGAAACATTGGACAAGTACTATCAAGCCTCATGACAACATATAAATTGGAATAAATCAAAGATTTTCTTTTTTAACATGAAGCCTTGAAAATAAAGGGAAATTTCTCTAAGATTGGGCTTTAAGATAAAGCAGCTTCCAAGTAAATACCTGGGTATTCCACTTTTTTAGGGGGGTAGTAAATCTAAGCTTTGGGATCATCTGGTGTCTAACTGTAAAGATAAAATGTCTTTGTGGAAAGGGAAATGGCTAACATCGGCTGGAAGAATTTTGATGCTCAAACCAATCATAGCAACCATTCTAATCTTTTCTATGTCACATATGAAAATACCAAAGAAAATAGGGAATAACTTGAATCAAAATTTGAGGATTTTTTTTGGAATGGGACCTCAGAGGGGAAGAAATTCCCGTTGATAGCATGGGACAAAATTTGTAGTCCTAAACAAGTAGGGGGTATAGGGATATGGAAATGGCAGGTCTTTAGCAAATCTCTAGGAGTGAAGTTAGTTTGGAATGTATATACAATCTCTCAGTGTAAATGGGCTAGAATATTAAAAAGTAAATATCTAGATTCTAGAGAACCTATCTAAATTCTAACCACTAAAAACCTGTCAGGTGGATCTATAGTTTGGAATTTTATGGTGGATTACATGGACCTAACTGTTAAGCATGTTTCATGGTCCAGATCAGAAATGGAAAGGCACTCTTTTGGGAATACTCCTAGAATAGCTTTCCTACTTTGAAGGAAATCCAAGAATTATAGAAGGTTAGAGATTGCCTTTCTCAGAGGTGGGGGACCAAGGTAAGAGATTACGTCTATCCCTTTGAGAAAAATGGTATTCAGGAGTGGAGGTGGAGATCCGTCAGGGATATGGGGTACTTAGATGAACTAAAGAATAGGTTGGAACATGAATTGGATAAAAGAAGGATCTACATCTCAGAGGAGGATGACAATATCATTTGGTGTGGGTCAAAGTCAGGAGGATATAATGTCAAGATAGGATACCAAGTGAAAGAGAATGCCATAAAAAAAGCAGACTAGCCTACACATGTAATGTGGCATTAATAGTGTTTGCCCAAAGCCGGTGATTTTACGTGACCGACAATGCAAAAGAAAATCCTCACCTGAGACAGATTAAGGAAATTTGGATTTTTAGGTCCTCTTAGCTGCAACTTGTGTAAAAAAGGGGAAGAAACATTCAATCATATTCTCAAAAATTGCAGTTATGCAAGATTCTGCTTGAAGAAACTAATGGAGAAATTTAGATGGAAAAGTGCTTTGGCAGGTGATCTCTTATCAACCTCTAATTAATGGCCTATTCTTAATAGAAAAGCTTTATTCTCCTATCTTTGGACAATTAGCCAGTCAATTCTTTTATGGGAACTTTGGAAAGAAATAAATAGGTGGGTTTTCCAAGATGAAGAAATGGAAGTTGACAACTTATGGAAGAAGGTGAAACATAACATAGTGGAAGTGGCCATTAATGTAGTCAAGAACAAAAAAGGCAAGGATTGGGAATTCACATGTTGGATGGAGAGTTGAGAAATAGGTGGATGCGTCTTTTGGTCCCCTTGTTAAGGGGGTTACCTGGGACGATCCTAGCAACAATCAAAGGAAAATGACAAGATGGGCTCCTCCAGAACTAGGATGGGTGAAGTTGATCTTTTATGGTGCCTTGAGAGGCAAGCTAGGTTTGACTAGTGTAGGGTATGTGATTAGAGATGAAAATGGGAAGTTGTTGGGGGTAGGATCAATTCAAATTATAACCCAATCAAATAATGAGGCGGAGTTCCAAGCATGGATTATGGGGATGAAATTGGAGCTTTTTTTAGGAGTTAAGATAATTCACATCGAAGGAGACTCACTCATCACTATCGAATCCATTCAGAATAGGGAGACTCCAAGTTGGAAACTAAATAATATTTTGGCCAGATGATTGGGATTGATGAAGAAGTTTAGAGATTATAAGGTCACCCATATTTTTAGGGAGGCCAATAAAATAACGTGCAAATTTACTAATGTGGATTTTGAATTAGTAGATGAATCAAAGATCAGTGGGTCAATAATAGAGTGGAAAATATGTATCCCAAACTTAGAGAATTATCTCCACCAAGAGTTAGAAGATTCTAAAAATATGGACATTGCCAATGTGATCTCAACGATTCCCATAGGTGACTTGGAAGAGAACAACACTAATAATTTCATGGCCAGCAGGGATGACACTTGGGATGCTAGCATGGCAGGGATTTAGGATAGGTTTTGATGTACTATTATTGATGAAAAGATGGCGGACTGAAGTGAAGTGTGTGAAATCAATTAGCAAGCTACAAGGGACATTTGTCATTACTTCACATTATGAGAAGTAAAGGTCGAGGCTAGAGGTTGGTACCATGAAGCTTGAGGGATGTTTTGGATATGATCGATGGCTCGTGGGAGGTTTTCATTTAGTTCCCATTTCAGAGATGAGAAGCAGTTTGAAGTCCATAGTTTCCTTGCATTTTGTCTGTTACATGGATTCAATGGTGTTTCTATCAACAAAGAAGAGGTAGATGGTGTTTGGAGGTGGAATTTTAGAGAAGTGGTTGAAGAAGGTGTTCAAAGTGAAATCCCCTATTGGATTGCACACAATAGGTATGGTCCTCAACTCAACTTTTATGGACTGCTAGTAGAAGTATCATGTAAATTTAGAGATTGCCTCCATGTTTGTGGGGGTTTTGTTGGATTTAAGGGAGTCCGAGGATACAGTCAGGGAAATGGTGAAGGCATTGATAAAAGCAGAATGAAGGGGAAACCTTCACAAAATGTTGGATTTGGTGGTACCTAGGCTCTGTAAAGTATGCTTCCCATAAACTATATCACGAAATTAAATAAATCATCTCATTAATAATAATAGAAAATAGAAAAGACACATCTTCCATATAGGTAAATATACCAACTTACATCTTACAAATACACGTGCCCAATCTAGGTGTTGGCACAATAATATAATATACAATGATACATCTTTGGCTCTCATGCCATAGTTAAGTCAATGCAATAATAAAGTACAAATATCAAAATTATGCAAGAAATGATAATGAATAAAATCACTGTCACCAGCTGCCACTAACCCACATGGTCTTCCGCAAAGCTGAGAGACAAGAACATGGTTTAGGTGCTTTTCCACCCAACCACGAAGATTTCGCTTCCCAAGAATCCTTCCTAACATGAAGGATACCCAACCTTGCATGAAGTACTTAGCAACTTGGAAATAATAGGCAAGAGGGACAACTCGGTGCAACCTGGTGTCTAAATGCATATCTTTCTACTAGAATGTGCAAATATCTCACAAATAGGATGTGGTAGAGAAACATATTAACATAATTTGCTAGACACATACATTCATCTAGTTCAATGAAGACATGGCTTTGGCCAAAGAACTTATAAGTAACGGTGAAATCTTGAAAAGAGGACAGCCTTCTCGATTAGCCCACATTTGTCACCTTATCCTAGAAGGTAAGCCCAATCACGCATAGAAAAAGATAACTATTTTCTTTACAAAACAATTCAGGTAACACATGCATTTGCCTAATAACAGTTACTAATTACTCTCTTGCAAAAATAACATGAATACACTTTCAAGCAAGTACAAGATCTATATGATGTATGCATATCATACTTCTAACAATGAGCTTCATGCATGATTTACTTCAAATACCCATACTATCTATACTCATATTTTTCTAACCATTTCTTGATTTATGCAACATGGATAAGAGAATTAAGTTATATAATAATAGATGCTAGTATTTGTTTATGACAGAACTTATAAAGATATCTATATGTTAAGTATACATAATCCAATTTGCATGCATAGTTATTTCACAAATAAAGCTATATTATATGAATTCATACCCGCAAGCAAGTTTAGATTTATAATAACATTATGATTAAATTTTTAATAAGGAATAAAGGAGAATCATCTTTTCTAACAATTTCATATTCATGTTTGACAAAAAAGAACACCATTTAAGTGAAGGCATAAACATATAAATCAATTAAATTAAACCTATAGGTGATCAAGAAGTTGCTACAAGAGACAGAACGGTAGGACAACAAAATTAAGCATGGACATCAACACTACAGGTGACTTTAAATGTGGTCTGAAACACTATAATTTTCCAAATCATGTTCACACCCTCATAAATAGTATCCACATAGCAATTTAAACATGCTTACAAAGTCACAAAACCATGTTGGGAGATCACACATTAACCAAACATGACTTTCATGCCAGCAACTTGGATTTATATTGCATAAAAAAGTTTTCACTAAAACTAACATAACTTTCTCAAAACACAACATTTTTCTAATTTTTAAAATGCATTGGAAAGATAATAAATATATCTACAGAACCCAATAAATATTTTCATAATAACTATCTTTAATATAATTTTATAAATACAATATAATCACAAATAAACATCATGCTAAAAATAGCAACAGAGATAGGCAGTCACTAATTAATACATATCTTAGAATTTACAAATTGGGTAAGGCTGATTTTTTTATATGATTTAAAAAACTTAGTTGCGCACCTTTCCTAAAAATTTATGAGAAACCCAGTTCATAAATAAAAAGTTATTGATATCGTAATAGACTATTTTTTCTCACGACAAATTTACAAGTTAAAAAAAATAGTCAACTTGTTTTAATAATATAAAATAAAATATATAAGATAAAATTACAAAAAAAGAGGTAAAGTTTATCCCCTACTTTAAAGCCATATATCCAAAAATTAGAGATAAGTCTATACTAAGATAGATTACTATTTGTATTTTTAGTCTCTTCCCAAGTTTTCCATTATGTTTTTTTTTATGTACAAGAAATTAATATTTCAATATTCTAAAAACCATATTTAGATCAAATAACCCATCAAATCATCCAACTAACTTTTAAGAATTCCCAACAAATCCAATTCAACAAGAATCATTTTTTAATCTTCAAAATCAATGAAACTATAATTTGTCTGAATCTTTCTTTTTGCACAAGAAGCATATAAATCACAATTTCTTCACACAATCCTATATTCAATTATTAACCAAAGTAAATATTTGCTAAAGTCTTTCATGACAAGAATCCTACCTCAGCATCAAGAATAAACTATAAGCAGGGCATTTAATTCAAAAGCAAAAATAGAAACCTAAATTTTAGAAAGAAAAGCAACATTAAAACATACCAGTTTTGAAGGCTTGCGCTCATAATGTAAAATTATAAAGTGCATCAGAATTAATTGAGTCCTCACTGGATAACATTGCCCATCAAGTCAAAGTGAAGAAATAATTTGAGACATTTTCTGCACTATTAATATTTCAACAAAATATGGCATCTTTTTACAGTGTTTCTCAATGGTGAATACTAAAATGGCTTGAAATAAGTGGCACATGCCCCTCTGCTCTAAAACTATGAGAATAGGGAAATTATGGCATCACTATGGTAGCGGATGGGCGACTCATCTTCTCATAAAGCATAGTTCAATGCATCTCAAAAATAATAGAACTTCATCCCCACCTCATAGTGCTCTTTACCATTTTCCAAAGCTCATATAAAGTTACATAAAGGACTCAAACAGTTGGATTTTAATATCATCCTATTGAATGGGATTCAAAATGTGGAAAATACATTCTAGAATTTTAATTACAGTGGATGTATTGGCGATGTATTTGTTTTGTGATGCTATAGAATCGTTTCAACAAGTGTTTCCCAAAGAGGCCTTGCCAATACAGTTGGGGTATTTGAGTATTAAAGAGAAGCCCAACACCCTGATGTTCTATGCATATTACGAGGTGATCAACTCCAGTGAAAAATTGTGAACACCCCAATAGTGTTTTGGATGCAAGGAGGCCAAGGCTGCTCCAGCATGGTGGCCAACTTTTACCAGGTGGGGATGTGGAGAGTCCAATAAGACCTCCGCTTGTACCTAAATTTTCCCCCATGGAATTGATGAGTGCCAGGTAGCACCCATGAAATACACCTTTTTACCCCTCTTTTTCTCCCTTCTTATTCCATTGTCCTGATGGTTGCACCTAAATAGGCTAACAAGATTGTTCTAATGATGACTAATAAGAGATGAATTACTTAGAATCATGATTTCTGATTGGAGGACTAATGTGCATTGAATTGATGGAAATATGCAAAAATGTTCTCTTTTTGAACCAATAGGTGCAAGTGTTCGGGTAGACAATTTTGTGCATCTCCGGAGGTAGTCCTAATGATCTCCAGAGCTAACATTAGAATGCCACGACTGGTCTCCATTATCTTCCAATTTGATTGGAGAGATTTTGGGATAAGGAGGTGAATCATCTCTGGAGCTGGACTGAAGTCATGAGCATCTCCAGAGTTGAACAAGAAGGTCACAATCGCATCTCCAGAGCTATAGACATAAACATACATCTCCGGTGCCTCTTTAGAACAATGCAGATTTCTAGTACAACTGTCAGTCAAACACTTCCAGTAGTGATCGGGATGCTCTTGATGTTACTCAAATCATCACCTGAGTAATTGAGAGTAGACCATAGTTAACTACTAGAAGTTTTATCTCTTTTTGATTTTGCACGAGTTATTGATAAACTGATTTAAATACCTATATTTTAGGGCCTCGTTGCCCAAGTGTATTTAAAACTAAGACTCATATTTAGTGTGGACTTCTATTCCACTAAATCTATTTTAATTGCATGGATATTTATTCTGTAGTTAGACAGTTAGTAGAATAAAGAGATTGATTTTATCTCATAGATGAACTAGTAGTTAGGGTAAGTGATATCTCATCACTAATTTAGATATAAACTTACAGAGGTAGCAATGGAAAAAAAGGACATCAAGTAATTTCTAATTTCTGTAATCTTATTTTGACACATACATTTTCTGAATACAAAGCTAATTGAATTGGACTGAAATTGAGTTGTGCTATTATCTTCTTGTGCTGATTCTTTACTTTAGTCTTTAGCCCTAAGGGTGTGGAGCAAGGGCCCACTCTCACCACCAAGGCAGAAGGCTAGTACTATTGTTTTGTTATTTTAGATTTTGTTTAAGAAGATAGTTACTATTTTCATAGATAAATGCATGTTTCAGTTGAAAGGAATAATATAGATTTACTTTAAGCAATTCATTGTTTAGTTTTGTTTTCAATATTCTTGGAATTCATTTTACAGCAGATAGATTAGCAGTATTAGTTTCTTTAATCAGTAAAGATCATTAGAGCTAGTTAAATCAAACTGGCAACTATAGGATTCCTAATTGCAGACAGCCAAGGACACAATCCTAGGTTTGACACTTGAAATATGATTAAATTCCAAGGACCAACGACCCTTGTCATTTTTGGTGCCATTGTCGGGGACTTCTGTGTCATTTAGGAAAATTTAGTTAAACAGTTTTAGGATAGATTAAATCTGTATGGTTAGAGCTAGAGATTCAAAAGGAAGATACGTAAAACAAACACCCCATCAACAAACTATAGGAGAAAGTAGTGGGGTGGCACAAGATCTTGTTGAAGAAAGAGACCTAGAACCTACCTTGGAAGCCACACCTCAATTCAATAATCCCTTCAATCCTCCAAATCTTCCACTCGCTGACTACATCCAAGAATTACAAAAAAAATTGCAGGTAGATTCTTTGATAGAACCTAGTTCCTCAGAAACTCACACAGAATCTCAAGGAGAAGAACTAGTATCAGACATGGATGATAATCATGATAACCATGAAGATGAGGAAAATTAGGCTCCAAGAACCTTCTCATATCCCATTGTTTTGGCTACTAGAGACAATGCCTCTATGAAAAATATTTCACCTGCACACTTGCCAAATTCTAGGGGTCTTGCTTCTAAGAATCTAGATCAATTTTTGTTTAAATTCAAAGTGGTATGCCAAACTTATGATTATGGATCAGATAACCAAAAACTCAAACTGTTCCCTTCAACCTTGAAGGATTCTGCAATGAGATGGTTCATGGGTTTACCCCAAAACTCCATCCATTCCTAGGATCAGATGGAAACAGAGTTTTTAGGAAAATACCAAGATTACTATAGAGTTAGTGATAAAAATGAGGAATTGTTCAAAATTAAACAAAGAGAGGAAGAAACCTTAGAGGACTATGTGGATAGGTTCAACTTCACTTTGAGAAGGTATGGAAACCCAGTAAATCACTCCTTGGCCAGAACCCTGTTTGTAAAAGGATTAGACAAAGAATCAAAATAGGCACTAGATCTAATGGGAAAAGGGAATATCAATAAAATGGATATTCCTGCTATAGAAGAACTCTATAGGAACTATTCTAGAACCCAAGATGGAGTGAGAACACCCAAATCCTTCAAAGGGAAGAATGAAATAGGACAGTTAATGGAGGAGATTGAAAATTTGAAAACAAATATTCTAGTTCAACTGAATACCACACTCAATGGGATTTAAGCAAAAGATAGAATAACTGATCAAGCTAGAACAACTAAACCACTCTCCATCTATTGTTCTAGGTGTAGAAACAAACATCTGTTGAGAGAATGCCCTTTAGACAAATTAGAGATATGTCAGATCTGTGACAGGGAACATCCTTCTAGTTAGTGTAGTCAACTTCTAGCCCTAAAAAGGCTGAGTAAGAAGAATGCCATTATAGAAGAGGAGTTGAACTATGTAGGACAAAAATAACCTAGAAATTTCCCTTATAATTAGTTTCCAAACTAGGCTTCTTACAGAGGTCCTTCTAATTGGGGAAATAATCAATGGAATCTAATTTGGCATGGACCTCAAAATAATCCTCCTTGGGGACAACAAGATTGGCCAAACCAACAATGGAAAAACCAACATTGGCAAAATCAGCCCTGGGGGGACCAACAATGGCCACAACAGTTTGGACCACAAAATGTACAGCCTCAATGGGGTCCTCAACAGGGATTTAATCAACAATACCAGGGACAACCTAGACATTTCCAACCTCAACAACAAGCATTGCTAACTGGACCCTCCAACACACAAGGTCAGTCACAAAACAAACTAGTTAGCCAACCACCCTTACCAGCTCAACCTATACCAAACCCACGAAATAAATAGGGAGCAACCGTTTACATGACAGAACAAGAAAGCATGGCTAGTATTAATGCTATATATGCTAATAATCTCCAGCTGCATTTTGGGAAAGCATTTCCAAGACCATCTCCTCCAACTACAGTTGAAGTACCCAATGATGAGGAACCTAAAAATCCATCCACTCAGCTTCCAAAGGAGATTACTACCGAAACAATGCTAAAAGAATCATCCTTGGATAACTCTGGAGATCCTCCTAAAAGAATGACTCCGGAGAACATCCCTGGAAACATTTTTGATAAGAGCTGCGGAGATGCTCTAGAGATAGAAAAACTAGCACCATACCCAGAACAACTCAAACAACATGTTCACTAGAAAAAGGTCTTACAAAAACAAGCCAACCTACCCTGGAATTAGAACTTTTACAAGAAATTAGACAACTGAACATTAAAATTCCACTCCTCCAAGCAATCAGAGATGTACCAGAACTGAACCAATTCATCAAACAACATTGTGTTAAGACCCAGGGAAGAAAGAAAAACTTTTCCTCCACCATCCAAGTGGAAGGAAAAGTAGTGGACCTCCTAATGGGAAAAATGCTCCTCCCAAAATATCGAGAACCTGGAAATCCTGTCATAACTGTTTACATCTCAGGGGTAGAAATTTCAAATGTTTTGGTTGATTAGGGAGCAGCAATAAATGTAATGACGGTTCATACAATGGTCAAATTAGCCCTAATAGGTATCCAATCCACATCTATAATCCTTCAACTTGCTGACCAGTCTGTAGCTATTCCAAAAGGGGCAATCACTGATGTTCCAGTTGTGATAGAATCATGGGAATTCCTAGTAGACTTCCTGATATTAGAACCTAGAAACTAGAGAAATTCTTATCCATTGATATTAGGAAGACCATGGTTGGCTACAATAGCAGCATCTATTGATTGTCAAACTGGGGATATGGTCATTTCTAATGGAATAGATTTGAAGAAAATATCTTTGTATCCTCCAGCTAAACCATCATTACATTATACAAGAAGAGTATGGGTAGATGAACTGGATAACATGGAAAACAATGCCTCAGTAGCTATGGTTACCATCAAAGAACATTTGGGTGAGCTAGAAGAAGAAATCCACTATGATACAACTGAAGATATCACCCACATTCTTATTAATAAGGATATAATGGAGCTAGTCCAAGATTCAAGGAGTGAATTTCTCATTTCTGCTCATTGTAACCTAGCAAATATCATTCCTTGTGGAGAGACCTTTTACAGAGACTTAGCCACATTCCACATGTTGCTTCCACATTCTTGCCCCCTGAATACCATGACTCTAGTATATGGATTGACTACATCTATGGATTAGATCACAAAACAGGTTATGATTTTACCTGGGAAAACACTGAATATCAACACCCAGTTAGTAGAAAAATAGGAAGAACTTATCAAACTCCTAATTTCCCATTCAATAGCTTTTACTTGGGAATACTAAGATATGAAGGGCATCCCTCTTGAGATCTGTACTCATCATATATACATTGAAGATGTCAAACCTGTCAGACAACCCTAGAGGAGATTAAATCCTGCTTTAAAAGACATTGTTAAGACTGAAATAGAAAAATTGCTGCAAGCAGGGTTTATATATCGAATCTCAGATAGTCAATGGGTCTCACCCTTAGTCATAGTACCTAAAAAGAATGGGAAGTGGAGAGTGTGTATTGACTGTGGAGAGTGTGTATTGACTATAGAGAGCTAAACAAAGCCATAAAAAAGGACTACCTTCCCTTACCATTCATTGACCAAGTGTTAGACAACCTTGCAGGGAGGAAGTATTTTTCTTTCCTAGATGGGTTTAGTGGATATAAACAAATCCAAGTAGCACCTGAAGATCAGGATAAAACTACTTTCACTTGCTCTTGGGGAACTTTTGCCTACAAAGTTCTTCCATTTGGACTATGTAATGCTCCAGCTACATTTCAAAGGCTTGTTTTAGCCATTTTTACTGAACTAGCTAATG
This sequence comes from Cunninghamia lanceolata, assembly GCA_027924645.1. Taxonomy (NCBI): domain Eukaryota; kingdom Viridiplantae; phylum Streptophyta; class Pinopsida; order Cupressales; family Cupressaceae; genus Cunninghamia; species Cunninghamia lanceolata. The sequence goes on along the minus strand of BSBN01000090.1, from coordinate 21,970,429 downwards.
AATGCATGGAAGTCTATATGGATGACTTTACTATGTATGGGGACAACTTTGAAGAAGCTCTCATAAACCTAGATAAAGTACTAAAAAACTATGAAAAAAATTGACTATCCTTGAGCCATGAAAAGTGCTTTATGATGGTAGAGGAAGGAATTGTATTGGGACACCACATTTCAACAAATGGGATCAAAGTGGATCAAAACAAAATAGAAGTGATCAAGTAGTTGTCTTCACCTAAAAATTAGACAAATGTTAGAAGTTTTCTGGGTCATGCAAGGTACTATAGGAGATTTATAGAAAACTTCAGCAAAATAGCTGCTCCTCTATTTACCCTGCTTAACAAAGACACAAAATTCTTAGGATAGAGGATTGTCAGTCAGCATTTGAGACACTTAAGGAGAAAATTACTGTCACACCTATTTTAAGAGGACCCAATTGGACTCTACCATTTCACATACAAACTGATGCTTCAAATGAGTCTATTGGGGTAGTTTTAGGATAGAAGGAGGAAGGAGAAAGTATGCATGCCATCTATTACATCAGCAAAAACCTTAGCTCTGCAGAAAGAAACTATACCACAACTAAAAAAGAATTCTTGGCAGTCATCTATGCTATAAACAAATTTAGGCATTATATCACTAGGTACAAAATATTTGTACATACTTATCATGTAGCCATCAAATACTTAATGAATAAGCTAGTAGTGGGTGCAAGGATAATTAGGTGGTTATTGTTGTTGTAGGAATTTGACATTACAATAGTTGATAATCCAGGAAAATTCAATTTGGTTGTTGACTTTCTGTCAAGACTGCATACAGGTGGAGAGAACCAACCAGTGGAGGACAGATTCCCAGATGAACATCTTTTTGCTATCTCCTCTATTGCACCTTGGTTTGCTGACATAGCTAATCTTTTAGCTACAGGCTTGTTTCCATCCCATTTTACCTCAAAACAAAAGAAACGCTTACTTAAGGAAAGCTTATCTTACAAATGGTTAAATGGTTTCCTATTTAAATGTGGTCCTGATTTTATTTTACGCAGGTGTCTAAAAGCTGATAAATTTTTTGAGGTCCTAAGGGCATGTCATGATGAACCATTTGGTGGGCATTATTCTTCACATAGAACCATCCACAAAATTTTGGGAGCTGGTTACTACTAGCCCTCTATTCATAAGGATACCAAGAAGTATGTGCAACAGTGTGACCAATGCCAAAAGATGGGACAACCAACCTTCACCCAGGAGATGTTACTACATCCTCAAGTAATGATGGAGCCATTTGAGCAATGGGGTCTAGACTTTGTGGGACCAATTTCTCCACCATCATCAGGCAAAGAGTACATTTTGGTATTTTTAGACTATGTAACTAAATGGGCTGAAGTTCAAGCATTGCAATTCGCAAGAGAAGAGAAAGTTGTTGATTTCCTCTATAATAAGATTTTCTTAAGGTTTGGAGCCCCTAGATCAATAGTTTCAGACAGAGGACCTTAGTTTACTTCATAGGTCATCAGAGCATTCACAGATTTGTATCAAGTTAAGCACATGAAATCTTCACCTTACCATCCCCAAGCCAATGGGCAAGTAGAGGTGACTAATAGGGAACTTGAGAATATTCTGGCAAGGAGAGTGGCCATGAACTGAAAGGATTGGGCTAACAGGTTACCTGAAGTAATTTGGGCTTACAATACCACTTGGAAGTCCACAACAAAATTCTCACCATATGAATTAGTTTATGGGAAGAAGCCCATTCTGTCTATAGAATTTAAACTCCAGACACTTAAAACTACATTAGATATTGGTCTACCTTTGTCTATAGCCCAACAGAATAGGATTCTTCAACTCAATGAGTTAGACGAAATCTGGATAGAAGCCATTCAATAAATAGAACCTGCTCAGTATCAAAGGAAACAATGGCATGACCAGCACATCAAAAGGAGGACATTTCAGTAAGGTGATTGGGTTCTCCTATATGATTCTAAGTTCAAGGAGTTCAAAGGGAAGCTACAAACTCATTGGATGGGTCCTTACCAGATAAAGGAAGTTTTTGAGAATGGAACAGTGCTGCTAGAACCCATTGATGGAAGCACAGACACATTCTTAGTGAATGGCCACAGAACTAGACTCTATAAAAGGCCATCCACTAAGGAATAATTCATCAAAGATTTGAGTTTGGTAATAGGGGACATATCCTCTGTCATAGATTTGGGCAAAAAAAAAGAGAAGGTTGAAAACCAACAATCGTAGCCTTCTTAAAAAGAAAAAAAATAGAGAAGGATGGAAAACTAGTAAATGGCTATCTTTCTCAACCAAGGGGATTGAAAACCAGAAAATGGCGGTTCCCTTCTTCTTGCTAGATAGTAATAATCAAGCTGCGGAGGTCATTAGGTGCAAATAGTTACTGAAACACACCTCCAACACTCTCAAACTAGGAGCACCTCCGGCGCTCTCAAACTAGGAGCACCTCCGGCGCTCTCAAACTAGGAGCACCTCTGACGCTCTCACACTAGGAGCACCTCTGGTGCTCCACCAATAAAGAGCCATTTTTACACATAATAAATTGGGAGGGGATCCACCTCTCTAGGTAATAAAGTAGAAATGTCATTTGATGAGGTCATCATGACTCATCCTACACTTTATGACAAGGACAAACATGATGTTAGTATGCATATCATCAGCAATTGAGAAAAAGTCATCACTCTCGCATGCACAGGTCATCACGAATGATTGTACTGACGTCACCTAACAACATGGCATTCTCAGACCACTCAGCGGGAATGATTGCAGGGTATGTGACAACAAGGATGCTGATGCCATTTCAAAGCCACACAGAAGATGCTCACATGCCAAGTCACATCGAGTCTCATCAAAACTGTGGCATTGCAACCAAGTACATCAGGCCGTCATCATTAAGATTGATTTAGGTACTTCTCTTTAATTAAGAATTAATTAGTAACTATCTTGTCAAATTCTATTTTTGGGTGCCATCATTATGACACGTCCTCCTGCCATTATTTTCCCTTCTAAATTCATGCATGTCGCCATCTTTGCTATACTGTCAACATGTCTATGGAGTGCCCCATCACTCTACTGTAATTGACTGCATAAGCACGATAACCAATTTCAAGCTCCTTTTTCCCATACTTCAAGAAATTCAACAAATCGACATAACAACCCTCATTCAAGATTGCAAAATTCTCTAAAAATCCAAGTCTGCTACACAGTCCTCCGGAGCCTACGAAGTTAAAAAAGGAAAATATAGACTACAGATAGTAGCAGGCATAATTTTAGCTACAGAGGGTGGAATAGGACTGAGAGATGGGGATTAAAAAGAAATCAGAGCCAAAAAATATAACAGGTCTTTTGCAGGATGATGCTATGGCAGACATTCTTAAGAATGTAGGATGGTTGGAGTTCTTGAAGAAATTTGAAGGTTTTCAAGAGGATATTGTTGATGACTTCCTACAAAACTTGAGAGATAATCAAACAACTGTTAGAGGGGTTCAAGTCAATCTCTCTATTACCACCATCAGTCATATCTCTGGATTGCCAGAACAAGGTGAGAGGTTTTACCATCTGAAAACCCTATATGCTGATTTAATTAGAAATTTCTTTGTAGAAGGTGAACTTGCAATACAGTTGCATTTAAGCAAGAATGATGTTAAAGGAATTCTTAGGTCTTCACTTCCAAACCCATGGCAATATATAGCATTATGGTTGATGAAATACTTTACATGTGATGGCCAATTTTCCTTAGTTCTAGGACCAATAATGAAAATGTTGATTTTTTTGAGGCATAGAAATTCTCACCTAGAATTTAGCAAAAACATTCCAAACTTTCTATACTATGCCATTAGAGCAACTGCAGAAAAGACCAACAAGGAAAAGGTCCTATGAAACACCATGGCCTCATTTTTCTAATAGTAAAACATCACTTTCTATCTCAAGTTGATGGGGAAGCATTAGAGTAGACATTTTTAGATAACAAACCTAAAGACAAAGAACCAGAGAGGGCACAGGAAGTGGGCGAGGCTTCCTCTACCTAGAAAGAAGAGGAGGCAGAGCCTTCAACTTCCTCTCCAACTATTGAGAAAGGTAAAGTTCTAAAGCCCTCATTGGAGGCAACTTCATCTGCTACCCCTATTTCTGACAGAAAGAGAAAAGGGAAGGAAGTTAGAGAACCTGCTCTTGAACAAACTCCATATATGACTTGCTCAGTAAGGCAGAAGATGACCTTGGTTGAGGAGTCTATTCCAATAGAACCAACATGGGAAAGGACAGGTCAGAAAATAAAAAGAACTCCAAAGAAAACTAACTCTAGCATACACTACTGGGCTGAAGAAGCATCTCATGACTCAGATGAAATTCCTCTAGTGAGAAAGAAGAAACAAATATAAGTTTCCCTAGAACCATCTGTTCATCTAGGTTCTCATAGTCCAACTTCACAACATTCTCCTGCTTAGGAGACAGAACAAAAAGAAACTTTTACTATTTCCTCTGATTCTGAGGAGGATATACCTACTCTAGAGGCACTTGCTCCACCTGTGCTATGGAGAAGCAAAGGGAAAAGGCAGCTTACCCAAGCTGATATTACTCTCCTAGCTGAAGTTCTTTTGGGTTTCAAAACTTCTAAGGAAAAAGTTGGGCCTTCATCAGTACCAGTAGTTGCATAGAAGACTCAAGACAAAACTCAGGATAGGGAGGCTACAGGGGAAGTTGAAGCAGAGCAAATGGATGCAGCTGGCAATGAAGAGACAATAGCTGTGGAAAACCCTGATACAGAGCAAATAGAAGAAGAAACAGGGACTTATTCTCACCCCTTTGATCAAGAGGATATTGAAATTTCAAAAGAACAACAGATGTTAGAAGAGATTGATAATCTGAAAAGATTATTATGGGGGAAAAATCTGATTATTACTGACCTCAAGAAGGTCATGAAAGAAAAATAAATGGAGCAAAAATAGGTGATTGAAGGGCTGTAAGTAGAGCTCTAGAATAAACAACAAATAATTTAGCCCAAAGCATCAAGGAAAAGGAGACAAAGACAACTAAAATCATCAAGGAAAAGGAGGCAGAGGCAATGCAAAATATTTATGATCTTACCAAGGCTAGAGACAATAGTCTCACAATAATTGCAGCACTAGTTGAGAAAGTACAAAATCAAGACAAACAATTAACATGGGCCAAACAATAAAATAGATGATCAAGAAGAGTATATTCATGAGTTAATTGGGCTAGGGGCAACCATAGAACAAGGTGTGCAAACAAATCCATATGTGGGCCCAATTCCAAAAGATATTCCCAAAGCCCTGTTCCATTGGGAAAGGAGATGTAGAGAATATGAGGCTTCTAAGCCCATGCTGCAATTATAGAGGGCAGTTACTGCCATGTCAAAAAGAGTAGAAACCCTAGAAGAAAAAGTCATTTAGGTAGCTTCCATTTCATCTGAAATCCTGTCTTGCAAGCCCCTAAGTGGAAGTTATGCTCTGTTCTTACAAGAGAGAGTTCTGCAGAGAAAATTATCTTTGGTTATGTCTGATCTTATTGAGAACACAGAAACAAGAGAGGGGTTCATGGAAGCATACATGAGAAGTTCTGACGAAGACAAAAAATTTCTGTGTGAGTTATATTTGCATGGTTTCTCTGTAGATGATATGACCTTTATTATCAACTATTTTGTAGGAGAATGTCAACTTAAGGCATTTATGTCACTGATGAGAAATCATCAGATTTAGGATGAGAGAATGGAGGCTTATCTCAAGAAGGATGTAGAAACAAGTCTTTTCATTAGAAAAGAATGTCCAAACCCCCATGCTTTTAAGGTCCAATTTAGGGCATTTGTCTACCACTCGGAAAGTAAGACCAAGATTTTTCTATTGTATTTGAAACATCTACAGGAATGTTCCATTGATTTTGGTCTTTTCATGAACAATTCAACTAATCAAGTACTTTTAGTGGCAAGGAAAAGGTGGAATATCTTAACTTCAGAGCAGAAAATGAGAGAAGTGGTGACTCCTGCTAACTTGAGACTATTTATGAGGAAGGCCAAGCCAATATCTAAAATGATGGATAAATACCAGATGGAGTGGATAGGTGGCTGTTTCAGATCTCCTCTCATCATTTAACCATTACTTATTTGGGCTGAGCAAATGGAAGATGACAAGTTTCAAGAATGGATGAAGCAAGTTGATTTGTTCAGAGGAAATGGTAATACAAACCACACCACTTGGACTACTTATGCATAGGACTACAACTTGACTGATAGGATATTCCACCAAAATAAGTCCAGATTGTGAGAAGTAGGAGGACCTGCTAATCTTTAAGTATGGGGGGATGATGAGTCCCAGGTAGTACCCATGAAATACACCTTTTTATCCCTCTTTTTCTCCCTTCTTATTCCATTGTCATGATGGCTGCACCTAAATAGGCTAACAAGATTGTTCTAATGATGATTAATAATAGATGAATTACTTAGAATCATGATTTCTGATTGGAGGACTAAGGTGCATTGAATTGATGGAAATATTCAGAAATCTTCTCTTTTTGAATCAACAGGTGCAGGTGTTCGAGTAGACAATTTTGTGCATCTCCAGAGGTAGTCCTAATGATCTCCAAAGCCAACAACAGAATTCCACGACTGGTCTCCAATGTTTTCCAAATTGATTGGAGAGATTTTGGGATAAGGAGGTGAATCATCTCTGGAGCTAGACTGAAGTCATGAGTATCTATGGAGCTAAACAAGGTCACAATCACATCTCCAGAGCTATAGACAGAAACATGCATCTCTGGTGCCTCTTTAGAACAGTGCAGATTTTCAGCACAGCTGTCGGTCAAACACTTCTAGTAGTGATCGGGATACTCCTGATGTTACTCAAATCATCACCTGAGTAATTGAGGGTAGACCATAGTTAACTACTGGAAGTTTGATCTCTTTTTGATTTTGCACGAGTTATTGATAAACTGATTTAAATACCTATATTTTAGGGCCTCACTGCCCAAGTGTATTTAAAACTCACTGCCCAAGTGTATTTAAAACTAAGACTTAGATTTAGTGTGGACTTCTGTTCCACTAAATCTATTTTAATTGCATGGATATTTATTGTGTAGTTAGACAGTTAGTAGAATAAAGAGATTGATGTTATCTCATAGATGAACTAGTAGTTAGGGTAAGTGATATCTCATCACTGATTTAGATATAAACTTACAGAAGTAGCAGCAAAAAAAGGACAATGAGTAATTTCTGATTTCTGTAATTTTATTTTGACATATACATTTTCTAAATACAAAGCTGATGGAATTGGACTAAAATTGAGTTGTGTTATTATCTTCTTGTGCTGATTCTTTACTTTAGTCTTCAACCCTAATGGTGTGGAGCAAGGGCCCACTCTCACCACCAAGGTAGAAGGCTAGTACTATTGTTTTGTTATTTTAGATTTTGTTTAAGAAGATAGTTACTATTTTCATAGATAAATGCATGTTTCAGTTGAAAGGAATAATATAGATTTACTTTAAGCAATTCATTATTTAGTTTTGTTTTCAATATTCTTGGAATTCATTTCATAGCAGACAAATCAATAGTATTAGTTTCTTTAATCAATAAAGATCATTAGAGTTAGTTAAATCAAACTGACAACTATAGGAGTCCTAATTGTAGACAGCCAAGGACACAACCCTGGGTTTGACACTTGAAATATGATTAAATGCCAAGGACCAACAACCCTTGTCAAGAATCACCTCTTTGGCCTTCCATTTCTTGACAACCCCATCGAAAGTAGCTTCAACATAGCCCCCTCTAACTTAGACATCCCTCTCAACAAAGAGCAAATCACCTGTGATCTCAACAACATGCTGCAAGAATTTTTTACCTCAATCACTTCTTCCGCTCCCATTGTAAACTTCTCTCTATTCGAGGCACTAATTCTTCATTCCACCCTAATGTGTCTGGCTCAGATCTTCTAGTTGTCCACTGTGTACAAAAAGTTTGCAAACCATTAATTTTCAATTGAGTGTGCTTGCTTCACTCTGATACAAAATGGCATAAAACTTAACATGAGCCTTGCATAAAAAGCAATGAAACTATTTCTTTTTGACACAACATTGTTCCTAGATTTAACCTAAATGACTGAGATGTTTTTAATGGTCATCTTGTACTTGTCAAAGAATGGGAGACCACCGATTGCAACCTAGAACCGTACAGAGCTCGAATCACTCCATGAGTGAAATGTGTATCGACGTAATTCTTAACCAAAGTAAATATTTGCTAAAGTATTTCATGATAAGAATCCTACCTCAATCTTTGTAGCAATTTGGTAAAAACAATGGACATAAACCAATCAATTCTAAGACCACAACAATCCTTCAATTCTTCAAAAAAAGCACTTCCAAATCCATCAACTTCAATAACTTATTTTTCTTTTTCTTCTCATTTGCATAATAAAATTGATAACCAAAAAGAAGAATGGATAATTAAAAAAAGCTAATTATTTTCTTTTAATAACTCTTCCTATTTTTCTCCAAAACCTAAAATGTAAAATATAATATAGTATTATTAAAAAAATAAATAATATTAAAATATTTTTATTCATATTCATGCACATTCTACTTAAAACTAATATTAGAAAATATAATTTTCTAATTCACAAATATGATAAATTTAATAATTGATTCTCTAAATTTTTAAAATAGACACGCACATTCAATAATTAAATAAATTAAAAAATTAAAATAATTCAACTTATTTCTTTTTCCAAAAGAAATTACCAAAATAAATAAATAAAAGAAATAATATAATGCTCACATAATTAACCAACACTATTTATTTATTAGAAAATATATAATTAATAATAAATCAATCTAAAATCAACCTAATAATTTTATTAAATCATAAGACAAAAAAGAAAGCATGATTACATGGTGAACTCATGCATACTTAGTAAATGAAATTACATAATTTAACTAATCATCAAATGCTAACCACATCCAATATCCAATGTAAAAGCACAATCAAGACTATGCAACTATTTAACGAATGCATAATAAAGTCATTCAATAATGCAATAAGAACGATGCAATATGTATGAAACTAAGTGAGTGTGTGCATGCATCGGGTTTCCGTCAGGCCCATTCTTGTCGGGTGGCTAGGACGCTTCTACCTCAACTATGTTCTTGTCTTCAACATGTTCCTGCACTTAGTCGCACATAAATTCTTGTCAATAGGTTAGTCCATAAAATCATAGTTGAAGCTCGAGAAAACATAAATTCATAATCATAAACATATTAATCCATTATTATAACAACTTTCAAATTTATGCATTTATAAAAATAACAACAATTTACCTTTATGCACATGCCATTATCCAATAATCAAACAATTATAAGATAATGTCTAATAGTCTCATCAAATATATTAAATTATAAATGAAATCAAAAAGTTGAGATGTGACAAGCTCAATTTCCATCCTTAGAGTGGGACATGGTTGGTTATACTCCCAGCATACAATGGTCCATGGATCCCTTTTATCATCCCTGCTATTGAAGTCTGTGAAGAGCTTAGGAGGAAGGAGGCCAAATGGGGAGTAGAATTCTTAAGGCTGATGGCTGGGATAGTGGATGGAGAGGGAGTTGATTGGGCAAAGGAGGTGGAGACTGAAATCTCAAGAGCTTCAGAGGAGGATGCAGAGGAGGAAGGGAATTAAGTCTAAATATAGTTAAATAAATATATATTTCCTGTAATGTCATATGCTAAGAATGTATGCAAAAGTTTGTAGTATTTCTAGTAATATAAAAACATTGTTATATAACTAAGGCCTTCATTTTGAGAAGCCCATTGCAACATTTTTTTGCTCTTTTTATCAGGGTATGACTCCCTTAAGCCTAATTCAAGGATATATATATATAGATCTAGGGGTTCCCAAAGGTCGATCCATATGCACAATCTTAATAAACTGTATGAAGGATCACTTCTCATTCCAAATGAAAGCAAGGTTATTCATCCCATCATTTGGGTTTTCGTGAGCAAATTTCTCTTTCATTATGGAGATCTTTACACTAGAGCTCTTTGGTTTCACACAGAGAAAGCTAATGTGTGGTTTCATCTACAATCCAAAGAAGGTAGAATGGGAGGAGATCATCTAAGACTCAAGCCCTCATCTTACAAGAATCTAAAAATGAATTCTATTGTTTGGAATATCTTGAAGTGGGGAGGGCTCAACCACTACATTGTAAAATTAAAGGGTAGTGACCTAGGGCTAACCATCAACTTCACCCATGCATGGAGGGATAGAACTATTACAATACAAGGCACTCCATAGAAGTTTCAAAAGTTAGTTTGGCCAAAGTCACTAAAATACATGAACTAGAGGATGGTATATTAAGGACTTCTCTTCCTCCTCCTATGCAAGCAAATCATGAAGTATGTAACCCTTAAGGGTAGGTATGGAAAACTCTTCTCCTATTATTTCTCTTTACTTAACTATTTTAGACATGGTAGGATTATGAGTATTCCATTTTTTTTGCTCATGTCACTAGAGACCATGGCCATATATTACTAGGTGGAGAGAAATGATATGTGTATCCACTAGGCCTTGATATTCCTTATTTAATAGTCTAAAAAGATAGTTGTTACCCATGGGAAAAAATCCACGAGGAAATTCTAGGTCTTAAAACCTTGGGTAAAGGGATAGGTGATTACTGTAGGAAGCCCCCATTTGTCAATCCCAAATCCTTTGCTATGGAGGCTTAGTGTTAGAGAGAGGACATTTTTTATGGTCAACTCTCAGGGCCCATTCCCATGGTCAAGAAGGTTAGGGCTACCATTTCTCTGAAGAAAACTTATCCCCTTTAAAGGTGCTAAGTTCACTTTGGAGTTTGGTCCTTTGTCTACTTTTAGCATTCTCCATGTCCTACTTTTGAGAATGTAATAACTATTTAGGATGTGTATCAAACCACACATTCCTTTTTTGGCTCCTCCCCCTCCCCTATTTCCTCAAGCCCTAGGGAGCTAGGAAATAACATGCTTGGTAAGGTGGGGATCCTAAAAAAAGTTCTTAACTCCTAGTTGTGTCTAATGAAAGGAATACTTAATGAGAATAAAAGGATGAACAAGGATTTAAAGGACCTGAAACTTGTAATGTCAAAGGAGAAGAAGGATGAGGAGACCTTAGAGACCTTCTTTCAGGAAAATGCAAAACTCAAGGAGATAGTGATTACCCTTGAATAAAGATTTGGCAGGCTAGAGTAGGAGTTGCATGACATGAAAGGTATGCAAGAGGAATTTACACAAATAACTACTTGGATTCTATCATCACAAAGGAGAATCTTGTCAGTGTAAAAATGAGAAATAATGTGAAATAATGTAGATTTGCAAGATGGTCTAATCAAAAGGACCAAGGACTAGACGAAGAAGCAAGCTAACAAAACTGATGATCTCGAAGAGGAATCCCTAGCGCTAAAGATGAAAGACCTACAAGATGACTGGGAGGCTACAAAATTCCTAAATGATTTAGCTATCCAATGAGCTTGGTGATCATGTCCTATCTTTTTGTTGTCTTTTGGCTAACTTTCAACTATAGTTTTGTTGTCTTTTTCTCTACTCTATTGGTGTTTAAAGGCCTAGACTTTTGATGGTACTTGCTTTGTATTTACTGTATTATCTTTCAATGTTGTATAAGGTTATGGGGCCCTTTTAGAACCCTTTCCTTTACCCTAATAAAAATGTATATTTTTTTAAAAAATTATGTTTTTATATTAAAAAACTAAATGTGGGTTCTAAATAGTTTTTCTTTCATGATCACAACATCATATGCTTCTCCCCCTACTACCACTTTAGGTTACTCCTCTCAGTGTAAAAAATTTTATGGTTAAGATAAATGCCTATTTCATTAAATAAAAAATAGGTTTGATTTTTTAAATTTAGTTTTATGCCTACTTTGGTGGGAATATCTTAATGCAACTAATATATTGATACATGGTATGAATTAAAAAGGGGGTTTTAAGTAGATTGTGAGTCAATTTTAATTAATTAATATGTATTTTCAAATGAGTATCTGGTATGTTGGATAGACATTTCCATCTTAAGCGACCAATTTGTTTTCCTAAAACCATCAAAACCTAAACTTCAACAAATGATTCAAGATGCCTATCCTCACAATTTAAAAATGCTATAAGAAAAATAATTGTAGTATTTTGAATCTAGTTTAGAAACTAATTAATTTTGTTGAAAATGGTGAAGTTTACGTGGGTGAAACAATGAGAGCACATTGAGGTGTTCCTATTTGTATTAATGAAATATAACATAACATCAAGCATGATCCTCCCTGTTATGGAGTAAAATATGTACACTTGTTAATCATGACCTATTTTAACACCTTTTTGAACATTAAACAATTAAATCTTGATCCCAATGAATAAACCCGACAAAGTAAAGTTAGGATTGATCTAAGCCCACTTAAATGTACACTCTCCAAAGTTTGTGGGGCTAAAGGACCAGGGAGCTAGGCACCCTGGTTTTGGATGTTAGCCCCGGTCCTATTTTTGTGGTGTAAGCATATAACACCTCGCTAGCTTTATCATGTCGACCCCATTTGGGTTTAATTTGTCATTGGTGAGAGAGAGTGAGAGAGAGTGCATATAAAAAGGAGTTTTACAATTCATTTTACACCTAGATGGATAAGTGAATGCTTAGAATTACTTACATGTTTGATCTCCTATGCTCAAGTGCTTTTCATGCTTGGAATTGCTACATGCTTGTGGATGTTATGAATCTCATTTGCAAGTTTTGAAAGAAGTTCAAACTGTCTTAATCAATCTCCTTGTTGGTGCATGATCTTGATTTATCTACTCCAGCTAGGGTTTCACATATTGTGGTAATCCTTGTCATTTTTGTTCATATTTTCATCATCTATTGTTGATCTTACCTTTTCCCTCCTAGGGCATGCACTCTTGGATCACTAATCATCACTGTAGTGGAGGTGTAAACACCAACATGGGGTTTGACTAAGGAAAGCCCCTAAACATAGCACAACCTTTTCCTCTTTTCTTGTGTGCAGGTTGAAGATATAGGTTTTAGAGGACAAGATCCATGAAGAAGTAAGATATTGTAGATATAGGTCTTGTAACATGCCTTCTCATATTACTCAAAATTATACACAAAAATTACTTGGAAATTAATTAAACATGAAATTTTTTTTAATCATAATCATTTGTTCAAACTTCAAAGAAATAAAAGTACATCTTTTTTGAATATTTTCCAACCTTGAAATTCATTATATTCAAAGATAACTTAAAGTGATAACTTTTCACTTTAAATTTACAAATGTATTTTTAACATAAAAAGTACCATCTCTAGAATCTTGATATCTATCATTCAAATCTTGGCAAGTCTTCTGCTTCAGAGGGAGAGAATCATCCAAGTGCTTTACCTCCAACCATAGATTGGAGGTCCTCCACACACCTTCCTTCCTGGAAGTGGTCCTACCCTTCACGAAGAGTATAGAAATGTGGATCTAACAAGTTGCCATCTGAGTCCTAATGTTGTGTCCTATGTAACTCAATCGACCATGCAACTCTAGACAATCTTCTAGCTAAGTATGATCATATTGACTAGTTATGTCATATAGACACTGTGAACTGACTAATGTATGCAAAGACAAATGCATCACTTTGGCCAAATTTTCTATATAAATGAACATTTGCAATAAACGTAGTCATGTGTTCACACACTTCTAACTCAACTTGAAAACTATCTCATCCTACAATTTGCTTTACTTAGCTAGTACCTCTAGACATTACTGTATGATCTATACTCAATTCCTAGTCCATCTGACATAGAAATATATTCCTTATCTAGGATATACATACAATATACAAATTTATATATTTTTATCTTTTATGAGAGTTCCTTATTGCATACCTGCAATCTATTAAGGTCTATGACTTTTTGTCACTTTACTCTCTACTCATTAATAACCATACTTGGTATTCATATAATGAATATTGACTTTCTAACAACAAAGTGCTTCTTAGTATCTTAATTATGTCTAGGTATATGGTTTCTCGACCTTTCCTCTATCGACCAAAGTACACAATAGACTAACTTAATATCATAAATCACTTGAGAAATAAAGACTTATAATCTCTTTGGAGTAAAATCTAGGGTTATTATTTTCCTTACTCCAATACTTTGTAATATCAAAGTACTCTTAGAAACTAATAAAATTATATCCATAATATAACTTGAATAGGATAACCACTCGTCAGATCTTGACTACTTGGTTATTGATCAAATTCACCGTTTCTTGATGAACACAAAAACAAGGTTTGTCTTCCTCTATGTCAAGTCATAATAGATATTAACAAAGCATAAGAGTTCTTGATTAAGTTCAATTTTTAATCTGATAAAAGATATAAGTCTAGATAGATAATAAAGTAAAGATGTCTTTGAATTAATGGTCACCTTTCATTCATCGACATAGAAAGATTAAGAATGATAGAACACCACCTTTGCATATTGAAAATACATAGTCTAGTTGAATAAACATATATGATAATATATCAATATATATCAAAGCTTCAAGTACATCTAATGTTTTCTAAATCGTTCCTATACACTTATAGAATAAGAGACATCTTGTCCCTACATCTTGGATGGAAAAACTCAAAAGAGTCAAACAAAACATCCATTTCAAACTCTTAGTTTCAACTTCTAAAACTAATGATCTTGAATGGATCAATTTGAAGTCTAATGATAGATTTCTATAAGTTTTTAGGATAAAAAGGCTACATTGTATTCACTATATTATGGTGAATGACAACTAAGGATAACCCAAGTTCTCAAGAATTTCAAAGTCTAATAGATATCTGGTTCACTGTCTAACAACTGACCTCTCTATTGCAAAAGTTTGCTAACTAAACTTTAATAACTAACCAACTGAGTTATCAGCCTGTCAGCCTTTCATAAGCTATGTCTCAAAAATTATTCAGTCTACTCAGACTAATCCATATAATTCAAATAGAACCATTGAGTTATCTTCCAGTAAGACAATCGAAAGGGTTTGGTTCTGTTGATGATTGTTTTTACACATTCATAACAAAAGTTAAAATTCACAAAAATGAACCTATCTGTCTTGAATGATATGAAGAAATCAATGAAGATTACTTAATCCCAAGTTTCTGTATGGTTAGGTCTTGACCTTGTGGATAATTCAGTAGGTTAACGTGAAGCTGTAATATGCAAGGGGCCTTACTTGATTTAAGGTGTTTTATGACTCACTGGACTCTAATTATGCAAACTATCACAAATATCAACATTTTCTTCATTCCTTTGCATAAATTTGTTACTGTATCACAAAGCTTTATATGATTTATATTAACACAAGCTTTTCTTTTCAAATATTATGAAAACTGTTAAATATCAACTCAGTTGTTCATGTTTCCTTCAAATATTAGACAATCTCCTTTAAATTTATGCATTTAAGCTAAGTATTTCAAATGGTTTGGCAAAAGTTAGAGAAATCTAAATTAAACTTCATTCTGCTATAGGATCTAAAAGCTCTGTTATTCACGTTGTAAGTAGTACAACAAACTTGATTAAATCCACAGACTAAACCTTTAAATGTAAGCCCTGAGTATTTTCATGAACACACATTCAAGATTGCAAGCTTTTAAGAGATATTATTTCAAATACAAAGAAGAGCTAGAAGACACTTTGAATATAGACGCAGAATTCCAGATTCATTTGTATTCAAAACACACAGTCATATATGATTTACAATGTATGAATGACTCTTAGCTTCATTAATCAACTTCACAAAAACTTACAATGCTTTACAGATACAGTAAGGAAGCTAGATGTTCCACGCATTCCTTATTGCAGACACAGGTGACCTCCTCTAAACTACACTAAAATGTTCTTCTACTCAAAATGCTAAGACTAATTACAACTTTTAGCTCTGTTCTAAAAAAAATCCCTGTGTGTCCCTTTGTGTAAATCCCTGTGTAACTCATTACAGAGTAAAGGGGCTCAATATATAGATCTGATTATCCCCAATATGGTTCCAAAACCCTAGTCAATCAATGGTCCACATCTTGAGTGCAGCAGCAACGGTGGAAAACAAATCCCGCTAAAAAAATCTCTAAGCAGCATACCCATACTGAGCGTAAAGATCCTGCTTGGAAACCCTAACAACCATCAAAATATCTTCATCATTAAAATATCTTCTATTGCTTTTCCCTTTTAATATTGCTTCTTTCCATTTGCATATCTCTTTGTACTGAAATCTTTCGCTCCTTTTGCGATCCAATCCGCCCTTTGTGATGTCATCACCATTAAAGCTCCGCCTTAATATCTACCTACATACCTACAAACAGACATAAAAAATAGGTTTAAAATTCACGTCGCCTTCGTCAATTTACACTTCTTCAAAATGTTAGATGGGCATTAATTACAGTAATTAATGCGCCATTAATTCGGCCTTCATTTGCAGTATTTTACGTTTTTAAACTTTCTTTTTTTATCGCTAGTTTAATTCTGCATACATACAGTTTTCTTTGTATGCTCCCTTGTATGTTTTCTTTGTATGTCTTCCTTGTATGTTTAAACATACAAACAATTTATGCAAGAAATCAAACTAAAGTTCCCTCCTTCTGCCTTTTCCATACTTGTATTTCACTTTGTATATCGCGCTTGTATGTCTCGTTATATACAAGCGCATATACAAAAACATATACAACCCCTCTTTTACCTTTTATCTCTCGCGGTGCCTTTATTTCTTTGTATCTTGGATATGTACATCGTAAACATACAAATATTCAAATATACAAAGAGTTTTCTATACTTAACTTGCTTTTTGCATCCGCTTGTATATCGTTCCGCATCCTCTTTGTATCTCTTACTTGTATCTTTTGCTTTGCATATCGGCTTGTATATCGAAGATATACATTGTTATTATACAAAGCCTGATATGCAATCAGTGGGGTCCACCTTACCTTTTACTTGTATCTCCGCAATGCATATAATACTTGTATCAAACCTTTATATACAAGCATAGATACATACAAAATCCTTTTGTATGTGCTCTCGGACTCCAACTTGTATATTCTGAAATGCATCTATACATTAAGTTATGATGCATCCATTATATCAGATTTAAATCTCTCTTGAGTTCCGCCTTGTATGTATATCGCAATGTATAACCCGATACATACATACAAGGCAGAAACATACAACAATTACTCTTTACTTCATAAACATTTCGGTTCAATGACATGTATAACCCTTTGTATATCCCGTTGTATGTTTTGCCTTCGCTAAACATACAAACACAAAATACATGCAATGGACTTGACTGAATATACATTTAAACTTTGAGCTCTGTCGGGCCCACCTTGTATGTACCGAAATAAAATGTTAGCCAAATGCATACAAGTAAACAATGCATAAAAAATCGATGGCTTCCTTGTGCGACTTATGCAACGACCCGATATACAAAGGACTTTGTATATGAGCGACTTTGTATGTAAGTGACCTTGTATATGCAACTCGATATACAAAGGACTTTGTATGCAAGCGACCTTGTATACGAACAACTTGTATATACAAACAACTTTGTATATGCAAACATACAAACCCTCTTATAGTGCATTTTACCAAAAACATACATATCTTGCAAAATATTGTGAATTTTAACATAGTTCAAAAAGCAACCCCCACCCATTTTTGACAAGGAATTCACCCATATTCAGCTCTGGTACTTAATGCTATTTTTTCTTTGTTTTCAACAAGGTTTGTAACTTTCACTTCCTTTTCCCTTTTACCACCAAACAGACCCACACACAAAAACAAAAGCCACATCCACAGCAGGGGTCCTCATTTTGCTAAGGAGTAAAATGGGGCATGTTGTGATCATCACAACAGGTTCCACTAGTTATCCACAAATAAGATTGTAAAGCAATTCAACTTCATTCTCTTATAGGAAAAGAATAAGTTATACAATCTTCTTTTCATAGAGATCATTTCAGTTTAAAAGGTTTAACAATATCACTATGATAGACTATGGTATCGATTTCTTACACTAAGATATACCAAATTTCATGACTTATTAAAGTACAACAATTATCATATGTTGTTGATTGCTCATAATACAAAGATAATGAGTTATCGACTTCCTCTAAAAATAGAAATAAAGAAAAGCTTTAGTTTTCCAACCACAGGGATAGAAAAAGCTATCGGTTCTCTTAAACACAGGGATAGGAAAGCTATCAACTTTCTTTAAAACACTAAGATAACAATAGTTATCATTCTTCTCAAAACACAGAGATAATAACATTAACATTATTCTCAAAACATAGAGATAATAACATTAACATTCTTCTTGAAACACAGAGATAATAACATTAAAATTCTTCTCGAAAAAAGAGATATTAACATTAACATTCTTCTCAAAACATAGAGATAATAACATTAACATTCTTCTCGAAACACAGAGTGATGCAGATCAAATGGTGGCAAATCACTTGACTTATACAAACTTCACAACTTGTCTTCCTATTGATTCCACAAACCCACTCAAGGAGCCTTCAATGAGCTAGGCCCCTAAGGCTCCAACTTGCAAAAGATGATTTAGACTTTCACAAAGGTGTAGAGAAGCATCTAACTAGATTAAATCTATCACTTAAACACAATTGAAACACTCACAAATCCCATGGGATCCTTCTTAACCATAAACTTGCTTTAAGCCTCTCACTCCTAGTAGCTCTTCAAATAGCAAAAAATAGGCATAACTCCCTCATAACACTTCATACCCAGAAACCAATGAGTGACTTGGATACCCATTTAGGGGTTTTAGAACATAATCAAAAATGTCTTGATTGTATTTTGGAAAGTCAACCTCAAAAAGTGACTGTACCCTATTTTTAGGGGCAAATTAGCCCTCTTTTCCAAAGGAAGTACCCTCAAAACTTGACATCAAACCCAAACAACTGTAAAAAGTCTTCAATCTAGTTACTAAACTTCAAATTTTCCCACTTTTATGTCATAGTACGGTCTCTAAGTACCCCAACTCTAAAACCCTTGGTTTCAAGCAATTTTCATGAGGGTTTATAGGATTTGATGGTTCTGGACACTTTCATCACTACCCATTTCTTCAAACACCTCGGGATATTGTTGTTTAGTTACACAACACGCCCCATTTTGACTTGACAAAACAGGGACCCAACTTCTTGCTTGGTTTTGCTTGTGTTTTCTGCTTGCTGGCGGTCTGGTAAAAGTAAGACAATGCAGATGATCCTGCATAAAGGAACTGGGTAAGTCATCATGATGAGGTCAATTTTTTCAAAGTTAATATTTCATGACAATAACCTCATGGGTAGATAGAGCACAAAATTTCATGTAGGTTTGCCTTTTGGATCACCCTGATATTCCTTAGAAAATGAGAGTTATGGTGAGTCAAAGTCCTAGTCAAACCTGATATTCTGGGGGGAAGATCATATTTCTTAACATCAGTCATATGTAAAAGATCACCCTGATCTAATATTATCACCTGATAAAATCATTTGTTCTGAACATCAGGACATCAACTTTATGTGATAGCGATATCTACCTGACACACAACATCATATATTTTGTGAGGGTCATATTCCTGAATATCACCCGACGTTTAAATATCACCCTGATATCTGAATATCGGCCTGTCGCAAAATATCACCCCAAACCAATATCCTGACGACGTCATCCAAACCTGGTAAATGAAGAAATAAACATGATGATGACATCACCATCCTTTTTATCTTGTGGAGGTATATTTCCAAACATGACCCTTCACACATAATACGGCGATGACGTCATAAAGCCACAACGACTGAACCAAGTCATATCCTGATGACATCATCCTGATATTTCGACCAAGGGGTCATTTTAGTTCAAGGGATCATATCCAAATATCACCCGATATTTGAAATATCATCCTACCCTGCAAAGATCACCCCACGCCTTGTCGCCAGAACATTAAATGCACGCATATGTGGTAGGTGGTTCCCGCCGATTACAAACCTGATACATACACCTGGCGAGATTTGGAAGTTTCGTATAAGAAGATCAGTTGTTTTAATCAATTTGCCCTAATTTGCCTTAAAGAAGAGGTTAAAAGTGAATTTACAAGCTCATTTTACACTTACCTTGTGCTAAAACAAGTTTTTACAGAGCTCCGTGTTTGCAAATCCTCATAAGGCTACCTGCGGATGCATAGAGCTTGTACCAGAACAGGATACGTGAGCATTGTGGGTATTTGATTTCCTTTCACACAGTTATCGGCATAATTGAGAGGATAAACACATCAGGAAAGTAATTGAAACCCTCTTGTTGTCGTGTTCTGCATATCTAGGTATCATGATGTTTTTTGGTTCGAAGTTCTAAATTATGCATATCAGGATAAACGAATATTGAAAGAGTATAATATGCATGATGAATAATAGAGATATGGTATATATGCATGCTTGTAAGATATCAATTGCAAGACCAGTTTTGTTAATTGGAGGCATCCATGGCGGATAAGTGACTGGCTAAGTCAGAGGCAGAATTTCTAAAGCCCATGTTTGCTCAACCCGAGGGTGTCCAGTTCAAATATGGAGCCATCAAAGACATGCACCAAGGAAATACAGATCTGGCTGCATGGTCAGCTAAAATGAGCGACAAAAAGAATAATAGCACCTTGCTGGATGCAGTCTTTGCATCTGGAATGTGGAATGCAGCTGGTTTCCCTTATTCCCTGGAAACTCCGGAGCTGGTTATTGAATGTGCAAGAAACTATAACCTGCAGACAAGGAAGGTAGAGAAGCATGGCCGAGTATATGCTGATCTGTCCATCAAGGGTCTTGCTGCTACATTCAGTTTACCATTAGGCAAGAAGGTTGCCAACATAGATTTGAAGAAATCAGAAGTAGAATATCAGAATAACAAGAAGACTGCTAGGAAGAAAATGTACCAATGGAGGGCAAAGAATAGTCCTTATCCTGCAGTAGCTAAGCTTCCAGTACACTTATATAAATTTAACTTTGATGATGAATACCAATACATGATAACACTGCTCAGCAGAGTGACAGGCCAGCCTGATGCTGGAAGTTTTAAGGACTGGATGTATGCAGTCATCCTGATGTGCCTTTATACAGATAGTAAGCCAATGTGGGCTAAGATGATAAGTGATACTCTAGATGAGCAGCTGATGAATCTAGGAGGTCCAGATTGTTCCATCTACATGACCTCATACATAGTTTATTCATGTGCCTATAAGGGTACATTTGATGCATTGATTATAGATGGGAGAATTGGTGGCACAATAAATGATGCACATATATGGGCTCATCATCCCCAGCTACAGAGGGCAAATTACCTCCAAGATTACAAACTAGTGAATGATGCATTCTCTATGCATCTGGTAAGAACAATGGAGGAGGACCGAACTAAAAGACTGAGCATGGAAGCTCAAGAAGTCATATACAGGCATGGAGCTTGGTTTATTCAATTTGCAACTTTCTCTTACATCAGAGTTGAAGGTTTTGAGGAGCCTCTCATGCTCCCAAGATACCCTATAGATGCAGTTGTCTTAATGGAATTTTTAAGACAAATCTCCACAATACTGAATGCTTACAAAGCTAAAAACAATCTTCCACCAGTATTGTTTCCAGTTACAATGGGATGGTATATGTGCCCAGATTATGAGAATATTAAAAAGGCCATAACTAGTCTAACTATGATGAATTTCTAGCCACTTCCATTTAAAAGATCATATGATCCATATGGGAGGATGCACAAGATCATGGGGAAGCCCATCCATCGGAGACATCTTGAGGACTTTTGGGTAGATTGTGAAGATGAAGCTGAGGCTAGAAGAAGGAGATATCAAAGGCTTACACTCAGCCAGATCAAGACCTTTGATTGTATTTCCATCCTGGTACAATTGAAGAAAGATGATGGAGCGGTAATGGTTGATGAATATGAGGAGAAAAAGTTATATAATGATACCATCTCAGCACCGGATCTCACCATACAGGAGGACATCTCCTTAGATCCATTTACAAGCAGGACATTGCAGCTGACCCAAGCATGGGTCGATGACCAGATAAATATACTGAAGAAAAGGGGTGTTTCCATCATGGTGGATAATAAGAAGAAAAGACAGGAAGTTTCTGAAGATGAATATGATGATTTTTGCAATGAGAAGAGGAAGTCTAAAGGAGAGAGAGCGCCACCTCCTGAGAAAAGCAAGAGAACCCCAAGAGGTAAAAAGGTTGATGCTGAGCCTAAAGGGGTGATAATTGAGAGAGTCATAATAATAGCTGAAGGTGCACCAGCATCAGAGCAAGCATCAGCATCATCTGCACCGCCTCCTAAAGATAAGCAAAAGGCTAAGAATATCCAGAGGCCAGCTATCGAAACTATGGAAACATATGATGAGGGCTAGAACAAGCACAAATGGGAGAGGATATCCACCTTGATGAGGAGCCTACAGAAGAAGACCCACTACCCCTCGTCAGAAAAAGAAAAGCACCTTAGGTGATGGCTTCCACACCTAAGAAACCCAGAACATCCATGAGAGGTGAGATAAGACATGACCCTATAATGTTGAGGGGAGCAGGTAGTGGAGTGTTTAGAAAGGAATTATAGCATGATGTATCACTCCCTACTATTGTTTAGTTTAAGACTAAACAAACTGAAGAACAAATGAAGGAAACCACTCGCACAAGTCAAGGAGGTCATTTCTCATTAGATGAGACTATCGACCTATCAGATGATGAAGTGGTGGATAATGTTGCTTCACAACGAATGGAGACTCTTGTTGCTAACACTCGCATAACACCCCAAGGTACACCATCAGTCCATGCGGTAGTGTTAGAATAACTGAAGAGAGTAGAGCATGAAAAAGAAAAGAGCCCGGAAAAGGTAGCCCAAGAGATGGGGCTTGATACATTGATTGATCAAGTAACTAGTCCTGCAGTGATTGATCTTACATATAGACAAGATGCAATTCCTAAAAATCAAGCAGGTGTTCCTGATAAAGAAGAAAATGTTGAAGAAGTGAAGATGGTAGAAATAGAAGGCCACACTTTGGATATGGATGAGCAACAAAAAAAGGAAGTACCTGTTGAACCCAAGATAGTTGAAGTCCAAGACAGGGGAGGGGAAGAAAAGGATACATCAGTTGATCTTGTCCTAAAAGTACAGGAGGTAATTACTATAGCTACAGAACAGATTGCAGCTTCAGATCAGGTCAGTATACCTAAGGTAGATACAGTAACATCCACGGATGCTAATATGCCTCATGATGAGGAAATCACCAAAGTGGATGAGATACCCATGGAGGAAGTAAAAGATCAAGATCATGATCAACATGCAGATGATCAGCAGGATCACCCTCCAGAAAAAGAAATTCCTCAACAGGAGGATATACCCAAAGATCACCTTCATGAGGAGCATCATGAGGAAGAGATAAGAAGATCACCCTCCCCATCGAACATGATGGTGGATACCGAGTGGTGCAGGAGCACCTACCTGACAGCTGGCTTCCATGAGGCGGTTAGTTAGTTTTAAGTCTTGTTGATGTTTCCAAAAAGGTCTTATAAGACCAATGCATGTAATAAGGTCTAAGTTGACCATGCTTTACTATTTTTAGATAGTTTGTTTGGATAGCTGTTTAGTTTGTTAGTTCGGTTGGGTCTCCCAGCCGCCTGGAGAGATTTCCCAGCTGCTTGGAGAGATTTCCCAGCCGCCTGGAGGCAAAAATAGTACTACTGTGAGTAGTTAAATACCCCAGAATCGGGTCATTTCAAGGGAGAGATAGAGTGAGACAGAGAAGGAGATATACTGAGAAGTTAGATTGTGCTGTGGGAAAATAGAGTATTGTACTTGCATCCTTTTGAAAGCAATAAAGAGATCCTGTTTGTGTCAATTCTCTATTTGGGTTTCACTGTATAATTGAATTTCTATTCTGGTGGTTGCATGGATTTGCTGATCCATTCCACCAGTTGATTCGTTGAATCGGTGGAATGGCTATGTACCATAGTTTAGGTTTTCTTTTTTGTGTTTTCTGTTTCTGTTGCATGCATATCTGCAGGATCGCAGTCAAGAGGTGTTGAGAACCCTAGCATGGGTATGTGCTAGGTCATGCTGGTTGTTAGAGTCTGGAAGATCGTCTAGGAAGCAGATTGGGTCATCCCAGGAAGTTCGACGGGTCAGAACGGTGAAAATCTGCTAAGATCAGTGTATTCGTCGCATCTGCATCATCAGGATATTTCTGCGTATATCCTGTACTTACATCAGGCATCAGCTTATGATTTTAGTGTGGATCGCGGGAGGAATATTCGGTGGGATATTCATCATTTGCATAAAGTTGGGTATCACCATCAGGATGTTTCAATAAGACCTGATAAGTCATATCCTGATGCTGGTTGTGTAAGTAGGTCAGATATTGGGGTGACGTAAGCATCAGAGGAAAGGTGCATGAGGTTGTCGTCATCAGGATATATGGGAGGAACCTGATATTTTATATCCTGCTGACAAAAGGTGCAGATGATGTTGAACATCATGATGCTACAGATAGAGTTTGGCATTAAGGTGAATAGTGATCATCAGGAGGATAATTGTGTTCGTCGAATATGATGATGCTACCGATAGCCGAATATGATGATGCTGCTGATAGGCAAAAGGCCGAAGGTTTGTCTGCAGGAGGATATCGGTCGACAGAGAAAATATGATGATGCTGACAGGTTTTAGGTTTGGGTGCATGATTAGTAATGCATAGACATACATGCTGTATGTTAGGATTTTAGTGTGGATGCCTCTGCATCACTGAGGATCAAGGTGATCATGATGATGATGATGGAGATCAACAGTCGAAGGATCAAATTCCTCGGTGGCTCGAGAAAGAAATTGGCTCAGAATCAGGTATAGAGGCACAAGAATTTGATATATCCACATTGTTTTCTGAAACCTTAATAAAGCCTAAGAGGAAGGCTAGAATAACTTCTGCAATAAGAAGAGATCCTGTCATGGGTAGAAGGTCCGCCCAAGTGGCCATTCCTACAACAGACAAAGAAAAGGGCAAGATCACTCTGGATGAATTCCAGATTAATACAGTAGGTTTGGGATTTACCAATGAGGATCAGGAAGGCTAGGAAGGTAAAGATATAATTGATTCATTGACCCAGAGGGTGAAAAGAGAGAAAGAGAAAAATAAACAGCACAAGGAGCACATTGCTCAGTTACATACTTACATAAAAGGGTTAATTAACCCTGAGGATACATCGAGTGATCATGCAGTCCCATTGACTGCTATTTCTCAAGAGGAGGTAAATAAATTGGATCTCATGAAACATGAATCATCCATAATGAGAAAGTGGATGTTATCCACATTTGATGAAGCAGAGGAAGTGGTAAAAGCCTCTTTGAAGAGGTGGAATTCTTTGGGCACCTCCAGGAAGAAGGTAGATAAATTACAGATGGAGATCAGAAGGAGGTCGTTTCAATTGGAGAAAGTCTTGAGCGCCTTGGGTCAAATAAAGAGGATTGATCCTCTGATTTTAATAAAGAATCAGGTACTGAATAATAATATAGCCCTATTGATTGATATATGGTATAAAGACATCAGGTTTGAGTGTGATGTGCTTAAAAGATGCAACAGTAAACTAAGAGATATCAGCATGAAGCTGCATGATATGATGTCGTTTGAGGTTGAAATTTTAGAAGCATTAGAAGGAAAGGCAGAGGGGAAGATTGAGAATCAAGATGAAGAGTTTGCCATTAAAGCTCTACATAGCAATTTTCAGCAGGTAGCTGATAATCCTCTAAACCACATGATAGAGGAAACCATGGATAAAATCATGAGGATCAGGGTCAGGATGGAGAATTATAACGAGACATCTAGCAGCAGGAGAAGTAAGTTAGAGAATCTCTGAGATAAATATCAAATGCAAAAGCACACCATCATCAAAGAAAGAACTCAAGATGGTGGGGAGATAAAGAAGATAGTACAGTCATATGAAAATATCCAGACATCCATGCAGGTCCATGTACAAGGAGAAGCTCATCAGGATGATGAAGATTTTGAAAGCGACGATCCTGATGCTCTTGATGACGGAGATGAAGAACTTGAAGGATAAAGAACTCGATGAAGATGCATCATAAAAGGGATATAAGCATCAGGTACAGAAGAAAGTAAGCCGTCTAGATGGTTGCCAGCTGGCAACCTGTGCCACGTGGAAAGAATTGACTTGGTCAATGAAATGTGAATTGTAGATCTTAATAGATAAATCTAGATCATAGATCAATTGTAATGGCTCCCTCACTTTATTCTATAAAAGGTGCAGGGATGCCTCATTTTAAACATTTGAAACTTAATTGAAATCTATTTACTGAAATATTTAGGGCTCATTTCAAAGTTGTATACATATATGTTCTTGCATACTTAATGAATGAGAAGACTCTTTTGATTACAATCCATCATAAATCTTGAGTAATCAGTGTATGAATTCTTGATACATGCTGTGGTTTGCTGCGTCCCTTGGAGTGCATATCTACTTACATGTGTTGTTTTCATACCGTTTCCTTTGAAGTTAGCATTGACCGTATCTAGCTGTGGAATGTCCTGGTGAACATATGGTTTGATTTCTTCTCTTCATGACTATATCTAATTGTATATGTGGCTCAATAGTTGAAGGTTCAACATTAATTTGAAGTATTTCTTTCAATTTCTTTCAATTTCAGAACATTTCATCATCATAATTGCAAATAATTGACAATCTTAAGCAAACAATACAAATATGTAGACATTTCATAGATAATTGAACATATTTAGCATATTTGAGGTTAAAGCATGTCAAAATGACAAATATCATGCAAGGATTTAAAGATCGACATAATATTTAAAGCATATCCTGTGTAGAATAACTCCCTGTGCAGCATCATTATAGGAAACATTATCTTACTGATGAGATCTACGTAAGGCCCCAAAATGGAAATAGCAACACACATCAACCTCTGAGTAACGTCAGAAGATTGAGACCTAATCACCAGAGACTTGGGATCATGAATTCTCTGAATTCATCACATCTTTCAAGATGAATAAGGGTTAATGTGTACTTTTATTCTATGTTTGTTTATGACTAACATCATGATCAATAGATATGTCTACATATGCTTGTCAAATCATCAAGTAAGTGTTATCATTGATATTCTAACAATTTCCCCTTAAGGTTCCTTATTTCTACATAGAAAAACACTTCAAACTCTCTCAATACCCTACTCTATAAACCATACAATCATTGCCCTCTGCATTAGAATCCATCATGAACATGTAAAGGAACAAATGGGGTCATTCCACCCAAAATACAGTGACCATAGAGGGTGGAATGCCCTAGTTTTCCATCTCTGCCTCAAAATCCTGTTATGATAGTCAAGAGGCTATTTTTGGAAAAATGAAAGTATCAAACTCAAAACACAATGGAAAAACCTCTAAGTGGATTCAAAAGAAAGGTAACAAGATTATCTATAGTCCATGTGCATTTAGAGCCATGATAGTGCCATACAAGTGAATGGTACGGTCTGCAACAATAAAAAATGCAGGAAAAACGTGGTTACAACAAGTAAACTAAATTTTCATTCACAAAATTCTTCCAAATTCAATGTTTCTGCTTCCTTCATTGATGGAGGGTGTTAATACATCAATTAACAACAATTTACAACTGATTCAACCAACTTCTTGGTAGTAGATTTGTTGGTTTTCATCTAAACTGATCAAAGCATAAAGTTTGTATATGAAATATTATGAAACTTGACTACTTAACCCTTTTGAATAACTCTAGGACTTATTACATAGATTAGACATGACTCAAGACAATACATCATGACTCCAATACATTTGAAAATTGGTCAATTTGACCTTATTACATGTAAAATAGAGGCAAAACAACATAAACTTGTCCTAGGATGGCCTAGAACTTCACTGTGATAACCCTATAGCCAAAGTTTGTTAAGGTGCTCCTGCACCACAGAGATATTAACATCTATAGTTATCTCTTATAAACTTAATTATAGGGTCGACATTGTACAAAAGGTTCTAAAAAAAATAACATATTTTAAAAGAAGAAAAGAACTTGTGATCGATAGTGCCTCACGTTGATCTTTCGACCTTCTCCTTCCTTCAATAACGAGCTTTGAAAACCTTATTCTCTATCATCGACCGTCTTGGAAAATCTCTAAGCAAAATTTCTCTACTTATTATGTGCTTCTCTGTATGTGTCTATGTCTCTGTGTGTCACAAAAGAGCTCTGCTTGTGATAAATAGAGCACTATTCCTTTCAACCGCATTCCACCATTCCCAAGAATAATGTCAGTTATCATTTTCCACAATGGCATTCGAAATAAATGGAGATGATGGTCATTAATTGACCTCTCAAGACTTAGTCAAGAAGGACACTCCACTCTCCTAATCAGTTGAGAGTAAGAAGGAGGTCGAAGGACCATGTAATACATAGCAATGTGCGTAAAATAACTCTTAACCTCTTTCATAAAGAAGTTATCGACCTTAACACAAGCATCTTATATAAATGTCAAACTTAATATATATGAATATATACATAATATCATAAAGAAAGAATACACAATGTATATCTTATGTTGTTTTCAAACACTTGACAAGATATGAGAATGGGGTTGAGGTATCATCCTCCTCTCTGTCTTGCGATTATAGCGAAATAGACAAACACATTAACTTGATAGGATACAACATAGGAATTTCAATTAGAAATTACCAAAGATGAGATAGTTAACCTCTAACATATATATTCTTTATTGAATATAAACTATATTAAGAAAATGTCGACTATTGACTACATCTTGTCGACAGTCAAACCATCCCTTCTTATTTTACAACAAAACCTATGCTAAAGGAATTTGATGTCAAATTGACTATTGTCGAATCAAAAACCAATCAAGACCAATAATGTTGAAATCAACTTACCAAACTTAACAAAGTTCACTAAACTATGAAACACTAGACTTAGATGGCAACAACCTATTCTTTCCATATGTCTATTCACTTCTCCTCGATGATGCTCTCCCTCTCTTTCTTAGAGGGTGGAAAACCTGTTTCCTAAATACAACTTACAATCACCAAACTGGGATTAGTGTATCATTAGTTAACCCATATACATCATGAATAAATAATCATGATAACTTATAATCACATGTCTAAATTCTATGAATTTAAACTCAAACTCATGAAATCATTGATTTATCCTGACATTTTTACATAATGTCAAATCATTAAATCATACCAAATTATCTACTAATTAGATACAAGTAAAAAGTAAAACATAGTCAAAATTAGGGATGTGACAGGTCTAGTGAAACTTGAAGCTTCTATAAAACCCTAGAAAGGGTCTAGGGTGCCCAGCGCCTTGGTCTTTCTATGTCCCCAAACTTAGATCCAATTTCTTCTCTGCTTCCTAATCTCTACCACACTTTCTAATTTTCTATTTTTGCTTCCGACAGTCATATAATTACAGATCTTGGTTAATTAGGGTTTCATCTTTTGCCCTAGTTTGTTTGGTTAGTTTTGGTTGATTCTCCTCTATACAAAAAAATTAAAAAACCCTTGTAGTTTGGCTCTCCCTCAAGGGTAGAAGCCAAGCTCGGTTTGTGTTCTAATGTTTGTGGAAGAGGGTTTGACCTAGTTTAACCTTTTAGGCTAGATCTCTCTTTTCGACCTAAACATTTTGGTGAACCTGTTGTGTCTTGCACTTAGGCATCCTTATTGCTTTAGAGCTGAGATGTTTTCTATCCTAGATATGATTAGGATTGAATTCATTGATAATTTTGCATACTTACACAGTTTATTTTTGCATTGTTTCAACATCAGGGTTTACAAAAACCTTGCATTGTTAGAAAACCTAGCTAGTCTTGAACCTAGGGTTTGGAGATTAGTGAGTTGTTTCAGATCTTTGTGGCATGATTAAATTGGTTTCATTTTCTATAGCATATCATCTTTGTGTTTAAGAAAATACATTCTTGCATATTTTCATTGAAAAATGAAAAAATCAAGCATTTTAGGCTTAGAAAAAAGCATATTTATTGCATTGTTTTCATTGCATATGTTTTAGATCATCATACCAAGATTTAAATTTTTGATTTTTTGCATCAGATCTAATTGGTATTGCAGAAATTAATCATTTCATAGTGATTTACTTTGTATTTGTACATATTCCTTGCTAGGATTTTATAAAAAAAACATTACTTTTTGGAAAAAGCTAGTTAATTTGAAATCTAGGGTTTGTGATTCATATCTTGTTTTAGATTTTATTGATGAAATTTTCATTTCAAATCTTATTTTACTTTTCTCTAATACATCATATATGTCATATTGTTTTGAAATTTGAAAAGAAGAACAATTTTAGGATTGATATATTTTTGAAAAAAGCATTAATTTAAGGTTTGAAGATGAGTATTTGATGATATCTAATTTGTTTGAAGTAAAGTGAAATTGATCAAAGGATTTATTATTGCATTATATGTGTTTTCATTTGATCAAAAGTGCAAAACATTGATTCATTTAAACAAAAACTCAAACTCTTCTTTCATCACTTCATTCATCTCTTCTTTGCATGCATCTTGTGTGTCACTAAAGCTTGTAAGCAATTTATGAGTTTTGTGACCTGGTGCCCTAATTCAAACACTCTGGTGTGAAGAAGTCTTCAAATCATGGATTCTAATGCTAATAAAAACACATTGGAACCCCATTTTGCAAGTCCTATCACACAAGAAGGTCAATCAATTCTTCCTGATATCCCTACTTCACATCTTCCAAAAGCATCAACTTTTCATGAATCCATCAACATAGATGACCTTGTGGCTCATGTTCCTGAAGCTCAAATTCAAATATTAGACACTAAGTTGGCTAATTTTTTAGCATTTTGTAAGCTCGAAACACATAGCTAAAGAGGTCATCCCTATTATTGAGAGTCTAAGAAGTTTATTGCTCGAAGGACAAGAGGGATTAGAAGTCTTGCATGGTCTTGCTCATATAGTGCATACTAACATTTTATATGTATCTAGTTGTGCCAAGATCATCACCAATGTAACTTCTTCTAATCAAATAGGGACTCATGTGTCGGCACCCATACCAACACTCCTTATTCCTACATACACTTGTACTATTCTCACAAATACACAGCCAAGTAATAGTGCTACCACATGTGTTGGGTTATCCACTAAGAATCTTATTTGTCATTATAGTTCCATTCCCTTCAATTATACAAATACTATACCTAGTGTCACCCCACTTACATCGAATCAAACTAATCTTACTATCACTTTCCAAAAGGCCAATCATATAGTCTTGCAACTTATGGTTAGCCCTATCCATTCATACCCAATCTCAACCTAGTTCACCTTCTGACCCCGTCATCAATCGACTTTTGTAAAATATGAACTCCATCCAACAATAATTAGCAAGCATAAACCAAAGTCCTACCAAACCCTCCATGACATCACATTATACTTGTAGCCCTTTATCCTATCCTATCCTTAGAGCTCAAATGCTTGAGAAGTTTGAAACCCCTTGCTTTGAGAAATATAATGGGAAGGGAGACCCTAACAACCATGTGGTAGCCTTTACAACTATGTGTAGTGATTTCTTCTTTGATGATGCAATTTTGGTAGAAATCTTTCCTAGGTCACTCAAAGACACAACCTTGGATTGGTTTTGTTCATTACCTCCTAATTCAATCACTTTTTTCACAACTCATCAATAAATTCCTCAAGCATTTTCAAGTGAACATTGGACCTTAAGTCTCTTTGACAAACTTGGTTCATTGCAAACAAGGAATAAAAGAGAGTAATAGACTTTATGGGCTGTTATCAAGCCCTCTTTTCACAAGTTCAATATTCTATTCTGGATGATGATGTGCAAAGAATCTTCATTAGAAACTTACAACCTCACATCCATGATAAAATATTATTGATGCATTATGAATCTTTCACTCATCTTTACATGACTCTCTGTGATTACCAACTTTTGGTTAGTCAATATGAGAATAATCCCTCATCGACTCCAATTGGTCAATCTGAAGCCTTGAACATAATCATTCATTCAAAAGACACAACAAAAACTTCATCAAGGTCAATGAAATTTCAACCAATAACATAAGACAACATGTGGCAGAAGCATCATCTCCTACTCCTGCCCCATATAAATTGAAACCAAAAATAAGACATTTCAAACCATTATCGAAGTTGCTCTACTCTATAATGATGCAACTTTTGAACAACAATCTCATCAAACTTCCACCCATTCAACCTCTCAATCTAACTAAGATGCAAGCATCTTTGTTTGATTTGAAGGCCTTTTGTCAATTTCACCACACCACCAGTCATGACACTGAAAGATGTATGTGTCTTAAACATGAAGTTTAAAACCTCATTGATTCCAATGTCATCCAGGTTGTTGGTGTAAATGATGAAGGAAATAAATTAGTGGCTCCACCTAATCAAAACTTACAAATATATACAAAATCCATTACCTCATCATGAATCTAATGTCATGGATCCATCTCATCAAGAACAAGACTATGAAGGCGATATTTGTATGGTAGATGTCTGCCCTTATAAAGAGCGAGCAGAACCTGAACCGTTTATATCTTTTACTCATGATGCTACTATTCAAGCCCCTGATGAACCTCTATACATCACTATTCAAATCAATGATAAACCCATTAGAGGTGATATGATAGATCCTATATGCATGGTAAATGTAGTAACTAAAAAGTTTCTCTACATGCATGGGTTACATCGTGATAACTATGATGTATCAGAAATTGTGATTAGAGCACATGATGGGTATATCCTTCCAACTCTTGGTGCCTTGACCCTCGATGTCAAGGTTGGGCTAAGAACATTGAATGTTACTTTTATTATCATTCCAACATCAGTCTTATTTCATGTGAAGCTGGGTCACCCATGACTCCACTCCATGAAGGAGGTACCCTCTATGGTTCATAAGTGTTTAAAGTTTCCATTTGAGGGACATGTGCACACTATACATCAAATTTGGTACCAACCCATTGATCGTCAAGGACACTTTACACTTGACTACTTCTGACCAAAACTAGTTGGAGTTGCTCGAGCTAGAGATGATTTATTCTTTTTGTCATATCAAAAGGTTTAAAATTGGAGAGTTGTCATATCGTAAGTTGCATTGTTGTTTCCTTTGGGGAAGATGCAAGGTGTAGGATGGTTTGACATTCTCCCTTATTAACCCAAGGTTTTTATTTGATTTCATGTGATAGTTCTTCCTTTGTATCCGTAGTTTTACCGACTGGCAGATGATGATAGTTCCATATATATATATAGTCTTGAGATATCTCCTATTATACAACCATTCATACACTGATACTAGTCAGGTAGATCCCTCTGTGTTGTTACTTTATAGTTTAACTTGTGAATTTATTGCATTATTTGATTTATGTGGCACCTTGTTGCTATGTTCGATGTCATACCATGACTACACAAGCCATAATGTATCATGCTCGTATCATCAACTCAATTTGCCTTTCGTGGGGGCAACCCCTTGGTTGCGATGTAGTTTTTTGGAACACATATCATATGGACATGTGCTTTCGAAAAGCTCTCATGCCTGTCTTGTTATTTGTTCTACCTTAAAGTAATTGCTCCCTAATAGGAGTTAGCAATCACTTTAAGGTGGAGGCATACATCATGGTATGCTCTTTTGATTACATACTTGTTTATTATAGTTGGCATGGAACTCAGCTAGTGATTCGGTGGTCCTCACTAGCTCGTGATGTTCCCCTTTTAGTCCATGAGCCAACTAGTACAATGAAGTTTGCTAGCCCATGTGCTTCATGTGACTTGTCTTGGTCACCTAGTAATTAGGTGGTCCTTACTAGCCTGTGATCCATGAGAAGCATTTCTCTTCACATGACCCCTAGTGACAACAAGCTAGTGTTAGAGTCATGTGCCTTGTGTGTTTGTTTCTATGCTTGTTTGATATATTGTTTGAATGTGTATTCTCTTAAAGATTCAATGTGTTTTTTGTATCTTCATCATGTTTTCCATGTATACTTTATGCCTTATGTGTATGTTTCATGTCAAGCATGTATGCATTGTGTATGGCATGTATTACCTTTGTGTATAGCATGTCTCTTGCATGTATTCCTATGTATGTTTGTAGTACTCCATGTATGAGAATTATGTTGAAATGTCTCACGTGTTTGAAAATCTCTTTGCTTATGTGTCTGCAACCTTAGGATCCTAAGCTTGGGGGCTACTAATAGTCCAAAACTTGGTGGAATTCTTTGGCTTCTATGTTTTCATGTTTGAAATATGTCTTCTCCTTAATTTAGTGTGAGTTTGAACATAAGTTTGTACCCACACTAAAGTGAGGGCTAAATGTTATGGAGTAAAATGTGTACACTTGTTAATTAGGACCTATTTTAACACCTTTTTGAACATTAAACGATTGAATCTCGATCCTGATGAATAAACCCAACAAAATAAAGTTAGGACTGGTCTAAGCCCACTTAAATGGACACTCTCTGGAGTTTGTGGGGCTAAAGGACCAGGGTGCATAGCGCCCTAGTCTTGGATGTTAGCCTTGGTCCTATTTTTGTGGTGTCAGCTTAGAACATCTCCCTAGATTTTACATGTTAGCCCCATTTGGTTTTATTCGTCATTTGTGAGTGGGAGTGCATATATAAAGGAGTTTTACAATTCATTTTACACCTAGATAGACAAGTGAATGCTTATAATTGCTTACATGTTTGATCTCCTATGCTCAAGTGCTCTTCATGCTTGGAATTGCTACATGCTTGTGGATGTTATCAAGCTCATTTGTAGGTTTTGAAGGAAGTTCAAGCTATCTTAATCTATCTCCTTGTTGGTGCATGATATTGAGTTATTTACTCCAACTAGGGTTTCACATATTGTGGTAATCCTTGTAAATTTCATTCATATTTTGATCATATATTGTTGATCTTGCCTTTGTACTCCTAGGGCACACACTCTTGGATCACTAATCATTGTTATAGTGGAGGTGGAAACACCAACACAGGGTTTGACTAAGGCAAGTCCCTAAACACAACACAACCTTTTCCTCTTTTCTTTTGTGCAGGTTGAAGACACAGGTTTTGGAGGACAAGATAATATGGGAAGAAGGAATATATTGTAGGTATAGGTTTGGTGAAACTTAGATCTTCTATAAAAACCTAGAAAGCGTCTAGGGTACCCATCACCCTAGTCTTTCTATGTCCCCAAACTCAGATCCAAGTTCTACTTTGCTTCCTGATCTCTGCTGCACTTTCTAATTTTTTGTTTCTGCTTCTGATAGTTGTACAATTGTAGATCTTGGTCAATTAGGGTTTCATCTTTTACCCTATTTTGTTTGGTTATTTTTGGTTGGATTTGGTTGATTCTCCTCTATACAAAAAAGGACAAAACCCCTGTAGTTTGGCTCTCCCTCAAGGGTAGAATCCAAGCTCGGTTTGTGTTCTAATGTTTGTGGAAGAGGGTTGACCTAGTTTAACCTTTTAGGCCAGATCTCTCTTTTCCACCTAATCACTCCTGTTTTAGTTTCATTATGTATTTTACAAAATCCTTTAGTGAAAAGTTAAGTAAGATCATGTAGTAGGTGACATATTGTTTTTATAATTTTTAATCAATTTTTTTTAATTAATTATTGAAGTGAATGCATCTTGAAAATAAAACACTAAGTGTGCTCCCCTCTATTTTTGATGAATAAGTGTCTATTATATTACATTTAAAAAATATATTACACTAATTCACAAAAAGTGGATAGAATGGGATCACTCCATAATATGTCCAAACAAGGAAAATCCTCAAATAGAAACTAAAAAACAAATGTGACCAAACTACTAAGTGGAAAGAGCTATAGACCCAATGGGAGGAGGTGGCAAGTCATGACCAGAGAGTTCCCGAGCAATCTGGGAGATCATAACCATAAAAAAATGTCTTCCAGCTTGTACTGGATTCTTCTTAATTTTGTTCATTTGGCTAAGGTGCATTTCTCACAAGAGATAAAATAGCTAACCAAGTTATATGAAATCTTTATTGCCATATAATGGCCATTGTAGATCGCATATGTTATTAATATTTTCAACCATAGGCAGATGTAGAGAAATCCATCAATAACTTTTACAAGGCTTGTGTTTGAGGAAAGGAGTATCTAGATACCATTTCTAATCCTTCCACTAGGATCTATTGCATCTTATAACCCGAAGCATTTGTAAAGGAATAAACTCAACAATAGTCTAAAAAGACTCAAAATCTTGATTGGAAATCCTAACTTAACTTTGGATTTAGGCCATGAATAGCCATCTTTTTCTAGTTTGGTATGTCTTAAATGAATCAAATTCCTTTGTGAAAATATGAGAACATTAATCCAAGGGATTTTGGATAATAGTTAATCCTAGCAAGTGATTATAGGAGACCACCAAAGAGAGTGTTGGTTGATATAAATCCTAGTTCTAAAGTCATTCCCAATCTACAATAGCTAGATTTTAATAGCCTCACATTCTTAACATATGCTTTTGGTATCAAAAGTGCCTTAAATTTGCACAAGCACCTTCATAATGAGTGGAATGAAAGCCAAGTCATTTCCAAGCTTGTTTTCCATGTAGAACCTTAGAATAAATACAATTTCACAATAAGATTTATAGGCCTCATTCCCTCGAAGTGCTCTAATAATCCATTTAGAACATAGGGCCAAATCTTAGAGATGAGTATCAATAAGACCAAGCCCTCCAAAGTCACAGGGAAGATAACAATATTTCTAGGAAAGTTTGTGGAAGCCTTTTCCTTGCTTAGAAGAAGCCCACAAGAAATCCCTTAATAACTTTCAGGTCACTACTAGGAATCCATAGAATGGGCAAAACAAGAAGAGTAATAAACATCAATGGTTTTAAGCACCTTAGAACAAATATAAGGTTTTATAGAAAAAGAGAGGGGTTTGGTGATCAAATACTACAATTTCTTCTCAACACAATCAATAGTAGATTGCTAAAGAGAAGAAGAAGATTAAAAAGAGAAATGGGTTCCAAGAAACCTAAAAGTATCACCATCATCAGTCTATTTCAAGCCAAAGACATTGAGCCAAGGAGGCTTGGGCATGGAATATTGGTGGTGCCATTGGATTTATTGCCATTGTATGCTAGATCTTGAGGCTAAATAGAAAGTGTTAAGACACGACAGAGCACGTTTGACATTATCCTCTTCCTCTAAGAGAGTGATAAAAAATCATCAGTAAAGTGGCCATTGACAAGTTGTTGATCAAAATTGGGAAGGGAAATATCTTTAACACACTTCTAAGAAACAATATTAACAATCAAGTAGCTAAAGCCTTCTGTATCCAACACATAAAGAGTAGGGGAAATCAAACAACCCTATTGAATAGACCTAAAAAATCCCAAAAGAGGAAGATTACCTATCATTAATGATTAGGCAATCAAAGGCATTTACAAACAACATTTAAACAAACCAAAGGAACTTAGGGCTAAAATCCAATGCCTAAAGCATACCAATAATGAATGTCTATTCTATGCAATCATAGTCTTTGGCAAAATATTTTTTTATTGAAATAGATTGCTATTGAAAGAAACAACCTTTATAAACAATAATAACATTGTCCAAGACATATTTGCTCTTGATGAAACCTATTTTCTTAAAACAATGATAAGAAGAAGCAAATATCAAAGATGAAGAGCAAGGGACTTGGGTATAATTTTGTAAGAAACATTCAAAAAATGATCAACTACCACTTGTAGATGTCTTTAGGATCGCCACATAGATATGAATTCAATGTTTCCATTATTTATAAATAGCCAAGAGAGCAAGAATTATACACTTTTAAATAAACCTAGAAAAGATCTAGATAAATATTGTCCCATGAAGCTTTATGGAACTTATATGGGGTGACATTATTGCAACACAATCATTTCCATTATCCGTAGAGAAAACTACCTCAAGAAGATTTGCTTAACTGAGCATTTAGTCACATATGACTTATTATGAAGAAAAAATCCAACAAGAGACCACACTCATGCATTGCTCAAGGAAATGGTCTTTCATAGGAGAAGGATCTTGAGCTTTAAATATATTGATAATGGAAAGAAAAGGCTTGGAGAATGTTAGGAATCTCAATAATAAGTTGTTTTCCCTTTTTGATGTGCTTCATTTGTGGGAGACATGACAAGCACATAGGGACTAATAAACTGTTTCGAAACCTTATCGATAATCTCGAGCTAGTGAAGATGGGATTTAATTTTAGCCCCTTGAACTATATTAGTATCAACAATTTTCTTTTGTTTCCAAAGCTTGGATACTCTTAATTTAAGAGTAGGTGAAAATGGTTGTTCTTCCAATTCAATGGTGGCATGATGAATCTTTGAGGTGGTGCTATCACATGAGCAATGATTAAAAAGTAACAACTGGCACCCATAAATATGCAAAAAGAATGTGAGGTGAAATCAATGAAAAGTGGGCATTAACATGGCATAAAGAGGTATAGGTTCAGCATTTTATTAAATTCATAAGAAGTTTTTAAAATTTTGTGTTTGTTATGGTTGAAAAATAAAAATCAATTATAAGTAAAGGGTGAGGGGAAGGGGGTACATATTTATACCACTTGCATGTGACATGAGATCTCAAACCTCATACCAATTGTTTATGAGAGCACCATTAAAATTACAGGCCCCCATAAGGCCTTTGACTAGCCAAGGGAATTCCCTCACTGAATGCTTGCCTAACAATTAGGTTTTGACCTCGGCACTTAGAGATCTAAACCACCACTAACTATGTTCACCATAAAACCACCAACCTTACATAAACCACCAATTGGACTTCAATAGTTGTTTTGTGCCCATACAAAGCTAGTTTTAATTTTTACAAAAGAAAATTTTAGCTTCATAGGCTAATATTGGTTAAACCACAAGTGATTTTGAAGATTGTTGAATATTCTTGGCATATTCTAGGCATCTCTATCCTAAGGTAGTTTTTAGGTGAGAAAAGTGGTTTCACGATGGTTCAAGTGTTTTTTGATGAGTTATGTCATGTCGGTGTCATCTCCTATGAACCCCCAACTTAGCCCTCTACTTTAGTGAGCTTTTAAAATTGTCACCTAAACTTCAAACACTTTGTTCTTGGATATCTGGACTTAGATTTCAAAGCAATTTTTTAATCTAGGCTAGATTTACGGTGGCTATAAGTTTTGACAAGTCAAAATCATAAAGTACTATAGATGGAAGAACCTCTTGCCCTATCTCTATTGACTTGTTCCTAAACCAAGTAAAATATATCAAAAGGATAAATGGGATGAATGGTTTGATAGAAAAGAACATATCCTACGATTTATTAGTTGTATTATTGATGAGCACACAAGATGGTCCATTTGACACATTGAGTGCCCTCACACTCTTTAGACCAAAATTTAGGAAATACATGGAGACCCTAATGAACCTCCATTCCCAAATGATCCTGCTTTGGGCAGCCTTACATCCATGAATGTTCCTAATTCATTTCATCCTCTAACACCCATGACTTTGAGAGTTGGTCATACTCAAGCATCAAATGTGGACACATCATGGAACAAGTTGTGTAGTCACATGACATGCACTAAGATTCCACCTCCATTTATTGATTCCACTAAGCTTCATGTTGCTTTACCAAAGAATTCCAATGATTCCATTTAGCAAGTTCATATTTGTCTTCTTGATCATGGAGATGTTTACTTATTTGACATACATCACATGTTTGTAGAATCTCATATTCAAGATCTTGATGGCACCATCAAGGACATTTATTTTCTCTTTTCAATGACAACTCATATGGAGTTGCATCTCCTTCTCT
This sequence comes from Cunninghamia lanceolata, assembly GCA_027924645.1. Lineage (NCBI taxonomy): Eukaryota > Viridiplantae > Streptophyta > Pinopsida > Cupressales > Cupressaceae > Cunninghamia > Cunninghamia lanceolata. The sequence goes on along the minus strand of BSBN01000090.1, from coordinate 21,930,521 downwards.
TGATGTTATATGGGCGTATTGTGACCCTCTCATTTTTTCTCCATATCTACATGCTTTTATCTTGTTATATCCTACAATTATTTATAAGCCCAATAGTTTGACTGCATCACCATTAGCATCTTCTACAATAGTACCCAATTCTTCTTGGTTTCTAAAGATCTCATATCTCAGTTTAGAGCCATTCTTATTGGTTATTTTAGCTAAGTATTGCATGGTACCTACTTTCATTAATCAATTTCAATCACAATTCAACATTGGCATGGAGAAGTTTGAGTAGTTTCTAGAGACATTCACCCCTATTTCATACCTCACTCCTCCACTTGAGTGGGAATTCAATAGATTAACATCTCAGTCTCTTTCTTTTAAAAGGAAGATACATTTTTTGTTTCAAAGGGACTTACTAGAATACTCAATATACAACTATGAAAGGAATAAGGAGGAAATTTATGTGTTCTTCAAAGACAATGAGGGAATACATGAGTTAGAGGATGGTATATTTAGGACTTCTCTTCCTCCTCCCTAGGAGGAGGTATGCAAGCAAATCATGAAGTATGTAACCCTTGAGGGCAAGTATAGAAAACTCTTCTCCTATCATTTCTCTTTTCTTAACTATTTTATGCATGGTAGGATTATGAGTATTCCCTTTTTCCTACTCATGTCACTACAAACCATGATCCTAGATTAGTAGGTCTAGACAAATGATAAGCTTATCCACTAGGCCTTGATCTTTCTTCTTTTATAGTCTATAAAAATTGTTGAACTAGCATTGGAAAATTATTCATAAGGAAATTCTAGGTCTTAAGACCTTGGGTAAAGGGAAAGGTGATTCAGTAGGAAGCCCCCTCTATTTACCCCAAATCCCCTGTTATGGTGGCTCAAGTTAGAGAGAGGAAATTTATGATGGTTAGGTTTGAGGGCCCATTCCCATGGTCAAGAAGGTTAGGGATGCCATTTCTCCTAAGAATCCTATGTTGGCAAGAGACACTGCTAGGATTCATAAGTGTTGTCATTGATGGCAACAAAGTATATCCCACACATCCGCAGTGCATAAATTACTCATAGCGGAAGTCAAATTGAAGATAGGTTGATCCGGTAGTCAAGAACAGAGCATATGATAGGGTCTGACAGATTAGGTCCGGAACTCTCTGATGGTGAAACCCAACATGTTGCGGATTTGGGTGAGTAATAAGGAGTATTTGAACTATTGTATTCTAGAGATTTAGCCTCCGGTAGCAAAGCATGTGAAAGATATGAGCATCTGAGTATCAGACTTTAGTTAGATAGTGCAGATAGAGGAAGAACTAGCCAACAGAGTATCAGACCTTAATCCAGATGTGCACAAGGTGTTGATCAAGTAACTTGAGGTGTTATATGATCTTGGCCGACTTAGGTAATGATTTCTATGCCTAAGTTTTTGGTGCGCATCATCTATCAAGTATGAATTCAGCGGACATAATAGTATTTTGCAAATATCCTAAGTGTTATTGTTGCCAACTAGAAAGTTGTTTGAAATCCTTGATGTGAATATATATACCCGATGGATTCAAGATTGTGTAGTTGTGAAAGTGATAGGGATAAGGATGAAGTGCGAAGAAAAGCAAAGAGAAGTGTGAAGGCAGTAATCCAAGCTCAGAATGTGACAGAAGAGTGATATTGAGCAGAGGAAGAATGAAATGTGCTAGATCGGTATACTAAGCCTAACCGAAACTGAATTCTTGCATATGTGGATGCTGTTCATCAGTTCAAACACATTGTTATCATTTGTAAGTCTCTTGTAGGTAGTAGGCCTCTTGTGAGCAGTGTGCTCAGGCAATGAACCCTAACTGGCAAGTGCCATTTTGTACTTCTCTATTCTTTTAACAGAGAATACAATCTTGGGTTAATCACCCCGTTGTTTTTCCCTTAACAGGGTTTCCACGTAAAAATCCTTGTGTTATGTGTGTTGATTTCATTTTAGTTCTTATGATTGCTTATTCTTCCATGCTTTGTAAATAACTAAATGTTAAGTTAAGAAAAGGAAGTAAAAGTAAGAAAGTTTTGAGATAATTGATTCACCACCCCTCTCAGTTATCTACCTTGTTTCTAACAATTGGTATCAGAGCTAAGTTCCTTAGAATAAGCCTAATAGCTTGAGGAGGATCTGGGAATCTCAATGGATGCATATGGTATGAAAGAACAACTACAGTCTATCTTAGAAGATCTCGATCAATCTTAGTCTAAGGTCAATAATTTGAAAGAGCGACTTAAGGAGGTTGATGATTTCATCATTGAGCTAAAAGAAAAACTCAGTAATTCCATGAATAAGAGAAATGAACTACTTCAGAAGTTAGCAGATCAGAATGAAGCCAATAATACTGATGAGAACCTGAATGAGAAAACAAAGCTATGTGAAAAGATGTCAAAAGAAGTTGTCATGCTAAGACATGAAATGAATCGGGGGTTATGAAATTTACTCAAGAAATTGAAGAAAAGAGAAAGACTAAAGATAACTTAAAACAATCCCTCAAAGAGAAAATAGAAGATTGTTATAAAATGGACATAATAATTAGATATCTTGAGTATGATCTTAGAGAAGCCAGATACAATGAAGAACAACTTGAGAGACAGATCAACACTCTTAAACAAGATCTTGAAACTGTAAATGAATACAAAGAGAAATTCAAGATAAGTTTAGCCAAACTTGAAGTACTACTTGAAAGTCAAAAGAGGGTAGATGATAAGCATGGCTTGGGATATGAGAAAGGTGAAATCTTTGGATCTGGTCAAAAGAATTTTGGGTTAGAAATACAAAGAAACATGCCTAGAAGACCTCCGGTAAGACAACCTAATGCTCAAAGATATCCATCCTTCAATGGAAGCTGCTTCAACTGCAACAAATTTGGTCATAAAGCAACTCAGTCTAGGAGTAAAATGAATCAAAATAATTCATCCTTCTCTGGTCAATGTTTTAATTGCAAAAGATCAAGAGGATTGTTAGATCTAGGCCACACAACTGAGAGGGGGGGTGAATCAGTTGTGCAAAAACTTACTTCTACTTCAAACACTTGATTCTTCTTTGTTAGTTAATAGCATATCAGTTAACCATTCATGAAAGCAAAACACATAAACACAGGAGCAGATAAACATCAACACATTGGACACCAAGATTTTGATGTGGAAAACCTAGTTAAGGGAAAAACCACGGGGTGATTAACCCAAGGATTATTCTCTATTAGAAGAATAAGAAAAATGGATGGCACATGCCAATTAGGGCTCACTTCCTGAGCACACTGCTCACAAGGAGGCACATTGCCTACAAGAGACACACTGTCTACAAGATCATAAGTATTACAAACTTGAACTGGAGATTGACATCTTTACCATGTCTGGATTAGTTCCATTTAAGCCTGAGACACTTCCTACTCTGCCTTTTGCTCTTCCGCTATACCACACTCATCCGCTTCACCACACACTTCGAAATGAATTCACAAACCTTTATTTATACAAGGCATTGACTTAGGAATAATCATCTAAGTTGGCAATCATCCTCAAGAACATTCGCAAGATGAAAAACTCATCCAGTTGGCTAGTCTGAACAAGAACATCTTCATTCGAAAGTATATCTCCAATTCTGGGCTCTAACACTAATGCAGACCGACAACACAACCTCAACATGATCCAAGAACCTTCACAAGCTTGCTTGAATGACCAGGTACATCCGCACTTCCTCCACTTACTAGAATTCTTTTCTTCTTCATCCAAAACTTCAAGAACACAGTCTATCACCACTGTCAAACTAAAATAGGTTCTTCTAGACCTCCAAACTATGTACAAACTGAGGTGACACATCACAAGGACATCCCAAACACTTCTTCCAATTTGCAGAATAGAACAATGCACTTCCGGATCTCATCGGACCCTTTTGTAACACTCTGTCACTCCGGAGCATCTTCCGGAACCGGTTCTACTTGATCGATCACAACTTCTTCATATCTTCATGCGGACCTCTGAAATCTTAACTGGAACATCTAAAGACTCATATCTACAAACCCTTTAGTCCGCATCCTTTGATCCTCAACCTATTGAGTACTTTGGCCTTCTTCTCATCACTGTTCTTCACTGTTCCTGATTGAGACTAATTTTCTCAATATCCTCAGCACACAGCTCATCCAATCCTTCTCATTGAGCAATATGAGTATGTTGACATCAATGACAATACTGGTTAACCTCATACTTGCAACAATCTCCCCCTTTGTCATTGATGGCAACATATGATGTGAAAAACCATTAAGACAAGAACTACTCGTAAACCATTAAGACAAGAACTACTCCTAAACCATCAAGACAAGAACTACTCCTTTCTGTCACAGCTTCCCCTATTAGCAACAACTCTTCACATGTCTTCTCTTTCTTTACTGCTCCCCATTTGATCAACAGCCACTTGTTTTTCACATGTCATCTCTCCCCCTTTGACATCAATGGCAAAGAGCTCATACTTGCAATTTCAACACATCAGAATCATACTAGCTGCTCCCCCTGAGTAGCAGCTCCCCATCACCAATCCAGATCATAAGATATGACTGTGAAATCCACCGGATTGATGCACATCAGTGCATCCTAGTTCATCACCGGAGGAGCCATGACCCCTAACTTCTCCTTGAGATACTCAAAAGAGTCCTTGGGAAGAGGTTTAGTAAAGATATCTGCAATTTGATCCTTAGAGGGTACATACTCCAATCTGACTTCATCCTTGTTCACTTGTTCTCTCAGAAAATGAAACTTGATAGATATGTGCTTGGTCTTAGAATGCAACACCGGATTCTTAGAAATATTTATTGCACTTGAATTATCACAGAAAATTGTGATAGGCTCCTCATATTCTACTTTAATGTCTCTTAACATCTGCTTCATCCATAAAATTTGAGTGCAACTACCTGCTGCAGCAATGTATTCTGCTTCAGTTGTAGATAGAGATATTGCCTCTTGTTTCTTGCTTAGCCAAGAAACCAATCTTTTTCCCAAAAAGAATGCTCCTCCACTTGTACTCTTCCTATCATCCACATCTCCTGCCCAATCTGCATCTGTATATGCATGAAGAGAAAAATTTTGATCTCTAGGATACCATAGGCCATACTCAATTGTTCCTTTTAAGTACCTAAAAATTCTTTTGATTGCCATGACATGAGATTCTCTAGGATCCACCTGGAATCTTGCCACAAGACCAACAACCTGCATTATATCTAGTCTAGTTTGAGTGAGATACAACAATCCACCAATCATTGATCTGTACTTTGTCTGGTCTGCCTTAGGAGAGTCATCATCTTTGCTCAACTTGCATTCGGTTGCCATGGGAGTATTCATTATCTTTAAATCTTCCATCCCAAATTTCCTCAACAATTCTTTCACATATTTGGTCTGAGAAATGAAGATCCCTTTCTCTGTTTGAGTAATTTGCAGACCCAAGAAGAAATCCATTTCACCAAGCATAGACATCTCAAATTCACTTTTCATCTGATTTGCAAAAGTTTTACACATACTATCTCTTCCTCCAAAAATGATATCATCCACAAACACTTCAACAATCAAAATGTTTTCATTTTCTATTTGGAAATATAGATTACTATCAGCAATACCTTTGTTGAAACCAATCTTCGAAAGATGTTTGTCCAGCCTCTCATACCATGCTCTTGGGGCTTGCGTTAGACCATACAATGCCTTCTTTAATTTGCAGACCATATCACCATGCTCTGATAATTGAAATCCATCCAGTTGTTCAATGTACACCTCTTCTTCTAAGTCACCATTCAGGAAAGTAGATTTGACATCCATATGATACACTTTGAAATCTTTGAAGGTAGCAAATGCAAGAAATAGTCTGACTGCTTCAATTCTTGCCACCAGAGCAAAGGTTTCCTCAAAATCAATCCCTTCTATTTGAGAGTAGCCTTTGCAGACTAATCTGGCTTTATTTTTTATTACTTCACCAACTTCATTTAGTTTGTTCCGGAAGACCCATTTGGTTCCAATCACATTCTTGTCTCTAGGTCTAGGAACAAGATCCCAAGTGTGATTTTTCTCAATTTGCATCAACTCTTCCCCCATTGCTTTGGTCCAATTTTCATCATTGCAAGTTTCATTTATTGTCTTAGGTTCAATCTTTGAGATCAGACAACATTCATCTGAATTTTGAGCAATTTTCCTCCTTGTTTGTACCCCTTTGCTTTTGTTACCTATGATCTAATCTTCAAAGTGGTTTAGAGTTACATACCTTGGAACTTTGGGAGTTTCTTGTACTACTGTTTCTTGATCAGGCTCATTCAGACAAACCTCTTCTTCCTGATTTACCGGATCAGTCTGAATCTGACTTTTAGAGGAGGATTGAGCTCTTTGAACTAGAGAATCATTCTGATCATCTTCATCATATTCATAAAACCTTGAGGTCTTCTCAATTCCTTCATCAACCTTCACATTTGTACTTTCTATCATCTTTCTCAGTCTTTTATTGTAACACCGGTATGCTTTACTTTGAGTAGAGTAACCCAAGAAAATTCCTTCATCACTTCTGGCATCAAACTTTCCTAGATCTTCATCTCTTTTGATGTAACATTTGCTACCAAATACTCTGAAATATCTCACAGTAGGAGTGACACCAAACTAAAGTTCATAAGGAGTCTTATCGGTATTGCTTCTGATTTGAACTTGATTGAGAGTGTAGACTGCAATGCTGACAGCTTCTCTCCAAGACATCTGAGGAATATTTGCTTCCATCATCATTGTCCTGGATGCTTCCTGGATGGTCCAGTTCTTTCTCTCTACTACTCCATTCTACTGTGGAGTCCTAGGAGTAGACAACTATCTCTTTATACCATGCTTCTCACAAAAGTCTATGAATTCACTGGATGTGAATTCACCACCTCTATCAGAACTTAGACATTTCAGTTTCAATCCGGTTTGATTCTCTACCATAGCCTTGAAGATTTTAAACTTCTCAAGGGCTTCTGATTTCTCTTTTAGAAAGGTAACCCACATCATCCGGGAATGGTCATCAATCAATAACATGAAATATCTATCACCTTGCATACTCTTGATTCTTGTCGGACCACATAGATCAGTATGAACTAATTCCAATAATCCGGTAGAGGACTGATCCTTGCTTTTGAAAGAGACTCTACTCTGTTTACCTAGCTGGCATTCTTTGCACAAACTATTTGTAGGTTTCACCAATTTTGGAAGATCTCTTACAGCCTGAGTATTGCTTATCTTGATGATGTTATCAAAATTTACATGACACATCCTTCTATGCCATAACCAACTCTGTTAAACTTGAACAAACAAATAACTTTTATTAGAACCAACTAGATGGAAGATATTACCTTTTGTTTGAGTACCGGATGCAATCTTAGTTCTAGAACTTTCAAAGATCCTACATCTTCCATTTTGGAACTGGGAGATCATAACCTTTGTCTACTAGCTGTCCAACACTGAGAAGATTGTCCTTCAATCCTTCAACATACAGTACATTACCAATTTTGCTCTTTCCATCAAAAGAAATAGTCCCCTACCTTTGATTCTACTTGTAGAATTGTCACCAAACTTTACCATTCCTCCCTCATATCTTTCCAAATCTAAGAACTTGTTCTTGTCACCTGTCATATGGTGAGAGCATCCACTGTCAATAACCCAATCATCCTTTTCTTCAACTTGGGCAGCCAAAGCTCTTTCTACAACCTTATGATTAACAGATTCAGAGGATATTGGTTCTTCTTCCTTGATGGCAATAAACACCCATTCATTTATGAATTTGTCTCCTATCTCTGATTCATCATCTGTTACTCCTTCATTATCAGTTTCTTCATGAACATAATAACAGTTCTTTTGGAACCTTTGTCTGTTAGAATTTGACCTTACAGATCTTTCCGGACATCTTGAAGCAAAATGACTAATCTTATTACAGTTGAAGCACTTAAAAGGTAACTTTCCTTCATACTTACCGGATCCTCTTGGCAGTCTCTTTGCAATGAGGGCTTCAAGATGAGCTATTTCTGCTTCTTCCTCTTCCATGTCTTTCCTTGCTTGATCATACCATGACAGCTTCCTTGAAGAGTTTTCTCCCAAATCAAATCTTTGTTTGCCTTTCACATAGGCACTAGTTTTGAATGCAGATTTAGTCTTGGGGGGATCATCTCCAAACTCGGTCATTTCAAATGTAGCTAGTTTGCCAGCCAATTTCTCTCTTGTGACAGTTGTATGGGCTCTGAATTCATCAATGGCAGTAACCTTGATTTTGTAGGCAGTAGGAAGGGATCTAAGAATTTTGCAAATAATCTCATTTTCATCCAGAATTCCACCAGCATTCCTAATTCCACACACCAACTCATTTACTCTTGGAATAAAGTTAGTGATATTTTCATCATCTCTCATCTTCAATCTTTCAAATTTCTCTTTGAGACTTTGCAACCTTGCACTCTTAACAAACTCATCTCCTTCATGCAGAAGTTCTAGTTTAGTCCAGATCTCATAGGTAGTTGGTAGGTCAATAACATTTGAGAGCTCTGAGTCAGTTAAAGCGCTTAGAAGAGCCTCTTTGGTCCACAGATTGTTTTCAGCATCTGTGATTTCATTTAGCATTGTTGGACCACCCTGTGGAGGTACATATGGTTTTGTGACCATGGACAAGTATGCTTTTCCCATACACTCGAAGTGACATTTCATGTGACCCTTCCAGAGAGAGAAGTTGGTTCCATCAAACTTCAGACTATCCTTCTTATATGACGACATCTTGGATCTCCTCAAGTGGTTAAGCTCCTTTTAGAGGAACTTGGCTCTGATACCAATTGTTAGATCTAGGGCACACAACTGAGAGGGGGGGTGAATCAGTTGTGCAAAAACTTGCTTCTACTTCAAACACTTGATTCTTCTTTGTTAGTTAATAGCATATCAGCTAACCATTCATGAAAGCAAAACACATAAACATAGGAGCAGATAAACATCAACACATTGGACACCAAGATTTTGATGTGGAAAACTCGGTTAAGGGAAAAACCATGGGGTGATTAACCCAAGGATTATTCTCTGTTAAAAGAATAAGAAAAATGGATGGCACATGCCAATTAGGGCTCACTGCCCGAGCACACTGCTCACAAGGAGGCACACTGCCTACAAGAGACACACTGTCTACAAGATCATAAGTATTACAAACTTGAATTGGAGATTGACGTTTTTACCATGTCTAGATCAGTTCCATTTAAGCCCGAGACACTTCCTGCTCTGCCTTTCGCTCTTCCACTATACCACACTCATCCGCTTCACCACACACTTTGAAATGAATTCACAAACCTTTATTTATACAAGGCATTGACTTAGGAATAATCATCTAAGTCAGAAATCATCCTCAAGAACATTCGCAAGATGAAAAACTCATCCGGTCGGCCAGTCTGAACAAGAACATCTTCATCCGGAAGTATATCTCCAATTCTGGGCTCTAACACTAATGCGGACCGACAACACAACATCAACATGATCCAAGAACCTTCACAAGCTTGCCTGAATGACCAGGTACATCCGCACTTCCTCCACTTACTAGAATTCTTTTCTTCTTCATCTGGAACTTCAAGAACACAGTCTATCGCCACTGTCAAACTGAAACAGGTTCTTCCAGACCTCCAAACTATGTACAAACTAAGATGACACATCACAAGGACATCCCAAACACTTCTTCCAATCTAAAGAATAGGACAATGCACTTCCGGATCTCACCGGACCCTTTTGTAACACTCTGTCACTCCAGAGCATCTTCCGGAATTGGTTCTACTTGATCGATCACAACTTCTTCATATCTTCATGCGGACCTCTAAAATCTTAACTAGAACATCTAAAGACTCATATCTACAAACCCTTTAGTCTGCATCCTCTGATCCTCAACCTATTGAGTACTTTGGCCTTCTTCTCATCACTGTTCTTCACTGTTCCTGATTGAGACTAATTTTCTCAATATCCTCAGCACACAGCTCATCCAATCCTTCTCATTGAGCAATATGAGTATGTTGACATCAATGACAACATTGGTTAACCTCATACTTGCAACAAGGATATCAATCAAATAAATAAGGAAATGTTGTGTGTTACAATTGCAATAAGTCTGGTCACATAGCTAGATTCTGGAGGAGTAGAAATCATGATGGAAAAGGTCTGGTAAAACATGATCAGAAAGAAGAAAAAGACAAAGGTAAAGTGAATGTGAATGAGATTCAGAAGGAGATGAGCAAGATTTGGGTAAAGAAGAGTGTGATGAATATTGGTGATGGGTCCACACTAAAATCCGGTGCTGATAATCCTTTCAGAAATTAAAAAGGGTGAGCTCTGGCTCAGAGGGAACTGCAAAGAAGATCAAATTCCCCCAGCTAGTTAGTAAGTGCCTGAATTCAACACATTGAGTAAGAATCAGAGGTTGTGGATTAAAGAGCTTTTAGAGGTTCATAAAAAAATTATTGAGTTAAAGATTGAGAAATCCGCATATTGATTTGAAGAAATTATGAGCAGATCAGGTTTCGACAGCTATTTGGTAAAACAAAATTACACATACAGATCTGGTATGATATGAAAATGCAATTTTACAGTTTGCAGATTTAAAGGCATGTTTTGAAAGGTTAAAGTTATGTTTTCAACTCACTTAGATGATAATTTGAAAAACCACAAAATGATTTATGAGAAATTCACTCAAAACAGGGTAATCGGATGACTTAAAGTGTGCATTTATTGCAATGGGGAATTAGGTTTTTGTTCAAAGATAAAAGGATTTCCATTCATCATTTACAACACTTTGCACTCATGAAGAAGAAAGAAGAGCTCTGAGAAGAGATCCTGCAGATTACTCAAGTTAAAGTTGAAGATCGAAATCAAGCAGAAATTTGCTCCGGCAGTTGCAACAAACCCTAAGGTGAAAAAGGTATTTCTTCTCTACAAAATTTCTCTGAATTTCATTGCTAGAATGGCTACTCCTATGGTTGTGAATGTCTCTAAGAGGCTGAGACAAAAATTTAAGAAATACCCTCACAAATCTATAGAAGCTGATCCCTTGGGTGCGTTTTCTAGTATCCTGTACGGTGTTCTGCATGTAGAAGATATTAGGGTTTACATTCATGCAAACATTGAAGACCTTGGAGACTTAGAATTGATGGAAATATACCATAAACAGTTAAGAAATGAGAATTTTGATCTCAAACCAGAATTCAAGGCCCTAAAAGACAAGCACTTTGCACATTGCATACATTTACCGTCTTTTGTAGAGGATGAATGGGTCCGGTATGTGTTAAGTAGGATGCATGATAACTTTATGTGGTTATTGAGTCCATTTAAGATAACCAAAGATGCCATTAGGGCTATAACCCGATTGCACTCAATTGGTGGGTTGCCTGCACTCAAATATGTGAAAAATCAAATTGTAACAGATGCCACCAGATCAAAATATGACAAGAGGGCAATGACTATAGATGATATTACTGACCTGGATGTCAAGTTTGCATCAATTGTAATTGGTTACAAGATTTACCACTCAAGTAGGGAAAATTCTATATCCGGTACTACAATCTATACTGCATATTAGATGGTGAAGGAAAATGCAGATTATGATTTGTGTGGGCTTCTATTGAATCAATTAATGGAGAATCTACAGAAGATTAAGAAAGATAAGAAAAATTCCTTCAAGTATGGCAATCTAGTGTTGTTTCTATTCTTCTATTACATGAATGAGTTACCGAGATCAAAAGGTCTGATCTGGGAAAATGATAGACCTGTTGCAATTCAAATAAGAGATTATTTGTATGGACTTGGTGATGCACAAACCCAAAAGATAACTCTCTAGGGTTACTTCAAGAATTTCCAGAGCATGATGCATGCAAGAGAAAGATTACCAAAATCAATAGTTGAGAAATACAAAGACACAATTTGCTTCATGGTTGACACAGATCAATGCCTAATGGAAGCAGTCGAGCCAAGAATTGTATGGGTAATGCCCATGGGCTATGAAGTTGATGAAAACATATTGGAGGTACATGTTCAACACTTGCTAAGCCAACCCAAGGGCACTCAAGCAGAAAGGTTTGGCACCTTTGATGCGCTGAACATAAAAATACATGTTGAATTAAGGAAGCCTGAGCCAAAAAGAAAAGTGAGAAGGGAAGTTGAAGAACTTGCTAAGAAGTTTGGCATAACAAAGGAGGTAGTAGATGAAAATAGAGAAAAAATAGAGAAAATTGAAAGGGAAAGGGAAGAAGCAAAGAAAGAAAGTGTCCTGGTGGAAGCCTCTACCTGGACAAGATCTACTAAGAGTTCTGCCCCTGTCTCTCCTAAATGCTCAAAGACTACTAAACTAGTAACCAAACCATCTATTACAGGAGAAAAGAGAAAGAAGTCTAAGGCCACAAGAACATATGTGAGCCTTAAGGATGATGAAGAGACAAAATCATATGTAGAGGTCAGAGATTTGAAGAAAGCCAAGAACAAACCTTTCAAGAATGATAGGATTGATAAGGAGCAAAAGACAGAAGAGTTTGTTGAGAGACCCACTCTCTCAATTGAAGACATCATTAAAGCAGTCACTGTGGATGGAAACCTATAGCCGGTGATAGAATTCTATGATGAGTATAATGATGCAGACAAGAGAATTCTTGAGGAAGCAATGGTAAGGTACCTAAACATTTATAACAAAGCTTTCATTGAAATAATTTCCTTGATTCCTAAGAGATTAGAAGAAGTTTTGGAGGTAAGAAAAGAAAGTGCAAAAGAAAAAGACTTGGAGATCTGGGAACAGATAGTGATACAGTTATGTCCAACTATCACTCAAAAACAAATGGACATGGTCTTCAAGGATGCCAAAGAAGAAATCTGGAGCAAGTCCAGAATGAATAAACTCATGCTTGGAGAAACTAACCGAATAGATGATGAGACAAAATAAATTCTCTGGAGTGCTTTGGAAAGGTTCAATCTTCCCATTGTAGAGGAAGCAAATGAAGAGCCTTCTGACATGGATGTTGAAGGATTAAAGAAAATTGATGAAGAGCCTTCCGACATGGATGTCGAAGGATTAAAGAAAACTGATGAAGAGCAATTTGAGGCCTTAGACTCCTCTTCTCCAAAAGAGGAAGTGCAGAAAGAAGAAACAAATACTGTTGGTGACAACAAGCAAATCAGTCTAAATGCCCCCAAAGGAAAGGAAGATGAGAATACAAGAGACACTGCAAAAGCGGTTCAAAGTTTCTTAGACAAGGAAGTTGTGGAATTAGATGAACCAGAGTTGATACAAGGACCACTGAATCTGTGTTGTTATATGGAGCCTAATCAGACTCAGAGGTTATATTTACCCCACTTTTATCGGCACGGTTTCCCCCCCAAATTCCTACAGGGTCAAGGGGCAGCGCCCCTTGCAGGGGTTTGGGGGTAGCGCCCCTTGCGGGGTCCAGGGGTAACAACATAGTTTTTTATTATTTCATAATGCACCGGGAGTTAATTTTTTCATTGACCGACATAAGAGAACCCTATTTTGTAACTGACAAAAAGCTTGATAAAAAGAGGCTAAGGGTTAGGGTTTTGATATTGTATTGTAGCATTTTACAGCGGTATTGAGTTGCAGGGATTGCTGATTGTAATCAGTTTGATTTACTGGATAATAATATTGGACTCTCTGTTTGGTGGATGTAGCCTGAGTTTGGGTGAACCACGTTAAAACTTGTCTCTCGTTGTTATTATTTCTGTGTATTTCCATTTCTCTGTTTAATCTTTATTTGCATTTAATTGATATCTTTTGCCGGCTAACCCTAACAAGTGGTATCAGAGCGGGTTGTGTTTGATTATCATCTACAAGAAAGTCTCACGGTTGAGTGGGAGCAATGGCGGACGAGGGTAAAATGAAGGTTGATAAATTCAATAGGCAGAACTATCAGTTATGGAAGATGCAGATGGAGGATTACCTCTATCAAAAGGATTTATGGAGGCTGTTGGAAGGAGTAGCCAAGAAACCGGCAACAATGTCTGATGAGGATTGGAATCTTCTTGACAGAAAGGCACTGGGAACCATTCAGTTGTGCCTGGCACCGTCGGTGGCATTCAATATAATGGAAGCGAAGACAACAGATGGTCTGATGAAAGCTTTGGCTAAATTGTATGAAAAACCCTCAGCCTCAAATAAGGTATTTCTCATGAAGCAGTTGTTTAATTTGAAAATGGTTGAAGGTGGATCTATCACAGGTCATTTAAATAAATTTAATACGATTGTCAGTCAATTGACTTCTGTAAATGTAAAATTTGATGAAGAAGTTAGAGCTCTCTTGATATTATGTTCATTGCCTAAAAGCTAGAATAGTTTGGTAATGGCGGTTAGTAACTCTGTTTCTGGTTCAAATACCCTAAAATTTGATGATGTTGTTGGTGTTATTCTGAGTGAGGAAATTCGTAAGAAAAGCTCAGGTGGATCCAAATCAGGCAGTGTTTTGAATGCAGAAAGCAGGGGCAGATCAAAGGAGAGAGGAAAAGGTTCTGGAGGTCATGGGAAGTCATGTAGAAAATCAAAGGATAAAAGATCCCAAACTAGAGGACAAAAGGATTGCTGGTACTATGGAAAACCAGGTCATCTGAAGAAAGATTGCTGGTCTCGGAAGAACAAAGAAGGAGACAAACAAGAAGGCAATAAGGAAGTAAATGTGGTAAGTAATAAATCTGAAGATGACGCTTTGATTCTTTCCCTAGATAATGCTGATGATTCATGAGTTTTAGATTCAGGGGCCTCATTTCATGCTACGCCCCATAGAAGTTATTTTCTTAATTATGTCCAAGGGGATTTTGGGCTAGTTTATTTGGGAGATAACGAACCCTGTCAGATTGTTGGAAAGGGAAGAATCAAGATTAAGTTGTAGAATGGGAATCATTGGCTACTACAAGAGGTAAGGCATGTTCCAAGGCTCAATAGGAATTTAATTTTAGCAGGGTAGCTAACTGAACAAGGTTGCACTGTTACATTTACTGATAAAAATTGGAAGGTTTCAAAAGGTGCCTTAGTAGTAGCAAAAGGTGTGAAAGTAGGCACCTTATATCTTTGTATAGGTCATACTGTTCCTTCTACTTTAGCTGTTACAGAGAAAAAATAAACAGGTTTAGGAACAGTTGCTACAGGTTTGCAGGAAGAGACTGGAAAAGTTGCTGCAAGTTCTGAGACAGCACTGTGGCATAACAGACTTGGGCATATGAGTGAAAAAGGTATGAAGGTGCTTCATTCTAAGAAAGTTTTTCCAGGTTTGAAATGTATTAATATGGATTTCTATGAAAGTTGTGTATGGAAAACAAAAGAGAGTTAGTTTTCTCAAGGATGGGAAGCAAAAGAAAAATAAAAAATTGGAGCTTGTGCATACAGATGTATGGGGACCAGCTCAGGTATCTTCTCTCGGTGGCTCTCGGTATTATGTTACATTCATAGATGATGTGACTAGGAAGGTTTGGATTTATTTCCTTAGATAGAAATCTGATGTATTTGAAACATTTAAGAAATGGAGAAGCTTGGTTGAGAATGAGACGGGTAAAAGATTAAAATGTCTCAGATCTGATAATGGCGGTGAGTATTGCAGCAAAGAATTTGAAGATTATTGTTCCTTTAATGAAATTCGTAGGCAGAGAATGGTTCTAGGGACTCCACAGGAAAATGGAGTGGCTGAATGCATGAATATGACAATAATGGAGTGTGCAAGGACCATGAGATTGCATGCTGGGCTGCCTTTAAACATGTGGGCAGAGGCTGTCAACACTGCTGTATATTTAATTAACAGAGGTCCTTCAGTTCCTTTGGGCTGTGGTATTCTAGAGGAAGCATGGACAGGCAAGAAGGTGAGTTATTCTTTTCTAAAAACCTTCGGCTGTGAAGCATTTGCACATATAGATTCTGAAAATAGAACCAAGCTGGATGCAAAATCAAAAAGGTGTACCTTTGTTGGATATGACATTGATGAATTTGGTTATAGGCTTTGGGATTTTGAAAATTAAAAAATTGTGAGAAGCAGGGATGTTATATTCAATGAGAAGGTGTTGTACAAAGATCAGTTGCAGCAGCATGAGAAGAAAGAAAAGGATTATGTGGTGCTGGACAATACTCCAAATAGTGATGTTCCAGTGGTTCCTCATGCTCCGCAACAACAACCATAAATACCACAAACTCCAATGAATGTTAGACAGTCAACAAGGATAAGTAGACCTCCTGAAAGGTTTTCTCCCTCTTTGTATTCTATTTTGTTAACAGATGCTGGTGAACCAGAAGGGTATGATGAAGCTATGCAGGTGGATACACAGGTTTAGTGGGAGCTTGCAATGAAAGAAGAAATGGACTCCTTGCTGAAAAATTAGACTTGGGAATTATGTAAGTTACCTATAGGTAAAAAGGATTTACCAAATAAATGGGTTTACCGGCTGAAAGAGGAAGATGGAGGTAAGAAAAGATTTCAGGGCAGGTTAGTTGTAAAAGGATTTGCACAGAAAAAGGGCATTGATTTTGATGAGATATTTTCTCCAGTTGTCAAGATGACTTCTATTCCTACTATTTTAAGTATTGTGGCTACTGAAGATTTACATTTGGAACAGCTAGATGTTAAAACTGCCTTTCTCCATGGTGATTTAGAGGAGGAGATATATATGGAACAGCCCCAAGGATTTGAGGTCAAAGGTAAGGAGAAACTAGTGTGTAGATTGAAGAAGAGTTTGTATGGCCTGAAACAAGCACCTCGGCAATGGTATTTGAAATTTGACAATTTTATGGCTGAGCAAGGCTACAATAGGTGTAATTCTGACCATTGTGTTTATTTTAAGAGGTTGGATAATGACAGCTACATTATTTTATGTTTATATGTTGATGACATGCTTGTAGCTGGGTCTAACATGGATCACATAAGAGAGTTAAAATAGCAGTTAGCACAATCATTTGCTATGAAGGATTTGGGGGCAGCAAAACAAATCCTTGGTATGAAAATTTGTAGAGATAGGAAGAACAGAAAATTGACTCTATCTCAGGCTGCTTATGTTGAAAAGGTGTTGTAGAGATTCCACATGGAGAATGCCAAAGCTGTCAGCACACCTTTGCCTAGTCATTTGAAATTGACCAAGGAGATGTGTCCTAAGACACAAGAGGAGGAAGAGAAAATGTCCAAGGTACCCTATGCTTCAGCTGTAGGAAGTTTAATGTATGCCATGGTATGCATGAGACCAGATATTGCACATGCTGTAGGAGTCGTTAGCAGGTATATGAGTCATCCCGGATTAGAGCATTGGAATGCGGTAAAATAGATTCTTAGATATTTGAGAGGTACATCTAATAAACACTTATGTTTTGGGGGCTCTAATACTGATTTAGCAGGTTATGTAGACTCAGATTTGGCAGGGGATATTGATACCAGGCGGAGTACTACAGGTTATGTCTTTACTATAGGTGGAACAACGGTGAGTTGGATTTCCAGGTTACAAAAGGTGGCTGCTTTATCCACCACAGAGGCAGAATATGTAGCTGCAACAGAGGCAAGCAAGGAGATGATATGGCTGCAATCTTTCATGAATGAATTGGGCACACAACAGGTTAACAGTTATTTGTTTACAGACAGCCAGAGTGCCATACATCTTGCAAAGAATTCTGCCTTGCATTCAAAGACTGAACACATATAGTTGAGGTATCACTTCATTCGGTCGGTGTTGGATGATGGACAACTATAGCTGGCAAAGATACATACAGATGACAATCCAGCAGATATGTTTACAAAGGCAGTAACAAGGGAGAAGCTAAGCTCCTCTTCAGCTTCGGTTGGTCTTCTAGACTGAAAACAACAAAAAATAGAACAACAGAGTCTAGGGTGCTTATTTCCAGTGGGAGCTACAGGGTCAGTGGTGTTATGATCAGTCTCCAAGTGGGAAATGATATGGTGTGGAGTCTGATCAGTCTCCAAGTGGGAGATTGTTGTTATATGGACCTAATCAGACTCAGAGGTTATATTTATCCCACTTTTATCGGTGCGGTTTCCCCCCCAAATTCCTACGGGGTCAAGGGGCAGCGCCCCTTGTGGGGGTTTGGGGGCAGCGCCCCCAAGATGGGGTCAAGGGGCAGTGCCCCTGGCACGTTCCCTATCATGATACAGGGCGGGGTCGAGGGGCAGCGCCCCTGTGGGGGCTCGGGGGCAACGCCCCCGAAACCTCACACGGTTTTTTATTATTTTATAATGCACTGGGAGTTAATTTTTTCATTGACTGACATAAGAAAACCCTATTTTGTAACCAACAAAAAGCTTGATAAAAAGCGGCTAAGGGTTAGGGTTTTGATATTGTATTGTAGCATTTTGTAGCGGTATTGAGTTGTAGGGATTGCTGATTGTAATCAGTTTGATTTACTGGATAATAATATTGGACTCTCTGTTTGGTGGATGTAGCCCAAGTTTGGGTGAACCACGTTAAAACTTGTCTCTCGTTGTTATTATTTCTGTGTATTTCCATTTCTCTGTTTAATCTTTATTTGCATTTAATTGATATCTTCTGACGGCTAACCCTAACAATCTGGACTCTCTCTCTCTCTCTGATTTAGATAATGAAGATAGCATCTTTTGCTCATGCCAAAGCTAAAGAAAAACTCTTGAAATCTCATATGGAGGACTGTGAGCTACCGAGTATTGCATTTAGAATGCTGGAGAAGATTATGCCCTCATATCAGAAGGATCCATCTGCCTCTCCATCCGGTAACTTGAAGAACTTAGTTAATTCTATCAATACACATTTTGAGTCTTTAGAAAAATCAGCAGAAACTAAGGTCTGGAATGAGTTCTTGGGAAAAAGATTCAGTGAGGTACAAGGGCAAATTGATAATGATAGAAAATCCTTAGACATTGGCATAAAGAGCATTTAAGGATGGTGGAGACATATATAAATTTTTTTATCCTAGCCCAAAGTTGCTAAGGACATTAAGAAGAAAATAAAAGAAAAAGAAGGAAAATTGACAAATCTATCTGAGAATTTTGATCCTCTCACTGTCTCTCTGGCAAGTCAAGAATGCCAAGCAATTGTTATAATAAATGAAATAAAGAAACTGGTTAAGGAGAAGAAGAATATAATGGATAGAATGGGTGAACTCAGAGGGATAATCATCCCTAAGTTAGAGGCAATGCATGATGCCTTAGCATATGCTCTAAGTATAGCCCAGACCAGTGATCCAACAGATTTGAAGAGGGCAGAAGCATATGCATTTTTGTTGAGTGGACACATCTCCATTTTGGATAGGATGAAGAGAAGTTGGGCCACAAATTTTGTATAGTTGAAGACTAGATTTGCAGATATACTTAAGTATATGTAAGTTTATCTTATGGATTGTATGTACATATGCGGCCTTATATAATAATTTTTGCACATTTTTGGTATGCGGATCATACCCTTTGCCATTGATGACAAAAGAGGAGTAAAGAGCAGTGAAAAATGAGGAATCCAACATTAAGGGAGCACCAGTAAGCAGTATGAAGAAATAGAGCACAAGCTAAGGGGGAGTTACAATGAAACTTAGTCATTTTCACTAAAGTGTTGCCATCAATGCCAAAGGGGGAGATTGTTGGCAAGAGACACTGCTAGGATTCATAAGTGTTGTCATTGATGGCAACAAAACATATCCCACACATCCACAGTGCATAAATTACTCATATCGAAAGTTAGATTGAAGATAGGTTGATCCGATAGTCAAGAACAGAGCATATGATAGGGTCCGACAGATTGGGTCTAGAACTCTCTGATGGTGAAACCCAACATGTTGTGGATTTGGGTGAGTAATAAGGAGTATCTAAACTATTGTATTCTAGAGATTTAGCCTCTAGTGGCAAAGCATGTGAAAGATATGAGCATCTGCGTATTAGACTTTAGTTAGAGAGTACAGACAGAGGAAGAATTGGCCAACAGAGTATCAGACCTCAATCCGAACGTGCAAAAGGTGTTGATCAAGTAACTTGAGGTGTTATATGATCTTGGCCAATTTAGGTAATGATTTCTATGCCTAAGTTTTTGGTGCACATCATCTATCAAGTATGAATTCAACAGACAGAATAGTATTTTGCAAATATCCTAAGTGTTCTTGTTGACGACTAGAAAGTTGTTTGAAATCCTTGATGTGGATATATATACCCGATGGATTCAAGCTTGTGTAGTTGTGAAAGTGATAGGGATAAGGATGAAATGTGAAGAAAAGTAGAGAGAAGTGCAAAGGTAGTAATCCAAGCTTAGAATGTGATAGAAGAGTGATATTGAGTAGAGGAAGAATGAAATGTGCTAGATTGGTATACTGAGCCTAACCAAAACTAAATTCTTACATATGTGGATGTTGTTCATCAGTTCAAACACATTGTGTAGACACCCTAAAATGACCAAGTCGTCGCATCACTTGCATTTCATCATTTCTTCCTAATCACCTGCATTTCAACATTAATTAAATAATCTAATTATTTAATTAATTTCATCAAATTCTTCTAAATCATAAAATTGCGACATTAATTAAATAAATCCTCATTATTTAATTAATTAAATCAAATTCCTCTATATTCTTCCACAATTAAATAAATTTTAATTATTTAATTAGATCATTATCCTCTTTCCAAAAATCAAATCCACATTAATTAAATATATCCAATTATTTAATTAATTCAACAAATTCCCTCTTATCTAAAATTAAATAATTCTTAATTATTTAATTAAATCAAAATCATTCTTCCAAAATCATGCACAACAATTAAATAAATTTATTTATTTAATTTGCTTTTAAATCTTCTAAATTAAATAATTCCAATTATTTAATTGTTTCTTCCAAAATATCTTCTCTAAATTTAAATAAATCAATTATTTATTTAAATTGCTTTTTCTTCTAATTTGAGTTATCTCTAATATAACTCAAGCTTTTTATATTTAATAAAGCAAAATAGCTTCTGTTCTCATGCAAATCCCTTCTTCTTGTTTTAAATCACTTAACTGATTGCTTTATTCTTTTAATTGATTTATCTCTTCAGTTAACTCATTCTTCTATTCTTGATAACTCCTCTCATGCAAAAGTAAGCAAGACACATGTCTTCTTCTCATTCGTTGCACATTCCTCAACTTATCTCCTCCGTTGATTCTTCTAAATTATCTGGACCGTTGATCGATTTTCCTTGAAACCTATATAAACCCCCCTCATCTCCTTCATTACCCCTCTCTCTTCAATCGTATTCTCAGGCATACTTAACAGAGCTTTGAGCATACACAACGCGTCGATTGAGCAACCTTACGATCATTTGACATTGATCTCTTAAGCACTACACTTGCTTGTTGCAGCTATGGCTTTGCAATTTCATTGAGCAATTCTACGTTCAATCCAAAGGAAACAACACAAATTTCGGTAAAAGTCTTTATTGCATTGATTATTTGTCATGGCTTTTTACTTAGATTCGTTTCCTTTATGTTATTGGGTTCTTTGGTTTTATTTTGTTTAGATTTAATCCATTTTTCCATATACACATTCTGGCACGCCCGGTGGGACCCACTAATCCCTTGGTTTCTTTGAGAAATTTGTTTTTTTGAAGACACAGTACGGCACGGCGCTTACGGCACTTCACAGCGCTTCTGGTAGCATATTACAGCGCTTTTGCAGGAACAGTTCAGCACCCTTGGCAGAACAGCCGCGCTTCTGGTAGCACAGAGAAGCGCTATTGGCAGCACAGAGAAGCGCTACTGACGGTCTTATTAGGCGCTTTTGGTTAAAATTAGGTTTTTTGACTTCATTCGGGTTTTGCAGTGATTTCTCATTTCAGATCTGTCGTTTTGTCAGACAAGCTGTTATATTTGTCTTTCAGAACCTGATTTTTTGATATCTCCTAAGCTGATTTATTTAGGAATATCCTTGTTTCTGGTGCTAATCTATTGGGCTGATCCATTTTTCTGAGTTTTCCAGATTACACAACCCAGATCTATCAGATATCATCCTTCAGATAATAGGTCCACCATGAAAAGTTATTTTGACCTGGTTATTGTTAAACAAAACTAATATTTTCTGTATCTGAGACAGAATAGCGTGGTTGGCCACATAGTATCGCGCTCTCGGTTACACAGTGAAGCGCTTCTAGAAATATTACAGCGCTTTTGCTATTATCGTTACACGCTTTTGGTATTTATCGCAGCGCTTTTGGAACGACAGTGAAGCGCTTCGGGTTATTGTTCAACGCTATTGGCTATATTCTCTGACGCTTCTGGTCTGTATTACAGCGCTCCTGGAACACAGTAGGTCGCCTCTAGTAATGTTGTTCAGCGCTTTTGGTCAAAATTGATTTATTTTTGCTAACTTGTGAATTTTTGGTGGAACTAACGGAATTGTTGCAGCTTCTTATTACTCACACAGAGCCAATAGGTGTTTTTAACATGTTTATGCAGGACGAGCATTGAAGACCCTTTTGTTTTACCTTACTAAGTCTTAGAAACACATTGCATGCTTAAAAGGAGTAATTGAACAAATCTTTTTTGCAAATCTAAGTCTTAGGAACATACTGCTTTTCTTAAAGGGACAATGGACATGTATGGACAAACACCTCAATTTTCTAAGGGACAATGGACATGAATGCCAAACACTTCATTTCATAAGGGACAATTTACAACTACAAACGTGTGTGTGCCTAGTTTAGTTGCACCTTATTTTTCTTATAACGGGACAATTGAACCTTTGTGTGACGTGCTTGATTTTACATTTTTTGTACTTCCTTTAGAAGGGCCTGCTTTTGGATTGCGATTCATCCAAAAGGGACGACCCTAAGCGGAGTTTTCCTTTGAACCGCTATATAAAAGGGATAAGGCGAAAGCCAAGTCCTAACCGACGTCAGCCTTACCTTGTGATGCCAAACTGAAAAGAGGTGTACTAGCCCTTTGTGGAAACGATTTTCACATTGAGCGAAGTGTTTGAAACTCTTAGTAGGATTGGTTAAAGCTTTTAGTAGCTTGTCGCATTGCTCGTAAGGCGTTGGTCCCTCAAAGTCACTAAGAACCAATTTAGATAGAGACTACCCGACCTACCTCCGAACATTGCGGTAATCATCAGTGCAAGGGAAATCGATTTAAACCCTTAAGATACTCACCATTGGCTCCCTTGAGAAGAGATAGTATTCCCTTGGACATAAAGCTCTTGTGACCTACTTGAGCTTTCCAAGGGGAGGGTGAGATATCCCTACCTATCGTCTCTCGCAAAGATACTAAATATCTGACACCTTTATGGAATGATATTTTTATCGACGAAGTATTAAGCTGTGAGCTGATCTACTGCAATGAAACCTTGTCTCTAGGGATAAAAAGTGCTTGTTATTGATTGCAATTGTATTAGACCTGTGGAAACATTGGGCTTGTTTGGAGCCTTGAACATACACTATCTGTTGTGTCAGTCCTTGTGCCTTTTTTGACCACTTGTTTGCTGTGATCTCTCTTGCCAAACCAATCCAATCAGAAACAGAACATCTTGCCTTTGAAAAACATCAGACACTACTTCAGCGCCCCTGGTATTACAGCAGCTCGCCTTTGGTAATACAGTAGATCGCCTTTGGTCAGCAGTAACCCGCCTCTGGCAAAACTCTACTTCAGCGCCCTCGGTATAACAGTAGCTCGCTTTTGGTCACTGTAGCTCGCCTTTGACATAGCAGTAACTCGCTATTGGTAGCTCAGTCCGTCGCCTCCGGCCCACAGTAGCACGCTTTTGGTAGCACAGTCCTGCGCCTCTGGTCAAACAGTATAGCGCTTTTGGCCCAGTACTTTGTGCATCAGAGTTTGTCCGTTTCTTCAAAGCATCTCATAGATTCCCAGCATTACATTGTGCCTAAGTGAATCCCATGGTCACCACCAGGCTACAACAAACCATGAAGTCTAGGCAGGTTGTCCCTAAGAAGCACAAGTCACCCCCTCGCACACCACAATCAGGTCGTCTCAACGTTACTCCCAAAGTGACTCCTAGTACACCCGCGGCAAGACCAATCAGCTCTCCAAACATGCCACACATAGATGAACCAAGCAATCCTCATGAGGATAGAACCCCTTTGATAAATGCACCGTAGTATACCACAGGCTTGCCTCCGGATTTTGTCCCACAAGGTTATGTCATAGATCAACCCCCATCTCAAGAAGAGCGACACTTTGAAATGGGTCAATCCTCTCAAGAAGATGGGCAAGATCTTGATGAATTTATAGAAGATCCTAGAGCTATAGCTACCTTTGATAAAATCCTTAGTGAGAACCAGGATCATTTCTTTCGCTTGCTTGCAAAGCAAGGTGCCAAGTTACCTCCAGATTTTGATGTGTCCACTCTCAAGGAGAGCAACAACACCCAAGAAACCATACAAGCAGTGAAAACCATGTCCATGGTCACTATGCCCTTACCTACTCAAGGCTCGCAGTATAGGAATCCCCTCTTTCAAAATCCAACAGAGGAGAGGCCCATATCACCACTGTTGACTCCTATGGAGATCTATCAAAACCAACAAGAAACTCTCCAACATCAAGCAGAGTTAGCTAAGCAAGCCACCTTAGCTCGATCAAATGTGCAACCACCTCCTAAAGTGTCCATCCCAAGCGCAAGCGGAATCTTGGTTACCCCATCACGCGTAGGTTTCCCACCCAATTACAATCCGGGGAACACTTATGTAGCCATGCAACAAGGGTCTCAACAAATGCCACCTCCTATATCATCACACCTGCATGTCTCTCAACCAATTGGAGTCACGCAGCCCCAACCACAACATTCTTCTACTCTCATCCTCAAGCAACCCCAACCGTCGCAAATCACTTCTACCTATGTTCCTCCACCACAACATTCTTCTACTCTCATCTTCAATCAACCCCAACCGTCGCAGATCACTTCTACCTATGTTCCTCCTCCACAACGGTCATCCACGCTCAACTTCTTTCATACATTACCTAGCCACTCGCAACATTCCCAACATCAGGTTTCCCAAAGCTATGTGCCACCATCACAACCTAATCAAACGCACTTTAGCTTTCCTCCCCCCAATACATTTCTTCAACCATCGCAGAGCCAACATTCTTACCTAGCGCCACCTCCACCTCTGCCTAATCAAAACCCCCAATTCCAATCCAATCTGAACCAATCATACAATCCATACAATCCCAATCAATCTTACGACCCTTACAATACCAGTACGCATGGCTCACACTATAATCTTCCATATGGGCAACACCAACTGCTTTTTGGACAACAGGAGACGTTACCAACCCCTCCCACGACTATGGAACTAAAGATTGCAGAGGTGCAACAACAGCTATCTGATCTTACGTTTGGCCACACCAAAAAGACCTTCTCTTTAGAGGAAGTGTGTCCTTATCCGTTTGATCGGTCGTTACCAATGATCCCTTTTCCTCAAAATTTCACTATTCCCAAGTTCGATAAGTACAAAGGAAAAGGTGACCCAAAAGACCATCTTAGGGAATTCTATCTTGCTTGCTTCGAGGTCTCTCACAACGACACATATCTTATGCGTCTCTTTCCTCGCAGTCTTGGAGGTCAAGCAATAGAATGGTTCTCACACTTACCTACGGGTATCAAGTCTTTCAACGAGCTAGTAGAAAAGTTTGCCACCCATTTTTCTTATAACGCAGAGCATGAGATTTCCATGACGGACCTATGCAACAATAAACAGAAAAATGGTGAAACTTTCATTTCTTTCCTCCAACGATGGAGACAAATGGCTAGTAAATTCCCTTTCAAGATTCCAGAGAAACAGCTTGTTAGCATATTTGTACAGAACCTCAACCAAGAGTCAGGTTTCCATTTGCAAATCCTTAGTGCTACAACCTTCGATGAAATCACATACAAGGGCATCAACATTGAGAAGGCCATCATTGCTAAGGGTGTGGTCAAAATCTTTAAAGAGACGAAAGATAACACTTCGCATCAACAGTCAAATGATAAACCCAAATATTGGAACAAGAACAAAAACGTGGTCAATGATGGGGTGGTCGATACTAAGCATGTCCAAACGTTGCAAACACCGCTGCAACTCTCCAAACCCAATCAAACCCCACCTCAACAACAGCAGCAACAAAGGCAGCCTTATCCCAACCAACAGCAACGGCAACAAGAGCGGCCCCAACAAGATTACCCTCCGCGACGTCAATTCACTCCCTTGGGAGTGCCCATCGAATTGGTCTTACAGCAAGCTTTGCAGAAAGGGCTCATCACCTTACCTGATGCTCCCCCATATGGAGAACCTGTCTACAAAACTGCACGTTACAGAGACAATGAGTATTGTGAGTTCCATAGGAGCAAAGGTCATCGAACTGCATCTTGCATGAAGCTTAAGCACCTCATCCAAAACCTCATCGACAGTAATCAAATCACTTTTGAGAATGAATCACCAGCGCAACACACGAACAAGGATCTTGATATGTACAAGGAACCATTCCCTCATCACGGTCCACCTCCTCCTCAGGATAGAGGTAAAGGTATCAATCACGCATCCACGTCTTTCGATTCTATTGTAGGTCATTTTGAAGAAAGTCGAGTGTCCACCCTCACCATCAAAGGCAAATCTACGGATTGTGCTGTTACCACTCGTCGAGGTCATGTCACCATCCGTGCACCTACACCTAGGCTTCCGGTTCAGTCTGATTATAATCTTGTCGAACATCTAGGGAGAACACCAGCACAGATCTCTATTTTGGACCTTCTACGGTCATCAACTGCACATAGAGTGGTGTTAGAAAAAGCCCTCCAAGAGTCATCTGTTCCTAACAACATAGCAGTCGCAGATTTCCAAGCTATAGTGGGTAATATCGCTTCACCTTACAACGTGGTCTTCTCTGAGAAAGACCTCCCCTCCCATGATCCTTGTCACAACGATGCCCTTCATATTGAAGTTCTCATCCATAAGCGCAAAATCAAACGCATACTCATAGATGGTGGTGCTGGTCTCAACATCTGTTCTTTAAAGTTACTAAAGCAATTGGGATACTCTGAGGATCACGTCAACACTGAGCATAGTATTACAATCAAGGGGTATGATGACGCAGAACGTCGTTCAGAAGGTGTTATTCACTTGCCTATACAACTGGGCCCTGTCATGCTGGAAACCAGGTGTCAAGTCCTTGCTATTGAGCTGCCTTACAACATTATTCTTGGCCGCCCATGGATCCATGCAATGAAAGCTGTTCCCTCCACATACCATCAGTCCCTAAAGTTCCCATACAATGGTACGGAGATCACTATCCTAGGAGATCCTAATCCTTTTGAATTTTGCCGTGTCTTGCAAGGAAGCTATAAGAATTGCAACCAAGTGCCTAAAAATGACAAAGCCCTTGAATCCCCTCTCTATGTTGATCCTGAAACTCTCACACAAGCCTCTACAAGTGAACCTACACCCCTCCCCAAAATCATAGCACGCGTCCGAGATATAGGGTTTGGCACTTATGATATCTCAGAATCTTGTTGTGTAGGGCGGATGCCTTTGTCTCCAAAATCTTACAGCAAACCACCCGTTGCCAAAGTTACCAAAAAAGCAGCTATTCCTCCCCCAACATTCCTAACCCAATTCCAACATGGACGGTTATTGGAAGAGGAAACTATTGAGGACATCTCTTCTTGGCTCTATAAGGAGAAGGAACCAGTCACAATACCAGTCAAGCAATATGGCAATGGCTTAAGGATAGTGAAAAACATGGGCTATAAAGGCAAAGGTGGCCTTGGGAAACAGAATCAAGGCACTATGGAGCCCATTGTGGTAACAAAGAAGCTAGACAAGAAAGGATTAGGATTTGGTAAGAAGGTACCACGCGCCTCGGACATCGAGTATATCCTCGACGAGGTAGCTGACAAGTTTCCTGCCGATTCGACATCTACAGAGGATATCACCGATGACTCTTCCCTCCACATGACCAATCTATTCGCAGAATCCTCCATTTTTACACTATCCTCCGTATCCTTAACTTCCACCACCAGCACCCAGAATGTCATGCTTGTCTACCCTGAACTTATCGATTGGGACCAACAAGGGGCCCCCGTTATAGATGTATTTCAGAATGACGAAGCTTTAGCTGAATTCATGGGACTTCGAGAAGGTATCCCTCTTGGCGATCACAAGGCAGGTTTTGTAATGGAACTTGAGCCCACGGCTTATTTTGGTGAGAATGCCAAATCCTCTAGTCGCAAAAGCGCACATAAAGAAAGATCTCTAGGTGAAAACCACACTGTGGCACCTCCTGATCATAAAATAGTAAAAATAAAGGACGTATCCAAAGGTGAAAACCCAACTGTGGCACCTGAGGATGGAGGATTTGACCTTCCCTTACCTTCTAAGTATTAAGAGAAATCAGCTCTACTAGTGGAAGATTCTACAGAGATCAACCTAGGTACAGAACAGAATCCAAAGACAACATTTCTAGCAGCATCATTATCTGATACAGAGCACAGAAACCTTAACAACTTCTTCTTACAACGAACCATCAACTTTGCATGGACCTATGCGGATATGCCAGGGCTCGACCCTAAGCTAGTAGTTCATTATCTCACAGTTGATCCTAAAGTGAAACCAGTCAAACAGAAGTTGAGAAAGATACACCCACAGATCTCTCTCCTAGTGAAAGTAGAAATACAGAAGCTGTTAGACACAAAGTTTATACGACCCATTGACTATTCAGATTGGGTCTCAAACATTGTACCTGTGTCTAAACCTAATGGGTGCATCCGCATGTGTAATGATTTCAGAGATCTCAACAAGGCACGTCCCAAAGATGATTTTCCACTACCAAACATTGACATTATAGTGGACTTGACAGCAGGTCACGAGATGCTTTCTCTCACGGACGGATTCTCGGGTTATAATCAGATAAGGATAGCTGAAGAAGACCAACACAAAACAACCTTTACTTGTCCTTGGGGCAATTACTGTTGGTGTGTTATGCCATTTGGTCTCAAGAATGCAGGAGCAACCTATCAGCGAGCTATGACAGTGATCTTCCATGACCTATTTCATCACATCATGGAAGACTATGTGGATGATATATTGGCTAAATCTTCTAGAGCAGAACATATACAGGTCCTAGGACAGATCTTTGACAGGCTTGAAAAATACCAAGTAAGACTTAATCCTAAGAAGTGTGTCTTCGGTGTCACATCAGGGAAGCTGTTGGGATACATAGTATCTCGTAGGGGCATCGAAGTAGATCCAGCAAAAGTCAAGGCTATAGTGGAGATGCCTCCACCAAAGAACCTTAAAGCATTAAGGAGCCTCCAAGGAAGGTTACAGTCCATCAGGTGTTTCATATCACAGCTAGCAGATAAATGTCAACCCTTTCAGCACTTGCTCCGAAAGGATGTCTCGTTTCGATGGGACAACAAGTGTCAGGCAGCGTTTGATCAACTTAAGGAGTATCTAGCTACACCTCCTGTATTGGTTCCACCAGTTGCGGACAAACCCTTGATCTTGTACATCTCCACTACAAATTCAGCCCTAGGGGCCCTGCTAGCACAAAATGATGACTCAGGCAGAGAGCACGCAATTTACTATATCAGTAGAACTTTGGTAGGGTATGAGCTCAATTATTCACCAATGGAAAGGGCTTGTTTAGCAGTAGTGTTCGCCTCCCAAAAGTTGCGACATTACATGCTGAACCAACACACAAATTTGATAGCCAAGATTGATCCCCTGAAGTATCTATTAGCAAAAGCAGCTCTCACAGGTAGACTAGCTAAGTGGGTCATGATCCTTAGCGAGTTCGACATTGAGTACACAGATCGTAAAGCAATTAAAGGACAAGCCCTTGCGGATCAACTAGCAGAAGCACCTATGAAAGATACACATCCTATGGTCGCAGACTTTCCTGATGAGAATCTATTCACTCTTGCTAACTCCATAATGTGGAAGTTGTACTTTGACAGTTCTTACACACAGCATGGCTCAGGAGCTGGCATCTTATTTGTTACACCTCAGAATGACTACATTCCAAAGTCATATCGGCTCGCATTCCCTTGCACCAACAACATAGCTGAGTATGAAGCACTCCTCATAGGTCTCAACACAGCAGTTCAATGGGACATCACAGAATTACAAGTATATGGAGACTCACAGCTAGTCATCCGCCAAGTCACGGATGAATACCAAACAAAGGATGAAAAGTTGGTCCCCTACAAGCAACTAGTGGATGCCTACAAACCACATTTTTCTACCATCACATTTGAGCAAATTCTAAGAGAACATAATAAAGCTGCAGATTCTATGGCTTCTGTAGGGTCACTGATTGATATGCCTGCAAATACACAAAAGTGTGAATTCTTGATCGAGCAATTGTTGATACCAGCCGTCGATGTTCCTGTTACTGAAATCATCTGCGAACTTGTTGGTCCCAATTCCCCGTGGTACGAAGATATCTATGAATACCTCAAGAACAATACCTTTCCCCCTGACCTATCCTCCACCCAATGCAAAACCTTTATCCGTCGATCCTCTCGTTACATCATTCTGGGTGATACACTATATCGCCGGAGTCTCGATGGTATCCTCTTACGATGTCTTAACGCGGAAGAAGCCGAAGCTACCTTACGAGACATACACGAAGGTGTCTGTGGCGCACATTCTACCGGTCCTAATCTTGCTAAGAAGATACTCAGAACAGGTTATTACTAGCCTACAATAGAGCAAGATGCTGCACAATTTGCTAAGAAGTGTCTACAATGTCAGCAGCATGGAGATTTGATTCACGCACCAGCTTATGAGTTACAACCTGTGACAACTCCATGGCCTTTTTCTCAATGGGGTCTCAACCTCGTAGGACAAATCTACCCTTCCTCCTCCAGTGGCCACAAGTTTATCATTACAGCCACTGAGTATTTCACGAAGTGGGTGGAAGCCATTCCAATGACCTATATCACCGGTAAACAAATAGCCAAGTTTATCCTAAACTACCTCATATGCCGGTATGGTATTCCCCAAGCCATTGTCACTGATAATGGGAGACCATTCAAGAACCAAGATGTTCGTGCCTTATGCATACAATACAATATCCAACATCGCTTTTCAACTCCCTACTATCCGCAGAGTAACGGCCAAGCTGAGACTTCCAATAAAACCATTCTCAAGATCCTAAAGAAAACGGTCAATGAAGCTGGTCGTGATTGGCACTTGCAACTCAATCCCGCCCTATGGGCCTACTGCACTAGTATCAGAACACCAACTGGTGCCACACCCTATGCCTTGGTCTTTGGCTCTGAAGCCATCCTACCTATAGAGGTCGAGATCCCATCCCTCAGAGTATCCATGCAGGACCTGATCGGTGGAGATGAGTATCGCACTTCTAGATTAGCTGAGCTTGAACTACTAGATGAGAGGCGTCTTGCCGTACTTAATCATCTCCATGTCTATCAAAACTGCCTCCGGCGTAATTACAACAAAAAGATCAAAGAAAGACGGTTTCAAGTTGGTGATCTTGTACTTAAGGAGAATCAGAGAAATCAAGCAGATCGAGAGAAGAAGGGCAAGTTTGAGCCTAACTGGTTAGGTCCCTTCATTGTCACAGCAGCATATGGATCAGGAGCTTATACTTTAGCTACACCTGACGGCATTCCTCTAGATGAGCCACTTAACAGTGTCCATCTCAAGAAGTTCTATGCCTGATCCTCAGAGTATTCCCACAAAAAATCAAATAAATCAAAAAAATCAAAAAAATAAAAAAATCAAAAAAATAAAAAAAATCAAAAAAATAAAAAAAATCAAAAAATCAAAAAAATCAAAAAAATCAAAAATACAAAAATACAAAAACATTCATCCTCTGGTGAAAACCTGGCAAACAGGCGCCTTGGATAAGTACCATAGTGAAAACCTGGCAAACAGGTGCTATGCATAGAGTTAGCATCCATCGTCTATCGAGTCCTGTCCACTCCTTGTCCAGTTCGCAACCACGCCTCATCCATCCATCCATAATAAAACCATTGACCTTGTTTGCATTTCCATCTCCCTATCTAGTATAGCTTGGAAATTTGTCAGTGTCCCTCGTCATCCTAAGTCTTGATCTGGGTCTACACTGTCCAGTCCTAGGTCCAGTCTTTCTGCATCTTCTTCGGTAGTCACCCCTACAGTCTCCTCTACCAGAATGGGGGCAACTCTTTCCTTAGCTTCAGTCTAGGATTGGTTCCTTGTTCGTGGTTCGCAACACACACTTCGATCTTTTCTCATTTCCATAGGTAACACCCTTTAACGGACACAGAGTTCCTACGATAAGGCTGTTATCTTCTCAACACTTCTTCTACATCATCACACCACCCAGAACTACATATCATCTTTTCAATCTTAAGGTACCTTGATCCCATGGATATGGGTATGTAGGCAGTCTGGAATACGAAGCACGTTTCCAGTACTCAGGTACATAAGATCACCTTTTCTCCGCTCTTCTTCTACATCATCACAATAACCAGAACTACATATCATCTCTTCTCAATCTTAAGGTACCTTGATCCCATGGATATGGGTATGTAGGCAGTCTGGAATACGAAGGACGTTTCCAGTACTCAGGTACATAAGATCTCCCCCTTCCACCTTGACCCATTCATCACTCTATCCAGAACTACATATTTATCACATTCACCTTCCATCGTAAGTGTGCCTTGATCCCGTGGATACAGGGTATGTAGGCAGTCTGGAATACGAAGGATGTATCCAGTACTCAGGCACACACGATCCATCATTCTCCACCCGTCCCAATCCGTTAGCACTGCCATCCTTCTAGTCTTCCATTTTTCAAAATCCATTCGCCTCGACTTGACTAACTCAAGCAGCAAGCTAGCACATCCTTTCAAAGCAAAAGTCCTTAACAAACTTGAAGCAAAGAGGCCTACTTCCAGAGTCATCTACTGTCCTGCATACCGATTGCCAACATCAGCTAAGTACCGCTTAACCAAGCCCTAGATCAACAAGCTTGTCTTCTACGAAGTGTTCCATTGTCGAGACCAACGCACGCGACTCCTGCGACATGTGGCATTTCCTGCAGCGAGACATTGTCTTTTTAGGTAGATAGCCCCCTTTAACGGACACAGAGTTCCTATGATAAGGTTGTTATCTTTCCTATCCAATCTATCCTGAGCAACCTCTTTGGCAAGAGAATATGTTGGCTGTATGTTTACTTTGTAAGTCAGTCAATTTGTGTTATGGTTTATCTTTTGTTCCTTTTCCAATACCTATTCAAGACTACCTTGATTTATCTATAATCTTGGTATGTTGTGATGCAGTACGGATTTGGGGCATAGTCATTGTTTTCGTGTGCTGTGTTTGAGGAATGATCTTTAGTATCTTTCTTGACATTCTATTTATCTTGTGTGTGTTACGACCTAGCATCTTACATATTAATAATTCTTCTTGCATTTACATGTATTGAAATTTATTTTATGTTCAAGACTATGGCTTATTCGCATGTTCCAACAAGGTTATATTATGTCTAAGGGGATCTAAGTTCAAACCACTTGCTTGCAGAGTCAACGTCCATGCACTCAGATATTACTGCACCTTGGTCTTCTATACCTTGGTGGCAAACTATCCACGTGCTATATCAAAAATAGGGATTGCTCTTTATAAACAAATGTGAAACCATTGCAACAAGCTCATCCATCTACCCATCCATTCATCCATGGCCTTATATAGTTTTCCAACAATAATCGATCAACAGTCTTTTCTATCATGTTCTCTTCTATCTCCACTTTCTTCTATCTATCATCAACTCAACCTCGCCTATCTCCAACAAATCTTCTAGTCGAGCATCAACACAGTTCTTCTACCGCTTCCCCGTCTTCCTGCTCGAGGGGGCACATGCTGGGGCAACTACCTACACTGGGGCATCAAAAAATTGTATTACATCTTCAACAATCATTTTCTTTGACGCAACGCTACATGCTGCATTGCATCAAAGAGGGGCAAAATGTAGACACCCTAAAATGACCAAGTCGTCGCATCACTTGCATTTCATCATTTCTTCCTAATCACCTGCATTTCAACATTAATTAAATAATCTAATTATTTAATTAATTTCATCAAATTCTTCTAAATCATAAAATTGCGACATTAATTAAATAAATCCTCATTATTTAATTAATTAAATCAAATTCCTCTATATTCTTCCACAATTAAATAAATTTTAATTATTTAATTAGATCATTATCCTCTTTCCAAAAATCAAATCCACATTAATTAAATATATCCAATTATTTAATTAATTCAACAAATTCCCTCTTATCTAAAATTAAATAATTCTTAATTATTTAATTAAATCAAAATCATTCTTCCAAAATCATGCACAACAATTAAATAAATTTATTTATTTAATTTGCTTTTAAATCTTCTAAATTAAATAATTCCAATTATTTAATTGTTTCTTCCAAAATATCTTCTCTAAATTTAAATAAATCAATTATTTATTTAAATTGCTTTTTCTTCTAATTTGAGTTATCTCTAATATAACTCAAGCTTTTTATATTTAATAAAGCAAAATAGCTTCTGTTCTCATGCAAATCCCTTCTTCTTGTTTTAAATCACTTAACTGATTGCTTTATTCTTTTAATTGATTTATCTCTTCAGTTAACTCATTCTTCTATTCTTGATAACTCCTCTCATGCAAAAGTAAGCAAGACACATGTCTTCTTCTCATTCGTTGCACATTCCTCAACTTATCTCCTCCGTTGATTCTTCTGAATTATCTGGACCGTTGATCGATTTTCCTTGAAACCTATATAAACCCCCCTCATCTCCTTCATTACCCCTCTCTCTTCAATCGTATTCTCAGGCATACTTAACAGAGCTTTGAGCATACACAACGCGTCGATTGAGCAACCTTACGATCATTTGACATTGATCTCTTAAGCACTACACTTGCTTGTTGCAGCTATGGCTTTGCAATTTCATTGAGCAATTCTACGTTCAATCCAAAGGAAACAACACAAATTTCGGTAAAAGTCTTTATTGCATTGATTATTTGTCATGGCTTTTTACTTAGATTCGTTTCCTTTATGTTATTGGGTTCTTTGGTTTTATTTTGTTTAGATTTAATCCATTTTTCCATATACAGACATTGTTATCATCTGTAAGTCGCTTGTAGGGAGTGAGCCTCTTGTGAGTAGTGTGCTCGGGCAATGAGCCTTAACTAACAAGTGCCATTTTGTACTTCTTTATTCTTTTAACAAAGAATACAATCTTGGGTTAATCACCCTGTGGTTTTTCCCTTAACAGGGTTTCCACGTAAAAATCCTTGTGTTATGTGTGTTGATTTCATTTCAGTTCTTATGATTGCTTATTCTTCCATGCTTTGATATATCACTAAATGTTAAGTTAAGAAAAGGAAGTAAAAGTAAGAAAGTTTTCAGATAACTAATTCACCCCCCCTCTCAGTTATCTGCCTTATTTCTAACATCCTATCCTCTTTAAAGGTGCTAAGTTTAGTCTAGAGTTTTGTCTTTTGTCTAGTTTTGCTATTTCTCTAATTCCTACTTTTGAGGATGTACTAATTGCCTAAGTCTATATTAGACCACCCATCCCTCTTTTGGCTCCTCCACCTCCCCTATTTCTTAAATCCCTAAGGATCTAGGCAATGACATGCTTAGTAAGGTGGGGACCCTTGAGAAAGTGCTTAATTCCAACTTGTGTCTCATGAAAGGAATAATTAATGAAAATAAAAGGATGAACAAGGATTTAAAGGATGTGTGGCTTGTAATGTCAAAGGAGAAGAAGGATAGGGAGACCTTATATGCCTTATTTTCAAGAAATACAAAACTCAAGGAGTTAATGACTACCCTAGAATTAAGAGTTAATAGGCTAGAGCAAGAGTTGTATGATGTGAAAGGTATGCAAGAGGAAGTTGACACCAATGATGGCTTAGAATCTATTAGCACAAAGGAGGATCTGGTCAATGCAAAAGAGAGAAAGAGTGCAGATTTGCAAGATGGTTCAAGTAAAAGGGGCTAGAAGAAGAAGCAAGTTAAGAACATTGATGATCTTGAAAATGAATCCCTAGCACTCAAGATG
Organism: Cunninghamia lanceolata; assembly: GCA_027924645.1. Lineage (NCBI taxonomy): Eukaryota > Viridiplantae > Streptophyta > Pinopsida > Cupressales > Cupressaceae > Cunninghamia > Cunninghamia lanceolata. The sequence continues at coordinate 21,894,495 of BSBN01000090.1, read as the reverse complement.
AAAGACCTGTGAGAAGACTAGGAGGTTGTAGAAAGCTAAATGATATAGCCATTTGATGAGCTTGGTGGTTATGTCCTATATTTTTGTTGTCTTATGACTAAATTTCAACTAGACTTTTGTTATATGTAGTTATATGTAGTCATAGGATAATACTTTTATACAATTTAAAATATATATATTAAAAATATAGGGGTACATAAGTGAAATTAATAAAGTTAAAAGATAGGAGATTAAGCATATAGACTACTATTAGTGTTGGCAAGAGAAATAATATGACACTGTCCAAAGATCTGAGCCTAACTTACTCTTATGTAGTCTTTATACCCTAGCAGTGACAATGATAGAATAACATGATGGTTATAGGTTGTCACTGACGACAAAAAGGTGTTTGGTCCTCATGTCATATTTCAGGATGTCTTCAAGTGGGAGAGATTTAATGCAGAGACAATGTATTGGTTGTTTGAAATCCTTAATGTCTTGTGATGATCACATCATATGTGTCTTGCAGATGCAGAGAATGGTTTTATACTTCACAGGTTTGATCTTACATCATCAAGAGTACATCATCTTGTGTGTCTTGCAGATGCAGAGAATGGTTTTATACTTCACAAGTTTGATCTTACATCATCAAGAGTACATCATCTTGTGTGTTGTTGCATAGAGTGTCAAAGTTCAATTTTGAAGGTTCACAGGGCAGAAATGATAACATTTGTTGATAAGGGAGTTCATTGATGTTGATATGGATATTCAAAGTTTGATTGAAGCTTGAGTTGATTAGTTGGCATATTAGTTAAAATATACTTGACAGGTTAATAATGATTGATGACAGAGATAATGTTAATGATTAAGGTATGATCTTTGTGACAGTGGCATTTAATTGACAGGAGGTCTTCATTCTATCACATGTGTAGTAGATGATGTTTTAAACATGTATCAATGGTTGTCACAAATCTCCTAAATCCAAATGTCATCTATGTCTTATGCACTTTTGTTTTAAAGCTAAGGTGACCTGTCATCGTAGGTGAAAGTCACTTAAGTGACTTGTTAGAGGGGGTTTAACTCATTCATCAACCGGCCCCATATATTGCTGTCCACCGATTCCTTAGGTCACTTTCTTTCCCATCGAGCGCCAAAAAGCCATCTATGGCATTGTTTGAATGTTTTATGGGCGGAAAATACATTTCAAAAAATCTTATGAGGTGAGTGATGTATGTAATGTCTTTTTTGGTTTCTATTGTGAAAGCCCGATTTCTTTGGAGATAATAAAGCATCGAATATGCATAGTGGGAGCTGTAGTTTTAAAGTGAAATTTATTCTATTCGAAGGGCAGCACCATGTCTTCACACAATTATTGTGGTTTCTACATATTACAAACCTTATTCATTCCTATGGAGAGCATCGTTTGTTTAGATTTTAAAAAGCATTGAAAATGTTTTTTGATAATGAAGAGCCCGATATATGTTTGGAGTATTTAATTTTAAAGTTTCTATTATGGATACAAAGCCACTAAGCCTTTTATGGCTTTAGTTTTTTTTAGAAACTTTATACTAAGAGGTCGGCCCATACCAAATTTATGAGTTTTAAAATGGAGTGTTTAGTGGTTATTAATTTAGAAACTTTTTAAGAGAGATTTTTGGAGAGTAAAAGGAAAGAAGAGAGTTTCTTTTTGAGATTGATATATTGTCATTGAAAATTTTTTTCAGAGAAGAGATTTTTGTATGAAGAATATGAAGAGTCTTGTTTGAAGAAAATGAAAAAGATTTTATCAGAGATGTTTTATTTTACAGAGCATTGATTAGATTTGTGGAGATAAAGATTTTATTATCAAGGAAGATTAAAGATTTATTGAAGAGTTTGAATGCAGGAATTTACAGAGAAGGAGAATTGGAAATGTTTTTTTTGCAAAATAAAGTTTTTTTTGGAGATACAGAGAAGTTGAAAGGTTTTCATGAAGATAATTTTGTGAGGAAGATCAACAGGATTGAATGATGTTTAATGGAGATAATTTGTCTTGTGAGAAAATCATATTGAAGATTTATTTATTATTTTTTTGTTTGCAATGAGAGAATGTTTTTTTTGTAGGAATATGAATCAAAATTGAAGAGTTTATTTGCAGGAGAGATGAAGAAAAGGAAATGTGTTTTTGCAGAGAAGTGAAATTTCAAAAGTTTTGTTGTTTATAATTGCAAAATTTGTGTGATCAGATGCAGGAGAAATTTATGAAGGAATGTGAAAGGTTCCAAGGCAGTGAAAAGACATTCAACTTGTATAAATTTGTTTTTGAGGTGCATTGATGGAATGAATTAAGAAGGATAGAGATGAAACATACAGTGTTGTGAAGTGTTGTTGAGAATCAAGCAGTGTTGGTGTTGTAGAGTGGATCAGGGTACAAGATTGATTTTGAATATCTGAGTTTGTACATGATTTGGGTTGATAAAGAGAATGGCCATTTGACAGAAACATGAGACAGAAGAAATGTTTTGTATTGAAATAGAGAAAACCTCTGAGTTTTTGTTTTCAGTTTGTTCTATTTTAGGGGTTGGTGCTCCTTGAAGCTGGTGCTTCTAAACTTTGTTGCCAGTGAGGCACACAGTATGCCAGTGAGGCTTGTAGGTCAGTAAGACCTTTCAATTGTCAGTGAGACATAATATTCAACCAGTGAGGCTTTGTAAGAAGTTTTTAAGGTTAAGCCAGTGAGGCACTTCATGAGTGGTTTTTCTACCCCGAGAGGGTTTTCCACTCCAGAAATTTTTGTGTCAAAACTTGTCTCTATGTGTGCAAATTTGTGTTTTGTTGATAAGTTTTTGGTTCACATCTTTCACTATCAGTCTTGTGCATATGAGCTCAAACAGATCATTAATGTCTTTCTTTCTACTTGTCTTGTAAAGTTTGCAAAAAGTTAAGAATTTACACAACACTGATTCACCCCCCCTCTCAATGTTGTCATTGACTCCTACAATTGGTATCAGAGTCTAGGTTCCCTTTTTGAAGTCTAATAGGCTCGGGTAGGTCCTGGTAGTGAAGTAAAATAGGTAAGAAAAATAGAATTAAGGTCTCAAATAAAGAAAAGAAAGATGCTGATCAAAAGATTGTAAAACAAGCCTCAGTTAAGTCTAGCAATGATTTGTTGCATATGTCACCCCTGATAATTGATACAAAGAATGGTGCAGTAATTGAGAATTTTGATAAAAAGGAAGAAATTATTGTGAATAATGAAGAACAAGAATTAAATGAAAGAAATGTTTTTGCTGATGAAGAGACAGGCCTCTTTGTGGATGAAGTTGATTGTGAAGTTGATTTTGAAGGAGAGCTTCTATGTGCCTTGGATACAATCAAGCAACTTAGTAAAGAAAATAGGAGATTAAAAGACCAGCTTAAACAAGAGAAAGAATTCAAGGACAAAGCTGTTTTAGATCTTGAAGATGCTAGGAACCTGATTATAGATTTGAGGAATCAAGCAGGTGAATCAGATAAATTAATCACCAGTTTGAAAACAGAGGTTGAGGAAGCTAAGAGAATAGCTAATGAAACAAAGTTAGAGTCAGAAGCTAAATCAGTTGAATGTCAAAAACTTGAAAGAGAAATAGTTTCTTTGAGAAAAAATCTTGAGGATGTTAAGAAGCAATTAGAAAAGAATTTGAAGTTTGAAGAAAGTTCAAATAAGTTGCATGAGATGCTTGGTAAAAAAAAACTATATGGAGACACTACTGGACTTGGATATGAAGAAGGAGAGTGTTCCAAAGTCAGAGAAACTCCTAGAAGAAAAATTGATCAGCCTACTGCTCCTGAAAGAAAAGTGAACAATCAAAGAAGAAGAATTGCTCCTGCATGACAAGCATATATCTACAGGTACAATTATTCATTTAATGGATATTGTTATACTTGTAATCATTTTGGACACAAAGCAATTGTTTGCAGAAGAAATACTGACATTATTTGTTACAAGTGCAAAAATATTGGACATATACAAAGAAATTGTAAAAGGTATGATTCTGCATGGAAGTCTAACATGAGTTCTCAAAGGTACTATCAGTCATTTAATTATGATTTTGACATAGTTTGTTATAATTGCAACTCTCTTGGTCATAAAGCACACAGTTGCAGGAGAGCTCCACCTAATTTGAAAGGTTGGGAAAAGAAAAAGATAGAAAAGGTTTGGAGGAAGAAAGAGCCTATAAAAGTGTGGAAGCAAAAATAGAGTCATGAGAAGGTAAATCCCAAACTTGTGCATCCAGCACAAGTTACATCATCAGTTGCATAACAGATAGTATGATGTGAGGGGGAGTTGTTCTTGTTCTATCTTTTATCCCCAAGAAGTTACAGGAGGAGATCAATTGATTTTGTTTGCCTGAAATGTTTGAAATGAAGTTTCTGATGTTTTTGAGTTTCAGTGTATGTTAGGTGATCAGTAATATGTTTAGTGGATCATAAAGTGTTCAAAAGCTCTTTGCACAAAGAGTTTGATGATGTTGATCCTATTTGTATATTGTTTGATACTTACATGATTAAGTAGTCATGATGCTTCTGTTAAGATGTTGTCAAGGAACTCTCACCTAGATTTGGTTTTGCAAAGTGTTGTTGCAGAAAGAATTTGTTGATGCAGTTTGTTTGTTTGAATGACAGAGTCAAGAGGCAATAGCTCTTGTATAATACAGTATGTTTCAGATGTGGTTTTGTATCAGAATCGACAAGTGTCTTATGCAGAACAGGAGGATAGTTCAGATGGTCTTCATTTTTTTGTCATGTCAGAAAAGGTGTCAGAATAATTTGGTTGCAGGATGATAATTTAATGGTCATATCTACTACCTTGTTTAGTAATGTTTTATGGCATATGTTTTGCATAAGTATTGAAGCTTTCAGGTGATTTGGAGATAGTGTTTCACTTGTTTCATTGATGATCTTCCTCACTAATATGTTTCAGACAGAGTTCTTCAAACTATGACATTGATGGTGATATCCTGCATTTTAATCAGAGGATTGAGTTGTCACTATCATGGGAGATTTGAAAAGGTCTTATCAAAAGTGGTCATCATGACATCTTGAGTTGGGAACTATGTGATGAGGAGTCTTCATGATTTTTGTCTGCAAATCTGTATATCAAAGAGTATTGGTATGTTTATGATTTCTTTGCAAAAGTGTTCAGAAGGTTAACTGTCAGTAAATGGATGGTATACTTCAGGTTGATATGTTGCTTCAGGACTAATTCAGGAAGTGGATAAATGTTGAGTTGAGTTGAGTTATGTTGGTTAGTCTTGTTAGTGTTTACTAATGATATTTCTGAGTAGTAATTTGTTCGGGAACTTTAACACATGGGAGATCTTGGAGATTTGTTATTTCAGGTCAAAAAGGTTGTTGATTGAAGAAGAACTATTTGTTTTGAAAGTTTGGGATGTTATCAAGAAGGAGTGTGTTTGTCTTCATCTTCACAGTGGTATTGTCATAAGATGTAAGTTTCATGAAAGACAAATGGCTTCAAAGATTTTGGTAAGTGGTTCAAATTTTTTAATTGAAGATAACAAGATAACAAAAGTTTATGTTTTCAAAGTTCTCATATTGCAGGGTGATTGTAATTATCAAGCTATAACATCTTTTCAGTGGAGTTGTTCTTAGGGGGAGATAATAGTCTTTGTCATCCGATGTCAAAAAGGGGGAGAAAGAAAAATATGCATTAGGTGGTTTTGCCGTCAATGACAAAGGGGGAGATTGATGGTGACAGGTTGTCATTGATGACAAAAAGGTGTTTGGTCCTCATGTCATATTTCAGGATGTCTTCAAGTGGGAGAGATTTAATGTAGAGACAATGTATTGGTTGTTTGAAATCCTTAATGTTTTGTGACGATCACATCATATGTGTCTTGCAGATGCAGAGAATGGTTTTATACTTCACAGGTTTGATCTTACATCATCAAGAGTACATCATCTTGTGTGTCTTGCAGATGCAGAGAATGGTTTTATACTTCACAGGTTTGATCTTACATCATCAAGAGTACATCATCTTGTGTGTTGTTGCATAGAGTGTCAAAGTTCAACTTTGAAGGTTCACAGGGCAGAAATGATAACATTTGTTGATAAGGGAGTTCATTGATGTTGATATGGATATTCAAAGTTTGATTGAAGCTTGAGTTGATTAGTTGGCATATTAGTTAAAATATACTTGACAGGTTAATAATGATTGATGACAGAGATAATGTTAATGGTTAAGGTATGATCTTTGTGACAGTGGCATTTAATTGACATGAGGTCTTCATTCTATCACATGTGTAGTAGATGATGTTTTAAACATGTATCAAAGGTTGTCACAAATCTCCTAAATCCAACTATCATCTATGTCTTATGCAGTTTTGTTTTAAAGCTAAGGTGACCTGTCATCGCAGGTGAAAGTCACTTAAGTGACTTGTTAGAGGGGGTTTAACTCATTCATCAACCGGCCCCATATATTGCTGTCCACTGATTCCTTAGGTCGCTTTCTTTCCCATCGGGCGCCAAAAAGCCATCTATGGCATTGTTTGAATGTTTTATGGGTGGCAAATACATTTCAAAAAATCTTATGAGGTGAGCGGTGTATGTAATGTCTTTTTTGGTTTCTATTGTGAAAGCCCGATTTCTTTGGAGATAATAAAGCATCGAATATGCTTAGTGGGAGCTATAGTTTTAAAGTGAAATTTATTCTATTCGAAGGGGAGCACCATGTCTTCACACAATTATTGTGGTTTCTACATATTACAAACCTTATTCATTTCTATGGAGAACATTGTTTGTTTAGATTTTAAAAAGCATTGAAAATGTTTTTTGATAATGAAGAGCCCGATATATGTTTGGAGTATTTAATTTTAAAGTTTCTATTATGGATACAAAGCCACTAAGCCTTTTATGGCTTTAGTTTTTTTTAGAAACTTTATACTAAGAGGTCGGCCCATACCAAATTTATGAGTTTTAAAATGGAGTGTTTAGTGGTTATTAATTTAGAAACTTTTTAAGAGAGATTTTTGGAGAGTAAAAGGAAAGAAGAGAGTTTCTTTTTGAGATTGATATATTGTCATTGAAAATTTTTTTCAGAGAAGAGATTTTTGTATGAAGAATATGAAGAGTCTTGTTTGAAGAAAATGAAAAAGATTTTATCAGAGATTTTTTATTTTACAGAGCATTGATTAGATTTGTGGAGATAAAGATTTTATTATCAAGGAAGATTAAAGATTTATTGAAGAGTTTGAATGCAGGAATTTATAGAGAAGGAGAATTGGAAATGTTTTTTTGCAAAATAAAGTTTTTTTTGGAGATACAAAGAAGTTGAAAGGTTTTCATGAAGATAATTTTGTGAGGAAGATCAACAGGATTGAATGATGTTTAATGGAGATAATTTGTCTTGTGAGAAAATCATATTGAAGATTTATTTATTATTTTTTTGTTTGCAATGAGAGAATGTTTTTTTTGCAGGAATATGAATCAAAATTGAAGAGTTTATTTGCAGGAGAGATGAAGAAAAGGAAATGTGTTTTTGCAGAGAAGTGAAATTTCAAAAGTTTTGTTGTTTATAATTGCAAAATTTGTGTGATCAGATGCAGGAGAAATTTATGAAGGAATGTGAAAGGTTCCAAGGTAGTGAAAAGACATTCAACTTGTATAAATTTGTTTTTGAGGTGCATTGATGGAATGAATTAAGAAGGATAGAGATGAAACATACAGTGTTGTGAAGTGTTGTTGAGAATCAAGCAGTGTTGTTGAGAATCAAGCAATGTTGGTGCTGTAGAGTGGATCAGGGTACAGGATTGATTTTGAATATCTGAGTTTGTACATGATTTGGGTTGAGAAAGAGAATGGCCATTTGACAGAAACATGAGACAGAAGAAATGTTTTGTATTGAAACAAAGAAACCCTCTGAGTTTTTGTTTTTAGTTTGTTCTATTTTAGGGGTTGGTGCTCCTTGAAGCTGGTGCTTCTAAACTTTGTTGCCAGTGAGGCACACAGTATGCCAGTGAGGCTTGTAGGTTAGTAATACCTTTCAATTGTCAGTGAGACATAATATTCAGCCAGTGAGGCTTTGTAAGAAGTTTTTAAGGTTAAGCCAGTGAGGCACTTCATGAGTGGTTTTTCTACCCCGAGAGGGTTTTCCACTCCAGAAATTTCTGTGTCATAACTTGTCTCTATGTGTGCATATTTGTGTTTTGTTGATAAGTTTTTGGTTCACATCTTTCACTATCAGTCTTGTGCATATGAGCTCAAACAGATCATTAATGTCTTTCTTTCTACTTGTCTTGTAAAGTTTGCAAAAAGTTAAGAATTTACACAACATTGATTCACCCCCCCTCTCAGTGTTGTCATTGACTCCTACATAACATGCGGTAGGAAATAACATAATGCGGTAAGATTACATTATATTCAATATATAATAAATATCATAAATATTCCAATATTACACAATAGTCTCATATATATATGTATTCCCTCTTCTCATCATATCTATATCTCTTCCATATATTCCATCTTCCTCTCTTATTATGCTTCTTCACATCATCATGCTTCATCATGCTCTTCTCTCTTCTCTCTCACATTCCTCTTCCTTATATTCTTAATACCCTTTCATAGTGTCTTTCCCTTATGTCCTTTCCTAAATACTCTTAATTAACTCCCTTCCATGAACTCACCCTTTCCTTTATGATATTTATCCATATTAAGACTTGTTAAGGTGTGTTAGGGCGTGTTTAAGGCAATTTAAGGCCTATATGACCCATAAATAGGTCTAGGGATGACCCAAATGGTACCACAAACCCTTTGTGGCATATGATAATATCATCTAAGGTATAGTGGTGTAGTTTGCGGTACTCCTAATCACCTGCTAACTTTCTCCCTAGGCCAAAAACAATATCTTGTCCTCAAGACAATATTTCTTGCATTTGTTTCAGTTAGTAATAGTCTCAGTATAACCCACCACATTTCACCACATGATCATATACATATGGGCCCCAAATCAAATACGGTGATGTAGGAATGGAATAATACCATGCACTTCATACCATAATCTCTACTAGGCCTAAACTATCTACACAAATTCTTAGTTCTTGGTGCACAATCCTAAATCAATGGTGCAAGCTCCTAGACTTTTATACAATCATTCTTCATGCAACCCAGTAACATAGTATTCACCTTGATGCCTCTAGATATCTTTTTGGTAACTCAATACTCCTAAAACTTGGATCAAACCTACATCTGGAATAGCTCTATCTATCCTCTTGTTTAGAGGTAAAAAGGGGGGATGAAGGAATGTGTGAGTACACTAGATCAAACCCTCCTTTCACTCTAACATTCAAGGAAAAATATTGAGTCAAGCCAATACAAGATGGAAGAGGGCTCAACTATAGATCTTTGTGCTCTTGTTTGTTAAGGAAAGATAACATTCAACGAAGATTTTATCAAATCCTAGGCTTAATGTGAAAGGAAACCCTAGCTCTAAGATAATCAGTTTGAAACAAATGAACATCAATAGAAATATAGAAACCAAAAGTACATAGAGGATCAATAAGATGTCGGAACCTATCTCCTAAAAGTAGAGGTGTCGGAGGATAAATTCGGTAACTGTCCAAGTCTAGATGTCAGAATATGTTAGAGGTTAGAGTGGATGAAATGCTGTTAATGATGCTTAGAACTTAGATCCAGAAGCTTGAGGCCCTATAGACTAGAGTGCCAACCACCCAAGTCCAGTTAGAGGAATATTCCAGAACTATTTCTGGATCCTGAAACTATAATGTCTACACTGCTTCCCTATAGCTTCACTTTTCCCACAACCTGTGCATGTAACCTGCACACAAGATGACAAGAGAGGGGGTTGGGTGTTGTGGTGTTTAGGAGCTTGCCTCAGTCAAGACCTGAAAGGGCATTCATGTCTTCCAACACTGTTGTTAATGAGAAAGCATTCTCCAGTAGAGCAGACACTAAAGATAATTCAAATGATGAAATGATTCAAATAACAATGATTTCACCTCGGAGGTGAAGTTCTTGGAAGAATGAAATCTCTTCAACTCACATGGAGATGGATGATGATGCCATATCTACAACAAACACACAAATACAAACACAAAGATGCAACAATAACACAATGAATGCCTTGAATGCTCTTTGATCCAATATCATAAGTTTGTGTTATCCATCTAGGTGTAAAATGAAGTCATAAACTCACTTATATATACTTTCTCGCTAACATTTGTGAATTTAAATCATAAAAGCTGATAAGGAGAAACATTTTGGAAGGACCCAAGATGACATACCAAAAGTTAGCCCCGACTAATTAGGAGAGACTTGGGTGGTTGGCACCCAAGTCCAAGGGCCTAAATTGGGTCAGGGATAAGTTAAAATAGGTCCCAAGGGTCCCAAAATGTCCTAGGTGCTGGGAAGTTTCCTTTGGGATGATCAATTAGAGTGTATAATTAAGTATAAGGAAGCAAATAGGACCTAGGAGATAAACTAGGAGGTAAAAAGGTATGTGGCCACTTTTTTTGTGTAGACACAGTTAGGAGGGTCCACAAAATGAACTGTCCAGACCGTGCAGCTAGAGTAAACACAATGGAAACAACTCAAAGATGTGAAACAAATGCAAATTTAGTCATTCAATATATCATAGAATTCAAGTATAAATTGGCTGGCAACATGCGATCTTACAATTAGGGCTCATAGGCCTGATTTCACAGTTAGAGGATATGCATAGGATTTAGCTTTGAAGCTCCTTCGCAAAGAATTCAAACTATCAACTATGAACTAATGATCAACTACTTTCCTAGGCATCTATTACATCAATATATATCATCTCCTGAACATAAGATTCCTTCGCGTTGGCCAAGGAAGGTCACAAACTCCAATGAAGAGCTATAACATGTGTACATGGATAGGTCAGACCTAATCCTATACAACTCCTCTGCAAATGAATGGAATGGTGTGCAGATCTTAGGGAAGGTCAGCCATGAACCAAAAAACATTAAATGATGTGTCATTTAGCTCCACAAGTCATTAAATGCTTTGCAAGTCTTCTCCTTTAGCTGATTGTCTGAGACTGTTAGGATGCTTTGTTCTGAGAAAATAGTCAATCTTCTGATAGCGATAAATAGTCAATCTTCAATACGCTCTAGTGCTTGTTGTGGTAACTGCTTCTTCAAGTCTTCTTCAATGCTATCACTAAACTCTACTTCATGATACTAATGTAGAATTCCAATGTTGAAAATAGGTGATATACCCAATGTCTTCGATAGCTCCACTTCATATGCATTTCTTGAATCAAACTTTTTGACTATCCTACAAGGTCCAAACTTCTTTATCTTTAACTTGTTATATGTCCCAACTAAAAATCTTTCTTTTCTCAAGTACACCATCACTTCATCTCCAACTGCAAATTCTTTATGTCTTCTCTTCTCCTCTGCATGCTCCTTAGACTTGCTATTCTTCTCCTCTAAATGCTTCTTCACCTGATTGTGCACTGTCTCCATGTGTCATGTAAATTTATCTACTTCTGCACTCCTCTTGTCTTCCATACTAATGTCTCTCAACTCTGCTACTCCTCTAGGGTTAGTTCCTGTCACAATCTTAAATGGTGTTCTTTCAGTACTCCTATTTACTAAATTATTATATGTAAACTCTGCTTGTGAAAGAATTAAATCACAATTTCCTTCCTTCTCTCCAACCAAACATCTCAACAAGTTTCCCAAACTCCTATTCACTACCTCTGTCTTTCCATTAGTCTGTGGATGAAATGGTGAACTAAACTTCAAATCTATCTTCATCTTCTTCCAAAAGTATCCAAGAAATCTTGTATCTTTGTTTGAAATTATGCTCTTAGGTAATCCATGCAATCTCACAATCTCCTTGAAAAATAGGTCAGCCACATGAACTACATCAGTTGTCTTTGTACAAGGTATGAAATGTGTGATCTTTGGGAATCTGTCCACTACTACAAATATTGAATCACCTCCTCTCTGTCTTCAACAATCCCATTATAAAATCCATGCTTATGTCATCCCAAGGTCTCTCCGAAACTGTCAAAGATTTGTACAAACCAATATTCTGACTACTCCCTTTTGCAACTTGACAAACTCTACAACTCTGCACAAATTTTCTAACATCCTTATGTATCTAAGGCCAAAAGTAGTTTTCATTTGCCAAAGCCACTGTCTTATCAATGCCAAAATGTCTTGTCAATCCCCCATTGTGTTTCTCCTTAATCAAATTGTCTCTCATTGAACTCCTAGGTATGCATAACCAATTTCCTCTGAACAACATATCTTTCTAAATGAAATAGTCCAACCACTTAGTCTTATCTGTCATAACATGTTCGTTACATGCTTTACAAGGTTATGTAAAATCAAGATCTTCTTCATACATGTTCTTCAATTCTTCAAATCTCAACACTTCAATTCTCATCTCTGTTAGCAAGTTCCTTCTCCTACTCAATGCATTTGCAACTTTGTTTGATTTTCTACTCCTATGCTTCAACACAAAAGTATAACTCTGCATGAAATCTACCCATCTCATATGTCTCTGATTCAACTTTCCTTGATTGTTCATATACTGTAAAGCTTGATGATCTGTATACAACACAAATTCCTTAGGAAACAAGTAATGTCTCCACTTCTTCAAGGCTTGAATTATGGAGTAGAACTCCTGATCATAAACTGAATATCTCCTTCTTGCATCATTCAACTTCTCACTAAAATATGCTATAGGTCTACCTTCTTGACTTAACACTGCTCCTATTGCATTCCCACTTGCATCACAATCTACTTGAAATACCTTATTGAAATCCTATAATGCCAACAAAGGTTGCTCTGTCACTTTTTGCTTCAACAATTCAAAACTTTTATCTACTCTTGATGTCCACTTAAAGTCTTTCCTGTCACCTCTCATTGTCTCTATCATAGGGTTACAAACTAAGCTAAAATTTCTGATGAACTTCTAGTAGAAACTAGCTAATCCATGAAATGATCTGACTTCTCCAATGCTCTTCAGTGTAGGCCATTCAACAATTGCTTTCACTTTCTCAGGGTCCATCTTCAATCCTTCCGCAAAAATTACAAATCCCAAGTATACCAATTCTTCCCTCATGAAATTACATTTCTTGACGTTTATCAGAAATTTCTCCTCTCAATCTCTGCAATACTTGTCTCAGGTGCCACAAATGTTCTTCTTTTGTCTTATTGAAAATCATAATATCATCCAAATATATAATAAAAAACTTACCCAAGAATTTCTTCAAGACTTCATTCATCAATCTCATGAAAGTACTCGGTACATTTGTCAATCCAAAAGGCATCACTAACCACTAGTCATACAATCCTTCCTTTATCTTAAAAGAAGTTTTCCATTCATCTACTTCTTTGATTCTGATTTGATGGTATCCACTCTTCAAGTCTATCTTTGTGAAATATTTTGCTCCACTCAAACAATCCATAATATCATCCATCCCAGGCAAAGGAAATCTATACTTAATTGTGATCTTGTTGATTGCTCTAGAGTCTATACGCATTCTCCATTCTCCATCCTTCTTTAGTGCTAACACTGCAGGTATTGTACAAGGACTCAAACTTTCTCTGATCAAACCTTTCTTCAACAATTCATGTATCTATCTATTTATTTCTTCATTCTTTGTCGATGTCATTCTATGTGCTACTTTGTTAGGCAAACTAGCTCCAGGTATAAGATCCATGTGATGATTGATACTCTTGATTGGTGGCAATCCTTTAGGTACATTGTCTTATATGATGTCTTCATACTCTATCAGCAACTCAGTTATCTCCTCCAGTTGTGATTCTTCAGTCTTTGTCTTCAATGTTTTAGGCTTCTTAGGGATCAAAGCATAACACATATTCTCATGTCTTAAACCATCTAGAAATTTTCTTCCATCTACCAAATAGATTCTAGCATTTCTACATACTTCACTCTTAGGATCATCTTCCAAAGGAATCAAAGTAATTCTCTTTCCATTTGATGTTATGGTATATGTATTCTTTCTCCCATCATGTATAGCTTTTCTATCATATTGCCAAGGTCTACCCAACAAAATATGACATACATCCATAGGCATAATATCACACAATACTTCATCATGATAAGATTCAATATGAAATTTCACCAAACATTGTTCACTCACCAGTACCTTATGATCATCCTGAATCCATGCTATCTAATATGGCTTAGGGTGTTTCAATCTTTCCAACTTTAGCTTAGTCACCATCTCCTCTGAAACTAAATTATTTGAACTACCACTATCAATTACAACTTTACAACATTTACCTTCTAATTTGCATCTGGTTCTGAACAAAATTTTCCTCTACGGTGGTTCCTCAATTGTCTCTAATTGAAATAGTGCTCTCCTCATGACAAGTGATTCTCCTCTCTCAAGTTTACCAATTGAACTAGGGGATCTAACAGGTTCTTCTTCCACATAGACTGCTCTTCCACTGTTCTCTATCTTCTTTCTTGTACTCCCTTGATTACACCCAAATGCTCTATGTCCTTCACCTCCACACTTAAAATAGGTTCCTTTGAATGTTCTCCTATTAGGTCCTCTTCCTTCTCTTCTGTATCCTTCACTCTGGTATGGACTAGGGTTTCCTTTGTAGTAGAAATTTCTGTCATCTCTCTGGTATGCATTGTTATCTCTGTCCTCCTTCTTGAATGTGTTCTCTTGTCTATTATGCTCATATGATCTCTCTCCTCCAGAAAATGTTCTGCCTCTTTGAAATTTACCTCCTCTTCCTCTCTATCTCTGATCATGTCTCTTATTCAATTTTTATTCAACCTTTAAGGCAAACTAATATGCTTCTTCCAGTGTTGTCATCCTCACCAAACTCAGTTCTTCTTGAATGTTCAATCTCAGTCCATTGATGTATCTAGCCACTTTCTCCTTTCTTGCTTCACTATGTCCTATCCTTATGATCATCTTATGAAATTATTCAGTGTACTCCTTCATAGATTTCTCCTTTTATCTCAAGTTTTGCAATCTCTTCAACAGTTCTAACTCATAGTAGGTATAAATTGATTCTTCAATTTTGTCACCATTGTATCCCACTTTGTAATCTTTTCTTTTCCTCTTATGTTTCTATCCAACTGAACTTCTTTCCACCATATAGCAGCATGTCCTTTTAAATTTGTCTTTGCAAATTTCACCTTCTCCATATCTTCACCTTCTTCATTCTCAAAGTATTCTTCCATGTCATTTATCCAATCAATCAACTCTTCAGGATTCAAATTGCCAGTGTAATTTGGTACATCAATTCTAGTTCTTTTTCCAATCCTTGAAATAAATCACATCTTCAATTGATCTGATTCTTCTTTTTCATCTCCTGGGGTTACTTCATTTTGATCAACGGATTGAAATTCTTCATCATCATCACTTTCAACATTAGGTCAAGGTGTAAGTCTTCTTCTCCGATCTTCTTCAAAAACATCCAAGCGAGCTTGCATTGTTTTCATCATTTCCATCATCTCATCCATCCTTCCAGCCATTGTACCAACAACAAGTATTCTCCTTGGTGACATTTCTTCCTTAGATTAAGTGCAACTGCCTCAAATTCGGTGATTAGGCTACAAGGTGACAACTACCTCACAATCGGTGATCGGTTGACAACACAAGTAATCTGCCTTGGATTTGGTGATCTATTCATAACAAGATCTCATGGAATCCCTTTGCCAACTTTGCTCAATTCGCTCCCAAAGATTCAAACTTTTACTCTAATACCACTTGGTACATTCACGGTTAGGAGGGTCCACAAAATGAACTATCTAGACCGTGCAGCTAGATTAAACACAATGGAAACAACTCAAAGATGTGAAACAAATGTAGATTCAGTCATCCAGTATATCATAGAATTCAAGTACAAATTGGCCGGCAACATGTGGGCTTACAGGCCTAATTTCACAGTTATCAGATATGCGTAGGATTTAGCTTTGAAGCTTCTTCGCAAAGAATTCAAACTATCAACTATGAACTAATGATCAACTACTTTCCTAGGCATCTATTACATCAATATATATGTCATCTCCAGAACATAAGATTCCTTCGTGTCAGCCAAGGAAGGTCACAAACTCCAATGAAGAGCTGTAACCTGTGTACATGGATAGGTCGGACCTAATCTTGGAGAACTCCTCCGCAAATGAATGGAATGGTGTGTGGATTTGAGGGAAGGTTGGCCTTGAACCAAACAACATTGAATGATGTGTCTTTTAGCTCTGCAAGTTGTGAAATGCTCCACAAGTCTTCTCCTTTAGCTGATTGTCTTAGACTGTTAGGATGCTCTATTATGAGAAAACAATCGATCTTCTGATAGTGATAACTTTCTGGTATCCGATCCAATTGGTCTGAGATTTGGATATGATATGCATGAATGTGTCTAGATGCTAAGTCTAGCTCTAGAAATTTTGAAGTGCAACTGTGGTAGAATGTGGACCAAAATACATAAATTGCTACTGACTGAACTAACTATACTAAACTAGAAAATGAAAAGAAACAAACTGAAATGCAAATGTTTTTAGTTGATGCAAGATTGCTCTTGAACTAGGGATGCTCCTACATCATTTTTACTCCATAGCATTTAGTCCCCACTTTTATGTATGTATGACCTTGCGATCCATACATGCATTAAAGTACGGTCAAAGCACATCAGACACATAAAACAAACCCTAAGTTTGAAGACTATCACTAGCCCCCAAGCTTAGGCAAACATAAGAAAACACTTAATAGTCACATAAGACACAATGAATACAGTAAGGAAGCATGTAATACATGGAGAAGACATGAGTGCATTCATGCAATACACGAAGAAGACATGATTAAGCAATTACATACATACATACATACATACATACATACATATATATAATATTAATTAAAGTAAACAAAACACACAGCGTGGGGAGGGACTCATTGCCGCATAACTTTATACCACACAAAAACATTCAAAACACATACAACATATGGAGGGACTCATCACCACATAACTTTAGACTATGCCACAAACATGCAAGACATGTAGAGAAGACACATAAAACACACGGAAGACACACATAATACATGGGCACCACATAGTATGTCATAGACACACTATATGTCTTATACATGGCAAACACAAGTGATAAGGAGAAGATCATCACTAGTCCGCTATCTTAAACATGCCAAATAAACCTGATGGTTGAGGCACACTACCACAACTGCCAAAGACATGCTTAAGGGTGAATGACTCAAGATCCAACCCTACCTCGCGATGAGGACTTTGTATAAAAGGATGTGCACTAGCTCAAGAGATACACCATCCCACCTTGTGATGATGGATTTGTATAAAAGGATACACACTAGCTCAAGAGATATGTCATCTCACCTCATGATGAGGGCTTTTTGCTTGCTTTAAAAGGATGTGAACTAACTCAAGAGATACACCATCCTACCTCATGGTGATGGATTTCAAACATGCTTTGTCAGTGTCAAAAGATAATCAGATAGATACCATTATATATGCCCCCACCTTAAGGTGATTGATACACATGTTGGTATCAAGCACATTAAGGTAGAGTGAAAACATGCAAGGGAACAAGAGCTTTCACAAAGCCCATGCCCCTGAAGGTGACATGTGCTAGGATCGTCGAATGCTCCCACAAACACATCAAGATTTGCTAAGATAAGATAATAAACATGATAGAATCATTAGTTAGAAAATATTTCTCTAATATAACAACCAAATCAATTTGTAGAAGCTATGCATGTATATTATATCACATAAAGGACCAAGGCTACACTTGCGAGTTTAGACCGAGTATAGCCCTTGGGCTATACTACAAGTATCTCAGAACTGAGTGTAACTACAAGGTGAGATACAAAACAATCCAAAGTGCGTTGAAGCTGATTTAGAGTATTGTAAAATGTTTGTTACAAGAGATTTCATAGAATAATCACAACACAGAGTGATTCTACTAGCCAAGCTTCATATATATATATATATATATATATATATATCAACCCCATCTTCATGTATGAACTGGGTCCATTTTTGCTTGGCTTGCTGATGGGAAACACGGTCCTTATCAGTATTATTTGTTTTTCATCATCTACTGGCTAGTAGAGCCACTGAAGAATGTAAACAATAAAAATGAGAGAGGAGACAAAGTGTCTTAGGAACACCATGTAGGAGGATGCCCCTAAAACACCCCTTTGTATCCTTGACCTTACGAGAGTATCAAGGGTCATTCAAAGAGACCTAAACAACATATAGCACAACATGGGGGAACACAACACGACATAGGTAAATATACTTAATTAAGAAGAAGAGGCCAATCTTGTGAGCATATTAGAGACGTGTTCCATCAAGAGTGGCAAATCATGTGGAGAAATCATACTTGATTGATGCTTATTTCCAGGGTGGCCATACGATGCTTGCTTCTCAAGACCTTGTATGATTGAAATCTTCTGTTTCTTATGTGGAGGGGAATCAATGCCATTTCCCATTGATGATAGTCACCTTATTTGTTTCCTTTCTTTTGTTTTCTTAGTCTAATTAATGAGCATTTCACAATGAAATGGAATACTTCTCATAGACACCATTTTCTCTTGCTTCAAATGATTACATATAGCTTGTTCCAATTGCATATCTTGTGCATGTTGGTTATCTCCCAATCCATAAAGGGATAACAGAGGAGGAACCTCAGCATAGATACCTTTTCCTCATGGATGAGAGCGTTCTTCACTTGTTTCCTTATCCCCTTCTAACATACCCACTATGCCATCATAATCAAGATAATCATCTTCGGTCTCTATTGTATTTTGTTCCACCATATTATTTGTCACTATGCTTAGGAAAAGGATCAGTGAAGATCTATAAATTTTGATTTAGAGGTGCTATTGACTTGTTCCCCATTGTCATTCACACTAGTAACTCATATCACATTAGAATCAATGAGGTCTTGAATTTCATGTTTGAGATGCATACATCTTTCAATATCATGTCCCGGAGAGCGGTGATAGTGACAATAAGCATTAGAATTGAATGAAGGTCCTTGTGGCCTTGAATTGTCGAAAGGACAAGGAGGAGGAAGCTTAAAAAGATTGTAATTCACTTCTTGAGTCATTACTAAATAAAGAGAATCTGATAATCGAGTAAATTGTCTTTGTTCCTATTTGAATTATAATGGTGCCCGAGGAGGCTTTGAAATAGTAGACACTTGTGAATGAAAATTATTTGAATGTTGCCCATTGATCTTAATGAAAATATTGTTGTTTTTTTTGAATGAATTTTAAGATTTTCCAGCTACAGATTAACCAACAGGAGCCGATGAGGTGTGATTCTCAAACTGACTAGTTGAAAGTTGGTAATCTCGGAGAGCTATGCATAAATGTTGGAAAGAATTATACTTCATTAACAATATTTTGTCACGTATGTTTTGTTGTAGATTTGTAATGAATACCTTTTGAAGATCCTCATCTTTAATTGGATATTGTATTTGTGAGTTGAGACTTTGATATCGACTAATGAACTTTGTCAATTTCTCTTTCGAGCCTTCTTTACAATGAACCAAATCAATCAAGGAGATAGTGGATTCAATGATTGCTTGGAAATCTTGCAAGAATTGATCAAATAACTCTAAGAAAGAATTGATTGAATTAGGAGGTTTAAAGAGCAAAACCATTCCAAAGTAGTATCTTTGAGAGATTAGAGAAAACATTTTGCTAACAATTCCTCATTGAAAAAGAAATCACTACACATTGCTGTGAATGCTTCCACACGAGTATTAGGATCACCTTTACCACCATAATTTTCAAAGCTGGGGTCTCAAATTTTTTAGTCATAAGAGTTCTTAGAATTGTATAAGATAAAGGACTACGAGCCTAATATGTTGGTAAAGTAGGTTGAGAAGAAACATTAGTCAAGTTTGTCACTTTTTGCTATAGGAAAGAAATACTCTGCAAAAGTTGGTTTAAGAGTCGTATCATTAGATGAAGAGGTGGCTTGTGGATTTGAGATTGGTGGATTTGAAGCTATGGTCATGATATTATAGCGTGGTTGATAATGAGTAGAGGTGATAGGTGGTTGGGAATAGTTATGCATTGGTATAGAGACACGAGGTGCATAGTTTTGATAGTTAAATGCAATAGTTTTGTATTTATTTCTAGTAGATATCCCCATAGTGGTGGTAGCATTACTACAAGCATGTGGATTGGTGGTGAGAATTGATGATGTAAAAGTGGATATTCTAGTAGTCGGTATGGGTACCAATACTAGTGAGCTTATGTACCTCGATGGTGACACATTTTCAATTATTCGTGCGGCTAGCCATATGCATAATATTATGATCCACTATGTGAGATAATCCATGGAGCATGTCAACACCTTCTTGTCCTTCTTGTAACAATCCTCTTATTCCTTCAACAATAGGTACCACTTCTTGAGCTAGATGTGCTTGTTCTATAATTTGTTGAAATTCATCTAGTAGTTTGTCCAATTTCTTAAGATGTTCCTTAGGCACATGTATATCTTTGTTACCCATTTCTTTAAGAGGAGGAATTATTGGTTCTTCCATGTTATCATTGAAGATGTCATGTAGAGGTGTTGTCACCCTTTGTAAAGTGGTTGTATAATGGATTTTACAATGTTTGCACATTGTTGCTATCAATAGCATTATAACCCATTAGTCTACAACTTCTCCTTACAAAGATGTTCCTAATAGGGTAGTGGGTTATACAACTCATGCAAATTCCAATAAGACTCAATGCACAAACTAAGAGTACAATCAACAAGATTAAGAGAGTTATGTTTGTTGAAATACACAGTTTGTAATTGCAAAATTTGAAATCTAAATGCAAGGATGTGCAATGAAGCAACACTACAACTCAAAATCAAATTTGAATGAGTGTTTAAAGGAGCAGCAAAATCTGAAGTAAGATTTTAACTACAAACCCTATCTTTTTGCAAAAACTAGGTTATATGAAAAATGCAAAATTTCAATAAAACCTTAGCAAATGAAATATGCAGATGCAAGATGTGAGATAATGAAATGATTAAACGGCTGTAATTTATCTTAGATTTGATGTAAAAATCAGAAAATTAAATGTTTCCAATGATAATGCAACAAAATAATGCAAAACTATGCTTTTACGCAAGCCTAGAATGCTTATTTTTTTCAAATTTTCAAATGAATGCAAGATGACAAATGTGATATGAATGAATGCAAAGATTGATTATACCACTCAACAAAATACAAGTTTAGTTAAAAACATGGGTTCACCAAAATGTTTAGAGGTAAAAAGGGGAGATGAAGGAATGTGTGAGTACACTAGATCAAACCCTCCTTTCACTCTAACATTCAAGGACAAAGATTGAGTCAAGCCACTACAAGATGGAAGAGGGCTCAACTATAGATCTTTGTGCTCTTGTTTGTCAAGGAAAGATAAGATTAACCCAATCTTTTATCGAACTCTAGGCTTAATGTGAAAGGAAACCCTAGTTCTAAGATAATAAGCCTGAAACAGATGAACGCTAATAGAAATCTAGAAACCAAAAGTACAAAGAAGATTAGTAAGATGACGGAACCTGTCTCCCAAAAGTAGAGGTGTCAAAGGACAAATTCAACAACTACCCAAGTCCAAATGTCAGAATCTACCGGAGGTCAAAATTGATGAAATTTTGTTAATGATGCTTAGAACTTAGATCTAGAAGCTTGAGGCAATATAGACTAGGGTGATAACCACCCAAGTCCAGTTAGAGGAATATTTTGGAACTACTTCTGGATCCTGAAACTATAATGTCTACACTACTTCCCTATAGCTTCACTTTTCCTGCAACTATTAGACTTAGGGCACACAACTGAGAGGGAGGGGGGTGAATCAGTTATACAAAACTTTCTCCAATTAAACACTTAAATCTTCTTAGTGATTAGCAGTATATTATTCACGAACCATATTGCATTCAAATCAAGAGCAGAAACACATCAACACATAAGACACCAAAATTTTGACGTGGAAAACTTGGTTAAGGGAAAAACCACGGGGTGATTAACCCAAGATTGTATTCTCTATTACAAGAATAGAAAGAACAAAATGGAACATGCCAATTAGGGCTCACTGCCCAAGCACACTTCTCACAAGAGGCTCACTGCCTACAAGAGACACACTATCTACAAAGAAATAAATATCACATACATGAACTAGAGAATAGCATCTTCACCATGCTTGAATCAGTTCCATTTAAGCTCAATACTTTTGCTTTGCCTTTCGCTCTCCTCCTTTGTACCACACACTCATCTCCACAAGGACAACTTTGAAATGACTTCGCAACCCCTTATTTATACAAGACATCAACTTAAGAATAATCATCTAAGTCGGCAAACATCTGCTAGAACATCCACAAGAAGTGTAACTTATCCGGTCGGCCAGTCTCAGGAAGAACATCATCATCCGGAGGGTATTCTTCAATAGCGAGCTCCAACTCCAATGTGAACCACTAACACATGCTGGACATAATCCAAAGTCCTTCACAAGGTTGCCTGAATCATCAAGAACATCTGCACTTCATCTGCATACTGAAATCCTTCTCTCTTTCATCCGGAGCCTCAAGAACACAGTCTGTCACCACTGTCACCAAAGAATGGATACTTCTAGACCTTCAATTTATGAACCAATCAAGTTGACACATCACACGGACTTCCTAAACACTCGCTCAAATCTGTAGAGCAGGAAACTATACTTCTAGATCTCACCAGACCTGTCTGTGTCACTCTGTCACCTCTGAACACCTATCAGAACCGGTTATACTTGAGCGGCCACAACTTATTCATATCTTCATGCGGACCTCTAAAATCTCTACTGGATCTCCTCAAGACACATATCTACAAACCCTTTAATCTGCATCCTTTGATCCTCTTCCTATCATGGACTTTTGCCTTATTGTCATTACTGATCTTCACTGTTCCTGATTGAGACTAATTTTCTCAATATCCTCAGCACACAGCTCATTCAATCCTTATCATTAATGTAATAGGAGTATGTTGACATCAATGACAACACAGGTTAGGCCCATACTTGCAACAATCTCCCCCTTTGTCATTGATGGCAACATATGATGTGAAAAACTATTTTGACCATCAAGACAAGAACTTCTTCTTACTGTCACAGCTCCTCCTATCAGCAACAACCATTCACATGTCTTCTCTCCCTTTACTACTCCCCCTTTGATTATAAACCACTTGTTTTTCACATGTCTTCTCTCCCCCTTTGACATCAATGGCAAAGGGCACATACTTGCAATTCCAACACTTCAGAATCATACCTGTTGCTCCCCCTGAGTAGTAGTTCCCCATCAATCTGGATCACAAGATATGATTGTGATATCCACTGGACTGATGCACCTCAGTGCACCTTAGTTCATCATTGAAGGGGTAATAACCCCTAACTTCTCCCTAAGATACTTAAAAGAGTCCTTAGGTAGAGGTTTAGTAAAGATGTTTGCAATTTGATCCTTGGAGGGCACAAACTCTAATCTGACTTCATTCTTGTTCACTTGCTCTCTCAAAAAGTGAAACTTGATGGATATGTGTTTAGTCTTTGAATGCAACACTGGATTCTTAGATATATTTATAGCACTTGAATTATCACAGAAGATTGTGATAGGTTCCTCATACTCCACTTTGATATCTCTTAGCATCTGTTTCATCCACAAAACTTGAATGCAATTACCTACTACTACAATATATTCTACTTCAATTGTAGACAGAGATATTGCCTCTTGTTTCTTGCTTAGCCAAGAAACCAATCTCTTCCCCAAAAAGAATGCTCCACCACTGGTACTCTTCTAGTCATCCACATCTCCTGCCCAATCCACATCTGTATATGCATGAAGAGAGAAATCATGATCTCTAGGATACCACAAACCATACTCAACTGTCCCTTTTAGATATCTAAAGATCCTCTTGATTGCCATGATATGAGATTCTCTAGGATCAGCCTAGAATCTAGCAACAAGATCAAAAGCCTGCATAATGTCTGGTCTAGTTTGAGTGAGATACAATAGTCCTCCAATCATTGACCTATACTTTGTCTGATCAGCCTTAGGGGAATCCTCATCTTTGCTTAATTTACATTCGGTTGCCATGGGAGTATTCATTGGTTTTGAATCTTCCATCCCAAATTTCTTCAACAATTCTTTCACATATTTGGTTTGAGAAATGAAGATTCCTTTCTTTGTTTGAGTGATTTGTAGACCCAAGAAGAAATTTATTTCACCAATTATGGACATCTCAAACTCACTTTTCATTTGATTTGCAAAAGTTTTACACAAACTATCTCTTCCTCCAAAAATGATATCATCAACAAACACTTCAACAATTAAGATGTTTTTATTATCAATTTTGAAATATAAATTACTGTCAGCAGTACCTTTGTTGAAACTAATCTTCAAAAGATGCTTATCCAATCTTTCATACCAGGCTCTTGGGGCTTGCTTCAATCCATACAGTGCCTTCTTCAACTTGCAGACCATATCACCATGATCAGACAATTAAAATCCATCCGGTTGCTTTATATACACTTCTTCTTCCAAGTCACCATTTAGGAAGGCAGACTTGACATCCATCTAATATACCTTGAAATCCTTGAAGGTAGCAAAGGCAAGAAATAATCTGACTGCTTCAATTCTTGCCATCGGAGCAAAAGTTTCTTCAAAATCAAGTCCTTCTATTTGAGAGTAGCCCTTGCATACCAATCTAGCTTTATTTCTGATTACTTCACCAACTTCATTTAGTTTGTTCCAGAAGACCCATTTGGTTCCAATCACATTCTTGTTTCTAGGTCTGGGTACAAGATCCCAAGTGTGATTTTTCTCAATTTGCATCAACTCTTCCTCCATTGCTTTAGTCCAATTTTCATCATTGCAAGCTTCATTCACTGTCTTAGGTTTAATTTTTGAAATCAAACAATACTCATCTGAGTTTTGAGCAATTTTCCTTCTTGTTTGTACACCTTTGCTTTTATCACCTATGATCTGATCTTCAGAGTGATTCAGTCTTACATACCTGGGCACTTTAGGAGTTACTTGCATTTCTGCTTCTTGATTAGGCTCATTCAAACTTATCTCTTCTTCCTGATTTACTAGATCAATTTGGATCTGAATCTCAGAAGAGGCTTTGGCTCCTTGAGTCAGAACACCATTCTAATCATCTTCATCATATTCATAGAATCTTGAGGGTTTTTCAATTCCTTCATCAACCTTCACATTTGTACTTTCTATCATCTTTCTCAGTCTCTTGTTATAACACCGGTATGCTTTGCTTTGAGTAGAGTAACCCAAGAATATTCCTTCATCACTTCTAGCATCAAACTTTCCTAGATCTTCATCTCTTTTGATGTAACATTTGCTACCAAAGACTCTAAAATACCTCACAATAGGAGTGATGCCAAACCAAAGTTCATAAGGAGTCTTGCTGGTATTGTTTCTGATTTGAACTCGATTGAGAGTATAGACTACAGTGCTGATGACTTCTCTCCAATAGATCTGAGGAACATTTGCTTCCATCATCATTGTCCTAGATGCTTCTCGGATGGTCCAGTTCTTTCTATCAACTACTCCATTCTGCTGTGGGGTCCTAGGAGTAGACAACTGTCTCTTGATTCCATGCTTCTCACAGAACTCTATGAACTCACCGGATGTGAATTCTCCACCTCTATCAGACCTTAGACACTTTAATTTTAATCTGGTTTCATTCTCTACCATAGCCTTGAATATTTTGAATTTCTCAAGAGCTTCTGATTTCTCTTTTAGAAAGGTTACCCACATCATCCGGGAATAGTCATCAATTAGTAGCATGAAGTATCTATCACCTTGAATAGTCCTGATTCTTGCTGGACCACAAAGATCAGTATGAACTAAGTCCAATAATTTGGTAGAAGATAGTTCCTTACTTTTGAATGTGACTCTGCTCAACTTACCCAACTGACATTCTTTGCACAAGCTGTTAGAGGGTTTCACCAATTTTGGAAGATCTCTTACAGCCTGAGTATTGCTTATCTTGATGATATTATCAAAATTCACATGACACATCCTCCTATGCCACAACCAACTCTGATCAATTTTAACAAATAAGAAACTTTTATCAGTACCAACCAAGTGAAAGATATTACCTTTAGTTTGATTACCGGATGCAATCTCTGTTCTAGAACTTTCAAAGATCTTGCATTTTCCATTCTTGAACCGGAGATCATAGCCTTTGTCCACCAACTATCCAACACTGAGAAGATTGTGCTTCAAACCTTCAACATATAGCACATTACCAGTTTTGTTCCTTCCATCAAGAGAAATAGTTCCTCTACCTTTGATTCTACCAGCATAATTATCACCAAACTTTACCACTCCTCCTTCATACCTTTCCAAATCTATGAAATTATTTTTATCACCTGTCATATGGTGAGAGCAACCACGATCAATGACCCAATCATCCTTTTCTTCAACTTGGGTAGCTAGAGCTCTTTCCACAGTCTTATGATTGACAGATACAGAGGACATTGGATCTTCTTCCTTGATGGCAATAAACACCCATTCATTTTTGGATTTGTTTCCTATCTCTGATTCATCATCTATTACTCCTTCATTATCATCATCTTCATGTACATAATAACAATTCTTTTGGAACCGTGGCTTGTTAGGGTTTTGCCTTGAAAACCTTCCAGACACCTTGAGGCAAAATGATCAATCTTACTGCAGTTAAAACACTTAAAAGGTAATTTTCCTTCATACTTACCGGATCCTCTTAGCAGCCTCTTTGCAATAAGGGCTTCAAGTTGAGCAGTTTCTACTTCTTCTTCCTCCAGATCTTTTCTTTCTTTTTCATACCATGACAGCTTCCTTGATGAATTCTCTCCCAGATCAAACCTTTGTTTACCTTTAACAGAGGCACTGGATTTGAATGCAGATTCAGTCTTGGGGGGGTCATCTCCAAACTCTGTCATTTCAAATGCAGCCAATTTTCCAGCCAATTGATCTCTTGTGATGGTTGTATGGGCTCTGAATTCTTCAATGGCAGTAGCCTTGATTTTGTAAGAAGCAGGAAGGGATCTAAGAACTTTGCCAACAATCTCATCTTCATCCAAGACTCCACCAACATTTCTAATTCCACAAACAAGCTCATTTACTCTTGGCATAAAAGTAGTGATATTTTCATCTTCTCTCATCTTCAAATTTTCAAATTTTCCTTTCAGAGTTTGTAACCTTACACTTTTGACATACTTGTCTCCTTCATGTAGAAGTTCTAGTTTTTGCCAAATCTCAAAAGCAGTTGGTAGGTCAATAACATTTGAGAGCTCTATATTAGATAATGCGCTTAGAAGAGCCTCTATAGTCCGCAAGTTGTTTTCAGCATCTGTGATTTTATTTTAGGTTTTTGGACCACCCTGTGGAGGTACATACTGTGTTGTAACCATGGTCCAGTACGCCACTCCCATACATCTCAAGTGACATTTCATGCGACCTTTCCAGAGATTAAAATTGGTTCCATCAAACTTCAGACTATCCTTCTTGTAAGACGACATCCTAGATCTCCTCAAGCGGTTAAGCTCTTTTAGAGGAACTTAGCTATGATACCAATTGTTAGACTTAGGGCACACAACTAAGAGGGGGGGTGAATTAGTTGTGCAAAAATTTCTCCAATTAAACACTTAAATCTTCTTAGTGATTAGTAGTATATTAATCTTGAACCATAATGCATTCAAATCAAGAGCAGAAACACATCAACACATAAGACACCAAGATTTTGATGTGGAAAACCTGGTTAAGGGAAAAACCATGGGGTGATTAACCCAAGATTGTATTCTCTGTTACAAGAATAGAAAGAACAAAATGGCACATACCAATTAGGGCTCACTGCCCAAGCACACTACTCACAAGAGGCTCACTACCTACAAGAGACACACTGTCTACAAAGAAATAAATATCACATACATGAACTAGAGAATAGCATCTTCACCATGCTTGAATCAGTTCCATTTAAGCTCAATACTTTTACTCTACCTTTCACTCTCCTCCTTGCTACCACACACTCATCTCCACAAGGACAACTTTGAAATGACTTTGCAACCCCTTATTTATACAAGACATCAACTTAGGAATAATCATCTAAGTCAGCAAACATCTGCCAGGACATCCACAAGAAGTGTAACTTATCTGGTTGGCCAGTCTCAGGAAGAACATCATCATCCAGAGGTTATTATTTAATAGTGAGCTCCAACTCCAATGCGGACCACTAACACATGCTAGACACAATTCAAAGTCCTTCACAAGGTTGCTTGAATCATCAAGAACATCCGCACTTCATCTGCATACTGAAATCCTTCTCTCTTTCATCCAGAGCCTCAAGAACATAGTCTGTCACCACTGTCAGCAAAGAATGGATACTTCCAGACCTTTAATTTATGAACCAATTGAGTTGACACATCACACGGACTTCCTAAACACTCCCTCAAATCTGCAGAGCAGGAAACTATACTTCTGGATCTCACCGGACCTGTCTATGTCACTCTATCACCTCTGAACACCTACCAGAACCGGTTATACTTGAGCGGCCACAACTTCTTAATATCTTCATGCGGACCTTTGAAATCTCTACTGGATCTCCTCAAGACACATATATACAAACCCTTTAATCCACATCATCTGATCCTCTTCCTATCATGGACTTTTGCCTTATTGTCATTACTGATCTTCACTGTTCCTGATTGAGACTAATTTTCTCAATATCCTCAGCACACAACTCATTCAATCCTTATCATTAATGTAATAGGAGTATGTTGACATCAATGACAACACAGGTTAGGCCCATACTTGCAACAACAACATGTGCTTGTAACCTACACACAAAATGACAAGAGAGGAGGTTGAGGGTTGTGGTATTTAGGAGCTTGCCTCATTCAAGCCCTGGAAGGATGTTCAAGTCTTCCAACACCATTGTTAATGAAGAGAGTGTGCTCTAGCAAAGCATAGGCTAAAGATAATCCAAATGATGAAATGATTCAAATAGCAATGATGTCACCTCAGAGGTGAAGTCCTTGGAAGAATGAAATCTCTTCAACTCACAAGATGGATGATGATGCCATATCTGTAACAAACACATAAATATAAACATAAATCTGTAATAATAACACAATGAATGCCTTCAATGCTCCTCCAATATCATAAGCTCACGTTATCCATCTAGGTGTAAAATGAAGTCATAAACTCACTTATATATGCTTTCCTGCTAACATCTATGAATTTAAAATACAAAATCTGACAAGGAGAAACATTTTGGAAGGGATCAAGCTGACATACAAAAATTTAGCCATGACCAATTACGAGAAACTTGGGCAGTTGGCACCCAAGTCCAAGGGCCTAAATTGGGCCAGGGATAAGTTAAAATAGGTCCCAAGAGTCCCAAAATGTCTTGGATGTTAGGAAGTTTCCTTTGGGATGATTAATTAGAGTATATAATTAACTATAAGGAAGCAAATAGGACCTAGGAGCTAAAATAGGAGGTAAAAAGGCATGTGGCCACTTTTTACTCCATAACACCTCTAAACTACGAGACCAAAAAACTAATTGTGGTAAATGTGGTGGTCTCAATGACACCTCTTGGTACCTTGCAACTCAACACCTACTGACCCACATCAACTAAAATGACTTCTGGATGCCCCTACATTAGACTCTTAAGGTTAATTAAAAAATGAGCCTCTTCACTTTGAATTGCTATCTTCCCCAAACTATGAGATCATACAACCAATTTTGGTGAAATGCAATGGTCTACTTGCACATGAAATTGATAAGTTTGGTGATCTACTCACAAATCCTTGCAACTACCTCAATGGTCGGTGGTCTGAACAAGTCCTCTTTGTAAGATGGCTCAAGTTCTTCATTTGTGATGGTTCCTTTTCATTTGTGGTTTTTTCTCTTTATTTTTGGTGGTTCTTATCCATCTACGATAATTTCCCTCCTTTTGCGGTGGTACTTACTGCACTTTTAAGGTACCACACATTCTTCCAACATTTTCTACATTCTCAATAGATTCACAAATAACCTCAAAATCTTAGAATATTGCCTTACTTCAATACTTAATTAGTCAGGATATTCTTGATATTTTTCTGTGGTGCTTTCTACCCTCTCGGATTTGATTTTCTTTATATAGCCTGAGTTGGCTTGTTGGTGAAAAAATTTCCCTCTTGAAAGAGAGGTCACAAGTTCAAATCCTACAGGGGGTAGGGTATGTATGCCTCATATTAGAAGCACAGTTAGGTGCCTCCTACATATTGGGAGTATGAGGTAGTCTCATATGTTATAAGCCACCTATAGATCCAAAATCAAGTCACCTGACATCGTAGACTATAAAAGGATCCATTTAGATTTCCATACATAAAACTTATTTGGTTCCCTCTCTATACACATTGACCCTATACTCTTCTCTAATTATTTATCAGTTCTTCCTTTATTGTGGTTTGATTTCTTCTTCTTTTGTGGTAGAATCCTTGGTTATCCTTTCTTTTACTATAGCATGGACTTCTTTATGCTCTGCATAGGTTCCTTCCTTGCTACATTTCGATCAATGATCATGTTTTAGATGTTAGATTTAGGACAAACAACTGAGGGGGGGGTGAATTAGTTGTCCAAAACTTTCTTCCAATTAAACACTTAAATCCACTTTGTAATTCACTAGCATAATAATAAATCAATCATGGAAATACAATGCATTAAATCAAGAGCAGAAACACATTAACACATGAGACACCAAGATTTTGACATGGAAAACCCAGTTAAGGGAAAAACCATAGGGTGACTAACCCAAGATTGTATTCTTTGTTAGAAGAATAGAAAGAACCAAATGGCACATGCCAATTAGGGCTTACTGCCCGAGCACACTGCTCACAAGAGGCTCACTACCTACAGGAGACACACTGTCTACAGAATAATAAGTATTACATACTTAAACTAAAGAATAGCATCTTCACCATGCTTGAGTCAGTTCCATTTAAGCCCAAAACTTCTACTCTGCCTTTCACTCTTCTCCTCTCTACCACACTCTCATCTCCACAAGATGCTTTTGAAATGACTTTACAATTCCTTATTTATACAAGACATCAAGTTAGGAATAATCATCTAAGTCAGAAAAGATTACAGAGAAAATACATAAATACATCATACTAATTACAAAAGACTTCACAAGGATCAACACACTGTCGGCCACACAGATCTGAGACTTCAATCTTCTTCTAGGAGCACGCCAATCTTCACATAGCATCTTCAAGATCATCCGGTCGGCTAGACTTAGGAAGAACACCATCATCTGGAAGTAATTCTTCAATTACAAACTCAAACTCTAATGTAGACCATCAACATGAATTGGACACGATCCAAAGACCTCCACAAGCTTGCTTGAATCACCAAGAACATCCACACTACATCTGCTTACTGAATTCATTCTCTCCTTCATCTGGAACCTCAAGATCATAGTCTATCATCACTGTCATAATGGAATAGATGCTTGCGGACCTCCAGACCACAAACCAATTGAGTTGTCAATTCACATTGACCTACTAAACACTCCACAAAATCTGCAAAGTAAGATGTTGCATTTCTGGAGCTCACCGGACCTTTCTGTAACACTCTGTCACCTCTAAACTTCTACCAAAACCAGTTTCACTTAAGTGACCATAACTTCTTCAGATCTTCATGCGGACCTCTGAAATCTTTACTGGATCATCTTGAGACACATATCTGCAAACCCTTTTAAGCACATCCTCTGATCTTCATCTTATCTTGGATCTTTACCTCACTGTCTTCACTATTCTTCTCTATTCCAGATATGACTAATTTTCTCAATCTCCTCAGCAAATAGTTCATCCAATCCTTATCATTAATGCAACAGGAGTATGTTGACATCAATGACAACACCGGTTAGGCCCATACTTGCAACAATCTCCCCCTTTGTCATTGATGGCAACATATGATGTGAAAAACTATTTTAACCATCAAGACAAGAACTCTTCTTTATTGACACAACTCCCCTTATCAACAACGACCATTCACATGTCTTCTCTTTCTTTACTACTCCCCCTTTGATTAGCAACCACTTGTTTTTCACATGTCTTCTCTCCCCCTTTGACATCAATGGCAAAGGGCACATACTTACAACTCCAACACTTCAGAATCATACCAGCTGCTCCCCCTGAGTAGCAGCTCCCCATCATCAATCCAAACCACAAGATATGACTATGATATCCACTAGACTGATGCACATCAGTGCACCTTAGTTCATCACTGGAGGGGTAATAACCCCTAACTTTTCCCTGAGATACTCAAAAGAGTCCTTAGGTAGAGGTTTAGTAAAGATATCTGCAATCTGATCCTTGGAAGGCACAAACTCCAATCTGACCTCATTCTTGTTCACTTGCTTTCTCAAAAAGTGAAACTTGATGGATATATGTTTGGTCTTTGAATGCAACACCAGTTTCTTAGATATATTTATTGCACTTGAATTATCACAGAAGATTGTGATAGGATCCTCATACTCCACTCTGATGTCTCTTAGCATTTGCTTCATCCATAAAACTTGAGTGCAACTACCTGCTGCTGCAATATATTCTGCTTCGGTTGTGGACATAGATATTGCCTCTTATTTCTTGCTTAGCCAAGAAACCAATCTCTTCCCCAAAAAGAATGCTCCACCACTTGTACTCTTCCGGTCATCCACATCTCCTGCCCAATCTACATCTGTATATGCATGAAGAGAGAAATCATGATCTCTAGGATACCATAGACTATACTCAACTATCCCTTTTAGATATCTAAAAATCCTCTTGATTGCCATGACATGAGATTCTCTAGGATCAACTTGGAATCTAGTAACAAGACCAACAACATTCATAATGTCAGGTCTAGTTTGAGTGAGATAAAACAATCTTCCAATCATTGACCTGAACTTTTTCTAATCAGCCTTGGGAGAATCATCATCTTTGCTCAACTTACATCCGGTTGCCATGGGAGTACTCATTGGCTTTGAGTCTTCCATCCCAAATTTCTTCAACAATTCTTTCACATATTTGGTCTAAGAAATGAAGATTGCTTTCTTTGTTTGAATGATTTGCAGACCCAAGAAGAAATTCAATTCCCCAAGCATGGACATCTCAAATTCACTTTTCATTTGATTTGTAAAAGTTTTGCACATACTATCTCTTCCTCCAAAAATGATATCATCAACAAACACTTCAATTATCAAGATATTTTGATGATCAATTTTGAAATACAAATTACTGTTAGCAGTACCTTTGTTGAAACTAATATTCAAAAGATGCTTATCCAATCTTTCATACTAGGCTCTTGTGGCTTGCTTCAGTCCATACAGTGCTTTCTTTAACTTACAGACCATATCACCAAGATCAGACAATTGAAATCCATCCGGTTACTCAATGTATACTTCTTCTTCCAAGTCTCCATTCAGAAAGGCAGACTTGACATCCATCTGATATAATTTGAAGTCCTTGAAAGTAGCAAAAGCAAGAAATAATCTGACTGCTTCAATTCTTGCCACCAGAGCAAAAGTTTCTTTAAAATCAACTGCTTCTACTTGGGAGTAACCCTTGCAGACCAATCTGGCTTTGTTTCTGACTACTTCACCTTCTTCATTTAGGTCTGGGAACAAGATCCCATGTGTGATTCTTCTCAATTTGCATTAGCTATTCCTCCATTGCTTTAGTCCAGTTTTCATCATTGCAAGCTTCATTCATTGTCTTACGTTCAATTTTTGAAATCAGATAATACTCTTCTGAATCTTGAGCAATCCTTCTTCTTGTTTGTACCCCTTTGCTTTTATCACCTATGATCTAATCCTTAGAGTGATTCAGTCTTACATACCTAGGAACTTTGGGAGTTTCTTGCACTTCTGATTCTTGAACAGGCTCATTCAAACTCATCTCTTCTACTTGATTTACCGGATCAGTCTGAATCTGAATTTCAGAAGGGGCTTGGACTCCTTGAATTAGAACATCATTCAAATCATCTTCATCATATTCATAAAATCTTGAGGGTTTTTCAATCCCTTCATCAACCTTCACATTTGTACTTTCTATAATCTTTCTCAATCTCTTGTTATAACACTGGTATGCTTTGCTTTGAGTAGAATAACCCAAGAATATTCCTTCATCACTTCTAGCATCAAATTTTCCTAGATCTTCATCTCTTTTAATGTAACACTTGCTACCAAAGACTCTGAAATACTTCGCAGTAGGAGTGATGCCAAACCAGAGTTCATAAGGAGTCTTACCGGTATTGCTTCTGATTTGAACTCGATTAAGAGTGTAGACTGCAATGCTTACAACTTCTCTCTCCAGTAGATCCGAGGAACATTTGCTTCCAACATCATGGTTCTAGATACTTCTTGGATGGTCTGGTTCTTTCTTTCCACTACTCCATTCTGCTGTGGAGTCCTAGGAGTAGACAATTGTCTTCTTATTCCATGCTTCTCACAGAATTCTATGAACTCATCGGATGTGAATTCTCCACCTCTATTAGACCTCAAACATTTTATGCTCAATCTGGTTTCATTCTCCACCATAGCCTTGAATATCTTAAATTTCTCAAGAGCCTCTAATTTCTCCTTCAGAAAAGTTACCCACATCATCCGGGAGTAGTCATCAATTAATAGTATGAAGTATCTATCACCTTGTACACTTCTGATTCTTGCTGGACCACATAAATCAGTATGAACTAAGTCCAATAATCTGGTAGAAGACAGTTCCTTACTTTTGAATGTGACTCTGCTCTACTTACTTACTGACATTCTTATCACAAGCTATTAGTAGGTTTCACAAGTCTTGGAAGATCTCTTACAACCTGAGTGTTGCTTATCTTGATAATATTATCAAAATTTACATGACACATTCTCCTATGCCACAACCAACTCTGATCAATTTGAACAAATAAGCAACTTTTACCAGTACCAACCAATTGGAAGATATTACCTTTAGTTTGATTACCGGATGCAATCTCTGTTCTGGAACTTTCAAAGATCTTGCATTTTCCATTTTTGAATTAGAGATCATAGCCTTTGTCCACCAACTATCCAACACTGAGAAGATTGTGCTTCAATCCTTCGACATACAGTACATTACCAGTTTTGTTCTTTCCATCAAAAGAAATAGTTCCTCTACCTCTGATTCTACCATCAGAATTATTGCCAAATTTTACCACTCCTCCTTCATACCTTTCCAAATCTATGAACTTATTTTTGTCACCTGTCATATGGTGGGAGCATCCACTGTCAATGACCCAATCATCCTTTTCTTCAACTTGGGCAGCCAGAGTTCTTTCTACAACTTTATGATTGACAGATTCAGAGGGCATCGGATCTTCTTCCTTGATGGCAATAAACACCCAGTCACTTCTGGATTTGTTTCCTATTTCTGATTCATCATCTATTACTCCTTCATTATCATCATCTTCATGAACATAGTAACAATTCTTCTGGAACCTTGACTTGTTAGGGTTTGGCCTTGAAAATCTTTCCGGACACCTTGAGGCAAAATGACCAATCTTATTGCAGTGAAAACATTTAAAAGGTAATTTCCCTTCATACTTACCAGATCCTCTTGGCAGTCTTTTTGCAATAAGGGCTTCAAGTTGAGCAGCTTCTGCTTCATCTTCTTCTAGGTCTTTTCTTGATTTTTCATACCATGATAGTTTCCTTAAAGAGTTCTCCCCCGGATCAAACCTTTGTTTTCCTTTGACAAAGGCACTAGCTTTGAATGCAGATTCAGTCTTGGGAGGGGCATCACCAAACTCAATCAATTCAAATGCATCTAATTTGCCAACCAATTGATCTCTTGTAATACCTGAAATAGATCTGAATTCTTCAATAGCAACAACCTTGTACTTGTAAGAATTAGGAAGGGATATGAGAACTTTGCCAACAATCTCATCTTCATCCAAGACTCCACCAACACATCTAATGTCACAAACAAGCTCATTTACTCTTGGCATAAATGTAGTGATATTTTCATCTTCTCTCATCTTCAGATTTTCAAAATTTCCTTTCAGATTCTATAGCTTGGCACATTTAACATACTTGTCTTCTTCATGCAGAAGTTCTAGTTTTTCCCAAATCTGAAAAGTAGTTTGTAGGTCAACAACATTTGTCAGCTCTAAATCAGACAAGGCACTTAGAAGAGCTTCTTTAGTCCGCAGATTGTTTTCAACATCTGTGATTTCATCTACGGATTTCGGACCATTCTGTGGAGGAGTATACTTCTTTGAAGCCATGGTCCAATACTGCATTCCCATACATTTCAAGTGACATTGCATGCGACTCTTCCAAAGAGTAAAATTGGTTCCATCAAACTTCAGACTATCCTTCTTGTAGGATGACATCCTGGATTTCCCCAAGTGGTTAACCTCTTTTTAGAGGAACTTAGCTCTGATACCAATTGTTAGATTCAGGATAGACAACTGAGAGGGGGGTGAATATTTGTCCAAAACTTTCTTCCAATTAAACACTTAAATCCACTTTGTAATTTAGTAGCATAATAATAAATCAATCATGGAAATACAATGCATTAAATCAAGAGCAGAAACACATTAACACATGAGACACCAAGATTTTGACGTGGAAAACCCGGTAAAGGGAAAAACCACAGGGTGACTAAACCAAGATTGTATTCTCTGGTAGAAGAATAGAAAGAACCAAATGGCACATGCCAATTAGGGCTCACTACCTGAGCACACTGCTCACAAGAGGCTCACTGCCTACAGGAGATACACTATCTATAGAATAATAAGTATTACATACTTGAACAGAAGAATAGCATCTTCAACATGCTTGCGTCAATTCCATTTAAGCCCAAAACTTTTGCTTTGCCTTTCGCTCTACTCCTCTCTACCACACTCTCATCTCCACAAGATGCTTTTGAAATGACTTTACAATTCCTTATTTATACAAGACATCAACTTAGGAATAATCATCTAAGTCAGAAAACATTATAGAGTAAATACATAAATACATCATGACTAATTACAAAAGACTTCACGTGGATCAACACAATATCAGCCACAAAGATCTGAGACTTCAATCTTCTTCTAGGAGCACGCCAATCTTCACATAGCATCTTTAAGATCATCCACAGGATGTGTAACTCATCTGGTCGGCCAGACTTAGGAAGAACACCATCATCTAGAAGTAATTCTTCAATTAAAAACTCAAACTCTAATGCAGACCATCAACATGAACTGGACACGATCCAAAGACCTCCACAAGCTTGCCTGAATCACCAAGAACATCCACACTTCATCTGCTTGCTGAATTCATTCTCCTTCATTTGGAACCTCAAGAACACAGTCTGTCATCATTGTCATAATGGAATAGATACTTGTGGACTTCCAAACCATGAACCAATTGAGTTGTCAATTCACATTGACCTACTAAACACTCCACAAAATCCGCAGAGTAAGATGTTGCATTTCCGGAGCTCACTGGACCTTTCTGTAACACTCTGTCACCTTTGAACTTCTTCCAGAACTGGTTTCACTTAAGTGACCATAACTTCTTTAGATCTTCATGCGGACCTCTAAAATCTTTATTGGATCATCTTAAGACACATATCTACAAACCCTTTTAAGCGCATCCTCTGCTCTTCATCTTATCTTGGATCTTTACCTCACTGTCTTCACTGTTCTTCTTTGTTCTTGATATGACTAATTTTCTCAATCTACTCAGCAAACAGTTCATCTAATCCTTATCATTAATGTAGTAGAAGTATGTTGACATCAATGACAACACCGGTTAGGCCCATACTTGCAACATCAGATTCCTTACCATCTCTTCTAAAACCAAATTATCTGCATTGCTACTATCAATGAACAATTTGAAACACTTACTTCCTGATTTACACAAACCTTTCCCTTGCATCAGTTCCTTAGTTATTTTAGTCTACAACAAAACTCTCCTCATGATTTGTTGCAAGTATGAGGTTAACCAGTGTTGTCATTGATGTCAACATACTCATATTGCTTTGATGAGAAGGATTGGATGAGCTGTGAGCTGAGGATATTGAGAAAATTAGTCTCTATCCGGAACAGTGAAGAACAGTGATAAGAAGAAGGCAAAAGTACTGTATAGGTTGAGGATCAGAGGATGTGGATTAAAGGGTTTGTATATATGAGTCTTGAGATGTTCCAGTTAAGATTTCAGAGGTCCGCATAAAGCAATGAAGAAGTTATGGCTATTTGTGTGAAACCGGTTCCGACAGGTGTTCAGAGGTGACAGAGGGTCACAAAAAGGTCCGGTGTGATCCGGAATTGTATTCTCCTATTCTGTGGATTGGAAAGAGTGTTTGGGATGTCCTTGTGATGTGTCATCTTGATTTGTGTATAGTTTGGAGGTCTGGAAGTACCTTTTGCATTATGATAGTGGTGGTAGACTGTGTTCTTGAAGTTTCAGATGAAGAAGAAAAGAGATTCTGATAAGTCAAGGAAGTGCGGATGTACCTGGTCATTCAGACAAGCTTGTGAAGGTTCTTGGATCATGTGGAGGTTGTGTTGTCAGTCCGCATCAGTGGTAGAGCTCAGAATTGAAGATATTCTTCCGGATGAAGACGTTCTTGTTCAGTCTGGCTGATCGGATGTATTACACGTGTTGCGGATGATCTTGTAGGTGATTGCCGACTTAGATGGTTGTTCCTAAGTTGATGTATTGTATAAATAAGGGATTGTGAATTCATTTTGTAGTGTGTCTTGTGATGATGAGTGTGTGGTAGTGAAGAAGAGCGTGAAAAGCAGAGCAAAAGGTTTGGGCGTAAATGGAACTGATCCAGGCATGGTAAAGATGTCATTCTCCAGTTCAAGTTTGTGATTCTTATCACTTTGTAGACAATGTGTCTCTTTGTAGGCAGTGTGCCTCCTTGTGAGCAGTGTGCTCAAGTAGTGAGCCCTGATTGGCATGTGCCATCCATTTTTCTTATTCTTCTAACAGAGAATAATCCTTGGGTTAATCACCCCGTGGTTTTTCCCTTAACCAAGTTTTCCACGTCAAAATCTTGGTGTTCAATGTGTTGATGTTTATCTGCTCCTATGTTTATGCTTTTTCTTTCATGAACGGTTAACTGATATGCTGTTATCTAATAAAGAAGAATCAAGTGTTTAAAGTAGAAGAAAGTTTTTATACAACTGATTCACCCCCCCTCTCAGTTGTGTGCCCTAGATCTAACAATTGGTATTAGAGCCAAGTTCCTCTAAAAGGAGCTTAACCGCTTGAGGAGATCCAGGATGTCGTCATACAAGAAGGATAGTCCGAAGTTCGATGGAACCAACTTCTCTCTGGAAAGGTCGCATGAAATGTCATTTGGAGTGTATGGGAAAAGCATACTTGTCCATGGTCACAAAACCATATGTACCTCCACAGGGTGGTCTGACAACTCTGAATGAAATTACAGATGCTGAAAACAATCTGTGGACCAAAGAAGCTCTTCTAAGCGCATTGAATGACTCAGAACTCTCAAATGTTATTGACCTACCTACTGCATATGAGATTTGGGTTAAACTAGAACTTCTACATGAAGGAGATGAGTTTGTCAAGAGTGCAAGTTTGCAAAGTCTCAAAGGGAAATTTGAAAGATTGAAAATGAGAGATGATGAAAATATCACTACCTTTATGCCAAGAGTAAATGAGCTGGTGTGTGGAATCAGGAATGCTGGAGGAGTTTTGGATGAAAATGAAATTGTTTGCAAAATTCTCAGATCCCTTCCTGCTGCCTACAAAATCAAGGTTGCTGCCATTGATGAATTCAGAGCCCATACAACTATCACAAGAGAGCAATTGGCTGGCAAACTGGCTGCTTTTGAAATGATTGAGTTTGGAGATGATCCCCCCAAGACTGAATCTGCATTCAAAGCCAGTGCCTATGTGAAAGGCAAACAAAGATTTGATCCGAGAGAAAACTCTTCAAGGAAGCTATCATGGTATGATCAGGCAAGGAAAGACAGAAGAGGAAGAAGCAGAAACAACTCATCTTGAAGCCCTCATTGCAAAAAGATTGCCAAGAGGATCCGGTAAGTATGAAGGAAAGTTACCTTTTAAGTGCTTCAACTGCAATAAGATTGGTCATTTTGCCTCAAGATGTCCGGAAAGAACTACAAGATCAAATTCTAACAGACAAAGGTTCTAAAAGAACTGTTATTATGTTCATGAAGAAGATGATAATGAAGGTGTAGCAGATGATGAATCAGAAATAGGAAACAGATCCAGAAATGAATGGGTGTTTATTGCCATCAAGGAAGAAGATCCAATATCCTCTGAATCTGTCAATCATAAGGTTGTGGAAAGAGCTTTGGCTGCTCAAGTTGAAGAAAAGGATGATTGGGTTATTGACAGTGGATGTTCTCACCATATGACAGGTGACAAGAACAAGTTCTTAGATTTGGAAAGGTATGAAGGAGGAATGGTAAAATTTGGTGATAATTCTGCTGGCAGAATTAGAGGTAGGGGAACTATTTCTTTTGATGGAAAAAGTAAAACTGGTAATGTGCTGTATGTTGAAGGTTTGAAGCATAATCTTCTCAATGTTGGTCAGTTAGTAGACAAAGGTTATGATCTCCGGTTCAAGAATGGAAGATGCAGGATCTTTGAAAGCTCTAAAACTAAGATTGCATCCGGTACTCAAACAAAAGGTAATATCTTTCATCTAGTTGGTTCTAATAAAAGCTGTTTATTTGTTTAAGTTGATCAGAGTTGGTTATGGCATAGAAGGATGTGTCATGTGAATTTTGACAACATCATCAAGATAAGCAATACTCAGGCTATAAGAGATCTTCCAAAATTGGTGAAACCTACAAATAGCTTGTGCAAAGAATGTCAGCTAAGTAAATAGAGCAGAGTCTCTTTCAAAAGCAAGGATCAGTCGTCTACCAGATTATTGGAATTAGTTCATACTGATCTATGTGGTCCGACAAGAATCCAGAGTATGCAAGGAGATAGATATTTCATGTTATTGATTGATGACCACTACCGGATGATGTGGGTTACCTTTCTAAAAGAGAAATCAAAAGCTCTTGAGAAGTTCAAAATCTTCAAAGCTATGGTAGAGAATCAAACTGGATTGAAACTGAAATGTCTGAGGTCTGATAGAGGTGGTGAATTCACATCCGGTGAATTCATAAATTTTTGTGAAAAGCATGGTATAAAGAGATAGCTGTCTGCTCCTAGGACCCCACAGCAGAATGGAGTAGTTGAGAGAAAGAACCAGACCATCCAGGAAGCATCTAGGACAATGATGATGGAAGCAAATGTTCCTCAGATGTTTTGGAGAGAAGCTGTCAGTACTGTAGTCTACACTCTCAATCAAGTTAAAATCAGAAGCAATATCGGTAAGACTCCTTATGAACTTTGGTTTGGTATAACTCCTACTGTGAGATATTTCAGAGTATTTGGTAGCAAATGTTACATCAAAAGAGATGAAGATCTAGGAAAGTTTGATGCTAGAAGTGATGAAGGAATTTTCTTGGGTTACTCTACTCAAAGCAAAGCATACCGGTGTTACAACAAGAGACTGAGAAAGATAATAGAAAGTACAAATGTGAAGGTTGATGAAGGAGTTGAGAAGCCTTCAAGATTTTATGAATATGATGAAGATGATCAGAATGATTCTCTGGTTCAAGGAGTTCAATCCTCCTCTAAAATTCAGATTCAGACTGATCTAGTAAATCAGGAAGAAGAGGTTTGTCTGAATGAGCCTGATCAGGAAACAGTAATGCAAGAAACTCCCAAAGTTCCAAGGTATGTAACTCTAAACCACTCTGAAGATCAGATCATAGGTGACAAAAGCAAAGGGGTACAAACAAGGAGGAGAATTGCTCAAAATTCAAATGAATACTGTCTGATTTCAAAGATTAAACCTAAGACAATTAATGAAGCTTGCAATGATGAAAATTGGACCAAAGCAATGGAGGAAGAGTTGATGCAAATTGAGAAAAATCACACTTGGGATCTTGTTCCCAGACCTAGAGACAAAAATGTGATTGGAACCAAATGGGTCTTTCAGAACAAACTAAATGAAGTTGGTGAAGTAATCAGAAACAAAGCCAGATTGGTCTGCAAAGGCTACTCTCAAATAGAAGGAATTGATTTTGAAGAAACATTTGCTCCGGTGGCAAGAATTGAAGCTATCAGACTATTTCTTGCATTTGTTGCCTTCAAAGATTTCAAAGTGTATCAGATGGATGTCAAATCTGCTTTCCTGAATGGTGACTTGGAAGAAGAGGTATACATTGAACAACCATATGGATTTCAGTTATCAGAGCATGGTGATATGGTTTGCAAATTAAAAAAGGCACTGTAAGGTCTAAAGCAAGCTCCAAGAGCATGGTATGAGAGGTTGGACAAACATCTTTTGAAGATTGATTTCAACAAAGGTACTGCTGACAGTAATTTGTATTTCAAAATTGATCAAGAAAACATTTTGATTGTTGAAGTATTTGTGGATGATATCATTTTTGGAGGGAGAGATAGTATGTGTAAAACTTTTGCAAATCAAATGAAAAGTGAGTTTGAGATGTCCATGCTTGGTGAAATGAATTTCTTCTTGGGTCTGCAAATTACTCAAACAAAGAAAGGGATCTTCATTTCTCAGACCAAATATGCAAAAGAATTATTAAGGAAATTTGGGATGGAAGATTCAAAACCAATGAATACTCCCATGGCAACCGGATGCAAGTTGAGAAAAGATGATGACTCTCCTAAGGCAGACTAGACAAAGTACATATCAATGATTGGTGGATTGTTGTATCTCACTCAGACTAGACCAGATATAATGTAGGCTGTTGGTCTTGTGGCAAGATTCTAGGCTGATCCCAGAGAATCTCATGTCATGGCAATCAAAAAAAATTTTAGATACCTAAAAGGGACAGTGGAGTATGGTTTGTGGTATCCTAGAGATCAGGATTTTTCTCTTCATGCATATACAAATGCAGATTGGGCAGGAGATGTGGATGATAGGAAGAGTACAAGTGGAGGAGCATTCTTTTTGGGAAAAAGGTTGGTTTCTTGGCTAAGCAAGAAATAAGAGGCAATATCTCTGTCTACAACTGAAGCAGAATACATTGCTGCAGCAGGTAGTTGCACTCAAATTTTATGGATGTAGCAAATGCTAAGAGACATTAAAGTAGAATATGAGGAGCCTATCACAATTTTCTGTGACAATTCAAGTGCAATAAATATTTCTAAGAATCTGGTGTTGCATTCTAAGACCAAGCACATATCTATCAAGTTTCATTTTCTGAGAGAGCAAGTGAACAAGGATGAAGTCAGATTGGAGTATGTACCTTCAAAGGATCAGATTGCAGATATCTTTACTAAACCTCTTCCCAAGGATTCTTTTGAGCATCTCAGGGAGAAGTTAGAAGTCATGGCCCCTCCGGTGATGAACTAGGATGCACTGATGTGCATCAGTCTGGTGGATTTCACAGTCATATCCTGTGATCCAGACTGGTGATGGGGAGCTGCCACTCAAGGGGAGCAGCTAGTATGATTCTGAGGTGTTGAAATTGCAAGCATGAGCCCTTTGCCATTGATGTCAAAGGGGGAGAGAAGACATGTGAAAAAAAAGTGGCTGTTGATCAAAGGGGGAGCAGTACAGAAAGAGAAGACATGTGAAGAGTTGTTGCTGATAGGGGGAGCTGTGACAGAAAGGAGTAAGTTCTTGTCTTGATGGTTTTTCACATCATATGTTGCCATCAATGACAAAGGGGGAGATTGTTGCAAGTATGAGGTTAACCAGTGTTGTCATTGATGTCAACATACTCATATTGCTTTGATGAGAAGGATTGGATGAGCTGTGAGCTGAGGATATTGAGAAAATTAGTCTCTATCTGGAACAGTGAAGAACAGTGATAAGAAGAAGGCAAAAGTACTGTATAGGTTG
Source organism: Cunninghamia lanceolata (assembly GCA_027924645.1). Classification (NCBI taxonomy): domain Eukaryota; kingdom Viridiplantae; phylum Streptophyta; class Pinopsida; order Cupressales; family Cupressaceae; genus Cunninghamia; species Cunninghamia lanceolata. The sequence continues at coordinate 21,850,568 of BSBN01000090.1, read as the reverse complement.
AGGATCAGAGGATGCGGATTAAAGGGTTTGTATATATGAGTCTTGAGATGTTCCAGTTAAGATTTCAGAGGTCCGCATAAAGCAATGAAGAAGTTATGGTTGTTTGTGTGAAACTAGTTTTGGCAGGTGTTCAGAGGTGACAGAGGGTCACAAAAAGGTCCGGTGTGATCCAGAATTGTATTCTCCTATTCTGCAGATTGGAAAGAGTGTTTGGGATGTCCTTGTGATGTCTCATCTCAATTTGTATATAGTTTGGAGGTCCAGAAGTACCTTTTGCATTATGACAGTGGTGGTAGACTGTGTTCTTGAAGTTTCGGATGAAGAAGAAAAGAGATTCTGATAAGTCAAGGAAGTGTGGATGTACCTGGTCATTTAGACAAGCTTGTGAAGGTTCTTGGATCATGTGGAGGTTGTGTTGTCGGTCCGCATCAATGGTAGAGCCCAGAATTGAAGATATTCTTCCAGATGAAGATATTCTTGTTCAGTCTAGCCGACCGGATGTATTACACGTGTTGCCGATGATCTTGTAGGTGATTGCTGACTTAGATGGTTGTTCCTAAGTCAATGTATTGTATAAATAAGGGATTGTGAATTCATTTTGTAGTGTGTCTTGTGATGATGAGTGTGTGGTAGTGAAGAAGAGCGTGAAAAGCAGAGCAAAAGGTTTGGGTGTAAATGGAACTAATCCAGGCATGGTAAAGATGTCATTCTCCAATTCAAGTTTGTGATTCTTATCACTTTGTAGACAATGTGTCTCTTTGTAGGCAGTGTGCGTCCTTGTGAGTAGTGTGCTCAGGCAGTGAGCCCTGATTAGCATGTGCCATCCATTTTTCTTATTCTTCTAATAGAGAATAATCCTTGGGTTAATCACCCTGTGGTTTTTCCCTTAACCAAGTTTTCCACGTCAAAATCTTGGTGTTCAATGTGTTGATGTTTATCTGCTCCTGTGTTTATGCTTTTACTTTCATGAACGGTTAACTAATATGCTGTTATCTAATAAAGAAGAATCAAGTGTTTAAAGTAGAAGCAAGTTTTTATACAACTGATTCACCCCCCCCTCTCAGTTGTGTGCAATAAGGGATACAACTTTTATTTTATAGGGCAATTAAAAAATGTTTGTGTTAAAATTCCCCTCATCCAAGCTATCAAGGATGTACCCATATATACCAATGCTATAAGGGAATTGTGCCTTAAGAAACTAGGAAGGAAAAGGAAAGATCCTTAGATAATACATGTTATAGGACAACTTGTTGATATCATGTTAGGTAACTTGGCTATCCCAAAATATGTAAATCCTGGAAGCCTTGTGGTTGATGTAAACATCAATGGCACCCTTATCAAAAACACCTTGATTAACCTAGGTGCAACCATTAATGTAATGACAAAGGAAACAATGAATAACCTTCAGCTGGATAACCTAAGATCTACTCCAATAGTATTACAATTGGCAGATAGGTGCACTGTCAAATAAGAGGTGGTTATTGAAGATCTTGTGATTACATTGGATTCATGGGAATACCCTGCAGACTTTATGGTCTTATAGCCCAAGGCCAGTCTAAGAGGATATCCACTCATCCTAGGGAGGCCCTGGTTGGCAAAAATAGATGCCTTGATTAGATGTAGGTTAGAGAATATTATAATTTCCAATGGGAATATAACAAAGGAATTGGTCCTTTATCCACCTGCACAGCCTTTTACTGATATAAAGCAAACTATTTGGCTGGATCTAGAGGATACTGACCCACATTTTCTTTAGACATTAATGACAATTGAATGAGGCCCATTATTGGATATCCAAGATGAAGATGAAATACTTTCTAATGTCATACAAAACAATTATGGGATGGACCTGCAGTAAGACCCATGTCTAGTATGTCTAACTTTCCCACTGCACAATATTCTACCTACAATCAACACACCCGCATATGCTTCCACCAACAATATGTTTCATCATTTTCTACCCCATAGTTTTAGCCTCAATTTATCAAGAATGGATATTGCCTCTATCATGGCCTTTGCAACACCAGTTGACATTACACCAGGAAGGACACTTAACATCAATAGTGAATTGACATTTGTCCAGAAGACTGAACTGATAAAAATGTTGTAAACTCACAAGACAACATTTGCATGGGACTATCATGATATGATGGGAATTGACCCTAACCTCTACATGCATAGGATATACATTAATGAGGGGTGGAGACCAGTTAGGTAGCCTCAAAGAAGGATGAACCCTGTAGTGAGAGACATAGTGAAGAATGAATTACAAAAATTACTGGATGCAGGATTCATATAGCCAATATCAGATAGACAATGGGTATCCCCACTAGTCATAGCACCAAAGAAGGGAGGTAAGTGGCAAGTTTGTGTAGACTACATAGAATTAAATTCTACCACTAGGAAAGATCATTTCCCTCTTCATTTCATTGACCAGGTACTAGACTCCTTGGCTGGGAAAAAGTATATGTCTTTCCTTGATGGATTCAGTGGGTATAACTAGACCAAAGTAGCCCTTGAGGACCAAAATAAGACCACATTCACATGCCCATGGGGGACATATGCCTATTCAATCCTTCCATTTAGGCTCTGCAACACACCTGCTGCTTTCTAGAGGGTTTTTTAAGCATCTTTGCTGACCTTGCCCATTAATCTATGGAAGTATATATGGATGATTTTATCACTTATTGAGATTCTCAAGATGAGGAGCTGAAAAACCTTGAAAAAGTACTCCAGAGATGTCAAGATCATAACCTATCCCTTAGTCATGAAAAATGTTTCATGATGATACAAGGAGTAGTGCTTGGCCACTTTGTGTCCAAGGTAGGCATTCAAGTGGATCGACACAAAATTGAAATCATTTCAACATTGCCTATTCCTAAAAAATAGAAATATGTTAGAAGCTTTCTCAGTCATGCAAGGTACTATAGGAGATCTATAAATGACTTTAGCAAGATAGATGCCCCTTTGTTTGTCTTACTATCTAAAGATACATAATTTCAGTGGACAACTAACTGTCAGACATCCTTTGACAATCTCAAAGAGTCATTAACAAAGATACTTGTACTTAGAAGACCTAATTGGTTAGTACCTTTCCATATACATATAGATGCTTCTGACTTTGCTGTGGGGGTTGTGTTAGGACATAAGGAAGGAAATTTGGAGTATGCAATTTACTACATCAGTAAGAATCTACAAGGTGCTAAACTTAACTATACCGTCATTGAGAAAGAAATGTTAGCTATTATTTATGCAATCAATAAGTTTAGGCATTATATCACTGGGTATCCTATTTTTATTCATACTAACCATGTAGTAATAAGATACCTAATGAACAAAACAGTGGTAAGTGGTAGATTAATTAGATGGTTATTGCTACTTTAGGAATTTGATATCACCATTGTGGACAAGTCTGGGAAGGCCAATGTTGTTGTTGACTTCCTCTCCAGGCTACCTACTTGTAATGAGGACCCAATTATTGATGATTATTTTCCAAATGAGCACTTATTTGCATTGACTATACAAACTCCTTAGTATGCAGATATAGCAATGAATTATCTAGTTATAGGAAAAACACCTCCACACCTCTCACCAAGGGAGAGGTGCCACCTAGTGGAATGCAACTTTCCTTATTCTTGGGTGGATGGTTACCTCTTCTACACAGGTTCTGATCATATCATGCGAAGATGTATTAGGGAGGATGAAGTATATGACATTCTCAAGGCATGTCATGATGAACCCTGTGTTCCAAGTATGGGCCTAATCGGTGTTGTCATTGATGTCAACATACTCCTATTGCATTAATGATAAGGATTGGATGAGCTGTATGCTGAGGATATTGAGAAAATTAGTCCTACCAGGAATAGAGAAAAACAACGAAGACAGTGAGGTAAAGATCCTAGCTAAGATAAAGATCAGAGGATACGCATCAAAGGGTTTGTAGATATGTGTCTTAAGATGATCCAAGAAAGATTTCAGAGGTCTACATGAAGATCTGAAGAAGTTATGGCCACTAAAGTAAAACTAGTTTTGACAGATGTTCAAAGGTGACAGAGTGACACAGATAGGTCCGGTGAGCTCCGTAAATGCAATTTCTTGTTCTGCGGATTTGGTGGAGTGTTTAAGAAGTCAATGTGAATTGACAACTCAATTGGTTCATGGTCTGGAGGTGCGCAAGCATCTATTCCAATATGACAGTGATGACAGACTGTGCTCTTGAGGTTCTGGATGAAGGAGAGAATGATTTCAGTAAGTAGAAGTAGTGTGGATGTTCTTGGTAATTTAGGCAAGCTTGTGGAGGTCTCTGGATTGTGTCCAGTGTGTGTTGGTGGTCTGCATTGAAGATTGAGCTCATAATTGAAGAATTACTTTCAGATGATGATGTTCTTCCTAAGTCTGGTTGACCGGATGAGTTACACATCCTACAGATAATCTTGAAGATGTTTTGTGAAGAATGGCGTGTTCCTAAAGGAAGATTGAAGTCTCATATCTATGTGGCTGATAGTGTGTTGATCCATGTGAAGTATTTTTGTAATTAGTCATGTTGTAGTTATGTATTTGTTCTGTAATGTATGCTGACTTGGATGATTATCCCTAAGTCAATGTCTTGTATAAATAAGGAGTTGTCAAGTCATTTCAAATGCATCTTGTGAAGATGAGAGTGTGGTAGAGAGGAGCAGAGTGAAAGGTAGAGCAGAAGTATTGGGCTTAAATGGAACTGACTCAGGTATGGTGAAGATGCTATTCTTCAATTCAAGTATGTAATACTTATTATTCTATAGACAGTGTGTCTCCTGTACGCAGTGGGCCTCTTGTGAGCAGTGTGCTCGGGCAGTGAGCCCTAATTGGCATGTGCCATTTTGTTCTTCCTATTCTTTTAATAGAGAATACAATCTTGGGTTAGTCACCCCGTGGTTTTTCCCTTAACTAGGTTTTCCACGTTAAAAATCTTGGTGTCATATGTGTTAATGTGTTTTTGCTCTTGAATTGTTGCATTATGTTTCCATGATTGATTTATTATTATGTTGCTGAATTAAGAAAAGGATTTAAGTGATTAATTGGAAGAATGTTTTGGACAACTGATTCACCCCTCCTCTCAGTTGTCTGTCCTAAATCTAACAATTGGTATCAGAGCTAAGTTCCTCTAAAAGAGATTAACTACTTGAGGAGATCTAGGATGTCATCCTACAAGAAGGATAGTCTGAGGTTTGATGGAACCAATTTCACTCTTTGAAAAAGTCGCATGGAATGCCACTTGCAATGTATGGGAATGCAGTATTGGATCATGGCTTCAAAGAAGTATGTTCCTCCACAGAATGGTCTGAGTACCATAGATGAAATCAGAGATGCTGAAAATAATCTGCGGACTAAAAAGCTCTTCTAAGTGCCTTATCTGATTCAAAGATGACAAATGTTATTGATCTAAAAACTGCATATGAGATTTGGCAAAAACTGGAACTACTGAATGGAGACAAGTATGTTAAATGTGCCAAGCTATAGAGTCTGAAAGGAAAATTTGAAAACCTGAAGATGAGAGAAGATGAAAATATCACTACATTTATGCCAAGAGTAAATGAGCTTGTTTGTGGCATTAGATGTGCTAGTGGAATCTTGGATGAAGATGAGATTGTTGCCAAAGTTCTCAGAAACTGTAAGCACTGCACTCTATACTCTTAATCAAGTACAAATCAAAAGCAATACTGGTAAGACTCCTTATGAACTCTGGTTTGGCATCACTCCCACTATGAAGTATTTTAGAGTCTTTGGTAGCAAATGTTACATTAAAAGAGATGAATATCTAGGCAAATTTGATGCTAAAAGTGATGAAGGAATATTCTTGGGTTATTCTACTCAAAGCAAAGCATACTAGTGTTATAACAAGAGATTGAGAAAGATTATAGAAAGTACAAATGTAAAGGTTGATGAATGTATTGAAAAACCCTCAAGATTTTATGAATATGATGAAGATGATTAGAATGCTGTTTTGATCCAAGGAGTCCAAGCCCCTTCTGAAATTCAGATTCAGACTGATCTGGTGAATCATCAAGAAGAGATAAGTTTGAATGAACTTGTGCAAGAAATAGAAGTGCAAGAAAGTCCCAAAATTCCCAGGTATGTAAAACTAAATCACTTTGAAGACCAGATCATAGGTGATAAAAGCAAAGGTGTTCAAACAAGAAGAAAGATTGCTCAAGACTCAGAAGAGTATTGTCTAATTTCAAAGATTGAACCAAAGACAGTGAATGAAGCATACAATGATGAAAGTTGGACTAAAGCAATGGAGGAAGAGCTGATGCAAATTGAGAAAAACCACACTTGGGATCTTGTTCCCAGACCTAGAAACAAGAATGTGATTGGAACCAAATGGGTCCTCCAGAACAAGCTGAATGAAGTTGGTGAAGTAGTCAGAAACAAAGCCAGGTTGGTCTGCAAGGGTTACTCTCAAGTAGAAGGAGTTGATTTTGAAGAAACTTTTGCTCCAATGGCAAGAATTGAAGTAGTTAGGTTATTTCTTGCCTTTGCTGCCTTTAAGGACTTCAAAATATATCAGATGGATGTCAAGTCTACCTTCCTAAATGGTGACTTGGAAGAAGAAGTATACATTGAGCAACTGGATGGATTTCAATTGTCTGATCATAGTGATATGGTCTGCAAGTTGAAGAAAGCACTAAATGGACTTAAACAAGACCCACGAGTGTGGTATGAAAGACTAGATAAGCATCTTTTGAAGATTGGTTTCAACAAAGGTACTGCTGACAGTAACTTGTACTTCAAAATTGATCATGAAAATATCTTGATTATTGAAGTATTTGTTGATGATATCATTTTTGGAGGAAGAGACAGTATGTGCAAAACTTTTGCAAATCAAATGAAAAGTGAATTTGAGATGTCCATGTTTGGGGAAATGAATTTCTTCTTGGGTCTACAAATCATTCAAACAAAGAAAGGAATCTTCATTTCTCAGACCAAATATGCGAAAGAATTGTTGAAGAAATTTGGAATGGAAGACTCAAAACCAATGAGTACTCCCATGGAAACTGGATGTAAATTGAGAAAAGATGATGACTCTCCTAATGCTGATCAGAAAAAGTACAGGTCAATCATTGGAGGATTATTGTATCTCACTCAAACTAGACCTGACATTATGAATGCTGTTGGTCTTGTTGCTAGATTCCAAGCTGATCCTAGAGAATCTCATGTCATGGCAATCAAGAGGATTTTTAGATATCTAAAAGGGACAGTTGAGTATGGTTTGTGGTATCCTAGAGATCATGATTTCTCTCTTCATGCATATATAGATGCAGATTGGGCAAGAGATGTGGATGACCAGAAGAGTACCAGTGGTGGAGCATTCTTTTTGGGGAAGAGATTGGTTTCTTGGATGAGCAAGAAACAAGAGGCAATATCTCTGTCCACTGTAGAAGTAGAATATATTACAGCAGCAGGTAGTTGTACTCAAGTATTGTGGATGAAGCAAATGCTAAGAGATATCAGAGTGGAGTATGAGGAACCGATCACAATCTTCTGTGATAATTCAAGTACAATAAACATATCAAAAAATCTGGTGTTGCATTCAAAGACTAAACATATATCCATCAAGTTTCACTTTTTGAGAGAGCAAGTGAACAAGAATGAAGTCAGATTGGAGTTTGTGCCTTCCAAGGATCAGATTGTAGATATTTTTACTAAACCTTTACCTAAGGACTCTTTTGAGTATCTCAGGGAGAAGTTAGGGGTTATTACCCCTCTGGTTCTAAATTAAGGTGCACTGATGTGCATAAGTCCGGTGGATCTCATAGTCATATCTTGTGGTCCGGATTGATGTTTGGGAAGCTGCTACTCAGGGGGAGCAGCTGGTATGATTATGAAGTAATGCAAGTATGTGTCCTTTGCCATTGATATCAAAGGGGGAGAGAAGACATGTGAAAAACAAGTGGTTGTTGATCAAAGGGGAGCAGTAAAGGAAGAGAAGACATGTGAATGGTTGTTGTTGATAGGGGGAGTTGTGTCAGTGAGGAGAAGTTCTTGTTTTGATGGTTAAAATAGTTTTTCACATTATATCTTGCCATCAATGACAAGGGGGAGATTGTTGCAAGTATGGGCCTAACCGGTGTTATCATTGATGTCAACATACTCCTGTTGCATTAATGATAAGGATTGGATGAGCTATATGCTAAGGATATTGTGAAAATTAGTGCTATCAGTAACATAGAAGAACACTGAAGACAGTGAGGTAAAGATCCCAGCTAAGATGAAGATCAGAGGATGCGCATCAAAGGGTTTGTAGATATGTGTCTTAAGATGATCTAGTAAAGATTTTAGAGGTCCACATGAGGATCTGAAGAAGTTATGGTGACTTAAGTAAAACTGGTTCTGACAGATGTTTAGAGGTGACAGAGTGACACAAATAGGTCCGGTGAGCTCCAAAAATGCAATATCTTGTTTTGCGAATTTGGTGGACTGTTTAAAAAGTTAATGTGAATTGACAACTCAATTGGTTCGTGGTCTAGAGGTGCGCAAGCATCTATTCCAATATGACAGTGATGACAGACTGTGTTCTTGAGGTTCTAGATGAAGGAGAGAATGATTTCAGTAAGCAGAAGTAGTGTGGATGTTCTTGGTGATTTAGGCAAGCTTGTGGAGGTCTTTGGATTGTGTCCAGTACGTGTTGGTGGTCTGCATTAAAGATTGAGCTTGTAATTGAAGAATTACTTTCGGATGATGATGTTCTTCCTAAGTCTGGCCAACCGGATGAGTTACACATCCTGCGGATGATCTTAAAGATGTTATGTGAAGAATAGTGTGTTCCTAAAGGAAGATTGAAGTCTCATATTTGTGTGGCCAATAGTGTGTTGATCCGCGTGAAGTCTTTTTGTAATTAGTCATGTTGTAGTTATGTATTTGCTCTGTAATGTATGCTGACTTGGATGATTATCCCTAAGTCGATGTCTTGTATAAATAAGGAGTTGTAAAGTCATTTCAAATGCATCTTGTGAAGATGAGAGTGTGGTAGAGAGGAGCAGAGTGAAAGGTAGAGCAAAAGTATTGGGCTTAAATGGAACTGACTCAGGCATGGTGAAGATGCTATTCTTTAGTTCAAGTATGTAATACTTATTATTCTGTAGACAGTGTGTCTCTTGTAGGCAGTGGGCCTCTTGTGAGCAGTGTGCTCGGGCAGTGAGCCCTAATTGGCATGTGCCATTTTGTTCTTCCTATTCTTTTAATAGAGAATACAATATTGGGTTAGTCACCCTGTGGTTTTTCCCTTAACTGGGTTTTCCACGTTAAAAATCTTGGTGTCATATGTGTTAATGTGTTTCTGCTTTTGAATTGTTGCATTATGTTTCTATGATTGATTTATTATTATGCTACTAAATTAAGAAAAGGATTTAAGTGATTAATTGGAAGAATGTTTTGGACAACTGATTCACCCCCTCCTCTCAATTGTCTATCCTAAATCTAACACCCTGTGGTGGACACTTTGCAGCTAAGAGGATAGTAGTCAAGATCTTGAATACTATATACTATTGGCCAACCTTGCACAAAGATACAACTCTCTATACAAGAAGATGTGACTACTGTCAAAGGATGGGGAGACCTACAAGAAGTGATGAAATGCCTCTACAACCACAATTGGTGGTCACACCATTTGACAAATGGGGCATCAAGATTTTATTGGGCCATTGATCCTCCATCTAATAACAAACAAAATATACTTGTTTGCACTGATTATCTCACAAAATGGGTAGAGGTGAAAGCTTTGACAGTGGCCAGAGATAGTAAGGTTGTTACATTCCTTTGTGAGGAAATATTTACAAGGTATGGTGTCCCAAGAGAAATAGTAATAGATCAAGGACCACAATTTACATCAGCACTAATTGCTAGCCTTATTCAGGAATATGAAATCAGACATAAAAAGTCCACTCCCTATTATCCACAGTCAAATGGCTAGGTTTGGGTCACAAACATGGAGGTTGAGGCAATATTGACAAAGATAGTTGCATTGCAAAAGAAATATTGGGCAGCAAGACTCTTTGAAGCAGTTTGGGCATATAGAACTACATAGAAGACAACAACATGGTACATGCCTTATGAGCTAGTTTATGAAAAGAAAGTTGTCCTTCCTATTGAGTTTGAATACAAAACATTGATAACTATTGTACAAGGTGGGATGAAACTATCAACATCTCAAAAGGAAAGGTTGCACTAGCTTAATGCCTTGGAAGAATTAAGGATGGAAGTAGTTTGTCACACTGAAATAGTGCAAAAATAGAGAATAAAATGGCATGATCAGTATATCAAGACCAAGGACTTTCAGGTAGGTGATTGGGCACTCCTCTATGACTCCAGGTATAAAGATCATAAGGGCAAATTGTAGACCAGATGGTTAGGCTCTTATGAAATCAAGGAAGTTTTTGCCAATGGTACAGTCCAATTAACCACAATTGACCCAGTTAGATTCTCACTAATGGTTAATGGACACAAATTGAAATTGTATAAGAAGCCTTTGAATAAAGCTACATTCCTACAACAATCAAGGGAAGATATGGATAAAAAAGTTCCATAGCAACCTACCTTAGATGAGGCTTGTAGCCAAGTTGCAGATGATCACAATATTCTAGCAACAGATCAAGATACTGGCTTGACTGAGATACCACATCAGGTTTGAGTTCTATGCACTTTGTACATAAATAAAACATACTAAAAAAATAAAAAATACAATAAAAAAACACAAAACAAAATAAAGGAGATTCACCACAACAAATAATTCACTCAGAGTTCAAGCTCTATTAGCTCACCTCCCATTATCCAATTGATCTTTCCTTTAGCCGTCAAAAACTTCACTGAAGGGACCTGTGGCCAAAGGCTCTCTGCTGTTTCATGGGACCTGTACATTTCCACTTGTAGCAACTGCACTGGTCGTCATTCCCATGGGACCTGTAGCCATTGCACCCACAACCACAACACATGGGACGTATTCATTTCATGTTTTGATTGCATGCATGTAGCCACTCCTGCCTGCAACACCTTTTCTCATGGCATCTGCATGCTACCATCTTCCGCTATAACTTGTTCTTCCTACTACGTGTCGCACTACCAATGAACACTCCATCCACACACTTCAACATCTCATCAATGTGATTTGCTTTGGCTCATTCGTCAAGCACATCAACTCCAACTGCCATGTCATCATATTTCCATGCAACATTTACAATTTAGACATTATGTCAAAGGTATTTATCTATCTATTTCTTTAATTAACATTTATTACTTCTTATTCACACATCATTATTTTTATATCTTATATCCATTCGACTTGCTTTGACCCAATTCTTCCGTACACTTACCCTATCTTCTCATTTGAGGAAAAATGACCCATAGTTGGGGGATATTGCATACATAGGAATTATTTTACATACATTCAAATCTCTTAAATCTTATCCTTCATAATTATGACTATCTGCCACATAACATATAAGCTGCAGAATAGCAACTGGTAAGAAGTGTCTGGTAAGAAGAATTTGCCGAAGAATAGGGGATTAAGTTGAGGGAATTGAGTTTGTAGAGTGGAATTGAAGAGTTTCATGAGATATCATGATGGGTGGTGATCTAATTGGGAGAAAGCCTATTGTCCAGTCAATATTATTGTCCAACAGGGATTGCATGCCTATCTTTCAACAAGTAAGATGGTTGGAATATTTTCTTAAGCTAATAGAGTATAATGAAGACATTACCTAGTAGTTTGCGGAAACATTCTAGAATGAGGAAGCTATAGTGAAAGGCTTGCGGGTTGATGTGATTGTAGCTTCCATAGCCCAGGTCATGGGGCTATGGGTAGTTGGAGAAGAATTCCTTGTAAGAGCTGATGCCATTTTAGCAAGGGCCGAGTTCATACAGCCATGTGAAAGAATGAAATCTACATCTTAAGGTACCAAATGACTCTCTCTGTCCTAGTTATGGGCCTCTGTTTCTACTTATATTATTAGATATCTTACCTGTGATGGGAGGTAATCTTTGCTTTCTACTATGCATTTCAAACTTTTAAGTCATCTCCGTCACGAGAGGATAGTGAATGTTCCAAATTTCTTGTTCAATTTGTCAAAAAAGATGTCTGATGAATATAAAAGGAAAAATAGGCAGTCTTCATTGTCTCATCATGGCTTGGTTGTGCTATTAGTAAAAAAGGAGTTTATCTATTCAGTACCCTAATATTTCTTGGGAACATTTTCTTGAAATTAATCATGTTGATGAGGGACCTTTGAGGGTTGAACCAGTGAAAGAGGAGGGGCAGAGGCAAAAAATAGGGGAAGAAGAGGAAGCACCTGTGATCTCTTCTCACATAGAAGCTTCACCTACCCACTACCATGCAACTGCTGGGGAACATCTAGCTCCAAACCCTAATAATCCTATAGGTGAACCTGATAGGTCTCCCACACTTGCAACTTCACTAGTTTCAACCCCATTGCCAGAGCATTCACCCTCACAGACTTCTAGCCACACAAAAAAAGTCAAAATGAATACTATAGCCTAGAGCTACCAACTCACCCCTCGCAACACCTAAAACTACCCATGAAACTCCTTCTGTCTCAAAGCCCACCAAGAAAAATAATCATCCTATTCTTCATCCAAAGCCAAGAAGAAACAAAAGGTCCCTACTTAATCACATAGGCACTCAGACTGCCTGAAGGAGAAAGAACTTTTAGGGGGGAAACCCATCCTGAAAAGAAGAATGTGGTTGATATACACACTAATATAGACTTTGAATGGAAGCATCTGTTTGTTGATAGGGAACAAAAAAAATGTGGGCCACACACTCATCCTATAGACTGATACAGAGTCTAAGGAGGAAGATTTATATACATCTAAGAAAAAGCATCAACCTCCCCCTGAAACTAAAAACCCAAACTTCTCAACCTCTCTAGATTAAACTCAGGAAGAGGAATTGTTGTTGGACTCTAAAGATACAACAAAGGGAGAGAAGGATGAATTATAGATAGCCCTATAGAAAATTGCAAAATTGGAGAAGCAGTTGAGGGATTACCAACAAAAAGAGACAGGGTTAAATGAATGGGTTAAGAAGTTGGAGGATCAGCTACATGTTTTCCAGAAACAAGGGTCAGGACTAGAATATATGGCTCAATTGGCCATTATAGAAATCGATAGAAGGAATATAGAGCCCGTGTAATCAGAAGAACAACCAGAGGAACCTGCTCCATCAACCATAGTTACAGTTACCTTGCAATTATGGAATAAGATAGATGAATTAGTAAAAGAACAAGGTGAACTGAAGGAGAAGCATAGCAAGGAGATAGAGGTGAAGAACATAGAAATAAATAGACTAAAATTCAAAATAGATAGAATGGAAGATATGACTATCCAATTGATGAGGTGTCAGTAACCTATAAGGGTATATGCTCTCTATCTATAGGAGTAGTATTTGAGATTTTAGTTTAGCCAACTTTACAATGATGCCCCTGTTTCACTTTTTACACTTGCCTTATTTCTAACAACCTACCAAAAAGCTACCCCTGAAATACAGAATCAACTATGTGAATTCTACCTACATGAACTTGCCATTCCATATGACACTCACTGGAATCCCCTAGTTTTTATTGGGGATGTGCAATTGAAGGCCCTAGCTTCATTCATTCAAAATGAGCATAGGAGAGGAGTGTTACAACAATAGTATAATGAGAGAGAGAGAAATCACTCCCTCTCAAACTCAGGGCAAAATCCCCAAATCCTAAAAAGATAGTGGAGGAATGGATCGATCTAATTGAACATCCAGAGGTAGAAACCAAACTCCTAGAATGTAGAGCCATGTATTACAGGAAATTCAGGGAATTGGCCAAAGGGATTGGTATGAAAGCTTTGGGTTTCTCATAGGGTAGGTGGAAAGAGTTGACACCGGCATTGCAAAGGAAAGAGCCTCATTTAGTATTCAACCTCTCAGCAGCAATTAGTAGGGCACAAAAATATATAAGATCATCCAATGAACATGGACTAACTTGGTTACCATTAGTATTCCATCCTCTCCTGCTTCTTTATCCCATTCCATGTTGGATGGGTTAGAGGATGAATCAGGAAGTCGAACGGGCTAGGTGGAATAGGTTGGCAGAGCAGAAGGGCTTCTATCTCAAACAAGAAAGAGGAGTAGATGAACCTATAGATTACAGGGAGAAAGCTCTTCAATACAATCAGAGACTTTGGTTGCTGGAGGACCATCAACATGTTTAGTTAGGGGGTGTGATGAGGCCATGTTTTCTCTTATTTCTCTTGCTTTAAGTACACATTTCCTAAGACATTCCTAGACTTTTATATATATATATATATTAACTATGTCTATAATCATCCTTAAGACATTGAAATCATAAAGATGGGTATATAATATGTTGTTAATTAATTACGTGTGAATTGATGATTTATCATGAAATATGATGGTACTTTATGTTAATTTTAGTAATTGTGATGTGTAGATATCATGTGATGGACTAACCCCCCATGTAGAAAGAACGTGGCTACATTTCATGAAGACCACTGGGCAACCTGCAACAAAGGAGGTGTTGATATCCACAATACATAGTATAGGCACCTGCAACCAAAAGAAGAAGACTCTGAATTGATTGGAATGCATTATCCATAACTCTCCACTCTTTGACGGTTATCCTTCGATAGTTGATGTAGTCATGAATAACAAAGGAATCTTAGATCGTGATCCATGTTCTATTTCTAGTCTTGATTGTTCTTCATAACTAGATAGAGTTATAGTAGGACTGTGCCATCTATATTACCTTCATGACAGTTTAGTTTCCTATTCCTAGTTTTCTTTGTAATAAATTCCTCTTCCTACATTGTTGGATAATGGATAGTTATGGTATTTATTGTTCAGCAGTTTTGTTTAGATAGACAAGTCTAATCTTGTCTATATATAGATTAGATTTATGTATACAAGACAAGAAGGCTAGACAAAGATTGTGTTATCATATTTGTTATTGTACTTTTCTCTTCAACATTCAATAAATGAACACATGTTTTGAGTTAGTTAATGGTTTTCAGAGATTTAGTAGAGATCTAATTAGATTTCGTGGGATCATAGTCACTCAAGCAAAGGCCACTTGAGGTAACTGTGTTCCTCCTATATGTTGGTATAAGGTTCCATTAACCTTGTATTGTATTTATTCCATTTATTATTTGTAATTTGTAATTACCCATAAGGGTTGTACAAGTTTCACCAGTAGTTTGTTACAGAGTTACTTTTACTGCTCAAGGAATCTCGGTAAATAGTAAATGAGATGAGGTGGAGAATCTTGGTGCCTATCTTAGGGAAATATATTTTTGGGCTGTTATGACACATGTCATAAGTTGGTAAGAGCATCTATGACAACTTACCATTTTCATAAGGTGTAAGAGATTCTATGACAACATATGACATCAATTATTGTCTTGTAACTTCCTCTTTTTGGTTCTAGGCACCTATATTGGGAAGATGCCTATGACAGGTGTAAGGGAATCTATAAGAAGATGATTTTGGAGTATCCCAAGATAGGAAAGTTGGATTTTGTCCATCTCCCACGAATTTCTTTGGTGGGTACTCATTTTTTATAAATATGAGACTTGAGAGTGAAGTTTGGTAGAGTAACAATGAGAGGAAAACTTGCTTGCAGGTAACAGGTTGAGTTAGAGATTTTCTGTACACAGGTGCTGTTGGATTGAAGAATGAAGAGGAGATTGGAAGTGGATGTATTATAATCTTGTTTTGAAGATAATACAACTTGGGTCTCTCTTCTTGGTGGAGTTTTTTCCCGCAAGGGGTTCTCCACGTAAACATTGTGTTATGTGTTTGATCTTTTATTCCATTCATACCTTGTGTTGTGAGATCTTGCATTCTTATGTTGCTGATTTGTGTCTTTGTTGTTGCTATCTTATGGTGATGTTATTGCTGTTATAAGTTCATCTAAGGTGGTTTTAACAAGCATGTTAGAGTGGCTGATTTTAGCATCATAAAGAAGTTGAATTGTTTCATGGTATTTCAAGGATTAAGCAAACTTATTTTCAGATTTGCATACAACTTTCAGATTTCTATATTGTAGTAGTCAAAACCTTGTATCTCACCAATTGGTATCATAAACTTGGTGTTTTGATGATTAACAATTGGATTAGAGATTGTTCGTTTATTCCAACACTATATGTTCATGTGTTTAGTTTATGTGGTATGTTTATGTGTATGTGATTAATGCATGTTGTAATGATTTATGTTATATGGCTTTTAGATATTGATAATCTGTGTTGTTGAGTCAAGGTGATCACTGACTAATTATTAGTTGTTCTTTTATTTGGAATTACATAAGACCATTTGATTACAACCAATTGAATATCATTGGTTATTTCTTACCAGCATTGCTTACTTAGAGTATTTGTCAATCCTTGTAATTAGAGTTGTTTACTTTTAAATTAGTTTATTCCTATGCACAACCCCTAGATTAAAACTTAGGATCCTTAACTATACACATAGTACATGTATCATCTAAGAAGAATACGATTCCCTGGTTTGACAATTTAAATGTAACACATTATAGCCAGTAGGTTACTTGATACAGGATCCATTGGTCCATTGAGTTGTGTGCATGCCCTTTCTACATCAATGTGGAGTGGACGATGTCACCCAATTGTAATTTTTTGTAGGGGTGAGATACTAGATAGATTTACCTGACCCCCTATCACTAGTAGTTGTAGTAGTTGAGGAGTCACCATGGGTTGTATATGATTTTGTTGCACCAAAAAATCTTTGATAGATTGAAAGGGTGAGGCAGAGGAGGATGCATCATGGGAATCCAGTTGGTTATCTCCTATATCCAGAGCCTTTTCTTGTTGTTGTCCATCCTCGTACTCAGTATTGGTGTTATACAGAGGAGAATTACTTTGTTTTGTATTCTACGGAGGATTTGTATCTTGATGGGCCATAGTTTTCTTTGCCTCCTTAGCTGTTTCATATATTTTCTTTGTTATTTGTTCAGTTTCTACCTATATTTTATCTCTGTTTGCTTGTTCCATGTTCATCAAGGTATCCACCCTTTGCTTTGATCTAAGCTCGGTGGCTTGTATTTGTGCTATTTTATCCTTCTCCTTTGTAGAGATAGAAGTTGTAAGAACCAAACTAAAAAACTAGAATAAAATAATATTATTCTCATATAATAGTGTGGAAAAGGGGAAGAATTATAATTTTTTCCATAAATATTACAACTTGTGAATAATACTTTTATATAATCATCAAATGTGATTCAATACATCAGCTAACAAAATATAGCTTAAATAAAAAGACTAAGCCTTACAAATTTTTAGCCATGTCGGCTTATATAAGAGTATCATATTAGCAATATATACATATCACTCTGTATCTACTTTGTTGAACCTGAGAGAGAGAGAGAGAGAGAGAGAGAGAGAGAGAGAGAGAGAGAGAGAGAGAGAGAGAGAGAGAGAGAGAGAGAGAGAGAGAGAGAGAGAGAGAGAGAGAGAGAGAGAGAGAGAGAGAGAGAGAGAGAGAGAGAGAGAGAGAGAGAGAGAGAGAGAGAGAGAGAGAGAGAGAGAGAGAGAGAGAGAGAGAGAGAGAGAGAGAGAGAGAGAGAGAGAGAGAGAGAGAGAGAGAGAGAGAGAGAGAGAGAGAGAGAGAGAGAGAGAGAGAGAGAGAGAGAGAGAGAGAGAGAGAGAGAGAGAGAGAGAGAGCATCATCGCGGTGATATCCACCCTACCTGAAGCATTAAGCTTCCCCGTGCCACCCTACTGGAAAGCCCGACCCATCACGAGGGGTCTAGCAAACTGAAGATTGCTAGTGTGAAGAAACTAGTGCAGTTTTAACTAACATGCAACATCATACAATGGATAAATAATAACATATTTTCAATACCACAAATTATTCCATTCATTGATGCATACAAGATTTCAAGATAGTTAACTTGCATGTGCAATAAAACATACATAGCTCAAGATGCCAACAAAATTATCATTCATAGATAGAATAATCCAAAGTCAAGTCTCTACAGACAAATTGACAATCTTTAACATAAGTCCAAAAATCTTTCTTCAACGATGCTAACTTCGTAATTAAGACATTTTCAAATAAGAATCAAAATTTCCAATTTCACTCTATAAAAGATTCACGTTTTCTCTATATAAGATCCTCATTTTCTCTCTATATAATAGGAGACCGAAGCTTAAGATAAATCTACCTCAAGTATTCACATAAGATCTCTCTAGGTTTCACATAGTTGAACAGGTGATCTAGCTCACTAGTTCATATCTATGCATAAAAAATTAGGAATTTGATAATACCATCACTATGAATGACCTATGGTTGTCGACAATATTTTCCAAATCTCCAAGATTGAGGGTTAACAAATTATGTATCCTATCTCAAAATTCTTCTATTTAAGAATTCTAATCATATCATATAAATACAAAAAAGACTACTTTCGATTAAGAGAGACTTACTTCCATACAAGACATCAATACTAAACCTTCTAATAAAGTCTAAAAGGATGTTTTTAAACCACTATTTAGCTTAAATTTTAAGTCTAATTATAAGACATTCTTTTCAAGTTCTTGAAAAATATTTCTATTTATACCTGATAAGTTTCTTTTTGTTTTCATAAAAGTTAGCACATAAAAGATAATTCATAATCAAATAAACACAAAAAATCCATATTCTAAAACTAAGCTCCCTTACTAAGGTTTATATAAGAATTATTTAGAATTATTATTTAATGAATCAATAAGAAAATGGAAGGAAAAAGTATATGAAGATCCATCCCCAATATATGGCATGTGTTAACAAATATAATGTATGAAATTTAAAGCCAATATTTGGTTGTTTCAAACATAAAGATTTAAGAACATCTAACATCTATTAATGGCTAATATAGAAAAATATGTTTTATTGTTAGTTTTTATGATCAGATTTAAAGCAATCAGAAAAATGCAACACAATGAACAATGAACACAACAAGATACCCTGGGAAAAACCCTCCAACTTGAGGGGAAAAACCCAGCAACAATATATCTCTTATATATTGAATGATAAGAACAACAATCTGCTTTACAATGGCCAAATTCAAGGCCTACAGGTATGGCTTCACTTCTTGAAGCACAAAGAATAAGTCCACACTTGATAAATCTGATTTGATCTTGAAATACCTTGATCCCGCTCCTTAGAAGTCTACTCTACCTTATGAATTTTGGTTGTATTTGAATGTATTTGATTGAGAGGTGTAATGACCTTGTATATATATATATTATATATATGAGGGATGCACCCTTTCACAAGAGGTCCGGCCTCATTACAATATTAATTTGGTCGGCCTGTAGAAGTATCCAACTGAAGCTAAAACATCAACACTCCCTCTTAGCTAGGGAGGATACTTCCAGCTACATGAGACATATCACCTCATCGTGATGTCAACCACAATGGATGACATCCACTATGGCTCTCCCAGAGGGTTGAATCAAGGGATTTCACCTCAAACTTCTCTCACAGAGAAGAACTCATTATCAAGGAGGATTTCACCTCAAACTTCTCTCACAGAGAAGAACTCGTTATCAAGGGATTTCACCTCGAACTTCTCCTCACAGAGAAGAACTCGTTATCAAGGGATTTCACCTCGAACTTCTCTCACAGAGAAGAACTCGTTATCAAGGGATTTCACCTCAACTTCTCTCACAGAGAAGAACTCGTTATCAAGGGATTTCACCCTCAAACTTCTCTCACAGAGAAGAACTCGTTATCAAGGGATTTCACCTTGAACTTCTCCCATAGAGATGAACTTGCTATCAAGGGATTTCACCTCAAACTTCTCTCACAGAGAAGAACTCATTATCAAGGGATCACTGATACTAAGACTCTTTCTCAGTTAATGCTGTATTCTCCACTATACCAAGCTTATCTTGAAAGTACACAAACTTTAACTTGGAGAGAGGCTTGGTGAGAATGTCTGCTGTCTACTCATCAGTGCTGATATACCTCAACTCTATAGCTTTCCTCAATACCATATCTCTGATATAATGGTATTTGATCTCAACATGCTTGGTTTTGTCATGAAACACTGGATTAACAGAAAGCTTCACACAACTCTGGTTATCACAATGAATGATAGTAGGCTCCATTGATTGTCCAAACAATCCTGCAAGGAGATTATGAAGCCATACTGCTTCTCGAGCTGCCATACAAGCTACAATATACTCTGCCTCTGTTGTACTCAATGCTGTAGATGACTGCTTCCTGCTACACCAGGAAATCATAGCAGATCCCAAACTAAATAGCAACATCCAGAGGTGCTCTTCCGATCAGTGACACACCCTGTCCAATCAGAATCAGTATATCCATGCAGCTTCAAGTCTACACCAAAAGAATATCTCAAAGCCATACCCAACTGTGCCATGCATTGTATCTTAGGATATGCTTCACTACAACTAGATGTACTTGTCTTGGTTCACATATGAACTGACTAAGTGCACTCAGTGCATAGCAAATATCTAGTCTAGTATTGACTAGATACATCAAAAATCTAATCAACTGCCTGTACATAGTAGGATCCACCAGATCTGAACTAGCTGCAGCCTCTTTTAAATTCTAAAAATTGGGTTCCAAAGGTGTAGACATGGATTTGCAATCCATTATACCAAATCTCTTTAGAATATCAATGGTATACTTCCCTTGACTTAGAATGATCTCATCAAGCTTCTACCACACTTCTGAACCAAGGAAGTAGTGCATGTAACCAAGATCCTTCATTTCCAATTCAGAAGCTAACTCCTTACATTTGATAATGAGGTGATCTTTTCCAGTAAGAAATAAATCACCATAAGGAACCAAGACCAACTAGATTACCATCTTCTTCAGGTTTAGTAGGCATCCTCTGACTCTTTTAGTACTTGCATCAACCTTATGACCTCTTTGTCCAAGATTGGTTGCAATGCTTGCCTTAGAGAAAATTTTCTAGAGCACATCTCTGATATTGTAGAGAGTTCAGGATTGTCCTCCTCGACCCCAACCTAGATCACTCTATTCCGAATAGGTTTATAGAGCTATCAATCAAATCCGGATAGATTATCTAGTGCAATTCTATTCTTAGCATCCAAAGAGGTCTTCCAAGGACATTTATCATCAGCCTTGCAATGCTGCAACCTTCACTTCTTCTCAGTGAGTCACAGAACTCCCTCTTGACCCCTACCTCAGAGATTGCAAAGAAGACTTCTGAAAGTGAACTCCCTCTAGCCACTAACTCAGTCCCATAGCTGCAAGTTGTGACTCCATGCTTGATCATTTCTTTGGTCGGCATAACTTCCTCACAAGATGCCTGAAGCTCTTCCTCCTAGTGCAATCTCTCATTACTTTCATGCTCCTCGATCGATCCTAGGAGTATTTTAGAGAGAGATTACTAACAGTTTGTAACTATCCAAAGAAATATCAAGGCTAGAATCATACAAGGTTTACTATCTCAAGTTATAGGATGAATACATAAGAATTTATGAACAATATTAAAACATGAATAATGAAATCAACCTATAAGTGAAATATGTAGCAAATATCAAAAGATAAAAAATGAAGGGATAAAGAAACTTACCTTTATTGAAATCTGATATATAACTCTTTCTTCCATGTTTTACTCCTTTTGAGAGTGCTAAACTCATCACAACAAAAGACAATCTGCAAAACTATTGATTTCTTAAATGCATTTAGCATGTAGAACCAACCCTCTCAAAGAGTCAAGGCTCTATCACAATTCATGCATTAGAGAATGATATCGATGTGACCAACTAATCACCATCGACATTTCAGATCTCTAGCCTAGATAAGAGTGATTTCAAGGGCACAAACAACAAGGAGAAATACTTATCTCTTTATTGAGTTGTTGGTACACCAATGAGCTAGGCTTGTGGCTGTTCTCGTCAACACACCAATTAGACACGATGATGACAGAGGTTGCAACTTCATAAACTCCCACAACAAACTCCATCTCCTCTGTACAAGCTGAGATAACCAAAATAAGGAGAAGCCATGAAGAAAATAGGTCCATCGCCACCATGATCAATTGAAGAGCGCTAATTTCTCAATTCTGAAATCCTCATGAAGTAAGAAATGACTGTTTTCTCCTTTCGACATTTTCACATGATGTAGTTGTTGCTTCAGTGCAAGAGCCCGGTTGGTGTTGATTTCGTACATCTCCTCCAAGGTTTTGAACATGTTCCTTGCCGTCTTCAACTTGGAGACGATCGAAACAATATGATCTTTAACGGAGTCAACCAATATCTTCTTCGCCTTGATGTCTTTCTTTTTCCATTGCAACTTCTCTTCTTCCTCCGAAGGTTTGGGAACTTTGGTTTCCACAAACTCGGCCAAGTCATTTTCTTCCAAGGTGAGCATGATTCTAAACCTCCATGATGTGAAGTTGGATGCTCCTTCGAGTCTATCCTCAATTTTAAGACCGTTCACCATCTTGACTAAAATAGGGATAATAGAGAGTATTGCTGCAATGACAAATCTGATCACAATCTTCTTCAAACCTGCTCTGATACCATGTTAGTTTTTATGATCAGATTTAAAGCAATCAGAAAAATGCAACACAATGAACAATGAACACAACAAGATACCTTGGGAAAACCCTCCAACTTGAGGGGAAAAACCCAGCAACAATATATCTCTTATATATTGAATGATAAGAACAACAATCTGCTTTACAATGGCCAAATTCAAGGCCTACAAGTATGGCTTCACTTCTTGAAGCACAAAGAATAAGTCCACCACTTGATAAATCTAATTTGATCTTGAAATACCTTGATCTGCTCCTTAGAAGTCTGCTCTGCCTTATGAATTTTGCTTGTATTTGAATGTATTTGATTGAGAGGCGTAATGACCTTGTATATATATATATATATGTATATATTATATATATATGAGGGACGCAACCCCTTTCACAAGAGGTTCGGCCTCATTACAATATTAATTTGGTCGGCCTATAGAAGTATCCAACTGAAGCTAAAACATCAACATTATTCAGACCTAACACCTTAAATGATAGATAAAGTCATTAATAAGTGCAGATCTATGTGAGTGATAGATATTAAATTATAAACGGTTCTAATGGCATATTTTAGCAAAAAGGAATTTAAGATCATGACGCCATTATTTTGCTGCTTTTTATCCTACTGTTAATATGTATATAGCAGATATTATTATAAAGAAATAAGGAAATCTTAACGTAAAAAAAAATCTAGCAAAGAAATACATTCTAATATTAGCGCCATATAAGAGTATAGACCAGTTAGTGCGAGGATATATCAACCAGATCATTGATTAAAAATAAAAGCTTAAAAGATCTTCTAAAGAAATCGAGAGTGTTGAATGCCTTATATGATCCTATACTAAGTGATAAACACCAAGACAAAGCTCTCCAAGAATGATAGCGATTTCGGTAATCAACAAGGTTTGTCAATTTACAAACTAAAAAGCAATAGATATGTCGACATGTTCTAACACATAAAGAAACATAGCATAAAAAGAATACATGAAGCATAAGGAGATTCTGAACCCTTAACCAACATGCATGCAAAATGAGAAAATGTAGACAAAGCATGTGAACTGTTGACATAATACCTCAACAGATGTAATCCCATATATGTCTAAAGATTATTCAAAATCTTCTCATGAACATGCACGCTCCAGAAAAAGTAAATGCATTAAATTCATTTGCTACACTATCCAAAAATATCTTCCTCTTTATAAGATTAGCCTCCATAATCTTTTAAAAATAATAATAATAAATTTCAAGATTCCTTCATTGCTAGTTCATTCATGTGGTCAAAATAACATCAAGGAATCTTTTTCAGAAGATATTCAAATAAATCTAATAATTTGTTTTAAAATAAATCAAATATTATTTATTGCGACTAAATAATTAATTTTGGACTATCTTCATTATTCTAATTGCAATAAAAAGGCATCAATCAATCACACATGCTTATGCAATTTAAGTCTACACGAAACTATGTGGTGTGTGCACAAGTCCTTTCACATTAATTCACCTTCAGTCGACTAGACGCCCCCTCCTCGATGATACTCTCTCCATCGAGAGAGTGTCATCCTGCAATTTCACATGAAATAAATCAATTAATTTCCCCATAATATTATTAATATCGTAATTAAATATTATAAAATAAAGGGGTTGTGACAAAAGTACCTATTCCATCACTAGCTTGTTGCCATAGATCCTCATCTAACTTTAGGGCTTTCTCTCTTCTTTGCCTTAGTGGCTCCGCAAGGCTATCTGGTAGCAACCGCAGAATTTCATCCATTATTTTATTGGTTTTTATCATATATTTAATTATTGCTCTTTCAATTATCTTCTTGTTATCCGTAGAGACTTCAAGGTATAGTTCTTTTGTCTCCTTTAGCAAACCGTGACATTCAATTCCATTGAAGATTGCCTCTAGGTTCAGTGGAGTTTCTTGTGTTATTAGCTTTTGTTTCTTCTTCCTTATTAGTTTTGATACCTCTTCTTCCCCTTCTTCCTCTTCTACTTCCTCCATAGGGGATTCATTCTTCTTTCTTTTGTCTGGTTTCTTTTGTCTTGCTCCCTTTTTCTTCTCAACACTCATTTGTACTAATGTTTCTGATGTAGTCCTCCTACTGGTGGATACTGTTTGTGATGATGTAGTACTATTTGTACAGTGGCTACCGTAGATGCACTTCTTCCTAATCTTCTAGGTGTTTGTGATGTAGTGGGCTCTTGTAGAGCAGAGGGTCTAGCTTCTGGAGCTTCCACAATGTCTTTTGAGTTTGATGCAGTAGATGTGCCCTCCAAAGGTGGGATTTCCCATTGTTTATGCAATTAATCTTTAGGCTTCTCCACATGTTCCTCCACATTCTTCTTATGCATTTTATCCATTACCTCCCTATATGTTCCAAATATTTCTACTGCAGTATCTTTGGGTTTACTTAGTAAATTCTCCATATAGGCATTTATTTCTACCTTAGAAACTTCATAAGGCAACCTAGGTATCTAGAAGGTTCTAGGCTCTACTGCCTCCATGTAAGTGTAACCTTTATCTACCATGAAAGTAATATGATTCATATATCACTTCACTGATTCATATGGTAGTCTTTCTCTATTTTGCATATCTGATTGTAAGGTTTTGAAGAAACCCCAATACATGGTGTTGAATGATCTTGTGTCACTAAAGCTTCTAATGTGTTGTTTTATTTGTGCGGTAACTGATAGGTGTTGTTGCCAAATTTCTCCTTTGAATCTTGGTAATTCATTGAGAAAACAAAATACTAGGCATATAATTAGAGTACCATACTAGAAATTGTAATTTGACTCCTTTGTTCTTTTCAGGTTCTCCATTAGTCACTCCCTCATTACTTCACAGAGGTCAAAATATTTTTCCTCTTTCAACATTTGGTATGTGCTTTGTATTTTTGTGGCGGTAGCCGGACTCTCTTTGTTGGCATAGTATATTTTGTAGGCTATTCCCATTATGGCATACCAGACCCTCGGATCTATGATATCCTTTACATTGAGGCTCCATATGTTAGGTTTTGTTCCTATCAGATCAGTAACCTTATAATTCCTAATTGTCTTTATTGCTAGCATTGGCCCTGTTGAGCTAAGTCCGGTTACCACTATGATTGCATCCTTTGTTATGCGGTAGGGTTTTTCCAAATATATGAACTCATTATGGATCCAACTGATAATTATCCTTACCCACTCATGGACATCACTGAAATCTAGATAATCTTTCCATATATCCAATTTCTTGGCGGCAATGTTTTTGTATTCATTAGAGTACCCTGCATCTTAGAGTAGTGTGTCCCTTATCTCCTCAAACTTTATATAGTTTATTTCTAAGATTATGGCACGAATGTACTTTATGACATCTTCAATGTAGATCACATCCACTAGAACATTAGAAAAAGATCCTTCTTTGTCAACTTCCATTGCCTTCAATGGGCATTTCTTGTATTTAGGCCTTGGTTTCTCCGTTACATAGATGAGCACTGGTGTAGCCATCTCATCTTTCTCATAGTTTGTTGGCTAGGGTTTGATTGCTTTGTAGCTCAAAGCTCAATTTTCTCAACTTGTTAGGATGAAAATGAGAATTTTAGGTTAGATTGGGGTATAAATAGCCCTAAAAGTTGCTTTTTTCATTTATTTTTTTTGCTTGTTATGTTTTTTGTGGGCTTTTCTAGTCATTTTATTATTGTAAGTTGCTAACAGTTACTTTATTCTACCATATGATACAGCTAGTATGTTACATGTTTGGATTCCACCACATTTTATTTTTTCATCCCAGAGACTTGTGATAATACTTTAACCAAGCTCCATTAACATATCCGATAGTGATTCTTCCTTCCATACCTTTCAATCTTACTGCTCCATATTTTGTAATTTCATGTATGCAATATGGTCCTAACCATTTGATTTTTAGTTTTCCCTATCTCTTAAACTTTCTATCATATAGAAGTACCAAGTCTCCTTCTTTGAAGTTTTTCCTCTACAGGCTCCAATCATGCCAAGATTTCTGTCGCTTTCTCTCAAGATTCATGTTATAGGCTGCAATTAACCTGTTTTCATCCATTTTCTCTAGTTCTTCAATTCTCTGAGTCAAGGATTCCTTTGCATTTAGTTTTAGAGTCCTTGCAGTATGAAAATTAAGATGTATAAAGTATATTGGTAAAGTAGCATCCAGGCCATAGACTAGCTCATAGGGTGTAAAATTTGTGCTTCTTTTGGAAGTGGTGCGGTAGGCCCAAAGTACCATAGGTACTTTTAGGTCCCAATCTGTTCTGTTATCATCACACATTTTCTTAATGTCTTACCAATGATCTTGTTTAAGGCATCACTTGCCTCATTTTCCTAGGGATGATATGGTGTGCTCTTGTTGTGTACTATCATAAAGGATTGTAGTAACTCCGTGATCAAGTTATTTACAAAGTGCTTGCCTTGATCACTTGTGATACTGAGTGGACAACTAAATCTAGTGATTATATTTCATAGAGGAACTTTGTAGCTATTTTTGGGGTACAATCTTTTGTAGGTATAACTTTTGCCCATTTTGTAAGGTATTCTACTCCGGTGATGATGTATCTTGATTTTGATTGTTTGGATAGAGGATCTATGGGTCCAATAAAGTCAATTGCCCACTTCTCAAAGGGAAGTTGTGTTGATATTGATCTTAATGGCATTTCCTCTCTAGTGGTGGGTTTACCCATTCTTTGACAAACGTAACTATATTTTACATATCTTTTAGTATCTTGGAACATGGTAGGCCACCACAAGCCTTCTAGTTTTATCTTTCATGTTGTTAAGTCTTCGGAGTTATGTCCTACAATCCCTTCATGAGCTTCCTTTATAATATCCTCCCTTTCATGTTCATACAACACCCTCTTGGTTATATCATCTTTCCCTCTTATATGTAGTTCTCCTTCAATAAGTGTATAGGGAAAAGCCTTGCGCATAAGGATTTATTTGTATTGCAGAGATGTCTTAGCTAGGCATTCTTTTGTGGCCAGTAGATATGCAATGTATTTCAATCTTCTGGTACTACATTGACCCTAAAAGGTTTGCGCTAGGGAGTTCTTCTTCATGAATATCAGGCTCCTCCCCTGTTTCAATTTTTGATATATAATCAGGGCCTTGGTTTTGTTTTTTGAGTTTCACTTTGATGTTAAACTCAAATTCTTGGAATAGTAGTAACCATCTATATATTCTTCCTTGTATGAAAGGTTTGTTTAATAAGTATTTTTGTGGTTCATGGTCGGTAAAGAAGGTGAAGGGTGTGGATAGTAGGTAATGTCTAAATTTTTGCAGTGCATAGACCATTGCTAGTGCTTCCCTTTCTGTTGTGGTGTAATTTTTCATAGCTTTTGATAATTTCCTACTAGCAAAAGATATAGGATGATCTTTAGTTCCTTTAGGTTGAGCTAATACTACACCTACTGCTATGCCTGAGGCATATACATGAACATGGAAAGGAATGTTCCAATTTGGGAACATCAGGATAGGTGCTTCAACAATTTTATGCTTTAATATGTCAAAAGAAGATTGACACTACTAATTCCATTCAATGTTTCTTTGACTTTTCTTTTTCAACAATTCCTTTAAAGGTGCTGCAATTGGTGCATAACCCTTTATAAACTTCTGGTGATACCCAGTGTAACCTAAGAAAGTTTTGACTTCTGATGTTGTTTTAGGTGGTGGTAATGTGAGGATTAGAGTTACTTTCAAGGGATCTATCATTAATCCTTCCTTGCAAATGATGTGACCTAGGAGAGTTCCAAAAGGTACCGTAAATGTACATTTTGGTGGAACCCTTATCCAAATTTTCTTGCTCTGACTTTAAAACCTTGAAATTGGCCTAGTCTGTCTGAGAAGCTTAAACCCTAAGCCCTTAAGCCTTTTTCAAGAGCCTATCTTTTAATTCTAAGTTGACTTATGATGGGAGGTCATCCCAAGCTTAAGTTGTGACATAATGTCCTTAGCTTCATTCATAACTGGCCCCATGAACCTAGTCACCAATTTTCATTGTTTAGGCAAATGTTCTTTAAGAATAATGGATGGTTATTGCATTATCATAGACCTTTGGTCTGCCAGATCTATTGGTGTACGCTGACGTGATGTGCCTTGTTGATTTTGAGTTGGTCATCTTGGGATCTTGTGTGCCGGTTTGATCGCCATGTGTTCATTTTTTATTGGGTCGCATGAGCGTATTTCAAGAAAGGTGCTGTGGAATATTTAGTGCATTGTTGTGATGGTATGGCAACTGGAGGGTGGGACCCAGTTCTATCTTAAGGAGTTAAAGAAGCACCTAGATTTCAAGACTAGAGGTAGTAGCGTGGTGTTGGTCATGATGTTAGTCACAAACAAACATAGAATAAAAGTACACATTAACCTTTATTCATCTTGAAAGATACTATGAATTCAAAGAATTCAGGATCCCAAGTCTCCGGTGATTAGGTCTTAATCGTCTGAAGTCACTCAGAGGTTAATGTGAGTTGCTGTTTCCATTTTGGGGCCTTACGTGGAATTTTATATCATCATGACACTCCTGCAGAAATTCTTTACAGAGAAGTTATATTATGCAGTTATTTGATGAGAAGATGTGGAAATACCTCAATCTTAGCATGATATTTTCAGTTCTACATGCTTTGTATTCAAATATGCTAAATATTTATGATTATCTACGAGATGTCTGCATATTTGTGTTATTTGCTTAAGATTATCAATTATCTACAATTATGGAGATGAAATGCTCTGAAATAAAAAAAAACTAAAAGGAATACTTCAATTTAACGTTGAACCTTTAGCTATTGATCCACATACATACTTGATACTGTCATGAGGAAAAGAAATCAAACCATATGTTCACCAGGATATTCCACAGCTAAATACAGTTGATGCAAACTTCAGAGGATGATGAATGAAAACAATACATGCAACATGATGAGCACTCCAAGGGACGCAGCAAATCAAAGCACATATCCAGAATTCAGACACAGATTACTCAAGATTTACGAAGATTTGTAATCGAAATACTCTTCTCTTTCATTAAGTATGCAAAAGACATGTACATATACAATAGCTTTGAAATGAGCCCTGAATACTTCAACAAACAGATTTCAATTAAGTTTCGAATGTTTTCAATAAGGCATTCCACCACCTTTTATAGAATAAGGTGAGGAATCCGTTACAAAAGATCTACAATCCTGATTTATCAATACAGATCTACGGTCACGATTCATCTGACTTTGTCAACCCTTACAAAATGGCACAAGTTGCCAGCTGGCAACTATCTATACTACTTATGCTACTATCCCCTTCATGATGTATCTTCATCATGCTCCTCAGCTGATTCATGCGGGTCATCATCATGTGCGTCGCTTCCTGAGCTTTCACTATCTTGATGATGATGCTGCTGTATATGGCACTGCATACTACTGCGGACCTGCTCATAAGAATGCACAACTTGATCTATCCATCCGCCATCTTGAGTTTTTGCTTTGATAATGGCATGCCTATGTGCTTCATATTTGTCTCTACTGTTATCAAGCTTATTTTTCCTGTCCTGTAGTGTTTCTTTATATTTCTCCATCTGGACCTTGATCCTCATTATTTTATCTATAAGTTCTTCTGTCAAGTG
Source organism: Cunninghamia lanceolata (assembly GCA_027924645.1). NCBI lineage: Eukaryota > Viridiplantae > Streptophyta > Pinopsida > Cupressales > Cupressaceae > Cunninghamia > Cunninghamia lanceolata. The sequence continues at coordinate 21,820,379 of BSBN01000090.1, read as the reverse complement.
GATAGGTGGACCATCTGTCTCTAATTGGAAGTTGCTGTGTACAGCTTTGATGGCAGACTCTTCATCTTGATTTTCTATTTTACCTTCCACCTTGCCTTCTAATGCTTCCAATATCACTGCTTCTTCATACATCAAATCCCGTAGCCTCATGCTGATATCCCTCAGCTTATTATTGCATCTTTTGAGGACTCCACACTCAAACTAAGTGTCTTTATACCAGATATCTATCAATAATGCAGTATTACTATTTAGCACCTGCTTACTGATAAGCAGTTGAGGATTTATCCCTTTATTTCCCCTAAAAGGCTCAGGACTCTCTCCAGCTTGTAAGACCTCTTCCTGGTCTGCATCTGCAATTTATCCACCTTAGTCTTGGAGTCGCTCAAAATGCTCCACCTCTTCAGAGAGGCTTTCATTATTTCTACAGCATCATCCAATGTGGATAACATCCACTTCCTTATCACGGACGCCTCATGTTTCATGAGGTCCAATTTATTTACCTCTTCCTGAGAAATGGCAGTCAATGGGACTGCACGTCCAGTTGTGGTATCATTAGGATCGGTTAGCCCTTTGATATAGGCATGCAACTGAGCAATGTGCTCTTTGTGTCGCTTATTCTTCTCCTTCTCTCTCTTCACCTTTTGAATTAGAGAGTCAATAATATCTTTGCCCTCTTGACCTTCTCGGTCCTCATTGGCAAAGCCCAAATCAACTGTGCTGATTTGAAATTCATCAACAGTGATTTTACCTTTTTCTTTCTCCACTGCAGGTATGGCAATTTGTGCGGTCCTTCTCCCTATTGCCGGATCTCTTTTGATGGCCGAAGTCATTCTGGCCTTCCTCCTGGGTTTCATTAGATCGGCGGAGAACAAGGTGGAGACGTCGAACTCTTGAATTTCAAACTCCTCCTCAATATTCACTTCTTTAGCTAACCACGGAGGCACCTGATCATGTCTTTCAGCATCATGATGATGTTCACCCATATCTCCCGTTTCTATCAACAGATGTTGTGGAGATGGTGACTTTTCCTTTTCTTCTTCTTGATGCTCGTTTTGTTGTTGATCTTGCGGCACCTCCTCCTGTTGAGGAATTTCCTTCTCTGGGGGAGCATCTTCTTGGTGTGGGGAACCCTGCGGTGTATCTGTATGTAGATCATGCTGATCATGACCTTCTTCTGTCATTACTTCATCTGTTCCCAATTCTTCCCCATGTTGCTTATCCACTGCACCAGATGCTGGGGATTCTGCCTGAGGTGCTGGCGGTTGTTCTGCAGCTATTATTTCTTCCGAGCCTGCACCATCAACTTCTTGTATTTTGGCGGCTGGATCCTCTAGTGCTTCCTTCTTCTCATCAGCCCTTGCTTCCTGAACCTCTACTATAGCAGGTTCTTCTGATGTGTCAGGTGGACTTTGTTGGCCTAACTCAAGAGCATGGCCCTCTGACTCTGCCATCTCTATCTCTTCTGTTGGGTGGCCCTTATCAGGTGATCATGTTGGCTGTTCAGGATTTGCATCCTGTTTCTCTGTCAGATCCACCACTACAGGACTTGTCACCTCTGTGATCAATGCTTCTAGCCCTATCTCTTGTGCCACCTACTCTGGGCTCTTTTCTTGCTCTTCTTCTGCTTGTTTCATCTCCTCAAGCACAGTTTGAACTGGTGGATGCTTATGGGGAGTCATAGTTATATCAGCAGCAAGTGTTTCCATCTTCTGCGCAGCCACATCCTGCACTACCTTATCGTCAGACAAATTTATTGTCTCATCAAGTGAGACATGTCCTTCTGCTTGTGTCTGAGAGGTTTCTTTCATTTGCTCCTCTGCAAGTTCAGTTTTGAACTTGACTATGGTAGGAAGTGGAACACTATGTTGAAATTCCTTCGGCACTTCACTACCTGCCCCTTGTAATAGTGTAGGGGGTTCACTTATTCCACCTCTCATGGAGGTTCTTTGTTTCTTTCGTGTGGTAGAGACTAGCACCTGTGGAGCTCTCCTCTTCCTTTTTATTATTAACGGAGCCTCTTCTTCTTCAGGCTCTTCTTCCATGAAAATATCCTCTTCTCCAGGTTTCTTTGAGGATTGACCCACTTCCAGGGTCCCAGTTATTCCAGCCTCAGCTGTTTTACTCTTTTTGGGCTTCTCTTTCTTTGGAGGGGATTCTGACTCTGATCCTGATCTTGATCCTGATCCTGCCGCCTCCTTAGCTGTAAACACTGCCTTGTCAATTATAACCCCTTTGGGTTGTTTATCCACTTTCTTGCCCCTTGGGGGTCTTTTGCTCTATTGTTGTGGTGGAGGTAACTTGTCTCCCTTAGTCTTCCTTTTCTCAAGCAGGAAGTCATCATATACCTCCCCAGGAATATCCTGTCCCTTCTTTTTGTTGTCCACCATAATGGCAACACCTTTCTTTTTCAATGCCTCTACCTGATCATCGACCAAGCTTGAGTCAGCTGTATGGTCCTGGCAATGAATGGGTCCAAGGATATATCTTCCTGCATGGTGAGGTCAGGTGCAGAGATAGTGTCATTGTATATCTTTTTCTGTTCATATTCATCTGCCATTATCCTGCCATCATCCTTCTTCAATTGCTGGGGAAGGGAGATGCAATCAGAAGTCCTAATTTGGTTCAGAGTCAATCTTTGATACCTTCTTCTCCTGGCTTCTGCCTCATCTTCGCAGTCAGCCCAAAAATCCTCTAGGTGCCTCTGATGAATAGGCTTTCCTAGTATCTTTTGTATCCTGCCGTAAGGATCATATGGTCTTGTTATTGGGAAAGGCTGCAGATTCATTTTATTCAGGGTGACCATCACCTTCTTTATATTGTCAGAATCAGGGGACATATAGTTACCAATGCTGACTGGGAACAAAATTGTTGGCAGCTTCTTGGCATCCTTGTACATCTTTATCATCACGGAGCCCTGCCTGATGAATTCCATTAATATCACTGCATCGGTAGGGTACCTCAGCAGCATGAGGGGATGTTCCTCAAAACCTTCAACCCTTATATAAGAAAACGTTGCAAACTGGATATACTAGGCTCCATGCCTATAAACTACTTCTTGAGCCTCCATGCTCAATCTTTTTGTTCTGTCCTCTTCCATGGTCCTTACCAGATGCATAGAGGATGCATCATTGACCAGTTTGTAGTCTCTGAAGTAGTTGGTTCTCTGTAGCTGGGGATGATGATCCCAGATGTATGCAGCATTTGTGCCTGTGAGCCTTCCATCTATAACTAGGGCATCAAAAGTGCCTCTATAAGCACAAGAATAAACAATGTAAGATGTCATATAAAATGCACAATTTGAACCTCCTAGGTTCATCAGCTGCTCATGCAGAGCATCACTTATTATTTGGCCCCACAGTGGCTTGGTGTTCGAATACAGACACATCATTATAACTCCATACATCCAATCCCTGAAACTACTAGTATCAGGTTGGCCTGTTACTCGATTCAGGAGTGCAATCATATACTGGTACTCCTCACTGAAATCATATTTAAACATGTGCACTGGGAGTTTGGCCGCTGCAGGATATGTGCTGTTCTCTGCTCGCCATTGATACATGTTCTTTCTGGCCGATTTCTTGTTGGCCTCATACTCCTTCTCTGCCTTTCTCAGGTCCACACTTTTTACTTTACTGCCCAACGGCAGTCCAAATGTCTGGGAGAGACCCTTGATGGAGAGGTCTGCATATATTCTCCCATGTTTTACCACTTGCCTCGTCTAAGGATTATAATTTCAGGCACATTCAATAACCAGCTCCAGAGATTCCATGGAATATGGGAAACCAGCAGCGTTCCACATTCCTGACACAAATACTGCGTCCAGCACAGGACTCTTGTCCTGCCCATCATTTAGTTTAGCTGACCAGGCCTCCAGATTAGTGCTCCCCTGATGGGTGTCTGTAATTGCTCCATACTTGAACAGGACTCCCCTCTGAGAAGAGAACATTGGCCTACTAAATTCTTCTTGACACTTAATGTACCACTTGTCAGCCATGAGTATCTGCAATTAACAACAATCCTAACTCACAATAGGTATATACACACATGCACACATATTGCAATTAAGATCACTATGCCTACTGTATTTCTTCACCATTACATGCATAAACCAAAACTTCCATCATCATACCTGAACAATAATGACATGATGAGGGTTTCATTTACTTACCTGGTTATGCAAATTTCTCTTTTATACCAATGGATTGCCAACGACGTTCCTAATTCAGCCGATGATCACCTCTTCTCTTCTGTCTGTGAACTCAAATCACGCAACAGTAGTTGGTATGTGGATATGGAAGCTGATGCTCTGTAAAAACAATTTTATCGCAAGGTAAATGTGAAAATGGCGGTTGAATTACCTTTTAACCTCGCAGTTAGGGTACACTTAGGGCAACTCTGACAAGTTAGATTACATTCCTCGATTATTCATGTGAAAATGCAAGATCTCGCCAGGTGTTTCATTGGGTTCTGGGGTCGGCGGGAACTACCTACCATGTCTGCATGCATTAAATGATAATGGCGGCAACGAGAGCGGGGGATATCCATATGACAGGATATCATGAGGGCAGGATGATATTCGGAAATATCGAGTTGAGTTTCAATATCATCCTCCTCCCTCATATTGAAATTGTTATCGCGACAAGATTCGGGTGACAAAAGCACCTTTGTTTATGTTTAGTACATCAGGAGGATATTTCGGTGTATCAGGTGATGTTTTGAAATATGATGATGACGAGACAAACTTACATGTCTCTTTTTGGAATATCAAGATGACGTCATCCTGATAGTCGTTCTTTGTATCAGAAATATATCATGACGTCATTGTCATATTAGGCGAACATGATCATGTTTGGAAAAATATCCTATCGAAATATGAATGTGATGATGATGTCAGCATCATGTCTGCTTCTTCGTTTATCCGGTTTGGATGACGTCATTAGGATATTTGCTAAGGGTGATATTTTGCGTCAGGAGGATATTAAGAAATATCAGGTTACATTCAAAAACATGACGCTCGCGATACAAAAGACCGCTTGATGGGGAAGACTTACTACCACTTAAAGTTGACGTCCAGATATTTGAGCCGCATGACATATCGGGGAATGTTTCAAATATGATGATGATCTTCAAAAAGATAATAGGTCATAAAAAATATATGATCCCTCTTCTTACGAATATCAAGTTTGACCAAAACTTTGACCGTTCATAACTCTCACATCCTGAGGAATATTAGGATGATGTAAAAGACAAACCTGCTTGAATTTTAATACTCTTTCAAACTATGAGGTCGCAGAAATGAAATACAAAATTTGACAAACTAACCTCATAATGGTGACTTACCTCATCCTGACTCTAGATGGTGATGCACCTGACTTACTTTTACCAAACCGCCAGAGAACAAACAAGCCAAACCAAAAAGTTGGGTCCCTATTTTGCCAAGTCAAAATGGGGCGTGTTGTGTAACCACACAACAACTTGCCACCAAGGAAAACAAACAAATTCCAATGATTCAAGTGATGTGATCACATTCATCTATAGTATTTTAATTCCATCTAAGTATAAATATCATGATACTCTAAATGATGAAATTTCATCATGGTAACAATGCTAACCAAAGATCAGGTGTGTGCATATGATTAATTATCCTCATCTTGAAAGCAAGTTGAAAACATAAGTAACTGGTGTTAAACTACATAGTTGGAGATCATCCCTCATAGCCAACCTGGATAGAGCCTTGCTGCTAGCAGGTGTCTATAGCCCCGGCAAGGTTATCTATACAATCTCCCTAAGTAGAGCCCCACTGCCAGCAGACATGTATAGCCCCGGTAGAGTTACTTAGATGACCTAATTTTATTTATTTTCTGATTTTCTCTTTAAAATCCGTATCTGATATCATCATGTCAGCTCATTTGTACAAGGTATAGTCACTTGCAGCTTTAGGTTGGAGATTGTACTGGTAGCAAGGGAGTCCCTTTAGATTTTTCACTTAACACCTATACTAGTGTGTTCAACAAACCCAAGGCTGTTAGATGCTTCATTGTGATTGATTCATTTTGACCAAGAAAAGGCACCCTGATGAAAAGACATCACAAACCTGATCATGAACACTTCTTAGAATGAATCATAACCTATGTCTAAATGTGATCTCATCACTTGAACCTTAACAATTTAGTTGTTTTCTGGGGTGATGAAGTGCATCATCCTGACTTACCAGAACAAGGTCTCAACCAACAAAATAAAACAAGCAAACTGTACAAACGACTATACAAATATACAATATGATACACATGACTGTTATGAAGTCATTCAAGCTTGGAAATAATGTTTGAGGAATTGTCCATTGACTAGCAATGAGACATCCTCACCGGTCAGGTTCTTAAGCCTATAAGTGCTGTCTCCTAGTATCTTAGAAATTTGAAAGGGACCTATCCACAATCTATCAAACTTACCATGGTCACCTTTCTTTTCATGGGCTTTATCCCACATCAGGACCAAATCAGATAACCTGAAAGCTTTAACTCTAGCTCTCTTGTCGAACCAGCGTTTGACAACAGACTGATGTTTTGCAAATTGGTCAATTGCTTGACTCCTTTTTTCTTCCAGGTGCATCAACTGAAGCAACCTGACTTCTTGTTTATTGTCTATGCCTAGGTATTCTTGGGCAAACTGCAGAGTGGGAATATTCAAGTTTACAAGGAGGATAGGATCTACCCCATATACTAGTTGGAAAGGCGAGTTTCCTAATGCAGTTTTCATTCTAGTTCTGTCTACCCATAAGGCATACTTCAGAAATGAGTTCCACTCCCTAGGGTTTTTCTCTATTAACTCTCTTATGATACTCAGTAAATTCTTGTTGGTGGATTCTGCTAATCCATTCCCCTGGGGATAATAGTTGGATGAAAACTTGAGTATAATCCCATGATCAAAAGCCCAACTTGACAATTTGGTTGAAGTGAATGCGGACCCATTATCACTTACCAATGCATAAGGGGTTCCATACCTGGTGACAATGTTGCTCTCTAAAAATTTAATGACATCATCTGCAGTGCAAGTTTTGCTGCTAATAGCCTCAGTCCATCTAGTACAATAGTCAGTAATTGTTAAAACATACCTATGCCCTGAGGAGGATGGAGGATTGATTGGTCCTATGAAGTCCATGCCCCACTGTGCAAATGGGTGTTCTTCCATTATTGGTTGCAATGGTTGTGCAGCATATTTCTCTCTGTTGGCAGCAACCTGGCAAGCATGACAACATTTAACATGATCAGCTGTGTCTTTAAAAATTGTAGGCCAATAATATCCTGCTCTGAGGATTGCATGTGTTGTGGCCAAGGATGATCCATGTGCCGTTCCAAACTTGTCATGTAGTTCTGTTAGGACTCTATTTGCTTCTGGTTTTTCTAAACATCTCAGGTATATTCCTTCATAATTCTTCTTGAATAGGGTTCCTCCCTTCATCATATACTTTTGGGATCTTATTTTTAAGGCTCTTCTTTGTGAAGCCTGCATTCTTGATGGACATCTTCCAGTAATCAGGATGTGCCTGATATCTGAATACCACTCTTTATTGTCTTTCTCATTGATCACATATTGTTGACTAGTGATGTTTGGATCAATTTCAGATATCATCTGGCTCAGAGCTTGTCCTCTTACCAGCTTCATTGGTGTAATTTCCATATCATACTCTTGTAATACAGTAATCCATTTAGCTCTTTTCTCACCAGGCTCACTTTGCATCAGCAGCATCTTCACTGCTGCATCTGGTACCACAGCAATCACTTTGCTTCTTAGTATGTAATGTCTGAATTTTTTTATTGCTCTGACTAATGCAAGTGCCTGTTTCTCAACATCTACATATCTCAACTCAGCATCTCTAAAAGGACAGCTCATGAAAGCAATTGGTTTCTCTTCTTTCTCTTCATTTCTTTGAGTTAACACTGTTGCAGAGGTATGTTCTGAAGCAAATGAATATATGTAAAAATCTTTTGTGTAGTCTGGACTGATGAGGACAGGAGCATCTGAAATGGCTTTCTTTATATCTTCAAATGCAGCTTTGGCTTCTGGTGTCCACTCAATCTGTGCATCTTTTTTCAACATAGCATTTAGTGGTCTGACAATCTCAGCAAAGCCGGTAATGAACTTCCTCACAAAATTTATCTTACCAAAGTAAGACTTGAGTTCCTTTTTGCTTCCTGGAAGTTGTAACTTCATGATAAACTCCACCCTGTCAGGATCAATGATAATTCCATCTTCTGTGATCAGGTGGCCTAATAACTTTCCTGTTGTCACCCCAAATATGCACTTCTTGGGATTTAAAGATATTCCGTACTCTTCACACTTCTTCAGTACACTTTTGAGATCAGCAACATGATTCCCCCTTTCCTTGGAGAATACTGTCAAGTCATCCATGTATATGACTATACATTTTCCTATTAAGCCCCTGAAGGCTATATCCATGGCTCGCTGGAATGTAGCGCCATCATTTATGAGTTCGAATGGCATACGTCTATATGCAAATATCCCCCACTTTGTGGTGAAGGAAGTTTTCAATCTGTCAATTTTGTCAACCATCACTTGGTTGTATCCTGAAAAACCATCCAAGAAGGACATCATTTTAGCTCCATTTACAATCTGCAGAACTTCATCCAATGAGGGCAAAGGATAGTTGTCTTTTTCTGATGCTCTATTTAGGTTTCTGAAATCTACACATAACCTGATGTCTCCATTCTTCTTTCTAACTGGCACAAGATTTGCCACCCAAGTGGAATGCCTCACAGGAAATATTATCTTGGCGTTTAACAATTTCTTGACTTCTTCGAGAATTATTGGTTCAAGCAAGGCATTGAATGGCCTTTACTTTTGTCTGAAAGGTTTAGCATCTGGTTTGAGAGGTATAGTATGAGTTATGATAGAGGTGTCATATGTCTTCAGTTCATCATAAGTCCATGCAATTACATGTATGTAATCCTTGAGGGCCTGAGTTATTCCTTCTAACTCTTTTGGTGTGCAAACCTTACCCAACAAGACATTTTTCTTGTCATCAGCTTGTCCAATATTCACTTGTGAATACTGACCTCCATTTGCCTTGGGCAGATCCTTCTATTTAAGCATATTATCCAAATTAAAAGTTCTCTCTAATTCAATCATACCTTTGGGGATCCTGTTGCTAGGCAGCTCTAATATCTCATCTTCTTCCTAGACATGATCTTCCGTGCCATTCTCATCTATAATTTGAGCTTCAAATATGTCTCTATTTGAAATGAAGTCCAGGATATGTTGATCATCATCAAACACCTAGAGATTGGTCACATTATCAGGTACTGAAGGTACTGACACCAGTTCTACTGAAAATCTTTTCAGACTAGATATAGACAGTGGCTCCAATGTACTGGCAGCTTGGGCAAGTGCATCTACCCTATGATTTTGTTCTCTTGGTACATGAGTGATATTAAAGGCGTCAAAGTCCTCGATCAGATCCCATACCCGATGTCTATAATTGGACAGCTTTCTGTAGTTGCATGAGTAGATTCCTCTTACTTGCCTCACCACTAGTTTTGAATCTCTGAAGACATGAGAATCTTTATCTTCTTCTTATGGGCAAACAGTATCCCATGAATCAAGGCTTCATAGTTCGCTACATTGTTAGTGCAGGGGAACTGTAATCTATAGGCTGCTAAGTAGGATTTCCTGGTCGGATCAATTAGGTCAATTCCTACCCCAGCACCTTGCTTGGATTTAGATCCATCAAACCTTAGGATCCAAGGTTTATCTTCAGCAGTACATTTAGCTGAACTTTCTTTTCTCCTTGCATCTCTGGCTGCTGCTCCGCCTGATATCCATTTTAGCTTAGGGACGTCATCACCCTCAAGTTTCTTCTTTCCTTTTTCTTGTGAGCCTGATGGCTTTTCTATTTTCTTTTTCATTTCAGCAGGAGGATGATCTTCTGGGCTTATAGCTGCATGCTTCTTCAAAATGTGTAAACACAGTGAACAAGTTGTTTTTGAGTGAGGTGCCTTGTGCAACCTACACCAACCTTTGATTAAAACCTCGTGGGGAGATTTATGCTATCGAGTCATCTTCTCTATTTCCTTTACTAGAAATTCTTCAAACTTAGTTAGGTCACTACCTTTGTCTTCATCAGACAACTCATAATCTGGTTCCATAAAGCAATCACTACCAGGAGTGATCTTTTCTTTCCTCGTATCATTTATCTGGTCAGACACCAGAACTTCTTCTATTTTCAGGATATGATCCTCATCATGATCTGTCGACTCCTCTGTTCCTGCAGAAGATAGATAAGAATTAGTGTCATCATCATCATCATTAGATGTAGTATTTACCTCAGAACATGATGATGACGCCTCACTACATGTCTGCTCCAGCATCATCATGTCTAAGCATGTTTCACATGTCTTTTCTGAATGTGCTTCATCGTGTAACCTACACCATCCATCAATCAAAATATCATCAGTAGGTATATTTAATAATCAACAACGTTTTACCTGATTAGACAGATGTATCTCAAAGTCTCTGAAGCGATCTATTTCATTCTCATTATCAAGATTATTATCAGGTTCCACGACTGGCATATCCTCCTGAGGATCATCATCATGAAGATGATGCAAATCAAACATCAGGATCTCTTCTATTTTGACAGTTTGTGGCCTGATGCAGTAAACTCTAGGCTCTACGTCTACGTACAGGATCTCATTTGTTCAGTTGTATTCAGTGCTCATATGTTTCATTCTAGGCTCAGCGTCAATCCTGATCTGATTAGGTATACCTTTCCATGGCAACCACATGTGACTGAAATCTATGGACATATATCCATTGAGCGTCTTGGACCAGTCTCGACTAAGCAACATCCCGTAAGTATCAGGTATGTCAACTATCTGAATATCAATGTAATACTGGATCCTAGGATCAGATGCTAGTTGCATGTGGATATGAGTTAACTCTCCTACTACACTTACTTCTAGTTTATCCAGCTGTGTGACCTTCTTTAGGGATTTAGCAGGATGTAGTCCTAAAGTGTTACATATTGACAGGGGCATAACATTCATAGAGGCTCCTGAATCAACCAGACAGTTGTGCAGGTTCTTGCTAAACATTCTTATGGTAAGGAGAAACGGGGGTGATTCAGTTTTATCCCTGTACAAGGTCATGTGGGAGATTTCAGCAGCTTGGACTGTAGCTGACACTTTAGGCTTGATAATATTATCCCTAGTAGTATGATCCTTGCCACTGGACTGACTTGAAAGATGACTATCCTCTTTAGGAGCAGGATCATCTAGTGACTTCATGAATGCCCTTTTGATGGCAGGAATTTTTAGTAACTCAGACAGGGACAGGCTGATCTTAATTTTCTTCATTTCATCAGCCAGATAGCTGACTAACTTGTCAGAGTCATGAGGTGTATTTACAACCTTTGATCCTGTGTTCTGAGGGGACAAGTACTGAGCATTTACCTTGGGGAACCCCAGATTATTGCTAGCTTTAGGATCAGGAGGTGTATTGAAATTATTTGGAGGTAGGGATGATGTCAATGGACCAGTAGGTCTGTTGGCATTACTCCTCAAGTTATAATTATGCTTACCAGGATATTGCTACTGATACGCATGTACTTCTTCACATTCTCTTGTAGGTTCATTTTCATCCTCAAAGGGGAAAACATAATTTGTTTCAAAGGTTAAGGCAGATTCCTCACATACCCGGTTATAACTCTGATGAGGTTGATTAATATAGGTTTCCAGCACAAAAGCTGAGTCATATCCACAAGGAACAATCTCATTTCCTTCTGCATGAGGTGGATTTCTAGAAGTATTAGACACTTCAGTTTGAAAGATGCTAGCAACAATTCTAAATTGTGGACAATCTAATTCTGCATGTGCATTGGTATTGTGGATCCTGCACCAATTAGTAAGGGCTGCCTCAGCAAGATTGACTCTAGTAGTCTGTTTGGCTTCACCAGGAAGTTGATTGTCTAGGGGTGATGGTAATGAGCCATTATTTGGCCTAGAGTTCCACACTCTGGGTTGTCTCTGAGGATTATTGTTACTTCCACCATTATTGTTGAAATTATTGGTGTTATATCCTCTGTCAGGATAATTTGGCCTGTCATTGGAATAATTTCTATTCTGACTTGACTGGGAATAAAACCCTTGATTTCTCAAATGTGTGACCTCTGTGGTGAGTTTTCTCAATTGAGCAGAAATCTCTTTGATTTCCTCCTTTTCTTCCTGAGCTTTGGCTACTACATTTTCAGTCTAAGGCTTGAAGAAAGAGGATCCATGATTATTGTTAGACAAATCAGTACCTTGAGGTGTCTGAGCATGTGCAGGATATTGTGGCAATTGGCCATTTCCATTAGGAGGGGGCATGAAGCTCAGTGGAGGTACTTGCAAAGGTGCAGGCAGGACAACCGGGGGTATCAATGCTCCATTAGGATATTGTGCAGGATATTGTGGAGAATATGTTACAGGGTATGATGCAGGATATTGTGACTGTATGCCAGGCAAGGTAGGGAATACTATATTTGGAGTAGGAGCAGGTATGAACTGCTAATTCACTTTGATAGCTTCTTGAAAAGCTCCTGTCAACATAGTGATCTCAGGATGTGTTCTCCTGATGAACATGGAAGTTAATGGATCTAGGGATGAATAATAGATACTCCTGGCAGAGGCATCAGATACTACATATGGGGCAACTAACTTGGACAACATTTTCTGGAACCTAGCATTGAAATTGGTGATAGGCTCATTCTCAAATCTTTTGATTGTAGCAAACATATGGTAATTCATAGATAGATCAATAGGGACCTTGAACCTGTCAAGAAAGGCTTTCTCTAAGACAGCCCACGAACCAACAGAGGCTTGGCCAAGACTAATGAACCAATTATAAGCCTCTTCCCCTAAGGAAAAAGGAAATAACCTGCACACCACATCTTGATGTTCTATTCTGGCTCTGCAGCAAGCTTCCTTAAATGTCTTGATATGATCATCAACATCTTGATAAGGATGATATTTTGGACAAAGTTTGTCTAGATTTTTTGGTAACTCATGATATGCAGTAAAGGTCAAAGGTGACTCCGCTGCAAAGAAAGACATTGCAACCAGAGGAGGTTGAGCTAGTGGTGCAGCTGGCTGGGGCTGAACTAATGGTACACCCTGAGGCTGAACAGGAGGTGTCATAGATATCCCAGAAGGTATTTGGGAACCAACTGGAGTTACAGGAGGAGGTTTTGGTGAAGCTCTTGGTGCACTAGACTCTGGAGTATGATGAATGTCTACAGTTCTAGGTCTGAAACCTCTAACAGGTAGTTCTTCGAAGATTCCACTAGGTCTAGACCTGGTATTTATCCTATGAGCCAGGATTTCTCAATTTTGAGGTAAATTGGCTAAAATTTTGCAAATATTGGCTGGATTTCACCAAATGAGGTGATATTTGCAGTCAGATGGCTGATCAGACTGGATATTTACGAGATATTTGTGTTGATACTGCAAATATGATAGGATATTTGGGGTATAATGACCCCTAGCACAAGATCTCAAGTGTCTAAGGCTTAAATTCTTCAAAGCTTGAACAAATTTACGTATCTTTAGCCAATATTAGTGAATTCAGAATGATCTACTATAAAACTTGCAATATTTATGTGAAATCTAGAAATCTTTACATAGAATGAGCACATTTACGAGCCTTTTACCGTAAATATTTGCGTAGTATTTGAAATTCACAGACGATCGGAGGTTACCTTTCTCTCTGCATCATCAAACCTTAAAATAATGGTGCTGAGCGTGGTATTCCAGATCAGGCCCTCCTTCTAGCGCCAATTTATGTTGGTCATAATGTTACTCACAAACAAACATAGAATAAAAGTACACATTAACCTTTATTCATCTTGAAAGATACTATGAATTCAAAGAATTCAGGATCCCAAGTCTTCGGTGATTAGGTCTTAATCGTCTGAAGTCACTCAGAGGTTAATGTGAGTTGCTGTTTCCATTTTGGGGCCTTACGTGGAATTTTATCATCATCATGACACTCCTGCAGAAATTCTTTACAGAGAAGTTATATTATGTAGTTATTTGATGAGAAGATGTGGAAATACCTCAATCTTAGCATGATATTTTCAGTTCTACATGCTTTGTATTCAAATATGCTAAATATTTATGATTATCTATGAGATGTCTGCATATTTGTGTTATTTGCTTAAGATTATCAATTATTTGCAATTATGGAGATGAAATGCTCTGAAATTAAAAAAAACTAAAAGGAATACTTCAATTTAACGTTGAACCTTTAGCTATTGATCCACATACATACTTGATACTGTCATGAGGAAAAGAAATCAAACCATATGTTCACTAGGATATTCCACAGCTAAATACAGTTGATGCAAACTTCAGAGGATGATGAATGAAAACAATACATGCAACATGATGAGCACTCCAAGGGACGCAACAAATCAAAGCACATATCCAGAATTCAGACACAGATTACTTAAGATTTACGAAGATTTGTAATCGAAATACTCTTCTCTTTCATTAAGTATGCAAAAGACATGTACATATACAATCGCTTTGAAATGAGCCCTGAATACTTCAGCAAACAGATTTCAATTAAGTTTTGAATGTTTTCAATAAGGCATTCCACCACCTTTTATAGAATAAGGTGAGGAATCCGTTACAAAAGATCTATGATCCTGATTTATCAATACAGATCTACGGTCACGATTCATCTGACTTCATTAACCCTTACAAAATGGCACAAGTTGCCAGCTGGCAACTATCTATACTACTTATGCTACTATCCCCTTCATGATGTATCTTCATCATGCTCCTCAGCTGATTCATGTGGGTCATCATCATGTGCGTCGCTTCTTGAGCTTTCACTATCCTGATGATGATGCTGCTGCATATGGGGCTGCATACTACTGCAGACCTGCTCATAAGAATGCACAACTTGATCTATCCCTCTGCCATCTTGAGTTTTTGCTTTGATAATGGCGTGCCTATGTGCTTCATATTTGTCTCTGCTGTTATCAAGCTTATTTTTCCTGTCCTGCAGTGTTTCTTTATATTTCTCCATCTGGACCTTGATCCTCATTATTTTATCTATAAGTTCTTCTGTCAAGTGGATAGGTGGACCATCTGTCTCTAATTGGAAGTTGCTGTGTATAGCTTTGATGGTGGACTCTTCATCTTGATTTTCTATTTTACCTTCCACCTTGCCTTCGAATGCTTCCAATATCACTGCTTCTTCATACATCAAATCCCGTAGCCTCATGCTGATATCCCCCAGCTTATTATTGCATCTTTTGAGGACTCCACACTCAAACTGAGTGTCTTTATACCAGATATCTATCAATAATGCGGTATTACTATTTAGCACCTACTTATTGATAAGCAGTTGAGGATTTATCCCCTTTATTTCCCCTAAAAGGCTCAGGACTCTCTCCAGCTTGTAAGACCTCTTCCCGGTCTGCATTTGCAATTTATCCACCTTAGTCTTGGAGTCGCTTAAAATGCTCCACCTCTTTAGAGAGGCTTTCATTATTTCTACAACATCATCCAATGCGGATGACATCCACTTCCTTATCACGGACGCCTCATGTTTCATGAGGTCCAATTTATTTACCTCTTCCTGAGAAATGGCAGTCAATGGGACTGCACGTTTAGTTGTGATATCATCAGGATCGGTCAGCCCTTTGATATAGGCATGCAACTGAGCAATGTGCTCTTTGTGTCGCTTATTCTTCTCCTTCTCTCTCTTCACCTTTTGAATTAGAGAGTCACTAATATCTTTGCCCTCCTGACCTTCTTGGTCCTCATTGGCAAAGCCCAAATTAACTGTGCTGATTTGAAATTCATCAACAGTGATTTTACCTTTTTCTTTCTCCAACACAGGTATGGCAATTTGTGCGGTCCTTCTCCCTGTTGCCAAATCTCTTTTGATGGCTGAAGTCATTCTGGCCTTCCTCCTAGGTTTCATTAGATTAGCGGAGAACAAGGTGGAGACGTTGAACTCTTGAATTTCAAACTCCTCCTCAATATTCACTTCTTTAGCTAACCACGGAGGCACCTGATCATGTCTTTCAGCATCATGATGATGTTCACCCATATCTCCCGTTTCTATCAACAGATGTTGTGGAGATGGTGACTTTTCCTTTTCTTCTTCTTGATGCTCGCTTTGTTGTTGATCTGGCGGCACCTCCTCCTATTGAGGAATTTCCTTCTCGGGGGGAGCATCTTCTTGGTGTGGGGAACCCTGCGGTGTATCTGTATGTAGATCATGCTGATCATGACCTTCTTCTGTCATTACTTCATCTGTTCCCAATTCTTCCCCTTGTTGCTTATCCACTGCACCAGATGCTGGGGATTCTGCCTGAGGTGTTGGCGGTTGTTCTGCAGCTATTATTTCTTCTGAGCCTGCACCATCAACTTCTTGTATTTTGGCGGCTGGATCCTCTAGTGCTTCCTTCTTCTCATCAGCCCTTGCTTCCTGAACCTCTACTATAGTAGGTTCTTCTGATGTGTCAGGTGGACTTTGTTGGCCTAACTCAAGAGCATGGCCCTCTAACTCTGCCATCTCTATCTCTTCTGTTGGGTGGCCCTTATCAGGTGATCATGTTGGCTGTTTAGGACTTGCATCCTGTTTCTCTGTCAGATCCACCACTACAAGACTTGTCACCTCTGTGATCAATGCTTCTAGCCCTATCTCTTGTGCCACCTGCTCTGGGCTCTTTTCTTGCTCTTCTTCTGCTTGTTTCATCTCCTCAAGCATAGTTTGAACTGGTGGATGCTTATGGGGAGTCATAGTTATATCAACAGCAAGTGTTTCCATCTTCTGCGTAGCCACATCCTGCACTACCTCATCGTCAGACAAATTTATTGTCTCATCAAGTGAGACATGTCCTTCTGCTTGTGTCTGAGAGGTTTCTTTCATTTGCTCCTCTGCAAGTTCAGTTTTGAACTTGACTATGGTAGGAAGTGGAACATTATGTTGAAATTCCTTCGGCACTTCACTACCTGCCCCTTGTAATAGTGTAGGGGGTTCACTTATTCCACCTCTCATGGAGGTTCTTTGTTTCTTCCGTGTGGTAGAGACCAGCACCTATGGAGCTCTCCTCTTCCTTTTTATTATTAACGGAGCCTCTTCTTCTTCAAGCTCTTCTTCCATGAGGATATCCTCTTCTCTAGGTTTCTTTGAGGATTGACCTACTTCCAGGGTCCCAGTTATTCTAGCCTTAGCTATTTTACTCTTCTTGGGCTTCTCTTTCTTTGGAGGGGATTCTGACTCTGATCCTGATCCTGATCCTGATCCTACCGCCTCCTCAGCTGTAAACACTGCCCTGTCAAATATAACCCCTTTGGGTTGTTTATCCACTTTCTTGCCCCTTGGGGGTCTTTTGCTCTGTTGTTGTGGTGGAGGTAACTTGTCTCCCTTAGTCTTCCTTTTCTCAAGCAGGAAGTCATCATATACCTCCCCTGGAATATCTTGTCCCTTCTTCTTGTTGTCCACTGTAATGGCAACACCTTTCTTTTTCAATGCCTCTACCTGATCATCGACCCAAGCTTGAGTCAGCTCTATGGTCCTAGCAATGAATGGGTCCAAGGATATATCTTCCTGCATGGTGAGGTTAGGTACAGAGATAGTGTCATTGTATATCTTTTTCTGTTCATATTCATCTGCCATTATCCTGCCATCATCCTTCTTCAATTGCTGGGAAAGGGAGATGCAATCAAAAGTCCTAATTTGGTTCATAGTCAACCTCTGATACCTTCTTCTCCTGGCTTCTGCCTCATCTTCGCAGTCAGCCCAAAAATCCTCTAGGTACCTCTGATGAATAGGCTTTCCTAGTATCTTCTGTATCTTGCCGTAAGGATCATATGGTCTTGTTATTGGGAAAGGCTGCAGATTCATTTTATTCAGGGTGACCATCACCTTCTTTATATTGTCAGAATCAGGGGACATATAGTTACCAATGCTGACTGGGAACAAAATTGGTGGCAGCTTCTTGGCGTCCTTGTACATCTTTATCATCATGGAGCCTTGCCTGATGAATTCCTTTAATATCACTGCATCGGTAGGGTACCTCGGCAGCATGAGGGGATGTTCCTCAAAACCTTCAACCCTTATATAAGAAAAGGTTGCAAACTGGATATACTAGGCTCCATGCCTGTAAACTACTTCTTGAGCCTCCATGCTCAATCTTTTTGTTCTGTCCTCTTCCATGGTCCTTACCAGATGCATAGAGAATGCATCATTGACCAGTTTGTAGTCTCTGAAGTAGTTGGTTCTCTGTAGCTGGGGATGATGATCCCAGATGTATGTAGCATTTGTGCCTGTGAGCCTTCCATCTATAACTAGGGCATCAAAAGTGCCTCTATAAGCACAAGAATAAACAATGTAAGATGTCATATAAAATGCACAATTTGAACCTCCTAGGTTCATCAGCTGCTCATGCAGAGCATCACTTATTATTTGGCCCCACAGTGGCTTGGTGTTTGAATACAGACACATCATTATAACTCCATACATCCAATCCCTGAAACTACCAGTATCAGGTTGGCCTGTTACTCGATTCAGGAGTGTAATCATATACTGGTACTCCTCACTGAAATCATATTTAAACATGTGCACTGGGAGTTTGGCCGCTGCAGGATATGTGCTGTTCTCTGCTCGCCATTGATACATGTTCTTTCTGGCCAATTTATTGTTGGCCTCATACTCCTTCTCTGCCTTTCTCAAGTCCACACTTTTTACTTTACTGCCCAACGGCAGTCCAAATGTCTGGGAGAGACCCTTAATGGAGAGGTCTACATATATTCTCCCATGTTTTACCACTTGCCTCGTCTGAGGGTTATAATTTCAGGCACATTCAATAACCAGCTCCAGAGATTCCATGGAATATGGGAAACCAGCAGCGTTCCACATTCCTGACACAAATACCGCGTCCAACACAGGACTTTTGTCTTGCCCATCATTCAGTTTAGCTGACCAGGCCTCCAGATTAGTGCTCCCCTGATGGGTGTCTGTAATTGCTCCATACTTGAATAGGACTCCCCTATGAGAAGAGAACATAGGCCTACTGAATTCTTCTTGACACTTAACGTACCGCTTGTCAGCCATGAGTATTTGCAATTAACAACAATCCTAACTCACAATAGGTATATACACACATGCACACATATTGCAATTAAGATCACTATGCCTACTGTATTTCTTCACCATTACATGCATAAACCAAAACTTCCATCATCATACCTGAACAATAATGACATGATGAGGGTTTCATTTACTTACCTGATTATGCAAATTTCTCTTTTATACTAGTGGATTGCCAACGATGTTCCTAATTCAGCCGATGATCACCTCTTCTCTTCTGTCTGTGAACTCAAATTGCGCAACAGTAGCTGGTATGCGGATATGGAAGCTGATGCTCTGTAAAAACAATTTTATTGCAAGGTAAATGTGAAAATGGCGGTTGAATTACCTTTTAACCTCGTAGTTAGGGTACACTAAGGGCAACTCTGACAAGTTAGATTACATTCCTTGATTATTCGTGTGAAAACGCAGGATCTTGCCAGGTGTTTCATTGGGTTCCGGGGTCAGCGGGAACTACCTACCATGTCTGCGCGCATTAAATGATAATGGCGGCAACGGGAGTGGGGGATATCCATATGACAGGATATCATGAGGGCAGGATGATATTCGCAAATATCAGGTTGAGTTTCAATATCATTCTCCTCCCTCATATTGAAATTGTTATCGCGACAAGATTCGGGTGACAAAAGCACCTTTGTTTATGTTTAGTACATCAGGAGGATATTTCAGTGTATCGGGTGATGTTTTGAAATATGATGATGACGAGACAAACTTACATGTCTCTTTTCAAAATATCGGGATGACGTCATCCTGATAGTCATTCTTTGTATCAAAAATATATCATGACGTCATCATCATATTAGGCAAACATGATCATGTTTGGAAAAATATCCTATCGAAATATGAATGTGATGATGATGTCATCATCATGTCTGCTTCTTCGTTTATCCGGTTTGGATGACATCATCAGGATATTTGCTAAGGGTGATATTTCTCGTCAGGAGGATATTAAGAAATATCGGGTTACATTCAAAAACATGACGCTCGCGATACAAAAGACCGCTTGACGGGGAAAACTTACTACCACTTAAAGTTGACGTCCGGATATTTGAGCCGCATGACATATCAGGGAATGTTTCAAATATGATGATGATCTTCAAAAAGATGACAGGTCATAAAAAATATATGATCCCTCTTCTTACGAATATCAGGTTTGACCAAAAATTTGACCGTTCATAACTCTCACAACCTGAGGAATATCAGGATGATGTAAAAGACAAACCTGCATGAATTTTTATACTCTTTTAAACTATGAGGTCACATAAATGAAATATGAAATTTGACAAACTAACCTCATAATAGTGACTTACCTCATCCTGACTCTAGAAGATGATGCACCTGACTTACTTTTACCAGACCGCCAGAGAACAAACAAGCCAAACCAAAAAGTTGGGTCCCTGTTTTGCCAAGTCAAAATGGGGCGTGTTGTGTAACCACACAACACGTGGGTCCCTTTCAAGGGTGACACATGGAAGGGTTTTGGTCTGTTGATTGTAAAGACTTTCTTTGTTTGCATTCTTAGATTGGCTAATGACTTTTTCAACGGTCCTAGTAGATTCTTTTTAAGTCTAAGCTAATTATCTTGCTCTAATGTGTTCCAAATCAATGGTCTAGGTTCAAATTCTAAAACAACAATAATAGGGTATGTTTTGGTTGGATTTTTGAAATTATTGGCTGAGTTTCGATGTGGATCAAGTATACAAGAAGGTGATTTGACAATTAACACATTTTTCAAGTAATTCTTGATACTCAACTTGATCTTGGTACATGAACCAGACCTTTGTTGTCTATGTGGAGAGCATTTGTAGTCAGGTGACATTAATTTATGCCTTTGTTTCATGTTTTGGAGGGTGTGGACAGATCATTGAGGATCTCCAGATATAAATTTAAATGTGTTAAGCCTACGAACATTTGGAATAGAATTAAAGAAGTTGTTGGAAAATAGAAATTGCTCAGGTAAAGGACCTCTGTTCATTTTTGCTATAAATGGAAGTATTCCCATGGATTGTTCACATCAGTTACCATCATGAGTATTGTGCAGTATACTTCCTTGCAGTTTCTATCCTATATTTCTCAAAGAAGCATGTCCCTGTTCTCTTGGTTGTAGGTCTGTTCATTATGAAATAAGGAAGGGCAAGTACTAGCCTTTAGAATGGGAGGTATTGGAAAAAGTGTGAGTATTTGGGTACAACAATCTTGCTAGTTTCCCAGAACCATAACTGAATAGTGTCATTCTGGTGGGAGACTAGCTAGATCATTCAAATACTCCAACTGCATGAATTTGTTTCCTGGGGTAAACCAATTGGGTATGACTGCAGCAACCTTGACCAGGATTAGTATTCAAGAGTGCAAGAGGAGAGATGCCAGTTTTCTCTCGTGTCATCCTCCCTTTGATGACTTTCATCAAGAACGACAGTAGAGGGAAGGCATCATGGTTTGATGCCAAGGACCATAGTATAGAAGTGGGACTCTATTGATAGAGTCAAAGAAGTATTGGACCTAGTGAGGATGATATCTTTTGGTTCAACTATTGAGAGCCGCCTCGATGATTCCAATTTTTTTTTATCTCTAGTGGACAAAGATTGAGAGGTGGAGGATTGCGTTGCCTTCCCAGCAACCCACAATATAAGCCTAAGTACTAGATAAAGAGAGGACATCTGTTTCCAACTGCCCTAGAAAACTTTCAACCAATTAGAACACCCTAGAACAAGGAATTGGCTAAAAGAAAGTGCCCACCAATCAGAATAAGGATGTAGTTTCCTAAGTCACAAATATTAAATGTATTGTAACTGAAAAGTTGTACTAAGGAAATCTTGGCTGACATAGTTTGCCTATTTATAGAATTTCAAAAGTCATAGTATGATATATGTAGTGTGAGAAAGACATTCCTAAAAAAGGGCTTAGGGGAATTTTGTTGTAGGCTTTGGATACAAGTTGTCCACATCTTGGGGAGTGGTTTCTATAATAGCTAAGTAAGTACATTATGAAGATTGCAGAGCAGAATTTTGCCTGTATGAATAAATTCTTGTATGACAATTTTTCAATTTAGATTGCAATATATGAATAACAATATATGTGTGTGTTGTCTACAATTGTTTCCTTGAATGTATGCATTTCTTTTGTGGATGAATGAATCGAGGGTTTTGGATTTCACCTATACACATTACTATATTGAATATTTTTGTTTATTACTTCTGATCAAGGATTTGATTAAATATGTTGTAGGCAAGACATAGGAAGTGATGTACTACATTAAGGATTATTGAAGAAGAGTTGCAGGAGATACTTTTCCTTGGGTGTGTCATTGCAAGTCATTGATATATATATACCCTCTAAATTTAAAGTTCTGTCATGATAAAAGAAACATTTGTAGTGTGGAATTTTGACTCAGTTACCCTTAATAAGGCACAAATCAAGAAATTTACTTTCCTAAGGGTCCAAAAAGAACAAAAATCTAAAGATAAATCAGTAGACATACTTCATATTGTTTGGTTGTAGTTTGAGTAGGTCCTACTACATGTTCTCATATTTAAACAATAAGGATAATCTAAAAATATTGCCAATCTAGGGTTAATCTTACACATCTTCCAGTACAAATTTATGAGAACATTTCTACCTGGTTGTAAATGAGAAATACATTTGATGTTGTTATGATAAGGGACACCCCCTAGGTTTGGCAGATCCTAAAGAGTAGGGAAGTTAAATGAAAAGAATCTCCCACTTTGTTGGCTAGGTCTCCATTGAACAAGAGCATAAGAAGTGGCAAACATTTAGAGTTTGATGTGTGTAGATTTGGGAATTGGTGAGGTATACACAACCTCATTTTTATAACAAGCCATATAACCCTTTTTGTCTTGCCAATCACCCTAACCATGCCAATTTGTTTATTTTTAGAAGCAATATTTATCTATTTTTGATAAAATGATGTATAAATCTTTATTTTCTAATTGATTGAAATTAGCCAGTAATGTTGACATAATTACGTGTAGAGCTTGTGTAATTATGTAGGGTTCATGTACGGCCTGATGGAAGGAGTGGACTTCAAAGCAACTGAAGTCAGAGCATCAGAATTTGAGAGCTCTAGAAATTTAGGCATACATAATCATAGACTTTGTTAGCAATTCTGTTATTTTCTATTGGGCATACTTAAGACTTTATGGCTCCACTCAGAACCTTTAATGTGTTTAATTTCATAGACATCCAATTAGTTTGTAAATCTTTTTTTCTTTAAAGACTTCTTCAATGGCATTTACCTGCCATCTAAAGTTTAAGATTTTGGAATAGTACAGTTTATATATGTAGTTGCTCAAAACAAGGATATATGTTATGTTGTGTTATGAATGAAAATAATCTCTTTTGAAGTGATAATTTGTAGCGATGTTCTATGATACTTTTATGAATGAATATTACCAGTTCTATTCAGAGTAATCTTTTCTGAGCAATGGAAGTAATATGAATGGAATTTACTTTGAAGCTATTGAAGTATTGAATGTGATTTGAATCAATATAGGATTCCCAAGAGCTGGCCACTCGAGGGATTATAGGATAGATAATTATTTTTATTATTATGAATTGGTGTTGTTATTTCTATTTTATGAATCTTCTATTTAGATTAATGTCACTTTGTGTTTAGCTTTGTATTGTGTTCCTGCAGGGTGTGGTATTTAAGTTTATGATCTTTGAAATTCTATTAATTTGAAATTTTTGGAGCATCCACTTCAGTCAAAAATCAGTTGTTGATCATTAGTTTAAAATTTCAAATATGTTTTCAGTTAACAAGTTAGCTGTCTTTTCAAATTCATAGTTAAAATTGCTTGTGTGAATTTCTAGATTAGAATTTATATGCTTTTTAGATTAAAAAGATTCCAATGCTTTCTAGCTTAAAGTTTTTATGCTTTCTAGTTTAGATTCTGTTTTAATCTTTTCAAAAATCTAGAAAAACTGTTACTAAGTGAGATGTCCAAAAATACCCCCTATTGTATACAACCTTGGACACTACCCAGTCGACATAACTAACATATTTTCAACTAAAATGTTAGGACCTTATGACAACTTGTCACTTTTTGGTGCCATTGCCAGGTCCTTCTTTTCTAGTGTTAATAGGGGACTGCTTGGATACCTCTTTTAGAAAAAAATATAGTTGTCAGACTTCTTTTTCTGCATGGTCATGAAATGAGGTCCACATGGAAGATTCATACCAACCCCCCCCCCCCAATAGTAGTTCCAACCATAAATAGGGAGGTAGAAGTCTTAACCGAAGAACTTTGTTACAAATTGATTAGTCAAGATCAACCTTAGACTTCTCAACATACCCTAGAAAATCAGCCATCAAACCAAACCTTTGATGAGGAAAACATTCAACCATCAGACCAAATCTTTAAGGAGGAAAACATTCCTTTTAACATCATGGCTGATAACAATGATAACCCTTTCAATGGAAGGAGAGCAAACCAAGGAGATGGTGATAACCCACGAAGAGCAGCACAAACATTTACCTGTCCTATTGCTCTCAACGAAGATGATGATGCACCTATGAAAAACATTTCACCTTCCATCTTACCAACCTTCAGAGGGTTATCCTCTGAAGACTCTGACCAGTTCCTTTTTGAGTTTAAAGTCCTGTGTCAGATATATGATTACAAAAATGATAACCAAAAATTTAAACTCTTCCCCTCCACTTTGAGAGACTTTGCAATGCATTGGTTCATGGGATTAGTTTTAGGATCAATAACCACGTGGAACAAAATGGAAACTGTGTTTTTAGACAAATATCAGAGTTACTATAGAGTTAGCGATAGGAAAGAGGAATTGTTCAAACTAAGCAAAAAAGAAGATGAGAGCCTAGAATATTACCTTGATAGGTTCATCTTCTTATCCAAATGATGTGGCGAAGAGGCCATAAGCCCATAAATTTTGAAGACCATATTTATCAAAGGACTTGATGAGGATGCTAGGAGAAGCTTAGATTTAATGGGAAAAGGAGATGTGTCCTAACTTGAACTCGGCGATATCATTGAGTTATGTAGGAATTTCTCTTGGACTTGTGGAGGTATCCAAAAATCTAGTCTTTTGAGAGGCTCAAATGAAATTGGTAAACTGCTAGAGGAAATAGCAAATTTGAAAACTGACATTCTTGTTCATCTAAACACCACTTTGGATGGAATACATGCCAAAACATGTAATATTGAAACCTTATCCATCTATTGCCCTAGGTGTCGAAACAAACATCTATTGAGAGAGTGTCTGTTGGACAAAGCTGACAATTGTCAAATTTGTAAAAAGAGTCATGTCACTAACTAATGTGAGATCTTGATTGCAATAAAAAATTCCAAGAAAATGTCATCTCACACTAAGGAGGATATCAATTTTGTGGGTCAAAGGCCTAGAGGGAATTTCTCTTATGGCCAAAATTCAAACCCCTCCTGGCAACCTCCAAATAATTGAAATAATAGTCAATGGGCGACACCTTGGCCCCCAGCACCACCTAATTGGGGACCTTATCCTTGGGGACCACCTAAACGGGCAAATTAGTCCCGGGGAAATCCTCAATGGTCAAATCAGACTGAATAACAATGGTATCCTCAAAATCCATCCCCTCAATGGAATCAAACTCCAAATTAGTTCTATCATGGACTGAGGAGGATGCCCAATCCACAGAAGAACCTCTTGCCAACACCCCAAAACACTCAACAAAATGAGTAGGTCAACCAACCACAACTCCCGATGCAACCTATCCCTAATCCAAAGAATAACTGTCAAACCATACCAGTGTATTCCACAGAGTAGGAAAACATGGCTGGAGTTAACACTATCTATTGTGGAAACCTACAGTTGAGGTAAGGAAAAACACTCCAGCAGCCTACCATAGTTGAGATCCTTGATGAACCGAATGCAAAATCTGTTAAAGGAACATAGACACCTTCCATACCTTCAAATAAAAGCCTTGAGAGAAACCAGGAAAAGCTTCTTCAACAATCCTCACCTAAGACTTCCAAATTACCTTAGAAAGAAGATGTCAAATGTTCAGTAGATCTTCTAGAGAAGGATTCCACCTTGAAAAAGATACCTCAAGCACCTTTTCCAAATCACCTCAAAGAGACCCCCCTGAAAAACCCTACAAAAATAACCTTACCCACTGAAACTGCATTAATACAAGAAATTAAATGACTCCATATTGAGATTCCTTTGTTACAGGCAATTAAAGAAATCCCTGAACTAAACCAGCTAGTCAAATAACTATGCATAATAACACCATGAAGGAAAAAGAAAGAGATTAACACTGTGCACATCAATGGATATTTAGCCAACCTTTTAGTTGGGGAAATCTCAACCCCAAAATATGGTGACCTAGGTAGCCCACTCATAACAGTGACAATCAACGAAGTAGCAATACCTAATGCACTCATGGACTTGGGAGCAGCCATCAACGTCATGAGGGTGGACATTATGGAAAAACTGGGACTCACTGATCTACACCTCACAACCACCATATTGCAAATGGCAAACCAGTCCATAGCTATTCCCAAAGGTGTCTTAGAAAATGTTCCTATCAAGGTCAACAATTGGGAATACCCAGTGGATTTCCAAGTAATCTAGTCCCTCATGCCCAAGGATAGTTATCCCTTAATAATGGGAAGACCTTGGTTGGCTACAGTTGCATCCAAAATTGATTGTAGAGTAGGAGGAATGACCATTTCAAATGGCCCCAATAGCAAACACTTATATCCCCCTGCTCAACTTGTCACACTTAACCAAATTTGGGTTGACGAACCAAATGGTTTTGACAAACAAGAGAATCTAGCCTCACTTGCTATGGTAGTCATCAAACAACACGGTGAAGAATTAGAAAATGAATTGGAAAACAACATGCAAGATCTTGCCATAGATTCAGGTGATGAAGAAATTTTAGAAGTAGAAGAAATTTTAGGACACCTGATTCGCATTGATGATATTTAACACAATGACACCAACTTCACAGTGTTACCTTGTCTTCTGGCTAATATCATTCTGAAAATAGATCACTTCTTTGAAGATATTTCTAGATTTCACAGAATTATATGGTATAGCTGTCCTCTTAACACCTTAACGAGAGAAGTTCTTACTGTCACCTCTAACTACCTCAAAACCAAAACTATCATGTTACTACCAGGAAAGACCTTAAATATTAACAGCTGGTTGGCAGAGGCAGATGAACTCAAGTTATTTGATGTTTTGGTAAATAGATCCAAAGCTTTTGCTTGGGATTATATAGACTTGAGAGAAATACACCAAAGTGTTTGTACCCATCACATCTATACTAAAGACGTTAGACCTGTTCGTCAACCACAGCGAAGAGTCAACCCTACTCTCAAAGACATTGTTAAAACATAGATTGAAAAACTCTTGCAAGTAGGATTTAGCTATCCCATCTCTGACAACAAATGGGTTTCACCTTTGGTAGTAGTCCCAAAGAAAAATGGGAAGTAGAGAGTGTACGTTGATTATAGAGAGCTCAATAAAGCCACCTATAGAGATTACTTTCCTTTACCTTTCATAGACCAGGTCTTAGATAATCTTATTAGGAAGAAAATATTTCTCATTTTTGGACAGATTCAGTGGATACAACCAAATACAAGTAGCATCAGAGGACTAGGACAAAATAAATTTTACCTGTCCCTTAGGAATATAGGAATATTCATATATCGAGTTCTTCCTTTCAAGCTACACAACGCTCCTACAAAATTTTAGAGAGTTGTTCTAGACATCTTTGCTGAGCTTGCAAATGATTGTGTAGAAGTCTATATAGACAACTTTACAGTG
The DNA here is from genome assembly GCA_027924645.1 of Cunninghamia lanceolata. Classification (NCBI taxonomy): domain Eukaryota; kingdom Viridiplantae; phylum Streptophyta; class Pinopsida; order Cupressales; family Cupressaceae; genus Cunninghamia; species Cunninghamia lanceolata. The sequence continues at coordinate 21,792,413 of BSBN01000090.1, read as the reverse complement.
TATGGTTCCACTTTTGACGAAGCTCTTAAAAATTTGGACAAGGTGTTGCAGCGATGTGAGGACCATCAACTATCTTTGAGTCATGAAAAATGTTAAATAGTGGTAGAACAAGGGATAGTGTTGGGACACCATATCTCAACTGAAGGGATAAAAGTGGATCCTAAGAAAATAGAAGTGATACAACAAATAGAGACTCCAAAGAACCAAACTGATGTCAGAAGTTTCTTAAGACATGCTGGATATTACCAAAGATTCATAGAAAACTTCAACAAGATTGCAGCCCCCATGTTCTCCCTTCTCCAAAAGGATATATACTTTGTCTGGACAATAGAGTGTTAAACATCATTTGAGATTGTTAAGGAGAAACTCATTTTTTCTCTAGTCCTACGTGGACCTAACTGGAATCTTCCTTTCCATATTTACGTAGATGCTTCCAATGATGTTGTTGGAGCATTTTTGGGTTAGGAAGATGAGAATGGAGGGAAATATGCCATATATTTCATCAGTAAGAATTTAACCCCCACAAAACGAAACTACACAACTACAGAGAAAAAATTCTTAGCTGTGGTTCATGCAATCAATAAATTTTGACATTACATTATAGGGTATAAAGTAACTGTGTTCACAAACCATTTAGCTATCAAATACCTAATGAACAAACTTGTAGTAAATGGAAAAATAATCAAATGGTTATTGCTTCTTCAAGAATTCAATGTGACCATCATTGATAAACTTGGAAAGTTTAACGTAGTCACAGACTTCTTATCCCAGATCAAACAAGATAATGAAGATTGTGCCCATGTACAACATGAATTCCCAGATGAAAACTTATTTGCCATCTCCATTAAAACCCCCTGGTTTGCAGACATCGCTAACTATCTTGCTACCTCTAAGTTTCCACCAAACTTTACATCAAAACAAAAGAAATACCTCATAAGGGAAAGTGCTCAGTTCAAATGGATCAATGGCATGCTATTCGAAAGTGGTCCTAATCTAGTTTTACGAGGTTGCGTCATATCAGATAAAACTTACAACATCCTCAGAGCCTGCCATGATGATCCCTCTGGAGGTCATTACTTTGTCAAAAGGACTTCCCATAAAATCTTAGGTGTAGGATATTATTGGCCCTCTATGCATAAAGATATAAAAAACCATCGCTGTGATGAATGCCAACAAGTAGGAAGACCCACGACATCTAATGAAATGCCTCTGCAACCGCATGTAGTTTTTGAACCATTTGAAAAATGGGGATTGGATTTCATCGGTCCCATAGATCCTCCTTCACAGGGTAAAGAATAGATTCTAGTATGTATTGACTATCTAATTAAGTGGGCAGAAGTCCAAGCACTGAGGGTTGCTAGGGAAGAACAAGTTGCAAACTTCCTGTATAACATGATTTTTCTCAGATTTGGAGCCCCTAGATCAATTGTCATAGATCAAGGACCCTAGTTTATGTCTAAAGTTTTGCTATCCTTTGCTGATCATTTCTAGGTAAGCCATAAGAAGTCATCTCCTTATCACCCACAAGCAAATGATCAAGTGGAAGTCACTAATAGGGAGCTTGAAAACATTTTGACAAAAATAGTTTCATCAAGAAGAAGAGATTTGGCTAGAAAATTACCTGAAGCCGTTTGGGCCTATAATACAACCTAGAAATCAACTACTGGTCTTACTCCTTACGAGTTAGTCTTTGGGAAGAAACTTGTTCTACCCATTCAATTTGAACTTCAAATGCTTAGAATGGCAATGGAGGTAGGCTTGGACCTTGATTGAGCCCAGGTTGAAAGAGTCTTGTAGATTAGTGAATTAGATGAACTCTATTTAGAAGCCATTCACCAGACCAAGTCAGTTCAAAAACAACGAAAGGCTTGGCATGATAAACATATAAAAGAAAGAGAGTTCCATAACGGGGATTAGGCACTGTTATTTGATTCTAGATATAAAGATCAAAAAGGTAAACTAAGAACTCATTGGTTGGGTCCATATGAGATTTTTGAAGTTTTCCCAAATGGATTAGTGCGGCTTAAACCCATCGACGGTGACACTCAAACTCTCTTAGTCAACGATCATTGATTACGAATCTACCACAAACCTATTAACAAAAAAGAATTTATGTGAATGGTAGAAATGCAGGGAGAAACCCAATGTATTGACTCTGTGTCGGTAGAGGTAGTATAATTTGGAGTAGTAATATATATATATATATATTACTACTCCAAATTATACTGCCTCTGTTGAAGCAGAGTTAATACATTGGGATATATATGGTGTGTGTATGTATTCATGATTATTTTAGAGCATTCTTATTGTATCTTCATATTTGTCCTTGTTTAAATTTCATCATTGTTTTGTAGGACTTCATCTTGGAAGAAGTACCACATTCGAGCGCATCTTTCAGCGATGCTTTGGAACTTGTTCCTACATTTCGATGCATCTTTCAGTGATGCTCCAAAACTTTGTTCTTTCATTCCAGTGCATCTTTCAGTGATGCTCTGGAACTTTGTTCTTTCATTCCAGTTGCATCTTCAGTGATGCTCCGAAACTTTGTTCTTTCATTCCGATTGCATCTTTCAATGATGCTCTAGAAATTGTTCCTTCATGTTGTCCATGCATTCTGACGCAACTTTCAGTGATGCTCCATAATTTTGTTCATGCATTCTGGTTGCATCTTTTAGCGATGCTCTAGAACTTTGTTCTTTCATTCTGGCTGCATCTTTTAGTGATGCTCCAGACTTTTGTTCCTTCATTCTAGCTACATCTTTCAATGATGCTCTAGAATTTTGTTCATATATTTTGGCTACATCTTTTAGCAATGCTTCGAAACTCTGTTCTTTCATTCCGGCGCATCTTTCAGTGATGCTCTGAAACTTTATTCTTTCATTTCAAATGCATCTTTTGGCGATGCTTCAAAATTTTGTTCCTGCATTCTGGGTGCATCTTTTAGTGATGCTCTAGAATTTTGTTCCTACATTTTAGCTGCACCTTTTAGTGATGCTCCAGAATTTTCTCCTGCATTCTGGTTGTATCTTTCAGTGATGCTATGGAACCTTGTTTCATACTTCGTATACTCATTCCATGGGTATCTTTTTCCAATGTTCTGGATTTGTGATTCCCCTTCTTTGCAAATGCTCTAACATCCTCAAAAACATACCCGTCACCATCACCAAACTTTTTCATACACCAACACCACCTTAAAAATTCATGCCCTATATCACCATCTCTCACCATAATAAATGATATTATTGTGAGAATCTATCATCATAATAATTAGAACACTTTTAGCCACCCCCTTTACCATCCCATTTGAATCTAATAACACCACCATCTATGATGCCATTACATCAGCATAAATGAGGTGACTTTCAAATCATGACAGAACATAAGGTACGTACATCTTTTGTCTTAAGTAGGTAAATTATTGTGAATACAATTAAATAAATTGGCACATTCCCCCTCTTTTCCAAATTTAGTAAATTGTATGAACTGTACCTTCACTAAAAGAGGTGGTGGCTCATTCATTCCATTCCATGCAAGGTAATAATTAGATACAACACAGATGAATGCCATGAATTAATCCGTGTCCTATCAGTATTATCAAAGTACAAGTGGCCATAAAGATTGAGTTTCACTTAATCTGCATATCAGTTTGTCTAAAATAGTTCTCACCTTGGTGTGCCACGAAGTTCAATTGACACTCTACAGAATTGCTAGCAGGGGATAAAATGGGAGGAGCAAAGCACAAATTAGAGCCAACTTCCATAGACAAGTTATTGACACTTAGTAATATTTCAGAATTGTTTCAAGGGGTGGGATGGCTAGAGTTGATGAAAAAGTTTGAGGGGTATAATACACATCTAGTTAAAGAGTTCGTAAAGAACTTCTTAGATGGATAGTCAATTGTTTGAGGAAAGAAATTTAAGGTAAGTCCCTGAACTATTTCTAGCTTATCTAGTATTAAAAATGAAGGCTTGAATCTTTCAGAAAATACAAATATTTCCTACCAGAAATTGATAGAGCTTTTCTTAAGGGGAGGGGAACCTCAGCCAGTACTAGTTGTAAATACTCAGGGGCAGAATAAAGGATTTCAAAGAATGTCTATTGTAGATCCATGGAGAATGGTGGTAGCTTGGATAATTAAGTACTTCACATGTGAGGGGCAATGTGCTACCATAGTTGGTCCTCCCTTTTGTTTGGTCATTCACCTACGTCATGGCGCTGAAAACCCTAAATTGAGGGCTAATCGTCCTGCCTTCTTAAGTGACTCCCTTATCCACATGATAGAAAAGTTCAAAATTGGTTCTGGGCCATTAAAACACCACAGCCTCATTTCTTTAATTTGTAAGCATCAACTCCTCAAAAAGAGAAACACAAACAAGAAATGGCAAAAAATTCTCAGGAAATTTGAAACCCTAGCACCTTTAATACATTTTGAGAGAGGTGAGTCATCTAGGTTAGTAGTGGAGAACCATAGGGAACCTCCCCCTGTACCCCCACCTGCTAGGGAAGCTTCTAAAGGCGAAGCACTAGAAAATCTTTCAAACCTTGCAGAACCCGAGGAGCAACCTAGACCACATAATGTTCCAGAAACTCCAAAAAAACAAGAAAATGTGGACTTAGTGGACTCTAAGGATGAAAATAATAGGCCCAACAAAAAGGAAAAGAGGTCTAAAATAAAATTGCAGAGACCTCCCCCTCTATGAAGAAGTAAAAGATTGGCTACCAATTTTAGCTGTGCCGCGGCTTGTGACCAACCGCATATTCCTAAGAAGAAAAGACAAGATAGGTAGCCAAGTGAAAACCCAGTCCAGTTGAGTGAAAATCAAACCCTGGGAAGTAATGATTCTCTTGAAATTGAGATGGAGATTGATCCACTTGAGAAGGATCAAGAGGAAGTAAGAAAACAAATCCCAAATTATGTACTTGTTGAAGAAGAAGAGGCTCAAGAGGATGAGACTGTGGAAACAATTTCTCCCACTCAACAACCATCAGATGAACATAGAATTGACATAACCTCTCAAATTGAATAGTCATCCCCTCTAAATACTATCAATGACATAGAACTAGGTCTACTAGAAGTGAATGATGGAGGACATATGCCTAATAATGATACATAGATTTCTATTCCCCCTATTTCCAATAATACAGGCAATGAAAAATCTGATCACATTAAGGTGGAATTATAAGAATTAAAAGGAGAACTTGTATAGTTGAACAATAAACTCTAGCAGAATGAGGAATAGATAGCCAGACAACAGAAGGAAATAGACACATAGATAAAACTTTTGCAGCAGAAAGATCAGGAAATCATAACTCTAGGAACCCAATTGGAACAAAAGGATAAATTCATTGAAGAATTATAGTCACAAATGAAACAAATTGAGGAGAAAGATAAGAAACATTTGATTAGTTTATCTAAAAAGGATGAACAAATCAAAAATTTGACCATCAATTTGGAGCAATTCCTTAAATCATTTGTGGAGGAATAGGAGAAGTAGAAATTAGAACTTAATACAACCCTTAGTAAAACCGTGGAGCTAGAACAAGAATTACAGGAAATCAATGTTAAGCCAACTATGGAATCAAAAGAGATACAAACTAAACCAACCAAAATGGAGTGGTTTCAAGTTCACATTCCTCCCATGTTGGTCAAGTGGATGGAAAGGTGCTATTTCCTAAGACAAGCTAGGGCAACAAATACCAGACTTAAGAAGGAAATGGTATTATTGAAGGAATCCTATGACATACTCTATCAAGCTAAAATTGATGCATGCAAAATTGGAGAGTTGTTATTATCTTGTAGAAAGCCATCCAGGTTATATTCTATGTTCCTCAATGAACAATTATTGAGATGGAAACTTTTGATAATTTCTTGTAATTTACCCCATGATCCAGATAACAAACAATTCCTAGAAGCATTCAAAGAGGCACCCCCTGTTTAGCAGAATCTGCTATGTGAATTTTTCATATATAATCTGTTTCTAGAAAAATATAGCGATTTCTTCATTAACCTTTTTTTGGGAGAAGTACATCTCAGAGATTTCATGTCTAATTCATGTCTAATCTGCAAAATCAACTCCATTGGCAGGATAGGACTAGAGACTATCTTCAGGTAGAGAGAACTGTAGGGCTCCACATGAGATAACCTAACCATAAGCCCTTTGCCTTCAAAGCTCAATTCCAAAGGACTAAGAGTTATGAAGCTATGAAAGAAAAGTATAATGGAAGTGTCAAGATTTATTTTGAAGATTTCAAAATTAATGGGCCACAATTAATAGACAGAGCATGGAGTGCTAATAGACAGAGCATGGAGTGCTTGTGAGGAGCGATATACCCCCTTCCCTATGTATCTAAAATGAAGGGAGATGATTTCTCCAACCAATCTTAGTTGGACTATAAAAGAGCATAAGCTTTTGTTGCAAGTATGTGTCTAATCGATGTTGTCATTGATGTCAACATATCTGTGTTGTCATTGGTGTCAACCGTGCTCTTACTTTGTTGAGGATATTGAGAAAATTAGCTCCTCTGGTGATAACAAATGTGTTGCAGTAGAAATAGTGCATTACATGAAGAATAATCTAGAGGAATGCTCTACATTTCCTATAGAATAAATATCTTTGCCTGTGGATTGGAAGTTATTTAGAAGCCTGTTTGAAGATGTTATATTCCGCATTTGAGCCTTCAGTACGAAGAATTAAGTGACTTATGTTCACTAGAGTGAAAATAACTTTTTCTGTATGTTTGATGATGACAGGGAGAAAGTTTTTTGCTCAACATTCCTCCACATTGAAGTATTTTGGTTTGTGGTTTTGGAAGTAAGTCTGTGATGATGTTAAATGCCTTCAAGTGTAATGGTTTGTGATGTGGTGGTCCGCAAGCTATCTTTTACTCATGACAGTGGCTGACAGTGTTGTTCTTGTGCTCTCGTTTGAAGAATCTTATTGATTAAGTTGTTAGAGATCGTGCGGTTGTTCTTGGTGATTACAATGTGCTTGTGGATGTCTCCTAATCATGCTCCTACATTCGGATTGGTCCACAAGGTGGAATTCAGATCGTGCAAGAAGCATGTTCTTGAGAATACTTGTGTTAACATTAGTCTTGGCCGACTTGGTTGAATTCATCATCTACGAAGATGCATCAAAGATTGTGATAGTGTGTTGTAGCATGGAAGATTGTGTTTGAGTCCTAGCTAAGGCGTGGTGTGATCCATATACATTCTTACATATTTTCCTTAGCTAAATTTGTATTAGGTCCAGACCTATTTTATGTGTTGCAAGTATGTGCCTAATCGATGTTGTCATTGATGTCAACATATCTTTGTTGTCATTGGTGTCAACTGTATCCTATTTTGTTAATTGTTTAGAATCTTTATATGTTGAGGATATTGGGAAAATTTGCCTCTCTAGAAGAAATTGAGTTGCAGTGAATTGCAATGAAGACAGTGAGTTGCATGCTGAAGAACAGTCCAGAAGATTGCTCTGCATTTATTGTAGATTGAAGACCTTAGTCTGTAGTTTGGAAATTATATAGATCCATGTTTGAAGATGCTAAATCCTGAGTTTGAGCCTCCAGTGTGAAGAATTGAGTGAGTTACATTCACCAAAGTAAAAACTACTTTTTTGATTATTCATTGGTGCAAGAGAGAAAGTATTTTTCTCCGCATTCCTCCGCATTGAAGTATTTTGCTCTGCGGTTCTAGAGGGAAGTTTGGGATGATGATAAGTGCCTACAATTGTAATGGTTTATGTTTTGGTGGTCCACAAGCTATCTTTATTTTATGATAATTGAAGATAGTGAAGTTGTGCTCCGGTGTGAAGAATCTCATGGATAAAGTGGTTTGAGTTTGTGCGGTTGCTCCTGGTGATTTCAACATGCTTGTGGATGCCTCCTGATCATGTTCCTACCTTTACATTGGTCCACATTAAGGAACTGAGATCATGTTTGAAGATTATTTCCAAATAACATAGCATGTAACTAGTCTTAGGCGACTTGGTTAATTCCAATGATTGTGGAGATCTCGTGAAGATTATAGAAGCATGTTGTGGCATGGAAGATCATGTTTGAGTCCGAGCTAAGGTGTGGTGTGATCCACATACATCTATACTACATTTCCTTAGCATAATTTTGTATTAGGTCCAGACATATTTTGTAAATGTTTGTAATGCCAATCTTGGAGATTGTTCCAATGGTTGATGATTGTAATGCCAACCTTGATGATCATTCCAAGGTTGATGTAGTGTATAAATACTTGTAATTGAGTTGTGGAAAAGACGTCTTCGTGTAAAGATGTGAAGATAAGGAAAAAGGTGAAAAGGTAGAGCAGAGTAGAGGAATTATTGTACTTCAAAGAATTAATCTCAGACATGAAGAAGATGCTGATCTTGGTAGTGAGCCTAGCAGCGAGCCACCAGTAGGGTTTAACAACTCTTTAGGTTTAACAACCCTCATTGTAATCTTTCTAGTTTTAGGGTTGAGACAGTGAGCCTGCTAGACCTAGTTGTACTTCATGGCAGTGAGCTAGCATGTTTTAGACCTATGGAGTGACCAAGCCTGATCATCATTATTCAAAGATTGCAATATATATTAAGAGCTAATCCTCTCCATGGTTTTTCCCTTAACAGGGTCTTCCACGTAAAAATCTAGTGTCTCTTGTGTTTGATATTGCATCTGTGTTTAAGTTTATGATTTCATGCATTCATTGTTAAATCATAATAACTGTGGACAAGTGATTAATGTTTAAAGAGTAGAAGTGGTTGAGTTTTTGTGACAACTGATTCACCCCCCTCTCAGTTGTTTGACACATTTCAACATTATGTACATTGTAATGCCAACCTTGGAGATTGTTCCAATGGTTGATGATTGTAATGCCGACGTTGATGATCATTCCAAGGTTGATGTAGTGTATAAATACTTGTAATTGAGTCGTGAAAATGTATCCAAGTGCGAAGATGCAAAGATAAAGTGAAGTAAGGTAGAAAAGAAGAGTAGAGGTGTTTTGTGCTTCAATGGAACTGAACCTTGGCATGAAGTAGATGTTGTTATCTCAGTTCAACCCTTTTGGTAGTGAGCATTCTTTCGACAGTGAGTGACCCTTTGGTAGTGAGCCATCCATAGGCAATGAGCCTTTCTTTGCAGTGAGCAATTTGGGCAGTAAGCCTTGTAGGTAGCGAGCCTTTATTTTTTAGTATTGATATAACTTATATATTTTTGTGGGCTAACAACCACCATGGTTTTTCCCTTTTAGGATTTTCCATGTAAAAATCTGGTGTCTCCTGTGTTGTTTATGCTTTTGTGTTGAGTTTCTCATTTGATGCTTTCATAGTTATATCTAAATATAAGTAATTGATAAGTTGATGATCATATTTGGTTAAAAGTTTTAGGACAACTGATTCACCCCCCCTCTCAGTTGTCCGGTGCAGTTCAACAATTGGTATTAGAGATGGTTCCTTTGAAGAAAGCCTAATAGCTTGAGGAAGATCTAGGATGCCTTATAAGAAGGAAGCTCCATAGTTTGATGGGTCAAATTATGCTCTTTGGAAGGTACAAATGAAAAGCCATCTCCTCTATCTTGGTTATAAAGTATGGCTAGCTACACCATCATAATTTGTCATGCTTGAAGGTGGTTTGATAACTAAAGATGATATCATGGAATATGAGTTGGATGTCAAAGCAAAGGATGCTATGTTAACTTCCTTAAGTGACTCAGTGTTGACAAAAGTTGTGGACCTTGAATCTGCAAATGAGGTATGGGAGAAGCTAAAAAATTGTATGAATGAGATGATTCTGTAAGAGAAGCCAAACTATAGAGCCTGAAAGTGAAATTTGAGGGTTTAAAGATGAATGAAGATGAAAACATAATAGCCTTTATGCAAAGCATTGATGAACTTGTCACTAGAATAAAAGGCATGGGAGGAACTCTCACTGATAAGGAAGTTGTGATGAAAATTCTCAAATCACTACCAAAATCCTATAGTCACAAGGTGGCTGCTTTAGAGAATTTATGACTATAAAAACTATTGACAGAGATCAATTACTTGGAAAGCTTACAACCTTTGAGATGAAAGAATTTGGTGATGCCCTTCCAAAAGTTGAATCAACTTTTAAAGCCAGTACTTCAGAAAAGATTTCCAGAGCTGAGAAATATAAAGTGGATGATGACTTTGATGAAATTGAAGCTAACTTTGTTGATAGGATGCAAATAGGTTCTAGTAAGTTCCAAGGTAAATTACCTTTCAAATGTTTCTCTTGTGGTAAGGTAGGTCATTATGCTTCTAGATGTCTTGAAAGAATTGAAAGTGAAAGGAAACAAGGTATGCAGAAAACGCTTCCTACACTGATCTAATGAGGAAAGATTTATGCAAATTTTTGTTTTACAGTTATAGATTAATATGTACATTAATAGAAAGATAATAACAACTTCCAAATGCAAACACAAAACTCACAACACAAGATATACGTGGGGAAAACCCTTTCAGGTAAAAAACCCCACACTCTAAAGCCGCCCAATATATTATTCAGGAATCACGAAGATTACAATATACTTGCAGAGCAAGCTTTTATAGGAATATATCCAACTAGCGATCCAGGAGGTAATTTGACATCTATAAGATTCTTACATACTACCTCCATCTCAAGTTCCTGATATATAGGAGATACAATACAGTACACCGCCAACGGTAATTACAAAACCATGAGCTAAAACTACCAAAAGTGGCACCCAAATTATCTCCAATCAAAGATGCCTTGTGATGTGCCAAAACACACACCAACACATGTAACTCTCCCCTTTACAACTCTTTTATATGTCTAACACATTTTTACATTTCCCAAAATAGAAGGTCCAACTTCCAGAGGCCATAACTTTTGATCCGGGTGTCCAATTAACTAACTGTTTGATGCGTCAGAAAGCTCATGAAGAGACCTATCACCCTATAACCACCTTTGTCAGTTATCACCATTTTTAGGATGTTTAGAGAAGTTTCAATTCTAGTAATTAAGTTCAAAGACTTTTTCTGGCAGTTTCAAAAAATAGAAACTTTAATATCTCGCAATCCTGATATTATCTTGAGACAAAACTCACCCGAGATGTTCACTTAGCTGCTCTGCATCTTCTGGGAAAAATTTCAAGTCAATCTGAGCTCAATTGAAGGACTTACTAAAAATAGTAAGTCTCTCTATTTTTAGCTCGTTTGGAAACTTTTGGAAACTTTGAAGGTTCCAGACCATTCTCCAAGATAAAGGGTATTCAAAAAGACCAAAACTGGGAAGAATAGTAATCTTTCAAAGTTGCAAGGTTGAGACACTTTTCTTAACATTCTCCCACTTGTTGAACACCTTGCAAGAGCAAAGGGAGTATCAACACCATGATTTAATTGCTAGGGGCCGTGAGGCCCATAGACTGTGAACACCATCTGAACTTCTCTGTGCGCATAGGTTTTGTCAAGGAATCTGCAACATTCATCAAAGTATCAACTTTTTCCAAGTTTACCTTCCCATCCTCTACCATGTCACAAACAAAATGGTACTAGACATCAATATGCTTAGTCCTTGCATGGAAAGTAGGATTCTTCGCCAAACATATGGCACTCTGAATGTCACAACAAATAGTAATCTTCCCTACATCAAACCCAACATCAAAACACAATCTCTTAAGCCAAATGGCTTCTTTACAAGCATGAGTTGCTGCCATGTACTTAGCTTCATTAGTGGACAAAGAGACCACAGGTTGCCACTTACTCATCCAACTAATAGCACCACGAAACATAGTGAACACATAAGCACTGGTGGATCTCCTGCTATCAATGTCACCTGCCTAATTTGAATCCACAAATCCATGAATACAAAGTGAATGTCGAGGTCCTATAGGATAACCATGATAACATAAGGAATACTCAAAAGTACCCCACAAATATCTAAACACTCTCTTCATTGCATCCCAATGTACCCATCTAGGATTAGCTATAAATCAACTAAGGACTCCCGCTACTTGGGCAATGTTTGGTCTTGTGTAGACCTTCGCATACATTAACTTGCTAATCACACTAGCATAAGGAACTCTACTCGTATCCTTTGTCTCAGAAAGAGACTTTGGACAATCTTCAATGGATAACTTTGTCCCCATTATAACAGTCCAACAATCAAAGGTCTACAATCCATCATGCTGAATCTATCCAACATAGTGTTAACATTCTTACTCTAGCCTAACCAAAGTTTTCTATTTTCTCTGTCTCTTCTGATTTCCATTTCAAGAATGTACCAAGCTGCCCCTAAATTTTTCATCTCAGACTGTGCTGACAACTAAGACTTCAAATCAGAAATCAAACTTTTACCATTCCCAATGAGTAACATATCATTGACATACAATGCAATAATGAGAATATGATCATTGTCAAACTTGTAGTAAACACAATGATCTAATTTCAATCTTTGAAATCTAATACTCTACACAAAGGCATCAAACTTCTGGTACCACATCCTAGGAGACTGTTTCAAATCATACAAAGAATTTTTCAACTTGCAAACTAGATTTTCTTTACTTTTCACCACGTAGTGATTTGGCTATGACATATAGATTTCCTCCACCAAGTCACCATGAAGGAATGTTGTCTTCACATCCATCTGTTCCACTTCTAGATCATATGTTGCTACAAGAGATAATAGGAACCAAATAGATGTCATCTTTGCAATGGGAGAGAAAATCTCACCATAGTCAATTCCCTCCACCTGAGGATACCCCTTTGCAACCAATCTAGCCTTATATTTCTCAACATTGTCATCTACACTGAATTTCTTTTTGAACACCCATTTGCATCTAATAGGTTTTCATCCTTCAGGCAAAGGCACCAAGTCCCAAGTATTATTCTTTTCCAAAGAAGCCATCTCCTCTTCCATGGCCTCCTTCTAGGAACCTGCATCTTTCATACCCATAGCCTCTTTCATAGTTCTAGGCTCATCAGTGTTAGAAATCAAAGCAAAAATACAATTGGAATCATGCAACGAATAACCAAACCTATTAGGTTGCTGTCTTATCTGCGTGGACCTCCTCAAAGGTTGAGGTTGAGTTTCTTTATCTTCTTCTAAACTTTTAGAGCTACTGGATCTCTCCTCATTATCAGGTCTAATAGATGTTTTTGGTTCAACTTTCTCAAGGGTGGAAGGAAGCTGAACCACATCATCTTTCATCTCTTCTTTCTTTGGCTACAAGACAACAGAAGAAGGATTGAGCTCTCTGAAGATCACACTTCTACTATATAGAACTCTCTCAGCTACTGGATTCCAAAGCTTGTACCCTTTCACACCGATGCCATAACCGATGAAGGTACACTTTACAGCCTTGTTCTCCAACTTGGACCTCTTCTCCTTAGGCACATGTGCATATGCCTCACAACTAAATACTCAAATGTGTCTTAATGAAGGATTTTTACCAGACCATACCTCCATAGGTGTCTTATCAATGAGCACTAATGTAGAAGACCTGTTAACTAGGTAACAATCAGTAGCAATAGCTTCAGACCAAAACTTTTTATCAAGACCAACTCCACTTAACATACTCCTTGCCCTCTCCATCAATGTTCTATTCATCCTCTCTGCAACTCCATTCTACTGAGAGGTATACGGAGTTGTCTTGTGCCTCTCAATCCCTTTTCTTTACAAAACTTGTTAAAATCTACTGAATAGAACTCACCACCTTTGTCAGTCCTCAAACACTTAATCTTTCTATCCTTCTAATTCTCTACAAGAGCTTTGAACTCTTTGAATCTATTAAAGACTTCAGATTTACTTATAAGGAAATACACCCATGTCCTACTATAGTCATCAATGAATGAAACAAGGTAAATAGATTTTGAAATCGAAGGAACATTAACAAGACCAAACACATCAGAATGAATCAAGTCCAACACCTCAGAAGATTTGTGAGAACTGGAATAAAACTAAACATGATTTTGTTTTCCATAAATGCAATGTTCACATAAATCAAACTCAAGTTTACAATCATTGATATCCTCAACAAAATTTTTATTCTTTAGGTCCTCAAACCCTTTTCACCAATGTGACCAAGCCTTTGGTGCCATAACATTGTCTTCTCAGTTGGAAGTTTCATCTCCATAGAATGAGCACCCTTAGGTACCCAGAAAGCATGACCATCGGAAGTAGATGTAACAGTCTTTTTCGCTACTAGTTCCAATGGTGAGGATGACGACTATGAAGCTCTCTTCTTCAAAATAGAGGCACTATTGCACTAAACTATGCATGCATCAAGTTGAAATAGAGTGCCAATTCGACCACCCTTAGCCAACACCATAGATCCTCTAGTCATCTTGCATCTCCATTCAAGAAAACAACCTGCACACCAACATCATTCAATTTACTTACATAAAGAAGGTTCCATGTCAAACTAGGGATATGTAGAACACCATTGATTCCCTTTACTCATCCATTAGGGAATCGAATCAAGAATCTTCCACGGCCAACAATATCTAGGTGAGAATCATCACTCAAGTACACCTTTCCACCATCGTATTCTTCATACTTCAAAAACCAGCCCCGATGTGAGGTCATGTGAAAAGATGCACCAAAGTCAATAAGCCACACATTCTTAGATGCATGCGTTGCCAAGGCAACGAAAAATGCTTCTCCTTCATCCTAAGAGGACTTGTCAGAATCTGAATCATAATTCTTCTTCTTTTTCTTTTTCTCCTCCTTACACTCCTTGCGGAAGTGAACAGGTTTGCCGCAGTTCCAACATAGGGCCTTGGACTTTTCGGGAGACTTAGATCTCCCACAAGATTTGGATCTTCCTTTTTCTTCTTTCTTCTTATCATTTTTCTTTCCCTTCTCTTTAGATCTACCATGAACCACAAGAGCCTCCTTAGCTAACTTGGAAGACTTTCTCCACATCTCTTTAGACAACAGTGAAGAAACCACTTCATCCATCTTGAAGGTGGTAGTGGTACTCCCAATGGCCATAACAAGGTGGTCCCATGAATCTGGTAAGGAACACAGTAATGTCATACATCGATCCTCCTCCTCCATCTTCACACCAACAAAAGTCAATTGGGAAACAGACATATTGAATGTATTCAGGTGATTAGCGACAAATCCTCCATCTTCCATTCTTAGAGAGTACAATTTCTTTTACAGGAATAACTTGTTCACTAGGGATTTAGCCTGATAAACATTTCCAAGCTTCTTCCAAAGTTCCTTTGTAGTCTTCTCTTCGTGGATATTTAGGGGCACTGAATTAGCCAAACAGAGTCTTATCAAACCCTTATCTTTTCGATCTTTGAGATCCTAGTCTTCTTGAGACATTACCATTGGTTTTGTACTAGATACAGCTTCCCATAAATCCTGATCTACAGGCATGTCCTCCATTTTGAGTTTCCACAACTCAAAATTACTGCCATTAAACTTCTCTATCTCAAACCTCCCAGATGTGCTCACCATCTCTTACCTGCAACAAAGATTTCAAAATCCTCTGCACAAGCTCCCACTCAAACAAAGATCAACTCAAAAAACCCTCTACCCAACAACTAGAACCAAAGGTGATTAGGCTCTGATACCAACTGAAAGGAAACAAGGGATGCAGAAAATGCTTCCTACGCTGATCTAATGAGGAAATATTTATGCAAATTTTTCTTTTACAGTTACAGATTAAGATGCACATTAATAGAAAGATAATAACAACTTCCAAATGCAAACACAAAACTCACAACACAAGATATATGTGGGGAAAACCCTTTCAAGTAAAAAACCCCACTCCAAAGCCACCCAATATATTATTCAGGAATCACGAAGATTACAATATACTTGCAGAACAAGCTTTTACAAGACTATATCCAACCAGAGATCTGAGAGGTAATTCAACATCTATAAGATTCTTACATACAACCTCCATCTCAAGTTCCTGATATATATGTTAGGGTTAGCCGGTAGAAGATATCAATTAAATGCAAATAAAGATTAAACAGAGGAATGAAAAATACATAGAAATAATAACAGCGAGAGACAAGTTTTAACGTGGTTCACCCAATCTTGGGCTACATCCACCAATAGAGTGTCCAATATTATTATCTAGTAAATCAAAACTAATTACAACTAGCAATCCCTGCAACTCAATATTGTTGCAAATGCTACAAAACAATATCTCAACCAAAACCCTAACCCTTAGCCACTTTTATCAAGCTTTATGTCGGTTACAAAAAATAGGGTTTTTTTATGTCGGCTCAAAAAAAATTAGTGTACAATACTTGCATGATTAGTCACCACCTACCAACAATCTCCCACTTGGAGACTGATCAAGCTCCACACCAAACAATCTCCCACTTGGAGACTGATCCTGGATGACACTACTGCGCGTGCAGCTCCCACTAGAAATAAGCACCCTGGACTCTGTTGTTCTGATTTTATTGTTTCCTTCTTGAAGACCAACCAAAGCTGAAGATGAGCTCAAATTCTCCCTTGTCACTACCTTTGTAAACATATCTACTGGATTTTCATCTGTAAGTATCTTTTCTAGCCTTAACTGTCCATCATCCAACACTGATTGAATAAAGTGATACCTCAACTGTATGTGTTTGGTCTTTGAATGCAAAACATAATTCTTTGCAACATGTATGGCACTCTGATTGTCTGTATACAAAGTACTGTTAGCTTGTTGTTTGCCTAATTCTTCCATGAAATATTGCAGCCATATCATCTCCTTGCTTGCCTTTGTTGTATCTACATACTCTGCCTTTGTGGTGGATAAAGCAACCACCTTTTGCAACCATGAGATCCAACTCACTACTGTCCCACCTACAGTAAAGACATAACATGTAGTACTCCACCTAGTATCAATATCCCCTGCCAAATTTGAGTCTACATAGCTTGCTAAATCAATATTAGAGCCCCCAAAACATAAATGTGTATTGGATGTACCTCTCAAATATCTAAGAATCCATTTTACCGCATTCCAATGCTCCAATCTGGGATGACTCATATACCTACTTACGACTCCTACAACATGTGCAATATCTAGTCTCATGCATACCATGGCATACATTAAACTTCCTACAGCTGAAGCATATGGTACCTTGGACATTTTTTCTTCCTCCTCTTATGTCTTTGGACACATCTCCTTAGTCAATTTCAAATGACTAGGCAAAGATGTGCTGACAACTTTTGTATTCTCCATATGGAATCTCTGCAACACCTTTTCAACATAATCAGCCTGAGATAGAGTCAATTTCCTATTCTTCCTATCTCTTCAAATTTTCATACTAAAGATTTGTTTTACTGTCCCCAAATCCTTCATAGCAAATGACTGTGCTAACTGTTGTTTTAACTCTCTGATGTGATCTATGTTAGACCCAGCTACATGTCATCAACATATAAACATAAAATAATGTAGCTATCATTATCTAACCTCTTAAAATAAACACAATGGTCAGAATTACATCGACTGTAGTCTTGCTCAGCCATAAAACTATCAAATTTTAAATACCATTGATGAGGTGCTTGTTTAGGCCATACAAACTCTTCTTCAATCTGCACACTAGTTTCTCCTTACCTTTGACCTCAAATCCTTGGGGCTGTTTCATGTATATCTCCTCCTCCAAATCACCATGGAGAAAGACAGTTTTCACATTTAGTTGTTCCAAATGCAAATCTTCAGTAGCCACAATACTTAAAACAGTATGAATAGAAGTCATCTTGACAACCGGAGAAAATATCTCATCAAAATCAATGCTCTTTTTCTATGCAAATCCTTGTACAACTAACCTGACTTTAAATATTTTCTTACCTTCATCTTCCTCTTTCAGCTGATAAACCCATTTGTTTGGTAAAGCCTTTTTACTTGCAGGCAACTTACATAATTCCCAAGTCTAATTTTTTAGCAAGGAGTCCATTTCTTCTTTCATTGCATGCTCCCACTAAACCTTTGTATCCACTTGCATAGCTTCATCATACCCTTTTGGTTCACTAACATCTGTTAACAAAATAGAATACAAAGAGGGAGAGAACCTTTCAGGAGCTCTACTTAGCCTTGTTAATCGTCTAACATTCACTGGAGTTTATGGTATTTCTGGTTGTTGTTGCAGAGCATGAGGAACCACTAGAACATTACTATTTGGAGTATCATCTAGCACCACATAATCTTTTTCTTTCTTCTCATGCTGCTGTAACTAATCTTTGTACAACACCTTCTCATTGAATACAACATCCCTGCTTCTCACAATTTTCTAATTTTTAAAATCCCAAAGCCTATAACCAAATTCATCAATGCCATATCCAACAAAGGTACATTTTTTAAATTTTGCATCCATCTTGGTTCTATTTTTAGAATCTACATGTGCAAATGCTTCACATCTGAAGGTTTTGATAAAAGAATAACTCACCTTCTTGCCTGTCCATGCTTCCTCTGGAATACCATAGCCCAAAGGAATGGAAGGACCTCTATTAATTAAATATACAACAATATTGACAACCTCTGCCAACATGTTTAAAGGCAGCCCAACATGCAATCTCATGGTCCTTGCATGCTCCATTATTGTCCTATTCATGCGTTCAGCCACTCCATTTTCCCGTGGAGTCCCTAGAACCATTTTCTACCTATGGATTCCATTAAAGGAACAATAATCCTCAAATTCTTTACTGCAATACTCACCACCATTATCAGATCTGAGACATTTTAATCTTTTACCTGTCTCATTCTCAACCAAGCTTCTCCATTTCTTAAATGTTTCAAATACATCAGATTTTTGCTTAAGGAAATAAATCCATACCTTCCTAGTTGCATCATCTATGAATGTAACATAATACCGAGAGCCACCAAGAGAAGATACTTGAGTCGGTCCCAATACATCGGTATGCACAAGCTCCAACTTTTCATCTTTCTTTTGCTTCCCATCCTTGAGAAAACTGAATCTCTTTTGTTTGCCATACACACAACTTTCATAGAAATCTATACTAATACATTTCAGACTTGGTAAATTTTTCTTAGAATGAAGTACCTTCATACCTTTTTCACTCATATGCCTGAGCCTATTATGCCACAACGTTGTCTCATATCCTGCAGTAACTATTTCAGTCTCTTCCTGTGATCCTGCAACAACTATTCCTGAACCTGTTTGTTTTTTCTCTGCAACAACTAAAGTAGAAGGAACAATATGACCTATACAAAGATATAAGGTGCCTACTTTCACACCTTTTTCTACTATTAAGGCACCTTTTGAAACCTTCCAATTTTTATCAGTAAATGTAACAATGCAACCTTCTTCAGCTAGTTGCCCTGCTGAAATTAAATTCCTACTGAGCCTTAGAACTTGGCTTACCTCTTGTAGTAGCCAATGATTCCCATTCTGTAACTTAATCTTGATTCTTCCCTTCCAACAATCTGATAGGATTTGTTATCTCCCAAATAAACCAGCCCAAAATCTCCTTGGACATAATCAAGAAAATAACTTCTATAGGGCGTAGCATGAAATGAGGCCCCTGAATCTAAAACCCATGAATCATCAGCATTATCTAGGGAAAGAATCAAAGCATCATCTTCAGATTTATTACTTACCACATTTGCCTCCTTATTTCCTTCTTGTTTGTCTCCTTCGTTACTCTTTCGAGATCAACAATCTTTCTTCAGATGACCTAGTTTCCCATAGTACTAGCAATCCTTCTGTCCTCTAGTTTGGGACCTCTTATCTTTTGATTTTACTCATGACTTCCCATGACCTCCAAAACCTTTTCCTCTCTCCTTTGATCTGCCCCTGCTTTCTGCATTCAAAACACTACCTGATGTGGATCCACCTGAGCTTTTCCTACAAATTTCTTCACTCAGACTAACACCAATAACATCATCAAATTTCAGGGCATTTGAACTAGAAATAGAGTTACTAACTGCCATTACCAAACTATTCCAGCTTTCAAGCAAAGAACATAATATCAAGAGAGCTCTAACTTCTTCATCAAATTTTAAATTTACGTATGTTAACTGACTGACAATCGTATTAAACTCATTTAAATGATCTATCAGAGATCCACCTTCAATCATTTTCAGATTAAACAAATGCTTCATGAGAAATACCTTATTTGAGGCTGAGGGTTTTTCATACAATTTAGCCAAAGCTTTCATCAGACCATTTGTTGTCTTCACTTCCATTATATTGAATGCCACTGATGGTGCTAGGCAAAACTGAATGGTTCCCAGTGCCTCTCTGTCAAGAAGATTCCAATTCTCATCAGTCATTGTTGCTAGTTTCTTAGCTACTCCTTCCAACGGCATCCATAAATCCTTTTGATAGAGATAATCCTCCATCTGCATCTTCCATAACTAATAGTTCTATCCATTAAATTTATCGACCTTCAATTTACCCTCATCCACCATTGCTCCCACTCAACCACGAGACTCCCACTCAATCGTGAGACCTTCCTGTAGATGATAATTGAACACAACCCACTCTGATACCACTTGTTAAGGTTAGCTATGTAGGAGTCAAGGACAACACTGAGAGGGGGGTGAATCAGTGTTGTGTGAAATTTCTAAACTTTTTACAAACTTTAACTTGCAGAGTACAAGGAGAGAGAGCTATCATTGATTTCTCACATACATGTGCACATAACTGAGAATGAAAAACAAAAACTCATGAGTAAAACATATATCCATAGAGAGAAGATCAAGACACAAGAATTGCACGAGTGGAAAACCCTCCAGGGGTAGAAAAACCACTCCAGAATTGCCTCACTAGCTTAACTGAAAAACATGCCTTACTGGTAATACAAATTGCATCTAGGAGCACCAACTCCAATACCAAACAGAAGCACCCACTTCCAATAGTAATATACCTCACTGGTAAACAAATAGGTCTCACTGACCTATAAGGCCTCACTGGCACACTGAATCTTCACTGGAAGTAATAAACAAGTTCAGAGGGACACTCTGTTTCCATTCAATACAAAACATATGTCTGTCAAATGCCCATTCTATTCAAAAACAATCTGACATCCGGATACACTCAACAACACTGCATAACAATTTCATTTGATTATCTCTGCATTACAAACTCAGTATAAGCTTATCATTATTCTTTTCTCTTCAAAAGGATTTATTAGGAAATGTCTTCATTTCTGTATCTCATTCCACACACACACCCTGTCAATGTACTTTAAACCATTATATACAAATTCTGAATATCTTTTCATATTCCTTTCCTCTGCAAAAATCCTCTTCATATTTTCTTCAATGTCTTAAAAAAAAATCTTTTCATATCCTCTTCTCTGTAAATATTATCTTCAAAACTAATATCTTCATCCAATGCCTTGCTCACAAAATAATTGATAAAAATATTTTGTTCCTTCATCTTCTATGCCAAAGAAAATCTTCTATAAAAAATATTTATCCAATTTGCCCTTGTGAGAAAAATAAAAATCTTTGATACGTTGATTCTCTTCAATTGTCTTTTCATTTTCTTTTTCTCTGCAAACGTCTCACAAAAAATAATATCTGCACAATAAAAAATCCATCTGCAAGAAGAACAAACTAATTTACAATATTATGAAATCTTAAATAATGTATTTTGAATCTACCCTTGTGAGAAAGAATAAAATCTCTTTCAAAAATTGATCCTCTTCTCAAGAAAAATCATTTTGCATCTTTTATATTCTCTGTCAAAAATTGAAGCATGATCTTCATGTGACCACCTGTATAAAAATCTTTCAAAAAAATCTTTTCAAAAATCATTTTGCTCCTGCACTTTATCTTCTCAAGAAAATCAATCTTCAAACACCAATCCATCTGTATTAATAAAATTTGCCCTCCTTGTCTTCTCTTACCTTGATGGAAAAATAGAATAAATCTTTTAATAAACTGCCCCCAAAAAAATCAAAAGGCTTCTATATAATCTTCATTCTATTCTAAATCATATGAAAGACATTAAGAGCTCCCAATAAAATAGGATTAAAAAAAATAAAGTTTCTAAAATAAACAAAGCCATAAGTGGCTTAAATCTCGGGCTCCAAGCATATTCTATGCTTTTCTAAAAACCATATCTTCATATTTAATTTTGATGTCTTAGAAAATCAAACTCCCATAAATCATGGACTCCTCTTTAAAACAAAGTCTTTTTAATCTTCATAGTAATCGGGATCTAATATAAACAAAGCTCCTATTAAAATGTTTGAAGGTTTTTCATAAAGCATTCGACACTTTATAGAATCAAATCCCTTTCTTCAAAAACTCCTTAACCTGTGAAGTCCAAACCTTTTGACAGTCCCGAGCACTTCAAAGTGCATTCCCATGAAAGGAGGTTGCATTTTAAAACATAGTCATTGATCAATGTTTTACCGCCCACTGATCTTTCAAATAGACCCGTTGATTTCAAAAGGGCGCCCACCGCACATAAAGAAGCAACCGATGTAACAAGTAATAAATTTAATGGAGCCGGTTGTCATATGATGCCAAAACCCATAAGTGAGGACTTAAGTCATCCTTAACCTGCATAACCCGGTCACCAAACAAACATAACATAAAGTAAGACTGTCAAATACAGTCATAAAAGATGTGAAAAAATTTGTCTTTAAGACTTCAATCAAACATGAAGACCCCTTTTTCACTCAATAAAGATTTAGGAACATGAAGCACCAATATGTAATATGATATGACCATCAAACATCAACTTTGTGAAAATATTCATCACTTTGAATATTCACATAATGATCCCTTACAAATAACACCTACACAAACAAGAACAAGTCTCTTCAACAATATCATTGCAGAAACACAATCTCCTCACAGAACCTTGTCATGTCAAATGTAGCAATGAAGACCCAACAACAACTCAATGATCAATCAATCAACAACTTCAGTGACAAGAGTGATTCAATAAACAACTCCTATTAACATGATTAACATGATCAACATCGAAGGAAACAACAAAGAATTCAACTCAACTCCTGATCTGAATTGTTCTTGCATTACTGAAGCATGTGAACTTTGTCATATCAAGATCAAGAAATCATCTCTCTTTATGGTAAACATGAACCAAACAACCTGTAACAATCTTGAGGTACATCCACAACTATAAACAACCCTACAAAACCACACCTAAACTTATGATGATTAACTAACAAGTATCTTGATCAACAAACAACCCACCAAAACTGATACATGCTTATTAGCCCTTGAAGACACTCTGACATCTTGTCATATGAAGATCGAACATCTTTTTTTGACATCAATGACAACTCTTACCATCAAGCTGGTAGAAGATATCAATTAAATGCAAATAAAGATTAAACAGAGGAATGAAAAATACATAGAAATAATAACAACGAGAGAAAAGTTTTAACGTGGTTCACCCAAACTCAGGCTACATCCACCAACAAAGAGTCTCATATTATTATCCAGTAAATCAAAACTGATTACAACCAACAATCCCTGCAACTCAATACCATTGCAAATGCTACAATACAATATCTCAACCAAAACTCTAACCCTTAGCCACTTTTATCAAGCCTTATGTCAGTTACAAAAATAGGGTTTTTTTATGTCGGCTAAAAAAAAATTAGTGTACAGTACTTGCATAATCAGTCGCCACCTAGCAACAATATAGGAGATATAATACAGTACACCGCCAATGGTAATTACAAAACCATGAGCTAAAACCACCCAAAAGTGGCGCCCAAATTTTCTCAAATCAAAGATGCCTTGTGATGTGCCAAAACTCATAGCAACACATGTACCTCTCCCCTTTATAGCTCTTTTATGTGTCCAACATGTTTTTACATTTCCCAAAATAGAAGGTCCAACTTCTGGAGACCATAACTTTTGATCTGGGTGTTCGATTGACAAACCATTTGATGTGTTAGAAAGATAATGAAGAGATATATCACCATATAACCACCTTCATTGGTTATCACCATTTTTGGGACATTTAGAGAAGTTTCGATTCTAGTAATTGAGTTCAAAGACTTTTTCCAGTAGTTTCAAAAAATAGAAACTTTAATATCTCACAATCCTGATATGATCTTGAGATGAAACTCACCCGAGATGTTCACTTAGTTGTTTCGCAACTTCTAGGAAAAAATTTAGGTCAATTTGAGCTCAATTGAAGGACTTACTAAAAAAAGTAAGTCTCACTATTTTTATCTCGTTTGGAAACTTTGAAGGTTCTAGACCATTCTCCAAGATAAAGGGTATTCAAAAAGACCAAAACTGGGAAGAATAGTAATCTTTCAAAGTTACAAGGTTGAGACACTTTTCTTAACAGAAAGAAATAAAAAAAGATATGAGAGAAAACCTAGAGTTCCAAAGAAATGCTACTATGTTAGAGATTTTGATGATGAAGGTGTGATTGATGATGAATCTGATGATGCTAATACTAGTGCAAATGAATGTCTGTTTATTGCTATTAAAGAAGATCCTGTGTCTACTAATTCTGCTAGCTGTGTGAAGGAAGAAAAACTAGTGGAAGAAAGTGCTTTGGCTATCCAGGTTGAGAAAAATAAGGATGAATGGATTATTGATAGTGGATGCTCACATCACATGACTGGTGACAAAAGTAAGTTTGTATGTTTGGAAAAGTATGATGGAGGACTAGTTAGGTTTAGAGATAATGCAGCTGGTAAGATTTGTGGAAAAGGATCTATTTCATTTGATGAAAAGCATAATACTAAAAATGTTCTATATGTTAAGGGTTTGACACATAATCTTTTGAGTGTTGGTCAGATGTGTGACAAAGGATATGATATGAAATTCAAAGATAATGGGTGCAAGATCATGGAAAGTTTCAAAACTGTGATTGCTACCAGTAAGAAGACAAAAGGTAACATCTATCAATTGAAAGGAACTAATTATTATTGTTTATTGGCTTAGAAAGATGAGAGTTGGTTGTGGCATAGAAGGATGTGTCATATAAACTTTGATAATCTGATAAAGATAAGTTTAGGCCAGATTGTGAGAGATCTACCAAAGCTTGTGAAACCATCCAATACAATTTGCAAAGAATGTTAGTTAGGGAAGTAGACAAGAACAAGCTTCAAGAGCAAAGAGCAATTTTTTGCCAATTTGTTGGATCTAGTGCATACAGATCTCTGTGGTCCTACAAGGGTGAGAAGTCTACAAGGTGACAGGTACTTCATGTTACTTATTGATGATTATTCTATAATGACTTGGGTTACTTTCTAAGAGACAAATCAGAAGCCCTAGAGAATTTCAAATCTTTCAAGGCAATGGTTGAGAATGAAATAGAATTGAAAATCAAATGCTTGAGGTTTGATAGAGGAGGTGAATTCACATCAAATGAATTCAACATTTTATGTGAAGAGCATGGGATAAAAAGATAGCTGTCTGTACCTAGGACTCGTCAGCAAAATGGAGTTGTGGAAAGGAAAAATAGGATAGTTCAAGAAGCTGCTAGGTCTATGATGAAAGAAGTAGATCTACCAGAAGTGTTTTGGAAAGAGGCTATTCATGCTATTGTTTACATCCAAAATAGAGTCCACATCAAAAGTAATGGTACTCAAACTCCTTATGAATTATGGTATGGAAGAATTCCTTTAGTAAAGTATTTCAAAATCTTTGGAAGCAAATGCTATGTTAGGAGAGAGGAAGATCTAGGAAAGTTTGATGCAAGGTGTGATGAAGGAATCTTTCTTGGATACTCTACCAAGAGTAAGGCCTACCGGTGCTACAACAAAAGGCTCAAAAAGATTGTTGAAAGTGCAAATGTGAAGGTAGATGAAGGCAAGGAAAAGATATTAGACCCAAATTACTATGAACCAGATGAACCTGTAACTATATTGAATGAAGAAAAAGATGAGCATGAAGATAGTCAGGATGAAGAAAAGGCTTCGAAAAGTGTTGTCAAGACTCCCAGGTATGTAAGGATTAATCATTCTAAAGATCAGATTATAGGTGACAAGAATAAAGGTGTGCTAACAAGAAGAAGAGCTATAGAGGAACAAGTAAATTACTATTTCCTTTCAAAGATTGAACCAAAAATAGTGAATGAAGCATGCAATGATGAAAATTGGGTAAAGGCAACGGAGGAAGAACTATTGTAGATAGAAAAGAATGAAACTTGGGAATTAGTTCCTAGACCTGCTAACAAAAATGTTATTGGAACCAAATGGGTCTTCAAGAACAAGTTGAATGAAAATGGAGAAGTTGTAAGGAATAAAGCAAGACTTGTATGCAAAGGATATTCTCAAATTGAAGGGATAGATTGTGAAGAAACTTTTGCCCTAGTAGCTCAGATTGAAGCAATCAAAATGTTTTTAGCATTTGCAGCTCACAAAGATTTTAATGTATAAGAGATGGATGTGAAATTTGCCTTCCTGAATGGTGAGTTAGAAGAGGAAGTATACATTGAGCAATTGGAGGGATTCTAATTGTCAAATCAAAGTGACATGGTATGCAGGTTGAAGAAAGCATTGTATGGACTCAAACAAGCTCCCAGAGCCTAGTATGCAAGGTTAGATAGGTATTTATTACAATTGGGATTTAGTAAAGGTACCGCAGATAGCAATCTATATTTCAAAATCAATAATGATTAGATCTTGGTTGTTGAGGTCTTTGTTGATGACATTATCTTTGGAGGAAATGAAGGTATGTGCATAAGGTTTGCTGGTGAGATGAAAAGTGAATTAAAAATGTCCATGTTTGGTGAGATGAATTTCTTTTTAGGTCTGCAAATCAATTAATCAGATAAAGGAATCTTCATATCTCAATCTAAGTATGTGAAAGAGTTGCTAAAGAAGTTTGGAATGGAAGACTCTAAACTGGTATGTACCCCTATGGTGACCGGTTGCAAGTTGAGCAAAATTGATGAATCACCTAAGGCTGATTAAAAAAAATATAGATCCATGATTGGAGGATTGCTTTATTTAACTCAAACCAGACTTGATATTATGCATGCAGTTTGTCTTGTTGCAAGGTTTCAAGCTGATCTAAGAGAATCACATGTGATGGCAGTTAAGAGTATCCCGAGGTATTTGAAAGGTACTCCAAATTATGGCTTATGGTATCCAAAAGACAATGACTTCACTCTCAGGGTTTATACAGATGTAAATTAGGCCGGAGATGTTGATGACATAAAGAGCATGTAAGTGGAGGTGCTTTCTTCTTGGGTAATAGGTTAGTTTCATGGATGAGAAAGAAACAAGATTCAATCTCTTTTTCAATTACAGAATTAGAGTATATTGCAACAGCATGTTGTTGCACTCAAGTATTATGGATGAAGCAGACTTTGAAGGATATAAGAGTTGTGTATAAAGATCCAATTGCAATATTTTGTGACAATACAAGTGCCATAAACATCTCAAAGAATCCAGTGATGCACTCAAGATAAAAGCACATATTAGTAAGTTGGAATATGTGTCCACAAAGGATCAGATTGCAAACATTTTCACTAAACCTCTACCTAAAGATACCTTTGAGTATCTCAGAGAAAAGTTAGGGGTCATTACCCCTCCTATCCTAAACTAAGATGCATAAGAATACATCAATCCAGTGGAGCTCAAAGTGTCATTCTTTGATCTATAGATTGATGTTCTGAAGGCTACCTCTCAGGGGGAGTAGCTAGATGCTTTTGATAAAGAAAGTGGATCAAAGTAGCAGCATGAAAGTATGTGTCCTTTACCATTGATGTCAAAGGGGGAGAGAAATCATGTGAAAAACTCAGGAGGAGAAAGAATGCAAATGTGTAAAGAGAAAGGGGGAGAATCTTGTCTTGATGGTCTTTTTAGTTTTTCACATCAAATGTTGCCATCAATGACAAAGGGGGAGACTATTGCAAGTATGTGTCTAATTGATGTTGTCATTGATGTCAACATATTTGTATTGTCATTGGTGTCAACTATGCTCTTACTTTGTTGAGGATAATGAGAAAATCAGCTCCTCCGGTGATAACAAATGTGTTGCAATAGAAACAGTGCATTACATGAAGAAGAACAGTCCAGAAGAATGCTCTGCATTTCCTGTAGAATAAATATCTTTGCCTGCAGATTGGAAGTTATTTAGAAACCTGTCTAAAGATGTTATATTCCACGTTTGAGCCTTCAGTTTGAAGAATTAAGTGAGTTATGTTCACCAGAGTGAAAACAACTTTTTCTATATGTTTAATGATGACAGGGAGAAAGTGTTTTGCTTTGCATTCCTCCGCATTGAAGTATTTTGGTCTGTAGTTCTAGAATTAAGTTTGTGATGATGTTAAATGCCTTCAAGTGTAATGGTTTGTGATTTGGTGGTTTGCAAGCTATATTTTACTCATGACAATGGCTAACAATGTTGTTCTTGTGCTTTGGTTTGAAGAATCTTATTGATTAAGTTGTTAGAGATCGTGCCGTTGTTCTTGGTGATTACAATGTGCTTATGGATGTCTCTTGATCATGCTCCTACATTCAGATTGGTCCGCAAGGTGGAATTCAAATCATGCATGAAGCGTGTTCTTGAGAATACTTGTGTTAACATCAGTCTTGGCCGACCTGGTTGAATTCATCATCTACGAAGATGCATCAAAGATTGTGATAGCGTGTTATAGTGTGGAAGATTGTGTTTGAGTCTTACATCTTTTCCTTAGATAAATTTGTATTAGGTCCAAACCAATTTTATGTATGTTTGTAATGCCGACCTTGGAGATTGTTCCAACGGTTGATGATTGTAATGCCGACCTTGATGATCATTCCAAGGTTGATGTAGTGTATAAATACTTGTAATTGAGTCATGAAAATGTATCCAAGTGCGAAGATGCAAAGATAAAGTGAAGTAAGGTAGCAGAGCAGAGCAAAGGTGTTTTGTGCTTCAATGGAATTGAACCTTAGCATGAAGTAGATGTTGTTATCTTAGTTCAACCCTTTTGGTAGTGAGCCTTCTTTTGGTAGTGAGCCACCCTTTGGCAGTGAGCCATCCATAGGCACTAAGCCTTTCTTTGCAGTGAGCAATTTAGGAAGTGAGCCCTATAGGTAGTGAGCCTCTATTTTTTGGTATTGATATAACTTATATATTTCTATGGGCTAACACCTACTGTGGTTTTTCCCTTTTAGGGTTTTCCACGTAAAAATCTAGTGTCTCCTGTGTTGTTTATGCTTTTGTGTTGAGTTTCTCATTTGATGCTTTCATGGTTATATCTAAATATAAGTAATTGATAAGTTGATGATCATATTTGGTTAAAATTTATAGGACAACTGATTCACCCCCCTCTTAGTTGTCTGGTACAGTTCAACAGCTTTGACAGAAATACTACAACTTAAGACGAAGTGGATAGGAATGCGATACAGATCTCCATTGCTCCTTTAGCCACCCCCTGCAGTTTTAGTAACTACAGAGAAAGATCCCAGGGACTTACATTCATGGCAGATGAGGATTAAATTGAACAAAGGTTTTCTTAAGAATCCCAGCCACTTAGATGAGGAAGCAGAGGACATGTATGACCTCAGCTTGAAATAGAAAGAGGGATGCAGAAAGGCAAAGAGCTCATGGTCAGCATGGAGCAGGAGGACCTACTCCATCTTAGAGAGGGGAGAGCAATGAGGTATAAACAACCTCATTTTATAACAATCCATATAACCCTTTTTGTCTTGCCAATCACCCTAACCTTGTTTATTTTTAGAAGCAATATTTATCTATTTTTGATAAAATGATGTATAAATCTTTATTTTCCAATTGATTGAAATTAGCCACTAATGTTGACATAATTACGTGTAGAGATTGTGTAATTATGCAGGGATCATGTACAACCTAATGGAAGGAGTGGACTTCAAAGCAACTAAAGTCAGAGCATCAGAATTTGAGGGCGCTAGAAATTTAGGCATACATAATCATAGACTTTGTTAGCAATTCTATTATTTTCTGTTGGGCATACTTAAGACTTTATGGCTCCACTCAGAGCCTTTAATGTGTTTAATTTCATAGACATCTAGTTATTTTGTAATTCTATTTTTCTTTAAAGACTTTTTCAATGGCATTTACCTGCCATCTAAAATTTAGGACTTTGGAGTAGTACAGTTTATATATGTAGTTGCTCAAAACAAAGATATATGTTATGTTGTGTCATGAATGAAAATAATCTATTATGAAGTGATAATCTATAGCTATGTTCTATGATACTTTTATGAATGAATATCGCCAGTTCTATTCAGGGTAATCTTTTCTAAGCAATGGAAGTAATATGAATGGAATTTACTTTGGAGTTGTTGAAGTACTGAATGTGATTTGAATTGATATAGGATCTCCCAAGAGCTAGCCACTCGAGGGATTATAGGATAGATAAGTATTTTTATTATTATGAATTGGTGTTGTTATTTTTGTTTTGCGAATGTTCTATTTAGATTAATGTCACTTTGTGTTTAGCTTTGTATTGTGTTCCTGCAGGTTGTCGTATTTAAGTTTATGGTCTTTGAAATTCTGTTCATTTGAAATTTATGGAGCATCCACTTCAGTCAAAAATCTATTTTTAGTCATTAGTTTAAAATTTCAAATATGTTTTTAGTTAACAAGTTAGCTGTCTTTTCAAATTCATAGTTAAAATTGCTTGTGTGGATTTCTAGATTAGAATTTATATGCTTTTTAGATTAAAAAGATTTCAATTCTTTCTCGCTTAAAGTTTTTATGCTTTCTAGTTTAGATTCTATTTTAAGATTTTCAAAAATCTAGAAAAAACTGTTCTAAGTGAGATGTCCAAAATACTTCCTATTGCATATAGCCTTAGACACTACCTGATCGACATAACTGATATATTTTCAACTAAAGTGTTAGGACCTTATGACAGCCTGTCAGGAACCAACACATTTATTGATATTTAATGAAATTTGTATTCTTCTACATTTGTTGAACACCATTCTAAAGGTTTGTGTGTGGTGTTTCACTAATCCATAAGTAGTTCAATCATCTAGATAAACCTCTAAGAAACCATAAATGAATTCTTTGAATGCATTGACTATTATTCTATTGAATACTGCTGGTACATTCTTAAGTCCAAAAGGCATCACTGTGTACATGTAGGATCTTAATTATGATGTAAATGTTGTCTTAGGGTGATCCTCTTCTCTTGTTTTGACTTTGTGATAGCTAGAAAATCCATCAGTGAATGAATATATTTCCCTTCCGACCACTGATTCCAATATTTCTTTTGTGAAGGGTGTAGGGAATGGATCATGGATGAAAGCTTTATTTAACTCTCTGTAGTCTCCACAAATACTTATTTCTCTTGATTTCTTGTTTTGTGCCACCATTGGGCTGATCTAGTCAGCTTCTTCAATAGGTTTTATGATACCTGCTCCTAACATCTTGTCAATTTCTATCTTGACTCTTTTCTTCATGTTAGGATTGAGTCTATAAGGCCTTTTCTTGACTGGTTTCACTCCTTTCAGTTGTATCTTCATTATGCCTATTTCTTCTTTAATACCTTTCATATCAGTGAAAGTTCTTTGGAATAGATCTTCAAACTTAGAGAGAATCTCAATCACCTGTGCTACCACTTTTTCATCCCAATAGTCTCCAATTTTTGCCAGTTTATGATCACCTTTCTTTGCAATATTTTCTTCTCTAATTTTCAGTGTTGTAATATTGTTCCTTTTGTTTAGTCACTATTTCTATCTCTTTTTCTCCTTCTTGAACCTCAATATTTATCTCCTCATTATTCTCGTCATCTATCTTTGTTCTTTTAAAGCATTTTTGACCCATGTTCCTTGACTGTTAATCTATCCATTTCACTAATTTCCATATCCTTCAGATCTTGGTGGTGGTGTGTTGTACTTTGGTTCATTTTTCGCTTCATTTGTTTCTTGTTGAAAAATTATTTCTTTTATTTTTTGAAGTGCAACATGTATAGATTTTTCTAGACTCCAAAAAGAGAATGTATATATCAAGTCATCTTGTACTTCTTCCCAATCCCTTGTTTCCTTCCTTCTCTCTTGGTTGATATACCAAGTTTAGGCTATAGGTGTTAATGTCTACTAGAACAAGTGGGTGTATATATCCTTGCTATGTTCTTTTCTAATTTCCCATGTCATTGTGTAAAAGGTTAGTGATCTTGTAGTAGAGTTTGGCCTTGATATTTAGATATTTCTTTTTTGTATTCTCCATGTTTTGGTATGTATCTTACCTTGATAAGAAGTTTAAATGTATGCAAATATTGAACTAAAACTCTATAAGTTGCCCACCAGTTTGTTGCATTACATACTAATGTATGTTGTATTGCTTGTATTTTGCTTTGTTCTTTTGCAAAGGTTGTTTCCATGTCATCCAAGTATTGTTGTAGGTCTTTAACCCCTGAGAACTTTGGTAACTTGATATGGGAGATTCCTTTCATAATATGATGAGATCTTCTAGATTCCTCTTCATTTTGGTCCTTGTTGATGGCGCATACCATTTGCGGTGGATTTTCCTTTGATGAAGAGGATTGTGGTATATTTTCTTTACTGGATTGGACCTTGCATATCCTCCTAATCCCTTTCATTCTCTAGGTTTTAAGATCCGATTCATTTTTTATCCATGCTTCTAGGAATTTTTCACTATCAGCGCTATCATTCTTATTCTCCACCTCTATTTCTCTTGTTGAATTTGGTTCTCCCTCCGTTTCATTTGTTTCCAACCTTGATATTGTATAAATGTTCTTATGGTACTCATCATTTTCTTCTGCATGGGTAGATTCTTCAATATAGGTTTCATCCATTGGTAGTACTAAGGGTATGAATATACTTTTATTACTATCTGCAAAAGATAGTTCTTCCTTGTGGGAGTCCACTATGCCATTGGCATATATAAACCATCTTAGACCTAGTAGTGCATTAAAGGAATCTACTTGTTCTTTTATAGCAACAACCATAAAGTCCACCACCTGTTTGATTCCCATCAGGTTTACCTCTACTTGTTTCCATGTTCCAATGGTTGACATGCTAGATCCATCTGCCAAAGTAATGTTGTAAGGTGTTTGAGAGAATCTAGGTCTCCCTAGTTGTTCTCAAATCTTTTTAGTGATCATGTTTATGTCTGTACCCAAGTCTATCATTACATTTTTGACCTTTTTATGATTAATATGGGCATCCGGTAGTAGTGGTTTTGTTTTCCAATGTATTTCATTTCTTCCCAATTTCCTAACTTGGTTTCACGATATCTTCTACTTATTCCAATATTTAGCAAATTGTTTAAATTTCTCCATTAGATTAAGTTGTTGCATTAGAGATGTAAACTATTTTAGTGCTACAACTTCTTCTATGAAGAATTGATTGACTTGTTTTTACCTTTCTTGTTCTTCTGTTATTATCTACTTAGTTTTTTCTACCACCTCATCATGTTGCCTTCTATCAGGGAAGAAGATATCGTCCTCCTCACTTTCTTCTATCTAATTTAGTAGTATCATATCTTTTTCCTTTGGTGTTTGTGCCATGTCTTGTAACTGTTGTTGTTTCCCTTTTCCCTTATCCATATTAGTTTGTTCCTCCTTTATTCTCTTATTTTAGTTTTCTTCATCTGATGATGATAGATTTGTATTTCCTTCCTTATCTCTTTGGCAAGTCCTTAGGACTTGGCCTTCTTCCTTAAGGACTCTTCTGATTACTCTGGCCACTTTTTTGCTATCCAAATCATCTCCTTTTCCTTGTTGTGGTGCATTCTGAAAGTATTGTTGTGCCTTATCACATGTGAAAAGTTCATGTTATGTACTGTTGCAGAATGAGCATTGCCTTCTTCTTTCTCCCCAACGCTCATTAGCAAAGTGCCCTGGTTTATTGCATTTGTAACAAGTGGCCTCATCTCTTCTTCTTCTTCCTCTATGTTGGCCTTTGACTCCTCTATAAACTCCAAATTGTCCTCTATCCTCATTAATGTAGTTATTTTCATATGGAGCATTTTGATTTGTATTCTAGATAGTATTCATGTTCCTTTGGTTTTTCCATGAAGGTTGCTTATAGGCTTGGTCCTGAAGATATAGTGTTCTTTCTGCTAGGCCTTTTAGATATGCCATGGTATTAATGTGTGCTTTGTTTTTGTGATTTGAATTGTACCAAGAATCACTTTTATCCTCATCTTTTCTCACCGTAAACATTTGTGATGGACAATCTGGTGTTTCATGATCATCCCATTCTTCACATAATCCATAATAGACTGTGTTGTTCTTTGTAGGGAGTGCCTTTATATCTACCTTCATTGCGGCAGCCTATCTTTCTCCTTTTTGTTTTGGGCATTCATTCTGGATGTGTCCTTCCTTTGTGTATTAGGAACACCATATATTTGGTCTTTTATCTTCCTATTTCACCAAAATTTCCTGTTTAAGTTTTAGTTTCTCCAATTCCAATCTTAATCTTTCTAACTCCATATTTTCCTTGTTTTTGTCCTCTTTGTGCCATGTCTATGCCTCAATTTGACAGGCTAGTGTGACTACTTCTGCATATGTTTCAAATATTCTCCCATCTAGAGATGTTCTCACATATGGGCTTATTCTGGATGCAAACCACTAAATCTTCTACTTCTTCGTCAGTGGTTCTTCTAGTTCGCAGATTGTATCCTTAAACCTTTTGTCAAATTCCTTAATGGTTTCTCCATCTCTTTGTATTAATTCTCTCATCTTACTCACTCCTTCGGTAGGTATTTCTAGAGTTTCAAAGTTGTCCAAGAACTCCTTCACTTCATCCCATGTTTTTTCATGTTTAGGACAAGCTTTTCTATACCATTTTAATGTGTCATTTCACAAAGTCCCAATGAATTCAAACAATTTAGTGTCATCTTTAGTTATCTCATTTAGGTTCTAGATTGATTCTAGCAGAAAAATATGTTCTACGGCTTGAGTTGTGTCCTTTTCAAAAACCAGTAATTTGATAATAGCATCCATCTTTCCTTTCTTTTGCTTTTTTGGACCTTTTGATGTTTTGTGGTGATTTTCTTTCTGGTTTTTCTTCTCCTTAGGCTTTGGCCTTTGTGTTAGGGTTTTATGTTCTCTCCCTTTATCTCTCTGCAAGTGAATGTCAAAATATTCTTCTCCCAAAATTTCTTTAAAATCTTTCTGAATATCTTCTTCTCTTTCTTTTTCAATGTCACTTTGATCTTTTCTTAAAACTCTCCTTACTTTATAAGGCACCCAAGGTGACTCCTAGTTGAGGGCGTGTGTCTCTTCAAACTACCTTTTCATTCTTAGGGATATTATTTCATTTGTAAATGACATTGTGTTTTCATTAGGTGACTTCTCATTATTTTGTCTTATACTACTAGAGCTAGTCTCTTTATATACCACATCTTCTCTAATCTTCATTATACTCTGATTAAATAGGTTGTCTAGATAATCTGCATCATAATCTGAATCCAAATTTAGGAGCTAAAGGTTTCATATAGGATTACCTAGACAACCTGGTTAATTAGAGTATAATGAAGATTAGAGAAGATGCAGTACATAAAGAGACTAGCTCCGATAATATAAGACAAAATAATGAAAAGTAACCTAATGAAAACACAATGTCATTTACAAATGAAAGAATATCCCCGAGAATGAAAAGGAAGTTTGAAGAGACACACCTCCTTGACCAGGAGTCACCCTGGGTGCCTTATAAAGCAAGAAGAATTTTAAGAAAAGATCAAAGTGACAATGAAAGAGAAAGAGAAGAAGAGATTAAGAAAGATTTAGAAGAAATTTTGGGAGAAGCATATTTTGATGTTCACTTGTGGAGAGATAAAGGAGAGAACATAAAACCCTAACACAAAGGTCAGAGCCTAAGGAGAAGAAAAAATAGAAAAAAAACCATCACAAAACAACAAAAGGTCCTGTTGGTAAATAGTATTTTTGCTATAGATTAGAATGTGACTCGCCCAACTAGCAGTGACAAATGCTCCAACAGTTGGATAAGTTGTTACTAGACTAAAAACTTTCCTCTGCGTTTGAGAGGGGCATCTGTTGCAAGTATGAGGATAACTAGTGTTGTCATTGATGTCAACTTACTCATATTGCATTAATGAAAAGGATTGGATGAGCTGTGTGCTGAGGATATTGAGAAAATTAGTCTCAGTCAGGAACAGTGAAGAACAGTGATGACATTAAGGTAAAAGCCCAAGAAAAGATGAATATTAGAGGATACGGTTTAAAGGGTTTGTAGATATGAATCTTGAGATGATCCAATCAAGTTTTCAGAGGTCCACATAATGATCTGAAGAAGTTATGACTGCTCTAGTAGAACTGGTTCCGATAGATGTTCAGTGGTGACAGAGTGTCACAGATTGGTCTGGTGAGATTCAGAATTGCATTGTCTCATTTTGAGGATTAGAGGGAGTGTTGAAGAAGTCTGTGTGAAGTGACAACTAGAGTTGTTTGTGGTTTGGAGGTCTGGAAGCACCTTTTTCATTATGACAGTGATGACAGACTGTGTTCTTGAAGTTTCGGATGAAGAAGAGAAGAATTCCAGCAAGCTGACAAAGTGCGGATGTTATTGATGACTCAGGAAAGGTTTTGGTGATCTTTGGATCGTGTACAATTCTTATTGGTGGTCCGCATTGAATTTTGAGTTTGCATTTGAAGAATAACCATGGATATTGGTGTTCTTCCTAAGACAGGCCGACCGGATGTATTACATGTCTTACGAATAATCTTACAGGTGTTTGCCGACTTAGATGATCGTTCCTAAGTCGATGTCTTATATAAATAAGAGATTGTGAATTCATTTTAAAGTGAGTCTTGGTATGGATGAGCGTGGTATAGTGGAAGAGCGAAAGGTAGAGTAGGGGTTTTTCAGGCTTAAATGGAACTGATCTAGGCATGGTAAAGATATCAATCTCCAGTTCAAGTTTGTAATACTTGTTACTTTGTAGACAATGTGTCTCTTGTAGGCAGTGTGCCTCTTGTGAGCAGTGTGCTCAGGAAATGAGCCCTAATTGGCATGTGCCATCCATTTTTCTTATTCTTCTAACAGAGAATAATCCTTGGGTTAATCACCCCATGGTTTTTCCCTTAACCGGGTTTTCCACGTCAAAATCTTGGTGTCTCATGTGTTGATGTGTATCTGCTCTGGTGTTTATGCTTTATGCTTTCATGAATGATTAATTGATATACTATTAAATAACAAGAGGATTTAAGTGTTTGAATTAGAAGCAAGTTTTAGACAACTGATTCACCCCCCTCTCAGTTGTCTGTCCGGAATCCAACAATTGGTATCAGAGCCAAGTTCCTCTAAAAGGAGCTTAACCACTTGAGGTGATCCAGGATGTCATCATACAAGAAGGATAGTCTGAAGTTTGATGGAACCAACTTCTCTCTTTGGAAAGGTCGCATGAAATGTCACTTGGAGTGTATGGGAAAAGCGTACTTGTCCATGGTCACAAAAGCATATGTACCTCCACAGGGTGGTCCGACAACTCTAAATGAAATCACAGATGTTGAAAACAATCTGCGGACCAAAGAGGCTCTTCTAAGCACATTGATTGACTCAGAACTCTCAAATGTTATTGACCTACCAACTGCCTATGAGATTTGGATTAAACTAGAACTTCTGCATGAAGGAGATGAGTATGTTAAGAGTGCAAGGCTGCAGAGTCTCAAAGGGAAATTTGAAAGACTGAAGATGAGAGATGATAAAAATATTACTACCTTTATGCCAAGAGTAAATGAGCTGCTATGTGGAATTAGGAATGCTGGTGGAGTTTTGGATGAAAATGAGATTGTTGGTAAAATTCTCAGATCCCTTCCTGTTGTCTACAAAATCAAGGCTGCTGCAATTGATGAATTCAGAGCCCATACAACTATCACAAGAGACCAATTGGCTGGCAAACTAGCTGCATTTGAAATGACCGAGTTTGGAGATGATCCCCCCAAGACTGAATCTGTATTCAAAGCCAGTGCCTCTGTGAAAGGCAAACAAAGATTTGATCCGGGAGAAAACTCTTCAATGAATCTATCATGGTATGATCAAGCAAGAAGAGACATGGAAGAGGAAGAAGCAGAAACATCTCAACTTGAAGCCCTCATGGCAAAGAGACTGCCAAGAGGATCTAGTAAGTATGAAGGAAAATTACCGTTTAAGTGCTTCAACTACAATAAGATTGGTCATTTTGCCTCAAGATGTCCAGAAAGATCTACAAGGTCAAATTCTAATAGACAAAGGTTCCAAAAGAATTGTTATTATGTTCATGAAGATGATGATAATGAAGGAGTAATAGATGATGAATCAGAAATAGGAAACAAATCTAGAAATGAATGGGTGTTTGTTGCCATCAAGGAAGAAGATCCAATATTCTCTGAATTTGTCAATCATAAGGTTGTAGAAAGAGCTTTGGCTGCCTAAGTTGAAGAAAAGGATGATTGGGTTATTGATAGTGGATGCTCTCACCATATGATAGGTGACAAAAACAACTTCTTAGACTTGGAAAGGTATGAAGGAGGAATGTAAAGTTTGGTGATAATTCTGCTAGTAGAATCAGAGGTAGGGGAACTATTTCTTTTGATGAAAAGAGCAAAACCAGTAATGTACTGTATGTCGAAGGATTGAAGCACAATCTTCTCAGTGTTGGACAGTTGGTGGACAAAGGTTATGATCTCCGGTTCAAGAATGGAAGATGCAGGATCTTTGAAAGCTCTAGAATTGAGATTGCATCCGGTACTCAAACAAAAGGTAATATCTTCTATCTAGTTGGTTCTAATAAAAGTTGTCTATTTGTTCAAATTGATCAGAGTTGGTTATGGCATAGAAAGATGTGTCATGTAAATTTTGATAACATCATCAAGATAAGCAATACTCAGGCTGTAAGAGATCTTCCAAAATTGGTGAAACCTACAAATAGTTTGTGCAAAGAATGTCAGTTGGGTAAACAGAGCAGAGTCTCATTCAAAAGCAAGGATTAGTCCTCTACCAGATTATTGGAATTAATTCATACTGATCTATGTGGTCTGACAAGAATCAAGAGTATGCAAGGTGATAGATATTTCATGTTACTGATTGATGACCATTCCCAGATGATGTGGGTTACCTTTCTGAAAGAGAAATTAGAAGCTTTTGAGAAGTTCAAAATCTTCAAGGCTATGGTAGAGAATCAAACCAAATTAAAACTGAAATGTTTAAGGTCTGATAGAGGTGGTGAATTGACATCCGGTGAGTTCATAGACTTTTGTGAGAAGCATGGTATAAAGAGATAGCTATCTGCTCCTAGGAATCCATAGCAGAATGGAGTAGTAGAGAGAAAGAACCAGACCATCTAGGAAGCATCCAGGACAATGATGATGGAAGCAAATGTTCCTCAGATGTTTTAGAGAGAAGCTATCAGCACTGCAGTCTATACTCTCAATCAAGTTCAAATCAGAAGCAATACCGGTAAGACTCCTTATGAACTTTGGTTTGGTATAACTCCTACTATGAGATATTTTAGAGTATTTGGTAGCAAATGTTACATTAAAAGAGATGAAGATCTAGGAAAGTTCGATGCTAGAAGTGATGAAGGAATTTTCTTGGGTTACTCCACTCAAATCAAAGCATACTGGTGTTACAATAAGAGACTGAGAAAGATGATAGAAAGTACAAATGTAAAGGTTGATGAAGGAATTGAGAAACCCTCAAGGTTTTATGAATATGATGAAGATGATCAGAATGGTTCTCTGGTTCAAGGAGCTCAATCCTCCTCTGAAAGTCAGATTCAGACTGATTTGGTAAATCAGGAAGAAGAGGTTGGTCTGAATGAGCCTGATCAAGAAACAGAAGTGCAAGAAACTCCCAAAGTTCCAAGGTATGTAAGACTAAACCACTCTGAAGATCAGATCATAGGTGACAAAAGCAAAGGTGTGTAAACTAGAAGGAAAATTGCTTAAAATTCAGATGAATGTTGTCTGATTTCAAAGATTGAACCTAAGACAATAAATAAAGCCTGCAATGATGAAAATTGGACCAAAGCAATGGAGGAAGAGTTGATGCAAATTGAGAAAAATCACACTTGGGATCTTGTTTCTAGACCTAGAAACAAGAATGTGATTGGAACCAAATGGGTCTTCCGGAACAAACTAAATAAAGTTGGTGAAGTAATCAGGAATAAAGCCAGATTAGTCTGCAAAGGCTACTCTCAAATAGAAGGGATTGATTTTGAGGAAACCTTTGCTCTGGTGGCAAGAATTGAAGCAGTCAGACTATTTCTTGCATTTGCTGCCTTCAAAGATTTCAAAGTGTATCAAATGGATGTCAAATCTGCTTTCCTGAATGGTGACTTAGGAGAAGTGTACATTGAACAACCGGATGGATTTCAGTTATCTGAGCATGGTGATATGGTCTGCAAATTAAAGAAGGCACTGTATGGTCTAAAGCAAGCCCCAGGAGCATGGTATGA
This sequence comes from Cunninghamia lanceolata, assembly GCA_027924645.1. Lineage (NCBI taxonomy): Eukaryota > Viridiplantae > Streptophyta > Pinopsida > Cupressales > Cupressaceae > Cunninghamia > Cunninghamia lanceolata. Next base: position 21,752,164 of record BSBN01000090.1, on the reverse strand, counting down.
GAGGCTAGACAAACATCTTTTGAAGATTGGTTTCAACAAAGGTACTGCTAATAGTAATCTATATTTCAAAATAGATCATGAAAACATCTTGATTGTTGAAGTATTTGTTGATGATATCATCTTTGGAGGAAGAGACAGTATGTGTAAAACCTTTGCAAATCAAATGAAAAGTGAGTTTGAAATGTCAATGCTCGGTGAAATGAATTTCTTCTTGGGTCTGCAAATTACTCAGACAAAGAAAGGCATCTTTATCTCTCAGACCAATTATGTGAAAGAATTGTTGAGGAAATTTGGAATGGAAGATTCAAAGCCAATGAACACTCCCATGGCAACCGGATGTAAGTTGAGCAAAGATGATGACTCTCCTAAGACAGATTAGACCAAGTACAGATCAATGATTGGAGGATTATTGTATCTCACTCAAACTAGACCAGATATAATGCAGGTTGTTGGTCTTGTGGTAAGATTCCAAGATGATCTCAGAGAATCTCATGTCATGGCTATCAAAAGAATTTTTAGGTACTTAAAAGGAACAATTGAGTATGGCCTATTGTATCCTAGAGATCATGATTTTTCTCTTCATGCATATACAGATGCAGATTGGGCAGGAGATGTGGATGATAGGAAGAGTACAAGTGGAGGAGCATTCTTTTTGGGAAAAAGGTTGGTTTCTTGGCTAAGCAAGAAACAAGAAGCAATATCTCTGTCTACAACTGAAGCAGAATACATTGCAGCAGCAGGAAGTTGCACTCAACTTTTATGGATGAAGCAGATGCTAAGAGATATTCAAGTAGAATATGAGGGGCCCATGACAATTTTTTGTGATAATTCAAGTGCAATAAATATTTCTAAGAATCTGGTGTTGCATTCTAAAACCAAGCATATATCTATCAAATTTCACTTTCTGAGAGAGCAAGTGAACAAGGGTGAAGTTAGATTGGAGTATGTGCCCTCCTAGGATCAGCTTGCAGATATTTTTACTAAACCTCTTCCCAAGGACTCTTTTGAGTATCTCAGGGAGAAGTTAGGGGTTGTTTCCCCTCAAGTGATGAACTAGGATGCACTGATGTGCATCAGTCAAGTGGATATCATAGTCATATCTTGTGATCCAGATTGGTGATGGGGAGCTGCTACTCAGGGGGAGCAGCTGGTATGATTTTGATGTGTTAAAGTTGCAAGTATGAGCCCTTTGCCATTGATGTCAAAGGGGGAGAGAAGACATGTGAAAAACAAGTGGTTGATCAAAGGGGAGCAATAAAGAAAGAGAAGACATGTGAAGAGTTGTTGCTGATAGGCGGAACTATGACAGAAAGGAGAAGTTCTTGTCTTGATGGTTTTTCACATCATATGTTGCCATCAATGACAAAGGGGGAGATTGTTGCAAGTATGAGGATAACCAGTGTTGTCATTGATGTCAACTTACTCATATTACATTAATGAAAAAGATTGGATGAGCTGTGTGCTGAGGATATTAAGAAAATTAGTCTCAATCAGGAACAGTGAAGAACAGTGATGACATTAAGGTAAAAGCCCAAGATAAGATGAATATCAGAGGATGTGGTTTAAATAATTTGCAGATATGAGTCTTGAGATGATCCAGTTAAGTTTTTAGAGGTCCGCATAATGATCTAAAGAAGTTATGACTGCTCTAGTAGAACCAGTTCTGACAGATGTTCAGTGGTGATAGAGTGTCACAGATTGGTCTGGTGAGATCCAGAATTGCATTGTCTCATTCTGCGGATTAGAGGGAGTGTTGAAGAAGTCTGTGTGAAGTGACAACTAGAGTTGTTTGTTGTTTGGAGGTCTGAAAGCACCTTTTTCATTATGACAATGATGACAGACTGTGTTCTTGAAGTTCCAGATGAAGAAGAGAAGAATTCCAGCAAGCTGACAAAGTGCGGATGTTATTGATGACTCAGGAAAGGTTTTGGTGATCTTTGGATCATGTACAATTCTTATTGGTGGTCCACATTGAATTTTGAGTTTGCATTTGAAGAATAACCACAGATATTGGTGTTCTTCCTAAGACAGGCCGACCAGATGTATTACACATCTTGCGAATAATCTTACAGGTGTTTGTCAACTTAGATGATCGTTCCTAAGTCAATGTCTTGTATAAATAAGGGATTGTGAATTTATTTTGAAGTGAGTCTTGGTGTGGATGAGCATGGTATAGCGGAAGAGTGAAAGGTAGAGTAGGGGTTTTTTGGGCTTAAATGGAACTGATCCAGGCATGGTAAAGATGTCAATCTCTAGTTCAAGTTTGTAATACTTGTTACTTTGTAGACAGTGTGTCTCTTGTAGGCAGTGTGCCTCTTGTGAGCAGTGAGCCCTAATTGGCATGTGCCATCCATTTTTCTTATTCTTCTAACAAAGAATAATCCTTGGGTTAATCACCCCGTGGTTTTTCCCTTAACCAAGTTTTCCACGTCAAAATCTTGGTGTCTCATGTGTTGATGTGTATCTACTCTGGTGTTTATGCTTTATGCTTTCATGAATGATTAATTGATATACTATTAAATAACAAGAGGATTTAAGTGTTTGAATTAGAATCAAGTTTTAGACAACTAATTCACCCCCCTCTCAATTGTCTGTCCAGAATCCAACAGCATCTCCCTCGTATGATGGGGGTTTTGTAGTTTTTATTTACTTTTAACTTGAAAGTACAAAAAGGAGAAAAAATAAAATTAACAAGAAAGATGATTTACTGAAACCCTAATAGTAGACACACGAATACTAGTTTGGATTTCACAAACTTATCAAAAATTATGAGATGATTTCACCACAAAATCTAGAAACTACGTTCCTAAACTTATATGATGAATTTCACAACAATATATGTTTTTAAACACATCATTGATGAAAGAAAGATAACACAGATCTCAACACAGGAAGAGATAGTTTATCAACACATTCAAATCAGGGTACCGAGAAATAATTCTGTTCTTTACATCAATTGTAAGGTTTGATGTTTCAAAAGACGATTGATGGTTTACACAGTAACATAGAGAGATTACTAATTTAACATATGAGAATTAGTAATAATAACTCAGAAATACATTCAAAACATATTAACTAAATGTTTTTTTTATTATATTCATGGAAGTATACAACTCCAAAAACTCTCATGTACAAAGTATCAGACCAAAAGTCCTCCAAAAAGTCTCTCTATCATTCCCCTCCTAAAACTCCCTTTTACATTTGAAATAGCCTTGTATTTATAGGCTTCTCCCTAGTAACTACCTTGTAGCCACATGATAACTACTTCATAACTACCCTTTTGAAATACAATAGACTAATAAACCTTATTTTTTTGTTATGTTTTACATCACTTTTCTGGTAATAAAGTTCATTTTCTAACTTTTATCTACAATTAGTGACCAAAGTCACTTTTACAAAAAGGTAACTTGAAACTTGCAATTTTTGAGTTGTGGATTTCGCTAAGTTCTTTCCATCTTCGTTTGCTCTATTTGGGCAACCAAACTTTGCCATATTTTGACAAATCCTACCTGAATCTTAGACTGTTGTGTTTACACATATAAAATATGGACTGTGGAAATAGTATGTCTTTCACTAACAATATCAACACGATATAGATGTAGATTGAATAACACTATGCATTTTCTCGCCCCAATTACAATAATAAAATGTCATTGCCATCATCTCCCAAGCTGATTTATCCAACTTCTCATAAATCATTGTTGTTTGTAGATATGATTTGTCTCCTCCACAAAAAGCATGTACCATTTTATGGCCTTCAATCCAATTACATCCAGGGCTCTTTTTAATTCTTCTACCTTTCATTAATTTCCTCATCATTTTAACTTTATTCCACCTACCCATTTTCATGCAATTAGAATATCGCCATCCATCATCCACAAGGCTTGCATGATAGCATGTAGACAAAATACTAACAAAGGTTACACAATCTGGTTTTGTTCCCTACTGTTGTATTTGTTTGAAACATTGAATAGTCTCCCTGCCAAACCCATGCATGTCATACCCTACAATCATTGTAGTCCATGAAACAATCTCTTTTAGGCATGTTTTCAAATAAATTACAAGCATTCATTAAGCTCCCACATTTGGCATATATGTTTTTAAGTGCATTTTCAACATGATTATATTGGTAACTATTTCTAATAATGAACTTCTTTCTCTCATTCCAATAGCTACCAAATTGGCACATGTTGGGACGATGCTCGAGGAGGTTTGTGGAATTTATGCTTACATAGGTTGATTTCACTTGCATAGAAATTCCTAAATCCTTTTCATTCATACTCCATGATCTTTGTATTTCATAAGATGGACATTCATATTCAAAGCTTCCATGTTGTCATAGGGTAGGACAACGCTTGTGAAAATAGAACAAGTTCTTTATTGCAAATGGTGAAATGGTATGAATCTCTTGGTTGAAAACAAAGAAATAACTAAAAACTTCTTCCTCTATGCTATCAAGATGCTCTTTCCTATAACACTATACGCATGATTCAATTTCTCCATGACCTCTCTAATCCCTAAAAGTTCTAGCATCATTCATTAATCACACTATTAAACATATGAGATGGAGAAAGGGTGCTCAAAAATGAAATTGACGGAGGAGATTATCATGAAGAGGATCTCTCAAAAAATATGGAGTTGAAGACGAGTGTTGCCAACACAACTAATAGTTTCCCATGCTATGCATATGCTTTCATATTGACATACATATTTACGAGAGCACTTGCAATTACAACATCTGACAAAAAATCACTTTCAATTATACTTTGATGGATGTCCATACTGTTGGTGTTGGAAATAAGCCACACCTGGACTGACGATGGACTGGTCCAAGACGGGCCAGTAGCTCAATGGTAGAGCACTCCAGCAATGAATGGGAGGTCCTAGATTTGAGTCCTAGCTGGTCCATGTCTCAACATGGTATCAGAGCCAGGCCTAGGCTAGGAGCCCCAAGCACAAGAGAGGTGTGGCTTAAGGGGAGGTCTTGGTGTTAGAAATAAGCCACACCTAGACCGATGATGGACTAGTCCAAGAAGGGCCAGTAGCTTAGTGGTAGAGCACTCCAGCAGCGAATGGAAGGTCCCAGGTTCAAGTCCTAGTTGGTCCATGTCTCAACACATACCCTCTTCTATAGTTATCATTTTTGCATAGGCGAGGAGAATGCTGGTAAAGGTTACAAAATGCGGCTTTACTCTTGTCGATTGCATTTTCTTGAAAGTTTCTAAAGCCTTTTCAAAATCATTTTGTGCATGTCCATCTATCATTGTATTCCATGAGATTACATCTCTTCGAGGTATTTTGTCAAACATTTCACAGGTTTTTTCTATGTTGCACCATTTGTATGCAAGTTTGCTATAATAATAGACAAAATTTCCCTTTGCATTATGCTTTAATGGATGTTTATGCTCTATTTTTGTCTCCTATTCAGGCACAGACCGAGATAATTCTCACAAAGGTTGTAGAATCTAGTTTTACACCTGCCAGTTACGTTTCCTTGAAAGTTTCCAAGGTCTTTTCAATGAACTCGTATTTGCTTGGAAGTTTCTAAAGCACCTTCAACAAATCTATATCGTGTGTATCCTGCAATCATTGTAGTCCATGAGACCTTTTCTTGGAGGATTTTTGTTGAACAACTCACACACCTTACATATGTTTCAAAAGCTCTCTATTCATGGCATTTGCAGATCTGCAAGTTTCCAAACCTTTCTCAACAGAGCCATATTGTGCAGGTTTTAGTTTTTAAGTAGTTATAATAACTATTTTTCCTTTGCTTGTAAGAAATTTGTGACCACTTCAAAGCTCAACTATTAAATTTTTCTAACTTGCTCTTTTCACAAACCTTCATTGGTATTTCAATTACAATTTCCAATTCACAACTTTTAATTTTTCACAAGTTAAAACTTTTTACAACTCCATGGGTTCTTAAAAGGTACAACTCTATAGGTTTTGAAAAAGTACAACTTCTCAGGAGTTATTAAAAATTAAAAGCCACACCTACTTTTTAGTTAGCCAAAAGTGCAAGCTCTTATTTTTCCAGTTCGTGAAAAGCACAAGTTAATTTTCTTGTAAAATTTGCCAAATCAATAAGTTAGACTAACTAAGACTTACACTTGTGAAAGTTTCTAAGTAGCTCATTTTTATCATAACTTAGGAAATTTTGAAAGTTGAAATTTGCATGGACTAATAGCTTTTTAAACACTTCATTTTATTTGAAACCTTTATAACTAGAGCTTGTACTTTTTCAAAACTTCTATCGGAGTATTGAGTGCAATTCATAACTTGTGAAAAAAGTATAATTTGTTGAAAATAACCTCATGAAAATTTGTAACACTTGCTCGTCAAGCCTGCAAATGCAATGGAGAAGGAAAACTGGCATAACTTTTGATAGAGATGATATTTTCTAATGAAATCTTTCCACATTGTCTGTAATAACATTATAAATCTCCCTAATAGATCATTTTTCTCTAGCTTGCATAAAACACTCAATTAATAGTTTCCATAAATTGCCCAACAGAAAATTAAACTTTTAATATGTCTTAATACTGAAGGCATTTTGACATGAAAACTTTCTATATTAGGCAAAATTCAAATAGGAACATCTTTATAAAAGGATTTTGCATCATCTCTGACCGATTTTTAAATTTAATTATTTTCATGATTTTTCATACTACAAAACTGATTCTAAGACTTTGACTAAAACATGCGAACAATTCCTCCTTCAAATTGGCAAATGACTTGACACATTGGGATAATTAAAGCACTTGTGACTCAGGAATGATTTAAAATTAGTGATTTTGATGCAAAAAGTTTGTAAATTGACAAGTTAAAAATGAGGCTAACAGGTTTGGAAAAGAAAAAGAAAGGAAAGATGGATGCTATTATCAAATTACTGGTTTTTGAAAAGGACACAACTGAAGCCGCAAAACACATTTTTTTGCTAGAATCAATCTAGAACTAGAATAAGATAACTAAAGATGACACTAAATTGTTTGAATTCATTGGGACTTTGTAGAATGACGCATTAAAATGGTACATAAAGTCTTGTCCTAAACATGAAAAAACATTGGATGAAGTGAAGGAGTTCTTGGAGAACTTTGAAACTCTAAAAATACCTACCAAAGGAGTGAATAAGATGAGAGAATTAATACAAAGAGATGGAGAAACTATTAAGGAATTTGACAAAAAGTTTAGGGACATAGTTTGCAAACTAGAAGAACCAGTGATGAAGAAGCAGAAGATTGAGTGGTTTACATCCAGAATAAGCCTAGATGTGAGAGCAACTCTAGATGGGAGAAAATTTGAAATATATGTGGAAGCAGTCACACTAGCATGCTGGATTGAGGTACAAACACGGTGCAAATAGGACAAAAACAAGGAAAATATGGAGTTAGAAAGATTAATATTGGAATTTGAGTAACTAAAACTTAAACAGGAAATTTTGGTGAAATAGGAAGATAAAAGGACAAATATATGGTGTTCCTACTAGACAAAGGAAGGACACATCCATAATGAATGCCCCCCCAAAAGGAGAAAGATAGGTTGCCACAATGAAGGTAGATATAAAGGCACTCCCTACAAAAAACAAGACAGTTTATTGTGGATTATATGGACAATGGGATGATCATGAAACACTAGATTCTCCATCACAAATGTTCAGGGTGAGAGAAGATGAGGATGAAAGTGATTCATGGTACAATTCAAATCACAAAAACAAAGCACACTGTAATACCATGGCATATGTAAAAGGCCTAGCAAAAAGACCACTATATCTTTAGGACCAAGCCTATAAGCAACCTTCATGGAAAAACCAAAGGAACATGAATACTATCTACAATACAAATCAAAATGCTCCATATGAAAATAACTACATTAATGAGGATGGAGGATAATTTGGATGTTACAGAGGAGGCAAAGGCCAAGGTAGAGGTAGAATAAGAAGAGATGAGGCCACTTGTTACAAATACGATAACCAAGGCAGTTTGCTAATGAGTGTTGGGGAGAAAGAAGGCAATGCTCATTCTGTAACACAACTAAACATGACCTTTTCACATGTGATAAGGCACAATAGTACTTACAAAATGTACTGCAACAAGGAAAATGAGATGATTTGGATAAGTAAAAATGGGCCAGAGTAATCAGAAGAATCCCTAAGGAAGAAGGCCAAGTCCTAAAGACTTGTCAAAGAGATAAGGATGGAAATACATATCTATCTTCATCAGATGAAGAAAACTAAAATAAAAGAATAAAGGGAGAAAAAACTAAGATGGATAAGGGAAAAGAGAAAGAAGTAGTAGTTACAAGATAAAGCATAAACACCAAAGGAAAAATATATGATACTACTAAATCAGATCATTTATCTTGTTTACCCAATATGCTCAAATATCTCTGTCATGCACTGTAACTCAAGAAATCAACTTTTGGAGCACCAAACCATGAACAACTTCAACTAGAGAAAGATATGAACCTTATAAGCACACATGTAGAACCACAAGACCAAAAAACACTTTGCAGAGAAATACAGAGCAAAGACATTTCTCCCAGACACCTCTACAAACCTTTGCAAATCACAGTTCACACACTAGTGGACACATCTTCCTCTGCACAATGATCCAGTACACCAAATTCTGAATGTAGCATCTCTAAACAACTCTAAACAACATATCCAAACTACATAAACATATCTTCAATATAAAAGAAAGTGGAGCAAAACCAGAACACTACTTTGTAACACAAAATACCACTGCCACACACCATTTCTTATTTTATTCAAATTTTCTCAAAAGCACTTGGAAACCAAGCACCAGAAATATATTATCACCATATTTAGCACTTCCTCAATATCAGAGACAGCATCCACTCAACATCAACTTGCTCATACTCTTACTCATACAGTTGACACCAATGACAATACAAGCATGTTGACATCAATGACAACACCAACTGCACATACTTGCAACAACCTCCCCCTTTGTCATTGATGGAAACACATGATGTGAAAAACCATCAACATCACAACATCCTCAATACTAAGCTTCATACCAACTTTTTCTTTTCTATTTCTCTCTCCCCCTCAGCTTACTACTCTCTTCTTAACAATTGATTTGTTACTTTTTCACATTGCTCTCTCTCGCCCTTTGACATCAATGGAAAAGGGTGACACATCTTTCTTTCATTCTTTTCTTTTGACATTATTTATACATGTACCTTTTGACCACTACTTTGCATACTCCCCCTTCAGAACACACAACAACCTACATTAACACTTACTCCCCCTGACTGTAACAACCAACAAGGTCACTACCTACTCCCCCTAAAAGGTAGCCTTCAACATTAGTCTAGAACATAGAATGAATCTTGAATTCCACTGGACTAATGCATAACCTTATGCATCTAGTTCAATGAAGGAGGGGAAGTAACCCCTAAATTCTCCCAGAGATACTCAAAAGTATTCTTAGGAAGATCCTTAGTGAATATATCAGCAACCTGATCCTTTGTAGGCACATACTCAAGCTTCACTTCATTCTCTGCAACCTTCTCTCTCAAAAAGTGATACCAGATTGAGATGTGTTTTGTCCTTGAGTGCATCACTAGATTCTTTGAAATGTTAATAGAACTTGTATTATCACAAAATATAGGAATTGGTTCATCATATACAACTCTAATATCCTTCAAGGTTTGCCTCATCCACAACACCTGTGTGCAGCAAGATGCTGCTGCAATGTAGTCTACCTCTACAGTAGATAAAGACATTGAATTTTGCTGCTTACTTAGTCATGACACCAATCTGCATCCAAGAAAGAATTCACAACCACTTGTACGTTCCTATCATCCACACAACCATCCTAATTTGCATATGTATAAGCACTTAGAGTAAAGTTAGTATCTTTTGGATACCACAAGCCATGATCTAGAGTGCCCTTTAAATATTTGAATATCCTCTTCACTACTACAACATGTGACTCTCTAGGATCTTCTTGAAATCTAGCCACTAGACAAACTACATGCATGCTATTTAGTCTACTAGTATTTAGGTATAGTAATCCTTCAATCATTGATCTATACCTGCTCTAATCAACCTTAGGAGTTTCATCATTCTTTCTCAACTTACAACCAGTAGCCATAGGGGTACAAACTAGTTTAGAATCTTCCATTCCAAACTTCTTCAACATTTCCTTGACATACTTTGATTGTGAAATGAAAATACCTTTATCTGTCTCATTGATCTATAGTCCAAGGAAGAAGTTCATTTCCCCACACATTGACATTTCAAATTCCTTCTACATTTCATCTACAAAATTCTTACACGTACCTTCATTTCCACCAAAGATTATATCATCTGCATACACTTCCACAATCAGAATTTGACCTTCTTCTACTTTGATGTAAAAATTTCTATCTAGGGTATCTTTATTGAATCCTTGCTATAGGGGCTTTCTTCAATCCATATAGTGCCTTCTTCAATTTGCAAACCATATCTAGTTAGTCGGATAACTAAAATCCATCTAGTTGTTTTAGATGTATACTTCTTCCAATTCATCATTCAAGAAAGTAGACTTCACGTCCATCTGATATACTTTGAAATCCTTATGTGTTGCAAAGGCCAAAAACATCTTGATGACCTCCATTCTTGCCACCGTAGAAAATGTTTCCTCATAGTTTATCCCTTCTACTTGTGAGTAACCTTTACACACAAGCCTTGCCTTGTTTCTCACCACTTCTCCATTCTCATTCTAGAATACCCACTTAGTTCCAATCACATTCTTTTTTGTTGGTCTCGGGACAAGTTCCCAAGTCTGATTCTTTTCAATCTGCATTAGTTCTTCTTCTATAGCCTTTATCCAATACTCATCCTTGCTTGCTTCAATCATTGTTTTAGGTTCAACTTTAGAAAGAAAACATAGATTTACCTATTCTTCAATAACTTTCCTTCTTGTCATCACATCTTTTCTCTTATCACCGATGATCTGATCTTCAGAATGATGCCTTTACACATACTTGGGAGTTTTAGGAGTCTTTTTTGGAGCTTCTTCTTCTTCAATCTACACTTCTTTTTTCTTAGCCTTTTCTTCTTCTCTACAAGATGACTCATCTGATTCATATCCATTTACTTTTGAATTCTTCTATAGATCTTCATCAACCTTGACATTTACATTCTCAACAATCTTTCTTAGCCTCACCTTTAAGCTTTGCTTTTAGTAGAATACCTAAGAAAGATACCTTCATCAGACCTTGCATCAAACTTTCCTAGGTTTTCTTCATCCCTTCTGATATAGCATTTGCTTCCATACACTTTGAAGTATTTGATAGTAGGAATCCTTCCATACCATAACTCATAAGGAGTCTTTGTACTATTTGCTTTTGCTTGCACTCTGTTCAATATATAAACAGTAGTATGAATTGATTCTCTCCAATAGACTTTTGGTATATTTTCTTTTTTTATCATTGTCCTTGCAGCTTCCTGAATAGTCATGTTCTTCCTTTCAACCACACCATTATACTGAGGAGTCTTAGGAGTAGATAAATGCCTCTTTATTCCATGATTCTCACAAAATGTATGTTAAACTCATTGGAGGTGAACTCTCCACCTTTGTCAAACCTCAAATACTTGATTCTCATATCCATTTCATTCTCAACCATGACTTTGAAATCTTTAAACTTATCTAGGGCTTCAGATTTTTCTTTGAGAAAAGTAACCCATGTCATTCTAGAATAGTCATCAATTAGTAGCATGAAGTACCTGTCACCTTGGAAACTCCTTACTTTAGTAGGCCCACAAAAATCTGTATGCACCAATTCCAGTAGTTCAGTAGAGGATTGATTTTTGACTTTGAAACTTCCTCTTGCTTTCTTTCCAACTTGACATTTCTTACTGTATACACCTAAAAAATGACACGACCCTGTCTAAATAAATATTCTTAATATTTATTTCATTTAATTCCTCTATCAATAAATAAATAAATCAATTTATTTATTTGGTTCATATTCCTCCCATTAAATGAATAAATTACCTTTATTTAATTAATTTCATCGAAATCAACTTCATTCTTCCAAAAAATTAAATAATTTTGATTATTTAATTAAATCACTTATTCCTCCAAATTTAAATAAATCAATCAAATTTATTTAAATTCTCTCAATCTCTAAAAATAAAATATAATCAAATATTTTATTTATTTATTTATTTAATTTGCTTTCTTATCTTCTAATTCCTCAAAAATCTTCCAAATCTTCTAAAGATAAATCTTCTTCTTCATGCACACAAAATTAAATAATTTATTATTTAATTTCTCTCAAATCATGCAAAAAGCAAATCACAAGTTGAGTTAATTGATTTAATCAATCTTATTTTTATCAACAACTCTTAAATTAGAAAAAAAAATCTAATTTATGAAAACAAATCTTATCCTTGTCATGAAAGCAGTTAACTCAAACAAAACAACTTTTTGTGTGACACAAGTCATGTGCACATTCGTCATGAGTTCTAAATTTATCTCCTTCATCAATCTTCTTATTCTTTCTATATCGTTGATCTTCTCTCTTACAACTCTTTAAGTACAACCCTATTCCTCCATTTCTATGATCCAAGCTTTTAGTAAACTTACTCTACAAGAATCATAGCGCGCCTTTGGCACCCAATTCCTCCATTGCTTGCGATCAACTTGTTACCATCACCATTACTATTGTTGTGAAGCTTCTCTTCATTACAAGAACTATCATAGCCATTCTCCATTGACATCTTGAAGAAAAAAAGTAGGGAAGTGTGCTTTTTGAGGTTTTCATTCATTACGCAAGATCGATCGATATAGGTGAAAAATGGAAGCTATGAAGTATTGAGGTTTGCAAGGTTTTGTCTTTGTTATTTGATCTTGATTATTTCCTTTTCCATTGACTTATTTGGATTCCTTTGATATTATTGATAATCATTCCAATTTTTTGATAACATTTTTGGTGTCCATCATGGGGCCTTGCCCTGATTTAACCCCAAAACTAAGTTTTTGTGTGTTAGGTATTGTACACAGGAGGATTCTATGCATCTGATCAGTTCTAACACGCATCTACTATCTATTTCGGTGCATCTAATCTTTCAGCACATATACCCCCTAAAGCTACACATCTGTACTATGAAATGACGCATCTATTCTTTATGCGCATATATTCTTTCTTCCTGCGCTTTTGACCTCTGTCTCAGCGCATTTGTAATCCTACACATCTGTTGTATGTTTTTGCACATATGATCTCTATAGCAACGCATATGATTCTAACAGTGACTTTTTGAGTTGTTCCTTGTGATTTTGCTAACGTTAACACTTCTTGTAGGAATATTCTTTGATCTACTTGCAGGTTAGGAGCTGGTTTAGTCATATAGCTACATTTGTTAACTCATATCTAGATCTAATTAGCTAAAGGAAAGTAAATGGATGTTCATGTAAATATCATTTAGCTCTAACTAGGAGGATTGTAATTTGATCTTGTTGCATCAACAACATGAATTTAGTCTCAATGCTAGGAGGATAAAATTGAACCATTGTTATCTTGCTTTCAAAGTTAACAACTCGCGTGTGTGCCCAAATGGCATAACACATTTAGTCTTTTTCATTTTAATTAGGGGAAAAGAACAAGTGTCTTTCATGTTTTTGGAATGATAGTAGGCCTATGCTCTCCCCTCTTTTGGGTGACCAAAATACCAAACCTATTATTTCACATGTGTTTCCTTTAGAGAGGCCTACCCTTGGATATCCTTCCATCCAAGTGGGAACAACCTTAAGTGGTAACAAGCTAAAGCCAAGCTCTACCTAGCCACTATAAATAAATTATGTTTGGAGCGAAAGCTTCAAATAACGAGTGTTGTTAAGTTATACTGACAGCCAACCTCCCCCAAAACCCTCCAAGGCATAATCCTTGAAGGCTGTGAGACTCCCTAACAGAGAGTAGCACTACCGCATGTATAACCACTTGAACGGTTGCACTTACTAATCATCCATTATTTTTAGTAGCCAAAATCCCCTATAAACCGGTGCAGGGAAGGGCGATTATCACCTCCTGAAGATGCCTCAACTAGAAACAGTGAGAATTCAATTTATATTGTCCTTGCCAGCCTAGGATTTGTACTTGTTTTTTTAGTCAAAAAAGAGTCCAAAAATTACAAAAAAAGATCAAAATCATGAAAATATTATTTGTGTTTGCTGCCTCTTCTTCCCATAATTGAAAAAGCCAGATCAAAAAGACCAACTTTTAGCCAAGAAACCAAAAACATCAAAAAACATGCCAAAAACATTGCAAAAAAAGTCAAAAAGCCAGAGCTGTGCATTTATCCTATAGGGCTGCGCATGTGTGTCAACTTGTTGTGCATTTAAAATGACTTTCTGCACATTTATGATCTGTTATTGTGCATTTGTCATTTACCAGAGCTGTGCTTATACTCTGACTTGTTGCGCTTGTATCCTCTGTTTCGACGCATTTATTGCTACGAATCCACAACAGTGAGCATTTCCCAGTCTTTTGAGAGAAAATTTTCAACCTTTCTGAGTACCCATTTCAGCCTTATTCCAGTTTCAGAGATCAAATTTACCATGCAGTCACTTCTATCCATTTTCCATAGCAAACCCTCTTTTTCATCAGTCATCTCGTCCACCTCATCCAAATCTTCCCAAAAAAAAACAAAGTTGAAAAGTATCGAACCTGGTTATGACAAGATAATTCTAGATCCTATCAAAACCCAAACAATCGCTAGTAAAGTCTCCACTATCAGGATACATCATCCTTCTCTATCGAAACTTTTCACTAGTTGTGTTGGTGCAAGACTAGTCCCCATCAAGTAAATGGATTACTAACATCTTGTTTAGGGGAAAATTGGATTTGTTCATGTTCTAGTGTTTAGATGTTTAAATCCTCCTTTCCACCTAACATTCAAGGATCTAGGGTCAAGTGGCGAGCACTATCATACCCTAGGTCACTTGCAAATGTAGGGAAACTTGGATTAGGGAATTTAATTATCAATTTTCCTTCTCCTATGTCCAATTGACCATTAAAACCCTAATTATGCAAATATGACAACAAATTGATGAAAGATGGAAAAAGCTCTTGCAAATGGGAGTAATATAGCAAATCACAGAATACCTATTTTTGGGGTTCCAAAGTGAAACAGTCGCGGACTAAGGTGTGTGCCCAAGTCCAAGGTACCTACTTTTTTAGGGAATCTAGACCTCTTTCTAACACTGATCAGCCCTGTAACTTCTATTTTCTGAAATCTATCTGTGGAGGACACTGTTGCAGGTGCCCAAGTCCTGGGAGTGCTCCCGTGTCTTGCTTTTCTTTAGATTTTGAATCCCTGATGCCTGCCAAGCCTTCCTGCAACTCCACTTTTTTTGGATGTGACACCTGTAACCTATAATCACAAGACTTGGTTTGGGGGTTGTGGTGTTTAGAGGCTTGCCTTAGTCAAGCCCTGGAGGACACTTAAGTCTCTGAACATCGTTGTCAGACAAAGAGTGTGTGCCCTTGTGAGGTAGAGGCAAAAACCAAAGGAATCAATGATGAAAACACAATATTAAGTCACCTTGTAGTGAAGCTCTCATGGAGGAAGATGCTCTTCATGCCATGAGGAAATTGATGCTCAAATCTGTAAATATCAACACACAAAACATACAAGTCTGCTCTTGCAACACAATAAAAAGCCTTTAATCACCTTGAGAACACAATAGCTTGCTAGTAATCATCTAGTTTACAAATGAATGCCTACACATGCTTATATATGCACCTACAAGCATTCTCACCAAGATTTTAAAAATTAAACTTTACCGTGTCGGCAAAAGAACCAACTAACAGTCATAAACTGACACCCAAAAATTGGGGCTGCCCCAAAATAGGGCAGGACTAGGGCGCAGGTGCCCAAGTCCTCCCCCCCTATTTTGGGCAGGGTACAACTCAAGGGGTCCACCTAGGTCCAATTTGACATGGAACCTAGGTCTCATTCCATCGGGATGCCAAAATATGAAATAAATGTCCTAAATGCATACTAAAGACCTAGGAGCTAAACCTTATGAGGGAAAAACCCCCAAGGGGACATTTTCTGACGTTACACATCCTTACTTATGGCTATCATTTTGTATCAACCATTTCATTTGAAATCATAGATCATAGAAAACCCTTGTCAAAATCTTCTCACCACAAGTATCCCATTCACCGCAACCTTCAAACTCACCTTGTCAAAGCATCCCATATCATAGCATCCCATCCCAAACCACAATGCATGGTATTAGTCATAGAACCACTCCCCGCCTCTGCAAAAGAATTTTGAAAATGATAGGATGATGCAATCTGCTCTGAGAAATACACCATCCCTGTCTCTGCAGAGGGCTTACATGATTGATTGATTGATTGCAAAAAAACTCAGGATGCACGATGCACTACTCTGGGGCACAATTCTCTGCATCTGAGGTCAAACACATTGCTAACATCTATAATAGACAGCTTACTTTATATATGCCCCCACCTTAAGGTGGTTGATATCAGTTATCGATATCAAGCACATTAAGGTAGGAAGAAAACACACAAGGGAACACTAACTTTCGCAAAGCGCATTCCCCCCGGAGGTGACATGTATTTTACGATCGCCAAATGTTCCCACAAACACATCTCATAAGAAACATGTTAGTGTCTACAACATCATGATAAACTACAACATCAATGCATATGATTAACCACACAAAGAGCCAAGGTTATACAATGAATTCAGATTTCGAGGATATCCATGATTCTATATCACAAAGCTCTCTGAATCGAGTACCGCCAAGGGTAGATTCAAAGATAAACAAAGGTGCACAGAGAAGTAGTATTGTTAAGGTTTGTAAATGCAATAGAAACATTATAAAATTCACTACGTGGAAAGCATGAGTGCTTCCACTAGCCAAGTGTCAGATAAGATATACAACCCCACTGTCATATTAGGAACTAAGTCCATTTTTTAATTGCTCTCGAAAGGGACACTAGGTCTGCATCAGTATAAATGTTTGTTGTCATCCACCTACTAGATGGAAACACTAGAGGAAGGGAAACAATAAATAAAAGAGGAGAAACAAGTGTCATAGGGACAATCATGTAGGAGGGTGCCCCTAGGTCACTAACCATGATGCTATGTCTGTAAGACACAACACACAATGATGAAATTAGAGAGAGGCAATATAGAAGAATGATGATACAAATAGAAGAAAGTCACAACAAAAATGGTCTCCTGGTATCCCAGACCTTTCGGGAGAATCCGAGGTCATCCCCAGAGGCCTAAACAACATATAACACATCACAAGGGGAAGCACATAACGAGAGAGATAAAGGGTTAGAGATACTTACCTGTAGGGTCTTCGTATTAGATCTTGGAACTTGCAAACCTCTTGGAGAGGTATTCGATCATATTTAATGCAAAATTTGAATGGTTCTTATGAAAGTCTTGTTTGTTAACATATGATGCTTGTTCCTTAAATTCTTGTTTTAAATGAGACTTTTTGGTGATTATGAGGGGGAAAGCCACTATTATTTCTGACTATTGATTGTTGTCTTGCTCTTTTCCAATTTTTAGCTAGTTTTCATTGTTGAATCTTTCTAGAACAGTAAGGAGAATCATCTTGTACCATCTTAATTGTCTGTATCGTTTGTTGTTCTTGCTTTTTTGATGCATTTTGATTGTCTCTTGATCCATACAAAGATAACAGGGGAGGAACCTTAGCATAAATTCCATTTCTTCATGGACAAGGTAGATTATCTACTTATTTCTTATCCACTTCAATCATTCTGATGATACTATCATAGTCCAAGTAATCATCCTCATCTACTTCCATTAAACCTTGTTCCACCATATTATTTTCAGTATGCTTAGGAAAAGGATTAGTGAAGATTTGTAAATTTTGATTTGGCGGAGCAACTGACTTATTTCCATTATCATTCACACCTGATACCTAGATGATATTTGAATCAATAATGTCTTGTATCTCATTTTTAAAATGCATGCATCATTCAGTGTCATGTCCTTGCATTCGATGATAATGGAAAAAGGCATTAGCATCAAAGTAAGGTCCTTGTTTACTAGGATCAAAAGGTTTGATCGGGGGAAGCTTTAGAATGTTGTTACTCACAGCTTGATGCATGATAGAATGATAAGACTCAGATATTAGAGTAAACTTTCTTGGTTGATACGATCTTTCTTTGGATTGTTTATAACAGACACATTTGTATTTGGTCCATTAATCTTGATGAAACTCCTATTATTGTTCCTCTTGAAATTGTTTTGTGATGATCCACCCATGGATTGACCAACTTGAGCCAATGAGTTTTGGTTTGCATACTGACTAGATGAAAGTTAATAGTCACGAAGGGAGGTGCATAAATGTTGAAAGGAGTTATACTGCATCAAGAGGATCTTATCACAAATATTAGGTTGTAGATTTGTAATAAATATCTTCTAAACATCTTCATCTTTCATCTAATATTGAATCTATGCATAAATCCCTTGATACCGACTAATGAATTTGGTCAACTTCTCTTTCGGACCTTGTTTACATTGAACCAAGTCAATAAGAGTGACTTGGGGTCCAATATTTGCTTGAAAATATTGTAAAAATTGATCAATCAACTGCGAAAATGAGTGTATTGAATTCAGAGGAAAAGAGCAAAACCATTCTAAAGCAGTATCTTTGAGAGATCGCGGGAAACATTTTGCCAATAAATCCTCTTCAAAGTAAAAATCACTACACATAGTTGTAAATCCTACCACATGGATACTAGGATCACCTTTTCTGCCATATTTTTCAAAGCAAGGAGTCTCAAACCTCTCAGGCATAGGAGTTCTCAAAATTGCATAGGATAACGGATTACGGGCATGATATGTTGGTAGACTAGGCTACGAAGAATTTGTCAAATTTGTTACCTTTTGTTGCAAAGCAGTCATGCCCTGTAAAAGTTGGTTTAGGATGGCATCATTGGGAGATGCGGTTTGTTGTAAGGAATTGGAACCAAGGTGAGGAGGTGATTGAGCTTGAGACACAATATGCGGAGGCTGAGAATATGTTAGCGGTGGTTGGCCATAATGATAGGTAGAAGATGGTTGTGAGTATGTAATAGGTAGCTAGAAATGCATGGAATAGATAGGAGGTTAAGAATAATTATTCATAGGAGAGGTCCCTTTAGGAATCAAATTCTGATAATTAAATCCCACAACTTTGTAATTAGTGCCATTAGATACTCCAATACCAGTGGTAGCATTACTACAAGCATTCGCATTAGTTGTTAAGATTGTTGATGTGAAAGTGGATATTCCTGTAGTCGGTATAGGTATGGATACTTGAGTATGAGATGGTGATAAAGTGTTATTTATCACTCGTGCACATTCGGTCACTGGAATAATGTTGGTTTGTACAATATGTGCTAGACCACGAAGTGCATTAACACCATCTTGTCCTTCCTTTATCAATTCTCTTATATTATGAATTGTAGGAATGACTTCTTCAGCTATTCTCTCATTTTCCATAAATGTTTGAAATTCAGCTAGGTCTTTATCCAACTTTTCTATTTGCTCATTAGATACATACCCTTTTGCCTCAATAGTGTTATCAACATCATGAAAATTTTGTTCTTCCATTGAGGTTTGAGGATGTGTAATATCTTGCACAATTTGAGTTTCTCCATTGGTAATGAAGGTGTCTAAAGTACCAACTTCTTCAAGAGCACTAGATCGCATTAATCTTTTACTTATTCTCAAAGGGATATTGTTTTTAGGACAGCGTGTCATAAATCTTGCGCAAACTAAGAGAACAAATCCTAGGAGAAGGATATGATTGACGGCCAAAATGCTTGATTTTTTGTACTCTTTTAATGCAAATGAATGAAACAAAGGATGCTATGAGGATTTTAGTCAAGGGAAGCAAGTTATATGTCTGATATCAGTCCAAAACAACAGTATAATCACTCTCAACACACTCTTGATGCAAATCCAAGATAATGCCAGGTCAAAATATAGTGAAAATATGTCAAAATAGGCACTTTTTTCACTAAAATTCAATGCAAAAGAGTATAACAAAGGGTGTTGTGAGGAAAATGATGATGGAAGGAAAATAATATTAGTAATAAGAGCCACTTGGTGTCAAAATACCCAGCACAACATGCTTTTAGCACCACTTAAGGTCAAACCCTAGTGAAAATATAGCAAAAGTAGGCTATTTTTCACGATTTTTCAACTCCAAGACCAAGCAAAAGGGGTGTTGTAAGGAATTTTAGGAGGTACAGAAAAGAATATCAATAATTCAGTCACCTCAATCCATAAAATTGATCACAACACGCTTGGAGTGCAAACTAGGTCAAACCCTAGGGCAAAAATGGCAAAAATGTGTAGTTTTTCACCGAATTTTCACTACAAGATCCCGTTAAAAGGGTGTTGTGAATATTTTTATGAGGGGAAGAAAATTATTACCTTGATAACATAAAAAATGTAAAAATACTCTTCACAACACGCCTATGGTGCAAGTTTATAAAGTCGATAAGGCCAAATTTAGTGAAAATCATTGTTTTTGAAGCCCTAGGTTTGAGATCTTGACACAAAATTCTATGCGAATGTTTTGAAGTCTCATTTATGATGAAATTGACTTAATCTCAGATCTAAAAATGATTTTCAATCTTGAACATACAAAATTCCTATGCAAATTTAATGAAAATGCATCAAAATTGCTAGTTTTTGTTGAAATTTTCTATGTAAAAATGCAAATATTTTAAATCTAAATGCAAGTTCACACTAAAATGCAATACTACAGCCAAATTAAAATTTGAATGAGCCTCTAAAATCAATATAGAAATCTAATAAAATATTTTACCTACAAACCCTCGATTTTGGAATTACTAGGTTATATAAAATTGTCAAAATTTCCACAAAACCCTAGCAATTAAATGATGAAAATGCAATGTAAATTTCTGATTTTTTTTGGATTTTTCTATAGTTTATATAAGATATGATGCAAAAATCATGAATTAGGAAAATTTAGGAAGGATTGATGTAATTTAGTAAGCCCAACAATGTAATTTTTTTGGATTTTTCAAAATTTTCAATTTTTTTGAATTTTTTTCAATGCAATGAAATAAATGACCAAATGAATGAATGAAATCAATCCAAATCTAAATACAAGCACTCAAAAAGTTGCAATTTAAGTCTAAAAACACAGTTTCACCAAAATGTTTAGGGGAAAATTGGATTTGTTAATGTTCTAGTGTTTAGATGTTTAAATCCTCCTTTCCACCTTACATTCAAGGATCTAGGGTCGAGTGGCAAGCACTATCATACCCTAGGTCACTTGCAAATGTAGGGAAACTTGGATTAGGGAATTTAATTATCAATTTTCCTTCTCCTATATCCAATTGACCATTAAAACCCTAATTATGCAAATATGACAACAAATTGATGAAAGATAGAAAAAGCTCTTGTAGACGGGAGTAAAATAGCAAATCACAGAATACCTATTTTTGGGGTTCCAAAGCAAAATAGTTGGGGACTAAGGTGCAGGTGCCCAAGTCTAAGGTACCTACTTTTTTAGGTAATCTAGACCTCTTTCCAATACTAATCAGCCATGTAACTTTTGTTTTCTGAAATCTGTCTGCAGAGGACACTGTTATAGGCGCCCAAGTCCTGGAAGTGCTCCTGTGTCCTACTTTTCTTCAGATCCTGAATCCCTGATGCCTACCAAGCCTTCCTACAACTTCACTTTTTTTGGATGTGACACCTATAACCTACAATCACAAGACTTGGTTTGGGGGTTGTGGTGTTTAGAGGCTTGCCTTAGTCAAGCCCCGGAGGACACTTAAGTCTCTGAACACCATTGTCAGACAAAGAGTGCATGCCCTTGTGAGACAGAGGCAAAAACTAAAGGAATCAATGATGAAAACACAATATTAAGTCACCTTGTAGTGAAGCTCTCATGGAGGAAGATGCTCTTCATGCCATGAGGAAATCGATGCTCAAATCTACAAATATCAACACATAAAACATACAAGTCTGCTCTTGCAACACAATAGAAAGCCTTCAATCACCTTGAGAACACAATAGCTTGCTAGTAATCATCTAGTTTACAAATGAATGCCTACACATGCTTATATATGCACCTACAAGCATTCCTACTAAGATTTTAAAAATCAAACTTTACCGTGTCGGCAAAAGAACCAACGGTCATAAACCGACACCTGAAAATTGGGGCTTCCCCAAAATAGGGTAGGACTAGGGCGCGGGTGCCGAAGTCCTCCCCTCTTATTTTGGGCATGGTACAGCTCAAGGGGTCCACCTAGGTCCAATTTTCCATGGAACCTAGGTCTCATTCCATCGGGATGCCAAAATATGAACTAAAATGTCCTAAATGCATACTAAAGACCCAGGAGCTAAACCTTGAGGGAAAAGCCCCCAAGGGGACATTTTCTGACATTACACATCCTTACTTGTGGCTATCATTTTGTATTGATCATTTCATTTGAAATCATAGATCACAGAAAACCCTTGTCAAAATCTTTTCACCACAAGTATCCCATTCACCACAACCTTCAAACTCACCTTGTCAAAGCATCCCATATCTTAGCATCCCATCCCAAACCACAATGCATGGTATTAACTAGATCCTAGACACAAAAGCAACTTGAAATGACTGGAACATCATATAGGATTGTATTCCCTCACGATAATGATGAGAAAATTTGACAAAATGACATACACCAAGCAGTCCAAGATAGGAAATTCCAATGCATGATGGACAAAGTCATCAACTAAGACCCTTCAAAATTCTTGCTCTGCCTAGCAAACCAAGGGCTTAAACTCCTGCTGACTTTGACATTGATGCATTAAAAGAACTAGGAGAGGAAAGAAGTCACGAAAAGAGCACAAATGAGGAAAGCTCCAAAGACAAAGACAAAGAAAAGAAAACAATGGATCCCAACACACCTATAGACACGCTAACAAAGAAAATTCAAACATTGCAATAGAAATTTGAGGACCTCCAAACAGGGACATCCACAAAAACTTATTCATTGGAGGATATCTCACCATACCCCTTTGACAAAAGCTTGAACATGGTACCATTCCCCTTTCAGTTTAAAGTTCCTAAGTTTGACAAATACAGAGGAAAGGGTGACCCCAGGGACCACATCTGAGAATTTAGCGCTGCGTGTTTAGAGGTAGCCCACAACGAAACTTTCCTCATGAGACTTTTTTCTCGATCACTAGGAGGATAGGCCATGGAATGGTTCTCTCGACTACCCCCGAGTATCAAAACTTTTGATGAGTTAGTAAACATGTTCATCACACATTTCTCATACAACATTGAGCATCAGGTATCTATGCTAGACCTTTGTAAGATGAAACAGAAAAGTGGTGAATCCTTCACCGCTTTCCTATAAAGGTGGAGACAAATAGCAAGAAAATGCCCTCATCATATACTAGAGAAACAAATGATGGAAATGTTTGTCCACAACCTCAACCCCGATCTTAGCTACCAAATACAAATCCAAGGTCCTACCACATTCATGAAAGTGATTGAGATGGGATTATTTATCGAAAAAGCTATGATCGCAAAGGGGCAAATAAAGTTGTTCAAAGACAATCCTAACTCTAACTATACCACAAACAAGTTGAAATTTTGGACCAAGAACAAAAACAAAGTCAACGTTGGAGTGATTGATGCCAAGCTAGCGGCCTCTAAACAATCAATTCTCAATCTCATGGTAGCTTCAAGCAACACAACACCCAACAAACCTCCATCAAATGGGAAGAGACAATCACCATGGGATTTCTATTCTAGATGAAAGTTTACACCATTGGGAGAATCACTTGAGTCCTCCTTGAGAAAGTTGTTAGCAAACAATGAAATTACCCTTCCCTCTACAAGCGACTATGAACCCTGGAAGTAAAACCTCCTTGGTGGAACGAGGCCCACTATTGTGAGTACCACAGGGGAAGAGGACACAAAACTAATGACTGCATCCATCTGAAAAATGCCATTCAAGACTTGTTAGACCAAAACTGTGTCGGCACAAGAGATCATTCAAATAACGAATCACATGTGGTGTACAAGGATCCACTTCCTAACCACGACAGGCAGCATAACAACAACAACAACAATCACAACAACAACAACAACAATAACAACAACAACAATCGGCAAAACCACAATAACGGAAAGAATGATGTAAATTACACAAATGTACCATTCAAGTACACCATTAATAGCATAACAGAGCATATCCCACAGATCAATGTGCTCACATTCAAAGAACAATCAGATCCCAACATAAAATCTGATTGCACCATCATTACCCACAGTGGAAAAATTACCTTGTACACACTTCCTCCATGGTCGTCAAACTCATCGTCTACGCCCCACCAATACAATGTCATAGACCAACTACGGAAGACTTCAACCAACATTTCCATACTAGAGTTGTTGCGTCTATCACCAGCACACAAAGGGATTCTTGGAAAAGCCTTAGTGGAAACCACTATCCCCACCAATTTGGTCCAAGAGAAGTTTCAAGCCATGGTAGGTCACCTTACCTCATCCAACATCATCTCATTCACTAAGCAGGATGATCTATCTGTGTCACAACCCCATAACGCATCCCTACATATCAAAGCTTTCATCCACAAACACTGCATCAAAAGGGTTCTCATTGATGGAGGGACAGGTTTGAATATTTGCACGTTGAAACTAGTCCTTACATTGGGGTTCTCAGAAAATATAGTGGATCCAAGGAAAAAGATTACAATCAAAGCCTATGATGAGGAAGAATGGACTACCAAGGGAACTGTGGTGTTACCACTAATAGTTGAACCAGTTACAAAGGAAGTTGTGTGTCAAGTCCTTGACAAGGATCTCGCCTATAACATTCTCGTAGGAAAACCTTGGATTCATGCCATGAAAGTTGTGCCTTCCACATACCACCAATGCATCAAATTCCCTTACAACAACCAAGAGATTACCATCCAAGGTGACCCCAATCCCTTCCAACATTGCAACACCATCCAACCGAGACCTGAAACCATCATCCCTAACAATAGAGCTTACACTTCCCCATCTCCCAACGGGACCATAGCTCCCAAGCTTCCGCATCCAAAGCCCATGAGCAAAAAGTCAAGATCAAAGAAACTGGGGTAGGAGAATACTCTATCAAGCACAACCTTTGTCTATCCAAAATGCCTCTATCTCCAAAATCCTTTGGATGACCTTCACCCTTCCCAAAGCCATCTGTAACACCTGAGTCTCCTACTACTCCCTTTGTCAAGTGGGGTACCTTGTCGAATGCAAGTGATGAAAGAGATGTGTTACAATGGCTCTACATTGATGAAAATGACACACAACAAGACCAACAACCTAAGCTCCCAATAGAAATCTATGGGCGTGGACAATCTATTTTACACAGAATGGGTTATGAAGGAAAAGGCCCCATCCACTTAAGAAAGGAAGAATCATCGACCCATTCAACCTTCTTCTTCCTCATTGGCTCGAAACACAACAGGGCTAGGATACAAAGACAAAGCTAAAGGCAAAGGCAAAGCTAAGGCTACCACTTGTTTTGTGGAAATGATCCATAATCTCCAAGAAGACAGTGACACAGATTCTAATGAGTATGAATGGGATGAACTCTTAGAACATTCCTACAAAGACAAAGGAATTGATGTCATTCAAACCTATAGCCCCTACCATGAGGGACTAATGCCTAAGCATAGACCAATAGAGTGTGATTTGCCTATTCCTGAGAGAACAACTTACAAGGAAGGTCAGACTTCGCATGAGATAAACAATCTTGAGGAAAGTACCATACCAAACCTTGTTCCTATAACTCCCTATCCTAACAACATATCCATCCTTACCATAAGACCCACTGAATCAGATCAATATATCGACCCCCTCCCCCTAGTACATCCTGAGCTTATTGATTGGGATCTATGAGGAACCCCTCAACTTGATGTATTCCAAAATGACAGTGCCTATATTGACTTCATGGAACTAAGAGACCACTTACCTGTGAGAGATCATAAAGCTGGCTACACCATAGAACTCAATTCTGTGGCTGATTTTGGAGAGGGTGCCAAGCCTTCCAGTCATAAAAACATAAAAATAAAAAATGGATATGATGGTGAAAACTGCTCAGTAGCAATGTCAAATCCCAAAATAGTAAAAAGAAAGGACGCATCAGATGGTGAAAACCTCTCTGAGGTGCCTAATGATGGAAGGCTTGACACTCTCCCCAATGACATGTATCAAGAGAAGTCACAGATTGTGGTAGAACTGACAGAACCAGTGGATATCAGTATAGAGGGTAATCCTTAGGTCATACACTTTACTAAATCTTTATCTCCACTAGAAAAGACAAAGTTTGTACCCTTCTTCACAAGGAAATAGATCAACTTTGCTTGGTCATACACAGATATACCTGGTCTAGATCCAGACTTGGTCTTACATCATTTGCCACTTGATCCTAGAGTAAAACTTGTAAAGCAGAAACTCAAAAAAATGCATCCTCATGTTGCACTACTAGTCAAAGAAGAACTCAAGAAGCTACTAGATGTTGGGTTTATCAAACCAATAGACTATCCTAAGTGGATTTCAAGCATTGTACCTATTGCCAAACCAGATGGAAGATTCAAAATTTGTAATGATTTCCAAGATCTTAACAAAGCCTGCCGCAAGGATGATTTTCCATTACCTAACATAAACATCATTGTGGACTTAACAGCTAGGCATACAATGCTTTCTCTTATGGATGGTTTTTCAGGATACAATCAAATCAAGATAGCACTAGAGGATCAACATAAGACAACATTCACCTGTCCATGGGGTACTCTCTATTGGTGCGTCATGCCTTTTGGGTTAAAGAATGCAGGAGCAACATATCAATGTGCTATGACTACTATCTTCCATGATATGATGCATGTAACAATGGAAGACTATGTGGACAACATCCTTGCTAAATCACTAACAAGGGAGTCTCATCTGGATGTATTAGAGAAAGTCTTTCAGTGGCTGGAATAGTTCAAAGTCAGATTGAATCCAAAAAAGTGTGTGTTTGGGGTCACTCCGGCAAACTCTTAGGCTTCATAGTATCAGCAAATGGGATTGAGGTAGATCCTGTAAAATTCAAGGCTATCATGGAGATGCCTCCACCAAAGAACATTACCCAACTGTGGTCATTGCAAGGAAAATTACAAGCAATCCGTTGATTCATCTCCTAACAGGCAGACAAGTGCCAAGATTTCAGTCATCTCTTACATAAAAACATTCCATTTAGATGAGATGAGAAGTGTGAAGCATTTTGCAAACTTAAGGAATATCTTATGAATCCACCTATCTTGATGCCTCCTATACAAGGCAAGCCGCTATTACTTTACATATCTTCTACACAAACAACTCTGGGTGCCCTTCTAGCACAACAGGACAATGAAGGCAAGGAAAGGGCCATATACTACATCAGTCACACATTGGTGGGGTATGAACTGCAATACTCTCAAATTGAAAGATCCTATCTTTCTGTGGTTTTTGCTTCCCAAAAACTATGACTTTACATGCTTGCACATTCCATCAAGCTTATTGCAAAGATCGATCCCTTGAAGTACTTATTAAGCAAAGCATCTCTCACAAGTCGCCTAGCTAAGTGGGTAATGCTCCTAAGCGAATATGACATTGAGTATGTAGAACAAAAATTTATCAAAGGTTAAGTCATTGCCGAGCAGTTGGCAGAGGTACCATTACAGGATACCACTCCAATGAAGTTCAAGTTTCTAGATGAATCAATCTTCACTATCACAACATAGTCATGGACACTTTATTTTGATGGATCCTATACAAACCATGGATTGGGGGCAGGCATCTTGTTGGTCACTCCTCAGGGCGCCACAATACCAAAGTCTTATCGTCTGCTTTTTCCATGCACAAACAACATAGCAGAATATGGGGATTTGGTCATTGGTCTTAAACTAGCAGTAGAATGAAAAGTAAAAGAACTTCATGTCTACGGTGATTCTTAACTCGTCATCAATCAAGTTAATGATGACTATCAGACAAAAGATGACAAGCTCATTCCCTACAAGTGTATGGTGGATGATTTTAAAGAGTACTTTGTGATCATCTCCTTTGAGCAGATACCATGGCAACCATTGCCTCACTCCTTGACATACTAGAGAATGAGTCACATTTTGAGTTCTTGGTGGAGACAGTCACACAAGCAGCTTATGGCATCCCCAAAACCCAATCTATTTGCCTTCTTGTCAGATCTGATTCACCCTTGTATGGTAAGATTTACACTTACCTCAAGGACAAAACCCTACCACCTGACTTATCAAATAACCAACGTCTAACCTTCATTCGACAAACATCCCGTTACACTATTATTGCCGATACCCTATACTGTCGAGGTCTGGATGGTACTTTACTTAGATGTCTTGAAAGTGAGGAATCTCAAACCACCTTGCGAGAAGTGCACGAAGGAATATGTAGATCACACTCTACTGGTCCTACTTTAGCCAAGAAACTCATGTGTTTGGAATACTATTGGCCGAACATGGAGATGGACTCCTATCACTTTGTCAAGAAGTGCAAGCAATGTCAGATACATGGAAACCTTGTTCATGCACCAGCTTAAGAATTGTGACCTTTAACGACACCTTGGCCCTTTTGTCAGTGGGGACTTGACCTTGTGGGTAAAATCCACCCTCCCTCATCCAAGGGCCACAAGTTCATCATAACCGCCACCGAGTATTTCACCAAGTGGATTGAAGTTGTTCCACTTACCAATGTCACAGGCAAACAGATTGCCTCCTTCATCCTTAATTACATCATTTGTCAATATGGAATTCCCTCATCCATTGTCACAGATAACGAAAGACCTTTCAAAAACCAAGATGTCCAAGAGCTTTGTGACAAATTCATAATCCAGCACCACTTCTCCACCCCCTATTACCCCCAAGGCAATGGTCAGGTAGAGGCATCTAACAAAACAATCTTGAAAATCCTCAAGAAAATTATCAATGATGCCAGTCGTGATTGGCACATACTACTGAATCCTACACTGTGGGCCTATCGAACCAGTATACACACTCCCACAGGTGCTACCCCATATGTCCTTGTCTATGGATCAGAAGCCATTTTACCCATCAAGGTCAAGTTACCATCTCTAAGGGTGTTGTTAAAAGGTCTCATTACTGATGAAGACTACAGAGTTTCCAGACTGCAAGAGTTAGAACTGTTGGACGAAAAATGGCAGAACACCTTCAACCATCTCAAGGAATACCAGCAAAGGATGTCACGAAGCTACAACCATAGAGTCCGTCCAAGGGTATTCAATGTTGGTGATCTAGTACTTAAGGAAAATCCCCGCTATCAACAAGATTGGGAAAATAAAGGTAAGTTTGAACCCAACTGGCTTGGTCCTTATGTAATCATTGTTGCCTATGGATCAAGAGCATATCAGTTAGCTACATCAGAAGGTGAACTGTTTGATGACCCAATCAACAGTATGCATATTCGTTAGTTCTACACCTAAAGAACCCCAATGTAAGGGGGCATAAAAACATAAAAAACCAAAAAAATAAAAAAATAAAAAAAATAGCAAAAAAATAAAAAATGGAAAAATAACAAAAAAAATCATCCTCTAGTGAAAACTTGGTAAACAGGCACCTTGGATAGATACCATGATGAAAACCTGGCAAACAGGCGTAATGTGTATTTTGGCTCCTGTACAATAAAAGCAAAGTAGTGAAAACCTGGAAAATAGGCACTCTCTGCAATGCAAACCGCTTCCTCCATCTTTGGGTAACCAATCACCTTGTGTCCATTCTTCCCACATTTATCCATTATCCAATCGTGTCAGTTTCACAATAAACACCTTGCATAACCTAAATGATAACCTATCATCGCTTGATACTCTATAACCATTTTTCACCTTAATACCTAAGGTTGTCAAAGTACCATATCCATAGTGTCAGCATATCTTAGCGTCCATCGTTAGTATTAGGGTTCTCCCCGAACTACGCTGCATCTGCGTCATCACGTAGACAAGGCCATTGTCAATGCACCCCCAAGGCTTCACTTCTCATCCATTCCATCATGTGTCGTCTGTCCTTCTATCTATCTAAGTCCACACTGTTTCCTATCACCTAGGTCTTAGGTCCATTAGGGTTCACCCCGAAGTACATTGCCTCTGCGTCGTCACATAGGCAAGGCCATTTAGTAATGAGCCCCCGAGGCACTAGGTCAGTCCCTTAGGGTCCATTTCTTTGTATCCATTGTCATCTCATCCATAATAAGCTGGATACCTCTACTTGACTGGGGGAAAAATCCTCGACCTAGTTAACGAGTTGGATTTTGCAGTGCCACTTTGTTCACTGAGGAGACCAATAAAGATTGTGATACCTTTCACCAAGCATGCAAGCGCAGCAAAACCTGCTTCCAAAACATAAATTTTGACAAAAGACATCAACCTATCTAAAGCAAAGAAAATAAGTACCTAAAATGATCCAAATGATTCTATCTAAATTATGGCAAGAAAGATACATCTAAATGCAAGAATGTTTTGTTTTGAGTAGTTGCGTCTTAAAGTCTTCATTTTTTGTTATCACATTTCCTATGCTACTCAAGGATGCCAAATGCTAGAGATGCTATGATGGGGGCATGATTATTTTCTTTGTTTGTTTCTTGTGGGTTTATCTTTTAGTAATTTAAAACCTTGTCTAAGGACATGATCAACACAATGATCATCGAGGATATCAGAGGTCTAACATGAAATAGGTACAATCCTTGTCTGTTGATACACAAGAAATACTCAGGTCATCTCGGTTCAATTATACCTAGATGCTTGTATTAACTTGCTAAATCAAAATTCACGTAAGTAATACTCAAGTCATCTCGGTTAATTATAACTAGATGCTTGTATTTTCTTACAACATTTCAAAAGAGAAAAGAAACAAAAAAAAAGTGCCCAATGATGAAATAAGCACTTCAAAATACTTGCAATATCAAGATGGTAAAACCATTCGCATCCAGAAAGCATCCCCAAAGCATCCATATCCCATGCAATAAAAAAAATTCTATGCAAAGTATCAATGTTTGCAAAGTAAAAGCTTGTGATCCTTCCATCAGTTAGTCTTCTATCTATCATTGTGTCATTTCTGGTTGATTGAGTACATTTGGACATAACAAAAACATGGCATAGTTTTGGATATCATATCACATGAGATAGTCATAAACATGATTAAATCATTTGCATACATAATAGGTGCATTAGATCATCCATATACATTTGCATCATCATAAACATAGTTTCCATAGAAAAATCAAAAAACATAGATCAATACATGTAGATCATCGCATAAACTGCATTATCATATAGCTAGCATTTCACATTTGCATATTAGAACATAAAGTAAGCATCTAAGTTTTGCATATGGTCATCATGAACATCACATAGCATCATATAGACATAAAGGTAAAACATATACATCACATGTGTAGCATCATGAGATAGAACACATCCGCAATAGAATCACATAATAAACTGCATGTAGACCATCAATAGTTGCAACATCATATATAAATATAACATAAACATGTCCAAATGTACAATATATCAAAGTCCATCTCTGATTCAAGTCATAAAGGTATATACATACATCGCAAAATAATGATACATGTATTGATAACAATACAAAAATGAGATAAATATATACATATCGGGCTATCTAGGAGCCATCCAAAATGTGTGTATACACAAAAAAATTAGTACAAGTGAAATGGCTAGCCCTGCTACTGTGGGGCACTATTTCTAGCACTACCCTCTCCACCTCCTCTACTAGCCCCTAACTGCTGAGGACCCATTGCTAACACTGCAGACCGTGAATCCCCTGCCCTCTGCGAGGTGCCTGCCACTGACTGGCTCCAAAAGCTGGGTGCCCTCTGATCCACTAGCACTGCCCCATGATACAGACCCCTGTAATACTAAGTCTAGGCCTGTGCTCTAGAAAGCTGACCCTGAACCTGCACAAGCTGCGTCTGAGCCTACTACACTTGTGTGACTAAAAAACTGGTAGCCCCATCGGTACCCAAAGCAGCTAAAGCCAAGTCTCTCTCCAGTCTAAGAGCCCGCACCTTCGCTAAGGCTATGTCTCACTCTACAGTGAGACTAGATATAATCCCTGCATCTGCCTCTCGCTGAGACTCTACTGCCCTAAGCTATGCCCTAAGCTGTTTGATCTTACCCTGCAACATAGTAATAGCCTGCTCTTGTAGATCATGTTGGGAAGGAGCCTGAGGAACCTATACCTATACCTACACCTGCTACTGAGCTACCTGTTGTGGCACCTACTGTGGTACTAGCACCTATACCTATGGTGTAGCCTGCGGCTGTACTACCTATTGCTACTGGGATGATCCCTCCCCAGATCTCCTTTGCTATCTTTGCCTCCCTTCACCACCATCCCCTCCATCTCCTCTGTCACCTCCATCATCCCCATCTCCTTGTCCTCCTCTCCTACTCCTACATCTCCCCCTCCTCCCACTGCCATTCTTGTCATCTGAGTCCTCCTCCTCCAGACGAGGAGCCAACTCTCCAGGCCCTAAATATCTCAAGAATGGGTGTACTGCAAACCACTCCTCATAATCAGGAGTCATCCCTACGTCTACCACCTCCCTCTGCATGGGCCAAGCCACATAAGGAATCTACTAAAATTAGCCAAAGCCGCATCGTAAGATGCAACTGGACCCCATCTCAGCTGCTCAACATGTGTCCTAGAAAACTAGGCCTGCCCCTGTGGCATACCCTATATCCTACCAAACTGTCTCTGTACCCAGCTAACAATCTACCTCTCTAGTATGTGTCGTGTCCTCCCAATAAGCCACTAAGTCTGAAAGTAGTATGGAAGATTGTCATCCTCATCATCCCATGGCTCATAGTCTAGATATGGGTGCCATATAACTCTATCTACATTATCCAGCGCATGCCTCCAATACTCAAGCTTTCCCAGCTTATGCTGGGAAATAACACCTGCATATCCATAACTATAAGGCTCACCCCTCTACCTAGAAAACACACAAATTGGCTGTGTAATAGCAATGTGCTTCCATAACCAAAACTATAGAAGTGAAACACCTGCAGACAAACTAGAAGCTCTGTGATATACAACCTGGTGCATATCACAGTACAAATGTGCAAGAACATAGACACCCTAGGCAAAGCGGGTGCCATCTGTGATCATCCTCTCCATAGTCCTACCCCAACCAATGGGGAACCCATGTGACCTCCTATCGGGGCATACAACACCCTCGATCAGCCCCGCAATTATCCCTGGGAAGTAGTCATAGTAATCATGAATATCCTACCAAGAGATAACCTGACCCTCTAACTCTGGATCATTGAAAACATGCCTACACTCCACCAGTCTGGCATCACGCTGGGGATCATACTCTACGAGCTCACCCTATATCGGCAAGGGCAAAATCCTATAAACATCCTCGAGAGTAATGGCCATCTCACCAGTAGGCAAGTGAAAGGTCATGTCCTCGTTGTGGAATCACTCCACTGCTATAGTCAAGAAACTAAGGTTTGGGCATGAAGCACACGTAGTCCAGGCCCATAGCCCCGAGAGCCTCTGAATCCATCTCTGTGAGCATGTACCGCTGCAACAACGGCAAGGGAAACTGCTCCCGTGACATGAGTATATCACGAATGTCCTCCTGCAATCAAGCAAGCCAATGTGTCAACCAAAACTACAAAATTGCTCAAAACTATCAAAAGTATCCTATCACTTACTTATGATCAACAAGCGTATCATCTCTTGACTAGATTCCTGCAATCTCAGAGATAGCTTATCGATTGACGCATTGAACAAGATGCCAATCGAGTCAATTTCATTAAGTAAACTGACTATCTAAAACACATGCACCGAACTAGAAGGTCAATGCACCATTTCACAGTAAATGCACCACTTCTGGCATATGCACTACGCCATTGAGTAAATACACAATTTCATATCAAAATCACAACTTCAGAATGAATGGGCCTAAATAGGTAACACATGCGCAGCTTCCCATAATGTATGCGCAAGCTCATAACATATGCGCCGACTCATTTCATGTATGTGCAGTTGTAGCATATGCGTAGCTAGATGTCGCAAATGCGTGGATTCATAACATATGCGCAGTTTCAGAGCACATATGCGCCAAAACGTGATTTGACGCATCTATCCTAGCAATTTTTTCCTAGCATTTATTAGCCTAATAAATGACCCTAGGTGAGTTTTGTCGAGCTACATACTGGTGATCCTACCTCAGCTAGCCACCTGAACCGTCGAACATGCTCAAATCGGTGCTCCTCGTGTGGAATGTCCATATCTATACTGACTGCTCTAGCTCCTGTGCTCTCCTAAGCTCTAAAGGACCTATCAGCAAAAGCCAAGTGTGCAAATGACTAGGATTGTGGACCTAGCTCCTATATATAGCAAATGAACCCTAACTGGTTGTGTGGCGACCATGACTACTTCCCAAGCCCGTTTCCTTCTGTTTCTCCAAACCATGACCCATTTTTCTTCAACCTATCCTATTTTTTTACCTTCTTCATTGTGAGATTGTCCATCTCACGTCCTTCTACCTTCTTCATGTCCACTCTCCTGAGGGGGCATCCTACCATCATAAAACTTGTACCAGGGGCAAACTGAGACATATATCATTATCAGAAATCTTATTCTTTGAAGCAACGTGATAAAACACATTGCATCAAAGAGGGGCAAAATGTATACACCTAAAAATGACACAACCCTGTCTAAATAAATATTCTTAATATTTATTTCATTTAATTCCTCTATCAATAAATAAATAAATCAATTTATTTATTTGGCTCATATTCCTCCCATTAATTGAATAAATTACCTTTATTTAATTAATTTCGTCGAAATCAACTTCATTCTTCCAAACAATTAAATAATTTTAATTATTTAATTAAATCACTTATTCCTCCAAATTTAAATAAATCAATCGAATTTATTTAAATTCTCTCAATCTCTAAAAATAAAATATAATCAAATATTTTATTTATTCTTCTATCTTGCACAAACAATCAAATAAATCTATTTATTTAATTTGCTTTCCTATCTTCTAATTCCTCAAAAATCTTCCAAATCTTCTAAAGATAAATCTTCTTCTTCATACACAAAAAATTAAATAATTTATTATTTAATTTCTCTCAAATCATGTAAAAAGCAAATCACAAGTTGAGTTAATTGATTTAATCAATCTTGTTTTTATCAACAACTCTTAAATTAGAAAAAAGCATTCTAATTTATGAAAACAAATCTTATCTTTGTCATGAAAGCAGTTAACTCAAACAAAACAGGTTTTTGTGTGACACATGCCGTGTGCATGTTCGTCATGAGTTCTAAATTTATCTCCTCTGTCGATCTTCTTATTCTTTCTATACTATTGATCTTCTCTCTCACAACTCTATAAGTACAACCCTATTCCTCCATTTCTATGATCCAAGCTTTTAGTAAACTTACTCTGCAGGAATCACAATGCACCTTTGGCACCCAATTCCTCCATTACTTGCAATCAACTTGTTACCATCACCATTACTATTGTTGTGAAGCTCCTCTTCATTACAAGAACTATCATATCCATTCTCCATTGACATCTTGAAGAAAAAATTAAGGAACTGTGCTTTCTGAGGGCTTCATTCATTACACAAGATCGATCGAGATAGGCAACCAATGGAAGCTATGAAGTATTGAGGTTTGCAAGGTTTTGTCTTTGTTATTTGATCTTGATTATTTCCTTTTCCATTGAGTTATTTGGATTACTTTGATATTATTGATAATCATTCCAATTTTCTGATAACACTTACAAACAACATTGTTAGGCTTTGTAATCTTTGGTAGATCTCTCACAACTTGAACTGAACTTATTCTTACTAGGCTATAAAAATTGATGTAACATAATCTTCTATGCCATAGCCACTCTCATTGATCTAAGTCATAGGACAATAACCATCACCACCTTTGAGTTGACAGACATTTCCATTTGTCCTCTTTCCAGCAGCTATCATAGTTTCAGAGTCTTTTCTGATCTCACAGCCACCATCTTGAAACACAAGATCGTATCCTTTGCTACACATTTGTTCAACACTCAATATGTTATGTTTTAAACCCTTAACATAAAGAACATCATCAGTATTATGCTTGCCATCAAAATTGATTGAACTTTTTCCACAAATCTTAGCAGATGTATCTTCACCAAATCTAACTAGTCCTCCATCATATTTTTCAAGTTTAACAAACTTACTCTTATCACCAATCATGTGATTTGAGCATCCATTGTCAATGACCCTAGTTCTTTTCTTGTCTAGTATGAAAAGAAGATATCAAGGTGCCTTCATCATTAATACTTACTTTTGGAGTCCTTTCCTTCACACATTCCTTAGAGTTAATAGAAATAGTATTATCTTTTAAATCTATGAACAGACATTCACTATTGTCTTCATTTTCATAGTCAAATTCATCATCAGATATACATGCATCCTTTTCTTAAACATCTTACTTTTTCTCTCCCTATTTTTTCTTTTCAAAATTCTTTCTAGACATCTTGAAGCATAATGACCTATCTTGCCATAATTGAAACACTTGAAAGGCAACTTACCATTGTACTTACTAGTACCCTTTCTCATTCTTCTCACAAATTTAGCTTCCATCTCATCAAAATCCTCCTGATCTAATTCCATAGTCTTCTCTTTCTCTGACTTACCAGCCTTAAAGGAAGTCTCAACCTTTGCACTACTTGCACCAAATTCTCTCATTTCAAAAGTCGATAAAGTGCCATACAACTAATCTCTATTAAATTGGTCTAGATTTTGTAATTCTTCAATAGCAAAAACTTTTTGACTGTAAGCCTTGGGAAGAGTTCTAAGTACCTTCATTACCACTTCTTTTTCTCCTAGTTCTCCACCAAGACCTTTGATGCTATTGACAACTTCATCCACCTTCTACAAGTAGCTTTTGATGTTTTCATCTTCAGACATTCGCATGGTCTCAAACATGGTCTTTAGATTCTACATTTTAGCTTGCTTGACCTTGTCATCTCCTTCATAAATATTTTTTAACTTTACCCAAATTTCATTAGTACTTTTCAGATTCATAACTTTCACCAATTTAGAATTAGTAAGACCGCTTAAAAGAGCATACCTTGCATTACCATTGATTTCATAGGCCTTGGTCTCATTTGCAGTACTCAGACCATTTTTAGGTATAGTGTATCCAGACTCAATAGAATTCCATATTTCATAGCCAAGAGAAATCCGATAACCTTCCATCCTTATTTTCTAGAATACATAGTCTGATCCATCAAATAGGGGAACATCCTTTTCGTGCGCCATCCCATATATACCTCAAGCGGTTAAGTTTTCTTCCAAGAAACTTTGCTTTGATACCAATTGTTAAATGCACAAGACAACTGAGAGGGGGGTGAATCAGTTGTAGATTAAAACTTCAAAACCCTCACACACATACAAATTTGCAATAGTTTAATTAATTTTTTAAATTGTTAAGATGTTTCAGCATGAAAGCAAATAATAGAAACTGAATCAAATCAACATCATACACAAGAGAACACTAGACTTACGTGGAAACCCAAGAATGGAAAAACCACGGTGAGGATTAGCTCATAATATAAAGTAATCTCAACACCAAATACAAAATGCTCACTGTCGAAGGGCTCACTACCTAGCAAATAGGCCCACTGTGAAGATTGCTAAGGAACTTTGTAAGAAGATTGGTGATGTTTATCAAGCTAAATCCCTGGTGGAAAAATTATTCCTTCGAAAGAAGTTGTATTCTCTGAAGATGGAAGATGGAGGAAACATTCTTGAACACATGAATGCATTTAATATGCTTGTGGCTCAGTTAGGGTCTATTGGTGACAAGATTGTTGGTGTGAACAGGGCTATCACCTAACTGGTTTACCCTTGTGTGTGTAATTCATATTATTTAACTATTTATTAGTTAAATAATATGAACACATCACACATAATTCACGCATGTTAAGTTGACTTAGTGAGTCTTCTAGATGTCTAGTTGTGTCTAGTTGTTGATAGTTGTCATCTTATCCTATAGTTGTCACATGTCATAGGATAATGACACTTGTCACATGACTACAATATCCTACATCTCATCCTTGTCTTTATAAGCAAGGTGTATCATGTACATTGTAATAACAATCTTGTAATCTCTTTGCATTCATTGATAGAATAACATTATTCTCTCATTTGATCTCTCTTGTGCTTTCATGAAGTCCTAGATCTTGAGTGGCTCCAATCATAGCCAACTCTAACATGGTATAAGAGCTCTAGGAAGAATCTATTTTGTGGTAGTCAAATTTTGAGAGATCTTGAGTGTAATTCATGGTGGATCTTGATAGCTGAGTACGCTCTTCTCTTGCATCGAATGATGACCTAGAGAATTAAAATGACTTGATAGAAATATTAGTTTTGTGAGGGTTTCCTCTTTGTGGCCTTATATTACAGGTTCATTTTGTAGCTTGCTACTACAAATTTAAGCACACCATTATGTTCAAGAGGTCTGAGATAGTCAAGATTACCTTTTGTTTTGTCCAAATCGGACATTGGAGGCCAAATCTATAAGGGTTTGAAGTTGGGAGGTGAATGCTGATCTAGCAAGTACCTGACCTTTTAGAGCACTTTGGGTCAAATTTGACTTTACCATTACGTTCAAGAGGCCCAAAAACCCCAAGATTGATTGTCAATTCATTGAAATTGAATAAAGTTGTAGCAAAAGGCAATTTTTTTTTTGCAAATCAATGTCATATGGAATCTCTACAGAGAATATTCCGCTGGCGCAGGCAATCAAAATCTGCATCTGGGTTTATCCATTTTTCACTATCTTTATCTACTAGACAAATAAAATAAACATAGGTTTCTAACATTATCTGCAGGTTACAAATATTTCTGCGAACAAAACTGTCGTAGGGTACCTGACTGTTACAAGGTACACTGCAAACGGACCAACATGGGGGACACCATGTGGCAAGGGCCCCTCATGCCCTCTCATTGGTCGTCGGCATTCACAATCATTTAGTAGTCTATAGAGTTAGAAATTTATGCCATAAAATTTTCTAAACTTCTCAGATGTTGGTATGGGCGTATCTTTAAGTATCCCCGACATCGGCTAAAACAAATCCAGTGGCAATCCTCTCGCCCAGCTCACCAGCGTATCCAATGGGAAATATTTCTTTTATTTCCTCATCGAATAGATCTAGACCCTGTCAAACCACTCAATACAACTCATAAGTGGTTTCCTACTAACAAGGAAGCGGTTTCTGACTTCGATTAGGTGGTTTCACAGTTAAAAAGGTAGTTTATCGACGTATGAATGACGATTTTGGCATCTTCGATGGTATCTACAAATATTCTAGTGACTTTTTTGCCCATGCTAACATCATGATAATGTCATATTTTTTATGAGTGACATCAACATTTTCAAGCAATAAACAGAATATTCCAGTTGGCCATAGAATAGTCTATCAATATCAGGGTTCCCCTTTGGCCCCTCAAAGCCCTAAAAAGGGGTTTTTTTTCTTTTTTGCATAACGTTTGCCCATGGAGGCCAAATTGGGAAAACAAGATATTGTTAGAAATTTGACAGAGAGCACTTCGCAGTGGTGTCAGTTGTTTTATGATATTTTGCTATAGACGATGGATATAGCAGTTTGAAGATAGATCTTTGTTTTTAGCTTCCAAGCTCACAACTTTCTGCCTCAATCTCCAATTTTTGTGATTCTTGTGGCATCGAAAAGGTATTCAGGAGCTCTTCAAATCCATCTATGCACTTTTATCAGATTATGCTCCAAGTTTATTTTATTTAGTTTTCCCATTTTTTGGCTTTTGAGTGATAACTTGGGCATTTTGACACTTTAAAAAGTGAAACTTATTTTAGAGGGATTTGTTTGCTTTTATCAATCACTGTGAGTGATTTTAATCTCCCTTGGATCTCTATTTTAAGAGATTTCAATGCTTTCCCAATTTTGGTCCCTTGAGGACAATTGTAAACTACACTAAGTATAAAGTGCCACAATTATTCTTTTTTGGGGGGGTGATCTCTTTTATTGAGTAACGGGGGGTTGTACTTGTGTTCTTTTTTGTACTCTTGTATCATGGATCCAAAAAAACTTCCTCTACTTACACCATATAACTATCATGAATGGAAAACTAAAATGGAGATTCATTTAAGAAGTTTAAAAATTCATATAGTAACAATGGGTATAGAAATTGAACCAACTGCAGCTGCAGAAAAGAGAAAGTGGTACAATAGATGTGATCAAGCCTATGGAACACTATGCTTGCTTATCTCTCCCGATCTTCTTTTTCATATTGAATCTTGTACAACACCTAATGAAGTGTGGACTACCTTAGAGAATCTCTTTGGTAAGCAAGATATCATTCTATGATCATTCAAGACTTGGAGAGAAAAGATATCATTGTTGTTGGGATGGCTGATCATGTATCTCTCTTGTATACATTCTCCCATTTTGTTTCTGATGATGATGTAGACCCATTGATTGATGTTCAGACTCATGCATCAAGTGTGAATCATTTTTCTGAGGAGAAGTTAGTCACTTGAACCTTGGTGTTCTTTCATCTACTTCTGTTCTTGAGACTAGTGTCGAGCTTCCATCTCCTCAACCTCCTACTTTTGTGAACATTGCATATATGGAAAGCAACACCTTTTTTCATTTTATAAAAGTTCTCATAAGTCTTCTAGGTTATTGGATTATGTGCATGCAGATGTATTTGGTCCTGTGAATGTTCCTTCATTAGCTAGATTTGTGTATTTTGTCTCATTCATAGATAACTACAGTAGAAGGACATTTGTTTACTTTCTCAGAAGCAAATCTAAAGTCTTTAGTCAATTTAAGTTGTTTGAGGACTGACAATGGCAGTGAGTTTTGTTTGGTAGAATTTGACAGGTTCTGTAAGGACCACGAGATTGAAATACACAAGACAAATCCATACACACCATAGAAAAATGGAGTTGTAGAGAGAATGAACAGAATGTTGATGGAGAGGGCTAGGAGTATGTTAAGTGGTGTTGGTCTTGAACAGAAGTTTTGGGATGAAGTTGTAGCCACTACATGTTATTTAATTAACAAATCTCCTACATCAGCACTCATTGAAAAGACACCCATGGAGGTGTGGTCAGGTAAAAATCCTTTGATGAGACATCTCAAAGAATTTGGTTGTGAAGTTTATGCTCATGTTGTTGTTGCAAATATGTGCCTAATCAGTGTTGTCATTGATGTTAACATATTCTTGTTGTCATTGGTGTCAATTGTATCCCATTCTATTACCTATTTAGATGACTAGAATGTTGAGGATATTGAGAAAATTAGCCTTTGGAAGGAACAAGTGAGTCACATATCTCTTTGTCAGAAATAGTGAAAACAATGCAGTTTAGTGAAGTAGATTGCTCTGCATTCCCAATATGATGAAGATTAGAGTCTGTGTATTAAAGGGTTTGTAGAGGATTGTCTGAAGTTGCTCCAGTCAAGATTTGAGAGGTCCGCATGAAGTATTGGTGAAGTTATGGCCTTCTGAGTAGAACCGGGTTTTTTAATTGTTCAGAGGAAACAGAGTGACAGAAAGTTGGTCTGGATTGCTGTGCATTTGAATATTATGGTCTGTGGTTCTAGAAGCATGTTTGGGATGTTGGTGTGTATCCTCAACTCAAGTGGTTCATGGTTTGGAGGTACACAAGCAATCTTTCTAGTGTCACAGTCATGGCAGTTAAGTGTTCTTAAGTTCCAGTATGAAGATGCAAGTGATTCTGGTGATTTGAAGTGGTGAGGTTGTTCATGATGATTTCATTATGCTTGTGGAGGTCTCTAGATCGTGTGCCTATTATGTTGGTGGTCCACATTGAGATTTGAGCTCATGGCTGAAGATTTCTCCTTGAGTGTTGTTCAGTCTAGTTTTGGCCGACCGGATGCTTTGTGCATGTTGCAGATGATCTAAGAGAGGTTCTATGAAGCGTAGCATGTTGTTTGAGGAAGATTTAAGTCCCAGCTATGTTTGGCTGACTGTATAGTGATTCACATTCAATCAAGCCGACCTTGATGTTTATTCCAAGGTTGATAAAGTGTATAAATACTTGTGGATGAGTTGTGGAAAAGTGTCCTTGCGCGAAAATGATAAAATCTTAAGAAAGGTATAGAGGCAGAGCAGAGAAGAGGAAGAGCAGAAGAGTGAGAGCAGTAAAAGATGAAGATATAGTGAAGAAGTGTTTGGGAGTAGAGCAGAAGTATTGTGTGCTTCAAATGGAACTAAAATTTGGCATGAAGAAGAAGATGTTGTTTCTCAGTTCAATCTTTCTGTGTTAATCATTTACTTATTTTGTAGGCAGTGAGCCTCTTTGAGCAGTGAGCTTGAAGGCAAGTGCCTTCTAATTTTTCTATTCTTTTAACAAAGAATAAATCTTGTGGGTTAACTCCCATTGTGGTTTTCCCTTAACCGGGTTTCCACGTAAAAATCCTGGGGTTATGTGTGTTGATTATGTTTCTGCTCATGCGTTGTTGATTCATTCTTTCATGGTTATATCATTAATCTGATAATAAGTGGTAAAGAAGATTAATTGCAGCAAAATTATAAAGTTTTGAGACAACTAATTCACCCCCCCTCTTAGTTGTCTGCCCTAATTTCAACAATTGGTATTAGAGCCGGTTCCTCTATAAGAAGCTTGACCACTTGAAGAGATCCAGGATGTTGACATACAAGAAGGACAATCCAAGATTTGATGGAACAAATTACTCCCTTTGGAAGATGCACATGTAGTGTCATTTCCAATGTATGGGTGATCCTTATTGGTTGATAACTAGGGATGAGTATAAGATTCTGGAGAAAGGCCCTTCAACTCAAGATGAACTCAAAGAAGTTGAATACAATATTCAAGCTAAAGAAGCATTATTGAGTGCCCTGACTGATACAAAAATGACAAATGTCCTGGAATTGAAAACTACTCATGAAATCTAGGAAAAGTTGGAAACTCTGTATGAAGGTGATAAATATGTCAAATGTGCCAAGCTATAGAGCCTGAAGGGTAGATACAAAAGTTTGAGTATGAGTGAAGATGAAAACATTACTTCCTACATGCAGAAGGTGAATGAACTTGCGAGCGGTATCAAGTGTGCTAGTGGAAAACTGGAAGAATTAGAGATTGTTGCAAAAGTGCTTAGATCCTTACCTACTGCATACAAACATAAAGTTACTGTTGTTGAAGAGATCAGGACTGTGACAACTGTTACAAGAGATCAGTTGGTTGGTAAGATTTCAGCATTTGAAATGAGTGAGTTTGGTGATTCTCTTCCTAAATATGAAACTGCATTTAAGGCCATTGTTTCCAAAAAGCAAAGATTTGATCTAGGTGAAAGCTCTTCAAGAAAGTTAACCAGATATGAGAAGGCAAGGAAGGAACTTGAAGAAGATGAAACTAATCTTGATGAACTCGAAGCCCTTATTGCCAAAAGGTTGCCAAGAGGATTCGGTAAGTATGAAGGAAAGTTTCCTTTCAAATGTTTTTCTTGTAATAAGATTGGTTATTTTGCCTCAAGGTGTCTGGAGAAGGTTTCAAAGCCAAACCCTAATAGACCTAGGGCTCAAAAGAAATGTTACTATGCCCAAGAAGCTGAAGGAGTCACTGACAATGAATCTGATATGGGAAGTAACTCTGGAAATGAATGGGTGTTCATTGCTATCAAAGAAGAAGATCCAGTGTCTATTAAATCTACTAGCTATGTAAATGTGGAAAGTGCCTTGGCTACTCAGATTGAAGAAAATGATGAATGGGTGATTGATAATGGATGTTCTCATCATATGACTGGTGATAAAAATAAGTTTATAAGTTTGGAAAAATATGAAGGTGGAATTGTGAAGTTTGGAGACAATTCAGCTGGTAGAATTTATGGCAGAGGATCCATCTCTCTTGATGGTAAGAATAACACTAATGATGTTCTATATGTAGAAGGGTTGAAGCATAATCTTCTTAGTGTTGGACAATTGGTTGACAAAGGGTATGATCTCCGATTCAAGGATGGAAAATGCAAAATCTTAGCAAGCTCCAAAACTATGATTACATCAGGTACACAAACTAGAGGTAACATCTTTCATTTAAGTGGTACTGGCAAAAGTTGTTTGATTGCTCAAATTGATCAGAGTTGGTTATGGCATAGAAGAATGTGTCATGTAAACTTTGATAGCATTGTCAAGATAAGTACTACTTAGGCTGTGAGAGATCTTCCAAAGCTTATGAAACCTGCAAATAGCATGTGTAAGGAATGTCATTTGGGCAAACAGATCAGAACTACATTCAAAAGTAAAGAACAGTCTTCAAGTGGATTGTTGGAACTTGTGCACACTAATTTGTGTGGTCCTGCCAGAGTTAGGAGTTTGCAAGGAGACAGGTACTTTATGTTGTTGATTGATGACTATTCCCAGATGATGTGGGTCAAT
Source organism: Cunninghamia lanceolata (assembly GCA_027924645.1). NCBI lineage: Eukaryota > Viridiplantae > Streptophyta > Pinopsida > Cupressales > Cupressaceae > Cunninghamia > Cunninghamia lanceolata. The sequence continues at coordinate 21,707,608 of BSBN01000090.1, read as the reverse complement.
TTCTTGAGAGAGAAATCAGAGGCTGTTGACAGATTCAAGGTGTTCAAGGCTATGGTGGAGAATGAGATTGGTGTGAAGATAAAGTGTCTGAGATTTGACAGAGGTGGAGAATTTACCTCTGATCAGTTTAATGTATTTTGTGAGAAGCATCGAATAAGAAGATAGTTATCTACCCCCAGGACTCCTCAACAGAATGGAGTTGTGGAAAGGAAGAACCAAACTATTCAAGATGCTACTAGAACCATGATGATGGAGGTAAATCTTCCACATGTCTATTGGAGAGAGGCTGTGAGTACTGCTATCTACACTCTCAACCAGGTGCAGATCAAAGGTAATACTGGTAAAACACCTTATGAACTATGGTTTGGAAATGCTCCTACTATGAAATACTTCAGAGTTTTTGTTAGTAAATGCTATATCAAAAGAGATGAATATCTAAGCAAGTTTGATGCAAGAAGTGATGAAGGAATATTTCTGGGTTATTCTAACCATAGAAAGGCATACTAGTGCTTTAACAAGAGATTGAAAAAGATTGTTGAAAGTACTAATGTCAAAGTTGATGAAAGCAAGGAGAGACCTTCTAGGTCTTGTGGATATGAATTTGATGATGAAAGTCCAAAGAAGGAATGCAAGTTCAAACTCAAATCCAGACTATTCCAGAGAATTCAGTGATTCATGAAGCTAATATAAATGTTGAGGAACAAGTTCAAGATTTAGAAGTTCAAGAAAATCCCAAAACTCCCAGGTATGTAAGGTTGAATCATTCTGAAGATCAGATCATAGGAGATAAGAATAAAGGTGTTCAAACTAGAAGAAGAATTGCTAAAGATCAAGTGGAGTATTGTTTGATTTCAAAGATTGAACCAAAACAGTGAATGAAGCTTGTAATGATGAAAATTGGGTAAAAGCAATGGAAGAAGAATTAATACAAATTGAAAAGAATCATAATTGGGATCTTGTTCCTAGACCTGAAAACAAAAATGTAATTGGAACTAAATGGGTATTCCAGAATAAACTAAATGAAGATGGTGAAGTTGTGAGAAATAAAGCAAGACTAGTGTGTAAAGGATATTCTTAGGTAGAGGGAATTGATTTTGAATAAATTTTTCCTTTGGTGGCAAGAATTGAAGTAGTTAGATTATTTCTTTCATTTGTTTCTTATAAAGATTTCAAAGTTTACCAGATGGACGTCAAGTCAACATTCCTGAATGGAGAGCTAGAAGAAGAAGTCTACATTGAGCAACCAAAAGGATTCCAATTATCTGATCAAAAAGATACGGTGTGCAAATTGAGGAAAGCTTTATATGAACTTAAACAAGCCCTAAGAGCCTAGTATGCAAGATTAGATAAGTATCTGCTAAAGCTAGGATTTAGCAAAGGCACAGCTGACAATAATCTTTATTTCAAGATTGATCATGAGCATATCCTAATTGTTGAGGTATTTGTTGACGATATCATTTTTGGTGGAAATGGGAGCATGTGTAAGAAATTTGTTGATCAGATGCAAAGTGAATTTGAGATGTCCATGTTTGGTGAAATAAATTTCTTCTTAGGTCTACAAATCACTCAGTTAGATAAACGTATCTTCATATCTCAGTCCAAGTATGTGAGAGAGTTGTTGAAAAAGTTTGGAATGGAAGATTCAAAACTAGTAAGTACTCCTCTAGTAACCAGATGCAAGTTGAGTAAAGATGATGATTCACCTAAGGCAGATTAGAAAAGGTATAGATCAATGATTGGAGGACTGCTTTATTTGACTCAAACCAGACCTGATATTATGAATGTAGTTGGACTTGTTGATAGATTTCAAGATGATCTTAGAGAATCCCATGTTGTAGCAGTCAAAAGAATTTTCAAATATCTAAAGGGGACATCTGATTATGGCTTATGGTATCCCAAGGATGATGACTTCACTCTTCATGCATATACAGATGCCGATTAGGTAGGAGATGTGGATGACAAGAAAAGTACTAGTGGTGGTGCATTCTTCTTGGGAAGGAGATTGGTTTCTTGGTTGAGCAAAAAGTAGGAGGCAATATCTTTGTCTACTGCAGAGGCAGAGTATATAGCAGTAGCAAGTAATTGTACTCAAGTCTTGTGGATGAAGCAAATGTTGAAGGATATCAGAATTGTGTTTGAAGAACTTGTTACAATCTTTTGTGATAATTCAAGTGCAATAAACATCTCCAAGAATCCAGTGTTGCATTCAAAGACAAAGCACATATCCATCAAGTTTCACTTCTTGAGAGAGAAGGTAAATAAGAATGAAGTCAAATTGGAGTTTGTTTCTTCAAAGGATCAGATTGCAAATATTTTCACTAAGCCTCTGCCTAAGGATACATTTGAGTATCTCAGAGGGAAGCTAGGGGTTATTACTCCTCCTATTCAAAACTACGGTGCACTAGTGTGCATCAGTCTGGAGGAATTCATAGTCATATCTTGTGATCCAAATTGATGTTAAGGGACTGCTACTCAGGGTGAGTAGTCAAAATGCTAATTCTAGAATTCAGTTTGATTTGATCTAAGGAACAAGAAGAGGGAGACATGATTGCAAATATGTGCCCTTTGCCATTGATGTCAAAGGGGGAAAGAAGTCATGTGAAAAACTTGGAAGTAAGTAGTTGATGGTGAAATGGGGAGCTCTAAAGAAAAATGGTTGTAGGTGTGATAAGAGAAAGGGGGAGAAGTCCTTGTCTTGATGGTTGAATCAGTTTTTCACATCATATGTTGTCATCAATGACAAAGGGGGAGATTGTTGCAAATATGTGTCTAATCGGTGTTGTCATTGATGTCAACATATTCTTGTTGTCATTGGTGTCAACTGTATCCCATTCTATTGCCTATTTCGATGACTGGAATGTTGAGGATATTGAGAAAATTAGCCTCTCCAGAAGGAACAAGTGAGTCACATTTCTCTTTGTCAGAAATAGTGAAGACAATGCAGTTTAGTGAAGTAGATTGCTCTAAATTCCCAATATGATGAAGATCAGAGTCTACAGATTAAAGGGTTTGTAGAGGATTGTCTGAAGTTGCTCCAGTCAAGATTTGAGAGGTCCACATGAAGTATTGGTGAAGTTATGGCCTTCTAAGTAGAACCAGGTTTTTCAGTTGTTCAGAGGAAATAGAGTGACAGAAAGTTGGTCTGAATTGCTCCGCATTTGAATATTATGGTTTGTGGTTCTAGAATCTTTTTTGGGATGTTGGTGTGTATCCTCAACTCAAGTGGTTCATGGTTTGGAGGTTTGCAAGCAATATTTCTAGTGTGACAGTCATGGCAGTTAAGTGTTCTTGAGTTTCGGTATGAAGATGCAAGTGATTCTGGTGATTTGAAGTGGTGCAGTTGTTCCTGATTATTTCATTGTGCTTGTGGAGGTCTTTGGATCATGAGCCTATTGTGTTGGTGGTTTGCATTGAGATTTGAGCTCATGGCTGAAGATTTCTCCTTGAGTGTTGTTGTTCATTCGAGTTTTGGTCGATCGGATGCTTTGTGCATGTTGTGGATGCTCTAAGAGAGGTTCTATGAAGCATGGCACGTTGTTTGAGGAAGATTCAAGTCCAAGCTATGTTTGGCTGACTATATAGTGATTCGCATTCAGTCAAGCTAACCTTGATGTTTATTCCAAGGTTGATAAAATGTATAAATACTTGTGGATGAGTTGTGGAAAAGTGTCCTTGTGCAAAAATGATAAAATCTTAAGAAAGGTATAGAGACAGAGCAGAAGAGTAAGAGCAATAAAAGATGAAGATATAGCAAAGAAGTGTTTGGGGGTAGAGAAGAAGTTTTGTGTGCTTCAAATGGAACTGAACCTTGGCATGAAGAAGAAGATATTGTTTCTCAATTCAATCTTTCTGTGTTAATCATTTAGTTATTTTGTAGGCAGTGAGCCTCTTTGAGTAGTGAGTTCTGAGCAGTACACCTGAAGGCAAGTGCCTTCACATTTTTCTATTCTTTTAATAGAGAATAAATCTTGTGGGTTAACCCCCACCATGTTTTTCCCTTAACCAAGTTTCCACGTAAAAGTCCTAGTGTGTTATATGTGTTGATTATGTTTCTTCTCATGTGTTGTTGATTCATGCTTTCATGGTTATATCATTAATCTGATAATAAGTGGTAAAGAAGATTAATTGCAGCAAATGTTAAAAGTTTTGAGACAACTGATTCACCCCCCTCTTAGTTGTCTGCCCTAATTTCAATAGGTCCCATTAAGCAGTAAAGTGTATCTTCATCGGTTATGGAATCAGTGTGAAGGGGTACAAGCTTTGGGATCCAATTACATAGAAGGTTCTCTATAGTAGAAGTGTTATCTTTACAGAGATGAAACCTTCCTCAATTGAACTACATCCAAAGAAAGAGGAGAAAAAGAAGGAGGTAGTTCAAGTACCATCTACTCCTACTAGAAGTGAACTATGCACTTCTACTAGACCTATTGATGAGGAGAGCTCAAGTAGCTCTAAAATTTCTGAAGAAGAAGAAGAACCTCCACCTCAGCAATTGAGAAGGTCTATGCATGTTAGCCAAAAATTAGAAAGGTTTGATTATTCACTAAAAAGGTTTGGATATTCTATGTTGGATTCCAGTTGTATTTTTGCTTTGATTGCTAACATCGATGAGCCTAGGACTGTTAGAGAGGCTATGGGTATGCATGATGCAAATTATGATATGACAGCCATGGAAGAAGAGATGGTTGTGTTAAAACAATAAAACGAATGAAATCCTATTGGATGTAAATGGGTGTTCAGGTTAAAATCTGGTCTAGATGGTAGTGTTGAGAAGCACAAGGCATGGTTGGTCGTGAAGGGTTATTCCTAGGTTGAGGGAATTGATTATGGGGACATTTTCTCTCCTATGGCGAAGCTGACATATATACAATTTCTGTTGTCACTTGCGACAATATATGATTTAGAAGTGGAATAGATGGATGTTAAGACAATGTTCCTTCATGGTGATTTGGAGGATGAAATATATATGAAGCAGCCAGAGCAGTTCATTGTGAAAGGTAAAGAAAATCCGGTATGCAAGTTAAAGAAATCTCTATGTGGTTTGAAACAATCTCCTAGGATGTGGTATCAAAAGTTTGACACCTATGTGTTATTGATTGGATTTCTAAGATCTAAATCTGACCATTGTGTTTATTATAAATCTAAAAATGGTCACATTCTTATCATAGTTCTGTATGTGGATGATATGTTGTTTATTGGGAATGGTAGAAGTATGATTTCATATTTTAAGTCTCATTTGTCATCACAGTTTGAGATGAAAGATATAGATGCAATGAGGTATATTCTTGGGATTAAGATAAGAAGAGATAGAGCTAACAAAAATCTTTGGTTAACACGGAACAAGTATGTGAACTCAATGTTGGAGAGATTCAACATGTTGACTTGCAGATAGTTAATTGTTCCAATTATGCCGGAGACGAAGCTTTCTGATGAGGATTGTCCAAAATCTTCTACTGAGATGGAGGACATGACCAGAGTACCATAGGTGAGTGTTGTTGGAAGCCTTATGTATGCTATGGTCTGTACAAGGCTAGACATTACCCAAGCAATGGGAGTCCTTAGTTGATTTATGGCTAATCATCGATGGGTGCATTGGGATGCAGTAAAGAGGGCTTTCAGATATTTGAGGGGTACTTCTGAGTATTCCTTGTGCTTTCATGGTTATCCTACTACACCTTTGCATTCAGTGAATATCTAAGGATATGTTGATTCAGATTGGGTAGGTGATATTGATAGAAAAAGATCCACCAGTGGATATGTTTTTCTAATGAATGATGATGCAATAAGTTGTATGAATAAGTGAAAAGTTGTAGTTGCTTTGTCCACTACTGAAGCAGAGTACATGGATGTAACTCATGCTTGTAAGGAATACATTTTGCTTAGGTTGTGTTCAGATATTGATTTTGATGTAGGATAGATTACTATATGTTGTGACACTCAGAGTGTCATCTGTTTAGCAAAGAATCCGACTTTCCATGCCAAAACAAACCACATTGATGTATAGTTTCATTTTGTTTGAGATATGGTGGAAGATGGAAAGGTACAGTTGGAGAAAGTTGACACTTTGGTGAATGTTATAGATGAACTGACAAAGCCAGTGACGACAGAGAAGTTTAGATGGTGTTTGAGTTCCATGGGCCTTGAGGCCTGATCAACTAGCTACTATAGACTCTTGGTAGGTTTTTGATAAGTGGGAGAATGTTGGGATTAAGATGTCAAAACCTTAGAATCATTTTTGGTGTTTCCTATTTTTAGGAGGTGAAAAAGTAGTTTTTCTTTTTTGCTTTTTCAGAATTGGTGTTTCTAAGCCATTCTGGGAAAAAGTTGTTTTGTGTTTTTTTGTTTTTTTCTCAAAAATTTGTTTTTTGCTTTTTGTTGAGAAAAAACAAGGAGTGTCACCTCGGTTGACCTTGGGTCTTGTTTAGTAGGTTTCTATTGCAAGAAGTTATTGTTTATGGCAAATCTTATCCTTATCTCTTTGGAGCACCTATGAAGAGGATATGCTTTGTTTTTTGGAAATTTGATTTGGAAAAGATTTTCATTTTGGAAAATATTTTTGATTTGAACAAGATTTTCAAGTTGGAAAAGATTTTTAAGCTAGAAAATATTCTTTTTTGGGAAGTGGGCACCTAGGAAAGATAGGATAAACTTTTCTGGCTTTAAAACAGATTGGAAAGAAAATGCTTTGTAAGATTTTGTAGAGGAGTTTGTGGAAAAAGATAAATCTATTTTTTGAGGGTGTTTCACTTTTCTAACTCTTGCATTAAGTGTTTTTCATTATTTTTGAAAAAAAAAATTACAGGTTGAAGCTATTCTGAAGAGCTGAAATGTTGTCGGTTTGTTTCCAGATTCTACAATAGTGAAGACTCCCTAAGGAGCACTTGTTCTAAGAATTATATTGTAACCATATACATATTACAGTAATATAATTGAATTATGTGTTTGGATTGTGGTGTTTTTTACCTTAAAAGGTTTTCCCCACATAAATTCATTGTGTTAATGTTTTTATATTTTAAATCTTAATTAACTAAATGAATGTGCATGAAAATAAATTGTGATCATAGAAAGGTTTCGAAAGAATTAACTACAACCCTCTCCTAATAAGACTAGTTTGGAAGTTGTTTCCACACTTGTGCTTCCTTTCATATCTTAGAGTGTGTTGACGTACAAATATTTATGAAAACCCTGTCCAATTTTATGAGGTATGCCTAGAGTTTTAAAAGTTCATATATATCATTTGTAAGGAATCTCATGCAGTTCTAATCTTTTGCAAGAATAGTTTTGAGTAGGAATAGTAGTTCAAGTCTACATGATAAAGTTGGAAATAGTACTCAAGTGTCCTTAGATAATGATGTGGAATAGTGGATGGTATACACAATGAGGAGGGATTTGAGAATTACAAATACCATGCAAAGATTGAAAATGTCAACTCATATTGAAGGCTTCATCATCATGTAAGGAATGTCAAATGGATTGTAAATGATCCATTAAACCATGACTGTTTTCAAGTTATTCAAAGCTTTCCTAGGATAGTATTTTATCATGATTATATCAAAGTGTATCAAATGTCTTGAGAAATCTTGAGGCTTAAAGGATGTTTCACATATTACCATAGGATCTTGAAGAGGAATCATAAAATGAAAACTGCAAGGCACTATTTTGAAGTTCACAGTGGTAGAGTTTCATTGTGAGCCTATATAGCTCTATCAAGTTTAGGGCAGGCTTGACTAAATGTCTTAAAAGCCTGTAGAGGTTTAAAAGCCATGAGACACAGTTGGTATGAGAAAGCTATATGGAGAAGGAAACCTTGATAAATAGAGGTTAAGAAAACCATACAAGGCATAGACCAAGTTTCAAGGTGCAGAGATCATAGCAATGATGTTTTCCTCATCACTCTAATAGCATGCAGAGGGAGGGATTATGTGATGCAAGAGTTTGATATGAAGGTCTTGCAAAGTGTTTCAGTATGAAGTATAAACCTACACAGATGAAAAGAAGACTCTTTTGTACTTTTAAGATGAATTCAAAACCTTGTATCTTGTATGCTACTCAAAGGTTATCCCTACTCAGTTCAACCTGACCATGTTACCATCATTTGATCTTTGTACTCAAGTCTGCAAGTTTGTATGATATCTTTTATGGTCATGCAAGATTATAGACCTTCACTAAAGTCTCCACGACCTTCTAAGGTCCTGTAAGGTTATCTATAGCTTGATATGTCTGAGACATCCTGACAAATTCTACATGATGTGTTGCAACAGTGAGTCAAGGAACCATTGTTAGATGTGCCAAGAACTTTGTAATGACCACAGAGGTGTTAAAATCTAATCAGAAAAAGACTTTGGCAGTCTACAAAATTTAATGACAAACAAAAGTATGACAATAAGGAAGACCTTGAGTAGTGAACAAAGAGATAGTCTGTAATAGACATTCAAGTACTAACATACAGAGATAGGTCTATGGAAAATATCCACAAATAAATATTCATGACAGAGAATGGAAAACATGGCTAATACTATGGTCCAAATAGTAGATTGAGGAACTCTATCGAGTAGTGTTTGAGTGGTTGAATACACAATGAGCTTGAGATAATCATACTGCAATACCCTAGCAGATATGGTCTTGGCTTGCATAATCAGATTCTTGTAAGATAGGACAAAGGCCTTGAAAATGGATAGTGAGAAATAGGGTATATGAAGATAATAAATTCTAGGGTCTATTTTAAACAAAGATACTATATGGTATACATGTACATTCATGTAGAAGACCTATAGACCAATGAGATGAATAGGAGGAAACCTTCATTACTAGAAAATGTTGATAGAACAGGGTTATTGATAATGGAATTAAAAAAGGTATTGGCATCACAAAGGAGTAGAATCATCTAAGGAATTAGGTCCATCATCATGATCAAAGATAAAAGAAGTTGGGATACTTGAGAACTAGTCAAAAATTAAATAAGTTGGATAACATACATTATCGAAATTGGTAGAGGTAAAAGAGGTTTATCCACAATCTCAAAAGCATGTTTGATCTTCCTAGAAGCTTGATCACATTGGAAGAGGTTATGAGTAGTTGAAGCTATTATAGCAACATTATAGGTAGTTCAAGAATCATGCAAGCATTTAGGAGGTTGAAGAGTTTATTTAGGAGCATGCAAAAGAGTAGTTCCACTTTTAAAGGATGCACAACCCAACTACCTCCTCTTTTCATGCTTGATGGAGCTTTTCAAGGCGATAAATCAGGTCTATGTTCCTACAATATCAACAAAGAAGGTTTGACCAAACCTCTTCAAGGACAAGTGTCCTCTTCTCTTTCAAAACATGTCCTATTTTTTCTTGAAGGTTGGAAGATCAATAGGGGGAACCTAGGGTCATTTTTGGAGGGTTTTTTTTTCCTAATTTTGGAGAGAGTTCTTTTAGTTTTGGATAGATATTGTAACTTTTCAATGCTTTTCTAGTCTCAAGGCCATGATGGTAACTAAGAATAGTAATGTAATCTCATATTTTGAGAAAAGCATATACTTTCATATTTGTATCAGGTGATATGTACCTTTTTGAGCAATAAAAATAAGAATTTTCCTTCTAAGTATCTCTATTTTTGTGTGTTGATCAAAGTGATTGATATGGTTATGTGATTTATGTTCAAATATTTGAATTCATGTCTCATTGCAAACACCTTCATAGAACAAACATGTGTAAATGCAAGTCAAAACTTATGTTATATTTCAAAATAGTCTTCAAGTTGTGAAAACAAAGCTTTTCCTTCAAAAAAGACTATTATAGAACAAGACTTTGTTATGAAATACTCATGCATTGCATGTCAAAATTGAGTTGTGAGTAGTTTAACCTTATTTTCAAACTCACTATATACACAAACTAGCAAAACAAGTTATCTAAATATTGTTTGTATCACCCCATTTTTAGTTTTACACTCAGTTTATGTCACTTTCTTTCTCTCTTTTCCCAACGAACAGTAATAGAGTAGATTATTTTTAGGTGATCCATCAAGGGAACCATCCCTCTCTAGATATTTGTCTCACTTTTGTAGGTCCCACACTAAGATACATTTTCATTTTTCACTGAATAGCTTGAGAGCTCCTCTCTCAAGCAAGGGTGTATATTCAGATTGACAACAGGTCATTGGTATAAGTGAATCCTATGACCGCTCACTAGAAACATGGTATCTCCTCCATCAATGGGTGCCAAATGAACTATTCCATTGTCATAGACTTCTTTGACCTCATAAGACCTCATCCAATGTGTTTGCATCTTTCCTTTGAATTCCTTGAACTGAGTCATACAGGAGAACCCAATCTCCACGCTGAAACATCCTCCTCTTGATATGTTGATCATGCCATTGTTTTCTATAATGTTGAATGATCTCTATTTGTTGAATGACCTCCATCCTAATCGCATCTAACTCATTAAGTTGTAAGATCTAATCTTGTTGTGCAACGGACAATGGTAACCCAATATCAAGTGATGTTCTTAGTGTTTGGAGCTCAAATTATATTGAGAGGATAGGCTTTTTCCCATAGACAAGTTCATAGGGAGAAAATTTTGTTGTTGATTTCCATTTTGTTTTGTAAGCCCATACTGCTTCATGTAGCCTATTTGTCCAATATTTCTTGTTCATTATTGTTGTCCTTGTTAATATGTTTTCCAATTCTCTATTGGTGACTCCCACCTATTCATTAGCTTCAGGATGATAAGGTGATGACTTCCAATGTTTGATCTGATAGAGATCTATGAATGCTTGGATCACTTGATAAGTTAATTTGGGTCCTTAGTCTAAGATTATAGTTCTTGGAGTTCCAAACCTCAAGAAAGTCTAGTTGTACAAGAAATCAACAACTTTGTCTTCCCTAGAAACCTGCAAGACTTAAACTTCTGCCCATTTTGTCACATAATCATTGCACACTAAAATGTATTCTTTTCTAGTTGATGTTGGAGAAATGGGTCCAACAAAATCTAGATCCCACTGTTCAAATGGTTAAAAAACCATCTAAGTGTGCAGTGTCATTTCATTTGTGAATGTGGGTTATCCCATCCTCTAACATTGATCACATTGTCATACATACCTTTTTACATCCTTATGCAAAGATGGCCAGTAATAGCCTACTCCCAACAATTTATGTATGGTCTATTATGTAGAGTAATGTCCTCTTGCTAGTTCATCATTGCATGCCCTCATGACATCAAAAGTTTCATTAGCCCTTTAGCCCTTAAGCACCTAAGCAACACAAAGTTAGGACCACATTTGAACAATAGACCATTCAACCATTTATAGGATAAGCTTTCTTTCATCAATTTCTTCCTTTTTTCTGGAGTAAATTGTGGAGGTAACAAGCCTGTAGCTAGGAGATTGGCTATATCAACAAACCAAGGGGTTGTTGTCAACACAACAAATAAATTTTCATCTGGAAAACCATCCTCCACATGTGCATTTTCTCCTCCTGTATGCAGTCCAGACAGAAAGTCAACAACCAAGTTAAACTCCTATCACAACAGTAACCACATAATAATCCTCTCACTAACAACTGGTTTGTTCATTAAGTATCTAATCGTTGCATGATCAGTGTGTACAAAGATTTTGTATCCTGTGATATAATGCCTAAATTTTTTGATAGCATATATTACAGTCAGGAATTGCTTTTCTATGGTGGTATAATTTTTTCAACAGGAGTTAGATTCTTACTGATGTAATAGATGGCATGCATTCCTTTCCCTTCCTCTTTTTGTCCTAGGATTGCTCCTATTGACTCGTTGGATGCATCTATTTGAATGTGGAAAGGAATGGTCCAATTAGGTGCTCTTAGAATAGGGGTGTGAGTTATTTTCTCCTTGATAATTTGGAAGGTAGTTTGGAATTCTTCTCTCCAAGGGAACTCAGTATATTTTGTCAAAAGGGAGAACATAGGAGCAATTATTTTACTAAATTTTTTAATGAACCTCCTATAATAACCAACATGTCCCTAGAAACTCATAACATCAATCTACTTTTTAGGAATAGGTAATTGTTTGATTACTTCCACTTTGTTGTTGTCTACCTTGATCCCCTCGATAGATATGTGATGGCCAAATACAATACCTTGTTCCACCATAATAAAACACAGTTTCTCATGACACAATGATGAGTGGTGTTTCTCGCAACATTTCAAGACTTTGTCTAAATTTTATAGGGCATCCTCAAATGACTTTTCATAAAAAGTGAAATCATCCATGTAAACTTCCATACATTCATTTGCTAATTCTAAAAAAATGGCCAATACTACCCTTTGGAAGGTGGTTGGTGCATTGCAAAGTCCAAATGGGAGCACTTTGTATGCAAATTTACCCTAAGGGCAGGTAAAGGCAGTCTTATCTTGGTCCTCAGGTGCCACCTAGATTTGATTGTATCCACTAAAACCATCCAAGAATGAAAAACATTTCCTCCCTGCTAGGTTGTCTAACACTTGGTCAATGAATGACAAGGGGAAATAGTCCTTTTTGGTAGCCTTATTCAATTCCCTATAATCAATAATACTCTTCACTTCCCATTCTTTTTGGGCACTATGACCAACAGGGACACCCACTGGTTATCTAAGATGTGATAGATGAAGTGATCTTGCAACAGATTTTCTATCTCAGTTTTTGTAATGGTCAAAATATGGAATGCAATAGTGAACCAAAGCAACAAGTAAAATAATACAAATTACCTTCAAAGCATACAAACCAACCACATCGATGAACTGTACTAAGGTTGCACCCAAACCTACCTCAAGTGGATTCCTATTTACTCTTTTGTATGTGGATTGCTCAATTCGTCAGCATAAGGTCATGATCTCCCAATATGGATAACATTAATAGCAGCGTAAGTTTACTTGGATGAGAGACGTCAAGAAATAGAGAATGAGGTTCAATTTATAGACTTATTGAAATGCAGATCAACGGTGGAGGAAGATCAAAAATATCAATGGTTGAGAATGGTTGAGAGGATGTACATGAATGAGAGAGTGACAAGTTTCCTTACCCTCTCATGAATCATGGAAGTTAACAGACTTGATTGAGGAGTTGACTAGATTGATTGATTCATTAACTAGGTTGATTGATCTATTAGCAAATTTGATTGATTTGTTAACTGATATGATTGATTTGTTAACTAAATTAATTGATGAGTCAACTCAATTGATTGATCTGTTAACTGATTTGACCAAAGGAAATTATGGTGGGTGAGGATAATTGGGAAATTAAATAAATAATTTATTTAGTTTCATGAGCACATGTAATAAATAAATAAAATATTTTATTTTATTCATTTGGAGGGAAATAGATTATTTAAATAAATAAATTGGATTTATTTATTTAAAGTGGAGGGAAATTTGATTAAATAAAGTGGAGGAAAGATGATTTAATTAAATAATTTGGATTATTTAATTAATGTAGAGGAATATGATGATTTTTGATAAATTAATTGAATTAGTGTGGAATGACAGGAATTAGGTGATTAAATGAGAAATGATGCGAATGTGGTGTGATGAGATGAATAATGCACTGGTGAATTTCAAGTGTCTACATTTTTCCCATCTTTGATATGGTGTCCCATTAGGTGGCATCGTGTCAAAGAATCTAAAAAAGTTGCCCTCATCGGTGGTATGAATGGAGAAAAATGATGGAAGAGAGAAGAGATACTGGGTGCCCCCTCGAGAAAATTTTTAGAAAAAATAAAATAATTTTAGAAAAAATTCATGATAGGTAAGAAGTAGGCTAAGATAGTGGAAAATACGAACAAATAGAAGAAAAACGGTGAAATAAGTGAAAACAGGGGGATATGGGAGGGTGGGGTAGGTGTTATGGGGGAAAATTAGAGGTTGGGGCCTATAAATAGTGGCAGGGGTCCATTCCAAGTCATTTGTACACCTAGGATTCAAAACAACCATCTAGAGAGAAGAAGAGATAGTGATGGCCGCCAATCACGTAGTGATTCCACATCACAAGAAATGAAGCGAGCGAGTGAGATAGTTCTAGTGACTAGATGGCATAGGGAGACTGATAAGTGACCTAACTTGGGATTTTGGGGTAGCTAGGAGGGTATTAATGGTCATAAATGCTAGGTTAAAGTTGGAAAAATGAGAGCACACTTTTGTAAAAGTGTGCTTGCGTGAAGAAATTGAGCACTTATGCAATGAAGAGGTGCACTTTTTTTGGATGTGTGCCCATGTCAGGAAAGTGTGCTCATGCAAGCAGGTGGCACACCTAAGCTAGAAAAACATGCACCTGCATTAGAACTAGGGTGGGAGAGAAAATGTGCCTTTGCAGAGAAGGGACATGCTTATGTCAAGAAGGGGCACGCTTTTGTGAAAAAGCACACCTGCATTACAAAGAGGCATGCCTACTCTTGAAAGAGTTCCTAAGACTAGAAGAAGCATGCTTTTGTCACAAGACAAAAAGTGGCAAAGTAGACTTAGGAAAAACTTGATGATTTTTAGGACTATGGCTAACTTAATGAAATGTGATAATGGATAGGAGTGACCCTCATCGATTTGATCACACGTGCAGTGACCTAGGACGATGGGACTAAATACAAACTTTACTGCTATAGACAAGGAGTTTTTAGATGTGGTCGGGATGCTACATATAGCCTGATTTCTAGAGATTCGAGCACACACAACAATAATGATAGTGTTGATAGAGTGGTGGTACAATGAGAGGAGTGCTTTTCTTCTCTCAACTAGGGAGATGAAGATGACATTAGAGGATGTATGGCGGACATTGCGGATACCCATTCATAGGTCTTTGGTGAGATACGACCTACACACAGGTACACGTGCACTTGAGTAAGTGTTTTTTAGATGACAACCTACCTATTGAGGGGATGTCATTGGATCTTACTGAGGCGATAGATGATGCTCCACTACCACTATTCATTGTAGGTTTGATCAGGTATGTATTGGTATTGAGGAGGACATTGAGGTAGTTCTCAATTGGTTGGGGAGATGTTTTAGAGAGGATGATGGAGGGAGAGCAATTTGTGTGGGATCCATGCATATTGGCACACTTATACAGGGATCTACATAGTTGTGTGTATAGCAGGAGTCAGTACATTGGATGCAGAGTGGCTTTACTACACATTTGGGCTTGGGAGCACATTCCAGTGTTGCGGTCAGTGTGCGACAAGGTGAGGATGGTAGACCATTCATATTATTGGATGTATGCAAGGGTCCTCCACTACAAACAGACTGGAGACATGGCTTATTGGTGGAGAGTTATAGATGGCCTCGACATAATGATCTAGAGACCTTGGAGGGATTGTTAGGTGTAAGATGATGATGTTAGGGAGTTGCCTTATGTCAAGCATGTTGAACACAATAAGGTGGTGAGAGGGAGGCTGAATCAGCACACTTAAAAAATTTAACCAAATATTTGTTGATAAAATTGAGTAACTTTGAGAACATAAGGGAAAACATGCAATTCAAGAATTAACACATAAAACCAATCTTTTTACGTGGAAAACCCTAAAACAAGGAAAAACCATGGTGAGGATTAACTCACAATATAATATCATCACTACAAAAAGTATTACAACATTATTTTAGGGATTCAACCCAAGGAAGATACTACTCCCTGATTTACAACTTTAATTTAGGGCTACAACCCAAGGAAGCTACTACTCCATGAATACTCAACTCACTGCTATTGGATTTACAATGACAATATAGATATAAGGACTGCTATGGAGAACACATATGTTGTATACTGATGGTGCAATCTACTATTCTAGCTCATTACATATCTTCAAACTAATTTTGTGAATTTCATATCTTCCCTTTGCTCTACTATATTGACATTCACCTTAATTACATTTCAAATAAATTATATCTTCTATATATATCCTTCACAACACCTTGAAACATTGATTAGGTCAACATCAAGATCAATATTGAATGTAACATGTAACTTATCACTGGTTAGCCTCAACACATGCAAAATGATAAGAAAACTTGTTGTAGACCTTAGGGCATTATGAAAAACATCAGGGTACATCTTTCCATACCTTCCAAACTTGGAGAAACTAGTCAGGAGCCTCCGCATGGATTTGGTACATGGATTTGGTACTTAACTAGATGACTCATACTGCTTAGCATTGTTAACTATTTATTTTTCAACTACTGGGGATGAGCCAAAAACTCAATGTGGCCAAAGGATTCAATCATACAATATCTCAACAACATCCATACACCTTACTAGAGAAGTGTCATACCAAACTATGCATCTGCAAGGCAAGAAAAATATCTATCTGTAGAGAACAAAGTCTTTTGAACTTTATGTAATGCTTTGCATCCCAAGTTATGATGTTGTAGTGTAGTACAGGGCCTAAAACCTTTTGGGAATGATCATATGCATCAATGTATGCTACTTACCAGATATGTACACCTTTTTTTGAAGTTTCCAAAGGAATTCAAAAATAACTTAGGTACCTAGAGTTCCAGAGAACACTTATACTTAAACTTTACTTGTCATAAATACTTGATGCGGTACCATAAAATGAAGGATGTTTGCATGTGAATCATACATGATGTACCTTGGACCATATAATACCTCTACATTATCTTTGATGATAGAACTATATATATGTTTCAACTTTTGTAGAACTTAACTTGTGTATTTAGGCTCCGAAACAGGTTGTGTTTCCTATGTTACTTAAGTACAGTCTTTACAGACCACCAGAGAACTTGAAACTCCATCAAAACATATCTAATACAATTCTTATTTATTCCTCAAAACTGTATGACAAACAGATCTCTTCTGGAGGAATGTGAAGCATTCCATTGTCTCCCCATTACTTCTTTGCTCTGTCTGGGTGATGGATAATACACTATTCCTTGTAACTTTTCAAATGACAATGTGAGGAGCTAAAATCTTGGATATATCATGTCAATACATATCAAAAACTATCATTAGAACTGTATGGCCAAAACTTTCTTTGCGGAGAAGTGCAGACCAATTCAAGTTGACTCTGCCTTAGGATGTGTACTGTGAATGCCTTAGCCAATTTTCTACTTCTTACCCTTGAGTGAGGTACTCCTAACTGATGAGATATGTATGTGTGTATGTAGGAACCATGCAAGGATATGAGTGTTTACCTCTGCATCATGTTCAAACCCAAAACTAATCCATACTTAGACTATTTTCTCTTCTCCTAGGCTGATTTGCCTTGATGATACTGACTCTTCCTTTGTACAAGTCTGTATATACATTTCCATCTGTTATGTTGACATCAATGTACATACTATGTTGGCATCAATGACAACACATATTGCCAACAAGGCAAACATGCTACATCATGGGCAAGATATATTTGATTATAGAGAGATAAATGCCAGAGAGGGTGCAGTGGTAGTTTGGGGAGTAGCAGATAGTTCCATTACATGAGGCTATCAATCCTTGAGTTGTCAAAGATATAGGTGTATGGGGGGTGTCGTTGGATAGACAGGCAATGCTGACAGAGTTCTGGACACTATATCCTATGCCATGGGTACCACCAATAGTAGTAGTGGATGATGCAAGGACCAATCCTGATTTGATGCATGGTGGGTCACACACAAGCCCATTAGGTTTACGATGCTTGGGACATAGGAAGGACAGGTAGCAGAGCCTCTCGTTGGATAGAGACAGGTGAGACAACAAGTGAAAGGAGGGCATGTAGCCATCCCACCAGATGCAAGCAGAGGAGGAGATGGATTAGGAGACAGGAGTGTGATAGAGGAGGTGATGGAGGATAGCCATAGGTAGAGACAGCTATCTTAGGAGATGCAGAGGATTATGACACTGTATTAGCCTCCCAATATTATTTATAATTACAGGTGGAGAGACTATAGGGTGTAGTTGTTAGGTTGATGATGAAGAGGGATAGTGCAATCCTCCAGATATAGAATCTGCAGGGATAGGTATAGACTTTACAAGCACAAGTGCAGATGCTACAATCATAGGTAGGCAATACAAATGGCTAGGTTCAGCAGGCCATAATAGAGAGGGATATGGCAAGGGTTGCCACTGCACAAATACAATAACAATAGCTAGACATGGCATAGAGGGTGCTAGCCAGTGGTAGCATGTCTCAAATGTGGGGAGATATGATGGCTATTCAAGATAGACTAGCTCAGGCAGGACATAGAGCAAAGTACTACCACTGCTTATATGAGAGTGCAGTTCTTGTGCATCAAAGGGTGCCTAGCTTTAGCAAGCAGAGTAGGTCAGGGGTTTCTAGATTAGTGAGGTCAGGGCCTTCTGTGATGGGGCCTCCTAGAGTAGGTACAGGGTAGATACCACCAGTACAGGGACAACCATTAGGGACACAGGGACCTCACCAGCTTCCTCCTCCAGGGTTGGGCTCACAGCTGGCTCCTTCAGAGGGGGTGAGTTCCACATGATAGACATCTGAGTAATTGATGATGTTGTATGACATTGATGTACTTTTTTGTATTTTGATGCCTACGGGTCGATGATGTACTTTATGTATACAGACTCTGTATCATGGACACACTTTTTTGTAACATATATACATATGATGATGGTGATAGTTGATATATGCTTATGTTTATGATGTCCTTTATTTGAGGATGTTATGGATGCATTTATGTTATGGATGATGTGAAATGGATTTAGAATAGATGATTTATTTATGGATTTTTTTTATGTATGATGTCTTTAATGATGTGAAAGAAAATGGATAACAAATGGATAATGAAATGATTAAGTTATATGGATTACAAAATAATGATAGAAATAGATAAGAAAAAGCTATTAAATGATTTATCAAATTTTAACAAATGATGATACAAATGATGGTATAAATGTTAACAAGTGATAAGAAATGATTATACATGAAAATGATGACACAAATGACTAACAAATGAATGATAATCAAATGATGACTGATGATGATGATGATCCAAATAATTAACAATCAAATGATAATGATAAAAAGTGATGACACAAATGATTGACAAATAAATGATAATCAAATGACAATGATGAAGAGTGATGTCACAAATGACTAACCAAGAAATTATAATCAAATGATAATGATGAAAATGATGACACAAACAAATGATAATGATGAAAAGAAAGTTAATCATAGAGAAATGAAAGGTGAAGATTAAAATGATTTGGAAACAAACTTTTTAGGGTAGATGAATGAATGATGGAGATATTGAGAGAAGTTATGCTAACATATAAATAGAGCAATCCTTTATTTTGATATAGTATATGGATGTTATGCACCAAGGTATAAGAACCAGGGTGACAAGGCATCCAATGCATAAGACATTTGAGTTTGCAAACAAATAGTTTGATTTATTACTACTAGGCATAATAGTACCTTGTCGGATAGGTGAATGGAAAATAGACAGCGTAGAATAGTCTTAATACATATAAGGTATTTGTAGAGCTTTAGATACAAAAGGTATTGATATGCAATATGCTAATCCCAACACACACAAGATACATATTAGTCCTAATAGGGTAAAATCATCCCAAAAACATAGCATACAAAAATAATTACTATGCCCCAATCTATACTGCATCATGACATACCAAGATATAGAAAGATCAAGGTAGTGTTGAATAAGTATTTTGAGAGGTACAAAAGATAAATCAAAAAGAAAATGACCAACTGATAAAATAGATAAAGAACCATCATGTTCTCTTGCCAAAGAGGGTTTTCTAGATAGATCGGGCCTTATTGTAGGAAAGATTATCCATTAAAGGTTTTGGATCTAGGATGTATGGATGTACCATGTCATGCCCACATTTCCCATGCAGTCACAACACACATCACACATGTCATGTCCACATGTGTCATGTGGTCATGACACGAAATATCAAAAAAAAAATTCCATGCTACCCTAGAAACCCCCTCGCACGCGTAAGCGTGCTCAGTGGCATACGCTTAAGGCGTAAACAAAACTGTTAATAGTGGGGTATTACACTCACGTGCACATACCCAAATGCAGGACGGCCAACAAGAAGTCATCATGACGAGGTTAACGTTGCTACAAGGGTTAAACTTACAAAGCTCTTTAACCTTAAATTCTAGAAAAATTTTGGAAGCAAAATGCCTCAAGGGCGTGAGTGGGATTTATTACGCTATCACCTATCTTGGTTACATGGTTTCCTGATTTAGGTTAATCTCACTAATTACTCTGGTACAACAATAGATTAAGTTGATTGATTATTTTTCAACAAAGCACGATCTTTTGTTCTCCTTCACGATTTCCTAAATTTTAATTTTGATTGTATTTCTATCACATTCAAAATACGCATAACTACATATATGCAAATAAGCATATGCTTCATGTATATATACTTATTTACATTTATGAAAATAGGTATATATTTTTTTTCTTGGTATTTAATTTGTGATAATTGTTTAAATCCGAAACTCATTTCCTACAATTAATGTATATATATATTTATTTTATATATATATATATATATATATATATATATATATATATATATATATTTACTCTTATCAATTTTTTTGTTATACCTTTCTTTCATCAATAATGAATCCTTATTTAAAACAATTGGTTAATATTTATTCATATTCACAATTTTTATTAATTAGAACAATAACTGTATAAACTCAAAATATATATATTTGTCAAATAATTGTTGTAGGGCAAAATAATAAACTATAATTTATATTGTATTTCCTTGCAAATTTAATTTCTAATACAATTCTACTAAACAAATTATAAATATAGAGTAATTTCCAAGATCCATTAAATCTAATTTTTTAATTTTTATTTTTATCTAAGTTAAAATTGCAAATCAAATGGATAGTTAAAATATAGTAGCATTTAACTTCAAAAGGAAAAGGAATTAATTTTACTTGTAATCCTTTCAAACAAATCAAATGCATGATTATATCAAAATCTCATTTCTTTACCAAAATTACAATTTACAACTTCCATAATGTTTTAAATTTAACATTTCCACTAAACCTTTCAATAGATAAATTTTAACAACATTGTTCCAACATCAACTAATTTTTACAACTTTTCAAATAGGATTATAAGGAAATAGACAATTCTAATGTCCTTTTTTAAACAATTTTCTTTCTTTCTTTTCTCACAAATGTTAAAATGAAATAAACTGTAAAATCACAACCAACAACACATTAAGGGAGGATTTTCTCTCAACTCCCAAAATATAAATTTCTACAACATCAGAGAGAGAAATCTCTCTTCTTGGAAATCAACCAGGATGTAACTACAAGTGATCAAACTCTCCTTAAGAGTAAAGGAAAATAAAATAATTTCCCCAAAACAAGAAAACTCTTCAATTCCACTTTAAGCTCCATAAAATCCTGCATAACACACAAGGGAAGAAAATACCACACAACTTGCTCTCCTCCCTACCATAGACCCACAAGAGGGTCACCCCCAAGCTAGGGAGATTATCCACACACCTAGGGGGTACAATACCACTTCACAACAAGGTAAAACAACACTCCAAAACATGCATACACCCATGGAAATTTACACAACACAAAAACTCAATAAAGGTGAGTTTACAGAGGGGTAAGAGAGTGGACACACTCAACTCTAGAGTACCACCCTTCACATTAATTCAACACAATTTTCCTCATGGTCTCAAGCCAAACAAATAAACTAAGATTCCAAAGTAGAGTGCCAACCTTTACAATAACAAAATTTACAACACCACAAATCAAATTTTATTTCACAAATCCATCATGCAAGAAACAGAATATACAAAGAAAAGGCCTTGCATAATGTGGTCATGACACGTGTGATGTGTGTTGTGACTGCATGGGAAATGTGGGCATGACATTTGGTATCAAAGCCAAGTTTCAACATTGGGAGCTCTGGGTTTGCATGTTGTTTAGACCGACATGGAGTGGGTTGAGTTTGGTTTGACCCTTGTCCTACTCCGTGTAGTTGCATGAGAGTGAGGTTGCGGTTTGTCGACTAGCCTTCTCCTTGGAGGAATATCCGTCCTCTTGTTTTGTCATCATGGTGGCCTTGTCACGCGATTTTTGAAATCTTCTGCTTGTGATTTGTGATGGTTGTGTTCCTCCTCGTCAATTGTCCTTTCGAGTCGATTGGTCTAGATTGTGAGGGTTGCGTTGGACCCTTCCTCGCCCTTGTGTATTTTTGTGGAGAGTAGTGACATCTTAATACCCATTTGATTTATTCTTACTTGTAAACTTGACGTGTGTTTATCATAAGGTTGAATGACATAATTTCTTAAATTCCTAACCCTTTATATCATTGGAAATTGGCATTGTCTCTTTTGGATTGATAATTCAAAAAGATTGCATGAAGTGTATCTTTCTTTAAATTTTATGAGTATAATTTGTTACGTGTGTGATTTCATTTGATTACCTTGTAATAATACTAAGAAAGAAAGAGGTGAAAATTAGTTTTATGCATGGCAAATTGTTAAGAATTAACATATGTCCTCAAATTGTTCAATGAGGCATTTGTGTGCTTGGCGACCTTTTTGTAAAGTACTTCTACAAAATAAAATTTTGCATTTTATAACTTTGTTTTCGTGTGAATTTGATATCATGTTATGTATACCTTGTGCGGAAAAGATGTTATGCATACCTTTCCGCACAAGGTATGCATAACATGATATCAAATTCACACGAAAACAAAGTTACAAAATGCAAAATTTTATTTTGTAGAAGTACTTTACAAAAAGGTCGCCAAGCACACAAATGCCTCATTGAACAATTTGAAGACATATGTTAATTCTTAACAATTTGCCATGCATAAAACTAATTTTCACCTCTTTCTTTCTTAGTATTATTACAAGGTAATCAAATGAAATCACACACGTAACAAATTACACTCATTAAATTTAAAGCAAGATACACTTCATGCAATCTTTTTGAGTTATCAATCCAAAAGAGACAATGCCAATTTCCAATGATATAAAGGGTTAGGAATTCAAGAAATTATGTCATTCAACCTTATGATAAACACACGTCAAGTTCACAAGGCAAGAATAAATCAAATGGGTATTAAAATGTCACTACTCTCCACAAAAATACACAAGGGCGAGGAAGGGTCCAACGCAACCCTCACAATCTAGACCAGTTGACTCGAAAGCACAATCGACGAGGAGGAACATAACCATCACAAATCACAAGCGGAAGATTTCAAAAATCACGTGACAAGGCCACCACGATGACAAAACAAGAGGACGGATATTCCTCCAAGGTGAAGGCTAGTCAACAAACCGCAACCTCACTCTCATGCAACTACATGAAGTAGGACAAGGGTCAAACCACACTCAACCCACTCCATGTCGATCCAAACAACATGCAAACCCTAGAGCTCCTAATGTTGAAACTTGGCTCTGATACCAAATGTCATGCCCACATTTCCCATGCAGTCACAACACACATCACATGTGTCATGACCACATTATGCAAGGCCTTTTCTTTGTATATTCTATTTCTTGCATGATGGATTTGTGAAATAAAATTTGATTTGTGGTGTTGTAAATTTTGTTATTGTAAAGGTTGGCACTCTACTTTGGAATCTTGGTTTATTTGTTTGGCTTGAGACCATGAGGAAAATTGTGTTGAATTAATGTGAAGGGTGGTACTCTAGAGTTGAGTGTGTCCACTCTCTTACCCCTCTGTAAACTCACCTTTATTGAGTTTTTGTGTTGTGTAAATTTCCATGGGTGTATGCATGTTTTGGAGTATTGTTTTACCTTGTTGTGAAGTGGTATTGTAACCCCTAGGTGTGTGGATAATCTCCCTAGCTTGGGGGTGACCCTCTTGCAGGTCTACGGTAGGGAGGAGAGCAAGTTGTGTGGTATTTTCTTCCCTTGTGTGTTATGCAGGATTTTTATGGAGCTTAAAGTGGAATTGAAGAGTTTTCTTGTTTTGGGGAAATTATTTTATTTTCCTTTACTCTTAAGGAGAGTTTGATCACTTGTAGTTACATCCTGGTTGATTTCCAAGAAGAGAGATTTCTCTCTCTGATGTTGTAGAAATTCATATTTTGGGAGTTGAGAGAAAATCCTCCCTTAATGTGTTGTTGGTTGTGATTTTACAGTTATTTCATTTTACCATTTGTGAGAAAAGAAAGAAAGAAAATTGTTTAAAAGAAGACATTAGAATTGTCTATTTCCTTATAATCCTATTTGAAAAGTTGTAAAAATTAGTTGATGTTGGAACAATGTTGTTAAAATTTATCTATTGAAAGGTTTAGTGGAAATGTTAAATTTAAAACATTATGGAAGTTGTAAATTGTAATTTTGGTAAAGAAATGAGATTTTGATATAATCATGCATTTGATTTGTTTGAAAGGATTACAAGTAAAATTAATTCCTTTTCCTTTTTAAGTTAAATGCTACTATATTTTAACTATCCATTTGATTTGCAATTTTAACTTAGATAAAAATAAAAATAAAAAAATTAAAATAAGTAAAATAAAATTAAAGAGGGAGTGGATGACATACCACACCTCTTCATGGGGGACTCCCACCTAAAGTGAGGAACAAAAATACAAACCACTCCATTATTGGTGGATCATGGAGTCATTCCATGACTTGGAAATGGGCCTGAGTGTTGATTCCACTCATCCTATTTTTCCCATACCTCCAAATTCGTCACTTAACTTCACTATGAAGTTAAGGTGACCATATGGAGGTCATCCCAAGGTTATCCTAGTCAAAAGGGTCCCTAGACCCATGGGGTATAACCCAGGGTCAATTTTAACCTAGTTAGGGTCAAGTTAAAGCAAAAGTAAAGGGTCTCAAAAATTTAAAATTCAAAAATAAAATTCCAAATAACAATTCTTACAACACATATCATAATTCACTTTTACAAGAGGGTAGACCTAATTCCCTTTGACCTCATGCAAGACAACATTACAACATTACAACATTTCACCAAACACGGAGTTGATCTTGGTTCCTCGTGGAACTAGATCGGCTTCACAAGGGATTACAACATAAGGTGTGGAATAATCTCCTATATCTGTGGTTTTGTTAGAAATACCTAAACACTCAATTTCAAAGTTAATTCCACATATAAATATCATAGCTAAAGCAATTTTAATACATGCATTCCTAATACATACCACAGTATAAACATAATGAAATCACATTATCATTTTCTTTCTAATATCACCCAATTAGTTTTCCCAGTATCATAAACATTAATCAGACATCACCCAATTAGTTTTCCTATAATATAAACATCTATCTAACATCACACAATTAATTTTCCTTTAACATAATAAGGTTAAATAGTTTGATAAATCTGGAATCAACAGTCCCACAAATATAAAAGTATCAACAATAGTAAGGTAAATAGTCACATGAACGGAAATGAAAGATGTAGGCCTCACATACCATATGTAGAAACTAGTATGAGGTGATGTATTGCTTTAGGAGTAGCATTTTTGTTTTAGATTTGATAAGTACTTTGAGCTTAAAAAAGATGCACAGTTTACGTTCTGCTTGAGTTAGTCAAGTCTAGGTGGTAAATGGATAGGATGGATTGTGGTATATGGATGGAGTTAAAAAGATGGATTTTATTATGGATTGAGATGGATGATAGGTGTATCGTATGTGCCTAAGTACTGGATACTTCCTTTGTATTCTAGACTGCCTACATACCATGTATCCATGAGAGAGTGCTAATGCATGGGTAATGTGGGATGGGAAATGTTTTACAAAAAATGAGTGAAAGTGTGATAACTTCCCTTGAGTCCAAACAAGGATCCATTCCTTGACCTAGGATAAGGAAATGTACCACCATTCAGGTAAAGGGTTTATTATGGAGAAAATGACTGACCATGGATGGGACTAACAATGGATGAATGAAACTGGATGAACTGGCTATGGATGAGACTAAGAGATAACACTTGACATTGACAATTCTTGAGCCATGATAGATGGACAAGTGGGAATGTGAAGGTCAATAAGATTTATTATGGATGGATGGGGGTTGATTATTAAACGAGATGGATGAAATGGATAAAAAATAATTCATAGATGGTGGATGCTGACTATTACACATAGTGCCTGTTTGCTAAGTTTTCACTATGGTACTCTTCTAAGGTGCCTATTTACCAAGTTTTCACCAAAGGATGAACATTTTTTTATATGTTTCTATTTTTTCATTTTTTTTTATATTTTCTGCTAGGATATTCTGAGGATCAGGCATAGAACTTCTTAAGATGAACACTGTTGAGGGGTCCATCAAGAGGAATTCTTTTAGGTGTTGCTAGGGTATATGCCCCTAATCCATAGACTTCTATGATGACAAAAGGTCCCAACCAATTAGGTTCAAATTTACCTTTTTCATCTCTATCTTGTTGGTTTCTCTAATTTTCTTTCAGGACTAGATCACCCACTTGGAACCACCTTTCTTTGATTTTCTTGTTATAACTATGGCGAAGGTAGTTTTAGTAGACCTGAATATGATTCAATGCTAAAAGGCACCTTTCATCTAGTAGATCCAATTCATGCAACCTAGAAACTCTGTACTCCTCTCCCTCAATAAGATGTTGCATGGAGAGACAGAGAGACGGGATCTCGACCTCTATAGGCAAAATAGCTTCAGCCCCATAGACTAAAGTGTATGGTGTGGCACCAATTAGGGTTCAAATGCTTATAAGATATGCCCATAAGGTGTGGTTAAGCTATAGATGCCAATCACAACCCACTTCATTAACTATCTTTTTGAGGATTTTTAAGATAATTTTGTTTGAAACATCAGTCTGTCCATTATTTTGTGGATAATACAGCATGGAAAACTAATGTTGGATATGGTATTGGGTGCACAAAGCACAAACATCTTGGTTTTTGAATGGTTTACCATTATTGATTACTATAGCTATAGGGATACCATACCAAAAAATGATATAGTTTAAGATAAACTTAGAAATTTGTTTGCCAGTAATGTAAGTCATGGGAATAGCTTCCACCCACTTCATAAAATGCTCCATAGCAGTAATTATGAACTTGTGGCCATTAGAAGATGAGGGATGAATTTTGCCTATGAGGTTGAGTCCCCATTGTGAAAACGGCCAAGGAATAGTCACTGGTTGTAGTTGATGAGCAGTTGCATGAATTAGATCTCCATGTTGTTGACAATAAAGACATCTTTTTGCAAACTAATGAGCATCTTGTTCCATCGTGGGCCAATAGTATCTAGTTCGAAGCAACTTCTTTTCTAGATTACGACTGGTGGAATGTGCTCCATAGGTACCTTCATATATGTCTCTTAAAACAAGGTCATCTTCTTCTGAGTTTAAACATCTAAGGAGGATACCATCAAGGCTCCGTCGGTATAATGAATCTCCAAGGATGGTGAAATAGGAGCATGGTGACTAAAAGCTTTCTTTTGTGTGGATGTAAGGTTGGTTGGAAGGGTGTTTTTGTGAAGGTAGGTGTAAATGTCTTGGTACCATGTCAAGTTGGCACCAACAAGTTCACAAATAATCTCGGTGGGTGGAACATCAATAGACGGTATCAGTAACTACTCAACCAAGAATTCACAGTGTTGTATGTTTGTTGGCATGTCTAAGAGAGATCCAATTGTTTCCATTGCATTAGCATCCTTGTTATTTACTCTAGAGATTTGATCAAATGATTGACTACATAAATATTGTTTATAGTTGTCAACCACTTTCTTGTAGGGTATCAACTTGTCATCCTTAGTCAGATATTCGTCGATGACCTAGAAAATGACTAGTTGAGAGTCTCCATAAACTTGAAGTTGTTTTATATTCCATTGGATTGCCATCCGGAGCCCTATGAGTAATGCTTCATATTCGGCTATATTTTTAGTACAAGGAAAAGCGAGATGATATGATTTCGGGATGCAATCACCTTGTGGGCTAATAAAAAGAACTCATGCTTCAGACCCATGCTGAGTATAAGACCCATCAAAATACAATTTCCATTTGACCTATGTAGAGAGGTTGAAGATCCCTTCATCCAGAAAATTGGAAAGTACAGGGTTTGTATCTATTATTGGAGCCTCTACAAGTTGACCAACAATAACTTGTCCTTTTATGGCCTTTTGATCAACATAGTCGATATTAAACTCACTTAAGATCATTACCCACTTTGCTAGTCATCCTGTAAGAGCTGTTTTGGAAAGAAGGTACTTAAAAGTATCTATCTTGTATATGAGCTTTGTTTGTTGGTTCAACATATAGTGTCGCAACTTTTGGGAAGCAAACACTACTGCTAAACATGCTTGCTCCATGGGGGTGTAATTGAGCTCATATCCAACTAGGGTATGACTAATATAGTAGATCACTTGTTCCTTTCCTAATTCATCATTTTGTGCTAGGAGTACCCACAAGGCTGCTAATATAGTGGATATATATAGCAATAACAGTTTCCCTAAGACTAGTGACATCAATACAGGTTGTGTAGTAAGATAGTTCTTGAGTTGTTGAAAGGCTTCTTGGCACTTACTGTCCCATCTGAATGTGACATATTTGTGGAGTAAGTGGAGGAAAGGTTGACATTTGCTAGAAAGATATGAAATAAAATGCCAGATTGACTACAAATTACCTTGAAGACTTCTTAATTGCTTGAGGTTGGTGGGAGGAGACATGTTGACTCTTGCTTTGACTTTTACTAGATTGAATGAGAGATAATATATCCTAATAGTTTTCTATATGTTACCCCAAAGACACACTTCTTAGGATTGAGCCAAATCTCATACTGTTCAAGTCTATCAAAGATGTGTTCCAACACTTTCAGGTGCTCTGCTCTATTAGGTTTTCCTAGGAGGTCATCAACATAGTCTTCCATGATTGTATGGAAGAGATCGTGGAAGATGACTATCATTGCATGTTCATAAGTGGCACCAGCATTCTTAAGACCAAAAGGCATGACCTACCAACAATAGGTTCCACATGGACTAGTAAAATTTGTTTTATGTTGATCCTCAGGAGTGATCATGATTTGATTGTAGCTAGAAAAACCATCCATAAGAGAGAGCATTTCATGACCAACTGTTAAATCAATGATGACAGCTATGTTAGACAAGGGGAAATCATCTTTAGGACATGCTTTGTTCAAGTATCTGAAGTCTATACATATTCAGATGCCCCCAATTACTTTTAAAACCCACTCGGCATAGTTGATAGGGCGTATGAACTTGACGTCTAGTAGCTTTTGGAGCTCAGCTTTGACATTTGTGTTATCTGTGGGTGCATTTTGTGAAGTTTTTGCTTGATGGGTTTGGAACCTAGAGCTACTAATAGATGATGGACTAATAGTGTAGGATCCAATTCTAGCATGTCAACATAAGTCCATGCAAATTTAATTGCTCTTTTCAGGAAGAACTTAGTGAAGTCCTTTAGTTCTTGTTCTAAAAATGATGTTGCTAATAAAGTAACCTTTGGATTTTGCACTATGCCAAGGTTCATTTCCTATGACTGTTCTACCAGTAAAGAAGATGTCTCATGATATTTTGATAGTGGTGGAAGGTCAAATCTTTAATCCTTAGGTGCCTCAGAAAGGTTTTCACTGTTGGATGCATCATTTCTTTTTACTATTTTATGATCAAAAGGTGCCACAAGGTGGTTTTCACTTGGGGATCTATTTATTTTATTTGCACTTTTGCAACTGAAAGATTTGACATTCTCCCTGAAATATGAAATAGGAGACAAGTCCATTACAAAACCTATCTTATGGTCACCATGGGGTATACCATCTTGAAGTTCCATAAATTCTGCTAAAGCTTTGTTATTCTGAAAGGTACCAAGAACTTGAGCCTCTTGTTGGTCCCAATCAACTAGTTCTGGATAGACAAGGGACATGTTTTCTAATTTTGTTTGGGAAGTGAGGGAGATGGACGAGATCATAAAAATGGATGTTTCCTAAAACAAATCAATTAGGTGTAGGTGAGATTCATCGATGGTATCCTCTTGAGAAATGTCAACTGTAGGACAAGTATTCGCTACTTCATTGAGTATAAACTGAATATCTAAGGAGTGTGGTGCCTCTTTACATATTTGTGGAGTAAGTGGAGGAAAGGTTGACATTTGTTAGAAAGCTATGAAATAAAATGCCAGATTGACTACAAATTACACTGAAGACTTCTTAACTGCTTGAGGTTGGTGGGAGGAGACATGTTGACTATTGCTTTGACATTTGCTAGATTGAATGAGAGATAATATATCCTAATAGTTTTCTATATGTTACCCCAAAGACACACTTCTTAGGATTGAGCCAAAGCTCATACTATTCAAGTCTATCAAAGATGTGTTCCAACACTTTCAGGTGCTCTGCTCTAGTAGGTTTTCCTAGGAGGTCATCAACATAGTCTTCCATGATTGTATGGAAGAGATCATGGAAGATGACTATCATTGCATGTTCATAAGTGGCACTAGCATTCTTAAGACCAAAAGGCATGACCTACCAACAATAGGTTCCACATGGACTAGTAAAATTTGTTTTATGTTGATCCTCAGGAGTGATCATGATTTTGTAGCTAGAAAAACCATCCATAAGAGAGAGCATTTCGTGACCAACTGTTAAATCAATGATGGCATCTATGTTAGACAAGGGGAAATCATCTTTAGGACATGCTTTGTTCAAGTATCTAAAGTCTATACATATTCAGATGCCCCCAATTATTTTTGAAACCCAATCGGCATAGTTGATAGGGCGTATGAACTTGACGGCTAGTAGCTTTTGGAGCTCAGCTTTGACATTTGTGTTATCTATGGGTGCATTTTGTGAAGTTTTTGCTTGACGGGTTTGGAACTTGGAGCTACTGATAGATGATGGACTACTAGTGTAGGATCCAATTCTAGCATGTCAACATAAGTCCATGCAAATTTAATTGCTCTTTTCAGGAAGAACTTAGTGAAGTCCTTTAGTTCTTGTTCTGAAAATGATGCTGCTAATAAAGTAACCTTTGGATTTTGCACTATGCCAAGGTTCATTTCCTATGACTATTCTACTAGTAATGAAGATGTCTCATGATATTTTGATAGTGGTGGAAGGTCAAATCTTTTATCCTTAGGTGCCTCAGAAAGGTTTTCACTATTGGATGCATCCTTTCTTTTTACTATTTTATGATCAAAAGGTGCCACAAGGTGGTTTTCACTTGGGGATCTATTTATTTTATTTACACTTTTATGACTGAAAGATTTGACATTCTCCCTGAAATATGAAATAGGAGACAAGTCCATTACAAAACCTATCTTATGGTCACCATGGGGTATACCATCTCGAAGTTCCATAAATTCTGCTAAAGCTTTGTCATTCTGAAAGGTACCAAGAACTTGAGCCTCTTGTTGGTCCCAATCAACTAGTTCTGGATAGACAAGGGAAATGTTTTCTATTTTTGTTTGGGAAGTGAGGGAGATGGACGAGATCATAAAAATGGATGTTTCCTAAAACAAATCAATTAGGTGTAGGTGAGATTCATCGATGGTATCCTCTTGAGAAATGTCAACTATAGGACAAGTATTCGCTACTTCATTGAGTATAAACTGAATATCTAAGGAGTGTGGTGCCTCTTTCCCGTATCCTAATCCCTTCCTATTATATTTCTTATTGACAGAGATGGGTTCTACTATTCCTTGCTCACGAATACCAAGGCCACCTTGTCCTTTATACCCCATATTTTTAACAATGTAGAGACCTTTTTTATATTTTTCAACTGGTAATTTTACAAGATCCTTTTCAACTTGGAAAATCCAAGAGGATGTCTTCAATACATTCATCTTCTAGTCTTCCCCCATGAGTGAACACTGTTGGTTGCATTGGTATGATGACCTTCTTACTTGCCTTCACCACATAAGGTTTTCCATAAGACTTAGGCGATAAAGACAAGTTCCCTACACAATAAGATTTGTGTAAGTCATATTTGCCTAACCCTATGTCCTTATACTAAACCTTGACCTCAGGAATGTCTTTATTAGGTGGGGTTTTGGATAATGTGGATGGATCAATATAAGAAGATGAGGGTTGAGCCACAACATTATTAGGGACTTGGTTTGAATTTAGATATCTACCTTGTATGGTGCGGAAAAATTTAAAAGGGTTAATATCTACATGAATGGTAATTTTTGTACCATTAAAGGGGAATTCAAACACTAGTGGTAGGTTGAAGGCATGACCTGCATGGTGTGAATCTATGGGCAACTGAGGATGATATTATATAGGAGGTCAATTTTCACTACTTGACACCAAGCTTCAACTAAGGCAAGACCCACTCTGATTGGTAAATGTATGACACCTTTTGATTCTCTTTCAGCCTCATCATAAGATTTGATTGTCATTGTTTAGGGTAAAAATTTTTGGATAGAGGGTTTTTGATGGTTTATATCTATCCTCCTTTCACCATTAAACATTCAAGGACCTTGGATCAAGTAGGAATCTACTATCAGGCCCTTGATCACTTAGAATGTAGGGAAAATTGGATTTGTGTAATTTGGTTACTTGATTATGCCCAATTATGCTTAAAACCCTAATCATGCAAATACGGAAGCAAATGGACAAATTACAGAAAATGCTGCTACAGAAAGATGTAAAATAATAGATAAATGTGTACCAAATTTTGAAGTTCAAGAGGCAGAACAATCAGGGACTAATGAGCGGGCACCCTAGTCCAATGCCCTGATTTTTGTCAAGATTTGGGGACTTTGTCTACAACCTGTTCCTACTGTCTCAGAGATTCTTCCATTGCAGAATTCAAAGGACTAATGAGTAGGCACCCAATTCTAGGTCCATATCTACAACACTCTCCTACAACTCCACTTTTCCTGCTTCTTCAACCTATAACCTACAATCACATAAAAATGGGGAGGGGTTTGTGGTGTTTAGAGGCTTGCCTGAGTCAAGCTCTAGAGAGACATTCAAGTCTTCTGAACACTGTTGTCAGAGAGAGAGTGTGTGTCCTTGTGGGACAAAGACAAAATCCAAATGATAAATTATAAAAAGCACAATTGATATCACCTTGTAGTGAAGATCTCATGGAAAGAAGAAGCTCTTCATGCCATGAGGAGATGGATGCTCAAATCTACAAATACAAACACATAAACAACACAAAACCTGCTCTTCCACACAATGAATTCCTTGAATCACCTTTAGAATGCATAAAGATCACAATAATCATCTAGTTTATAGATGAATGCCTAAAGATGCTTATATATGCAACTACAAACATTCCCGCCAAGAATTTTGTAATTCAAACTTACCATGTTGGCCTAGGAACCAAATAACAGTCATAAACTGACACTTAAAATTTTGGCATGACCCAAAATAGGGCAGGACTAGGGCATGGGTGCCCCAGTCCTCCCCCCTATTTTGGGCAGGGTCTGTCTCAAGGGATCCCCCTAGGTCCCATTCATCATGAAACTTAGGGTTCTTCTCATTGGGATGCCAAAATATGATGCAAGATGTCCTAAATGTAGATTAAAGACCCAGGAGCTAAACCTTAAGAGGGAAAAGCCCCTAAGGGGACATTTTTCAACGTTACAGTCATTGTTTTGGAAGAGTCAATAACATCTGCAGAATATCCTATCTTAATAGCTTCAAAGAATAGATATTGAGACCAGCACCACCATCTATAAGGATTCTTTTGACTTTACACTAGTGTATGTAAACTTCTATGTGTAGGGCTTCATTATGGCATGCATTTTGGAATGGGATGTCTTTTTCTATAAAGACCAAGTGATGCAGAGAAGCAATGTGCCCTATCATGGCTTGAAATTACACAATGTCAATGTTGTCAAGTACAAATGACTCTTGAAGTGATTTTTCAAGGATGGCCCTCTATATGGGTGAAGTACAAAGGAGATCAGGGATAGATATGATAGAAGGTGTTTTTACCAAATGATGTAGTAGGTTATACTTAGAATTGGGTTGACTATTTTGTGCTACCCCACGATGGGTAACATGACCTCTGCAAGTAGTGGCAGCATAATCAGGAGCTTTGCCCTTGATTGTAAGAGTGTTTACAAAACTTTCTCCAATATGACCAACGACAGAATTGTATTGGCCTGATAGATTATTGACACCTTTACCTTTGTTAGAGTTGTTTCCCTTACCACGAGGGGGGAATGGATCCTGGTAAATTACAAGGTCATTATTTGTTGTGTGTTTGGGAGCATTATCTAGGACAACATCTCCGTAATCAATAAGGTTTTGTATGAGGTTCTTCAACTTCATGCACCCAGGAGTTTTATGCCCTTTTACTTGATGGTATTCACAATATTCATTATCTTTATACCATGCAGGTTTGAAAGTAGGTTCGTCATATTGTCTTGCTTTAGGCAATGTGATCAAACCACTTTGGACAAGTTGCTTAAGTATAGATTCAATGGGTTCTCCTAATGGAGTGAATCTACATTTGGGTGCAAGGTCTTGCTTTGGTTGCTCCCTTTGAGTGGAGGGAATGTTATTTGAAGGTGCTGAATGTTAAGAGGTGTTTGGATGGTTTAGACGTGTTTGATGTCCACAACACCATCACTGACAATATTTTTGTTTTTAGCCCAAAATGGGGCTTGTCATTTGAAGTCGGGGTGTTGTCCTTTGTTTCTTTAAATATCTGTACAAGTCCTTTAGCGATAGGGGCTTTTTCGATGTTGGTTCCCTTGGAAATTATTTATTTAAAAGAGGTAGTGCATTGTATTTGCAAATGGAATCCAAGTTCAGGATTCAAACTTTTGGACAAAGATATGTACTAAATGTTTCTTAGGGATAGGCTAAGGGAATTTACTAGCCATATTTCTCCATCTTTTCAAGAAGGAGGTGAAAGTTTCCCCATTTCTTTGTTTAGTGTTACACAAGTCTGTCATGGAGACTTTGTCATTGATGTTAAAAGAGAAATGGGAAACAAAATTCTCAGCTAATTCGTTAAAGGATTTGATACTCAGAGGTAATTGTGAAAACCATTCCATGGCTTGCTCTCTGAGACTGCGAGGGAAGAGATGTAAGAGATATGCATCATTGTTGGAAACCTCTAAACAAGCCATGTAAAATTCCCCTAAGTGTTTTGAGGATCACCTTTTCCTTTATACATGTCAAATTTGGGTATTTCAAAGTTAGTAGGAAAATGGATCATGGGAATAGATCGATCGAATGGATATGGACAAACTTCCTCAAATGAGAAAGTCTTCTTTGTGTTTCCGAGTGAAAGATCTGAAATCTATTTTTGCATGTTGAATATTTGAAGTTCGATTCCAGATGCTAGTGGTGGTGCAAAATTTTGTTGGATGTTGGATGAAGGTGGTTGTTGGTGTGCAAAAGTTTGTTGGAGACATGATGAAGGTGGTTGTTGATATTAGATTGGTGGTTGTTGATATTGATTTGGTGGTTGTTGATATTGGGTTGGTGGTTGTTGATATTGGGTTAGTGGTTGTTGATATTGGGTTGGTGGAGAAAAACCTTGATATGATGGACCATGTTGGTGGTTTTGTGGTTGTTGGGATATGTTATAGGGGTTTGTATTAGTTTGATAGGAAGAACCATGGGGGGGATTGGTAGGTGCATTAGAAGTAGAAGATTGGACTTGGGATACGTGTGGAGGATTAGCACAATAGTTATTTGGGGTAGAAGAAGGTGGTTGAGGTGTTTGTGAAGGATTAGCACTAGAATTATTTGGAATAGAAGAAGATGGGTGAGATGTGTTGACACTCATTTTGACCAGGGGTTGATTTATCATGATCAGGAGGTTTCTTCATTTGAAGCCTTTATCTTCTTGCCCATTTTTTCTAAGTGTTGGACCTCCTCAGCATTTTTCAACTGCAGCATCATGTTTTCCTGAGGAGGAGGTCATCATCATCATCTTGTCTTCGTTGGTCTGCATCATCATGTTCTTCGTCGACTGGGTTTTTCATCGTCATCATCATATTCAGTCATTGGGTGATGTTTGGTTTTTATCATGATGATGCTGCCGAGCTACAGTGCGCCCTGATCTGCTTGCGAGGGTGATGTTTCAAAGTCTCCGGTGATCTTCCATTTATCACCTTGCGCGAGCATGATGATGATGTTGCTTATTCTTTGAATTGCTCGACCTAACTTGTTTTTTCCTAAGGGTCGTGTTCATCATCATCATATTTCCAGTTATCATCCTGCTGCTTGTGGAGGTCATCATATTTTCTGCCTTCATGATATTTCGCCGGGGTGATATTTTTATCATCGGGTGATCTTGGTTAACATCATCCTGATGATGTTGTTGAAGAGTTGTAACTGCGACCCGATATTCACTAGGGTCATCATATTTTGGAACGTCAGGATGATCTTAGTCAATATCATCCTGATGATGTTGTATCACTTCCTATTCTTTGTTTCTCATCCTGATGATGCTGACGTCATCCGTATATCAGGGTGATATTTTTCTTTCTGCCTATCTGCATCATGATATTCCGAAGGAGGGGGTGATATTTTCATATCACCCGGATATATGTTTGTTCGAACATCATGATGATGTTGATATCAAGGAGATATCCGCCTGCTGGTTTCGCGTGTTATCTATTGAGGGTGATCTTTTCAAGCAGCATCATCATATTCAGTTATCGCCCCGATCTTATAGAGGAGCTACAGTGCAACCTGATATTTGAACATCAGGAGGATATTTCCAAATATCCGGTTGTCTTCCGAATATCATGATGATGACGTCATCAAGGTCCGCGGGGGTCATATTTCTAACAACTGATCATCTTGAAGAGACTTCCTGATATTTGCAAACATGATGATGACGTCATCCGGATGTGAGGAGGTGCGCAGTAGGCGGATATGATGATGACGTCAGCAGGATATGATGATGACGTCATCAGGATGTTCATCGGCCAGACTTTTGTTATAAGCTCAGCAGGAGGATGTTCCTTCGAAGGATCAGGTTGTGCCGATTATCATGAAGGTTATATTTCAAATATCATGATGACGTCAGGGTGATTTTTCGAACAACAGGATATCATGCTGCTGGAAGATGATGATGATGAAGTCTATACTAGTGTTGTCAGGAGAAAAAGCACTGACATGATATATGCTCATGACCTAGTATATAAAGTGTTATTGAGGTCATCGCGGGGTGCATGTGGGATATTGTTATCCTGCATTTTCAAATATCATGATGATGAGTCTCGGCGGGAAAAGCTTGCGATGGTCTGTATGATGATTTTCCCTAGGCCGCGGGTTGGTGCGCCATTAATGGCGATTGTTGCAGAGGTGTGGGCGATGGCGTGGGTCGATCTTGTACCCGACTGGAGGTGTCAATCAGCGGGTAGGCGCACAGGGCTCGAGAAATCTTCCTGTCTCCTCCCCTACCTGCTGCATTCAAGTTTGGGCGCCAATCCGGTTGTGTTTGAGCGCCATTTTCATGATACCGTGTATCTGGCGAGATTTTGGTCAACGTTGTAATTAATTGCTGAGCACCTACCTGGCTGTTATAAGCAGGTTGTGTTGTTCATTTGAGGTTGTTGAAAGTTGATGATTTTTGGCTCTGTAATGCATAACAAGCTGATCTGGTTGCTCTGTACAGCTTACCTGTGAGTTTATGTATCTCTTGTTGTATGTTTTTGGCATGAACCCACTGATTTCATGATTGATCTTATATGAGAAATGCTATCTTAGCATGTGTTGTGTTAATTCTGTCTCCAGTATTGCATGTATTCTTCTTCTGAATCTGGATATTTGGGTAATGTTTAGATTCTAGAGCATAGAATTCCTATGTTGAATGTCTGATCTTTTAACTTCTGCTCAAGGGGTAGATTAAACTGTTTTCAGGTTGAACATTGGGAAGGGTATACTGCAGTAGGGATGCCATAAGTAGAGATAACCTAACACTTTGTATTGGGAGATGCCTGTAAGGCAGGTATCACATATATCCCCTTGAAATCCAGTTTTAGCTGTTCATGCTGATCATACACAGGTGTATGTCTACTGACTCCAGGCCCTGGATAGGCACCAATCATGCTCTGTTTTTGTGTTATAACCATGTCCAGCTTTGCATCCAAACTTAAAACCCAAATCAAAATCTAAAACAAACATTAGGATATTAGAATTAGTTTAGGATCCTCAGTCCTCTGTCTACAACTGCTAATAGGCCCAAAGCTAGCCCCTTTGTTCTTATCTTTCAGTTTTGGTCTACTTACAAGAGGACTATCTGCTTTCTGTCAGCATCCCAGCCTTGTATGCATATCCTCATGGATGTTGAGTAGGGAATACCCCCCTAGGTCTTGCAGAGCCTGAAGAAGAAGAGGAGATAAAATATAGAGTCTATCTCCTACACTGTTGGCCCCCTGGCCCAGAGATCCTGTTGATCACTGATGGCTACCTTGTAGGGAAATCTGGGAATAAGCATCCAGTCTGGGAAAAAGTCAACAAGATGTTTGTTGTGTTGCAAGTATGAGGTGAACCAGTGTTGTCATTGATGTCAACATACTCATATTACATTGACAAGAAGGATTGGATGAGCTGTGTGTTGAGGATATTGAGAAAATTACCCTCAGTCAGGAACAGTGAAGAACAGTGATGAGAAGAAGGCAAATATATTGGATAGGTTGAGAACCGGAGGATGCGGATTAAAGGGTTTGCAGATATGAGTCTTGCGATGCTTCAGTCAAGTTTTCAGAGGTCCGCATGAAGACCTGAAGAAGTTATGGCTGTCTGTGTGGAACTGGTTCCGGCAAGTGCTTAGAGGTGACAGAGGATCACAGAAAGGTCCGGTGAGGTCCGGAATTGTACAATCCTAATCTGCGGATTGGAAAGAGTATTTGGGATGTCCTTGTGATGTGCCATCTCAAGTTGTGTACGATTTGGAGGTCCGGAAGTACCTCTTGCATTATGACAGTGGCGACAGACTGTGTTCTTGAAGTTCCGGATAAGGAGGATAAGAGATTTCAGTAAGTAAAGGAAATGCGGACGTACCTGGTCATTCAGATAGGCTTGTGAAGGTTCTTGGATCATGTTGAGGTTGTGTCATTGGTCCGCATTGATAATGTATGATTTGAAGGTCCGGAAGTACCTTCTACAGTGGCGACAGACTGTGTTCTTGAAGTTCCGGATGAGGAAGACAAGAGATTCCAGCAAGTAAAGGAAGTGCGGATGTATCCGGACATTCAGGCAAGCTTGTGAAGTTTTCTGGATCGTGTTGAGGTTGTGTTGTTGATCCGCATTGATAGTAGAGCCCGGAATTGAAGTTATTCTTCCGGATGAAGTTCTTGCTCTGTTTAGCCAACCGGATGAGTTGTTCATCCTGCGAATGTTCTTGTGGTGGCCGACCGGATGTGTTATTCATCTTGCGGATACTCTTATGATTGTTTGCCGACTTAGATGTTTGATCCTAAGTCGATGTCTTGTATAAATAACGGTCTGTAAGTTCATTTCAAGGTGTGGTGTGTGTGGATGAGTGTGGCATAGCGAAGAGAAGTGCGAAAGGCAGAACAGAGGTTTTTGGGCTTAATTGGAACTGATCTGGACATGGTAGAGATGTCATTCTCCAGTTCAAGACTGTGATTTTTATCACTTTGTAGACAGTGTGTCTCCTTGTAGGCAGTGGGCCTCTTTGTGAGCAGTGTGCTCGGGCAGTGAGCCCTAATTGGCATGTGCCATTCATTTTTCTTTATTCTTCTAACAGAGAATAATTCTTGGGTTAACCACCCCGTGGTTTTTCCCTTAACCGGGTTTTCCACGTCAAAATCTTGGTGTTCAATGTGTTGATGCTTATCTGCTCTTGTGTTTATGTATTATGCTTTCATGGATGATTAATTAATATGCTGCTAACTAACAACAAAGAATCAAGTGTTTGAAAGAAGAAGAAGTTTTATACAATTGATTCACCCCCCCCCCCTCTCAGTTGTATGACCTAGATCCAACATGTTGAGGGTTACCACTAGAGTTATTTGGAATAGAAGAAGATGGGTGAGATGTTTGTTGAGGGTTACCACTAGAGTTATTTTGAATAGAAGAAGATGGTTGAGATGTTTTTAGAGGGTTAGCACTAGAGCTATTTGAAATATAATATTGGTGTTGTAATCCCAACATGTATGAAGGTGTTAGAAGTGGTTCAAGTGGTGTGGGATTTTGATAAAGAGGGTTGTTGAATTGGTTAGTGAAGGAAAGACCCTCATGAGTGGGTGGATTTGGAATAGTATATGGTAAGGTTTATGTGGTTGGAAATGAAGTGGGACATCCTCCACCCATGGTGGCAATGGAGATGTTTATGGGGTCTTGCTCCTAGATTTGGGATGTATCAAAGTTGCTAAGCAACTTGGCTTCTCTTTTAGCAAGTAGATGAAAGAAATGATTTTGATGAGAAGCCAGAAGTTTATCTAGAGCATCTAAGATCTTGGGATTTTGTAAATTTTTATCAAGGTCTTTGTATTCCTCTTGAGTTTGTTGACCTAGACTATGAGATAAAGAAGTTCCTACTGTGTACCCTTTTGGGACAAAGACGTGTGAGTCCATGCTTGTGGTAAACTTGGTTGCATCAATAGGTACTTCGGGATTTGGTACTTCAGGATTGCCTTGAGGTGGATTTTGGGTATTTTCCATAGATTTTTTGTGTTGTGATCCAGTTAAAGGCATATGATATAGAAATTTAGATGGATGTCAAAGGTGGATGAAATGGATGAAAGGATATGTTTAGAATTTTTCTAGGAGAATTTGAGAGTCTAAGACAAATCTGATGGATGATTGCTTGGTTAAAAGCTATAAATATAGATGAAATGATTATGAGATGGTTGGATTTAGATTATCTACCAAGAAATAGACTAATGATTTCAAGGTGAGACAAGATAAAAAAGATAGTGAATTTCACTAACTTAAAAGGAGCCACTTGCTTAAGCTAGGTGGTTCACTAGTTTAGTGGATACTAATTTTTCTATGATTTTAAGAGAGGCAAACTTCTTAAACTAAAGAGGAACTAGTGGATTTTGATCTAAACTTGGGATTAATAACCAAGAGGATGAAAAAGATGGTTGATGTTTGGGATAAATTTGGAAAAATGATTGTGGTATGAGGATGGAATAACCCTATAGTCTCAAAAGGATGAATGCATGAAAAGACTAAGACAAAGTGGAATGAGGATGGATGTGGATGATCTATGCAAATTTAGAAATGGATGGGAGAATGTAACAACAAGACCAAAGTGGAATAGTTTAAGACTTTTTTTTTTGGATTTTTGATGTTTTTTGGGAAAAGAGAGTAATGCAAAAGTTAAGACTATTTTTTTTTGGATTTTTTGGATTTTTTAAAAATAACCAAGCAAAGGTTAAGACTAATTTTTTGGATTTTGGATTTTTGGAAAAGAATAACGCAAAGGTTAAGACTAATTTTTTGTATTTTGGATTTTTGGAAAAGAATAATGCAAAGGTTTAAGACTAATTTTTTTGAATTCTTGGGAGGTTTTTTTAATTTTTTGCTTTTTTTGGAAGGTAGTAGTTTGGAATATCTCTAGCAAGAGAACAAGCACAAAGACACAATGGTAATTTTGATGCTTGTAACTTTGGAAGATTGTGTGCAAGGCTATGAACCTCCACAGATAACAAATGGTGAATACTTAGTATATAATAAGAGAACACTTCAAACACTTGTGTAACAACCCTAAAATTAATCAAATAGGTGTGTCATACCCCACGGATTCACTTAGGTATAGTTTTAATATCCACTATTGAATAATGGCAATTTTCACCCCCTTAATACCATTTTATCTTTACAAGGATAGATAGGGAATGTAAGATCATGGACCACCTTACGCCCCTTACTTTTGGAGACACTTAAATCTATCCAAAATCATATTCTATCTCTAATAAATGAAGGTACAAGAATGAACTCTTCTCCCTTACTGTTGGCAGCGATGCACTGGGGATATGATGACCGAAGGTCTTAGCTAAGATCACAAGGTTTCTAGGGAGTCCCCAAATATACACAAGGTACGGGGGAGCACATGTCTATGAATGGGGGTGTTCCATTCAACTGATGCTCAACCACATGAGTCTTGGCAAACCAAGTATCCCAGAGGTATTTTTCTTGGAGGTGAAAGGGTCCTTCCTTTAAAATGAGTCTTTCAATTCTTGAAATGTTTGTATACCATGCCAGAACATGTGGTTGGGATCATCCCTAGAGGTGATGAAATCCCCTAATAGGTCCCCTAGAAAGGATATCAACCACTTTTAATTCTCAAGATCATTTTTCAATGCAAGAGAAGAGCATAAATGTTATTCTCAAATCCTTGGGAAGAAATAAAATAAAGCAGTAAATGAATAACCTATTATTTCTTGTCTCCAAGAACACCTTTTAGTGCAAGGAGAGAGCATATGTACAAAGGTATTCCAAACATAGTAGACAAGATTGTAAATTCCTTTAATAATAGAAAATGAAATGTTTGCTAAGACTTAGTGAGAAAAGATAATTCTTTAACAATCATCCTACACCAAATTCATTAGTAATTTCAAAAATGTTTTTGCTTTGTCGCACATCCTACACCAAGTTTGATTAGTAGTTTCAAAAATGCTTTATTTGACCAAGGTAAAATCTTGCACAGAGAGTTAGTTCCAAACCCTGAGAAACTAAAATCAAATGACAAAAAACAAAAAATAGAAAATACAAAGTAGAAAAGTAGACAGAAAACACATAAAACAACCCAAAATAAAGAGTAGATTACTAATTTTTACCTCTTTGCAAAGGTACACCAATAGTAGACAAAGGCACACCAATAGGTTACAAAAGTGTACCGACAAAGGAGAAAAGTGCACTTTCAGAAGATAGTTTACATAG
The DNA here is from genome assembly GCA_027924645.1 of Cunninghamia lanceolata. Classification (NCBI taxonomy): domain Eukaryota; kingdom Viridiplantae; phylum Streptophyta; class Pinopsida; order Cupressales; family Cupressaceae; genus Cunninghamia; species Cunninghamia lanceolata. The sequence continues at coordinate 21,664,862 of BSBN01000090.1, read as the reverse complement.
TTGCAGGCATGCATTTAGGGGAAAAATGCACACTAATTCATTGCAAAGACACATTTTCAGTACATAGGCACACTTTCAGACAAGAGATTGCACGGGTCATATGCGCGTCGATACAGAACATAGGTACATAGATACAGAACATAAGCATGCATATAAAGAACACATGCACACTTCTAAAATTAAGAATGGGTACTTGCCAAAAACACTGAGTCAGTCTTGATAGAAAGAAAGTTTTGATGGTCTGAGGATGATCTAGGGGTCTAAAAGGTCCGATCTGAGGAGTTGGTAATTGTCAAGTGTCCACATAGACAAAGGCATGCTTTTGTAGGTCAAAGGCATGCTTTTGCACATCAAATGATAGAAAATTGTATCAAAATGATGATATCAGAGGATGAGTAGATAGGATTAGATGTCAGCAAGATACAGAAAGCTAGAAACAAGAGAAAATTCAAATAGAATAGTCCTAAAACTACAAAAACATGAACACTATATGTTAGAAAACAAAAGCACGCTTCTATGGAGAAAAGGTGTGTTGTTTCTAAACAAAGGCGTGTCGATTTACTATGCAGGCACATCAATATAGTGCAAAGGCACACTTTCAAAGTCAAAAGCGTGTTTCCAATCTTGTATCACAAATTGTACGAAATTTCTTCCTACAAACATTAGATTTTAGGGACTTAGGGAATTTTACATTGCTTTCTTAGAAGTCTCATATGACGATACATATCTCATGAGACTTTTCCTAGAAGCTTAGGAGGACAAGCCACCAAATGGTTTGCCCACCTTCCCCCTAGTATCAAAATGTTCCACAAACTCACAAAGAAATTTGTCAATCACTTATACAATTTTTAACATGAAGTGTCCATGACAGACCTTTGCAACACTAAACAACAAAATGGGAAATCTTTCACCACCTTCTTGTAACGGTGGAGAAGTCTAGCAAGCGAGCCCCGTGGCCCATCCCTGAAAACAATTGGTCACTATGCTTGTGACCAACCTTAACCAAGAGATGGGATTCCACCTTCAGATCCAATGCACCTCTACCTTCGAAGAGGTTATTGATAAAGGAACCATGATTAAGAGAGCTCTCATAGCCAAGGGAGCTATCAAAATCTATCGAGAAAATAATGACTTGACAAAAACAATAGCAACAAGGTTAACAATAGCAACAACAACAACAACACCAACACAAACAACAACCAATCATATGAGAAACCCCCTTTTTTGGGGAAATAACATAAGCACCCTTAATGATGGTGTCACCAATGTTAAGAATGTACAAAATCCTGCACCATCCAACCCATCCACAAGCACCAGTAAAGTTATTATTCCTAAAGGCCCATCAAGACAAACCAACACACCCAAATGAAGATTCACACCTTTAGGTGAACCAATTAAGAATGTCTTGAGAAATCTTTTAAAGGCTGACTTAATCCAATTATCTGCCATTCGACCATATGATGACAATCAATTTAAACCTTCTTGGTTTAATGAAAATGCCTATTGTGAATACCATGGGGTGAAAGGACATAAGACATCTAATTTCATGAGGCTAAATAATTTCATCCAAGACCTTGTGGATCATGGTGATATTACCATTGATGAACCTCCCAAAATATCGCCCAACAAAAATCTAGGAGCATACAAGGATCTGCTCCCTAACCATAACAAAGGTAAATCCTCAATCTCCAATCAAGCCTATAACATCATCCCTCCCTCTTATTTTGATTCAATCATGGGTTGTATAGAAGAATGTCATAACCAAGTAGCTACCATCACTATTCAAGCTAAAACTCCTAATTGCACCATTACTACCCATCATGGTCACACATCTATTCGAGGATCCCCCATTGACGACCAACCTACAAACTCCACACCTACAAAACAGCCACCCACCAACAAATACAACCTCCTCGAACACCTTAGAAAAAACCCCAGCCCAAATCTCCATCCTTGAATTGCTTCGTACATCACCTCTCCACAAAGAAGTCCTTGACAAGGCCTTAATGGAGACCCACGTCTCCAACAACTTGAATGTCAATCAATTCCAAGCCATGGTGGGACACCTCTTATCACCTCACCATCTCACATTCTCCAAACAAGATCTTCCCACCACTAGCACATCTCACAACGAAGCCCTCCATATCAAAGTCCACATACATAAACATACCATAAAATGAATCTTAATGGATGGTGGCTCTAGCCTATATCTTTGCACTCTCAAACTAATAAAACAATTAGGATATTCTGATGTGGTCATTGACTCAAGTGAAATCATAACTATCAAAGGATATGATGACACTAAATGACTATCTAAAGGTACTATCAAGCTTCCTATTCAGGTTGGATAGAAGATTTTGGAGACCAAATGCCAAGTTCTTGATATTGATCTCCCTTACAACATCCTCCTTGGTTGCCCATGGATCCATGCCATGCAGGTTGTCCCATCCACTTTTCATCAATGCCTTAAATTCCCATATAACAACACTGAGGTTACTATATATGTCTATCCCTATCCTTTCCAATATTGCATCTTCTTGGAATTACATGAAAAAAACTTTTGCCTATACAATAATGCCATCAAATCATCTACCTTCAACAAAAATTCAAAATTATCCACTTCATACATCAATTCCTCCAATATTGCATCCACCTCCTCAACATCACCTATCCCAGATCAAAATCAAAGCTAGTGACATAGGGTGTGGAGAATATGACCTACATGACACATTTTGTGTAGGACAACTTCCACCATCCCCCAAAGCATTTGGTACACCTAAGACAAAGGAAATGTCTACCATCATCATCAAGTGCAAACTGTCTCCAATCTTTGAGTGAAAACACCTCATGGAACAAGATATCCTCAAAGATGTGTCATCATGGTTATACCGAGATGAATATGAAAAATAATAAGCTCTTGTCCTACCTACTGAGAAGTACGGATAGGGTCTAGACATTGTCAAAAATATGGGCTATAAAGGACAAGGCGATATGGGCCTACATGAACAAGGCATTCTTGAGCTGATCCTAGCTATAAAGAACCCCTATCATGAAGGATTAGGGTATAGAAAACAAGAGTCTACCCCCATGAAACTTGAATATATCTTAAGTGAGGTTGTGAGGACCTTTATTGTAATAGAGAGCACAAACAAACATGACCATCAAGACTTTTTTGAGGACTTCACCGAGTTATTCAAATCCTCTGTATGCACCATCTATAGCCTCTCAACCACACCATCACCATCCAATGACCTTCCACTTGTCTAGCCTCAGCTTATCAACTAGGACCAACAAGGACCTTTCGTCCTAGATGTTGCACAAAATGATGAAGCAATTGCTGAATTAATGGGGGTTAGAGACCATTTACCCCTTAGAGATCACAAAGTTGGCTATATCATGGAACTCAACACATTTTCCTACTTCAAGGAGACCTCCATGTCTCTTAGTCAAAAATATAAAAATAAAAAATTACATCCCTTAGTGAAATCCACTCCATGGCACTTTTCAATGATACAAAAATAAAAATAAATGACGTATCTCTTGGTGAAAACCTCCCTGAGGCACCAGGAGATGAGAGAATGGACCTCCCCGAAGTCCTTAAGCTCTATCAAGAATGGTCACCAATCCTTGTAGAGGAATCTCAAGAGATGAACCTTGGTACCTATACACTCAAAAACATATCTTGGTAGCTTAGGGTAGTCGAGTCAGCTTTGGTGCACACACGAACCCTCTCTCCTTGCCATGGGGTGAACCTCCACATCACTCTTAGAAATTTCCCATTCTCAAATATAATTTTATTAGGGGCATTACAAGAAAAATTTTATTACTATCTATGGATGGATGTCAGGAAGTTTCAAAGGTTGCTGGTCAACCCTCCTTGTTGGCCTTCCTTTAGAGTAGATTTAAATAATAAATATCTTTGATTAATAAATAATAAGTATTAAATATGGCTAACTTGTGTTATGAAAGATGGCCGAATCATATTATTAAAGGTGACATCACTAAATATTTGTTATAAAGGATTATCTGCATATGGAATCATGGATGAAAGATAAAAGAGAAAATGCAGGCTAACTTCAAATTATCATATACTAGCCAACTACAATTTATGGTTAATGAGAAGAGGTCAATCACCTTTGTGTTTATTTGTTGTCATTGATGTGAAAGAAAGGAGCAATTGATCAACATATTGTGGAGTTTGTTGGCATTATTGTCATTGATGTTGAGGATAATGTTTCTATCTCTGTGAAAGTATTTGATGTCAAAGCAGTGTTGAAGAATTGATGGTGTCAAAGGAGTGTTGAAGAATTGTCGACAAAATGTTCCCAATTCGACAAAGACAATTTCTAAGTTATTGGCAAAATAGGTCAGTTGCCAAACTATCTTATATCAAAGACATGGAAGAAAATAGAAGTAAAAAGTCTTATATTGGCAAAGTCTTTATTTTACAAACTTGTTCGCAAGTTTGACTTTTTTCCAATTTGTCGACAAAGTAGGAGGCATAAAAATGAATGTTTGAAGTGTTAGTAGAGAAGCATTGTTGGGAAGTTTCAATTTTCTGAACTAGTTTGCAAGTTCAACTTTTTGTCAATTTGATGACTAACCAATAGCGGCCTATGAAGGCAAGCATATAATGTCTTATGAAAAAGCTAAGTCTTTAGAGAGTTTTTGAAGAGAAACACAATGTGTTTTAAGTACTTGTTACCTGTTGTCAGGAAAGTTTGTCAATGATGAACTATTTTGAAAGTTTAGATATTTCTTGATTCGTCGACTAGGCAACACTTGGACAATAATGGATAGTGTGTGAAGCGAGAAAGGCTAGTTCATGATCTACAAAAATTGTTGATAAAGAGGTTTTGATGACAAAGTTGGTAGAAGTGTAAGTTCATGGTTTTCTACTTTTTCTGATAAGCTAATACAATGGATCAAAGTGCAAAGTTCGTGAGATGGCCACTTTGTCGACAAAGAGTGCTAAAGGCCAAAGTTTGAAAATGGCCACGTTCTTCAATTGAAGAAACAAAGGCAAAGGTTTGAGAAAAGGAACATTCACTGATAGCATTTCTGACAGGTTTGGAAAAAGTAATATTTTTTGATAAGCCATTATTGATAGTGTTGGTTTTTTCCCAGACTGGATGCTTACTCCCAGATTTCCCTACAAGGTAGCCATCAATGATCAACAGGATCTCTGGGCCAGGGGCCAACAGTGTAGGAGATAGACTCTATATTTTATCTCCTCTTCTTCTTCAGGCTCTGCAAAACCTAGGGGGGTATTCCCTACTCAACATCCATGAGGATATGCATATAAAGGCTGGGATGCTGACAGAAAGCAAATAAGTCCTCCTGTAAGTAGACCAAAACTGAAAGATAAGAGCAAAGGGGCTAGCTTTGGGCCTATTTGCAGTTGTAGATAGAGGACTTGGATCCTAAAACTAATTCTACTATCCTAATGGTTGTTTTAGAATTTGATTTTGATTTTGTATTTGGATGCAAAGCTGGATATGGTATATAACACAAACACAAAGCTAGACCAGTGCCTGTCCAGGGCTTGGAGTCAGTAGACATACACCTGTGAATGATCAGCATGAACAACTAAAACTAGATTTTAGGGGGATACATATGATACCTGCCTTACAAATATCTCCCAATACAAAGTGTTAAGCTATCTATACTTATGGCATCCCTATTGCAGTATATCCTTCCCAATATTCAATCTGAAAATAGTTTAATCTACCCCTTGAGCAGAAGTTAAGAGATTAAACATTCAACACAGGAATTCTATGTTCTAGAATCTTAGACATTCCTTGAATACCTAGACTCAGAAGAAAGATACATGCAACACTGGAGACAGAATTAGCACAACACATGCAAACATAGCATTATTCATATAAGATTAACCATGAAATCAGCGGATTCATGCAAAAAAAACATACAACAGGAGATACATAAACTCACAAGTTTTGCTGCACAGAGCAACCAAAACCAACTGTATTGTATTACAGAGTCAAATGTTCAACTTTCAACAACCACAAAAATGGTAACACAGTCTGCCTATATCGGCCAGAAAGTGTACCCACGAAAATTAATTACATGACCAAAAGTTAAAAATTTTGCCAAATACAGTCCTCAGAAGGAATGGCACTCAGAAGTTATTGCTGCAGCAGACAAAAAGTAGACAAGGGTGGCCTCGAGCCCTGTGCCACCATCCGGGAGTCTTCATGCCAAAAATTAGGCAACCTGATCATGTGTATCATCGCCCATATCCCTGCTAAATCGCCATTGATGGCTCAACCACCCGCAGCCTACTTGGGAACCGTCACAGCATTCAACAAGAATCTCCCGCCAAAACGTGTTTTATCACAGTTTCAAAAATGCAGGGAAATTAATCCCACATGCATAGTGAGAAGACCACCTTAGTAGTTTAAAAGCATAGTCACTTGCATAACAAATGTCGAGCACCTTTTGCCGTGCTCGACGCACAAGCCTTCACCAAAATCCCATCACCCAGACCTACACCATCGGCCAACCCCACAGTTCTCCTGCCGATCTCAACAGTCTTGCCGATGCAAACTACACTCCCCACCTCCATCGGCGTAACCCACACCATTGGAGCATCCAAAAATCCTCTGGCTGACCTCAATAGTCTCACCGATGCCTACCCTCACAATCCCCTGTCAGCTAGAGAAAAAGACCATCGGACCAACACATTCCATCCCCTGCCGACACCAACCAGTCACGCTGACCACCACACCATAGTCAGGTCTTCGGTGAGACATACGCCATCGGAGTGACACCAAGCCCCTTCACCAATAGCACCACTCACTCTGATAAGGCCCAAAATCATAAAGTGTTGAACCATTAAACCGGTTCAACCCGATGGTTCAATGCGGTGGTTCAACACACAATCAGAGTACTTCAAAAAGAACTTTTGCCGAAATGCCAAGTACTCCGATGAACAAAAAGACTTAGGGCTTAAAAGGAAAAAACCCTCCAACACCCTCATTCAAAAACTTGACCAAAATTAGTGCCAACACTGGCTCTATCTGGGGACGTGCAGGTGCAAAACTGCAGCGAGGACCTCAGAATCTCTGGTTTCACAAATTGGGCCATATCTATTGGGCAACAGAGTCGATCATTGCACCAACCTGCACAAAAACTATATTTTTAGTCATCACTTGGGTGGCCCTGGGTAGCCAAAAAGGAAGAACCAAATTTTTTTCCTGCCAAATGCCTGATTCCAAACTGAAAGATCCCAATCCCAACTGAAAGGATTGGCATAATCTGCCCATAAGGTCATCTACTTAATTAGGTATTCCACCACTTTTGAAAGCTTGCCACTATCATTTTTACATCTGTCATCTTGGATTTCAAAGTTAGACATATAACCATACTCATCATAATATTCTTCAGCATTAAGTAACATATGTATGTTATATTCCTCAGACAGTACATCATAGTGCTCTTGGCAATCTTCATCATTTATCTGGCTGCTACATACCATCAGGCACTCATCCAGCTGATCCAAAAACTCAAAATACTCAGAAAAAATGAGACCCCCAATATCTATTGATATTGAAAACAAATCTTGATCCACACACCCAATGTTGCGCATGTCTGGATCAAGTGATGATGAACATGCATTATTCACAGTTTGCAAATCCATACTATCTTCACAAGAACTGAAGATACTTAATTCATATGCCCCCCCTCACAAACTGACGTAACACCAAGGTCAACAGTCTCTTTATATTCATCATCATCCTCAAAAAGAGGATTAATCCTACACCACTGAAAGTCAAGATTCACAGCATCAAAGGCACCTGTAGACTCATCATAAAGGGGATTAACACTCACTGCAAAGGCCTTTGCTTCTTCTTCATGACACTCCAATTCTTCTTCACTACTATCAGATCCAGAGTCATAAGAAGAACAAACCTGATCTACGCACTGGTCATGGATATCATTTTTATCATCTGATTGCCCCACATACAAGATTTCTGCTACTTCAATGCATTCTGAAGTTGAGCTATCTACATCATTTTCTAGCCCTCTAATACTTCCTGATGAAACTGATACTGACTGTTGATCCACATGATCACAACTTTGCACAACTGGATCATTTAAACATGAAGGCTCTTTGTTTAGGACTAGTATGCAAATATTACTTGAAAAATTATTATTTTCAATTTCATTTACTGGGCAAAACAGGACATCCTCCTTTATAACAGAAACATCATCAACTTGGAATGATGCAAAAATTGGGACAACAGGGGTGTGATTACTTTGACATTCATTGTCAACACCTGAATTAAGACTTTCATTAACATTGGGGGCTGCAGGGCAACAAAAATTTTTAGAAAAATAATCCTTTTGTATTCCATACCTCCAATTGTTTTCAATATCAATTACAAACTGATGTGCCTGATGCAATGTGGTGGGCTCCTTGTCTCTTAATCTATAACTCATTTTCTTATTAAAAGCTCCCAAATAGACAACTAAGCACAGTGCATCATTAGGTCTCATGCATTCTGGAATTCTATTCAATGCCCTCATAAATCTGAGGTTAAAGGCTGGGATCAAGTCATCTTCTTCAATATGGATGTACATGAAGTCACTAATAACTGCATATTTAGAAATTCTTTCACCATATTGTACTAGAAATGCAGATTTAAAATCATGCCGAGAGCTGACAGAGTGAGCTAGAAGGTAGGAAAACCAGTCCCTTGCATCTTGATCTAGAGATTGAACAAATAATCTCATAACCACATCCTCATGGTCAATCTCAAAGTCATCTATAACATTTGTAAATTGTTGCAAGTGTCTCTCAGCTAATTCATCCTTTGCACCACTAAATTTAGGCAAAAAATTTCTGATTTTAGGTGGAAGAGCATTTGGATAGCCACAAATGCCACTGAAATTTATGGGCTTATATCTATCTATGTTGAAGCCTCTTTTATTACATGATTGGGACTGACTATTATATGTTTCTGCACTTGACACCTCACAAGGGTGCATAGGCTGATAATACATCCTTTATGTTTTTGCAACCCTCCTCTCTACTTAGATTTTCAATCACAATATGACCTCAGGCCCTTAAAATGCAAACTACTATTTCAACCTGCCTAAAGTCCTCTATATGAGTCTTTTGAACAATACTGCATGCCCTTTTGAAATACAAAGTAAGTTCTAACAAAAGCATGCAAGCTCTGCTTTCGCCAATGTTTCCCTTTTAACCAGTGCCATTTCACCAAATAGGGAACTTTTCAAAATTTGTACAAATACCTGGATATGTTGCAGCAATTGATAGATTCATTCAACAGATTCGCCACCTCCTTGGCACAGGAATGAGCTTCAAACAGGCTGAAGCTGAAAATTGATTTCTTTCTTTCTGGGTCATCCACCAACAGAGCCACAGATAAAACTTTTTCTTTTGCTGCAACAAGGCACCTCCAGGTCTAATTCTTCAATTTCTTAGACTCAAGCTTCACGGATATGACATTGTCTCCCCAGCAGAGTCACCATTTTCTGTTGGTTTTTTCCCAGACTGGATGCTTACTCCCAGATTTCCCTACAAGGTAGCCATCAATGATCAACAGGATCTCTGGGCCAGGGGCCAACAATGTAGGAGATAGACTCTATATTTTATCTCCTCTTCTTCTTTAGGCTCTACAAAACCTAGGGGGGTATTCCCTACTCAACATCCGTGAGGATATGCATATAAAGGCTGGGATGTTGACAGAAAGCAGATAAGTCCTCCTATAAGTAGATCAAAACTGAAAGATAAGAGCAAAGGGGCTAGCTTTGGGCCTATTTGCAGTTGTAGATAGAGGACTTGGATCCTAAAACTAATTCTATTGTCCTAATGGTTGTTTTAGAATTTGATTTTGATTTTGTATTTGGATGCAAAGCTGGATATGGTATATAACACAAACACAAAGCTAGACCGGTGCCTATCCAGGGCTTGGAGTCAGTAGACATACACCTGTGAATGATCAGCAAGTACAACTAAAACTGGATTTCAAGGGGATACATATGATACCTGCCTTACAGATATCTCCCAATACAAAGTGTTAAGCTATCTATACTTATGGCATCCCTATTGCAGTATATCCTTCCCAATATTCAATCTGAAAATAGTTTAATCTACCCCTTGAGCAGAAGTTAAGAGATTAAACATTCAACACAGGAATTCTATGTTCTAGAATCTTAGACATTCCTTGAATACCTAGACTCAGAAGAAAGATACATGCAACACTGGAGATAGAATTAGCACAACACATGTAAACATAGCATTATTCATATAAGATTAACCATGAAATCAACGGATTCATGCAAAAAAAACATACAACAGGAGATACATAAACTCACAAGTTTTGCTGCACAGAGCAACCAAAACCAACTATATTGTATTATAGAGCCAAATGTTCAACTTTCAACAACCACAAAAATGGTAACACAGTCTGCCTATATCGGCCAGAAAGTGTACCCACAGAAATTAATTACATGACCAAAAGTCAAAAAATTTGCCAGATACAGTCCTCAGAAGGAATGGCGCTCAGAAGTTATTGCTGCAGCAGACAAAAAGTAGACAAGGGTGGCCTCGAGCCCTGTGCCACCATCTGGGAGTCTTCATGCAAAAAATCAGGCAACTTGATCATGTGTACCATCGCCCATACCCCTGCTACAATCGTCATTGATGGCTCAACCACCCGCGGCCTACTTGGGAACCATCGCAGCATTCAACAAGAATCTCCCACCAAAACGCGTTTTATCGCAGTTTCAAAAATGCAAGGAAATTAATCCCACATGTATAGTGAGAAGACCACCTTAGTAGTTTAAAAGCATAGTCACTTGCATAACAAATGTCGAGCGCCTTTTGCCGCGCTCGACGCACAAGCCTTCGCCAAAAGCCCATCGCCCAGACCTACACCATCGGCCAACCCCACAGTTCTCCTACCGATCTCAACAGTCTCGCCGATGCAAACTACACTCCCCACCTCCGTCGGCGTAACCCACACCATCGGAGCATCCAAAAATCCTGTGGCCGACCTTAATAGTCTCACCGATGCCTACCCTCGCAATCCCCTGTCAGCTAGAGAAAAAGACCATTAGGCCAACACATTCCATCCCCTGCCGACACAGCCAGTCACACTGACCACCACACCATAGTCAGGTCTTCGGCGAGACATATGCCATTGGAGCGACACCAAGTCCCTTCACCGATAGCACCACTCACTCCGATAAGGCCCAAAATCATAAAGTGTTGAACCATTAAACCGGTTCAACCCGATGGTTCAATGCGGTGGTTCAACACACAATCAAAGCACTTCAAAAAGAACTTTTGCTGAAATGCCAAGTACTCCGATGAACAAAAGGACTTAGGGCTTAAAAGGAAAAAACCCTCCAACACCCTCGTTCAAAAACTTGACCAAAATTAGTGCCAACAGATAGCATTTTTTATGAGGTTAGAAAACATGAACAATTGTCGATAGCATGTGTTGCCAAGGTTTTGAAAAGATTATCTTTGTCGATAGAATGGACAGAGGGTAAAGTTTGTAAAAAATGACTTTTTGCTGATAATATGTTCAAAGAGATAGTTCTCAAAAGTTACAATTTACCGATAGAAGGCATAAAAGACAAAGTTTGGGAAAAGTAACATTTGTCGATAAGGACCTTTGTAACTAAAGTTTGGAAAAGTGTATTTTTGTCGATAGACAAGGAAGGTGCCTTGGTTTGGAAATATGAGATTTCACTAACAAAGGGTGATAAAGGCTAGTTTTAAAAAGATAACTTTTGCCGATTAAAGTGACAAAAGGATAAGTTTGACATATTGAATTTTTGTTGATAGCTAGCATGTTCAGTGTCACATTTGTGTGGCCACATAAGCATTAGTTTGAATAGATGGAATGGATCTTGGTCATTCCAACGTGGAATATGGTGAACACTTATTTCTAGTGATTCCATGAAATTTCACCAATAAATATTTCTGAGCCAGAAGTTTGTTGTGTGAGAATTCAACTAATTACAGCCTAGTATAAAATGACTTGAAACTGTCAACATTCAGTTTTTGAACAGTTGATTGTAGGTCAACTATTGAAGTATGTGTTTTTATACATAATGAATTTGTTGTGAATGGGTTACTTACTGAATTAAACATCTTTCTTTCATAGGCATAGAGTGCATAGGTTGCACAAACATACAAATGTTCAAAGGCAGATTGTATTGAAGAACGGAGACTTTGTAAAAGAGGGCAGAGAATGCTGAGAGCATAGAGAAAGGTGAAGACTGTATTAATGAAAAACATAGAGTGTAGGAGTGCAAACAAGGTGCATTTCAGCTTAATGAAGAACTATTTATCTATTTAAGAAACTGTAAAATTTCAGGGTTGGAGCCTCTTTGTTCTAGATTGGGGTTGGTTCCTCATTCTATTGAGTTGGAGCTCAATTAAGGTGTGTGATGTACCTGTAGGTTGGTGACTCAACATTATCTTGGCTATTGGCGTACCTATGGGTTGGTGCCTACAAAACACATGTAATCAGTTCTTATTGTGAGGTTGGATTTGAGCAGTAGACTCAAGCAACATTCTCACCATGGTTTTTTCCATTTTGAGTTTTCCACGTAAATCTAGTGTTTTCTTATGTATATGTGGTTTATGTGTGCCTTTCATTTTCGACTTGTAGACACCTAAAAATGACTTAACCATTTAACTATCCTCTGACATCACCCATATCACTAATTTCTCATCTAATTAATTAATTAAATTTTTATTTAATTAATTATCTCACCCAAAACCTGAATTATTCACTTTTCCCTCATCAATTCATCCCTAAAATTGAATTAATTTAATCAATTCAATAGTCACACCTTACTAACATCATCTAATTAATTAATTAAATATGACAAATATTTATTTAGTTAATTCTTCCACTTCCCTAAACCTGATTAATTAGATAAATTATGTTTATTTGATAAATCAAGTCTACTAATTAGCCTACCCCTAACCTAGTTGATTAAATACCTATTATTTAATTAGCTACCCTAGCCTACATGACCCATAGACCTGGATTAATTAAATATTAATTAATCCTAAACTCTGATTACCTCCTCCACTAATTTTTTCCAGCCACATTAACTAAGTTAATCACCTTGATTAACTTGGTCAAAGAATGATTAACACCTTCTCCCACACCCACAAATTAAAAATTACAAAATATTCATAACCCTTCCAACTCACCTTTACCATTTTTGTGCAAAAACATCTTCCTCTTTTTTAGCCTACAAATGTAAGGCCCCAAAAATGTGCATGTGTCACATGACTTGCACAACCCCACATAAAATGGAATTTTTAATTCCAACTCATCCCAAGGAAATTAATTTTAAATTTCCTCATCCATCTCAATCACATTTAATGCTAAGTGCTCCTCAAAATGAATAAAAGATTCATTTTTATTATCCACCCTCCAAATTTTTTGATCAAATCATAACCCTCCATCTCACAATCAATCTCATCCATTGATCTCAACAATGAATCTCCACCGTTGGATCAAAATCCCCTTCAATTTACCTATAAATACAAGCCTCCACAAGCCATTTTGACATCCAATTTTTGAGTAATGTTATTATGCCCAAATTTCTCTCATCCTCTCCATCCTTAGCTAGGCTATGTGTTATTTGCATTATTATTGAGAGCATTTCACATTTGAGAAGCATAGTCATGGGTGAAGCTAGAGCTTGTTGGTGCTAAGCTCTTGATGTAGGAGCATCCCGAGTGAATACATGATCCTGTGTCACCAAAAAGATTTTTATCTTTGTTTTGGCAGTTTGCCTTGGAACACAATCTGGTCATTTTGATGGAGGTAGATCAAATTTGTCATTGGAAACTCCTTCAATTTTAGGGAAATTAGGCATCAGGGCCACAAGTCAGGATAATCCACTAATAATACAAGCCATAATGACACCATGAGGTTTCATTGATCTTGAATCAAGTCATTGCGTAATCGGATCATATTTATTGGTCAGCCTATAAATCTTCAAGTTTCTGAACATGTTTTTGACTCTTGCTACCATTGATCCAAATTTTGATAATTTGGTGTTCATAAACTCTCTTGGTAGAAGCATATACTCTGTGATGGATATCTATGACTACATGTCATGTATAAAAGCAAAATTTGGTACAATTTTTTTTGGGGTTGTTTCCAACCACAGTCGCTGCTTCTTGTTGGTGGAGAGAATTAATGGAAGAGCATCCATAAGTGTTGGAAAGAAAGGTTGTAGTTATGTTTGGATGGTTATATTATGTTTCTGATGTATCTTCCAATTGAAAAGTTATTGCATTTGATTATGTTGACAAGCACTCAATGTCTTGGCTTCCAAAACGCTTGCTTGATTGGTTAGTGAATTATGACAAGGTTCTTTCAAATGACAGAAGTGACAATTCATTCAAAGCTTGTAGCACTTCAAGTGAAGCTGTGCAAATTGTAGATTCTTGAAGATGATCTAGATTGGGCCAATGCTTTAATTTAAAGTCTTATTTTAGGCTTGGGACAAGTGGTAAGGACAAGTAGCAAAATTGGGTTGTAGTGCATTTTGGAATAAGTGTGATCACGATGGAACAATGTGTGGGTTAAAAGTTGATACAGATAATGTTGGGTGACGTTGATACTCTTGTTTCTATCATGTGTCATTAGATGGAACTATTGGTATCTCACTATTTTTATATCAGACCATTTGCATTGGAAGGCATAGGAGGTAAACTTATAATAAAATAAAATCAGTATTCTTTGAAGTTCTCTGACGCCTCATATTCCAAATGAATGGAATGATAATTGATATTGGAATGTTAGAGTTGGCATTCGAAACCTTTTATCTTTTTATTTTCTTTCAAGAAGAATAAAATAAGGTAAAGTTGAGTGGGAATAGGAAGGGGCGCAACCCTTGAGAGTGAAGAGGATCCTCATTTGCTACAAAAAGAGGGGGGAGCATGGTAGAGAAAATGTAGGGGGCAACTGGATAGAAAGTGCGAAGTGTGGATCTAGCAAGGGTGAGCCCATGAAGGAGGGCACGATAATGAAACTAGTTTGTTGCTGATAGAGAGAAGATGACAGCCTTGGAAGAAGGTGAGGTCATAGGTATAGATTGGAGTAGCTAAGAGAATTGCAGAGAGTATGCAGAAGTAAGATTTTGTGGAGAGAACGGCCATTGAGAGCCAAGTTTCACAAATTTTGTAATGCAGATTTTATTTTTTGTGATGAATAAATTTAATCATGTTTTTTAAATCATTTATTGAGTTAAAATTTCAATTTGGGAAAATATATGTGCTTGTGTATTAGTTTGTAAAAGTGTGTTTGCAGCAAAGGGTGTTTCTTCTTGCGTCAATTGGTATTAGATTAGGTTTTTCCTGAGCATGGAGAGTTCCATGAGAACCTATGGAGAAATAGAGAAGGTGGTTGTGAGAACTCAAAAGGATCATTGCAGGTGTGTAAAGTCCTTATTGGTTTAGAGCTTGAAGCCACGAAGGAGAGAATAAAGATGTGTGAATAGTTGTAGCAATAAAGAATTTGAGAAAAGCTTGAGAGATGGGGTAGGTGTGAAGGAGTCCTACAACGGTGAGAGCAAGAAAGACTCGAAGTCATTGATGGAGAAAATAAGGAAAAGGAAGAGAGGGTTTGTGATTGGTTGGGTTTTGACAATCCCAGTGTTGAACAGATGGAGAAGACAAAGATGGAAGGAACAAGTTGCGAAGATGTGTGAAGAGCTATTGGAAGAAGTGAAGGAAGAGTTGTATGAAAACCTAAAGGAGATTTATACAGAGGAGAAAGTGGGTAGAGAAGAGTCTCATGTTTCTTCTGATAATTGTTTGTTTGTAGGTGACAGCATGTGTACAGTAGATCAATTTGTAGTTGTGGAGTGTGCAGAGGTTACAGTTGTAAAAGAAAAGGAGAGAGATGAAAAGGTGTAGAAAATGGACTTTGGGAGTCCTATGTTTGATGGAGAAGTTGGTGAGGATGATCTCCTACTGAAAGAGAAAATGAGAAGAATTGAAAGATTCTTGGAAGGAGAAGTGACCGGTAAAGGAGAAGATTTGATGCTGCATGATGGTCCAATGTTCAATGAGAAACCTAATGAAGATCAAGGGTTGCTTGGTGAAGAGATACAGAAGATTGAAAAATTGTTCAGTGGAGCAATGAAGAACATTACACCCAATGATGTTGGAGTAAAGAAGAACATTACACTTGGTGACGATGGAGCAATGGAGGAGTATGAGGTAAACTCTATTGTTTATGAGTTTTGTGATATTGAGTTTGAAGTGCACGTACCTGATGAGATGAGTAGCATGGTAGAGAAAATTATGGAATGTACAAATGTGGTAGAATGGAGTAGAGATGCCTATTTGTGAGTGGAAGTTGTAGAGGATGTGACAGGATATTGGTGGAGGTGTACGGTTAAAGGTGGGTTTGAACCCATGAAGGAGGAGAGGAGTGAGGAAAGAATTTGGTGGAGGAGGTTAGGCTTTGGTGGACATGAGTCCACAAGGGGAGAGAGGAGAAAGAAGTGGTGTTGCTGGAGGAAGGTGGTGTGTGTTCCGACATGATACTAGAAAAGGTGAAAGAAAGATTGATTTTCAGCTCTTGGACAATGAAGGAGTTCATTGCAGATTAATGGCAACCTAGAAGAGTAGTGCAACTACTCAACTCCACCTTTGTGAGCCTATGCTCACAAAAATTTTACCTGGTGTGTCTGATGCAAGAGAATCCCAGGAGAATACACGAACCTATGTCACCAAACAGATTTTTATCTCTGTTTTGTTTAAACTTTGTTTTGGCAGTTCGCCTTGGAACACAATCTGGTCATTTTGATGGAGGTAGAGAAAATGTGTCATGGGAAACTCCTTCAATTTTAGGTAACTTAGGCATCAGGGCCACAAGTCAGGATAATCCACTAATAATACAAGCCATAATGACACCAGGAGGTTTCATTGATCTTGAATCAAGTTATTGCATAATCAGGTCATATTTATTCGTCAGCCTATAAATCTTCAAGTTTCTGAACATGTTTTGACTCTTTCTACCATTGATCTAGATTTTGACAACTTGGTGTTCATAAACTCTTATGGTGGAAGCATATACTCTGTGATGGATATTTATGACTGCATATCATGTATAAAGCCAAAAGTTGGTACAGTTTGTTTTTTGGTTGTTGCCAGCCATACTGCAATGCTTCTTGTTGGTGGAGAGAATTAATGGAAGAGCATCCATAAGTGCTAGAAATAAAGGGTGTAGTTACATTTGGATGGTTATATTATGTTTCTTATGCATCTTCTAATTGGAAAGTTATTGCATTTGATTATGTTGACAAGCACTCAATGTCTTGGCTTCCAGAATGCTTGCTTGATTGGTTAGAGAATTATGACAAGGTTCTTTCAAATGATAGAAGCAACAATTCATTCAAAGCTTGTAGTACTTCAAGTGAATCCATGCAAATTGCAGATTCTTGAAGACGATCTAGATTAGGCCAGTGCTTTAATTTGAAGTCTTATTTTAGGCTTGGGACAAGTGGTAAGGTTGAGTAGTAAAATTGGGTTGTAGTGCATTTTGGAATAAGTGTGGTCACGATGGAACAGTGCATGGTTTATAAGTTGATACAAATAACGTTGGGTGACGTCGATACTCTTGTTTCAATCATGTGCCATTAGATGGAACTGTTCATATCTCACTATTTCTACATCAAACCATTTGCACTAGAAGGCATAGGAGGTAGACTTAGAATAAAATAAAATCAATTTTTTTTTAAGTTCTCTGATGCCTCATAGTCCAAATGAATGGAATGACAAATGATATTGGAATGTTGGAGTTGGTATTCAAAACCTTTTATCTTTTTATTTTCTTTCAGGAAGAATAAAATAAGCTGAAGCTGAGTGGGAATAGGAAGGGGCATGGCCCTTGAGAGTGAAGAGGATCCTCATTTTCTACAAAAAGAGGAGGGGAGCATGGCAGAGAAAATGTAGGGGGCAGCCAGATAGAAAGTGGGAAGTGTGGATCTAGCAAGGGTGAGCCCATGAAGGACGGCATGAAAATGAAACTAGTTTGTTGCTAATAGAGAGAAGAGGATAGCCTTGGAAGAAGGCAAGGTCATAGGTGCATATTGGAGTAGCTAAGAGAATTGTAGAGAGTATGCAGAAGTAAGATTTTGTGGAGAGAATGACCATTGAGAGCCAAGTTTTGCAAATTTTGTAATGTAGATTTTATTTTTTGTGATGAATAAATTTAATCATGTTGTTTAAATCATTTATTGAGTTAAAATTTCAATTTAGGCAAATATATGTGCTTGTGTATTGGTTTGTAAAAGTGTGTTTGTAGCAAAGGGAGTTTCCTCTTGCATTAGCTCTCGACCTTATCAAGGAGTGGGAGATTCTTCAAGGTATATCTTGTGTTTTTATGCATTTGGTATTGTTATTTTACCTTGATCTTTTCTCTTGTCTTTATTTGGCACGCTCGGTGGGACCCCATGGTCCCTATTTAATATTTGTTTGTTCAAGTTTTTGCAAAGAAATGAGGATACAAAGAATTGGCACCAAAACCACTCAGCTTGATGCCATATTTCCATCGTTTGGCGTCATTTCCGTAATTTTTGGCACCATAACACACTATTTTGGTGCCATATTTGGACGACTATGTGCTAACATTTAAAGCTTGAAAATAATTTAGGTGTTTTTAGAGGTTTTTAGTAGGTTTTGGAGTCTTTTCCTCTCTGTTTTTATCAGAAAGACACAGGTATAGGGGGTTATAATGGTAAATTTTGGCTAGGATTGCATGGAATGATATTTTGTTTAACCCTAGCGTGTTTTGGTTTATACTAACTTCTCTCTCACCTCTAACCTAGTTTTTGAGTGTTGCTTGGCAGGGAAAGGAGTTTTCTAACCTTGTTTGGTTTGATATTTGCAAGACTAATGTGTTTTTTAGCAGGTTTTGGGAGATTGCCTCATTTCGACACCATGTCTGTACAGAATGGTGCCATCTTCCTGTACAGCAAGGTAAGATAGGCTAAACATGTTTTGATGCCATTACCTTCAAAAATAATTCTATTTTGAGAAATTGTGATGCTATGTTAAGTGTTGACGACATCTGTTTAACTTGTAGCGCCATTTTCATTTTCTATTCAATTGTTAATCTACTTTTTGATCTAGAAAATATTAGCGCCATTTGTTGTTTATGTAGCACCATTTTCCTAATTTTTAGCGCCATATGAGTTATTTCTAACACCATTTAACTAGTTTCTGGTGCCATTTCTTTATGTTGTGGTGCTATCTAGTAGACTAGTTTTGGGATCTATGTAGACAACTAATAGGTTTTTGCAAGTGATAAGAACACTGGTCAAAGACAAAAAAAATAGACTACTAACATTTCCTTGTAGAATTATTTTTGTGTGTTTGTGTCTCAACATAGGAACACTTGGTTTGGTGTTTTAAAATGAACTGGTGTGTTTAAAATAGGAACACTTCGATTTAGTGCTCTAAAAAGAACAAGTATTAGTTGTGTTTGGTGCACTTGCACACTTTTTCAAGTAGATCCCAAGGTAGAACAAAAGTATCCTCTCCCCTCGCCATTCAAAGGATCTTGGGTGTAAGAGAAATTGTTCTATCTTCTTTTCTCTTTTTTAGGTGTTTAGGGTAAAATTTGATTCATTTAATGTTTTAGTTGTTTAGATGTTCGAATCCTCCTTTCACCCTATACATTCAAGGATCTAGGGTCGAGTGGTAGTTCACTATCATACCCTAGATTGCTGTGAGATGTAGGGAAACTTGGATTAGGGAATTTAATTATCAATTTTCCTTCTCTTATGCTCAATTAACCATTAAAACCCTAATTTCATAAATACGATTGTAAACGGAAGAATAATAGAAAAAGCTCTTACAGACAGAAGTAAAATATCAAATCACAAAGTACTTGTTTTTGGGGTTCTGAGGAAGAACAGTCAGGGACACTAGAGCGGGCACCCAAGTCTAAGGTGTTGGTTTCTTTGCGGGATCCCAACCTCCTTCCGACACTGATCTACACAATAACTTGTGTTTCTGGAAATTTAATTCTGGAGGACACAGGAGCGAGCGCCTAAGTCCTAGAAATGCTTCGGTGTCCTGCTTCTCTTCGGATCCTAAATCTTTGATGTCTACTGATCCTTCCTACAACTTCACTTTTCCCAAATGTAACACATGTAACCTGCAAACACAAGACTTTGGGAGGGGGTTGTGTTGTTTAGAGGCTTGCCTTAGTCAAGCCCCAGAGGACACTTAAGTCTCCAAACACCGTTGTCAGCTAGAGAGTGCATGCCCTTGTGAGGTAGAGGCAAAAACTAAAGGAAATGATGATGAAAACATAATATAATGTCACCTTGTAGTGAAGATATCATGGGAGGAAGATGCTCTTCATTCCATGATGAAATGGATGCTCAAATATGCAAACATAAACACATAAACCATAGAAATATGCACTTGCAACACAATGAAAGCCTTGAATCATTATGAGAACACAATAGCTTGCTAGTAATCATCTAGTTTACAAATGAATGCCTAAACATGCTTTTATATGCAACTACAAACACTCCTGCCAAGATTTTCATAATTCAAACTTACTGTGTCGGCATAGAACCCAAATAACGGTCACAAGCCAACACCCAAAAATTGGGACTACTCCAAAATAGGGTAGGACTAGGGCGCGAGCGCCCAAGTCTCCCCCCCTATTTTGGGTAGGGTAAGGCTCAAGGGGTCCTCCTAGGTCCCATTTGTCATGTTACCTAGGGCTCATTCCATCAGGATGCCAAATTATGAAGTAATATGTCCTAAATGCATGTAAAAGACCCGGGAGCTAAACCTTATGAGGGAAAAGCCCCCAAGGGGGCATTTTTTGACGTTATATTTAGCCCCCACTTTAATGTATGTATAAATGTAACACCAATGCATGCATTAAAGTACGGTCACAAACAGTGCAAACATGCCAAGCACGGAGAAGACATGCCAATCACAGAGAAAATAATAACCAACACGCAAAACACGGTGTTGATAGTTACAGTCACGCAGAACACAGAGAAGATAGTAAATGCATAGAAGACACATTAGTGCATGGAAGATAGGTATGATTTACTTTCTTTTCTTTTTCTCATATATATGATATGCAGATACATGTATTGGAAAGTAAACAAACCTCCCATAATACATGATGCACTCATCGCACAGGTCTTTGTATATATGGGGCAACACACACGCAAGACACACAAAACCTCCCAAAATGTAGGACTGCATATGGGGCAATAGACACCCCAAACAAAGCAAGCATGCCAAACACACACACTTTGAAGACACAAAGAAAACATGGCAGACAAGCAATGGAGTGTACCTATTTCTAGGTCCAACACCATTTCAGGCACATTACAGGCACACACTGACGATTGGGCTTTTCCACAATACCCTCCGAAGACACACTTAAGGGTTAAGTTAGTCACAAAACTGCTCCTCACCTCCACAGAGGACTTTTGAAAATACAACCCCACCTGTGTCACGGAGATGTCTTTACAGTGAAAAGGAAGCAAGACATACCACCCCACCTACATCATGGAGATGCCTTATAGTTAAAAGGAGGTATGAGCTCAAAAATATACAACCCCACCCATATCACAGAGATTCCTTACGGTGAAAAGGAGGTATACATAATAGATTTCAAGATAAATTGATTGATTACAAACAAACTCAGGATGCAGGAAGTACTCATCGCACTAGTCTGCACCTGAGGATAAGCACATTGCTAACATCTATAATAGACAGCTTACCTTATATATGCCCCCACCTTAAGGTGGTTGATATCATGCATCGATATCAAGCACATTAAGGTAGGAAGAAAACACACAAGGGAACACAAGCTCTCACAAAGCCCATGCCCCCCAGAGGTGACATGTATTTCACGATCGCCAAATGTTCCCACAAACACATCTCTGCAAGAAACATGTTAGTGTCTACAACATCTATGCATATGATTAACCACACAAAGAGCCAAGATTACACTATGAATCTAGAGTTTGAGGATAACCATAGGGCTATATCACGAAGCTCTCTGAATCGAACACCACCAAGGCTAGACTCAAAGGCAAACAAAGGTGCACAGAGCAGCAGTATTGTTAAGGTTTGTAAATGAGATAGAAACATCATAAAATTCACTACGCAGAAAGTACAAGTGCTTCCACTAGCCAAGCATCAGATAAGATATACAACCCCATCGTCATATTAGGAACTAAGTCCAATTTTTGATTGCTCTCGAAAGGGACTCTAGGTTCGCATCAGTATAAATGTTTGTCATCATCCACCCACTAGATGGAAACACTAGAGGAAGGGAAATAATAAATAAGGGAGGAGAAACAAGTGTCTTAGGGACAGTCACGTAGGAGGGTGCCCCCAAGTCACCAACCACAACGCTATGTCCGTAAGACACAACACACAACAATGAAATCAGAGAGAGAGGCAATTTAGAAGAATGATGATACAAATAGAAGAAGGTCACAATAGAGGTGGTCTCCTAGAATCCTGAACCTTACGGGAGAATCTGAGGTCATCCTGGGAGGCCTAAACAACACAACACATCACGGGGGAAACACATCACGAGAGAGATAAAGGGTTAGAGATACTTACCTGTAGGGCCCTCGTTAAGAACATACACACTTTGGATATCTCTCATGTTGTTTTAAATTTGTATTAACATTAATTTTAGGATGACAAGAGGCTTTGGTGGGTTTCAAAGAGTGGTATCCTATACTGGTTGTGTAGTTAATTCCAACAACTTGTAAAGGTACTCTAATTCCTTATTGATTTACACCGCAACCATTGCCGACATAGTCGTTATTTTTGTACAATATTTGAAATCCATGACCATATAGATAGTCCATTTCTTTAGAAGAAGGTGAAGCCTCATAGGTATCATAATTTGTAGTATAAGTGAGGATATTGTCTTTATTTTCAACCAAGGAAACTTTGTTTTTCTGAGATGTTTCAAAAGATGGTTTAGACGAGATCGATTTGATGTGTTAGGTTTATTAAATTTTTATTCCCCTATACTGCAAGGATCAAAATCTAATGAATCCCAATCATCACCAACAAGTGTATTTGATGGTTGAGAGTCTTGAATTATTTAATCTCATATGATTGTAAACTAGTTTTTGCATTTCAATGTGTAAACAATTGTCTGGTTCAGGATCAGCATGAATAGTATGAAGTTTACCTTTGAATATAAATTTGATTGAACGATGTAGAGTGGAAGGGACTGCCCCCAATGCATGAATCCAAGGTCTACCAAGAATCATGTTGTAAGATAAAGAACTAGGCATGACATGAATCAGGGTAAGCACAATCACAGGTCCCACTTGCATAGGTAAAGTTATAGTACCTATGGATTATTGATGAGTGCCAAATTGCACTCATGAAATACATCTTTTTGCCTCTCTTTTTCCTCTCTCTCAGTTCATCTTCCTTGCGTCTGCACCCAAATAAGTTAGCAAGATTGTTCTATTTTGTGATTAGTTAAGATAGATTACTTAAGATTAGAATTTCTGATTAAGTGACTAATGTACGTGGGATTGATGGAAAAATGCAGAACTTTTCTCTCTTTTTGAATCCACAAGTGTAGATGCCAAGAACAGTGATTTTGTGCATCTCTGGAGATCGTCTTCAATGATCTCTGGAGACAATACCAAAGAACCATGACACCTGGAAGTTTTGAAGATATGGGGAATGCCTCTCCAGAGCTCTGTGAGAGTCTGGAGTATCTCCGAAGCTGCAGACAGAAACAACTATCTCTGGTGCCTCCTAAAAGCAGGGCATGTTTCCAAGCAGGGCTGCCGACCAAACACTTTCAGCAGTGATCTTAATACCCCTCACTTCACTCAAATCATCACCTAAGTGGTGAAGGGTCAACTATTAGTTAAACTGCTGAAGTTTTATCTTTTCAAAGATTTTGCATGAGTTACGAATTGAACTAATCCAATATCTTTATTTTCAGGGTTTTGATGCCCAAGTGTACTAAGACTTAAACTTAGACTTCTGAGTGGACTTCTATTCCACTCAAGTCTACCTTTCTTGCATGGTGATTTTTCATAAGTTAGATCGTTAAGTACAATAAAGAGATGGTGTCATCTCATAAAAAGACTGGTAGATAAGTTCAGTGATATATCATCACTCATTTATATATATACTCTCAGAAATAGTAGAAGAACAACAATGATAGAATTATTCTGACTCTCAGAGATCTCAGTTCTGTTATAGCCATATTTTCATGAATGCAGAAATGAATGAATTGGACTAAATTTAGTTGTGATCATCTTTTGTGCTGA
Organism: Cunninghamia lanceolata; assembly: GCA_027924645.1. NCBI lineage: Eukaryota > Viridiplantae > Streptophyta > Pinopsida > Cupressales > Cupressaceae > Cunninghamia > Cunninghamia lanceolata. The sequence goes on along the minus strand of BSBN01000090.1, from coordinate 21,640,502 downwards.
TTTCCTGCTATAGCCTTCAGCCTCAAGAGTGTGGAGCAAGGGCCCACTCTCACCACTCAGGTAAGAGGCTAGTACCACTGTTTTATTGTTTCAGTTTTCTCTTATAAAAGTGTTTTCTATTTTAATAGATAGATGCATGTTATTGTTTCTTTGCTTTGAGTACATTTCCTGTTTTATTCTATTTTCCAGCATTCATTACATTTATTCAACAAGCAGATAGATTAATCTTTCTTTTAAAAATTAAGATTAGCTATAAACTGGAAACTATAGAATCCCTAGTTGCAGACAACCGTGGACACAACCCTGGTTCTTTGACATCTAAAAATAGATTAAATGATGAGGTACAGCGACCCCTTGTCAATTATCGTCCAACATTATCAAAACCACAGATACTTAATGGTTCCAGCTTGATGGCAGATGTATCAACTTTAATATTATGTAATAAGTCAATGCCACAAACATTAAGAGCTTATCCATTATCAATCATAACTCATTTTACCAACGTTCTATTTATTGACAAAGATTATAAGACGATCATATTGATTTTGAACTTCAATTGACGGTAATTCCTATGGTTGAAAGAGAATATTTGTTTTTGTCGCATGCATACTATCCAAAACAGCTACTACATCATTAGGCTTAGTAGTAGATGGGACAATCACCTTTTGTAAAGCTTCTTGGAGCATTCCATGGTATGTAGGCGATGTTTGTATTAAATCCCAAAGAGAGATCTTAGATGGAGTAGTGCGAAGCTATTTGACAAGATCATACTCTTGACCACTTTTTTGAGTAAGACGAGGTGGTTGAGGGAGCATAGGTTGAGAACATGGAAGAGAGACAAGCACATGCAGTGCTTGGTTACTTTGCTTGTTATTACAGGTGTTATATGTGTGAGCAATCACATTGTGGTGTGGTTGTTGTAACATATTTTGAACACCTTAAACCGTAATCACTGGCTTTAAGCAAGAAGGTGCATTAGGTGCCCCCCACACAACCATCTTAGGAGTAGTGCTACCAAGTCTATTAATAAGTATTGAATTAACATTGTTTCCCTCTTGATGACACCCAACATCCATCCCTAAAGTATTTAATGTGAGAGATGTTTTCTCATCCACTAATGCTACATCTTGGCTAGGGAGAGCAATGGGATGAGAGTAAGGTACATAATCATCATCATACTCTATGGTAGAAAAAGGCATTTCACTCTCATCTTTCGCATGAGTGTTCCTAGAGACAAATTTGGTTAAATCTTCTAATATCAAAGGATGTTCACTCATGAGACTTAGGAATTTGTCAAAATCAAGATCTTTGATAAATGCATGCATACATACCATAGAAAAATGACATGAAAGTGTCATTGCATTGTTTTTAATGTAAACTCAAATTTTAAAATCTTTTCAAATTTGATGCAAAAGACAAGTGCAAAAGAATGTATGAAAATGACTTCAAATGCTTGCTTTTTTTGGTACTTTCTCAATGTAAATGAATGAAACAAAAGGGTGTTGTAAGTATTTTGATTAGGGGCAGAAAATTATATGTCTGATATCAGTCCAAAACAGCAATAAGATCCTTCACAACACACTCTTGATCTGAATCTAAGATAATGCCAAGTCAAAATATAGTGAAAATATGTCAAAATAGGCACTTTTTTTTACCAAATCTTGATGAAAAGGAGCATGACAAAGGGTACTGTGAGAAAAATAATGATGGACAGTGAATTATCAATAATAACAGCCACTTAATGATAATATATCCATCACAACACATTTTTAGTGCCACTTAAGGTCAAACCCTAGTGAAAATATAGCAAAAATAGGCTATTTTTCACAGTTTTTCAACTCCAAGACCTAGAAAAAGGGGTGTTGTAATGACTTTTAGGAGGTGAGAAAAATAAAATCAATGATATCAATCACCTCAATCCATAAAATTGATCACAACACACTTGGAGTGCAAACTAGGCCAAGCCCTAGGGCAAAAATAGTCAAAATGTGTAGTTTTTTGCCAAATTTTCAATACAAGTGCTAGTTAAAAGGGTGTTGTGAAGATTTATAGGAGGGAAAAAAAATTATTACCCTGATAACATCCACTTAATGCAAAAATACCCTTCACAACATGCATATGGAGCAAGTTTAGAGAGTCGATAAGGCCAAATTTAATGAAAATCAGTGTTTTTGAAGCCCTAGGTTTTAGATCTTGGGACAAAATGCTATGTGAATATTTTTAAGTCTGATTTATGATGGAAATTAATTACACTCAAATCTAAAAATGATTTTCAATCTCTAATATGCAAAATGCCAATGCAAATCTAATGAAAATGCATGAAAATTGCTAGTTTTTGTTGAAAATTTCTATGCAAAAATACAAATATTTTAAATCTAAATGCAAATTTACACCAAAATAAAAGACTACAGAAAAATTATAATTTTAATGAGCCTATAAAATCAGTATAAAAATCTGAAAGAATATTTTGCCTACTAACCCTAGATTTTGGAATTACTAGGTTTAATGAAAATTGTCAAAATTTCTACAAAAGCCTAGCAAATTAATGATGAAAATGCAATGCAAATTATTGAATTTTTATGTTTTTATGTATTTTATATCAGATCTGATGCAAAATTCATGAATTAGGAAAATTTAGAAAGAATTGATGCAATTTAGTAAGCCAAACAATGCAATTTTTTTGAATTTTTCAAAATTTTCAAATTTTTTTAAATTTTTCTCAATGCAATAAAGTGAAAGACTATATGAATGAATGAAATCAATTTAAATATGAATAAACATACTCAAAAAGTTGCAATTTAAGTCCAAAAACACAGGTTCACCAAAATTTTTAGGGTAAATTTTGATTCATTTAATGTTTAGTGTCTTAGATGTTTGAATCCTCCTTTCACCCTATACATTCAAGGATCTAGGCTCGAGTGGCAATTCACTATCATACCCTAGATCATTGTGAGATGTAGGAAAGCTTGGATTAGGGAATTTAATTATTAATTTTCCTTCTCTTATGCTCAATTAACCATTAAAACCCTAATTTTGCAAATACAACTGTAAACGGAAGAATAACAGAAAAAGCTCTTACAGATGGAAGTAAAATATCAAATCACAAAGTACCTATTTTTGGGGTTATGAGGTGGAACGGTGGGGGACACTAGATCGGGTACCCAAGTCTAAGGTACCAATTTTTTTACGGGATCCTGACCTCCTTCCGACACTGATCTGCACTGTAACTTCTGTTTCTAGAAATTTAATTCTAGAGGACACAGGAGCGAGCGCCCAAGTCCTGGAAATGCTCCGATGTCTTGCTTCTCTTCAGATCCTGAATCTTTGATGTCTGTTGATCCTTCTTGCAACTTCACTTTTCCCAAATGTGACATCTGTAACCTGCAATCACAAGACTTTGGGAGGGGGTTGTGGTGTTTAGAGGCTTGCCTTAGTCAAGCCCCGGAGGACACTTAAGTCTCTGAACACTATTGTCAGCTAGAGTGTGCATGCCCTTGTGAGGCAGAGGTAAAAACTAAAGGAAATGATGATGAAAACACAATTTAATGTCACCTTGTAGTGAAGATATCATGGGAGGAAGATGCTCTTCATTCCATGATGAAATGGATGCTCAAATCTACAAACACAAACACATAAACCACACAAATCTGATCTTACAACACAATGAAAGCCTTGAATCACCTTGAGAACACAATAGCTTGCTAGTAAGCATCTAGTTTACAAATGAATGCCTAAACATGCTTTTATATCAACTACAAATACTCCCACCAAGATTTTTGTAATTCAAACTTACCATGTCGGCATAGGACCCAAATAATGGTCACAAGCTGACAGACAAAAATTGGGACTACCCCAAAATAGGGCAGGACTAGGGCATGGGCACCCAACTCCCCCCCTATTTTGGGAAGGGTAAGGCTCAAGGGGTACTCCGAGGTCCCATTTGTCATGTTACCTAGGGCTCATTCCATCGGGATGCCAAATTATGAAGTAAGATGTCCTAAATGCATGCAAAAGATCCAGGAGCTAAACTTTATGAGGGAAAAGCCCCCAAGGGGACATTTTTTGACGTTACAGGAAGTATATGGATGAATTTGGACAAAATGATTATGGATGATGGTCAAAGGTGAATTTGGATTTTGATGGATTTTAACAAGGTGACCACATATTATGATTGGGAAAGACTCAAGGATTCCAGGACAATTTACCAGACATGTGTGAGATTTAGTCTTCAAATGGCATCAATTTTTGGTGATAAGGCATCAAAATAGAGTGAAATGGCACTGGAAATCAGAAAGATAGTGCCAAAATAGTGAATTATGGTATCAAAGAAAATGGTACCATAGGGGAATTTGAAGACACCTAATAGAGAGGTTATAGCACCAAAATGAGACAGTGTCTTGGATTTTATCTAGGTTTTTGGCAATTTTGGCAAATTTTGAATTTTTGGACTCAAACTTTTGGATTTTGAAGGTCAAATGTTTGATTTGGGAGGCTCAAATGTTCAATGGTTTGATTTTTTTAATGGTTCAAGTGGTTTTGGATAATGTTGATGAGGTTTCTTGGAAATTAGGCAAACAATCAAACAAGAGAACACAATGGCCAAATGTTTGGTAGACAATATGGCCAAATTTCCATAGGTCAATGGCCAATGGCAACTTGTTCATAGGTCAATTGACCAGATTGCATATACTAAGCATTTACGTAGACGAAATGTTGAATTTGCATAGATGAAGATTCCATTGGAAATTTCAAGGGAACCATATGGTGAGTAATCTTGGGGGCATTATACCCTTGCATTGAACAAGACACCAACAAGTCAATAGGGTAGGCTTCTAACTTAAGGTGTCTAGTGGAAATTTGAGGACTTGACGCTTCGTCATGTGGTAGTGACTCACTTAAGAGACTATCCTAGACACTTACATCAATCCTTTTGCAAGGAAAGAATGGGGTTGACGTATCACATACACAAGTGTACGGATATTGGGGAACTATCAAAATAAGAATACTTTGCCAAGAAGTCTTTGACTTTCGCGTAAACCATTTATATAGCATATCAAATTGAAAGCACCACTTAGAGTCATCCCTTGGGGTGAGTACCTATTTTCCCACCAAGGTAGGCCCTCCTAATGTAACGTCAAAAAATGTCCCCTTGGGGGCTTTTCCCTCATAAGGTTTAGCTCCCAGGTCTTTTGCATGCATTTAGGACATCTTACTTCATAATTTGGCATCCCGATGGAATGAGCCCTAGGTAACATGATGAATGGGACCTAGGAGGATCCCTTGAACTGTACCCTGCCCAAAATAGGGGGAGGACTTGGGCGCCTGTGCCCTAGTCCTGCCTTATTTTAGGGAAGCCCCAATTTTTGGGTGTCAGTTTATGACCGTTATTTGGGTCCTTTGCTGACATAATAAGTTTAAATTATGAAAATCTTGGCGGGAGTGTTTGTAGTTACATATAAAAGCATGTTTAGGCATTCATTTGTAAACTAGATGGAAATTGTGATGTTCAAGTGTTCTCAAGGTGATTCAAGGCTTTCATTGTGTTGCAAGAGCAGATTTGTGTGGTTTATGTGTTTGTGTTTGTAGATTTGAGCATCCATTTCATCATGGAATGAAGAGAATCTTCCTCCCATGATATCTTCACTATAAGGTGACATTATATTGTGTTTTCATCATCAATTCCTTTGGTTTTTGCCTCTACCTCACAAGGGCACACACTCTCTATCTGACAACAGTGTTTAGAGACTTAAGTGTCCTCTGGGGCTTGACTAAGGCAAGCCTCTAAACACCACAACCCCCTCCCAAAGTCTTGTGATTGCAGGTTACAGGTGTCGTATTTGGGAAAGGTGAAGTTGCAAGAAGGATTAGCAGACATTCTAGATTCAAAGAAAAGTAGGACACTAGAGCATTTCTAGGAGTTAGGCACTCACTCTAGTGTCCTCCACAGCTGAATTTCAAGAAACATGAGTTAGAGTGCTGATTAGTGTCAGAAGGAGGTCCAGATCCCACAACGAAACTGGCACCTTGGACTTAGGCACCCGCTCTAGTGTCCTTGACTGTTCCACCTCAAAACCTCAATAACAGGTACTCTATGATTTAATATTTTACTTCTGTCTGTAAGATCTTTTTCTGTTATTCATTAGTTTATTGTTGTATTTGCATAATTAGGGTTGTAATGGTCAATTGAGCATAAGAGAAGAGAAATTGATACTTAAATTCCCTAATCCAAGCTTCCCTACATCTCACAGCGATCTAGGGTATGATAGTGAATTGGCACTTGACCCTAGATCCTTGAATGTATAGGGTGAAAGGATGATTCAAACATTTAAGACACTAAACATTAAACGAATCAAATTTTACCCTAAACACTCCCATCTTGACCTTAGATAAAAAAAATCATTTTGACTATCAGACCCTTCATCTCATATCATTAATCAATCACCACGTCTAACCACAATCCATCTTTTTCATCTCCACACAATCCAACCTAATCCTACATTTTGATTTTCACCATTGGACCTTTAATTCATCCATTCCAAAATTCATTTTGAATCCAACATTTACCCCACCCTATCCTATCCATCTTATCCAAAACCACAATCATCCAAAATCCAAAATCATCCAAAAATCCAAACATCAATCAACACCTAAAAACATACCTCAAATCAACTTTTGTGCAAGAATTAAATCTAGATCTTACTGTCCTATCCCATTTTGCTTGTTGGTCATTAGTCTACCTTCAAGTAAAATTATCCTCCTCCTTTTTGCCTAAGGTCATAAGTCTACCTTAAGTAAAGAGGGACATCCTTTTTATAATCCAAAGATCTAGATTTCATCAAGCTCACGTTTGATTTGAACATCCTTTCCAAACATCATCAAAATTTATCCAACATCTTTAGACATCCAAACATCCAAGTCATTTAGGGTTTCCCCTAGTGGATTATCATCCAAAAAAAACCATTTATCCAAATCATCTAAGGTCTTCCTTGGTTGATTATCATCTAAACCATCTTAAGACTACCTTAGTCACATCATCATCCCTTTCAAATTCATCCTAAGATCATTCTTCACCTACATCCTAAAACCATTTCATCCATCCTCTATTTTATCCCACCCCTTTTTGGTTCAAAGTTTTTGAGAATCAATTCACCCATTATCTTTGAGGTCTTAACCTCTAAGGTTTTTCATCCATCCCCATATCCTTATCATTAATCATCCTTAGGTTTGCAACTTTTGAGATTTATTCTCTAAAGCTAAAAACCTATACCAAACCATATCATATCCATATCATTTTCATCCTTAGGTTTAGAATATTGAGATTTTATTCTCTTGAGGCTAAATCTTTATTCCCTTTCACCAAATTTTCACCATCACCTATCCTTGGGTCCAATACTTGGAAATCTATTCTCTAAGGTCTCAATCTTCATCCATCCAACCAAATCCACACCCAAATCCATTGTATGCCCTTGACAAGGTCACAAGCTAGGAATAATAGGGAGATGGAACCTTTTAGAGTCAATTTTGTCATGGGGATGCCTCAAACTGACCAAAACAATGTCCCCATGGTCCAACAACTACCAATATTTGATGCTAATGCTATGGTAAATCATTTTCCACCTGCCCAAACAACCAACACCAACAATGTGGATCAAGATGTCCTAGATTTCACACAAGATGTCGATTCCATGGACATACTTGAGAGAGTCTTAAAATTGGATCCCAATAGATACCTTGAATTCCTCCTTCAAAATGGTGCCACTATACCTAATTTCACCACATCATCACAACCATCCACATCCCATAATATCCCTTACACATCCCAAACTTCCAATATCACTACATCAATTACAACAAATGTCTCAACCATGTCGACATCCACCATCACTACATCTACACTGCAAATCACTCTTAATATTCCCAACAACACCACGCATGCAAGTACTTCCACAAGTGCACCCCAACTTGATGCTAACACCATAGTTTTCATGATGTAATTATTCTCCCAACCACCTTACAACACATCCAACATACCTAATAACAACCCATGTAATAATCCCTTGTCCAATTTCATGTATGTACAAAATCTAATCTCCCAAGCACCTATTACATCATCCGTCCAAACCTCAAAAACAAATCCCAATCAAAACCAAAAAATTCTGCAACATGTTCTACAACAACTCCTCGCCTACCAACAACACCTCTCCCATCAAAACCAAATCTCGTAAAACCAAAATCCACCCCAAAATCAACTTCCACCTTTCCTCTAACGATTAATCCAAAACCAACAAAACTATGTTCCACAACCTCCACCTACCCAAGATTTACCTAGCATCATGCAACCGTTGATCCAAAAGGTTGATGACATACAACATGGAAACAAAAGAAAGCAATATTCTTTCAAGGATATTCGCCCATATCAGTTAGATAGAACATTTCACATGCCTCCCTTTCCTAAAAATTTCAAAACACCAAAGTTTGACAAATACAAAGGAAAGGGAGACCCTAGGGAATACCTTAGGGAGTTTTACATAGCTTGCCTAGAAGTCTCATATGATGATACCTATTTGATGAGACTATTTCCTAGAAGCCTTGGTGGACAAGCTACTGAATGGTTTGCTCATCTTCCCCCAATATTAAGACATTCCATGATCTTACAGAGAAATTTGTGAACCATTTATCCTATAACTTTGAGCACAAAATATCCATGATGGACCTTTGAAACACAAAACAAAAGAGTGGGGAATCCTTCACCACCTTTTTGCAAAGGTGGGGAGGCTTAGCAAGCAAACTCCCTTGGCCAATCCTTGAAAAGCAATTAGTCACTATGTTTGTGACTAATCTAAACCAAGAAATGGGGTTCCATTTGCAAATCCAATGTGCATCAACCTTTGAGGAGGTTATGGACAAAGGAACAACCATTGAAAGAGCCCCTGTTGCTAAAGGCTCTATAAAAATTTACAACAATGACAAGACCAACAACAACAACAAAGTCAACAACAATCACCAACACTTCCCATATGAATAACAACACACAATTCAGTGACAAACCTCATTTTTGGGGTAAAAACAAGAATACCCTTAATGAAGGTGTCACCAATGTGAAGGCTGTCCAAAATGTACAAAATCCCATCCCACCAAGTACATCCACAAATAATGATGTCAATGTTCCTAGGGGACCATCAAGACAAAACAACAACCCTAAGAGGAAGTTCACACCTCTAGGGGAACCCATTGAAATGTCTTGAATAACCTTGTGAAGGTGGACTTAATCACATTACCTCCTATTCGACCTTACGAGGAAAATCAATTTAAACCCTCTTGGTTTGATGAAAATGCTTATTGTGAATATCATCATGTGAAAGGGCATACAACATCTAACTGCATGAGGTTGAAACATTGTATACAAGACCTTATAGATAGGGGTGACATAAACATCAATGAACCTTCAAGATAATCAACTAATTCTAACTTAGGAGCATATAAGGATCCCCTTCCCAACCATAACAAAGGTAAAGCCTCATCATCCAACCAAACATATAATGTTGTGCCACCTCCCTCTTCTTTTGACTCTGTTATGGGACAAATAGAAGAATACTCCAACCATATCAACACCATCACTATTAGACCAAAAACACCCAATTGCACCGTTACTACTCGTCGTGGCCGCGTCTCCATCCACGGAGCCCCTACCAACTATCAACCCTCTACATCTACACCTACCAATCCACCATCCACTCACAAGTACAACCTCTTAGATCACCTCGAAAAAACCCCCGCCCAAATATCCATACTCAAATTGCTATGCACATCTCCCCTCCATAAGGAAGTCCTTGACAAAGCCTTAATGGAAACCCAAGTCCCTACCAATTTGAATGTTGACCAATTCCAAGTCATGGTAGGCCACATCACCTCACCTCATCTCCTCACATTTTCATAAAAATATCTACCTACATCCAATACCGCTCATAACGAAGCCTTACACATTGAAGTCCAAATCCATAAGCATACCATTAAATGAGTCTTAATAGATGGTGGCTCTAGCCTAAATCTTTGCACTCTAAAATTATTAAAACATTTGGGATACTCCGATGTGGTTTTGGATTCTAGTGAATTTATAACCATCAAATGATATGATGACATGGAAAGATTATCCGAAGGCACCATCAAGCTTCCCATTCAAGTGGGACAAAGGATCTTGGAAACCAAATGTCAAGTACTTGATCTTTACCTCCCATATAATATTCTTCTCGGATGACCATGGATTCATGCCATGGAATCCATCCCATCCACCTTCCATCAATGCTTGAAATTCCTTCACAATGACATAGAAATTACCATCCATGCCAACCCTCGTCCTTTCCAATATTATAGCTTCTTGGAAGGACACGATTGCACTTTCTTCCCTTACAACAATGCCACAAAAGCATCCACCTCACATGCCAATCCTACACCATCCACTTCATACATTGATCCTTCCAACATCACAACCACATCACAAACATCCACACCTCCCGATGTCAAGATCAAGATACAAAACATGGGATGTGGTGAATATAACCTACATGGTACATTTTGTGTGGGAATATTGCCATCTCTTAAGATATTTGGTGCTCCTAAGGAAAAGCAAGTTTCTATAGTGGTCATCAAGTGCAAATCATTGCCTACCTTTGAGAAAAAGCACCTCCTTGAATAAGACATTCTCAAAGACATATCCTCTTGGTTATATAAAGAAGAAGAAAATCAAGAAGCTCCTAATCTCCCAACCGAGATCTATGGAAAGGGTCTCAAAATTGTAAAATATATCAGCTACAAAGGACAAGGTGGTATGGGCCTTCATGAACAAGGAATTCTTAAACCCATCCAAGCAACAAGGAATATGTACCTCTGTGGGTTAGGGTATGGAAAACAAGAGTCTACCCCCATTGATGTTGAGTGTATCTTAAGTGAGGTTCCTAAGGTCTTCCCTGTGATAGACAACATCAATAAAGAGGACCATCAAGACTCTTTCAATGATTTCACCGAGCTCTTCGAATCATCCATATACACCATCTACACCTTAACCACCATGCCATCCATATATAATGACTTACCTCTTGTTTACCCCCAACTCATAGATTGGAACCAATAAGGACCTCATGTCCTTGATGTCGTACAAAATGACAAAGCAATAGATGAAATGATGGGGGTTAGAGATCACTTTCCCCTTGGAGATCATAGGGTTAGTTACATCATGGAACTAAACACATTTGCATACTTCAGGGAGACAACCCAAACTCTTAGTCACAAAAAAATTAATATAAAAATAACATCCCCTAGTGAAACCACTTTGTAGCACTTTTGGATAAAGAAAAAATCAAAATAAAGGATGTATCACCTAGTGAAAACCTCCACGAGGCACTAGGAGATGAGAGAATGGACCTCCCTGAAGTATTAGAGCTATATCAAGAAAGATCACCAATCCTAGTTGAAGCATCACATGAGATGAATCTTGGAACAGAAGAGACACCCAAGATCACATTCGAAGCAGAATCCCTTACAACAAAAGAATAAGAGGCTTTCTTAGCTTTCTTCAAATAGGGGAGTCATAACTTAGCATGGACATATGCCGACATGTTAGGGTTAGATCATGCTCTAGTTGTACATCACCTTGTAGTACATCCTGATGCAAAGCCAATAAAGTAGAAGCTAAGGAAAATGAATCCTCAAGTGGCACTCCTCGTCAAAGCAGAACTCAAGAAACTTTTAGATGTGGGATTCATTCACACTATAGAGTACCCTAAATGGGTATCTAACATTGTATCGGTAGAAAAAGTCACTAGGTACATCTGTTGCTACATAGATTTTAGAGACATCAATAAGGCTTTCCCTAAGGATGACTTTCTGCTACCTAACATAGACATCATTGCGGATCTCACTGCAGGACATGAGATGTTAGCCTTGATGGATGGATTTTATGGATACAACCAAATAAAGATAGCCAAAGAGGAAAAACATAAGACCTCCTTTATATGTCCATGGGGAATATACTTTTAGGTTGTGATGCCTTTTGGGATGAAGAATGCAGGAGCTACCTATCAGAGGGCTATGACAGTCATCTTCCATGACCTTTTCCACAGCATAATGGAAGATTATGTAGATGATTTACTAGGAAAGTTCAAGACTAGAGAAGATCACTTGAATGTGTTGACTAAAATATTTGATAGACTAGAGCAATACAATGTGCAACTAAATCCCAAGAAGTGTGTCTTTGGGGTCACCTCAAAAAAAATCCTAGGATACATTGCGTCAAGAAGAGGAATCAAAGTCAACCCCACTAAAGTCAAGGCAATAGTAGAGATTCCTCCACCTTAGACACTTAAACAACTTTGAAGCCTACAAGGGAAACTTTAGTCCATCCATCGCTTCATAGCACAGATTCCAGACAAGTGTCAACCATTTCAACATCTTCTCTAAAAAATATAGCTTTTGTATGGGATAATCAGTGTCAGAACACCTTTGAATAGCTAAAGGGATATCTTGGCAATCCACCCATTCTTATTCCACCAAAAAAAGGACAATATATCAACAACAAAAATAGCAATAGGGGCCTTGCTAGCACACAACGATGAATAGGAAAAAGAAAGAGTTATATACTATATCAGCCACACGTTGGTGACTTATGAGCTGAATTACACTTCTATTGAATGAGCATGTCTTGTCATTGTCTTCACTTCCCAAAAGTTAAGACACTACATGCTCAACCACAAGACAAAGTTCATTGCCAAGATTGATCTGCTCAAATATCTACTAACTAGAGAAGCTCTCACAAGATGGATGGCTAAGTGGGTTATGATCCTAAGTGAGTTTGACATCGAGTACATAGAAAGAAAAGTTATTAAAGGACAAGTGATCACTGATCAATTGGCTGATGCATCAATCCCAACAGAACAACCACTGTTTGCAAAATTTCTAGATGAGTCCATATTAACAATAGCACCAACAATCAATATATGGAAAATGTATTTTGATGGAGCCTATACACATCATGGCTTAGGGGAAGGCATCTTGTTTGTCACCCCGCAAGGAGACACTATTCCTAAATCCTACAAAATTGCATTTCCATGCACAAATAATGTAGTAGAGTATGAGGCCCTCATCACAGGACTTCCCATGGCCATTTAGTGGAAAATTGAGAAGTTGACAATTTATGGAGACTCCTAGTTAGTCATCAGATAGGTTAACAATGAGTATAAGACAAAAGATGACAAACTCCTGCCCTACAAAAGAATGGTAGATGATTTCAAAGATTATTTCCATGATATCCATTTTGAGAAAATCCTAAGGTTAAACAACAAAGTAGCAGATGCTATGGCCACTATAGGATCCTTGGTTGACATGAAAAAGGACAGCAAAAAGTGTGATTTCCTCATCAAAGAGCTTCCAATACTAGCTTACGACATACCACAATCTGAGCTAGTGTGCAACATTATTGGTCCCTTATCACCTTGGTATCAAGAGACCTACATGTACCTTCATGATAAAATCATCCCTCCAAACCTATTATCTGCACAACGCAAAAGCTTCATCTGCCGAGCTTCCTATTTTTCCCTCATAGGAGATACCCTCTATTGAAGAAGTCTTGAAGGTACTCTTTTATGATGTCTCAACTCTAGGGAAGCCGAAGTGGCCTTACAAGAGGTACATGAAGGCATTTGTGGGGCACACTCTAGTGGACCTACCTTAGCAAAGAAGATCCTCAAAATAGGGTACTATTGGCCAACCATGGAACGAGATGCTTACCGCTTTGTGAAGAAATGTCTACCATGTTAGTAACACAGTGACCTCATCCATGCACCTTCATAGGAGCTATAGCTGATAACAACACCTTGGCCCTTTTCATAGTGGGGACTTGACCTCGTAGGCAAAATTCACCCACCGTCATCTAATGGCCACAAGTTCATCATCACCACTACTGAATACTTCACCAAGTGGGTCAAAGCTATTCCACTCACTTTTACCACTGGCATCCAAATGACTAAATTCATCCTCCATTACATAGTATGCCACTACAATGTTCCCCATTCCATCATCACAGATAATAGGAAACCATTTAGAAACCAAGAAGTCTACACCTTGTGTGAGAAATTCCACATCCAACATCACTTTTCCATACCATATTACCCCCAAGGTAATGGTCAAGCTGAGGCTTCTAACAAAACCATCTTATGCATCCTAAAAAAGATGGTTAATGAAGCTGGCCATGACTGGCACCTCCAGCTCAACCCCAGCCTATGGGCCTACTATACAAGCATTCACACGCCCACAGAAGCCACACCATACTCATTAGTAATTGGTTTTGAACTCATTTTGCCTATTGAGGTCAAGCTCCCTTCACTCAAGATTTCATTGTAGAATATAATCATTGAGGAAAAGTACCGATTTGCATGACAGAATGAGCTAGAGTTACTGGATGAGAAATCATTGGATGCTTTCAATCACCTTCAAGCCTATCAAAACCGCCTACACAGGAGCTACAACAAAAAGATCAAGAACTGCAAGTTCGAGATAGGCAACCTTGTCCTTATGGAGAATCATAGAAACCTACAAGAGTGTCATAAGAAAGGAAAGTTCAAGCCTAATTGGTTGGGACCATTGTCATCACAGCTAGCTATGGATCAGGAGAATATCATCTTGCAACACCTAAGGGGCAGCCTCTAGATGAGCCCATGAACATCATGCACCTGAAAAAGTTCTATACATAACCCATTGAGTATCCCAAATTAAAAAAATACAAAAAAAAATTAGAAAATCAGAAAAAATCTAAAAAAGTCAAAAAATTAAAAAAAACCCAAGTGCAATAAAACCATCCAATGGTGAAAATCACTTCGGTGACGCCTTGGATAAGTACCATGGTGAAAACCTATCTTAGGTACCATGTGTAGTGGTTGGTTCTACCATCTAATAAGCCCTCTCATCCATCATAACATTCCACATCACATGCATCCCATGGCTTGGAATTCTAAAACATCAAATCACCCACCCTACATTATCCCACCCAAAACCAATTCATGAAATTAATATCCTTGTATGCTCTCCCTCTACAGTTCAAAACTTTAAAAATTCCAAAAATAATAAAAATTCCAAAAAAAAATAGTCACAAAATTACAAAAATCCAAAAACAATCCCACTCAACACATCATCTCTCACCATCATCACATCTATCTTGAACTATTCCCACATCATCAAGTCAAACCAGAACTACATATTCATCTCACCCACATCTTAAAATACCTTGATCGTGTGGACACATGGTATGTAGGTAGTCTGGAATACAAAGGAAGTATCCAGTACTCAGGTATTTAAGATGCACCCATCCAACCTAATGTATGGTCCCTATCTTTTGAGCTTACTAAGTTCACCAAATAATACACATGCTAAGCATAATGTCAAAACATCACATCCTATGCAAAAATCATCAATCAACAAACCCACTATCACATATGGCCTTACTATCCTTTTGCCCACCTTTCAAAATTTATCCAACAACATCCAACCAATTATTTCCCTAATGGATATATCATTCCTACAATAGGTAGAATCCATCATCTTATCAACACTTATCTTGGCAAGAGGTACAATGGTTGTTTGTATGGTTCGTTGGTCTTTTTGATTGTTGATTTTTATTTTTTTTCTTGTTCTAAGGAATTCAAAAGCTACCTTAATCTCACTATATCATGGTACGTGGTGGAAAACACCTAGAATTAACATGGTCATTGTTTTGTATGTCATACTTGTGGGTTGATTTCATTACTCCAAGAATGGTATTCATATCTTGATGATGTAGGGTCAATTCTAGCATATTCTTTCCCATTTGCATATAAGGTTCATCACACCTTCTATGTACTAAAGGAACTTATGCTATGAGTCCCCTTCCCCCATCTAGGCAAGGTTATACTACCTTGGCATGCATGAAGTCAACCTATTGTTTGTGAGTCTAGTCCATGCAAAGACAAATATATATCATCACCTTGGTCCTTTCATACCTTGGTGAGAAATATCCTATTTTGCTATAATAAATCTAGAAATGCTCTCAATAATATCAAAGCAAGTACTTTACCTAGCTTACCCATCCCCCTTTCTATCATTAACCATCCAACACACTATTTGGACTTAGCATTTAAAAATCATTCAACCCCCCCATCTAACATATTCCCCCCCACAATCAATCACCCCAACCAATTCACTCTACATACTTCACCCATTCCAACAAAACCCCTCTAATAATGTGGTGTCTAAAGTGACCTAGCATCCCTAAACCCATCCCAACCATCCCTAAACCTATCCCAACCATCCCTAAACCTAACCCAACCACCTACCCACATCACCCGAGGTTTTAAGAACATCACATGTATCATGACATCCAACTATAACATCAACCCATCCCATTATCCATTACCATTTCATTAATCATTTCATCATTTGTCCATTTGCATTATCATAATCCCTTACCATTTTAACATTACATTTATCCATTATCATTTTATTAATCATTTCATCATTTATCCATTTCATTCATCATTTACCATAAACATTTATCCATTACCATTTTATCATTTATCCATTATCATTTGACATTTCCATTTTAGCCATTTATTCATCCATTATCCACATCATAATTCATTTATCCATCACATACATAATCATTGCATTATCCATTACATATCCATTTCATTTTTCATCACACATAATATATGTTTATTACTCTAAGCATATATTCCACATCATAATTCATTTATCCATCACATACATAATCATTACATATCCATTTCATTTTTCATCACACATAATATATGTTTATTAATTTGAGCATATATTCCACATCATAATTCATTTATCCATCACATGCATAATCATTACATATGCATTGCATTTTTCATCACACATAATATATGTTTATTAATCTGAACATATTTCCCATCCATATCATCACATACAGAAACAGAAAATGCATCCATAATAAAATTGTAAGGAAAGCACAGGTGCGGAATAAAGCTTCCCTAATGATAATTCCAAGGGGATAATGCAGACAAGTAGCTTTCAATTCAAAATACCACAGATGAATACACCAAAAAAACAAAATAAACAAATTAGACAACATAGAATGACACAAGTTTTACGTGGGAAAACCCTTTCGGGTAAAAAACCCACCACCACAATAGAAGCTATCTTTATTATAGCAAATTGAAAGATTACAATAAAGATTCCCAACTTTAATGTTTAGGTATCGATTCTTTTTACAATTGTACAAAGCCGTTTATATCATCTGCACATTCTATAGAAATAAACAGTACAAATTGAATCATTTCATCATCAAACAACAATGCCAGTAGATCAGTTTTATATCTCCAGCCGCAAGAGCAAAGACCATTACTCGACTGTTGCCCTAACTAATCGATCTAACTTCCTCATCACCACTGTTGTTCAACAGTTGTAACTGTTCACATTCCCGTGAGATGTTTAATCCCACATGCATGTCACAGACTGCTCTATAGTTTATATTGCCAAACATTCGGTCATACTATCGTCGGCAATTTTGTTGCTGACGATGCCAAACCAAAGACCCATCGGCCTAACCTACTCCATCGGTGATCACATTGCTTCCTTCACTGATAATATACAGTCTCTGCAATCCCCAAGTTCACCACCCTTCATCGGACAGACCTTTGCCATCAGTTCAAACGCTTTCCATTGTTTTGATGAACAATCTCTCGCCGACCTCTGTAGAAGCTACAACCATCAGTTAGAAAGTGAGCGTCGGACAAACTTAACAAAGCCTGGCTGAAAACAACTCTTACACCGATGCCAAACTCCTATCAGAGTAACACATAACTGTCGGGGCATGTAGCTTAGGTTCAACTGATAACAAAATTCACACCGATAGATGTAAGACATTGATGAGACTTCACACATTGGACAATGTCTTCAAAATCTCACTGATATAGTAAGTCATAGCGATGGTCACCAGCATCAGTAAGAAATAGGTCATCGATAGAGATAAATAAAGACTCACCAATAGAGCTCCATCACAGCGATGAACCTTGAACCTGTTGAACCTTGAACCCATTGAACTCTCGAATGGTTTAATGAACCATTGAACCCAACACTTGAATAGTTCATCGAACCATTGAACCCAATGAACTCATGAAAGGTTCAACGAAGAACAACTATGAAACATGAGGTTCAAGAAGTAAAATTGAGACGCAAGTTCTCTTCAAAAATAACATCCATACATCTATATATCCATCTACATCATCATAATCCATAATATCCATATAATCATAAGTCCATCCACAATGCATAAATCCATAAACATCATAATCCATAACATCCATATCATGCATCTACACCATCATAGGAAATCCATAAATCATAAACACATCCATCACAACATAAATCCATAAATCATAAATATTCATAATGCATAAATCATCATATCATAAACAACATTATCATAAACCATCATATCATAAATATCCAAAAAGTACATTGCCAAAAAAAATACATCACTCAAAAATAATACAATGTCCTGATACACAAATGCCACAAGGGCCAAAATACATCAAGGTCTATAATATATCAACCCTGGGATGATGACGCCCTAGCAGAGATGGTAGGAGACCCAGGATGCTGCTGCTACTACTGAGGTGGCTATTGAGGTGGCTGTTGTGGAGGTGCCTATGGCTGCTGCACAGACTGGTGAGATCTTCTAGATCTCCTGGAACCTGACATCCTCGATCCACTCCTCTGACTATAACCTGGCACCTGTTGACCCTCATGAACCACTACACAGTAAGCACCATAATAATACTCAGCTCTCAAACACTGCTCTAATAGTTGATCCTGTAGCTGTTGGATACGCTACTGGGAGTCTGAGCAAATCTGACCAATACTAGTCCTGGCTACCATCCCCTACAGTCAGGTAACCTCTGCCTATAAAGCCCCCACCTATGCATCTGTAGCCTGATGTAGGGATCTCTTTGTGTCTCTCTCTGTGGTAACCCTAACTTCCTACAACTGCACCACCTATGTCTATAGCTGCCCTTTCTGCACCTCCAATGCACTAATATGTCCATCTCTATCTCCTCAACTCCCTCCATCTAGCAAAATAACTACTCCCTGTAACTAGGCAAGCTCCTGCATCTAATGTGTCACCAGGTCCTCCAAATTGGCCACTTGGGCCCATAGGGTCTCAGCATCCTCCTCCTCCTCAACTTGAGTATGTTGATGCACTATATGAGTACCTAGAGCAGGACCAAGCCCTGTCCCCAAACTCCCTGGCTCTGCAGCCCCAACCCCTGTGAATGGCCCCATCTAAGCTATAGGTACCTATTGTGCATGTGTCTGTGGTCTAACTTGATACTGAGGTGGTGCATGTGGCGGTGTCTGCCTAGGACCCTGCTGATATGGCGATGCTTGTGGAGGAGGCATCTATCCCTTCTATGCTTGCTACTATGGTGGTGCCTGAGGGGGTGCCTGCCTCTACCCCTGCTACCACGGTAGTGCCATATGTCCTACATGTGCCTACTGCTACTGTTACACCTGCTGTGGAACCTACCTAGCTACCCGCTACCATTGAGGACTCTACTGTCCCCAACCCCATCCTCTCCCCAAAACCTACTCTAATGTTGCCACAACCAACATCCCAATCGCATCACCCTCATCCACATCTACCTCCTCCAGCACCACCTCCTCCCAAACCTCATCTCCCTCCTCCCCCTCCTCGACTATCATGTCAAGCTCAGCCGCGGGATCAGTCAAGTGGATCGGCCTCCACACTGTGCACCATCGATCATAAGCAGGGGTGGTCCCTGCATTAACCACTGTGCTCCACCAATCCCACTATTGGGCCTGCAATCCTACAAAATCCTGAATTGCCACATGGGGTGCTATCTATGGTGGCCATCTGACATCTCGATGCATCCTCACAAAAATCACCATCGCTTGTGGCTAATCATGCTGCAAACCAAACTATCTTATCACCTATGAGGGGAGATACCTATCAATGGTATGATCCCCTCAGCCCATCAAATAACGCACTTGAAATGCATAGGGCAAATGAATATACTCATCTAGCTAGGCCTCCACTCCAATATATGGTCGCCAGACCACTGTAACCAAGTTGTCAAAAATGTGCCACCAATATCATAGCTTCCCAACATAGGAATACTGAATAGGGGCTCTGTACAAAAAGATGAATGCCTCAAACTATGTCTAAAATAGAGCTCCCTGTGGCCTTGTGATGCCCATATGCTCGAAGGCCCATATGTGAAGCAATGTCACCCCAGTAGACAAAGCCCCATCCAAGTGATACACAATAGTGTGCATCTCATAGTACAACTAGCCTAACATACATGGCCCCCATGCATACATCATCTCATGATGAACCATCTGCTCAATCTCCATTCCCCAGTCCACCGAGAAGCCCTGCACACATTGATCTAGCATCACCAGACCCTCAATCACCACACATATAAATAATGTAAAGTCATCCACTCCTCTCACAAAGTTTGAGCGTATATCATCTGTCATTGATCCTGTGTCAGAATTGGGTGACCTAGGGTAAAGGCCCTATCAAGGGTTGCCCATCCTCTGGAAATGTCATGGGTGGGCCACACTATGGCAATCAGCAACCTCAAAACCTGATACATGTCCTCCAAGGTGATGGTGATCTCACCTATGGGTAGGAGGAAGGAGCATGTCTCGCTCTATCATTGCTCCACTAGGGTCGTCATCATGGCCCTATTTTCCCATATGATGGGCATCTCAGACACTGTTTGTAGGCCCAATCTCCCTAACCTAGCTAATGTAGCCTGATTGAAACCATCTAACAGCCTCATAACTATGGGAACTTGTCACTCTCGCGAAGCCACAATATGCCCATCAATCTGCATCCACAAAATAATCATCAAAAACCTAATTTTTCTTCTAATCCATCGCCATAGTGCTATTCCCAGCCCCTATGGCACCAAAACAAACTTTGGTGTTAGTTTTAACCCATATGGTGCCATTCCAAAGGATGGCACCATTCCAGAGGATGGTGCCACCTTTTCTAGTTTTGGTGCCAATCCAGAGGATGGTGCCACCCTTTCCAGTTTTGGCACCAATCCAAAGGATGGTGCCACATCTCCCAATTTTGGCATTGATCTAGAGGATGGCACCACATATCACAAGTTTGGTGCCAAATGACAGTTTTGTGCCAAAATGCCTTGCAAACCCTTTAAACCCCTGGCACCAGTCCAAAGGATGGTGCCACAAACCCTAGGTTTGGTGCCATTCTAGACGATGGCACCAAAGCACTAGGAGATGGTACCAATCCTAAACCATTCAACCTAGGGCGCTAAACCAGATTTTGGCACCACAAATTTCATTTATGGCATTATTTTGCTGAAAAACCCTAGTTCAACATGCCATCAAACTAGACAATGGCACCACAAAAATCTAGAAAGGCACCAAACAATCCCAAAACCCCCCTTTACCAATGGTACCAATCCAGCCACGGATGGCACCAAACGAGTGCATTTTGGTGCCAGTCTACCTAATCTACCCTTTCCCATGCAATAAATGACCCAAAACCCTAAAATTAACAAAGTCAAGGATAGTCTATATACCCATGGCTCCACCACCAGTGATCTCAGGTAGGTACTGACTCGCTCGGATCGATGCTCGTGGTGTGGGAACAGTGGTTGTGCAACCATCCTCCTCTTCTCTCCTCTCATCCAATAGGCTTAATGTGTGCAAATGTGGCACTTTGGGCCCACATATTCTATTTATAGCATGCCATGTCACCCTCCAACACACTTTTCTCTCCCCAGGGTGCAAAACATTACCTTTTTCACCCATTTTTCTTCCTGTCAATCTATTTTCCATCCTCTATCCATTTTTCACTGTCATTTCCTCTTTTCGAGAGATCACCCAAAAAAAATCACCCAACCTCTTGAGGGGGCATCCTTCATCCATTTTATTCCTTCTCGGTAACTGGGGCAAATTATTTGACTTGACACCATATCCCTACTAGGTCACGATGCCACGTCAAAGAGGAGAAAATGTAGACACCTAAAAATGTCTTAACCGTTTAACTATCCTCTGACTTCACCCATATCACTAATTTCTCATCTGATTAATTAATTAAATTTTTATTTAATTAATTATCTCACCCAACACTTGAATTATTCACTTTTCCCTCATCAATTCATCCCTAAAATTGAATTAATTTAATTAATTCAATAGTCACACCTTACTAACATCATCTAATTAAATAAATAAATATGACAAATATTTATTTAGTTAATTTGTCCACTTCCATAAACCCGATTAATTAGATAAATTATGTTTATCTGATTAATCAAGCCTACTAATTAGCCTACCCCTAACCTAGTTGATTAAATACCTATTATTTAATTAGCTACCCTAGCCTACATGACCCCTAGACCTGGATTAATTAAATAAATCATTATTTAATTAATCCTAAATCTTGATTACCTCATCCACTAATTTTTTCCAGCCACATTAACTAAGTCAATCTCCTTGATTAACTTGGTCAAAGCATGATTAACACCTTCTCCCACACCCACAAACTAAAAATAAAAAAATATTCATAACCCTTCCAACTCACCTTTACCATTTTTGTGCAAAAACATCTTCCCCTTTTTTAGCCTACAAATGTAAGGCCCCAAAAATGTGCATGTGTCACATAACTTGCACAACCCCACATAAAATGAAATTTTAATTCCAACTCATCCCAAGGAAATTAATTTTAAATTCCCTCAGCCATCTCAATCACATAAAATGCTAAGTCCTCAAAATAAATAAAAGATTCATTTTTATTCTCGACCCTCCAAATTTGTTGATCAAATCCTAACCCTCCATCTCACAACCAATCTCATCCATTCATCTCAACAATGAATCTCCACCTTTGGATCAAAATCCCCTTCAATTTGCCTATAAATACAAGCCTCCACAAGCCATTTTGACATCCAATTTTTGAGTAATGTTATTATGCCCAAATTTCTCTTATCCTCTCCATCCTTAGCTAGGCTATGTGTTGATTTACATTAGTATTGAGAGCATTTCACATTTGAGAAGCATAGTCATGGGTGAAGCTAGAACTTGTGGGTGCTAAGCTCTTGACCTTATCAAGGAGTGGGAGATTCTTCAAGGTATATCTTGTGTTTTTATGCATTTGGTATTGTTATTTTACCTTGATCTTTTCTCTTGTCTTCATGACTATTGGTTTCTTTTTAAATTTATTAACGCACACTGATTCCCACCCCCTCTCAGTGTATTAGTGTTCTTTCAACACTTTGGCAAAGATAACAAAGGCATATAACAAAGGTAGCAACCATAAGATATATTTCATTTAAATCAAATTTTCACATATAACAAAGGCATCGATCAGAGTGTTATTAAGGTAGAAATTACTTTATGAAAGGGTGCCTACAAACTACTAGTCACCTCTCTTAGGAGAGAGTGCCACCTTTGAAGAAGATCGCCTCTCTTCATAGAGGCATAATACAGTATAAAAGGAAAATGAATATGTGTTAGAAAGGAGGCATATATCATTCATCAAGGAAGAAAGTAATAAGAAAGAAATATATATTTAGCAGAGATAAATCTGTAGGAATAGATCAGCAATGAGATATATATGCAATAATTAATAACGATAGAGAATTGTGTATTGCAACCATTCTATCATGCTATAATTCTATCAACCTCTCATTCTATTAATCTAGTAGTCCATCTTTCTATTATTCGATTATCATATCATTCTCTCATTCTATTCTTCTATCATTATATCATTCTATTCTATCAATCTATCATTCTATTATTCAATCATTCTATTATTATATCATTCTTTTATTCTATCCTTCTATTAATCTACTATTCTATCATTCTATAATTTATTATTGAATCAATTAAATCAACAAATATATGAGATATCAATTAGCAATCAAAGGAAGCTATCTTCATTGGAAGGAAATCATATAAGAATCAAGTAAAAAGAAATATATCAAGTATATGTATTGGCTATACAACAAGTGTTAACAACAAAGAATGATATATTACAATCCTTGAATTGAACTCAAAATCCTTCAAGAGGTACTTTTAACCCAATGAGCCATCACATTTGGAATGAATGTGAAATGCATATTAGGAGAAAAGTACCAACATTGGTCCCTTCATCAAGTAGGCCACCCCAAGTTGGATGGACAGGAGTTACTGCCACTTGTGGGCCAAGGGGTGGAATTATTCGTGATGGATGTACCACACCCTTGGGTTTGGTTGAGGAGGACAGGCTCCCGACGCTCTATATGCTTTCTCATAGAATTTCATTGTGGTTGACCATTGGGAATAACATGTGTATGCTTTGTGTATGGTGTGTATATTTTGTGCTTGTTTAATATATGTATTGAACTAAATATTGATTACGCCATGATGATTTGATCTCATTATTTATGTTATGAAGTATTGATCTCATTAATAATTATGTTATGATAGATGAACATAATATGAATGATAGATGAATTTTAATATGAATAATGCTATGAACTGATTATTATATAATTTATTGATCTTTAATATTTCTAATGTCCCTTTCCAGTGATTATCATTATATGCAGATAAAGAAAACAAGAATATCCTAAAAGGGGACATTACAAGTGGTATTAGAGCTTTGATCCTACCAGCGTAGGGATCAAAGATAGTTTATGCAATTAAGCCAAAGAGTTCAATGAGTTTAGGAAACAGAAAGGGAAGTATGAAGAAGATGATATTGAAATAGTACATTGGCAACACTTTCAGGAGCATATTTATAACAACATAGATGGTGCAGATTTAATTATCGAAATCAAATTCAGATTCTTGATTGCATCCTTCATCATCTACATTTCATTCAATTCTAAATACACTTTCTAATTTATTTCATCCTTCGTCTCTCACATACTCTCTCTTTAATAACATAGATCATTTTTCTCTTCTAATAATCCTATCTATCATAGATGTTCTTCACACTATCTTATCATCTTTCATTGATTATTCTACACTTCTACTTGTTTAATAATCAACTTCTTAATTAACATCACTAGATTCATCTTTCCAATCTTTCTTCAAGTCCTCTTCATCATTTAGACTTTCTATCAATATTGCTTCATATTGGAGTATTTTTCAATCTCCAATCTTGGATTCCAAATGCTCTCAATTTCTTTAACATTAAAAATGTTTTCTTCCTTCCTTTCTACATTCACTTACATAACTACATCTTCATTGATGAAAATTGAATCATCTCAATAGCATTGTTGTTATTCAAAACATCAAACAAATGCTTACCAATACATTCGTCTTTCATTAGTCCTTTCAAGCATTCTTTGGTCACAAATTCTCCTTCCATGGAATCACAATCATGTACTCCTTCGCTTTCGTAGAGCATGTTCGCAATAACATTCATTATATCTTCTTATTTATCCTCATGGGATTTGATCATGACTTCTTCTATCCTTCTCAACCTTGGGCTAAACTACACAATGACAAGTACAAGATAGTGGAAGAGACCATTCTATACAAAGACAAATCCCAGGATCAAAGATGAAAGAAAAATGAAATAAAATAATAAAGGGTATTTCTAGAAACTCTTTGGGACTAGTTATAGAAGATGAGAATCCTAAAAGTAGACCAGCAGATATAAAAATCATTTCAGAGAGAATAGTACATTCAAGGTCATGGATGTGTTTCATGCTTCAAATCTTCATCTTAATTTATGAGAATCTCACTTTCTTGCTTGGACTCGAAGGATATCTCTGTGCAAAAGTTAGGCCAACTTAATTGGTTCCTTGGAGTTATCATTGATACCAAAGAAGAAAGTGATCTTTAGATTAATGCTTCTTGTACTTTGGTATGCAAAATGTCTTTTGGCTTCTTCTACCTAAGATAAGAGAAAACTTGTTGTAAGTTAGGGACCTTACCAGTTACCAACTCTTGGTTTTGTTGTTGAGAGATATTGGGAAATACAAGTATATGAACTAGAAGAATATTGGACAGTACATTATCCTCATACTTTAGAGAATGTTATCAACCTTATGATCTTAAAGGACTATGTTGGTGGTTGGATGGAGACAAGTATATTAACAATAATTCTTCAAGGAGGTTAATTTAGGATCCTAATTACTTTAGGGGCATCCTATTTTGTGATTGCTTGAGGACAAGAAATCTTGGGCAGGGTGGACTAAAATGTCATGTTCTCAAATATAATGTTATTAGGGACATTATAGGCAAAAGCTTATTACTATCTATGGATGGATGCAAGGCAGTTTCAAAGGTTGTTGGTTGATGCTCCTTATTGGCCTTCCTTTAGAGAAGATTTAAATAATAAATCTCTTTGATTAATAAATAATAAGTATTAAAGATGGCTGACTTGTGTTATGAAAGATGGCCGACTCATACTATTAAAGTTGGCATCACTAAATATTTGTTATATAGGGCGATCTGCATATGGAATCATTGATGAAGATAAAAGAGAAATTGTAGACTAACTTCAAATTATCATATGTTGGCCAACTATAATTTATGGTTAATGAGAAGAGGTTGATCACCTTTGGCAAAGATAACAAAGGTATATAATAAAGGCAATGACCATAAGATATATTTCATTTAAATTGAAATTTCATATATAACAAAGGCAACAATCAGAGTGTTATTAAGGTAGAAATTACTATATGAAAGGGTGCCTACAAACTACTAGTTGCCTCTCTTGGGAGAGAGTGCCACCTTTGAAGAAGATCACCTCTCTTAATATAGAAATAATATGGTATAAAAGGAAAATGAATGTGTTAGAAAGGAGGCATATATCATTCATCAAGGGAGCAAGTAATGAGAAAGAAATATATATTTAGAAGAGATAAATCTACAAAAATAGATCAAGAATGATATATATGCAATAATTGATAAAAACAAAGAATTGTGTATTGAAACCATTCTATCATGCTATAACTCTATTAGCCTCTCATTCTATTAATCTATTAGTCCATCATTCTATTATTTGATTATCATATCATTCTCTCATTCTATCCTTCTATCATTATATCATTCTGTTCTATCCATCTATTATTCTATTATTCTATCATTCTTTTATTATATCCTTCTATTATTCTATCATTCTATCATTCTATAATTCTATTATTGAATCAATCAAATCAGCAAATATCTAAGATACAAATTAGCAATCAAAGGAAGCTATCTTCATTGTAAGGAAGTCAAATAAGAATCAAGCAAAAAGAAATATATGAAGTATATGTATTGGCTATACAACAAGTGTTAACAACAAAGAAGGATATATTACAATCCTTGAACCGAACTCAAAATCCATCAAGATGTACTTTTAACCCAATGATCCATCACATTTGGAATGAATGTGAAATGCATATTAGGGGACAAACAGTAGTACTAGTCCCTTCATCAAGTAGGCCATCCCAAGTTGGATGGATGGGATTTCCTGCCACTTGTGGGCCAAGGGGTGGATTTATCCAGGATGGACATATCATGCCCTTGGTCTTGGTTGAGGAGGACAGGCTCTCGACACCCTATATACTTTCTCATAGAATTTAATTATGTGGTTGACCATTGGGAATAACCCGTGTATGGTGTGTATACTTTGTGCTTGTTTAATATATGTATTGAACTAAATATTGATTATGCTATGATAATTTGATCTCATTATTTATGTTATGAAGCATTGATCTCATTAATAATTATGTTATGATAGATGAACCTAATATGAATGATAGATGAATTTTAATATGAATAGTGCTAGGAACTAATTATTATCTAATTTATTGATCTTTAATATTTCTAATGTCCTTTTCTAGTGATTATTATTATATGCAGATAAAGAAATCAGGAATATCCTAAAAGGGGACATTACACTCTTGCTCTTGTGGAAGTATCCAGTTGAGAGGTGAGACATAGGGGCAGTCTAGCTTGTTTGAGAGCTAGACTTCATAGATAGTGGTCAGCCAGTCCTGGGACCTTTGTTGTGCATTTGTTTGGATGTGGTGTTCTATGACTGTTGTAAAAACAACTATATGATCCGAAGGGTCACTAGTCACCATTCTTCTATTTGGGTTTCTAAGGTTCCAACATTGTGTGGTTTGACTATTGTTTTCATTTATACTTCTTTCAAGTTGGCGTTGTTCAAACTGTTGGATGAGAGATTGTATTTAGAATTATCTTAACCTTTCTTGTTGTTGTTGAATTATTTGTAGGTCTTGTTGTTGTCTAGTATGGATCTCCTCTATCTCGTTGAGGATTGACCTCACCCACTCACCTCTAAGTCCAGGATACTTTCGTGAGCCTAAACAAGAGAGAGATAGTTAAATCTAACCTTGACTTGTTCTAGGGTTTCAACTTAGGGTTTGTTTGACCTAAGGTTTTGACTTTGTTTGACTTTGTGTTGACCTTGTGTTGAAACCCAGCGTTGTAAACACTCTACGATGCTAATGTTTTTGTTCTTTTCAATTTTTGTATGCATACAAGCCTATATGAGTGTAAAACAATTTTTTTGTGTTTTTTCTATTTATAGAAATGAAAGTGCTTTTTTCTATTCTAGGAATTAGAAAATGTATGCAAACTAGTATGATGTTACCTAATGCAATTGAATATGTGTTTTTGATTTGTTTTCTGAATATGTGGAATGATTACTCTAGGAAAGGAAAATTGCTTCGAAATGAATCTAATCTATGAACTTTTAAAAGTAAACTACTTTAATAATGCAAGATCTACTTAGCCTATCAAGGAAAAAACAACATGCATTTACTATTTCCAAGAGCAAAGTTTGATTATCTAATTACTATGAAATAAAAAGCATGAAGGAACCTAGAATAAAGAGACACGTGAGCCTCCAATACTATCAGAAATCCTTGTATGACAACCTCTTATCCTCTTGCAGTAGCAGGGTGATCCTCTTGGAAACAATAAGAAAAGGATGCAAAAAGAAGCTTTTGGAAGCTTGAATGAGAGATCAATTGTGAGATTGTAAGCACTGTGGCTTGTGATGTGAGAAGCGTATCAATGCTAAATGAGCTTTTAGAAAAGCTAGATAAGACAACAATAAAAAGAAAAAGGCTTAGATATCCTGTGTGAGCATATGGATGCTTGATTGTAGAGCAATAATAGCAATAACTTGCAAGAACTATGTGTACAAATGAAATTTCCTACCTCTGTGCTTGAGGGAGGGGGTACTTATAGGTTTTAAGAAGTGATGAGAGGTGGAGAGGATGAAGAGTTAACTCCCTTTGATTGAAGAGTTAACTTAGAAGACACAAGAGTGATCTGGGATAAAATTGGAGTGATCTAACCAATTATAACTTATCACTCAAGAAGAAATAGAGAAAGAGAATGTACGAGTTGATAACTAAAGATTAAAAAAAGCTAAATATGCATGGGTGGCTTCATGAAATAGTTAACTCCATATTTGGGATAAAATTCCACTCAAACAGGAAGAAAAATGAGTGAAAATGGAGCTATTTTTGGTCAAAAACTCAAGTTAATTCGCAACTAGGAAAGATGGCAGGGTCGCCACCTAGTCACCCCTTTCACTAGTCAGGGTCATCCAAGGAAAAAACTTAGAGGAGGGGTCCTAGGTGAAAGTTTAAGATGGGAGATGAAAGAGGGGAAGAAAAGAAGGGGATCTGCTTCTGGAAATAGGTCAAATAGGGGTCAAAAACCAAATCTCCACTTGCAAATGTAAGATCTCCCAGGGGAGATTTGGAGATAATAGGGGGAGATTTGTATTGGTTGACTGAAATTAAAAATAGAAAGTTGGAGATGGCTTGGAAGGTCCTCTAGATGGATCCTAGGGGTGGGAATGGATGAAAAACACTAGGGAAAGGTGAAAACCCAACAAATGGATGAATACAAGGCTTGAGATGAAGTCACAAGCATAGGAAATGCAAATTGACAAGTGTCAAAAAGTGTCAAAAGTGAAGAAAGGGACAAAACAACAAAGGGGAAACAACACAAGGAAGAAGAAACCACATGCTATCAAGAGAATCATTGTAAGAGGATATTATTTCATGCTTACATGTATGTGACAAAGATTGTGAGTCATCATCAGGGTCCTCGTGGAGACTATGAGTGATTTTGGTGTTTATAGTACCAAAGAATCACTAAAGATCACCTTTCGGGCTGCTTCCCTCACACCATCAAAGCAGGATGCCTTCGTAGCATTCTTCAAACAAAGAAGTAACAACTTTACATGGATATATGTCGATATGTCAAGATTAGATCCATCATTAGTGGTCTATCATCTTGTCGTACATCCTGATGCAAAGATAGTAAAGAAAGGCTGAGAAAAAATGAATCCCCAAGTAGCATTGCTTGTCAAAGAAAAGCTCAAAAAGCTCTTCGATGTGGGATTCATTTTCCCTATTGACTATCTTGAGTGGGTGTCAAACATTATGCTCATAGATAAAGTCAATGGAGGCATCTGTGTATGCATGAACTTCAGGGACCTCAACAAAGCATGCCCCAAGGATGACTTTCCTTTACCAAACATCAAAATCATAGTTGATTTAATAGCTGGGCATGAAATGTTGTCACTTATGGATGGATTTTCTGGGTACAATCAAATTAGAATAGCCAAAGAAGACCAACATAAGATGGCATTCATTTGTCCATGGGGAACCTGCTGATGGGTTGTTATGCCCTTTGGCCTCAAGAATGCGGGAGCTACCTATCAAAGAGCTATGACCATGATATTCCATGACTTATTTCATAGCATCATGGAAGACTATGTGGATGACCTATTGCAAAAATTGAAAACAAGACAATAACACCTACAAGTACTAGCTAAAATCTTTAACTGGATAGAAGAATACAAAGTGCATCTCAATCATAAGAAGTGTGTCTTCGGAGTCACCTCGGGAAAACTCTCAAGCTACATTATGTCAAGATGAGGCATAGAAGTGGATCCAACAAAGGTAAAAGCTATAGTTGAAATGCCTCCACCCAATAATCTCAAGAAACTACGTAGCCTTCAAGAGAAACTCCAATCAATAAGACGCTTCATAGCCCAACTAGCTAATAAATGCCAGCCATTTCAACATCTCCTTGCAAAGATGTGGAATTTATATGGGCTGAAAATTGTCAAAAGGCATTTGACCAATTGAAGGAGTATCTCGCTACACCTCCAATTCTCATACCACCAAAGCAAGGACAACCCCTGGTACTCTATATTTCTATAGTAGAGACAACAATAGGGGCATTGTCAGCACATCATGATGATCAAGGAGAGGAAAGAGTTATCTATTATATCATCCATATCTTAGTGGCATATGAGCTCAATTACAAACCTATTGAAAGGACATGTCTTGCAGTCATCTTTACATCTTAGAAATTAAGACACTACATGATCAAGCATAATACAAAGCTCATAGAAAAGATTGATTTGTTAAAGTACTTATTGTCTCAAGTAGCTCTTACAGGACACATGGCTAAGTGGGTAATGATCCTAAGCAAGTTTGACATTGAGTACATAGAAAGAAATGCTATCAAAGGATAGGTAATAACTAATTAGCTAGAAGATGCACCAATCCCAACCAAACATCCACTTCTCTCCAAATTTCTAGATGAGTCCATCCTCACACTACCACCTACAGTAGAATGGAAAATGTATTTTTGATGGATCATACACACACTATGGCTTAGGGGTAGAAATTCTCTTTGTCACCCTTTAAGGCAGTTACATCCCAAAATCCTACAAAATCACATTTCCTTGTATAAACAACATAGCAGAGCATGAGGCTCTCATCACAGGGCATAATATGGCCATCCAATCGAAAATTGAGAATCTAATGGTCTACGATGACTCCTCACTGGTCATAAAATAGGTCAACAATGAGTACAAGACAAAAGATGACAAACTCCTACCCTACAAATGAGTGGTTGATGATTTCAAAGAATATTTCCATGAAATCCAATTTGAGAAAGTCCCAAGATTAAACAACAAAGCAGAAAATATCATGGCCAATATAAGATCATTGGTAGACATACAAAAGAATAGTCAACAATGTTAGTTCCCTACCCAAGAGCTACAAATGTCAGCTTATGATGTTCCACAATCCGAATTGGTATGCGACATCGTTGTGTTATCCTTGAATTTAGCTCACTCAATTCGTGGGATAACCCCTATGAAACTTGTCCATTTTGTAGCCCACGCCTGCTAAGCATGCAAATCAAGATGATTCTAGGTCATCTTGGGCATGGTTCGACCCCTCGAAGAATCTCATTTTTTGAGGCATTGTTCATTTTTTTTTTTTGCAAATGTTTGCATTTTAGTGTTAGTATTTTTCTAAGTTTCATGTAAAAGTACTAAAAAATGCATAGTTGCATGAGGTGTGTAATTGTGGAGATTTTCTCTGCAACTACACATGTCATGTAGTTGTGGAGAAAATCTTTGCAACTACACTCCTTTTCTAGAACGTATGGTCTTTAATGGCCATTAATGGAGATTTTTGAAAAAAATGGTGCTTATTTCTTTCATTTTTGCTATTATTTCCTCATTTTATTTTCTCCATGTTGCATCGTTGGAAAAATTTCCCATGCCTTGTGTGAGTGGAGTCATCCATTGCTGCTATGTGATCGATCCATCATGTTCCTCGGCTTTCTGACTTGTGATCATTTCTGGGTATGTTATCACCTTTCATCTATTTGTGTTTTCATCATTTGCATGCTTCATATCATTTATTTCTTTACTTTCATAAACCCTAGATTTATCTGTTAAAGCTAGATTTTTGTTATTTTTATTCCTCTGTGGTGTTGAGTTTTTCCCCTGTCATTTTTCTTCTCTATTTTACTTTTGATCAAAACCCTAGGTTTTGCTAGGTATAGATCAAGTTTTGTGTTGTTTTTGTTTTAAATACATCATGTTGTTCATATTTTTATCTCCAAACAACATGATCTTTAGATATATGTTGTTCGGAGATAAAACTTCGAACAACATACATCTCTTTTTGCAATACTCATCCCTAGGGTGTTTTGCAAGCTTTAAACTCTGCACAACACCTGATGTTAGGTGTTGCGTGGAGTTTAAATACCACACAACACCCCTAACCATCCAATGTGATAGCCTTTCCTAGGTATGTTGTGCAGGTTTTAAACTCCACATGACACCTAGTGTTAGCATTCGTGCAAAGTTTAAAACCTGCATGACATACCTAACACCGCCCTTTTTAAAGTCACACCTCTACATGTGTGAGTTTTAAACTCCATACAACACTGTTAGTAATGTGTTGTGTGGAGTTTAAAACTTGCACAACATGACCTACCCAAAACACAAACATTATGTTGTCGTAGATTTTTCTCCGCACAACATTGTTGTTTAGGTGTTGTGGGGAGAAAAATCTCCACACAACATTATTCTTACCTAACACTTAAAACACAAGTGTTGTGCGTGTTTTAAACTCTGCACAACACTGTTGTCCATATGTTATGTGGAGTTTAAAACCCACACAACATATTTTATCATCCACCCTAAAATGCTAAGTTAGGACTTAGATTTTTTACAAACAATGCACTTCGAAGAATTTTCTTTGAAGTGCATCTCGTTTGTTTAAACTTTCAAACACATGTAATGCAGAGATTTTTCTCCAAATTACGTCTTGAGAAATATCAAAATGCCTAAGGGGAGATTTTCTCCCACATTGCACATGAAGGTTTTTATAGTGTAGAAGTGCATATTTTTTCCGCAACTACACGATGATGGATGCATGAAATTTTTTCTAACTCTAGGAAATTTTCTAAAAATCAATTTTTTGCAGTTGATTGCCAGATGTTTGAATCTCCTCCAAAGAAGAAAATGAAGTACAAATATCAAGGTGTCATCCCAATGACCTCTGTAGAGTCTAACATTGATGACATTAAAGATACAGAGATTAGACATGTGGATGTGTCTGAATTCTTGGAGAGGATAAACCAGCAACCAGTGCTAGCACACATGCAATGCATCCTGAACAGTGACATCCATTTGGTCTCCACCTTCCTGGTGTCTACATAGAATGTTGATTTCATATTAGAAATGGCAGGGAAATTTGACAAAGACACTAGAACCATATCAGATGTAGATGGTAAACTTATCATAAAGTTGGATGTAGATTTATTTCACATGGTCTTCATGTGTCCAGATATTGATGATTATGCCAATCTTACAATTGAAGATGCACAAAAGCACTATGATACTGATATAGAAAAGTGCAAGAGAATCATCAATACCTGTAAGCTCAAGAGTCCTAGGCCTACAATTTCAAGATGGCCTAAGAACATCTTCAAGAGTGAATTTATCGATGAGGTAGGTGATCTCATAACCCTCCTCGGTAGGGTAAAAGGTCTTCCCACATCTAACACTTTTTAGGAATGGATGTATCAGTACATTAATGTCATAAAAAAGAGGAATCAGAAGATATGGTGGGGGCAACATATTAGTGACTTCATATGTGATCAACTATCTAAGGTATCTACAACATTGAGGTTCTACATGACTTCATACTTGGTGTATGTTGCTGTGGCCATGAAGCATTTTCTAGGGCTTACTTCAGAAGGAAACAAAAGGAATATTCTTGTATATGATTACTACCCTCAGTTAACCCTGAAAGAGAGCATCAAACACTTTAGGAGGGTGAATGATGCATTTTTCTAGATTTACATCCATATGTTAAAGAAAGATCTTGAGAATAAGAGGGTCTCAGATGAGACATGGGAGCAGGTGAAAAAGTTTGGATGCATATTTTTTACAATTTCCTACCTTCACTTACATTAGAGTTGGTTGTTTTAGTGGACAGCTATATATGCTTCCAAGATATCCAAGTGACAGATTAATTTTGATGGAATTGTGTAAACAAGTTATGGATGTACATATTAAGCAAGAAGGGTCTCACAAAAGTGGTTTCAAATTCTAATTTGAAATTGATAGATATGCTATTTCTACAACTCCTAAGACAAAAGCACTGGAAACAAAATTGTAATGCATCACTTTGAAGAAATATAAGATGTTTAGGGTAAAAAAGGAAGGGGTTGATAAAGGGGGTTATTGAAAACAAGGGTTTGATCCTCCTTTCTCAAACAAACATTCAAGGACATATGAACTGAGTTGAATCACACTTTTGCAAGAGGATTCACCTATAGGTGAGGTTGTCACTTGGAACAATGTGGAAATTCAAAGTTTGTCAATTAATATATCAAATTAATACCTAAATACCTTTAAAACCCTAATTATGCAAAATAGTAAGCAAATTGATGAATTACAACAAATGTTTGCAGACTAAGGTAGTAGATAGAGATTAGTTGCTGACCATTTTTTAAAGTTTAGGATGCAGAACACTTGAGGACACTACCACTAGCACCCCTATCCAAGGTGTTTTCTTTACAGAATCTGGATCTCCTTCTAACATTGATATTCACTGTATCTTCCATTTCTGCCCCAAAAAAGGTGGAGGACACTACCACTAGCGCCCAAGTCTAAGGCTTGGTGTTTTTTGGGGTGTCAGAACCTCTTCAAATGTTGATTATCATTGTTATAATGATTTCTATATTTGTAACTTTGGAGGACACTGCCACTAGCACCCATGTCCAAGGAGTCCTTTTCTTCAGGGATTCAGAATCTTCACACTGTCTTACTATTCCCTGCAACTCCACTCCTTCATGATGTGACACATGTAACCTACAATCACAAGGAGAGTGGTTGGGGGTTGTGGTGTTTAGAGGCTTGCCTCAGTCATGTCCCGAAGAGATATTCAAGTCTTTCGAACACCATTGTTAGATAGAGAGTGCATATCCCTACGGGATAGAGGTAAAAATAAATTGATAAATGATTCAAACATAAATAGATATCACCTTGGAGGTGTAGATCTCATGGAAGGAAGAAGCTCTTTCATTCCATGAGGAGATGCATCCAAATCTGCAACAAACAAACATAAGATCACAATGAAAACCTTGAATCACTTTAGCATAAGATCACAAGTTCACAATGTCCATCTCTAGTTTACAAATGAATCATAAACATGCTTATATATGCAACTACACACATTCCCACTAAGAATTTTGAAATTCAAACTTGAGATGTCGACATAGGACCTAAACAACGGTCATAAAATTGACATTTGAATTAGGGCTGACCTAAAATGGGGCAGGACTAGGGCACTAGTGCCTAAGTCCACACCCATTTTGAGTCAAGGATCATCAAAATAGAACCCCCTAGGTCTGATTTACCACAAGACTTTGGGGTTTTCTCATTGGGATTCAAAATTAACATGAAAGATGCTTATTGTATACGCCTAAAAATGACATGATTCGATCTAGATAAATATTCTTAATATTTATTCCCTTCTAATTCTTCTATCAATAAATAAATAAACAAATTTATTTATTTGATTCATATTCTTCCAACTATTAAATAAAATCCTTTATTTAATTCAATTCTTCCCAAACAATTAAATAATTCTTAATTATTTAATTAAATCAAATTCATTCTTCCAAATTTAAATAAATCAAATCAAATTTATTTAAATACTCTCAATCGCCAAAAATAAAATACAATCAAACATTTTATTTATTCTTCCAAAATCATGCACAACAATTAAATAAATCTATTTATTTAATTTGCTTTCTTATCTTCTAAATTAAATAATACCAATTATTTAATTGCTTTCTTCCAATAATATCTTCTCTAAATTTAAATAAATCAAATATTTATTTAAGTTTCTTTTTCTTCTAAACTGAGTTATCTCTAAATATAATTCAAACTTTGTGCACATGCAATTAAATATTCCTAATATTTAATAAAGTAAAATATCTTCTTATTCTCATGCAAATCCCTTCTTGTTTTAAATCACTTAACTGAGTATTATATTCTTTTAATTGCTTTAACTCATTCTTCTATTCTTAGCAAATCCTCTCATGCAAAAGAAAGCAAGACACATGTCTTACTCTTATTCGTTGCACGTTCCTCAACTGTTCTCAACTGGTGATCTTCTCATTCTCTCTATACTATTGATCTTATTTCTCCTAAGTCTATAAAAGCAACCTCATTCTTCCATTCCAATCATCCAAGCTTTAAGTATCGTTACTCTGCAGGAATTACAGCTCGCCTTTGGCACCAATTCCTTCATTGCTTGTGATCACACTCGCTACTACGCACCGCTATCATCGTTGTGAAGCTCCTCTTCATTGTGATATTATCACTTCCATTCTCAATCGACATTCTTGAAGCATAGCAAGGAAGTGCACTCTCTGAGGGCCCTATTTCATACATACAAGAATGATTTAGCTAGGCAATCAATGGAAGCTTCGATCTAAGGAAGGTTTGCTTTGTTGTTTGTTCATTGTTATTGGATTTCCTTAGTTCACTATTTCATTGAAGTTTTGAGTAATTGATATTGATTATATTGCATATTCATTGTTGATCCAATTTTACCCTAACATTTTTGGCGCCCATCATGGGGCCTCACCCCAAATTTAGCCCAAAATCTGAGTTTTGTGTTTTAGAAAGTCGTACATAGAAGTAAATAGCGCATCCATCACTTCCTAACACACATCTGTTACCTTTTATGGTGCATCTGCTACTTTAGTGCATATACACTCTATTATAGCGCTTTTATCATATAAGACTGTGCATCTGTTATTGTCGCACATATACACTATTTTCTAGTGCTTTTATCCTTTGTTGCAGTGCATATGTATTACGACGCTTCTGTTGATTATTTCTGCGCATACAGTCTCTAAAGCAGCGCATCTATTGTAGGTAGTGATTTAGGGTTTTTTAGGAGATTTTTGCTAACGCTGACATCTTTGCAGGAACTCTCTTAATCTATTTTGCAGGCTAGGTACTGGTTTAGATTCATATAGTTGCACTTGTTAGCTCACACTTCAATTTCTAAACAGGAACGTAAAATGGATGCTCATGCAAAATGTCACATAGTTTAACTAGGAAAGTGGTAATTTAATCAGTGCTATCTTGCATTTGCAACATTGCTATCTTTTCAAAGTTATTGCTATCTGGGTAAAAATTGAACACATCATTGCTATCTTGGTTAAAACTAAACCATTGCTATCTCGATTGGCCATCACTTCAAAGTTAACAACTCGTACTACGTGGATAAAACTAAACTCATCATTACTATCTTGGTTAAAAATGAACCATTGCTATCATGATTGACCATCACTTCAAAGTTAACAATTCGTGCTACATGGATAAAATTGAACTCATCATTGCTATCTTGGTTAAAATTGGACCATTGCTATCTTGCTAAATCACTTCAAAGTTCTGTGCTTGCCCAAGTAGATATTTCATCTAGTTTTTCCATTTTAACTAGGGGAAAAGAACCACTATATTCTATGTTTTGGGAATGATACCAGGCCTATGCTCTCCCCTATCTTGGGTGACCAAAATGCCAGATATATCATTTTCGCATGTGTTTTTCCTTTAGAGGGGCCTGCTCTTGGATACCATTTATCCAAGTAGGAACGACCCTAAGTGGTAACAGGCTAGATGCCAAGCCCTTCCGAGCCACTATAAATAAATTGTGTTTAGAGTGAAAGCTTCAAACAACGAGTGAAGTTGTGTTATACCAACAGCCAACCTCCCCCAAAACTCTCCAAGGCCCAACCCTTGTAGGCTGGGAGACTCCATAACGGAGAGTAGTGTTGCCACATGTATAACCACTTGAATGGTTGCCTTCATTAAACACCTTTTGTTCTAGTGGCCAAAAACCCTTGTTATCCATTTGAAGCCTAGGATTTTGTGCTTGTTTTTACTTTTAGTCCAAATAGAGTCAAAAAAATCACAAAAAAATGAAAAACCATAAAAATATTCTTTGTGTTTGCTGTGTTTTCTTGCCATAAATTCAGAAAAATCAGATCAAAGAAACCTTCTTACAACCAAAGTACCAAAAACATTAGAAAAATTCTAAAAAATTGCAAAAATATTGAGAAAAGCCAGAGCGGTGCATCCGCCCTCTATTCCTGTGCATTTGTGTCGACCTGTGGCACATCTGTTTAGACTTAGAGTGCATTTACTACCTGTTACAACACTTTTACATTTTACCAGTCTAGTGCATTTGTTGCGACTTGCGGCGCACATATCAAATCCTGCAGCGCATCTGTTTCAGCGCATACACGACAATGAGCACTTGTACAATTTTTGAGGGAAAAATTTTACTAGTTCTGAGTACCCATTTCAGTCTAGTTTCAGGTTCAGAGATCAGGTCTTACCTTGTAGTCGGTTTTCCATCCATTTCACGTCAAAACCTCTCTTTCATTAGTCGTCCCATTCACCTTCTATCAGGTCTTTCTAGTCCAAAGTCAAAAGTGTCCCATATCAGGTCAGCATAGGCCCCTTTTTTGTATCACTTTGGATTCAAGTAAACCTAGTAGGTCACATAACTTTGCTAGATATTTTGGTGCATGACTAGTCCCTACACAGTAAGACAGGTATCGAGTACCCTTACTAGTGGCTACCGTCTTGTATTGGCAGTCTTACTTGGAATCATTGATCAAGAAAGTCCTTTGTCCAAATCTTGTCATAAGTATCCTATTGTCAGCAATCTCCATAGGCATCTTGCCAAAATCTCTAGTCCCATTCCACCTCGTCCCACATCACCTTGCATGGTTCTTACTAGATCTCAATACAAAAAGCAACTTGAAATGGATCATCCAACCACATCATCACACCTCATGATAGTGATGAGGAAATCTCTAACGAAGACTATCAAGGAAGCATCCAAGATTGGAAATTCCAACACTTAGTAGAGAAAGTGCTCCATGCAGACCCTCATAAGTATTTCTATCATCTTTCTAGTCTTGCAATTAAACTTCCTACAGATTTCGATATAAGCACAATCCAAGAAAACGTAGAGGATGATCATGAAAGGGGAAAGAAAACCCTAGACCCAAATGCAGAGGATAAAGGAAAGAAAACCGTAGACCAAAGTACTCCTATGGAAGAAATGAGGAAAGAACTTGAGGGTCTAAAGCAACAAATGTTAGATCTCAAAATGGGTACAAACACTAAAACCTACTCCTTGGAAGATATTGCACCATACCCCTTTGATAAAAGTTTGAACATGACACTATTTCCCTATCGATTCAAAGTTCCTAAATTCGACAAATACAAAGGGAAAGGGGACCCTAGAGATCACATTAGGGAATTCAACGCAACATGCATGGAAGTAGCTCACAATGAGACCTACTTAATGAGACTATTCCCTAGATCACTAGGTAGTCAAGCTATAGAGTGGTTTTCACGGCTCCCACCGGGCATCAAATCTTTTGATGAGTTAGTCAACAAATTTATCATGCACTTCTCTTACAATATTGAACACGAAGTCTCTATGCTTGATTTATGTAACACCAAGCAAAAGAGTGGCTAATCATTCTCCACCTTCCTACAAAGATGGAGACAACTAGCAAGCAAGTGCTCTTACGATATACCTGAGAAGCAACTAATGGAGATGTTTGTCCATAACCTCAACACCGATCTTAGCTATCAAATACAAATACAATGCCCTACTTAATTTTCAAAAGTCATTGAAATGGGATTGTTTATCGAAAAAGCTATGATCACCAAGGGGCAAATCAAGTTATATAAGGACACACCTACCTCCAACTACACGACTGACAAATCAAAGTTTTGGACCAAGAATAAGAATGTTGTCAACAATGGAGTAGTTGACGCCAAGGTGGCAGCTCCCAAGCAACAACCCATACTCACTCTCAAAGGAGAGGCAAAAAATGTTACACCCAACACAACATTCTCTCGGGAGCCAAGACCATGGCTCAACTTGAACCCAAGGTGAAAGTTCACACCACTGGGTGAGTCCCAAGAATCCGCATTAAGGAAGTTATTGGCCAACAACAAAATCTCTCTACCGCCAACAAGTGACTATGAGCCTATAGTCAAACCTCACTATTGGAAAGACACCGACTATTGTGAGTATCATAGAGGAAGAGGACATATAACCAACAATTGTATCTGTCTCAAACATGTTATTCAGGATGTGCTCGATCAAAATCAAGGAGGAATCCAACAACACACCTCCAACGAGACACATGTGGCTTATAGGGATCCACTTCTCAATCATGACAGACCATACAACAACAATAACAACAATGGAAATAACAACAACAACAACAACAATCATAATAGGCAAAATCAAAATAGTGGGAGCAATAATGCCAACTATGCAAGTGTGCCATTTGACTATACCATCAATTGCATATCAAAGCATGTCCCACAAATCAATGTGGTCATGCCAAACCAACAGTCAGAACCTAATAGAACTAGTTGTAATATCATTACCCGCAGTGGTAAAGTCACACTAAATACCGTCCCTCCAAGGTCGTCACCTTCTCAGTCCAACTTCTGTCAGTATAATGTCATAGACCAACTATAGAAGACTTCGGCCCACATTTCTATCTTGGAGTTATTGCGTCTATCTCCTTCTCATAAGGAGATTCTCAATAAAGCCTTAGTGGAAACCACTGTCCCCACTAACTTGGCCCAAGAGAAGTTTCAGGCCATGGTAGGTAATCTGACCTCCTCAAGTACCGTATCATTTATGAAGCAGGATGACCTCTCAGTGTCTCAACCCCATAACACCCCTCTACACATTGTCGCCTTCATCCACAAGCACCGCATCAAGAGGGTTCTCATTGATGGGGGAGCCAGTTTAAATATTTGTACATTAAAGCTAGTCCTTACATTGGGGTTCTCTAAAAATGCAGTCGATCCAAGAAAGAAGATAACTATCAAAGCCTATGATGAAGAGGAAAGAACTACGAAAGGAACAGTGGTGTTACCCATACAAGTAGGACCAATCATAAAAGATGTTGTGTGCCAAGTCCTAGATAGGGAGCTCGCCTATAATATTCTGCTAGGGAGACCATGGATTCATGCCATGAAAGTTGTTCCCTCTACTTGTCACCAATGCATAAAATTCCCACATAATGGCAAGCAAGTCACCATCCAAGGAGACCTTGATCCCTTCCAGCATTGCAACTCTATCCTTTCAAAACCTGATTGCATCATACCAAACAATAGAGCATCTACGTCCCCTACCCCACAGCATGATCACACCTCTAAAGCTTCCTCATCAAGGCCCAAAGAGCAGAAGATTACCATCAAAGAAACTAGAGTTGGGGAATACTCCATAGAGCACAACCTCAATCTAGCCAAGATGTCGCTATCTCCTAGATCCTTTGGTCGACCCAAACATTTTCCAAAGCCATCTACTCCTCCTATACCTCCCACAGCTCCCTTTGTAAAATGGGGGACCTTATCAGATGAGACAGAGGAAAGAGATGTCCTATAATAGCTTTATACCGAAGAAGAAGAGAACATACAACAAGAACCACCTAAACTCCCAACAGAAATCTATGGGTGAGGTGAATCTATCCTACATAGAATGGGTTACGAAGGACAAGGCCCCATCGGCCTAAGAAGAGAAGGAATTATAGAACACATTCAACCTTCCTCATCCTCATCGGCTAGAAA
Organism: Cunninghamia lanceolata; assembly: GCA_027924645.1. Classification (NCBI taxonomy): domain Eukaryota; kingdom Viridiplantae; phylum Streptophyta; class Pinopsida; order Cupressales; family Cupressaceae; genus Cunninghamia; species Cunninghamia lanceolata. The sequence continues at coordinate 21,597,937 of BSBN01000090.1, read as the reverse complement.
TACAAAGGGCATAGGATACAAGGAGAAGGGAAAAGCCAAAAAAAATGCTTGTTTAGTGGAGATGATCCATACACTTCAAGTAGACAGTGATACAGATTCCAATAAATATGAGTGGGATGAGCTAACAAAGCATTGCTATGATGACAAAGAGGTCGATACCATTCAAACTTATAGCCCCTACCGTGAGGGACAAATGCTACTGAATAGGCCACTAGAGTCTGATTTGCCTATCTCTAAGAGTACGACTTTCGAGGAAGGTTTGAGTTCTATCGCAATAAATAATTTAGAGGAAAGTACCATCCTGAACACTCCCCCTACCAATACTCCTAGTATATCCATTCAAACTATCAACGAATCAAATCTATCCTCCGACTCCCTCCCCCTTGTGCATCCTGAACTTATTGACTGGGATCTACGAGGAACCCCTCAACTAGATATGTTCCAAAATGATGATGCTTATATTGACTACATGGAACTTAGGGACCACCTACCCAAAGGGGATCATAAAGCTAGTTTCACTATTGAACTTAATACCGTGGCTTATTTCAGAGAGGGTGCCAAGCCTTCCAGATGCAAAAACATCAAAATAAAAACTAGATTTGATGGTGAAAACCGTTCTGTGGCAGTGTCAGATCCCAAAATAGTAAAAAGAAAGGACATATCCAAAGGTGAAAACCCAACTGTGGCACCTAACGATGGAAGGCTTGACACTCTCCCCAATGACATGCACCAGGAGAAGTCTCAGATTGTTGTGGAACCTACAGAGCCAGTTAACATTGGAACAGAGGAACAGCCTAAGATCATTCACTTTGCTAAATCTCTAACCCCACCAAAGAAGACCAAGTTTGTACCATTCTTCAAGAGAAAGCAAGTCAATTTTGCTTGGTCATACGTAGATATGCCAAGGTTAGATCCAGAATTGATTCTACACCATCTTCCTTTGGATCCAAGAGTGAAACCAGTGAAACAAAAGCTTAGAAAGCTGCATCCACAAATAGCACTGCTTGTAAAAAAAGAACTCAAGAAACTACAGGATGGAGGGTTCATTAGAGCTATAGACTATCCGGAATGGGTCTCCAACATAGTACTAGTGTGAAAACCAGATAGCTGACTTAGACTATGCAATGACTTTAGAGATCTAAACAAAGCTTGCCGCAAGGATGATTTCTCGTTGCCAAATATAGATATCATAGTCGACTTAACAACAGGGCATACCATGTTATCTCTCATGGACGGCTTCTCAAGATATAATCAGATTAGGATAGCACCGAAAGACCAGTATAAGACAACTTTTACTTGTCCATTGGGCACTTTCTGTTGGAATGTCATGCCATTTGGGCTAAAGAATGCAGGAGCCACATATCAACGTGATATGACCACTATATTACATGATATGATGCACGTCACCATGGAAGATTAAGTAGATGATATCCTAGAAAAATCACTTACAAGAGAATCACACCTAGATGTGTTGGAGAAAGTCTTTCAGAGATTAGAGCAATTCAAGTTCAAGTTGAACCCAAAGAAGTGTGTGTTTAGAGTCACCTCAGGCAAACTCCTAGGTTTTATTGTATCGGCAAATGGAATAGAGGTGGACCCTTGCTAAAGTCAAGGCTATCATGGACATGCCACCACCCAAGACTCTCACTCAACTAAGATCTCTATAGGGCAAGCTACAAGCAATCCGTAGATTCATATCACAACTGGCAGATGAGTGTCAACCATTCAGTCATCTCCTGCACAAGAATATTCCATGCAAATGGTATGAGAAGTGTGAAAAGGCCTTCCACAAACTGAAAGAATATCTTATGAATCCACCTATTCTCATGCCTCCTATCCAAGGGAAACCATTGATACTATACATATCTACTACACCTATAGCTCTTGGGTCTCTTCTAGCACAACAAGACTATGAGAATAAGGAAAGAGCCATCTACTATATCAGCTGCACATTGGTGGGCTATGAGTTGCAATACTCTCAAATAGAAAAATCGTGTCTTGCGGTAGTTTTTGCTTCCCAAAAACTTCAACATTATATGCTTGCACATCCAGTCAAACTTATTGCAAAAATAGATCCACTGAAATACCTACTAAGCAAAGCAGCTCTCATAGGCTGCCTAGCCAAATGGGTAATGCTCCTAAGTGAATATGACATTGAGTATGTAGACAGAAAAGCTATCAAGGGGCAAGTCATTGCTGATCAGTTAGCGGATGCACCACTACAAGACACCACACCAATGCAATTTGAGTTTCCAGATGAATCCTTATTCAATATCTCAACACATTCCTAGAAACTATACTTTGATGGGTCCTACACAAACCATGGATCGAGGGCAGGAATCTTGTTTGTAACTCCTCATGGCGACACCATACCAAAGTCTTACCATTTGTTATTCCCATGCACCAATAACATAGCAGAATATGAAGCCTTAGTCATTGGTCTCAAGATGGCAACAGATTGGAAAATCAAGGAACTACATGTCTACGATGACTCTCAACTAGTGATAAATTAGGTCAATAATGATTACCAAACCAAAGACAAGAAGCTTGTCCCATACAAGTGCATGATAGATGACTTCAAGGAATACCTTGTGATTATATCTTTTGAGTAGATACCGTGCATTGAGAACAAAGCAGCAGATGCCATGGAGACCATTACCTCTCTTCTCAAGATACTGGAGAATGAGTCACGGTATGAGTTCTTAGTGGAAACTATTCGACAACTAGCTTATGATCTACCTAAGGTCCATTCCATATGCCTTTTAGTTGGATCTGATTCACCTTAGTATGGTAAGGTTTACACCTACCTCAAGGACAACACTCCCCCCTGACTTATCTTCAAACCAACGACAAACCTTTATACACCAAACCTCTCGCTACACCATCATTGTTGACACCCTATATCGACGTGGTCTAGATGGTACTTTACTCCGTTGTTTAGAACAAGAAGAATCTGTAACCACCTTACAAGACGTACACGAAGAGATTTACGGGACACACTCTAGCGGTCCTTCCTTAGCCAAGAAACTCATGCGTTTGGGTTATTACTGGCCGAACATGGAGACAGATTCATACCAATTTGTGAAGAAGTGCAAGCAGTGCCAAATACATGGGAAGCTGATACATGCACCAACTCAAGAGTTGAGACCTTTAACGACACCTTGGCCCTTTTGCCAATGGGGACTTGACCTTGTGGGAAAGATCCATCCACCCTCCTCCAACAGCCATAAATTCATCATAACCGCCACTGAGTACCTTACCAAGTGGATTGAAGCCGTTCCCCTCACCACCGTCATAGGTAAGCAAATCTCCTCATTCATCCTGAATTACCTCATCTGCAGATACGGGATTCCCTCATCAATTATCACGGATAACAGAAGACCCTTCAAAAACTAGGATGTCCAAGAACTCTGTGACCGATTCAAAATCCAACACTATTTCTCTACGCCCTATTACCCCCAAGGCAATGGTCAAGATGAAGCATCCAACAAAACCAGCTTGAAACTCCTCAAGAAGATAGTCAACCATGCTGACCGTGATTGGCACATCCAACTCAATCCCTCTCTATGGGCCTATAGAACCAGTATACACACTCCCACAGGTGCTACCCCTTACGCCCTTGTCTATGGCTCAGAAGCTATCCTTCCCATTGAGGTTGAGTTACCATCTCTCAGGGTGTCGTTAAAAGGTCTCATATCAGATGAAGAATACAAAGTTTCCAAATTGCAAGAACTAGAATTGCTAGAGGAAAGGAGATAAAAAGCCTTTGACCATCTCAAAGCATATCAACAGATGATGTCACAAAGCTATAACCACAGAGTTCATCCAAGAATCTTTAAGGTTGGAGATCTTGTCATTAAGGAAAATCCCTGCAATCAATAGGATAGGGAAAAGAAAGGCAAGTTTGAACCCAACTGGCTTGGGCCTTATGTAATTGTAGCTGCTTATGGATCGGGGGCATATCAGTTAGCAACATCAGAGGGTGCGTTGTTAGATGACCCAATCAACAGCATGCATCTTCGCCAATTTTATACCAAGGAGAACCCCAGTGTAAGGGGGCATAAAATACAAAAAAATCAAAAAATACAAAAATACAAAAAAACCGTCCTTTGGTGAAAACCTGGCAAATAGGCACCTTGGATAGGTATCATGATGAAAACCTAGCAAACAGGTGTCATGTTTACTTTCTAGCTTTTTCATGCAAATAAAAGCAAGTGGTGAAAACCTGGTAAACAAGCATTACTTGTGATAAACTGCTTCCTCCATCTTTGGGAAACCAATCACCTTGTGTCCATTCTTCCTCGTGTCCCATTCGACCCATATCTGTTCCATAATAAAAACCTAATGATAACCTATCGTGGCTTGATACTCTATCTCTTTGTTGCCTTGTCAACCAAGGTTTTATCCCATATCCTCTCCATAGGGTCAGCCTAGTATAGTGTCTCTCATTAGTGGTCATGGTCCAAGTCCATGAACTACGTTGTCACGTAGGCAAGGCCATTTCTCAAATTCACCCCTGAGGCTCCCACGGTCCCATCCATCCCATTTCTTGTCATCTTTCTTCTAGTCCATCCATGGTCCATTAGGGTTTACCCCAAACTACGGTGCCTCTGCGTCATCACGTAGGCAAGGCCATTTAGTAATGAGTCCCCGAGGCATTAGGTCAGTACCTTAGGGTCTGTCTCACCAATAAGGATTGTGAAACCTTCTCACCAAGCAAGCAAGCGCAAGCAGAACCTGCTTTCAAGAAGAAATTTTGACACGAGGCACTTAACCTATCCAAAGCAAAGCAGAAAAACACCTAAGGCCTTCTAAAATGATTTTACTCAAATTATGGCAAGAAACAAACACATCTGAATGCAAGAATGTTTTGTGTTGGTTAGGTTAACTTACAGAGTCTCGACTTATGCTATTATGCCTTTCTATGCTACTCAAGGATGCCAAAAGCTAGAGATGCTATGATGGGGGCATGATTATTTTCTTTGTTTGTTGTTTGTGGATTAAACTCTAGTAATGTGAAGCCTTGTCTAAGGACATGATCGACAAAAGATCATCGAGGACATCAAAGGTCTAACATGAACGAGGGCAATCCTTGTTTGTTGATACGCAAGGAATACTCAGGTCATCTCGGTTAAATTACACCTAGATGCTTGTATTAACTTGCTAAATCAAAATCTATGTAAGCGATACTCAGGTCATCTTGGTTCAATTATACCTAGATGCTTGCATTAACTTACAACATTTCAAAAAGTACCCAAAAAAAATCACCCAATGATGAAATAAGCACTTCAAAATACTTGCACCATCAAGATGTCAAAAGAAAAAAATCCATCGTACATCCATTATACATCCATGCATCCATATCCCATGCAATAAAAGATCTAATAAATGCAAAGTAACAATACAAAGTGAAGCTTGTGAGTCTTCCTTTCTATCGGGTCATTCTTCTATCAATCAATCTTATATCTATCATTCTGTCATTTCTGTGTTGATAGAGTACATTTGGACATCACAAAAACAGAGCATATAGTTGCATATCATATCATATGAGATAGTCATTTACATGATTAAATCATTTGCATACATAACAAAGTGCATTAGGTCATCCATATACAGTTTGTTGCAATCATCATATAGTGTCAGAAAAAATAGAAAAAATTCAAAAACATAGATAAGTACATCACATATGTTGCATTAATCATATAGCTATCATTTTGCATTTACACACATTAGAAACGTATCAAGTAAAACATCTAAAACCTGCATTAGATCATATAGCATCACATAACATCATATGAAAATCTACATTAGACAAACATTGCATAGCATCAAGTAAAACATCTAAGTCTGCATTAGACAAACATGTGCATTGCATCATACAAATAGAAATGCATCATAACTCATACAGAAAGCCTCAAATAGCTGCATCATCATATAAATATCATAAAAACGTGTCCAAATGTACAATATCAAAATGTCTGTCTCTGAATCAGTGTCATATACAATAAATACATCCCAATGGATGGTGATACATGTCTCAAAATACAAAATGGTACAAGTCTATCTGGCTATCTGAGCCATCAAAAAAGGAGCACAAAAACTTGAAATCTACAAGTCTGCTAGTCTTTACTATCCATGCTGCTATGGACCACTGCTATTGACATTGTCTCCTCCTCCTCCTCCACTGGCCCCAGACTGCTGGGGGCCCATCACGAAGGCCCCTGACCTTGATGCACCTGCTCTCTGAGAAGCCACAGACTGACTCCTATAGCTTGGAGCCCTCTAACTGGTAGGCACAACACCATGATATAATCCTTGATAATACTGTGTCTGAGCCTGCGCTCTCGCAAGCTCACCCTGCACCTGCGCTAGCTACCCCTGTGCCTGCACTAGCTGTGCATGTGCCTGTTGTACCTACCAAACCTGGAAACTACTCATTGCATTTGTCCCCAGGGCTGCCACTGTCGTATCCCTCTCCACTCGGATAACTCGTATCCAAATGTCTGCCATGTCTCTCTCTAGTGAGCCCAGTAATGTACTCAGCATTTGTCTCTTGTCGAGCCTCAACCCTCCTTAGTTGTGCCTGCAGTTGTCTAGCCTATCCTCTCAATGTAGCTATGGTCCTCTCATGGACATCAGCCTATGCCTATCCCTGCCCCTGTGGCTGGGGCACCTACTACTATGCCACCTACTAAGGTGGCAGCATCTGTGCCTGTTGTCCCTGCAGTGCCTATTGTGGTACCTGTTGTGTGACCTGTGGTCCCTCCCCAACTCTCCGCCTCTATCTAGGTCAGCCTCCATCATCTCCACCTCCCCCCCTCCTCCTCTATCATCTCCTCCATCTCTGCCTCCCCCTCGTCCTCCTCTCCCCCTCCCCCTCCCCCTCCTCCTCCTCCTCCGGCCAACCTGGCCCGCGTCATCTGAGTCTGCCTCATCTATGTGAGGCACCAACACTCGAGGTCCTGAGTATCTCAGGAACGAGTGAGCAGTGAACCAATCCTCGTAGTCCTGGGTCATCCCCACGTCCGCTATCTCCCTCCTCATGTCATAGGCAACATAAGGTGTCTACCGAAACTCTGCTAGGGCCTCTTCATATGATGCCATTGGCCCTCATCTGACCCTCTAAGCGTGTGTCTGTGCAAACTGAGCCTGCCCCTATGGCATGCCCTGCCTCCTGCCAAACTGTCTCTATACTCAGCCTATAATCTATCTCTCTAGTATGAAGCGTGTCTGTCCTATCAACCATCTCATCTGAAAGCAGTAGGGTAGCTCATCTGCCTCATCCTCCCACGGCTCACAGTCTAGATATGGTCACCAAATGACCACAACTACCCCATCGAAGGCATGTCTCCAGTACTCTAGCTTCCCCAGCCTATGCTGAGAAATCACCCCTGCATAGCCATAGCTGTATGGCTCTCCCCTCTGTCTGTCAAACACACATATCGGTCTCGTAATTGCTATGTGCTCCGAGAGCTAAAACTGTAGTAGTGATACGCCTACAGATAGGCTCGTACTCCTGTGATATACTACCTGATGCATATCATGGTATAAGTGAGAAAGTACACAAACACCCCAAGCATATCAGGTGCCCTCTATCACCATCCTCTCCATGATCCTACCCCATCCAATGGGGAACCCATGCGATCTCCTGTCGAGGCATATGCTGCCTCTAATCAGTCCTGCTACAATCCCTGGGAAGTAGTCATAGTAATCATGAATATCCTTCCAAGGGATGACCTGTCCAATGAGCTTCGGGTCATCAAACACTCGCCTGCACTCAGCAAGTCCCGCACCTCTCTGTGGATCATACTCCACAAGCTCACCCTCAATCAGCAAATGCAAAATCTGGTAGACGTCCTCCAATGTCACGGTCATCTCACCGGTAGGAAAGTGGAAAGTCCCATCCTTGCTATGGAACCTCTCCACTGCAGAAGTCAGCAAGCCGCGGTTCACCTAAACCTTGGGCATGAAGCAAATGTAATCTAGTCCCATAGTGTCAAGCGCCTCTCTATCTATCTCAGTCAGCATATATCTCTACAACAAGGGCATAGGGAACTGCTCCCTAGACTGCAGCATATCCCGTATCTCCTCCTGCAAGCACGCAAAGCAAGGCATCAACCTAAAGCTGCAAGTACCATACTCAACATATCTATAGAAACATATCAACTAACTTAGCATTTCAAAATTGATCAAAACAGCAAACTACATCTCTTGACTAGATTCCTGCAATCTCAGAGATAGCTTATCAATTGGCGCGTCAAACAGGATGCCAATTGAGTCAATTTTGCTAAGTAATCTGCCTATCTATAACATATGCGCCACAATAGGTGGTAAATGTACCATTTCTTAACCAATGCGCCTTTTTTTTACCTATGCGCCACTTCTGGTATAACTGTCGCAACAATCCATAGATGCACTATCCTATGCTATAAATGCGTTGCTTCTATGCATGCGCCGCAACATACCGTATATGCACTGCGGGATTATGCATGCGCCGCAGTTTTCTATGCATGTGCTGATTTCACATATGCGCTACTTTATTTCATGCATGCACTGCAAAACCATACATGCACCATTTCAAGCGACATATGCACCGCTCTATCTTTTAGCACTTCTGTCTAGACTATTTTTCTCCTAGCATTTATTGCATCCAAACTCGACCCTAGGAGAAATTTTATGAGATACATACCAGGGCTCCTACCTCTACTGGCCGGTCAAATCAAAGAACGTGCTCGAATCGATGCTCCTCGCGTGGAATGTCCATCCTCGTGCTGACTGTTCTATGCTCTATGTTGCTCTAAGCTCTCCAAAGCAAATCAACCTAAGACAAGTGTGCAAATGAATTGTCTTGTGGACCCAGCTCCTATATATAGCATGCAAACCCTAATCTAGCTGGATGGTAACTACAACTACTTCCCGCACCCGTTTCTTCCAGTTTTCTTCCCATTTCTCTAAAACGCGTCCTGTTTCCTTCAAACCTAACCTAGTTTTCCCTTCATCTTCGTGAGATTGTCCATCTCTCGTCCTTCTGCCTTCTCTCGTCCAATCTCCCGAGGGGGCATCCTATCATCATAACCTGTACCAGGGGCAAACTGAGGCATGTATCATTATCAGACTATCTATTCTTTGAAGCAACGTTGTAAACTGCATTGCATCAAAGAGGGGCAAAATGTATACGCCTAAAAATGACATGATTCGGTCTAGATAAATATTCTTAATATTTATTCCCTTCTAATTCTTCTATCAATAAATAAATAAACAAATTTATTTATTTGATTCATATTCTTTCAACAATTAAATAAAATCCTTTATTTAATTCAATTATTCCCAAACAATTAAATAATTCTTAATTATTTAATTAAATCAAATTCATTCTTCCAAATTTAAATAAATTAAATCAAATTTATTTAAATCCTCTCAATCTCCAAAAATAAAATACAATCAAACATTTTATTTATTCTTCCAAAATCATGCACAACAATTAAATAAATCTATTTATTTAATTTGCTTTCTTATCTTCTGAATTAAATAATACCAATTATTTAATTGCTTTCTTCCAATAATATCTTCTCTAAATTTAAATAAATCAAATATTTATTTAAGTTACTTTTTCTTCTAAATTGAGTTATCTCTAAATATAATTCAAGCTTTGTGCACATGCAATTAAATATTCCTAATATTTAATAAAGCAAAATATCTTCTTATTCTCATGCAAATCCCTTCTTGTTTTAAATCACTTAACTGATTATTATATTCTTTTAATTGATTTAACTCATTCTTTTATTCTTAGCAAATCCTCTCATGCAAAAGAAAGCAAGACACATGTCTTCTTCTTATTCGTTGCACGTTCCTCAACTGTTCTCAATTGTTGATCTTCTCATTCTCTCTATACCGTTGATCTTACTTCTCCTAAGTCTATAAAAGCAACCTCATTCTTCCATTCCAATCATCCAAGCTTTAAGTATCATTACTCTACAGGAATTACAGCACGCCTTTGGCACCAATTCCTTCATTACTTGTGATCACATTCGCTACTATACACTATGCACCACTATCATCATTGTGAAGCTCCTCTTCATTGCGATATTATCACTGCCATTCTCAATCGACATTCTTGAAGCATAGTAAGGAAGTGCACTCTCTGAGGGCCCTATTTCATACATACAAGAACGATTTAGATAGGCAATCAATGAAAGCTTCGATCTAAGGAAGGTTTGCTTTGTTGTTTGTTCATTGTTATTGGATTTCCTTAGTTCACTATTTCATTGATGTTTTGGGTATTTGATATTGATTATATTGCATATTCATTGTTGATCCAATTTTACCCTAACACTTATAATGCATTCTAAGGACCCGGGAGCTAAACTTTAAGAGGTAAAAGCCTCCAAGGGGACATTTTCTGACATAATATTTATCCCCCACTTTAATGTATGTATAAATGCAAGGCCAATATATGCATTAAAGTACGATCAAAATAGAGCAAACACGCTAAGCATAGTGCAGACATGCCAAACACACTGAAGATAGTAGTAGGCACATAAAACATAGGGAAGATAGTTACAGTCACACAAAACACGAAGAAGATAGTATTGAAGACATGCAAAACACAATGAATACAATAAATGCAATGATTATTTCTTTTTTCATTTTCTCATATATATGAAATGTAAATGTAAGTACATGGAAAGTAAACACACAACCCAAAATGTAGGAGGGACTCATTGCCACTAGTCTTTAGACTACATATGGGGCAATAGACACGCAATACAAATCTCAGAGTGTAGGAGGGACTCATTGCCACTAGTCTTTAGACTACACTTGAGAAAAAACACACCATACAAATCCCAAAGCATAGGGGGGAATCATCACCACTAGTCTTTAGACTATGCTTGGGAACAAACACACCATACACACACACATATGGAAGACATGGAGAAAACACAGAAAATAAGTGATGGAAGGAGCCTATTGCTAGGTTCACCACCATCTCAGGCACATTATAGGAACACATGACGATTGGGCTTCGCTACAAGAACTACCAAAGACACACTTAAGGGAGGATACACCAACCTCGCCTGCTTAGAGGACTTTTAGAAATGACAGGATGTGCACTCTCCTTGATAAATACACCATCCCCACCTCCGCAAAGGGCTTAAAATAAAAGGATATACATGATATTCCACCTCCATAGAGGGCTTTCTCATTGAAATATAAAATAAAGATGTGCACTCGCATGGAGATACAACATCTCGCCTCCACAGAGGGCTTAAAAACACGCTTCATTAGTACCAAAATCATCAGACAGCTTACCTTATATATGCCCCCACCTTAAGGTGGTTGATATCATGCACCAATATCAAGCACGTTAAGGTAGGAAGAAAACACACAAGGGAACATGCTCTCTCGCAAAGCCCATGCCCCTAGAAGTGACATGCACTTTACAATCGCTCAATGTTCCCACAAACACACAATTTCTTGCAAGAAGAGGTGTTAGCAACCATATAATCATGATAAACAACAATGCATGTAATCATTTACATAAAGAGCCGAGCAAGGTGAGATCCAAGATAAAGTGCATAGAGCAGTAGTATTGTTATGTTTTGTTAGTGTGATAAGACATCATCAAAATATCACACAAAGTGATTCTACTATCCAAGCGTCAGATTATATATCAAGCCCATCGTCTTGTATGGACTAGTTCTATTTTTTGATTTCTCGTTGAAGGGACACTAGGTCTGTATCAGTATTATATGTATTTTGTCATCCTCCAGCTAGATAGAACCACTAGAGGAAGGTAAACAATAAATCAAGAGAGGAGAAACAAGTGCCTTAGGGTCATCATGTAGGAAGGTGCCTCCAGATCACCAACTGCAACACTATGCTCCTAGGACACAACACACAACAATGAAAATAGAGAAGTAATATAGTAGAATGATGATACAAATAGAAGAAGGGTCACAATAGAGGCGGTCTCCTAGTATCCTTGACCTTACAAGAGTATCAAGGGTCATCCTAGGAGGCCTAAACAATACATAACACATCACGAGGGAAAACACAACATAGAGGTAAAGGGTTAGAAATACTTATCTGTGGATAGGCTCATGCTAGAGGTTATCAATGATCAAATCATCCTCTTCCCAATCTCGAATGCTAGAGAGAGGTTTATAAGGTACCATAGCCCAAGTTTTGTTCTTGTCTTCAAGTTGTTCAGTGTTAAGTTCATCTTGGTTTGTTTCAATATTGGGTGGAATGTTTTCATGTTGAGGTGCATTTCGTTGGGCGAAAGCTTGCCTTTTTCTCCTTTCTCTTGCTTGTCTATTTCTTTTTGTCTTATTATTTATATTTTCAAAATTGTTGTCATATTTTTCTATAAGTTGTTACATGTTCTAAGAGGAGGAAGCACCATGTCCAAATCTCATTTGTCTTGATGAAGTGTTTTATTCTTGATGACTCACTCCTAATCCTTGTAAGGATGACAAAGGAGGAACCTCAACATAAATAACATCTCTCCGTGGACGAGATGAATTATGAAATGTTTCCTTATCCACATCTATCATGCCAATTATTTCATCATAGTCGTAATAATCTTCATTTATTCTTATGTCATTTTGTCTTCTAGGAAGTTCTTCCAATGTAGGTTGTTTGTCTCTTGTTGTTTGCATAGGAGGCCCGGCCACTCTAGATATAAGTTTTGCTTTGTATCATCTATATTGTAGGAAAGAGTGATCTCTTTGTGGCTTAGGGTCTCTATCAGGTTGCGGCCAAAAGTAATCAAGAGTAAAGTTGTTGTTCATTACCAAAGATTGATATGTGTTACATCAATAGTACGCACTTGTCCATGTAAAGGGAATTTTATGCAATTGTGAATAGTTGAGGGGACAGAGTTCATAGATTTCAACCACGGGTATCCTAATTTTACATGAAAGAGGTCGGATAAAGGGATAACCTCAAATACTTGATCTACAGCTTTATCAAAAGCTATAACCAATAAAGTTATCTTCCCAAAGGTAGGCATTAAAGCTCCATTTATGTGTCTTAATCCTTATATCCGAAGGTTCAAAGGAATCTTGTGTCAAATTATGTGCAAGAAGAAACTCTTCCGTTATCACATTAGTCATACAATTAGGATCTATAAGTGTACCATTCACTGGAATCTCCATTGTTTTCACAGTAATGTAAAGAGGCCCTTCATTGTCTACGAATATTTTGTCATGAGGTGTAAATGTAATTTTAGGTTCAGAGCACTTTTTTTTAAGATAAGGCCTAGGAGGAAGCCTAGAATTATTGTTGTGATTATAAGCCATGTGTATATGTACTCAAATGTATGCAAAATCATATTTTAAAAGATTTTCAATGCTAATGCAAGGAACAAGTGCAAAAACTATGTATGCTTATGATCTAAAGATGCTATATTTTTCACTTTTTTTTTCACAATTTTTCACTGAAAATGTCCAAGAGAAGAGGTGTTGTGAATAATTTTATGAGGGGAATCAAATAATAATATCTATATCAACCCAATAATGCAATAATATCCTTCACAACACGCCTTTGATGCAGTCTAGAGAGATGATAAGGCCAAATCTAGTGAAAATGCAAGGTTTTCAAACCCTGGACATGAATGTTTGCAAAGAGGGCACTATGATGCAACACTACAATTAGAAATGAGTCCTAAATGATTGTTTGAAAAGGGTAGTAAAATATGAAACAAGATTTTAACTACAAACCCTAGCTAATACAAAACAAGGTTTTTATGAAAAATACACAATTTCAAGCAATTTTTGACAATTTAAGCATGAAAATGAAATGCACATGAATAAATAAGATGAATTTCTGCAATTTAAATCAGATCTAATTAAAATAATAGAAATTAAATGAAATTAAATGCCAATTAATGTAAATTATGCCAAAATGCAAGCCTAAGATGCCAAGTTTTTCAAAATTTTCAATTTTTTTGTAATTTTTCAAATGCAATAAGATGAATGACTGCAAATCCGAAGTACAACACTCAGCAAGGTGCAAAATCCAAGAAAACATAGGTTCACCAAAAAAAAATATATGAAAAATGGGGAAAAGGATGGGGTTGAAAACAAGTGGTTTAATCCTCCTTTCTCAAATAAACATTCAAGGACATATCAACTGAGTTGAATCACACTTTTGCAACAGGATTCACCTATAGGTTAGGCTGTTACTTGGAATGATGTGGAAATTTAGAGTTTGTCAATTAATATATCAAATTAATACCCAAATACCTTTAAAACCCTAATTATGCAAAACAGTAAGCAAATTGATGAATTACGACAAACATTTCCAGACTAAGGTAGTAGACAGAGATTAGTTGCTAACCATTTTTTGAAGTTTGGGATGCAGAACACTCGAGGATAATACCACTAGCACCCCTGTCCAAGGTGTTATTTTATTTGTGGAATATGGATCTCCTTCTGACGCTGATATTCACTATATCTTTCATTTCTATCCCGAAAAAGGTGGACACTACCACTAGCTCCCAAGTCCAAGGCTTGGTGTTTTTCGGGGTGTCAAAACCTCTTCGAATGCTGATTATCACTGTCATAATGATTTCTATATTTGTAACTCTAGAGGACATTGCCACTAGCGCCCGTGTCCAAGCAGTCCTTTTCTTCAAGGATTTAGAATCTACACACTGTCTTATTGTTCTCTGCAACTCCACTCCATCAAGATATGACACTTGTAACCTAAAATCACAAGGAGAGTGGTTGGGGGTTGTGGTGTTTAGAGCCTTGCCTCAGTCAAGCCCCAGAGAGACGTTCAAGTCTTCTGAAAATCGTTGTTAGATAGAGAGTGTGTATCCCTGTGAGATAGAGGCAAAAACAAATTTATAAATGATTCAAACACAAATAGATATCACCTTGGAGGTGTGGATCTCATGGAAGAAAGAAGCTCTTTCATTCCATGAGGAGATGGAGCCAAATCTGCAATAAACAAACACAATAACAACACAATACTTCTCTACAACACAATGAAAGCCTTAAATAACTTTAGCATAATATCACAAGTTCACAATGTCCATCTCTAGTTTACAAGTGAATCCTAAACATGCTTATATGTACAGCTACACACATTCCCGCTAAGAATTTCACAATTCAAACTTGAGATGTCGGCACAGGACCCAAATAACAGTCATAAAACTGACATTTGAATTTAGGGCTGACCTAAAATGGGGTAGGACTAGGGTGCTAGCGCCCAAGTCCACCCTCCCATTTTGAGTTAGGGATCATCAAAATAGCACCCCCTAGGTCCTATTTTCCACAAGACTTTGGGGTTTTCTAATCAGGATTCAAAATTAACATGCAAGATGCTTATAATGCATTATAAGGACCCAAGAGCTAAACTTTAAGACGGAAAAGCCCCCAAGGGGAAATTTTCTAACATAACATAGCAAAAGACATGATTTTGACTACTGAGGGATGAAGGATAAGCTAAAAGGTGATTATACACATGTCCATAAAATTGAAGATGTTTGGGACAAATGCAGAACTGAGAAAGATGTGAGGAGAATGGACAATAGTCAACTTTCCTTGGATCAAGTTAGAAACTTTCAACTGGCGGATGTCCCAGAGGATATACAAGATGAAGGCGATATAGTTAAAGCTATGTATATGGGTAATAAGATTGTTGATGCTCCTCTTCCTACAATTCAATGGTCACAAAATGAAATGACTTCGATGAGAGAAAGGATTCAACCAATTCTTGCTAACACCAATGTCTAGCCACATAAGAAAGGGATAAAATTAAAACCCTTTAAAACAAGATCAGAGGAAGAGTAGATAGAGGGACTTGTAGGGAAGAGAGAGGAGCTGAGGACAAATAATAAAGAGGACACTCTTGCTAGTGGTAAAAAGCCTAAGTATATCTTTAAAACATGAGATAAAGGTAAGAAGAAGGAAAAAGAGTGAACATCTACTCAACTAGATGTTGGACAAGAGGAGATAGCTACAGAAGAGTCACAAGAACTTGTTGTTAACTCTCAAGTTGAATCTACACAAGTAACACCTCATTCTTCTCCTCCAGATTCAAGTGTTCAAACTCCTGTGTCTCCTGTATCTTCAAGTGCACAACAATTGCCATCTATTTCTACAAATCCTAAGTCACCCAATGTGTCAATACATTTTATTCATTCATCCCCTTCAACACCTAGTAATGAGTCATTGTGTGATCATCCCCATGACAACATTGATAATGTTTTTGGTTCTCTTACATCGATACCATGTTTATCAGATGTACCCACATCATTGATTGATTCAATTACACAATATGAGTTTGAGAAGTTCTTGTCTCCATCTTCCTCCAAAGTGTCAATTGATGTTAATCTTGTTGTTGTCCAAACACAAACTCCAGCTGTTGTTACTCTTACTCCACTTATGTGCACACCAGTAAAAGATTCTTCTATCCCACCAGTGTCACAAGAACCTGTAATTCCTCCTACATCCTCCCAAACTCTAACAACAGTAGTAGGAGGCGATTCTTTTGTTCTGCCACCATGGCTTATGACACAGAAGTCAAAAAGAAAGAAAAAAGTTATGTCCCCCAAAGATTTTGATTTTGGTCAGTTGGTTTCAATGAGGTCAAAAGCGAACAAAAAAGCCAAGACTCTATCCACAGTGCTTGTTGATGAGTGAGGCAACAAATATGCGGAGGCAATTGTGCCTCCACTTGACAAGAGCAACACAGAAGTTTAGGCTTCATATTACACTATATCAAGAGTTGAACTCGGCAACCAGACACATGAAAGTGCAAAGGAAGATTTGCTAGCACAATTGTCTAAATTGTGGGAGAGATATGATAGAGACAAAGTAATCAAGGACCAACTCAAGGTACAAGTGGATCAGTTGAAATCGGTACTTCTAAAGATAGCTCAATCATCAGAACAGGTAGAACCTTTTGAGAGAAGTACAAATAATGAAGCCATTCAAAAGGCAGAAAGGATTGGTGCTAAAGGTCAGGCATTTGATGTCTGGATTGAAAGAGTACTTGCCCAAGGTTCACAGCTGATAAAGTCATCAATTAAACTTTATAACGACCTCAGCAAAGTAAGAAAAGAGATCAACCAAATACTTGAGATTCTTTCTCAAGATATGTAGCTTGTTGAACAAGATCTTGACTCATGGAATAAGCTGTGGGACTTTAAAATAGAAGTGTTGGTTGAACATGGGGTGATCCGCAATAGAAAGAAATATGTGGAATATAGGGAGGCCATGATACATAAGAAAGAAATCATTGAATGCTTGATCCAGGACTTGAAAGAAGATTTGAGAAGGGGAGAAAGTAAAGGCTTAGATATTTCAGATGAGTTGGCTGAGCTTCCTTGCCAAATGCTAGATGATAACCAGCAAACACTCCTTGAAGATGCAATCATTCAAGAGTTTACCACATTAATACAAATAGAGGTAGAAACATAAGTTTTCACATTGGCTTCAATTGACAGGTTGGTGGAATTCCAAATAACTCTAGATAGACTGTAGAAGAAATTGAATAAGTACAAGAGCGTGCCTAACTCCCTCATGGATTCCATCACCCGAGTGCTTTACCATCTCTGAACATACACTGGGGCCTGACATCAATGAAGTCCAGACCACCATGAAGTGATACAAAGACATTTTGGAGAAGGATCAAGATGATGAAGAACTGTCTAAGGACACTTAGTTTATTTTCCATGCTTTAGTTATATGTTTTGTAATTTGTAGATGACAAACTCCACGTCTTTTTGTAAAATCATATTACATGAAGTGAGATAGAGTCCCAAGTCAATTAGAACTTTGATTTTGAATAAGTCAAGATAGTTGTAAATTCCCTATTTTTTCTCATAGCCTCTCCCTATAAATAAAGAGAGGCTCCTTTGTAATTATCCATCTTTTTAGTTATTGAAGTGAAACGCTGCCGAATTAAAGAGCATTTTGAAACTTTGTGTTCAAGTTGTAAATCACATTTTATCAATAATAAGAAAATCAAGTGGGAGTTCAATATTTGTCTTGAAACAAACTTGTGGTGCATTGGAGATGTTCTTATGTCTTTTCACTTGTACTTTCTTATGCATTTGATTGAATTGTAGTGTGAATTTGGATAATCTAGGAGATGTTCTAAAGCTAATTTTGGAGACTTTGAGCTGCAACATTATCTTTGGATTTGTGTTTTATGTTTGTAAGTAGAAGATACTTGAAGGACTTTGAGCTACTAGTTATCTTCTATGTTCGTTTGATCTCATTTTAGCACACGGTGAAGACTTTGGGCTGCACCTTATTCTATACTTTTTCAACTTCAAGTCAACTTAAGAAACAACAAAAGACTTTGTA
The DNA here is from genome assembly GCA_027924645.1 of Cunninghamia lanceolata. NCBI lineage: Eukaryota > Viridiplantae > Streptophyta > Pinopsida > Cupressales > Cupressaceae > Cunninghamia > Cunninghamia lanceolata. Next base: position 21,579,611 of record BSBN01000090.1, on the reverse strand, counting down.
CTTTTGTTGGTTTCTTGGTATTAACACATCCTAGTATCACTTTGGTTATTCTTATGTTTATTCAATTTGGATATTAGTTATTATTGTTCCAACAAGTAGTTTTTAGTTTATCATACTTCGTAAGAATCAAGGGATTGTTATTAAAAGTTTGCAAGTGAACATCATTTCTAAAATAAGAGAAATAGATGATATGGAAACATCCATAGGTTAGTTTTAGTGTAAATAAAAATAGTTAAGTACTTGTTGATGATTGTAGTGGACAATAAGAAGGGAGCCTCCCCTTTTTGAGAGGAGAGATTATATCTCATCACACTGTGGTTAATATAACCATTTTGTTATCAGTTAGTTGATAACAAAGTATTCACCCAACAGGTTTTGGCGACTACACTGGGGAACTGAATATGTAACCAAGAGCCTCTCACATTTGGTTAAATTATACTAGCCTTATTATTTGTAATTGTTTCTGATCTATTGTTTTTCAAGATTGCACTCTAGCAGAACAAAGGTATACACATGGCAGAAGAGATCAAGAACTCATAGATCCTATTTTTGAATTGATGCAAAGGCATAACTTTGATATTTTGTCTGCATGTACAAGATCACCTCTTTCACATACAAGGAGTTTTCCTCCCACCAATGCAAGGTCTCCTATACCAAGTGAAGCTTCTAATGCTCATAGAGTTCTACCTATGACACCAGTTCAAAGGTTTGCTATCCCTCCATTCAACCCCAGTAGAATGGCTGCTCAAGGTCCATGGGGAAATGCCTTTGGGCCACTTAATTTGGCTCCTCCATCACATGAACTACCTTGTAGTTCACGCAAGAACTTTCCCAAGTTCTACTAGGATGGTAAACATCATCCGGATGAGCACATTGCTGCATTTTACATTGCATGCGGTGTTCTTGGAGTAGAACATGAAGATGTGTCCATAAGATTGTTTGTTGAAACACTCCAAGGAGTGGTTGCTGATTGGTTCTACCATCTCTCAACAGGAAGTAATACTAGTTGGGATACACTCCAGACCAAATTTGAAGCAAGGTTTAAACCAGATTAAGATGTTCATGCTTTGTTGGCACAACTTACTCAGATGAAGAAAGAACCACATGAACCCATGCGTGAGTTCGTAGCCAAGTTCAATAAGTTGACAAATAGAATTCCAACCATTGCTCAACCAACAGATGAAAATTTGAAGTGTTTCTTCATCAACACTCAATTGCCTAAGGTGAGTTTTCTTCTACGAAGGGCATCCCCGGTTGATCTTGCAGCTACTCAAAGTCTGGCTACCAAGGTGGAAGATGATTTAATCCTCACAGGAAAGTTGAGAAAAGATTCAAATAGGTCTAGAGGACAACCCTCTACAACCTCACCTTCCACTAGCACCACAGATCCTATGGTGCAGAAGCTAGCTAACAAATTGTTGGCTCTCAAGAAGCAAATGTCTCAAAGTTTGTCTATTCACTCCTACAAATACATTCCAAGGAGAACATACTCAAATGTTTCTAACTACCCAAGTAATGATGTAAGGAATCAAAACCATAATAGACTTCCCCCACCACAAGGAAGGCTTGCACTGGAAGCACCACCTATAAATGCAATAGTGGGCTTTTATGAATTTGAACAAGATAATCTTCCACAATCAGAGTATGTTCCAGAAGATGATGCTAACCTCTTCACAGAGGATGAAGAAGAGCTAGTTGGTGACTATAACATTAGGTTTCTAAATTTTGAAGATGAATTTGAACAAGAAGAAGATGCCTATGGTGAATCTTATGTTGTTTTACTCGGTCTCAAAATTAATTGAATCATTAACAAGCAGTTGATAAATCAAATTCAAAGGATGACCCGTTTCCGGTAATCTCTATTACCAAAAGGGGTACTCCTTTACCATTTCATCCAAAAGACATGACAGGAAATAAACAAGTACACTGAATCCTTCTACTTCTTCTGTGCCTAGACCCAGTACCCCAAATATAAAACCTCATAATGAAAACTTTGTCTTCTATAGAAAACCCCTATCAATCTTTTGATATTATAGACCATGGTAAGAAGGATAAAATACAAATGTTAGAGGTTGAGTATCTTCAAGCTAACCCTGAACAGTTTGAGAGATTGGCTAAATTTGTCAAAAATAAAGCTATCCCCATTCACCAAGACTCTTCCAAAACTACTCATGTTGACCCTAAAGCAAGACCTGCCCAAAGAAACCTCATTGCCACTCCTTCATCCACTATTGGGAAAATAGAACCTTTCTATATTTCTTTGCTTGTCAATGGCGATAAGCTCAGTAATTGTGTCATTGATTCAGGTTCTTCTGATAATGTGATGCTCGCCAATGATGTCCCAGCTTCATATGGGATATTGTTAGGATGGAATTTCTATAAGGATGTTGGTGGTGAGATCAACATGGATTGGTCTGAAGCTAGGATACCTATCAAAGGTGTTATGCAGAAGCTTCTTCTAGAAAGAGAGGCCAAATACACCGTGACAAAATTCAAAGATCCAAAAGCTCAAATTCTTTTTGAATCTTCTAGAATGGGTACATATTTTTAAAAACCGATGAAGTTCCTGAGTCCTCTGTTGATGATTTAAGTGATGATCATGTAACATATGATTCTTCCTCTTCGAGCAAAGAGACTCCAAATTTTGAAGTTGTGGAGATAGGAAGTTCAAATGATGTTTGGACTTTGGAATTCGATGGGAGTTGTTCTTCCACTAGATCTAGAGCAGGGATAGTCCTCATATCCCCCAAAGGAAAAATCTTCCCCTTTTCCTTCAAGTTGAAATTTGACAATACTAATAACACCACTGAGTATGAGGCTTTGTTGTTAGGTATGAATGTTACATAGAACAAAGGAATCAAAAATATCCATGCACAATGTGATGCTAAGATGATTGTTTGCCAGGTAAGAAATCTTTACCAAACAAAGAAAGAAAGATTGAGGAATTATTGCAATTGTGTATGGGATTGTATCGAGGATCTTGATGCCTTCGATATATCTGTAGTCCCTAGGGAATACAATAACAAGGTCAATTCATTGGTAGTATCAGCTACTCTCCTTGTTCCTCACAAGGACTTTTCAGGGAACAAGTACACCATTGAAATGGTTTTCTAACCTAGTGTTCCTAATAATGCTAGTCACTGGTAAATATTCAACAGTGATGATCAAATCATCACCTTTTTGGAGAAAGAAAAAAATTTTAGCGAGTTGTATTTTGAAGGGAGTGACTCTCCTCCCTGGGAATCTATTTCTAAAATAGATCAAGAAACTGGCGAAGAAATCCTATAGCTAAAAGGGAATAAAATTCCCAAGGGATTGGTTTCTCTGGAAAAACTTTTTGATAAGCATGATCACTTTATCAAACAACAATAGCAATCTAGATCAGATTCATCAATGGAAGTTGAACAAATTAATTTGGGTACAAAATGTGATCCCAAAATGGTCAACCTTGGGAAAGGTTGCTCGTTGGAGGAAAGAGAAAAGTTTGTTACACATCTACGGCAGTATATTGATGTGCTTGCCTATTCATATGATGACCTAAAGTCCTTTCATCCTAAATAAGTCTAACATGAGATTCCTCTTAAGTTAGGTTCTCTGCTGCATAAGCAGAAGCAAAAATAGTACAACCCAAAAATCTTAGGTACCATTCTTGTTGAGATTAAAAAAATGTTGAATACTAGAATCATTTTTCCTATCTACCATTCCACTTGGATATCTAATATCATTCCAGTAAGAAAGAAGAATGGGGAAATCTACATTTTTGTGGATTTTCATAATCTGAAGCAATCATCACTAAAAGACAATTATCCTTTGCCGATAATGGATCAAGTTTTATAAACAGTGATAGGTTCAAAAATGTTCACCATGTTAGATGGTTTCTTGGGATACAATCAAGTGGTAAAAGAAGTTAAGCATTTTAGGTATTACATTTTAAGCTCTCATACTATTGCATTGGTGCCTGATTCAACGGTCAAGTCTATCTTGACTTAGCAAGAGTTTGGGAGAAAGAGATGTAATTGGATTGCTAAGATCCAAGAGTATGACATGGAGATTAAACCCACCAAGCTAGTTCATGGGAAAGGTTTGTGTCAATTTATTGCTGATAATGTACCAAAAGAGATATCTAATGATGAGGAAGTGAATACTAAGGTACTTCCCACAGTCCTCTTTGTAAGCACAACAGATGAATGGTATTCAAACATTGCACACTTCCTCACATATGGGGAATGTCCTGAGCATTTTTCATATAAGGAGAAAAGGACAATCAAACTCAAGGATGAAAACTTTATTCTATGGGACAATGGTTTGTACAAATGGAATATTGATGGAATTTTTCTGCAATGTGTTGATAAAGCACAACAAGGTAAGTTGTTGAAATCGTTTCACAATTTAGCATGTGGAGGACATTTTTTAGCTCTAGTTACAACTCACAAAATTTTGAGAGAAAGGTACTACTAGCCCACACTTTTTCAAGATGCATACAACTGGGTGCGTAAGTGTGAATTGTGCCAGCAGTTTGTGGGGAAACCCAAGTTGGTAGCTCTACCCCTCAAGCCAGTATTGATTGAGGAACAGTTTCGACAATGGGTTATTGATTTCATTGGTGTAGTGAATCCATAGTCAAGTGAAGGACATAGTTATGTTCTCACTGCTATTGATTATTTTACCAAGTGGGTGGAAGCCATTCCCGTGAAGCATGCTGCTTTGGAAGTGGTCTGCAACTTCCTCAAACAAAATGGTATCTCAAGGTTTGGAGTGCCAAACAAGACAGTAGTAGATAATGCTACTTGTTTTTCATCTCATGAGATAACTAAATTTTGTTTTGAGTATGGAATTATTCTTTCTCATTCTTCTGATTATTACTCCCAAGGGAATGGTCAAGCTGAGTCAAGCAATAAGAATCTAGTTACCATAATCAGGAAGTTGGTTGATGAAAATCAAAGAACCTAGCACAAGGCATTGTATTATGCATTGTGGGTAGATTGTATCACCCCCAAATGGGCAATTGGCATATCTCCATTTTAGCTTATGTATGGTTTGAATGTTGAAATACCTATCACATTGGAGTTGGTTGCTCTAAAGTTGGCTAAAGCAATTGAAGATGAAACTTTTAATAGTTCCATTAACAAGCATGTTATGTTTCTTGCTGAACTTGAAGAACAATGCATGAAAGTGGTGGATCGCATTACGGAACACCAAAGTCAAGTAAAGAAGCTCTTTGACAAGAAGGTAAAATCCTAGATTTTCCAAATTGGCAATCAAGTTTTGTTATGGGACAAGAGGAGAGAGCAGGAAGGGATGCAAGGAAATTTTGATTCTTCATGGAGAGGTCCTTTCATGATTCATTAGCTCTAAGGTGAAAATATTTTTCTTCTATAGTATCAAGATGGAACACATTTCTACTACCTCATAGTGGACAACATCTGAAGTTGTTCACTCGGTGAAGTGACAGGTAAGTTTATGCTTTTTGTATAGTTTTGTGGTCTTTTCATTTTTTTTGTTTCATGTTGTGTTTGTCACTAGACTTTATAGCCCAATGGTTGGATGAAGGCACTTAGAGTTCTAGGATTCTTCTCCCTTCGATCATTTCAAAGGATGATCGAAGGAAGCTCCCCTGTTAAAGCCAGTTGTTATCCTCAAATTTAGCTCACTCAATTCATGGGATAACCCCTATGAAACTTGTCCATTTCATAGCCCACGTCCTCTAAGCACACAAATTGAAATGATTCTAGGTCATCTCAGGCATGGTTCAACCCCTCGAAGAATATCATCGATTTGAGGCATTGTTTATTTTTAGTTTTTTGTGAATGTTTGCATTTTAGTGTTAGTCTTTCTATGAGTTTCATGTAAAAGTACTGAAAAATGTGCAATTGCATGAGATGTGTAATTGTGGAGATTTTCTCCGCAACTACACTCCTTTTCTGGCATGTATGGTCTTTAATGGCCATTAATGGAGATCTTGTAAAAATCTTTTAGCCCTTATTTCTTTCATTTTTGCTATTATTTCCTCATTTTCTTTTCTCCATGCTGTGTCGTTGGAGTATTTTCCCATTCCCTATGTGAGTGGAACCATCCGTCGTTGTTGTGAGATCGATCCATCGTGTTCCTCAACTTTCCAACTTGTGATCATTTATAGGTATGTTATCGCCTTTCATATATCTATGTTTTTGTCATTTGCATAATTTGTATCATTTATTTCTTTACTTTTGTAAACCCTAGATTTATCTGTTAAAGCTAGGTTTTTTTGTCATTTTATTCCTCTGTGGTGACAAGTTTTTTCCCCCTATCATTTTTCTTCTTTGTTTTCCCCTTGATCGAAAGCCTAGGTTTTGCTAGGTATAGATCAAGTTTTGTGTTGTTTTTGTTTTAAATACATCATGTTGTTTGGAGTTTTATCTTTGAACAACATGATCTTTAGATATATGTTGTTCGGAGATAAAACTCCAAACAACATACATCCTGTTTTGCAATACTCATCCATAGGGTGTTGTGTGGGCTTTAAAGTCCACACAACACCTAATGTTAGGTGTTGTGTAGTGTTTAAAGTCTGCAAAACAACCCTAACCATCCAATGTGATATCCTTTCATAGGTGTGTCATGTGGGTTTCAAACTCCGCTCGACACCTAGTGTTAGATGTCATGCGGAGTTTAAAACCCACATGAGATACCTAACACCGCCCTTTTTGAAGTCATGCCTCTACATGTTGTGTGGGTTTTAAACTCTATACATAACTATTAGTAATGTGTTGTGCAGAGTTTAAAACCCACACAACATGACCTACCCAAAACACAAACATTATGTTGTGCGGAGATTTTTCTCCGCACAACACTGTTGTTTAGGTGTTGTGTGGAGAAAAATCTCTACACAATATTATTTTTTCCAAACACTTAAAACACAAGTATTGTGTGGGTTTTAAACTCCCCACAACACTGTTGTCCATATGTTGTGTGGATTTTAAAACTCGTACAACATATTTTATCATCCACCTTAAAATGCTAAGTTAGGACTAATATTTTTTACAAAGGATGCACTTCAGAGAATTTTCTCCGAAGTGCATATCCTTTGTTTGAACTTTCAAACACATGTAATGCGGAGTTTTTCTCTGAATTACATCTTGAGAAATATCAAAATACCTAGGGGCATATTTTCTCCCACATTGTACATGAAGGTTTTTATAGTGTAGAAGTGTAGATTTTTTCCACAATTGCACGATGATGGATGAATGAAATTTTTTCTAACTCTAGGAAAATTTCTAAAAATTAAATTTTTACAGTTGATTGCCAAATGTTTGAATCTCCTCTAAAGAAGAAAATGAAGTACAAATATTAAGGTGTCATCCCAATTACCTTTGTAGAGTCTAACATTGATGACATCAAAGATACAAAGATTGGACATGTGGACATGTCTAAATTCTTGGAGAGGATAAACTAGCAATCAGTGCCAGCACACATGTAATGCATCCTGAATAGTGACATCCATTTGGTCTCCACCTTCCCAGTGTCCGCATAGAATCCTAATTTCATATTGGCAATGGTGAGGAAATTTAACAAAGACACCATAAGCATATCAGATGCAGATGGTAATGCTATCATAAAGTTGGATGTAGATTTCATTGACATAGTCTTCATGTGTCCAAATATTGATGATTGTGCCAATCTTACAATTGAAGATATACAAAAGCTCTATGATAATCATACAAAAAAGTACAAGAGAATCATCAAAACCTAGTGGCTTAAGACTCCTAGGCCTACAATTTCAAGATGGCCTAAGAATATATTCAGGAGTGAGTTTAGAAATGAGGTAGGTGATCTCATTACCATCCTCAGTAGGGTAAAAGGTCTTCCCACATCTAACACTTTTTAGGAATGGATGTATCAGTACATTCATGTCATGAAAAGGGGAATCAAAATATATGGTGTGGGCAATAGATTAGTGACTCCATCTGTGATCAACTGTCTAAGGTATCTACAACATTGAAGTTCTACATGACTTCATACTTGGTGTATGTCGTTGTGGCCAAGAAGCATTTTCCATGGCTTACTTCAGAAGGAGACATAAGGAATATTCCTGTATATGATTACTACCCTCAATTAACCCTGAAAGAGAGCATAAAACAATTTAGGAGGGTGAATTATGCATTTTTCTACAATTACATATGTATGATAGAGAAGGATCTTGAGAAGAAGAGGGTCTCAGATGAGGCACGTTAGCAGGTGAAAAAGTTTGGATGCATATTTTTACAATTGCCTACCTTCACTTACATCAGAGCTAGTTGTTTTAGTGGACAACCATATATGCTTCCAAGATATCTAGGTGACATTAATTTTGATGCAATGGTGTAGACAAGTTATGGATGTACATATTAAGCAAGTAGGGTCTCATAGATGTGGTTTCAAATTCCAATTTGAAATTAGTAGACATGTTATTTCTATAACTCCTAAGGCAAAAGCAATGGAAACAGAATTGCAATGGATCACTTTGAAGAAATATAGGAAAAGACATGATTTTTATTACCAAGGGATGAAGGATAAGCTAAAAGGTAATTATACACATGTCCCTAAAATTGAAGATGATTGGGTTGAATGCAGAACTGAGGAAGATGTGAGAAGAATGGACTATAGTCAACTTTCCTTAGATCAAATTAGAAACTTTCAAATGGTCGATGTCCTAAAGGATACGCAAGATGAAGGTGATACAGTCGAAGCCGTGTATATGGGTAATAAGATTGTCGATACTCCTCTTCGTGTAATTCAATGGTCACAAAAGGAGATGACCTCAGTGAGAGAAAGTTTTAACCCATTCTTCCTAACACAAATGTCTGGCTAAATAAGAAAGGGATAAAATTTAAATTCTTTAAAATAGGATTAGAGGAAGAGTAGACAAAGGGACCTGCGAGGAAGAGAGAGGAGCTGAGGACAAAGAGTAAAGAGGACACTCCTACTAGTGGTAAAAAGCCTAAGTATATCTTTAAAAAGGGAGGTAAAGGAAAGAAGATGAAAAAAGAGGGAACATCTACTCAACCAAATGTTGGACAAGAGTAGATAGCTATAGAAGAGTCACAAGAACTTGTTAACTCTCAAGTTGAATCTACACAGGTAACACCTCCTCATTCTTCTCCTCCAAATTCAAGTGTTCAAACTCATGTGCCTCCTATATCTTCAAGTGCACAACAATTGCCATCTATTTCTACTAATCTTGAGTCACCCAATGTGTCAATACATTCTATTCATTCATCCCCTTAAACACCTGGTAATGAGTCATTGTTTGATCATCCCCATGACAACATTGATAATGTCTTTGGTTCTCTTATGTCCATACCCAGCTTATCAGATGTACCCACATCATTGATTGATTCAATTACACAATCTGAGTTTAAGAATATTTTATCTTCATCTTCCTCCAAAGTGTCAATTGATGTTAATCATTCTTCTATCCAAACACAACTCCATCTATTGTTACTCTTACTCCACTTGTGTCCACACCAGTAAAAGATTCTTCTATCCCACAAGTGTCACAAGAACTTGTAATTCCTCCTATGTCCTCCCAAACTCTAACAATAGAACTAGGAGGTTATTCTTTTGTTCTTCCACCATGGCTTATGACACAAAAGTCAAAAAGAAAGAAGCAAGTTGTGTCCCTTGAAGATTTTGATTTTGGTCAGTTGGTTCCAATAAGGTCAAAAGTGACCAAAAAAGCCAAGACTATATCCAGGGTGCTTGTTAATGAGTCAAGCAAAAAATATGCTAAGGTAGCTATGCCTCCACCTGAAAAGAGCATCACAAAAGTTTAGACTTTAGATTACACTATATCAAGAGTTGAACTCAGAAAGAAAACACATGAAAGTGCAAAGGAAGATTTGCTAGCACAATTGTATGCATTGTTAGAGAGATATGATAGAGACAAAGTAATCAAGGACCAACTCAAGGTACAAGTGGATCAATTAAAATTGGTACTTCTAAAGATAGCCCAATAATTGGAACAGGTAGAACCTATTGAGAGCAGTACAAATAATGAAGCCATTCAAAAGGCTGAAAGGATTGGTGCTAAAGGTTAGGCAGTTGATGCCTGGATTGAAAGAGTACTTGCCCAAGGTTCACAGCTGATAAAGTCATCAATTGAACTTTATAATGACCTGGGCAAAGTAGCAAAAGAGATCAACCAGACACTTGAGATTCTTTCTCAAGATATGTAGCTTGTTGAACAAGATCTTGACTCATGGAATAGGCTGCGAGACTTTAAAATAGAAGTGATGGTTGAACATGGGGTGATCCCCAAAAAATAAATATGTGGAATACAGGGAGACCATGATACATAAGAAATAAATCATTGAAGGCCTAATCCAGGGCCTGAAAGAAGATTTGAAAATGGGAGAAAGTAAAGGCTTAGATATTTCAGATGAGTTGGTTGAGCTTCCTTGCCAAATGCTAGATGATAACCAATAGACACTCCTTGAAGATGTAGTCATTCAAGAGTTTACCACCTTAATACAAATCGAGGTAGAAACAGAAGTTTTAACATTTTGGAATTCTAGATAGACTGTAGAAGAAATTGAATAAGCACAAGAGCGTGCCTGACACCCTCACGGATTTGATCATTCGATTGCTTACCATCTTCAAACATAGATTGGGGCCTGACAGCAATGAAGTCCAGGCCACCATGAAGAGATATGAAGACTTTTTGGATAAGGATCAAGATGATGAAGTGTCTAAGGACACTTAGTTTATTTTCCATGCTTTAGTTATATGTTTTGTAATTTGTGGATGACAAACTCCATGTCTTTTTGTAAAATTAGATTACATGAAGTTGTGAGACAGAGTCCCAAGTCAATTAGAACTCTAATTTTGAATAAGTCAAGATAGTTGTAAATTCCCTATTTTTTCTCATAGCTTTTCCCTATAAATAAAGAGATGCTCCTTTGTAATTATCTATCTTTTTAGTTATTGAAGTGAAATGCTGCTGAATTGAAGAGCATTTTGAAACTTTGTGTTCAAGTTGTAAATCATATTTTATCAATAATAAGAAAAGCAAGTGGGTGTTAAATCTTTGTCTTGAAACAAACTTGTGGTGCATTGGAGATGTTCTTATGTCTTTTCCCTTGTACTTTCTTATGCATTTGAGTGAATTGCAGTGTGATTTTGGATAATCTGGGAGGTGTTCTAAAGATGATTCTAGAGACTTTGAGCTACAACATTATCTTTGGATTTGTGTTTTATGTTTGTGAGTAGAAGATACTTGAAGGAGTTTGAGTTGCTGGTTATCTTCTATGTTCGTTTGATCTCATTTTAGCATATGGTGAAGACTTTGGGCTGCACCTTATTCTATACTTTTCAACTTCAAGTCAGTGTAAGAAACAACAAAAGGCTTTGTGCTTTTGTGGGTTTCTTGGTATTAACACATCCTAGTATCACTTTGGTTATTCTTACACTTATTCATTTTGGATATCAGTTATTATTGTTCTAACAAGTATCTTTTAGTTTATCATACTTTGTAAGAATCAAGGGATTGTTATTAAAAGTTTGTAAGTGAACATCATTTCTAAAATAAGAGAAATAGATGATATGGCAACATCCACATGTTAGTTTTACTATAAATAAACATAGTTAAGTACTTGTTTATTATAGTGGGCAATAAGAAGGTAGCCTCCCCTTTCTGAGAAGAGAGATTATATCTCATCACACTATGGTTGATATAACCATTTTTTTATCAGTTAGTTGATAACAAAATACTCACCCAACACGTTGGTCACCTATCCCCGCGGTATCTAGATATCTACCTCTATCTCCATGACAACATCCTTCCACCCAATCTATCATTCACCCAACATTAAACATTCGTCTGTCAAGCCTCCCATTTCACCCTTATCAGTGACACATTATAACAAAAGAGTCTTGATGGTACCCTTCTAAGGTGTCTCGATTCTCAAGAAGCTTAAACAACCCTACAAGAGGTACATGAAGGTATTTGCGGGGAACACTCTAGTGGACCTAACCTTGCCAAGAAGATTCTAAAAATAGGGTATTACTGGCCAATATTAGATAATGATGCATACCGGTAGAAGTGCCTTCCTTTCCAACAACATGAAGATCTCATCCTTGCTTCATCACAAGAATTGCATCCCATCACGACTCCATGGCCCTTTTCACACTGGGGGCTCAACCTCATCGAAAAGATGCATCCACTATCATCCAATGGACATAAGTTCATTATCATAGCCACTGAATACTTCACTAAATTGGTGGAAGCCATTCCACTCATCTACACCACAAAAATCCAAATAGAAAAATTTGTCCTCCACTACAGCATATGTTGTTATAGTATCCCTCTCACCATCATCACTGACAATGGAAAACCATTTAAGAATCAATAAGTTTGCACCCTTTATTAGAAATTCCATATCCAATATCACTTTTCCACTCCATATTACCCCCAAGTAATAGTCAAGCTGAAGCTTCAAACAAAACTATCCTAAGAATTCTAAAGAAGACAGTAAATGAAGTTGGTCATGACTAGCACCTACAGCTTAATCCCACCCTTTGGGACTACCATACCAGCATTCATACCCCCAACAGAAGCCATGCCATATTCCCTCGTATTTAGTTCTGAATCCATCCTACCCATCGAGGTCGAGCTCCCCTCTCTCAGAATTTCATTGCAGAATCTCATTGATAAGGAGGAGTATTGGGTTGCATGTCTGAATGAGCTAGAACTCTTGAATGAGAAGTGCCTCAACGCTCTTAACCATTTGCAAGCCTATCAAAATTGCCTCCAAAAATGCTATAACAAGAAAATCAAGACCTATCGGTTTGAGATAGGCGACCTTGTCCTCATGGAAAATCAAAAAAATTTATAGGAGTGACACAAGAAAGGCAAGTTTGAACCAAATTGGTTGGGACCTTATGTGATAACCGCCAGCTACAGATCAGGAGCCTACTAGCTAGAAACACTTGAGGGGCGGCCTCTGGATGAGCCAATGAACATCATGTATCTCAATAAGTTTTATGCTTGACCCATCAAATATCCCAATCAAAAAAGCAAAACAAGCAAAAAATCTTAAAAAATCAAGAAATTAAGAAAAACCAAGCACAATAAAGTCGTCCAATGGTGAAAACCACTTCAGTGGTGCCTTGGATAAATACCATGGTGAACAATTGTTTCGGGTGCCATGAGTAGTAGCCAATTCCACAATCTAATAAGTTCTCGCCCACAAAATCACTCCATACCACTTCCATCCCATGGCCTGGTATTGCAAACATTCAACATCAAAAATCCCACCCTTCATCACCCACACAAGGCAGATTCCTGGATAAGTGGATCCTTGTATGCCCTCCTTGTACAACAGAAAATCCAAAAATCCCAAAAAAATAGAAAATCCAAAAATCCAAAAATTAAAAAAAAAATAGAAAATCAAAAAATCAAAAAATCCAAGAAAAATCAGAAAATTTAGAAAACCCAAATATCCACAAAATCCCAAAAACATTAGAAAATACAAAAAAAACACTATCTCAAAATCAACATCAAAACATTCCATCCAAACATTCCGAACTCATCCAGCATTATCATCACAAATCAGAACTACATATCATCACCACCCGCATCTTAACGTGCCTTGATCCCATGAATACAAGGTATGTAGGTAGTCTGGAATATGAAGAAAGTATCCAATATGCAGGTACATAAGATGCACCCATCCAACCTGTTTGGATGGTCCCTATCCCCTGAGCTTACACTTGACCCAAACACAATACACTCACTAGGTATACTATCAAAAGCATAATCACTTCATGCAAAAATCATCAATCATCAAATCAACTTCAACAACTTATGGCCTATATCTTTTTTCCCATCTTTCAACTTTATCCTAATCATCCATCGATCCCTACCTTAATGGATATATCATTCCTACAATAGGAAAAATCAATCAAATCCACACCTATCTTGGAAAGAGATACAATGGTTGTTTGTTTGGTCAGTTGGTCTCTTTGATTATTGATTTTATTTTTTGTCCTATCCAAGGATCATTTCAAAACTACCTTGATCTCACTATATCATGGTATGTGGCGAAACACCTAGAATGGGGCATGGTCATTGCTTTTGTATGTTGTGCTTGTGGGTTGTTCTCATTACTCCAATTTAGTATTCATATCTTGTGAAATGTAGGGTCAGTTCTAGCATATTAATCTCCTTTTTCATTTAAGGTTCATCATACCTTTTGTGTACTAAGGACTTATGCTATGAATTCCCCTCATTCTCTAGACAAGGTTGTACTATCTTTGGCATGCATGGGATCATCATATTGTTTGCGGGTCTAGTCCATTCAAAGGACAGATATACATCATCACCTTGGTCCTTCATACCTTGGTGAAAATATCCGCTTTGCTATAATAAACCTAGGATTGCTCTAAAAATATCAGCACAATATCCCATCCCAATCCATCATCCCTTGATCAACCCTTATACCCCATCAAACCATATGGTTATTATACAAAGAATGTCATCTAAACTTTTCATTAATGATGACAAAGACCTAACCATTTCTCCCATCCTAACATACCTACCCTATGATTATCCCATACCCATCCTAAAGTTACCCAACCCAAAAAGTGGCTTTATATCATAATGTGCATTAAGTGACTGAGGATTTATCATCCCCAATTCCCCCCATCCACCAAGCCTAAATCTACTCCCCCATGCATCCAACATCTCCCACCCCACAAAATGGCTCTAACAACATATTTATCATGACTAGCATCCTTCATCCTACATACACAACATAAATCATATCATAATCATTATATACTATATCATCATAAGCATTATCCATATCACATCATCATAATATTATCCATCTCATAATGCATAAACCACAAACCCATAGTGCATTAATCCATATAACATCACCCATCCCATAATGCATCATCCATAAATTCATACCCATTACCATCACATATCCATCATAATCATTAGCATCATTACATATCATCTATCCATCTATGCATAATCCACATCATAATTTGCATAATCCACATCATAATCCATATGCATACAACAATAATCATCCATATACATCATCTCATAACAATGTATAAACATAATCATCATAAACCATTATACATCATCATACATTCATAATAAAACATCCATAATGCATTCATAACATGATCATAACCATAAAAATATCACATAAACATCATCATAAATCATAATCATAACACATAAATGCATCCATATAATACACCGCAAAAAATGATCATCTCGTATAAATGTCAATATCTAGTACATCCCATAAATGGTCATGATACAAAAAAATGCCTATAGGGCCAAAATACATATCAAAAGCCCAAAGGTGTATACAAAAATTAGTGAGTCGAACTCTCTTCTACAGAATGAGTAGGAGAGTGAGGTGGAGGCCCATGTGGGGCCCTAGATGTCCATACCCCTGAAGCCCTTTCTGGCCATGAGGGAGGTGGCCCCATTGATGACTGTTGAGGTGGCTGTTGAAGTGGCTATTGGGGTGGTTGTTGCTATGGCAATGGTTGTTGAATCAAGCATTGGGACTATCCTAATCTCCAAGATACAAAGGCACCAGACCAGCTCTGCTAACTATATCTAGGAACACTCTGCCCCTCAAGCACAACTATCTGATAAGCACCATAATAATACTCGGCTTGGCTCCTTGCCTCTGCTAACTCCCTCTATACCTGGGTATAATCAGCCCACATCTACACCATACTCATACCCCCAACCACCCCTTGCAATTGGATGACCTATTGCTGTAACCGGGCAACCTATGCCTCAGCTCACTACACCTAACCTATGCACCCACTGTTGTACCCTCTCTACACCACGCTCTATAGTCACCTATGCAAGTAGAGCCCCATCACCTCCCCTATAGCTCCTCCATCCAAAACTCCTTGCAAGCTCTGCAGCTCCTCCATCCACAAGTCCTTGTAGCCTCTACACCTCTAGCCTCGCACTATCCCACTCTGCGCTAATAGTATCCAACTCTGCCTACTACTACCTAACCTGATCCTCTAGGTTTGACACCTGAGCCCTCAAGGTATCTCTATCCTCCTCCTCATCCCCCCTCCTCTGATATACTCAGTATCTAGAAGTAGAAGGATCTACACTAGATGTACCTACACCTGAGGAGCCTACTGCCCCTACCACCACTGTTGCTAACACACTGATAGCTCCTCTCCCTCCATCTCCCCCATAATTTCCCTCACCCTCCTCCTCCTCTACCTCCTCCTCCACAACCATCTCCTCCTCCTCCTCCACCTTAGCTTCACCTGGATCACCATCGAGGATGGTCAAGCACATAGGTCTCGCTTGGACCTACTAGGTGTCATAAGGTGGAGTGGTCCTAGCATCTACCATTGTAAAACCCCAATCACAAACCATTGCTTATAAACCTGCAAAATCAAGAAGCACCAACTATGAATCCATCTTTGGTGGCCATAAGGGACGATCCGCCCACACCTGAGCAAAAATAGTAATCACCTGTGACAAGTCATGTGGCACACCAAACTATCACAAAACCTGAGAGGGGATGTAGTGATCCAGAATATGCTATGTCTGCCCTATCAAGTATTGTGGATGTCAAGCAAAAGGAAGATATAGATCATCATCCAACCACAACTCAGCTTATGTAAGGTCGCCACACCACCGTCATCACCTTATCAAATTGTTGCCTCCAAAACTACATACTCCCTAACTGTTGATGTTAGAGAGTACAAGTGTATGCCATCACCCAAGGCTAGAACTTCCATCTAACATGAGGACACATGGGCCTCATGATAGCTATATTCTCCCATGCCCATACATGTAGAAGTGTAACACAACAACCAAGGTTGGCCCCATTCCTACAAACCACCATATGCATCTCGTAGTACAGCTGGGCCAACAGGCATGGCCCCCATGCGTATACTGTGGTGTGTGTCACCATTTGCTTGATGCAGTCTCCCCATCCAACAAGAAACCGGCACGAACACCGATCTAGCATCAGAATCCCTCCAATCAACCCAAATAAGTATAATGCATAATCGTTCAAACCTCCAACAAGAGGCATCCCATATCATCTCCTAATATTGGTCTATCATCACCTGTCCTAGGGTGAATACTCGCCCCAGTGCTACCAAACCCGTTGTAGTTTCATAAATCACCTGCTTTCTGTGAATGGGGATCCATAGGATCCTCCACACCCGTAGGAAGCAAGAAGATGCATGTCTCACTCCTTAAACGCTCCACCAATGTTGTCATCATCGCTCGATGAGCCCTCAACTAGAGCATATCTGACATAAAAGTCAGACCAACTACTCATAAGTGATCCACTCCATCAGAGTAATCCTCTCTCTACACTCCATCACTGGAGGTTGTCACTCTCGAGACTAAATCTCTAGAAGGTTAACCTGCATTCAAAAAATAACACAGATTAACCCTTCTAAAAAACAATGCCATGGTGCTAAACCATTAACCTATGGCACTAAACTAGATAAATGTGCTATGAAACTAAACCACAGATTGATGGTGCTAATCTAGACGATTGCACTAGTACATAGCCCTTTGGCGCTAATCAAGATGATAGTGCTATTCCCCCCGCTCTAGGTGCTAATCCACCTGGATGACCCCACAACCCTATGGCTCGGCACTAATCTAGCCATTTGTGCTAATCTACCAACCCTATGCACTAATCGATATGATTATGCTAACACCTAGGGGTCCATGCTAATCGATAGGTTTGTGCTAAATCCCCCGAAACCCTGACACTAATCTAGCCAATAGTGCTAATCTGCCGATGTATTTGGCATTAAAACTAACATTTCCCTACCTAACCCTTTGGTGCTAATCTAGTCTAAGGCACTAATGTGTCGACCTATTACACTACGCATTAGCGATAAACCCCTAACCTACCCTTTTTAACCCCATAAATAACCTAAAACCCAAAAAATAACAAAGTAGGGTTAGTCAACATACACGTGCATCAGCCTCCTATAGTCTCTGATAGTCATGTACCCACTCCAATTGATGTTGATGTTGTGAGAATGATGGTTGCACCATTTCTCTTGCTCTTCTCTCTCTAGTCCAATTAGCTTAGGTGTGCAAATGTGGCATGTTGGGCCCACTTTTGCCCATCTATAGTTGCCATGTAAGCCCCAATTCACCCTTTCTTCTCCCCAGGCCATATATCTTACCCGTTTTCACCGATTTTTTCTTCTATCAACCCCATTTTCTATCTTGAACCCCTTTCCACCACCTTTCCCTTCTTTCCAAGAGTTCACTTGAAAACAAAAAATCACCCAATCTCTTGAGGGGGCATCCCTCATCCATTTCTGCTCCTCCCATCAGCTAGGGAAAAATTCTTTGACTTGATGCCATTCCCTACTTGGTCACAATGCCGCATCAAAGAGGGGCAAAATGTAGACACTTAAAAATGTCTTGACTCTGCGAGCCACTTTCCCAAATCAATTACACTACTAATTACCCCTTTCACCAATTAATTAAATAAAAATCATAATTATTTAATTAATTAATCCTAAGCCATCACTCATCCTTAGCCATTTGTCCCAAATCCGTCCCTGGTAATGAATTAATTCATTTAATTTATTACTGAAACTTAGAACATCATTCACAATTAATTAAATAAATATTTCAAATATTTATTTGATTAATTTCCCATCCCTAACCTAGATTAATTAAATAAAACATGTGTATTTAATTAATCTCCCATAGGCCTAACCTAGCCTAATTAAATAAATGCCAATTATTTAATTAGCTACTCTATTCTACCTAGCCCCTAGACCCATATTAATTAAGTAAATCTTTATTTAATTAATTTTAACCACTGATTAACCCACTCACTAATTTCCTACAGCCACATTAAAATTAAGTTAAATAATTTATTAAGTGGGTCAAACCTTGCTTAACACCTATCCACACACCCTTTAAATAAAAAGTATTTTTTTATTCAAAGGGGCAACATGACCCTTCCACCTCACCTTTCCTCTTTCATGTTAGAGCCCTTCTTAATGCAAAGAGCTCACACATGTGTATACCAAATAAACACATGTGTCACATGCCATCCCATTCACCAATAAACTCAAATTTTTAATTCCACCTTCTCCCAAGGAAATTAATTTTTTATTTCCTCACAAGTCTTAATCCTCATTAATGCAAAGCCTTCCTAAGGTGAATTAAAAATTCACAAATAATCACAACCCTTTATTTTTTTGATGAAGATCTAGCCATCCATCTCATCTCATCTCCACCCTTGGATTTAAACTTTGAATCTCAACCATTGATCTCAAATCCCCTCCAAAATGCCTATAAATACAGGCTCGCCCCAAGCCATTTTCATCTCATTCCATTGCAACATTATTATGCCAAAATTTCAATCACCTTAAGCCATTAGTATCCTTATCATGCCAAAATCACTATCCATTTTCTAAATCCTCCTATTTCATATTATGTTGAATTTAGTGAGCAATCCACATATTTTCTACTTAGGTAAAGCTAGGAGAGACTTGGGTACATCTCTCCTCTACTATATCAAGGAGTGAAGGAGATTGGAGACTTTGGAAGGTATAAAGCTTATTATTTTGAGTTCCTTTCATGTTTTTTAGTCTTTATAATCTTTTTCATCTTCAGTAATTACCATTTGATTATTTTGTGTATTGTATCTCCTGTATATTAGGTGCTTGAGATGGAAGTTGTGTGTGAGAGTCTTATAGATGTTGAGTTACCTCTAGATCTTTGGTTGGTGATACTCCTATGAAAGATTTCTTTGCATGTATATTTTAATCTTGTTGATATTCCCAAACTATATATTAGACTACTTTTGGAGTGTGGGAATTTTCTCCCGATAGGGTTTTCCCCATGTAAATCAATGTGTTGTGGTATATGATTGTTATTTATGTTTATTTCTATATAATTTCTATAATTGTTGTAAAGATTTGAATTTTATTGCATAACCCTCCTCTCAAGATTAGTATAGGAATTTTTTCCGCTACCTTAACTTCCTTAAAAGTGGTAAAACACATCAGGGAGAATAGAGGTAGAGAAATTTTCTGGTAATAATTTTGAGATGTGGAAACTAAAGATGGAAGATCTTTTAATTGATCAAGATATATGGGATGTTGTTGATGAGAATGTTTCAAGGCCTACAAATGCTACTTTGGTTGCTCAATATGATGTTATGGATCATAAATCCAATGGTCTGATTAGATTATTCTTGGTAGACTTTGTTTTAATCAATGTCCATGAAGAGTCCTCTACAGAGAAACTATGGAAGAAACTTGATGAGATATATCCAGCCAAAGCTTTAGTGAATAATATTTTCTTGAGGAAGTTGTATTCCTTGAGAATGGAAGAGAGTGGATGAATTGTAGATCACTTGGAAGCATTCAATATGTTGGTGGTTCAATTGGCATCAGTTGGTGTAATAATGGATGAGGAAGAGAGATGTCAAATCTTGCTTTGTTCTTTGTCTAATTCATGGGATTCTCTTGTTATGGCTATTGGGAGTACTTATGTTGTCTTGAGAGTTGAAGATGTTTTCAGTACTTTGTTTTTTGAATAAATGAGGAGGAAGGTATTCATCAATTCCAAAGAGGCCTTAAATGTTTGTGGAAGATCTAAAGATAAATGTAAGAAGAGTGAGAAGCATGACAAATCCAAATCCAATGGGAGATCAAAATCTCCTGGAAAGTCCAAAGTTATTTGTTGGAATTGTGGTAAGCTTGAACAATTTTGTAAGGAGTGGAAAGAAGAAAAGAATAAGGAAAAGAAGAAATTTGATTCTAAGTCTGAGAAGGAATATGGTGATACATTCATTGTATCTTTGGCCACTTGTGCAAGTAATGATGCATGGTTAATTGACTCAGGTGCATCTTTCCATATGACCCCTAATAAAGACTCATTTTCTAAATATGAAGAATTTTATGGAGGTAAGGTGTACTTGGGTGATGATTCTTATTTAAATATTATTGGTCATAGTATAATGGTAGAGTAAAAATATTAACGATGTGTTGCATATCCCTAGGTTGGTGATAGATGGTTAGAGGTGCGATGGTAATCGCTAGAGGTGTCAGATTTGACACATTATATAAGCTTCATGCATACACTATTGGGTTCAATAGTACTTATGTGAAAAGAAAGTCTATGATTAATTTGTTGGAAAAAGTGAGGGTTTCCTCTTCAGTAGATGGCTGTGGCTTATGCATACCTAAGGGTGCTCTTTCTTCTAAATCAAATTTCTTGCAAAGAAGACTAAGTTATGGTACCAGAGACTTGGCCACATTGGAAAAAAGGGTCCAAGGACTTTAAAAAATAGAAACCTTTTTGAAGGGTTGACTAATTTTAATCTTGATTTTTATTTCTATGAGCATTGTATTTATGGTAAATAAAACCACATTTACTTTTACTTGAGTTCTAATAAATCTTGTGGTATATTGGATCTTATTCATTCTGATGTGTTTAGTCATGTAGATGTTCCTTCCATTAGAAAGTCCCCATATTATGTTTCATTTATTGATGATTATAGCAAAAGGACATGGGTAAATTTTCTAAAGAGTAAATCTAAAGTTTTTTAGTCAATTTAAAGTAATGGCTGAGTTGCAGATTAGAAATAAAATAAAATGTTTGAGGACTAATAATGGTGGTAAATTTTTCTCTAATGTTTTTTATAGATTCTATAAATATTGTGGTATTCAAAGATAAAAGAAAACTCTATATTCTCCATAGTAGAATGGAGTTGTAGAAAGAATGAATAAGACATTGATGGAGAAGGCTAGGAGTATGATTAGTGGTGTTTGTATAGAACTAAGGTTTTAGGCTGAAGTTGTTTCCACTGCTTGTTACCTGATTAATAAATCTTCTATGTTAGTGCTTGTTGATAAAATGCCTATGGAGATGTGATCAGGTCAAAATCCTTCATTGAGACATCTTAGAGTTCTTTGTTGTGAGGCATATACACATGTACCAAAGGAGAAGTGAACAAATTTGGAGAACAAGGCTGTGAGATGTATCTTCTGTTGAACTACACCGAACAACTGAGAGGGGGAGGTGAATCAGTTGTCCTAAAAATTTTAACCAATTATGATCATAAACTTATCAATTACTTATATTCAAATGTAATCATGAAAGCATCAAATGATAAACTCAACACAAAAGTATAAACACAGGAGACGCCAGATTTTTATGTGGAAAATCCAAAAAGGGAAAAACCACGATGGGTGTTAGACGACAAAAATATGTATGTTAAATCAATACTGAAAAATAGAGGCTAACTGCCTACAAGGCTCACTGCCAATAGGGCTCACTACCCAAATTTCTCACTGCAAGGAAAGGCTCACTGCCGAAGGGTGGCTCACTGCCAAAGGGTAGCTCACTGCCAAAGGATTGAACTAAGATAACAACATCTACTCCATGCCAAGGTTCAGTTCCATTAAAGCACAATACACTTCTACTCTACTCTGCTACCTTACTTCACTTTTATTTTCACATCTTCACACGCACACACACCTTTTCCATGTCTAATTTACAAGTATATATATCATTCATCAACCTTGGAATATGCATCAAGGTCAATATTACATTCATCAACCATTGGAATAATCTCCAAGGTCGGCATTACAAACATTTACAATAGGTCTTGACCTAATACAAAATTAAGCTAAGGAAAAGACACAAAATTAGAAGTGGATCACATCACGCCTTAGCTAGGGCCCAAATACAGTCATCCATGCTATGCCATGCTTCTACATTCTCCAATGGATCTCCACAATTAGTGGAATCATCTGAGTCGGCTAAGATTGGAGCTCGCACTATGATATATGGGAACAATCTTCAATTCTGATCTGAAATACTCCTCACAGACCAATGCAAAGGTAGGAACATGATAAAGAGACATCCACAAGCACGTTGTAGTCACCAGGAACATCCGCACAACACCTAACCACTCGAACCATGAGATTTCTGCAACCGGAGCATAAGAACTCAACTGTCATCAACTATCACAAAAGAGAGATCGCTTGCGAATCTCCAAATCATGAACCATCATAATTGTAGGTGCATATCATCATCCTAGACATCACTTTAGAACCGCAGACCAAAATACATAACTGCAGAGGAATGCAGAGCAAAATACTTTCTCCTAGACACTAGTGAATGAACAGAAAAAGTAGGTTTTACTCTAGTGAACATAACTTCCCCAATTCTTGATTCTAGAGGCTAAAACTCATAATGTAGCATCTTCAGACATGCCTCTAAATATCTTCCAATTAGAAGAACAAGATATTTAATCAACAAGAAATTTGGAGCAATCTCTTGCACTATTCTTTTATCAGCAACACATTGTCTTCACTACAATTTACTACAACTCACTATTTCTTTCGAAGGGGCAAATTTTCTCAATATCCTCAACATATAAAGCTTCTAAAAAAATAACAAAATAGGATACAGTTGACACCAATGACAACAAAGATATGTTAACATCAATGAAAACACTGATTAGGCACATACTTGCAACAATCTCCCCCTTTGTCATTGATGGCAACATATGATGTGAAAAACTGTAACAACCATCAAGACAAGATTCTCCCTCTTTCTCTTTACACATCTGCACTCTTTCTCCACCTAAGTTTTTTGCATGATTTCTCTCCCCCTTTGACATCAATGGCAAAAGAGCACATACTTGCACTCTACTGCTCTAAACCAAACTCTCTTCTAAACTCTCTCCATCTGACTACTCCCCCTGAGAAGTAGCCCTTACAAGCATCAATCCAGATCTGGAGGTAGAACTCTAAGCACCACCAGACTGATGCACTCTTGTGCATCTTAGTTTAGAGTAGGAGGGGTGATAACCCCTAACTTTTCTCTGAGATACTCAAAAGTATCCTTAGGCAGAGGCTTGGTGAAAATGTCTACAATCTGATCTTTTGAAGATACATACTCCAACTTGACTTCATTCTCTGTCACGTTTTCTCTCAGAAAGTGATATCTTATGGATATATACTTTGTCCTTGAATGCATTACTGGATTCTTTGATATGTTTATGGCACTTGTATTGTCACAAAATATTGCAATTGGATCTTCATACACAACTCTGATGTCCTTCAATGTCTACTTCATCTCTAACACTTGAGTACAACTACATGTTGTTGCAATGTATTCTACTTCTGCAGTAGACAGAGATATTGAGTCTTGTTTCTTGCTTAACCAAGATACCAGCCTTTTTCCTAAGAAGAATGCACCTCCACTTGTACTTTTCCTGTCATCCACATCTCCGGCCCAATCTGCATCAGTGTATGCACTGAGAGTGAAATCATTATCTTTTGGATACCATAAACCATAATCCATTGTCCCTTTCAAATATCTCAGTATTCTCTTGACTGCCATCACGTGTGACTCTTTAGGCTCTGCTTGAAATATTACCATAGACAAACTGCATGCATTATGTCAGGTCTAGTTTGAGTCAAATAAATTAATCCTCTAATCATGGATCTGTACCTTTTCTGATCTTCCATAGGTGAATCATCATTTTTGCTTAATTTGCAACCAATCACCATGGGAGTGCTTACTGGTTTGGAGTCCTCCATCCCAAACTTCTTCAACAACTCTTTCAAATACTTAGACTGAGAAATGAAGATTCCTTTATCTGATTGATTGATTTTCAGACCCAAAAAGAAATTCATTTCACCAAACATGGACATTTCAAATTCACTTTGCATATCACTAGCAAACTTCATGCACGTACCTTCATTGCCTCCAAAGATAATGTCATAAACAAAGACTTCAACAATTAGGATTTGCTCATCATTGATTTTGAAATAGAGATTGCTATCTGTTGTACCTTTACTAAACCCCAATTGTAACAAATGCTTATCTAACCTTGCATACTAAGCTCTGGGAGCTTGTTTCAATCCATACAATGCTTTCTTCAATCTACACACCTTGTCACCCTGATCTGATGATTGAAATCCTTCCAGTTGTTCAATGTAAACTTCTTCATCCAATTCTCCATTCAAGAATGTTGACTTGACATCCATCTGATATACCTTGAAATCCTTGTAGGATGCAAATGCTTGAAACATTCTTATTGCTTTGATCTTTGCCACAGGGGCAAAAGTTTCCTCAAAATCTAAACCTTCAACCTGAGTGTATCCCTTGCATACCAACCTTGCTTTGTTTCTCACCACTTCACCTTTCTTATTCATTTTGTTCCTAAAGACCCATTTGGTACCAATCACATTCTTGTCTACCGGTCGAGGGACAAGATCCCAAGTCTGATTCTTTTCTATCTACATCAATTTTTTTTTCATAGCATTTACCCAATTTTCATCACTACATGCTTCATTTACATTTTTAGGTTCCACTTGAGAAATCAAACAATAATTAACCCGTTCTTGAGCAACTCTTCTTCTAGTCTAAACTCCTTTATTCTTATCTCCTATGATTTGATCTTCATAGAGATTTAACTCCACATACCTAGGTGTCTTAGTAATGATTTCCAGAGCTTATTCTTCTTCTTCCTCTAAGTTTTCTTCTTACTGCACTACTACTTTGGTTATAGGGACATCTGATTCATCATATTCATATCCACTTGATACCTTTTCCTTACTTTCATCAACTTTGACATTTGCACTCTCAATGATCTTCTTCAACCTATTATTGTAGCACTAGTAGGCCTTGCTCTTGGTACAATATCCAAGGAAGATTCCTTCATCACACCTTGCATCAAACTTTCCTCGATTTTCATCTCTCTTGATGTAACATTTGCTTCCAAAGACTTTAAAATACTTTACTGTGGGAATATTCCATACCATAGTTCATAAGGAGTTTGAGTATCATTACCCTTCACTTAAACTCTATTTTGGATGTAAACAATAGCATGAATAGCCTCTTTCCAAAACACTTCTGGCAGATCTGCTTCCTTCATCATTGTTCTAGCAGATTCCTGGACTGTCCTATTTTTTCTTTCCACAACTCCATTCTGCTATGGAGTCCTAGGTGCAGACAACTGTCTCTTTATTCCATGCTCTTCACAAAAAAATGTTGAATTCATTTGATGTGAACTCACCTCCTCTATCAGACCTTAAGCATTTGATCTTCAACTCTATCTCATTCTCAACCATTGCTTTGAAGGATTTCAACTTTTCTAGGGCTTCTAATTTATCTCTTAGAAAAGTAACCCAATTCATTCTAGAATAATCATCAATAAGTAACATGAAGTATCTGTCACCTTGTAGCCTTCTCACCCTTGTAGGACCACAGAGATCTGTATGCACTAGATCTAGCAAACCAATAGAAAGTTGTCCTTTTCTTTTGAAGCTTGTCCTTGTTTGCTTTCCCAACTGACATTCCTTACAAATTGCATTGGAAGGTTTCACAAGTTTTGGTAAATCTCTCATAGTCTATCCTGAACTTATCTTTACCAAATTATCAAAGTTTATGTGACACATCCTTCTATGTCATAGCCAACTTTTATCTGCCTGGGCCAGTAAACAATAATCATTAGTTCCTTTTAATTGATAGATGTTACCTTTTGTCTTTTTACCAGTAGAAATCATAGTTCCAAAACTTTCCATGATCTTGCACCCATTATATTTAAACCTTAGCTCGTATCCTTTGTCACACATCTGACCAACACTCAAAAGATTATGCTTCAAACCCTTCACATAAAGAACACTGTCAGTATTATGTTTTCCATCAAATGAGATGGATCCTTTTCCACAAATCTTACCAGCTACATTATCCCCAAACCTAACCAGTCCACCATCATACTTTTCCAAACTTACAAACTTACTTTTGTCACCAATCATGTGATAAAAGCATCCACTATCAATAATCCACTCATCCTTATCTTTCACAACCTAAACAACCAAGGCACTTTCTTCTATTGGTTTTTTTTCCTTCACACAACTAGCAGAGTGAGTAGACACAGGATCTTCTTTGATAGCAATAAACAGACATTCATTTGCATTAGTACTAGCATCATCAGATTCACCATCAATCACTCCTTCATCATCAAAATCTCTGACATAGTAACACTTCTTTGGAATTCTAGGCCTGCTCTCATAAATCTTCTTATTCCTTTCAATTCTTTCAGGGCCTCTAGAAGCATAATGGCCTACTTTACCACAAGAGAAACATTTGAAAGGTAATTTGCCTTTGAACTTACCAGAGCTGCTTTGAAGCTTGTTAAAAAAGTTGGCTTTAAGCTCTTCAAATTCATCATCCACTCTATATTTCTCAGCTCTGGAGGTTTTTGCTGAAGTACTGGCTTTAAAGGTTGATTCAACTTTAGGTAGGGCATCACCAAATTCTCTCATCTCAAAGGTTGTAAGCTTACCAAGTAACTGATCTGTGTCAATAGTTTTTACAGTCATAAATTCTTCAATTGCAGTTACCTTGTGACTATAGGATTTTGGTAGTGATCTAAGAATTTTCATCACAACTTCCTTTTCACCGAGAGTTGCTCCCATACCTTTTATTCTAGTAACAAGTTCATCAACTCTATGCATAAAGGCTATTATGTTCTCATCTTCATTCATCTTCAAACTCTCATATCTCACTTTTAGGCTTTGTAGCTTCGCTTCTTTTACAGAATCATCCCCTTCATACAGATTTTTCAGTTTTTCCCATACCTCATTTGCAGTTTCAAGATCCACAACTTTTGTCAGCACTGAGTTACTTAAGGAACTTAACAAAGCATCCTTTTCTTTGATAGCCAACTCATATTCTTTGATATCACCTTCAGTTGTCAAACCACCTTCAGGCATGACAAATTGTGATTGTGTAGCTAACCATACTTTATAACCAAGATTAAGGAGATGGCTTTTCATCCGTACCTTCCAAAGCGCATAATTTGTTCCATCAAAATGTGGATCTTCCTTCATATAAGACATTCTAGATCTTCCTCAAGCTGTTAGGCTTTCTTCAGAGGAACTTGGCTCTGATACCAATTGTTGAACTGCACCAGACAACTGAGAGGGGGGGTGAATCAGTTGTCCTAAAACTTTTAACCAAATATGATCATCAACTTATCAATTACTTATATTTAGATGTAATCATGAAAGTATCAAATGAGAAACTCAACACAAAAGCATAAACATAGGAGACACTAGATTTTTACATGGAAAACCCAAAAAGGGAAAAACCAGGATGGGTGTTAGCCCACAGAAATATGTATGTTAAGTCAATACCAAAAAATAGAGGCTCATTGCCTACAGATCTCACTACCCATAGGGCTCACTGCCCAAATTGCTCACTACAAGGAAAGGCTCATTGCTAAAGGGTGGCTCACTACCAAAGGGTGGCTCACTGCCAAAGGATTGAACTGAGATAACAGCATCTACTCCATGCCAAGGTTCAGTTCCATTGAAGCACAATACACTTTTACTTTGCTCTACTACCTTACTTCACTTTTAATTTCGCATCTTCATACACACACACACCTTTTCCATGACTAATTTACAAGTATATATATCATTCATCAACCTTGGAATATGCATCAAGGTCAGCATTACATTCATCAACCATTGGAACAATCTCCAAGGTTGGCATTACAAACATTTACAATAGGTCTTGACCTAATACAAAATTAAGCTAAGGAAAAGACATAAAATTATAAGTGGATCACATCGTGCCTTAGCTAGGGCCCAAATACACTCATCCACGTTATGCCATGCTTCTACATTCTTCAATGGATCTCCATAATTAGTGGAATTATCTAAGTCAGCTAAGACTGGAGCTCGCACTATGATATCTGGAAACAATCTTCAATTTTGATTCAAAATACTCCTTGTGGACCAATGCAAAGGTAGGAAAATGATAAAGAGACATCCACAAGCACATTGTAGTCACTAGGAACATCTGCACAACATCTAACCACTCGAACCATGAGATTTCTCCAATCGGAGCATAAGAATTCAACTGTCATCAACTATCACAAAAGAAAGATCGCTTGCGAATATCCAAATCATGAACCATCATAATTGTAGGTGCATATCATCATCGTAGACATCACTCTAGAACTACAGACTGAAATACATAACTGCAAAGGAATGCAGAGCAAAATACTTTCTCCTAGACACCAGTGAATGAACAAAAAAAGTAGGTTTTACTCTGGTGAACATAAATTCCTCAATTCTTCATACCGAAGGCTCAAACTCAAAATGTAGCGTCTTCAGACATGCCTCTAAATATCTTCCAATCTGCAGACCAAGATATTCAATCAACAAGAAATGTGGAGCAATCTTCTGCACTGTTCTTTTATTAGCAACACACTATCTTCACTACAATTTACTATAACTCATTGTTTCTTCTGGAAAGGCAAATTTTCTCAATATCCTCAACATATAAAGCTTCTAAACAAATAAAAAAATAGGATATAGTTGACACCAATGACAACAAAGATATGTTGACATTAATGACAACACCGATTAGGCACATACTTGCAACATCTTCATGGTTACAGTTATTGTGTGAAAGGATACAAGCTTGGAATCTTGTTGCACAAAAGGTAATACATAGTAGACGTGTGATTTTTAGAGAAACTAAGTCTTCTTCTATTACATTCTAGATAGAACAAAGTGGATAAAAATATGTGATTCAACTTCCTTCTATGCCTGAGAAAGTTGGATTGAGGCCCCTAGATAGACAAGAAGTTGAGGAGAGTTCTTCTAGCTCTGAATCTTTAAAAGAGGAGGAAGAACCTCCAACTCATCTTGTTCTAAGGTCTAGAAGGCATAGACAACAACTTGAAAGGTATTCACCTAATTATTGGAGATGTATTTTTTCTTTGAATACTAACATGGATGAACCAAGATTTGTAGAACAGGTATTATGTATGAATGATGCAAAGTCCTAAAAAATTACCATGGATGAAGAAATGACATCTTTGAAAAAGAACGATACATGGGATCTAGTACCATTTCCTGAAGGATGAAACCTATTAGCTGTAAAAGGGTGTTCAAGGAAAATATTAGTTCAGAGGAAGGTGTTTGGACCCATATTTTCCACCCCTTTTATGTCCAAAATGTAAAATTCCCAAGTTTGGCCCCACTTGTCTAACAAATTTCTAATTATTAGAAACAACAACAAATCAAAGGACATTTATTATAAAATATTCTTAATTTGAACCCTTGAATTAAGTAGCCTAATCCTCTTTATTAATTTCATGTTCTTATTTATGTTTCAATAACTCTTTTTATCTCAACTCATATTTTTAGATGTATTTATCTATCATTGTGGATTAATTAATTTATCCTAGATAAATTGTATAGTAAACATTTATTTTCCTTACATAAATTACAGAACCCAAGTGATCTTACAACCCCTAGGGTTTTGCCTTTAGGGTTTGAGTTTTTTTATTTCATTCCCATATTTGAGTGCTTTTTAATCTTAGAATTTCAAATATGATATTTGAACATTATAATGGATCCCTCTTTGTGCTTTGACAATGAATATTCTTCCTAGATCATGATGATGTGATAGCTAATGGTTGTGTTTCCATGTTGACTCCGTATGTGTTATCTTGCCTATGTTTCCTTGTTAGATGTATGGTCTTCATAATGCATATATATTTTAAAAACTTAATTAGGATGATCTTTATGATATTCACTCATGCATATATGCTTTGATGTGTTTCTTTTATTTGCATGTATAAAATGTTTGATCATTTGTTGTGTATGCTTTACCACGCTATAATAAGATCTTAGATGTTTATTCTTTATTGTATCATTTCATATAGCCTAGAGTGATGTCCATTTATGATTTATTATTTCATTCTCTTAGTGACCATTTCTTAAGGAACCTTAGTGAGTCATCCATGGGTTTGTGTGATGTTATTTATTTTGATGTCCCTCCTTCTTCCCTTGATGTTATAACTCAACAACATGTGTTCCATGCCATGAAACCTACCAGATGTGTTGTTTCTTCCTTGATTTCATCTATTTAGCCTCTTTTAGTGCATAGTATTGAAAGGAAGAAAATATGAACCTACTAGTCTAGGAGAGATAAACAAGCAATGATCTCTCTAATTTCTAGACGAGCATTTAATAATCAATTTTTTTGGTCTTATCTAAGTGTATTTTTACCCAGGATGAACTACATTAATTTCCTAGACAATAAATACTATGATTTGCTTTACATAAAATAAACTTGCTTTAAAAAGGAAATTACATAATTAAAGGAAGTTTTATATAGAGATAAAAAGATTAGGAAAAGCATCCCTAGTTTTGAAGGGTAATGATTTGGATACCAAAAACTAGTCACATAGTCAAGAACATTAGGGAGCAAGTTCTATAAAAAAAACAAGTATAGACGATGCCTCCACAAATATAGTAGAGTTTGTCCACTTGCGACCATATCCTTGTATCATATGACCTTAAAATATTAGGATATCTTGTGTGATGGTTTTTAGGTTCTTACTATGTTTTCATATATAGACTCTGATGCTAATGTGTTGTAGATATTTGGATCTAAACCTATTTATTAGGGACAAGAAAATTGTTGGAACTGCTTGGGAACCTACCTTACTCAAGCCCCTATTTGGTATGTTTCAACCCTATTGGCAATCATAAAGTTTCGATTTTGTGTCTATCCTAGTGTATTCTATGCTAGGAAGGTAGACAAATACTTGTAGAAATATTGTACAATAAATAAAGAACTTTTGTTGTGTGTGCAGGAGAGTTGAGAAAATTGAAACACTAGATTGCTAGTAAATAGAAGGGAAGCAAGATAAACTTTTTGAGATTATAAAAAGAAGATAAATAAGATTAAATAAACCTACAAGAATCAATAAGAAAATAAAATCTTATAGAGAGTAATATTGGGAAGAGACTTTAGAAGTTATAGA
This sequence comes from Cunninghamia lanceolata, assembly GCA_027924645.1. Taxonomy (NCBI): domain Eukaryota; kingdom Viridiplantae; phylum Streptophyta; class Pinopsida; order Cupressales; family Cupressaceae; genus Cunninghamia; species Cunninghamia lanceolata. The sequence continues at coordinate 21,547,755 of BSBN01000090.1, read as the reverse complement.
AGAAGAAAACTTGGTTTTGAATGGCTAAGAGGGTATTTTATAAAGAATTTGACTAGGTTGTAAGAGAAACTCAGAATTGCCATAAAAGTTGATTATGTCTATTAAAAGATGTTAACATGGGGTTTTGGTGATTGTACAATAGATTAAATGCTAGGGATGATACCAAAAATGTAGAAATGCCACTAAAATTAGTGATGAGACCAGAAATGTCTCATCTAAATTCATCTATGTTTTCTCCTAAAATTAGCATTAAAAGTGGATTTAAATGTAGTTTTAAGAACTATTATCTTATTTAAAATATAATATAGGATATATATTAGTTTATTTCTTATAAGTATATTACAATCTAATTTATAAAATTTTCTAATGTTTATTAAAACATAGATGCAATATGTTTACAAATGATGCAAAATTAGTCTCGAAATGCTCTGTCCTTTTTCAACCAACTTTGAAGCATTATAAATTATTGTAAAATTACTTCCAGAGTCAACTTTGAAAGTATCCCAACTTGATTTCAATTAAAGATGTTCCAACTTCATAATTTGGCTTAATCCATGGATTTAATATTCTCTCAACCTTTTCTCCTAAAAGGTTGAAAATGAATTGTCATGGGAAAAAATTAAAATAAAAGTAGAAAAAATAAATAAATCTATCCAACCTTTTCTCTTAAAAGGATGTGGATGAGATGTCAATTTGTAATGAGAGAATAAAGGATGTTGTTCCTTTAGCATAGGAGTAGTAGAGAAAATAAAGGAATTTGTTTCCTATGTAGAGAGAATAAAAGAATTTGTTTCCTTTAGCATAGGAGTAGGAGAGATAGGTGTAGAGAATAAAGAGAGTTGTTCCTTTATCATAGGAATGTGAAAGACAAGTGTACTTATGCTTTCCACTATTATAGGGAGTTGGGTGAAGATATTCAATATATAAATAAACCTCTCAACTCTAAAGAAAGGGAGAGTTACTTAACAAGTTCTATAATAGGAAAGCTACAATAGTTTTAGAAGTAAATTTGTAATATTTTGTGGAAGAAATAAAAATATGGAGCATTGAGCACAAAGTTGGGTGAATGATCGTGGTCCAATTCTAAGGGAGGGGCAGGTTGCTCATCGTGAGGAAGAGAACAACATTTGGTATTTATTTGTTTGTTTGTATTTAATTGATGTTATCATGAAATTCTCTATTTTTATTATGTGTTAATAATTAGTTTTAGCCTATAGGTTCTATAGTTTTGTTATTTTGTTTTAAATTAAATTCCATACTTTTGTTGTTTCATTGTTCTATTTAAAATCGTGTCTTGTTTTTTGTTCCATAGACTTAGTTCATGCTGGAAAATCATATGTTGAAGAATTGTTCGTTTCTGTAGTTAACATGACTATTCATTTCTATAGTTAGCGGTATAGTTGTTATTGTTCATTTATGTAGTTAACTCTATTTTATTATTGTCAATTTTATTTCTACATTTTTAATTCATGGAAACATGTTTTAAATTATGCAAGTGTATTTCAACATTACACGTGTGATTTTATTTCCAATATGTAAATTCAATTTCAGTCATTAGATTAATTTAATTTTTCTGCTTGCATTAGAAAGAATCGTTTGCCCAAAAATCTTTAGGTCCCTAATGCATACAACATTTGGACATGACCCCAGATTGATAAATTAAATGGAGAGGATTACAATGACCATCATCATTTTTGGTGTCATTATCGGGGATCATGGTGTTATTAGGAACTTTATTCTTGGATGCATTTCTTAGATTTAATTTCCTCCTCTCCCTAAAAATATAAAAAAATGAATTATTTTGTGACAATAGATAATTTATTTATTTTTGTATAAGGAGCACTAGATTAATTTTTAATTTAGTATGCAATAGTTTAACTTTCTTTTTTCTGTAATTTCAATTTAGCATAAGCATTTCAATTCATAGATTAGATTCAAATTAGGATAAGCATAGATTAATTTTTATTTCGAATAAGCATTTCAATTCATAGATTAATTTCAATTCAAGTAAATTTTAATTGAGTTTGTGTTTATAATTTTGAAAGAAATTATTTTGTAACAACAAGTAATATTTTTTATGTCACGAAGAGTAGAAGGAATCCATATGAGATCTATTATATTAGATAGCTTTGATCTAAAAATTATAAGAAAATAGTTTTGTAGGTGTTTTTCTTTTATGTCAAAAATCTTTTATATGAACAAGCTCGGGGAATCTAAAAGATTTTTATCTACCAATTCCCCCCGCCGCACCCCCCCCCCCCAAAAAAAAAAATATTGAAAAATGAAAAACTTATTCTAAATTCTTTTATCTCTTTGAATTTGAAAAATTGGTCAAGAAACCCAAATATTTTTGTTACATTTCAAAAAATATCAAGTTTAGAAGGAAAACAGTCTATTTGATTGAATATTTGAAAAAGAAAATTTTTGAATTTTTAAAACTTATTTATATGGAGTATAGTTCTCTAAGTCTAGATTTAAATCCAAGTGGGATTGTGTCATTTCAACATCAAACAAAACAGTTATCCCAAAAATAATGACTGCTAGTCAAAACTACTATAAGTATGACTATTTTCTACCAAATTTGACATAGTCAATAAAATTGTATGAAAAATGTATTTATAGTGATTATAGTAGGCCTATGAATATAGTTTCTAAAATATTTTGAATCATTTGATTCTGATACTATTTGACGAAGCTAGAACAAAAATACCATTTGTTGGTCTATCTTACTATTTAAAAAGAATCATTTCATTAGTTTTACTATGTGTCTAGAAAATCTTCATGTATGCTCCAAAAATTATTTTGTGATTATGTAGTTTCCTCCAGAAGCACCCTTCTAACAATGCTTTAGAAGTTGTTTGTATCTTTGCAAGGTCAGTGTTTCGGGAGCATCCTTTTCAATGATGTTGCAGAACCCCTATTCATGTTTCGTGTTTTGAGAGCTCTAAAACCCTTATTCTAGGTCAGTATTCTAGAAGCATCATTATTAATGATGCTTTGGAACCCCTGTTCTTGTTCCATGTTCTAGGAGCATCCTTTTCAATGATGCTCTAAAACTCCTATTCAAGTTTCGTGTTTCAGGAGCATCTTTTTCAATGATGCTCTAGAACTCTTGTTCATGTTCCATGTTCCAGGAGCATCCTTTTCAATGATGCTTCAGAAACCCTATTCGTGTTTCATGTTTTGGGAGCATCATTTTCAGTGATGCTCTGAAATCCATGTTTGAATTTTGTGTTTTGAGAGCATCCTTTTCAACGATGCTCCAAAACTCTTGTTTGTGTTCCATGTTCCAGGAGCATCCTTTTCAACAATGCTCTGGAACCCTTATACATGTTCTATGTTCTGGGAGCATCCTTTCAATGATGCTTCAGAACCTTAGTTTGTACTTTGGAAGCATCCTTACAATGATGCTTCGAAACCTTTGTTCATTAGCTCCAGAAACATCCTTTCAACGGTGCTCCAAAACTTGTGTTCATTACTTTGGAAGAATCCTTTCAATGATGCTTCAACACCTTTGTCCATTGCTCTAGAAGAATCCTTCCAACTATGCTTTGGAACCCTTGTTCATTGCTCCAGAAGCATCCTTTCAATGATGCTTCGAAACCCTTATTCGTGCTTCAGAAGCATCCTTTCAATGATGCTCTGAAACCTTTGTTCGTTAGTTCTAGAAGCATCATTTCAACGATGCTCTAGAACCTTTGTTCATTTCTCCAAAAGCATCATTTCAATGATGCTCTAGAACTTTTGTTCATTTTTCCAGAAGCATCCTTCCAACGATGCTCTGAAACCTTTGTTCATCTCTGAAAGCATCCTTCAAATGATGCTTTGGAAACTTCGTTCATTGCTTTGGAGCTATTTTATCCTTATGGAGCTGTTCACTATTTTGGAGTTGTTTTTCCATTGTTTTAGAGATGTCCACTATTTCAGAGTTGTTCTCGCTTTCCAGAATTGAAGTTTTAGAGTTGAACCTTTTGAAGTTTTTCTAACTTTTTAGAATTGAACTTCTGAATATTTTCTAAAACATAAATTAGAATCAAGTGACATGAAGAAAATAAGGATAACTTCAAAATATGGCCAATGTATATTTTACTATTTAATTATTAAATAAAGCCGCTAGTTTTTTAATTACAGATAAATCCACTTTTAGGAAAGCTAATTAAAAATAGAAACTACTTGCACCAATTCATTTGTTTAGATAAGACATTTTATTGATGGTGTTTAATGAAATAAATGAAGGAATATTGATAAAAAAAAATTAAGTGAGAATATGATAGCATGGAAAGAATCTAAATACATGCAAGAAGGTGATATGATGAAAAAAAAAGTTCTCATATCTTGTCTATGCTTCAATCTTTGTTGTTGTCATGATCGTACAAGTTATTTGCAAAATAAACTACTCACACATATTACAAAATCTTATCAAACGGTTTTTGGGTTTTGTTCTCCTATATATTATCTTTCCAAAACATATTAAATTTTAAAATTTCATTACAAAACGTAAAAGTTATGACCATTTATTACTGACGAGTTTTTCAGAAAATTCAGCTAGAGAAAGCTAAATATGGAAATTAGAGAAGAATTTTAATTATAGCTAATTGATAAGCTTTAATGAGTCTAATTATGGATTAATGCCATAGAACAATAAATGAATACTTTCAAAGATGAAGAAAAGGGAAATTTTTTGAAAAATACAAGGAACATCAGTTATGGATAGAGGGGTAATAATAAAAAGAGAGTAGTAGCTTGTAGGAGGATCTGCAAGAATTTAGGTGTGGGGGAGATGATGAGACCAAAAATGTGTCATCTAAATTTATCTCTATTTTCTCCTAAAATTAGCATTAAAAGTGGATTTAAATGTAGGTTTTAAGAACTATTAGCTTATTTAAAATATAAGATATATATTAGTTGTGTCACACTTTTATAAAGGAAATGGCCAACGTTGATCCAACTTTTAAACTTGAATCACTAAAAAGTGACATATGTTTTGAATTTTGAAATGATGTAAACTAATAAAATATTTATTTTTTAGTATATTTTATGTTTGTATTTTTTGAAAAATTTTAAAAATTTATTTGAATATAGTTTTTAATAAATTGACACTATAATTTAGTTGTTGATAAAATGTTGAAAAATGAAGTTACATGAGACGTCAATCTTTATATAGTAATTTTTATTTTTTTCTTCAATTTTTTTGTGTGTATTTATAACTTGAAACTTTAGTGCATGGATATATTTTTTTCCAATTTTGATAAATATATATATTTTTAAATTAATAATAAAATGTGTGTATTAAAACGTAGTTGTTTCCATTCGACGTCAACTTTCATATTAACTATTTATCTAAAATAGAAAAAAATTTATACCATCTTGATATAGATTCTTTTATCTAGTGCATCATATTTTTTTCAATTTTTTTTAATAAGTTTTACTATTTTTCCTTGACATGGTAATTGACCTAATGTTTTGTGCTGATAACCTACTTTTAGTAAAAATAGAAAGGAAAATATAAATAATAATTAAACTATTAAAATATATATATATTTTAAAACTAAACTTATAGATCTACAATAGGGTATTTTTATATTTTTTTTTTAAATGTTATTTACACGAGTAGAAGTTGTTGAAATATCAAGTTTTTCAAATATGCCACATATGCATTTAGCCAACAATTTTAGTTGGAAAAATTGTGGACATATCTAACTTAGCTAGAATGAATCTTACAAGATCATATGTTTGACCAAAATTGATTTTTAGTTAGAAATACTTAAATTCACTTGTGCTGATAAGTCGGCTGAAAGTGTGACACAACTTTGTGTTTTTGTCATAATATTGCAATCTAATTGCTAACATTTTCTAATGTTTATTAAAACATAGAATGTAATATGTTTAAAAATGATGCAGAATTAGTCTCGAAGTGTTCTGACCTTTTTCAACTAACTTTGAAGCATTCTAAATTATTGTAAAATCATTTTTGGAGCTAACTTCGGAAGTATTCCATCTTTATTTCAGCCAAAGATGTTCCAACTTCATAATTTGGCTTAATCCATGGATTTGATATTCTCTCAACCTTTTCTCCTAAAAGGTTGAAGATGAATTACTATGGGAAAAAATAAAATAAAAGTAGAAAAAAAAAAAAATTATTCAACCTTTTTCTTTTAGAAGGATGTGGATGAGTTGTCAATTTGTAATGAGAGAATAAAATATGTTGTTTCTTTAGCATAGGAGTAGTAGAGAGAATAAAGGAATTCGTTTTCTATGTAGAGAGAATATAGGAATTTGTTTCCTTTAGCATAGGAGTAGGAGAGATAGGTGTAGAGAATAAAGAGAGTTGTTTATTTATCATAGGAATGTGAAAAAACAAGTGTACTTATGCTTTCCAATAATTTAGGGAGTTGGGTGAAGATCTTAAATGTATAAATAAACCTCTCAACTCTAAAGAAAGGGAGAGTTTTTTAGCAATTTTTAGAATATGAAAGATACAACAATTTTAGAATTAAATTTTTAATATTTTGTGGAAGAAACAAAAATATGAAGCATTGAGCACAAAGTTGGGTGAATGATCATGGTCCAATTCCAAGGGAGAGGCAAGCTACTCATCTTGAGGAAGAGTATAACATTTGGTATTTATTTATTTGTTTGTATTTAATTGATGTTATCATGAAATTCTCTATTTTTATTATGTGTTACGAATTAGTTTTAGCCTATAGGTTTTGTAGTTTTGTTGTTTTGTTTTAAAGTAAATTTTGTATTTCTGTTGTTTCATTGTTTTATTTAAAATCGTGTCTTGTTTGTTGTTCCATAGACTTAGTTCATGCTGAAAATCATATGTTGGAGAGCTATTCATTTCTCTAGTTAACATGACTATTCATTTATGTTAACAGGATTGTTCAATTCTATAGTTAGCAGTGTAATTGTTACTATTCATTTCTGTAATTAACTCTATTTTATTATTCTTAGTTTTATTTTTGTATTTTTAATTCATGGAAACATGTTTTAATTTTGTAGTTTTAATTTATGCAAGTGCATTTCAAATGTGCATGTGTGATTTCATTTGCAATATGCAAAATTTGATTTCAATCATTAGATTAATTCAGTTTTTCTGCTTGCATTAGAAAGAACTGTTTTCCCAAAAATATTTAGGTTCCTAATGCATACAACCTTTGGACACCGCCCTAGATTAATAAATTAAAAGGAGAGGATTACAACGACCTTCATCAATTACAAAGGTGTCTTAGTAGGGATAAGACTAGAAAAGCATGGGAAAGTAATCAAAAATAGAGAGAAGGTAGATCTTTGCAATTGGTGAAGGAAATGGGCCTAGGAAATAGGATAATTGAGTCTTAGAACATTCTACAAGAATGGACACTAAAATAAGTGCAATACATAGAGTAGAAATTACAAAGTAGACAATTTTTAACTCTACATTTTTCCCCCACTTTTACAAGCTAGTGTCACTAGGTGATATGGTTATACTAAAGTAAATACATAAAGTAAAATTGCATAAATTAAAATTCATAAAGTAAATTTTACTTGAAATTTAGAAAAAATGTGTGGATGCATTGTAAAAAGGAATTGAATATGTATGAGGGTTCTACCCTCAAATTTGGATCAATTTGCATATGTATTGCTTATCTGAAAGATAACACACAAGAAAAAAAGAGCTTCAAACAATATCACCTGCAAACACTAAAATGGAGATTATAGCTATTGAAATCACAATCACAAGTCCTCAACCATAAAGTATAATCAAAGAAGGCCAGTACTAGAAGTGTACAATTGCTATTCAAAAATCTCAATAATGTCATAATGCTTCACAAAGTCATGGAAAAGATGGAATGGAAGATTGCTTGCAAGTAGATTGAAAAGATTGCTTGATTAGATTCAAAAAGTTGATTTGAGGGGCAAGTTGAAGGGTCATGGAATGTAAATTGATTGTTGGAATTCACCAAACGAATCTCAAGTCAGTTTCATTCACATGTCTAGGTGTAGCAAGGTGGTAAGAATAGAAGAAAACAACTGTTATACAAATACAAAGTTAATGGATGCTAGCACATCACACAATGTCCATGCATCATGTAGTTGTCCAAGTATAATAGGGCCAGAAAAGACCCAAAATGATATAAATACATTGGGATTACATGAAATATAGTCATGAAGATAAAAAAGACATTGACATACATAAACACAAAGCTTGTGTTGGCATCAAGAGGAGGATAAGGCCAAATGGACCTAAAAACATGCTAGTGGCTACAAAGGTTAAATTGAGGCTAAATTGTAGTACCAAAATTGTAGGGGTATGCAATTTTTGATCTTACACCAATAAAAAAATAAATTAATTTGTATATATACTTGAAAGAGTTATTGCATTATGGGAAAATAGTGTCTAAATTACTAGTTGTTCTCATTTAAAAAATTAATAATAAACAAAATATGCAACAAAAATTACAAAAGGGATGTGTGTCCTAAAACCAATGTTAGTAATCTATTTTTAAAAACTTATGAAGAGATTATATCTCTAGCTCAAGTTATGGGATACAAGAAAACATTACTCATTAAAAAATACTATGAAGTGTAAGAAACAATTTATTAACAAATATTTTGAATGTGAATTGAATTTTTTTTTTTTAATTAGAAATAGAATTTGCATAGGAAATATCACAAATCATTAGTCTATATTATCTTCAAATTATTTATAGTTTTCTTTCTATAATTAAATTAAAATGGATTTACAAAAAAGTGCTAACTTGTGAATCCCACCCAAGCCCAAAAGTGGAACACACATTTATGCTATCACCTAGCCACAACATTCTGGATTTCAATCTCTAAATCACCTCCTCATTGTGAAGGAGGATGAATAACTTTTTGGAGTAATTTTATTGTTGAGTTAAAAGACTTTCAAAGGGGCCTTCTTCATTTTTATTCTTAGCTTCCTCCAGCTAAGATTTAAGAGTGAATACTTTTATTCTTGCTATGTGTTTGAAGCCATCTCCTTATGTAGGCTCGAGTATGTCGGATTTTTCTTACCCATTACTACCTTGGGAAGGGATGAGAGGGGGATTCCTACCAAGCTTGAGTTACCATATGTTTAAAATTTCCCTCTTTTTAAGCCAAATGGAGGAATATTAAAATGGGTGGGTTGTTAGAAATGAAGGCAACAACTACTCAAATGGAAATCTAATTACAATATGTTAATGATCTCAAACAGTGTAATATCAATAGAGATTGCATACAGAAATTAAAACACAACACAAGAATAAAACACCACAGAAGAATAACACCATATATAATGTGGAGAAAACCCTTTCGAGTAAAAAAACTCCTCCAAGAAAAGAGGCTCAAGTTGTATTATCTTCAAAATCTAAATTACATAATACATGCACTTCCTCTGTCTCTCCAACCTTCAGTCCAACAACACTTGTGTACAAAAAAATGTCATACTACAACACTTGCATGGAAATAAACTTATAGAAGTGTTTTCCCTCCAAACTAGGCATCCACTTTCTCTCTCCTAAGAATCTCCAACATGCAAACAATAAATGACTTGTTACAAGCTCATGACACTTTTCAAGAATCACACATGCAAAGTTGGGCACCCAAGGCCAAAAATGGTCTCTTACAGCATCTTATGACACATCATAACCATCATAGATTCCACTAGAAAGCATCTTCCCAAGATGGGTACCTAGAGACAAAGATAGCACCTTATAACTATTAATTACCTGTCATAAGTTGTCATGTCATAGAATCTTATGACAACTTGCAGTTGTTATAGACTCTCTTACATGCACTCACCAATTTTATGATGTGTGTCATACATGCTAAAAATAGTTGATTCCTCCAATATGGCACCTACCCTCATTTACTCCTATTTTTACAATTGCCAACTGTAAATGTCACTCCATAATTACCTTCGATAATCCAGAATTACCACTGCTAATGAAACTACCTCATTCCCTTATGGATAATTACAAATAATAAAATGGAATAAATATAATATTGGGATTTGCAAGGTTAATGGAACCAAATCCCAACATTCTACCACTTGACATTATACATTATAAATCAACCCATAGGAAATTAAAATGAAAATAATCAGGCACTAGAAACAAGGCCCATGGCCTCTCTACACCAACCAAATTTCTCTATGCTCAAAGGATTGGTCAATGAATCTGCAACATTCTTCTGAGTGTCTATGTTCTTCAGCTCAATTTGTCCACTTGCAACCTGTTGGTTCTCAAATCTACATGCATTGAATCCTAAAGGTTTGCCACTTCTTATGATTGAATTTCAAGAAGAGACTTGGCCAACAGTGGGAGATTTTTCACCTATCTCCCCTGCACTTTAGGTTCTACTACACCTAGGGGGTATTCCCTTATTTAAAATCAAATGATTTATCTTTGACTAATTTAGAAAGAATGTTCTCATGTATGCACCAAGATTTATAAGATTAATCCTAGATTGACAATATTCTTGGATTATCTTCACTATTTTATTCTGAGAACATGCTAGGAATCCTATATTATCAACAAAATTGAAATGGACATAAAATGATGCATCTTTATAATTGCATTCTTTCAGGACCCTAAGGCAAGTAAATCTCTCGATCGGTGCCTTATTAAGGGAAACATAGTCAAAAATACCACATTGCAAATGTTACTTTTATGACAACAGAACTCCAAATTCATAGGGCTGACCTATATCATTGACTTGTAGTGATATGCCCAATAAAAAGTATTTCCAACAACTCTTCTTCAAGAATCCCTAATGCAATGCATTACTTCCTATGTTCTGTTTAAAGCATATTTAATCTAATCCTTGACCAGAAGCAGTAACCAAAATATTCAATATAACAAATGTGCATAAGTGAAATCCAAAACCCTTAATTCATTCATTCACAAAAGAAATGCATGTATTCAAGGAGACAATTGCAGAAAACACACACATGTAGTGTTATTCATATTACTCAATATGAATTGAAAGTTGCCATATAAGAATTAAAACATGTGCAGACAAATTTCTGCTTTGTGTTGGAATAAACGAACAATCTCTAATCTAATTGTTAATCATCAAATCACCAAGATATGATACCAATTGGTGAGATACAAGGCTTTGACTACTACAATATAGAAATTTAAAAATTGTATGCAAATCTAAAAATAAGTTTGCTTAATCCTTGAAATACCATGAAGATATTCAACTTCTTTATGATGCTAAAATCAGCCACTCTAACATGCTTGATAAAATAACCTTAGATGAACTTATAATAGCAATAACATCACCATAAGATATCAGCAACAAAGAGGCACAAATCAACAACATAAGAATGCAAGATCTCACAACATCAGGTAGCAATGGAACAGAAGAATAAACACATAACACAGTGTTTACGTGGAGAAACCCTTGCGGGAAAAAACTCCACCAAGAAGAGAGGCTCAAGTTATATTATCTTCAAAAAAAGATTACAATACACCCACTTCCAATCTCCTCTTCACTCTTCAATCCAGCAGCACCTGTGTACAGAAAATCTCTCACTCAACCTGTTCCCTGCAAGCAAGTTTTCCTCACTGTTACTCTCCCAAACTTCACTCTCAAGTCTCATATTTATCCAAAATGAGTACCCACCAAATAAATTCGTGGGAGATGGACAAAATCCAACTTTTCTATCTTGGGATACTCCAAAATCATCTTCTTACAGATTTTCTTACACATGTCATAGGCATCTTCCCAATATAGGTGCCTAGAACCAAGAATAGAAACTTACAAGACAATAATTATTATCATATGTTGTTATAGAATCTCTTACACCTAATGACAATTGTAAGTTGTCATAGATACTCTTACAAACTTATGACACGCATCATAACAACCCAAAAATACATTTCCCTAAGATAGGCACCAAGATTCTCCACCTCACCTCGTTTACTATTTACCAAGATTCCTTGAGTAGTAAAAGTAACTCTTTAACAACCTGCCGGTGAAACCTATACATCCCTTATGGTAATTACAAATTACAAATAATAAATGGAATAAATACAATATTGGGATTTATAAGGTTAATGGCACCTTATCCCAACATTCTCCCACTTGACATTATACATTGTAAATCAACCCACAGGGAAACTCAATCAAGGGAATAAGCATCCCTTAGTCAACCATGTACCATTGATTCTTCAACATGCCTTTGTGCTCCAACAAAATACTTGCAAAAACAACTGTGATAACCACCATCTCAAGCAAGAAATCCTCACATCATGTCACCCATGATAGGACAAGGAACATGCCAAGGTGAAACATATCAACTGTCACTAAAACCTGCACCAATCTATACATGAACACAAGCATCAAATCCAAATGATAACAAATGACTTTGAGTGACTGCCACACTGATACCAAATTGGAATAGCAACCACAGCAAGTTTCTAGCTCATCCAAACTATCCATACCTCAAACCAGGGTAAACAAACTATCATAGGTATAACTTCATGCTATCAACATAACAACCCAAATCTGCAAACAAGTCTCTGTATATCCGCCATCCTGCAAAAGAAGACTCTGTCATCCTGCAAAAGAAGACTCCAAGGTAAGAACACACATAGACATGCTATGAAAAACCTCTGAAGTAACTCACTACAATAAAGTGTAACTAGTCAAAGAGAGGTGCCCCTCCCATGTAAAACACATATACCTTATGGAACTTCCACTGCATAGGTAATGTCAAATCTAAAAACAAGATCATAGCATTAACAAGTCCTCCTATAGCACTTCACATAGAGGATGTGGCTAACTCCTCTATCATAGTGTCAAAGAAGCATATAATATATGCAAAATACATCTCTCATTACCAAACCAAATAACTCTCCCAAGTCCTCCAAACCAATGAAGAAAGAGATCAAGAAGCTACCAAACTGTTGCCAAAAAATAATGAAGTACAAACAACAACACCTGACTCCATTCATAACCTCAACTCCATAAACTTAAGAACCTTCAAGAAGAAGACAATATACCAAGAAAGGGAGAACCTGCAAATCAAGCTATGTCCTTATACCACACTAACATGTGCCAAACTGTGTAAAGTAAGATCTCCTTCAACACTCCCAAACTGAAAGGATATCAACATCTAACCATATCACCGATCAAAGGAAAATGTTAAGTATCGACCAATTCGCAGGTTCCAAAGGTTATTGATTCATCGATTCACCGACAAGCATATAAATGAAACTTTTCAGAAGTCAAAGAGTTTGTAGAAGACAAGTTTTGCCGATAAAAGAAGTTGATGTCTTGAGACTTTGTATCAGCAAACTTTTAAGTTTGCGAACTAGTTTGTGGTTTTCAAAATTTGCCGATAATATGATAAAAGGATGGAAAAGGTCAATTTTGCCGATAAAGGGGATTGGTGGCTAAGGGTGTTGTACTGACAAGTCTTTAGTTTGTGAGATGGCTATTTTGTCAATAAAGGGGATCTAATGTCTTAAGACTTGTATCGGTAAACCTTTTAGTTTGCGAACTAACAAATTCATCGATAGCATGTGACAGTGAACTTTTAAGTTTGTGGACTTCAACTTTTGCTGATAACTATTCATAGTGATCTATCAAGGAATATTTGAGTTTGAAAACTTGACGGAATGCTGATAAAGGTGATTTCAAAAAATACTTGGTGGTTTGTGGAAGGGATATTTTACCAATGAACTATCGTGAAGCCTAAGTAGTGCTGAATATATGCATTGGCAACAGTTGTAACTGCTCAACTGCTTGACGGTTCATTTCCTATTATAGCCATTGGAAATATGACTATTTAGTTCCTTAACCGATTTAAGACAGTTCAACTTCCTTTTTCCTGGAGAGTCTAAATAGTTTCTTCTGGTCTGGATTGGGAGGTGTTCCGCTCAGCATGAAGGGGTGTGGTTATTCCTTGCGGAACAGAGGTGGGACTTTTGTAGATTGGGGGTGATCTCTGTGTTCATTGGAAAGCGATTTGGTGTTGTAAGAACATAATTGATTGATTATTGCATTGTAAAGATTTAGATTGAAGCTTGAAGGCCAACAAGTTTGTAATTGTTGGCATTGTGAATTCTTAATAAAATCAATGATTTGCTATCAATAAAATAGTTTCAATTTTGTGTGTTGAATTTTTGTTTATGTTGCATTGTATTGGCTGCATGATTGGGCAGTTTGGTAAAACCCCCTGGTCTTGACTACACCAAATGGTATCAGAGCAGTGGTCTTGAGTGTGTAGACAGAGCACCAAATGTGAGGCAGCCTGCACCAAGACCTGGGGGTGGAGAGTGAAGTGGATGTGTTGTCTAAGGAGCTCAAGAGAATTGTTGCAGGTGTGCAAGGAGTCCTAAGAAATTGAGAGCTCAGAGAAGAGATTGAAGTCACGAGAGAGAGTTGATTGTGAGAGTGATTTTTGTTGCGGGGAGGAGTCTTGTAACTAGAAAGTTTTCTGAATTGATATGTACCTGTAAGTGTGTGCAGGTTGCAGAGAGTTAGTTTTGTGAGTGTGCAATAAAGTATTTGACAAAATGTCTTGGAAGCCAGGAGAATGTTTTATGATGAAGAAAGAATTTCTGAAGCCACAAAAAGAGAAGCAAGAACCCATTCAGAGGAGCAATGTGTTTTGAACTATTTGCAAGTTATGTAATGCCCACCCTAGTGTGTGCCTTGTGTGGTTTTGATTCATGTGTTCTATGTTGTTCTGAGTGTTTATCATTGTATTATGTGATTATTATGCTTTGATGCATTGCACCGAACTTGTCGATGAGGTCTATGGTGCCATCGAGGGGTTCTGAGGGTGTATTCTACATGACCATTGAGGTGTTTCAAATGGCATTTTGCTTTATTATTTAGCTTTCCAACTATGCATTATGAATTGCATACGTTGTGTTCATGTGTGTTAGATTATTGTAGTGCTTCAGCTTCATTATTTTCAATTGTGTAATATGTTGGATGGATGTGATGTCTTCAGTATGATTGTGTTAGTTGGTTTATGCATATATGATTTTATGATGTCGATTGATTGTCGACCCATGTTTATGATGCTTATGCAATATTATGCCACATTGGGTATTATGATGTGCTTTGGCTATTTTATGTATGGAGCAGGTATGCCTGATGGTTTACTTGAGTGTACAGTTAATTACAGGTGTTAACTAATGTGGGAAATGTGGAGAAGGTTGACATGGGACGCTAAGCCATCTCACCCTTATCCTTGTGTTGTGGAAACCCGTGATGTGTGTTTGGTATCATTTGCGTATGTTTCCTTAGCATTCTTGCACTTTATTTTAAAATGTTTCGAAAAGCATGTTTTCAGATTAAATTAATGGTTTTAATTTAGAAATTGCTATTTTTGCTTTAGCGAAAATGTTTGTTGCATCATTATATGTTTGTGGAACAAATTTGAGTGATTTCGGTTTAATTATGAAATTTGATATTTTTCTGTAAAAAGGTAAAAATTGCATTAAATGAGGAAACTGAATGCTTAGTATGACATGTTTGTACTTTTCGAAATGAGACTGAGTTATATGGCAATAACCTATTTGGAATAGTTGAGTTTGTTTGACTAGTTATTTCCCTATTGCATTGAGTGAATTAATTGGACATTTTTAGTGAAATGGAATTATTAATGTGTTATTTTATATGCCTATTTGATTTGCTAAAGAGACATTCAATTATTTAATTGTTAAATTAAATAGTTTAATGGTGCAAATTCTATAATTTTGATTTGATTTATTAAATCACTTAAAAGATTATTTTATTATAAAAAAAAAGGAATAGTGTCTTTGGACGAATAAAAGGAAAAAGACATGTATTTTGCATTATTCTTTTTCTCTCCAAAATTTGCTCTCCTTTGTTTGAAACCCTCTTGCTTGAAAAATGGATATCTAATTGCTTGGAAGGGAGTTTTGCTTGGAATTGCTTGGAGTTTGGATTGGATTCAAAAGCTTGGTGTTTGCTTGTGTGTGGATTGAATCTGACATTCAACCTCATTCTTTTCCTTGGATTTTGCTTGTATTGGAAGGTAAGTTTCTCCAATGTTGTCATTTAAATTGTTTTAGTTTGTTTCCTTCGTGCCACACCATCTAGAATGGTTAAAGATGGCTTTGCTCAATTGTAGGAAACTTAGAAAATATATTTCAGTTGGTTATTTATTTATTTCATGTATTTTCAAAATTTTGGAAACATAGAAATACAGACAAAACCCTGGCAAATTTTCTGTGGAAATCTCCAACTCATTTTTATTGCATATATTAGTTGTTGGGCATGTTATCTATAATGGGTAGTTGTCAAATCATCCATAGCTATTGAAAAACAGAAGTTAGAAAATTGGTCAAACTTTGGTCAAGGTGCCAAAGAGAGCTCCAATGGAGTTTTTAGGGCCTTATGATTATTTTGCACTTTTAGAAAACATGAAAACTAAATTCTATGCATTTCCTTTATGATTTGCTTTGAGGGATGAGTTGACTCGTTCATATTATGTGATTATGCATCTTGTGAGACTGTTATTTTTCGAGACATTTTGGTGCATTGAAATCCATGCCACTTATTTCTCTATTTTTGAAAACCTGAAAATTGCTTTGTATGCATTTCTTTGATGTTTTAGTTTGTGGGATGAGTTGTCTCCCAATTAGAATGGTATTTTGCATCTTTTGAGAATATGTTGTGTTTTTGTCAAAATTGTGATTTTGTCACCTCGAAATCCGTGCCATGCCCAATTGGTCAAATTGGTACTATGGGTGTTTAGGAAGAGGTCTAGGGGTAGGAAAGGAGTGGTTTCCATCGTGCGCCATGGCCCAAAGAGGTCGTTGGAATTTATCGAATGGAAGTTTTAATCAAGAATAACATTTAAACATATTGGGTAATAAAATTTAATAATAAGATCATCTACACCAAACTACATGTGCTGGTGAAGTGTCCACCTTGCTTGGGTTTGGGTGTAAAGAGCAATCTTTGGTGTAGTGTCCAATTGCTATGAGGAGGTTATGCCCTCATGTTCTACCACGAGGTGAGTATTGCCCTTGTTTGACACTCCTTGTCCTAACTACGTAGGTCTCTCTTCCTTCTTCCACCGTTGGAGTTTGACTCGACATGTGATGTTTACCATGTGATTGTATGTGCATTGTGATGCCTGATTCATGCTTGTATGTGTCTATGATGGATTATGATTTATGCCTCGTTTGGTGTGCATTGAAAAGGTAACCTTACATGATTAACTTAGATTTCATTTTATATTCATTATTACTCTTTGTTTAGTTCATGCATGTGAAAATATATATCACCATTAAATTTCATAATTACTCTTTCAACCCTATCGATTCACACGTGAAGTGGGGTCACTTCACCCATTAGTTGGGAGGAGGGGTATAATGGTTAGTTAAATTTTTTGATTTTTGCCACCCAAGTCTTTAGAGTTATTAGATAGAATTCTATGCCATTTTTCCAAAGATAGTAGACCTACCATGTTTCATCCAAATTGTGAACTTATTACCCTATGAGTGAGCTGAGATACAAAATTTTACATACAAGAGAGCTCCAAAAGTTACAGTTGGGGGAATAGAAGAAGGCACAAGAAAAGGCAACAAATTATAGGTTCTTCTAAAGGTGGTGGAATCGAAGTTGAGCAGAAATTGAAACCTTTTGAGGTTACAGAGTACAGAGACAATGGGAGGTGATGTTATAAGACGAGAACCATATGCGCACAAGGAAATATTAGAGGATATGATGGTTCTACCACTCTTCACTAGAGTGGGATGGCTAGATTACTTCTTGAAGCTAACAGAGAACGACAATGAAATGATGAAAGAATTTGTAGCTACATTGCGGTATGATGAGGCAACAGTTAGGGGATTGGTTGTAGATGCTTCTGAAATGGCCATTGCCCAAGTTACAAGATTGCTGCATATAGGGTCTGAATGTCTAGCTCATGCTAATGCAGCTGCAACAAGAGAAGAATTCTGCGAGTGTGGAGAGAACCTGGACTCATCATCACAACGTACAAAGAGATTGTCCCTTCCATTCTTTTGGGTGAAATGTGCTTCTTATATCATTAAATACTTTACCTGTGATGGTCGGCACAATTTGTTATATACTGTGCACTTTAAGTTGCTAAATCACTTATGCCATGATAAGTTAGTCAATGTTCCCAATTTCCTCTATAACATGTTGAAGAGGATGGCATCCGACTATCAGAGAAAGAAAATGGACACCACGTTGTCCCATCACTACTTAATAGCCCTATTGGTTAAGAGAATCCTGAGAATTCAACATCCACAGGTTGATTGGAATGCCTTTAAAAAATGCACAAATATCACAAAACTGTTGGAAGTACCTGAAGCAGAGGATGAACCTCAACATGAATCAGAACTTGAGATTGCACCTGAGATTGAACTAGAGCAAGAAGAGCCATAGGAGGAAAATACTCTAGAAAATAGGCCGGTGGCAACAAAGAAACCCTCATCTTCTACAAACCCTAAAGCTATGAGAGGCGCTGCTTCAACATCTTGTAAGAAAAAGAAGAATAAGAAAGGTGTTGAGAAACATAAGAGCACTATAAAAGAAGAGGATGCATGGGAGAAGAAGAAGGAGAGTAAAAAGAAGAGGAAAAGTGAAGTTAAACAGGAAACTGTTACTCCCAGGTACTCAAGAAGGTTGAAAATGCAGAATGTTGAAGACAAAATTGTTGAGGAACAGGGACAAGAAGAAAAAGGTGAAGGACAGTAGCACCATGACTCAACGTTGCTAGACACAGAGTCAGACAAAGAAGGGGACACCCCTGAGAATGTCCCTGTTGATGTTCATGAAAATATAAATGTGCCTGCTAAGAGAAGGTATGTTTCTTCATCTTCTAACTCTTATTCAGAAGATATTTTTATTGCAAAGAAGATGGGGAAGTTAGTTCTTAGTAGCTCTGCTAGGGAAATTTTTGATATCAATGGGGATGACGATGAAGGTTTAAATTTTGAAGAAGAAAAAGAACTATCAAAGGATAGGAATATAAGGAAAGAGCTCCAAGAAGCTCTTGTCAGGATAAAGCAATTGGAAGAGCAAATAAAACAATATGAGGAAAAGGACAAAGAGAAGGAGAAAAGAATATAAGGATTAGAGGAGAAAATCCAAACCTACGGCCATGGAACCAACTTAGATCTATTAGCATAGATGGCCGAGAATAAAACAAAAACTTAAGAGAATAAAGCACTAAATCCACAACCTCATGTAGCAAGGTCTCCAACATATCTCACCACTTTGTCTTTGGGCTTTGAATTGATGAAACTTACTAACAAATTCAAATAGGAAAAAAAAGCTAGGAAGAACAAAAACAAAATCTCAATGCATCACTAGAAGGTAAGAATTTGGAGTTGAAAAGGTTGGAAGGTAAATTGACAGACGTAATAAACAGAGCCATTCAAATAATTGAGTGTAGACCTCCACCTAGGGTGTATGCATTGTTTCTAAAAGAAAAGTTTCTCAGTTTTTAGTTCAATAAGTTCATTAATGATCGACCTGTTTCTTTAGACTCGAGGCATAATTTTCTCATCTATTTCAAAGAAGTCAGCCTGTGGGAGCAAGATCAACTATGTGAGTATTGTTTACACAAATATCTGATGGAAGAGGATACAAAATGGAACTCCTTAATTTATGTTGGGGATTTACAAGTTAGAGCATTGTCATCCTATTTCAAGAATGAACAACTCAGAGGTGAATTAATGGACAAATATGAAGAACAAGAGAAAATAGTGGCACTGTAGATTAGAAAAGAAGCACTAAATCCCAATGTAATCATTACTTAATGGTTGAAACTCCTTTCTCACAAGGGTCTAGGAAAGATAATCATGGATTTGAGACTCTAAGATTACAGAAGGATACAATAGCTGGTAGTGCCTATCCTTCAAAACTGCTTAAGGTATGTACAAAGGAGATGGAATAACTTGACCCTAGAGTTGCAAAGGAAAGAGCCTCATTATTTCCATAATTTTATAAATATGTTTGATAGATTGCACAAGTACATCCAGGTTTCAAAACAAAAAGGAGTGGGATGGCTGCCAGTTACTTATCATCCTCCTATCCTCCTCTATCCAATACCACACTGGACAGGAGAAAAGAATGATGAATGTAGGAGTGCAGAATCAGTTAAGATGGATAGGCTTGCATGTTATAATGGTTTCTATCTTAAGCAGGGGGTGGGGGTCAAAGAAGTGATGGACCTTAGGCAGATCACCTTGCATCACAATCTTTTCCCCTAGATGTTTAATTAAGTGTTTTTCTTGAAGACAAGTAAAAGGATAGTTGGGGGGAATGATGGGTTTAAATATTGGCCTCTTTTGTGTTGTTTTTATATGCTTTTAGACCTTTTCCACATAATCTTCCAGATACTTTTCAAACATTACCATCATGATATACTATCTTTTTATATATTTTGCAAAACCTTGAACCTATTATTAATATGAAATATGGTGATGATATTTATCAATTGAATGATTTGAACTTGAGTATGTATGCAATATAGATGAGATTCTATGGTTTAATTATGAAGGTTATTTACATGCATAAGATTTGTGGATTAACCCATGTGCAACAACAAGCATGTGGCATCAAGGAGAGGAGAATTTGCAGTGAGTCGCTAAACAAGGGAATTCAAGGAAGTTGAAATCAAGTTGCCAAAAGTGCAGGCAACTCGAAGTTGAACGTGAATTAATTACAGTAGTTGTGGTTCATGAACAAATGTATAATTGATCCATCTTAGTCCTCTGAAGGTTAGGATTAGCTTTCTCATCATTTTGAATGGTTTTGGATTAGTTTTATAATTTTCTGTTGTTAGCAGTTATCTACAGCTTATGCTGCAAGTAGCCGTGGCCACTAGGTTCTCTAACTATTTTTATTGTTCTTGCATTTCTGTGAATTCTAGCAAAGTAGAATAATCTGAGTAGGTTTGAATAGGATAGTTTAGGAGAACATGAGCCCCTGAAGGCACATATAGTGCAATGCCATCATAAGCTTACGCTCCTTGGTTGATAATTTAACGTAGGTGTATAATGTCAAGTGGACTATTCAGATAGGTTTACCCCTAAATTGTGTCAAGTCTACAACGCATTAGTAAGCCTCTACAGTGACTATTGGCATGTGGGCAAGTCCTCTAGCACATCTTCTATATTGCCTCTCCTCTATTTTCATTGTTGTGTGTTATGTCTTATGGACATAGCATTGTGGTTGGTGACTTGGGGCCACCCTCCTACATGACTATCCCTAAGGCACTTGTTTCTCCTCTCTTGATTTATTGTTTTCCTTCTTTTAGTGGTTCTATCTAGCAGGTAGATGACGAAAAACATATTATACTGATACAGACCTAGTGTCCCTTCAGTGAGAAATCAAAAAAGGACCTAGTCCATACATGACGATAGGGTTGTTATTTATTATCTGACTCTTGTCTAGTAGAATCACTCCGTGTGATCTTGAGAACTGTCTTATTGCACTTACAAAACCATAACAATACATCTGCTCCGTGCACTTTGTTTATCTTTGAATCTCACCTTGGTTACACTTAGTTTTGAGATTTCTGCTTTATAGCCCCATGATTATACTCGGTCTCTAAATCCATAGTATAACCTCGGCTCTCTATGTGAATGATCATATGCATTGTTGCTTATCATGATTATATGGATGCTAACACCTTTTTCTTGCAGGAAATTGTGTGTTTGTGGGAACATTTGGCGATCATAAAGAACGTGTCACCTCCGGAGGGCATGAGCTTTGTGAGAGCTTGTGTTCCCTTATGTGTTTTCTTCCTACCTTAACGTGCTTGATATCGTTACATGATATCAACCACCTTAAGGTGGGGGCATATATAAGGTAAGCTGCCTAATTTAGATGCTAGCAAAGTATGTTTGTAAAGCTTGAAATCTACTACAATCATTTAAGCCCTCTACGGAGGCGGGATATCATGCATATCCTTTTTTATTTTAAGCCCTCTGCGGAGGCGGGGATGGTGTATTTCTCAAGGAGAGTGCACATCCTGTCATTTTCTAAAAGTCCTTTGTGGAGGCAGGGAGTGGATCTGAGACTATCCTAACCCTTAAGCATGTCTTCGGTGATTGTTGTGGCGAAGTCCAATCATCGATGTGTGCCTGTAATGTGCCTGAGATGGTGATGAACCTAGAAATAGGTACACTCCATCGCTTATCTGTCATGTTTTCTTCATGTCTTCCATGTGTGTATATGGCGTGTTTGTTCCCAAGCATAGTCTAAAGACCGGTGGTGATGAGTCCCTCCTATGCTTTGGGATTTGTATGGCGTGCTTGATTTGTATGGCGTGTTTCTTCTCAAGTGCAGTCTTAAAGACTAGTGGCGATGAGTCCCTCCTGCGCTTTGAGATTTGTTTTGGGTGTCTATTGCCCCATATGTAGTTTAAAGACCGGTGGTGATGAGTCCCTCCTACATTATGGGTGGTGTATTTACTTTCCTTGTACTTGCATTTTGCATTTCATATATGAGAAAAAGAAAAAGAAATAATCATTGCATTCACTGTATTCACTGTGTTTGTGTCTCTTCAATGATGTCTTCTTTGTGTTTTGCGTGACTATAACTATCTTCTTTGTGTTTTGCGTGCTTGTTACTATCTTCATTGTGATGGGCATGTCTTCTCTGTGCTTGGCGTATTTATTGCGCTTGTTGACCGTACTTTAATGCATATATTGGCCTTGTGTTTATACATACATTAAAGTGGGGGCTAAATGTTATGTCAGAAAATGTCCCCTTGGGAGCTTTTCCCTCTTAAGGTTTAGCTTCCGGGTCCTTTAGAATGCATTTTAGTCATCTTGCATATTAATGGTGACTCCTTATGAGAAAACCCTGAAGTTTCATGGCAAATGGGACTTAGGGGTACATTTATGATAAATCCTTCCTGAAATAGGGGGGAGGACTTGGGTGCTCACGCCCTAGTCCTGCCCTATTTTAGGTTAGGACCTATTTTTGGGTGTCGGTTTTATGACCGTTATTAGGTCCTATGCCGACATCTAAGTTTGAATTATGAAATTCTTAGTGCTAACTTTGTAGTTGCATTCATTTGTAAACTAGATGATGATTGTGAACTTTTGGCATACTTGTGATTTCAAGATATTTATTGTTGCAAGAGTAGAGCTTTGTTATTATGTTTGTGATTGCAGATTTGGCTTCATCTTCTCATGTGATTGAGGAGCCTTCATCTATGTGAGATCTACACTACAAGGTGATATCAATTGTGTTTTCTATCATTTATCATTTGGATTTTGCCTCTATCCCATAGGGATACACACTCTTTATCTAACAACGGTGTTCAAAAGACTTGAATGTCTCTCTGGGGCTTGACCGAGGCAAGCCTCTAAACACCACAACCCCAACCCACTTTTTTGTGATTACAGGTTATAGGTTTCAGAAGCAAAAGAAGTGGAGTTGCAGGAGAGCAGTGTAGACTATCAGAAGTGCAGAGCAAAGAAGAAAATAGGGACCTGGACTCGGGCGCTAGCTCATTACTCCTCCAGATCCTACAATAGTGAAATCTCCATAATAGTAGAACTGTGTTGCAGGCAACATTCCCAGATCCTGACAAAAACTGAGGCACTGGACTAGGGCACCCACTCATTAGTCCCCGACTTTTCCACACACCAAATTTCAAAATCTGGTATGTATTTGGTTGTCATTTGATATCTTTGTGTGCGATCAAGTTCTATAATTTGTCCATTTGTTTACGATTTCACAAAATTAGGGTTTTGAGCATAATTGGGCTTAATTGAACAACAAATTCAAACAATTCCAATCTTCCCCTATGTTCCAAGTGATAGGAGATCTGTAGTAGAGTTCTCTACTTAGTTGAATGTCCTTGAATGTTTAGTGGTGAAAGGAGGATCATAATAAACCCTTAAAAACACCATTTGGACATCTTTCCCCCTTTTTTTCACACTAAATAGGAACACAACCCAGCCATACCAAATGCACCTCACAAAGCTATAAGAATACTGCTAAGATCATAAATCCACCAACCAGATCAACCGTCCACAAGCACCTCAAGTACTCATCTTGATGAGGAAGTAAGAAGGTTGGAAAGACACTTGCAAGAGGCATGAGATGCCCATGAAGCATTGAAATTTGCCCTACGAGAAGAACAAAGAGAAAATGATGTGCAAGAAGAAGCACATAATCAAGACAACACTAGAAGGGAAAACCCTAGAAATAAGGAAGTACCTAGAGGTTCCACTCCTACAGACCTAATTGCAACTCTAGTGCAAAGAATTAGAACCCTAGAAGCATAGCAACTTGCTCCAGAAAGAAGACAAGAAAGAAGACAAAAGTCATATGACAATATCTAAATAGAACAGGACCAGGCGGCATCTTAGAATTCCCCTACCTCAACTACTACTCAAGAAATGCGAGTAATGACACATTCTTGAATGGGAATCCTCTTGTTCAGAATCAACAAGCAATGCTAGAAAGCCAAGCAAATTAGACAAAGGGTTACCAAAACCCTCCTATGGGATTAATTCTATCAACTCATCAATCGCAAAGTGCCTTTCTGGGGACATACTTGGAATACTTGAAAGAGCCACTTGACTTAATCATAAGGAACGTTCAGTTGCCTTGACCATTAACCAATGTCCCAAAGTTCAAAGGAGAGGGTGATCCCAACTCGCACATCAAAGCTTATGTTTAATGGTTGACCTTAGACATTTTGTTCAAGAGGTAATATTTCATAAAGTTTATTTTGGAAAATTGAAAGGGTTCTTTTGAAAAGAAAAAAGATAAAGAAATGCAAAAGTCATTTTGTTAAAATGTCTTTTTAAAGTGGTTTTCAATGTGAAAAGGAAATAGTAGACTTTTTAATAAAGGGAAATGACTTATATGAAATAAGGGAGTTCATTTGAAATTATTCCATCTTTTGAGTTTAATTTTTTCATACTTTTGTCATACCCACCTTAAGTGGATGCATAAGACATTTCTTTAGTAGGGAAATATTGTATTAGTGGAAATCAATTTAAAAATCCAATTGCATTATTTTTAGAATTTTCTATTTTGTGCTGAAACTACGGCCAAAAAAAATTTTAAATGTGTGTGATTGGAAAAGTGTATTTTCTATGTCTTTAACTTCAAAAGGGTATTCTTAGCTTTTATAAATTTAAATTTTGAATTTTGGGTAGCATTTGAACTTCCACCATTGAAATTTGAGATTTTGTAAGTTTTATGCATGTTGTTGAAAAATAAAAATTTGAAATTTTCTGAGTTTGTTTTTTAGTATTATTTTGTAGGAATAGAATTCCCTCATAGAAACATGATGGAGAATCATATGACCATAGGTATGCCATGATTAGACCTCATTTTTTGAGCCATGCCTATATTGTGTTTTTTTACTATGTGACATTAGGAGGTGAAGTCTTTAATTATTAATAAAGTGAACTCTTACCCTTGTCCATTTGTAATGCAAATGATTCTAGGGTCAATGATAGGTAATAAAAAATAACTAAAATGAATGGGGATACACATTTCACACATAAAAAGATTAATCCATGAGTTCATTTGTCATATGCCCATATGGACACAAAGTATGATTAAAAGGACATGGGATTGATCCTAGAGATCGATGATAGTGTCATTAACGACCCCATTGGATGGGAAATACTCCTCAACCTCTCCACTATAGTCATAGATTCCACTTTATGACACTCCATTAGTGTACCTATGATACTCCCTTCCTTATTTGCATATCAGATTATGAATCTGATCAGTGCTTGTGAACCCATTTGTATATGCTTGATTAGTATGTTGTTGACAATCTCTTGTGTGGGTATTCCTTATATGATGTGCTTTGGATGGTGTGCTAATTGTTTTTAGACAGTCATGTGCCATACTAGTGTGTGTTGTGTGTGTGTTGACTGACTACCTAGTTGGTTGCCTCCTAGTTCAGAGGGGTGGGCCTGAGGGTTCCAAATGGTTGGATGGTTTTGAACCATCTTTGGAGTCCACAAATATTTGGAGCACGTGCAAGGAATTCATGACCTTATTAGAGGTTATAAATCATCATTTTGTACTTTTGTTGATAATATATAATTCATGACATTTGATTCGTTGTATGTAAATTTATAATTATGACTAAGGACATTTATGCAATGGATTGTATTCCACCTACATTTGTGGTGTGAGCCTTATTAGTTATTTTAGCATTGCTCAACCCTTAGAGTCAAATGTGTATGACATGTGTAATAAAATTCTCATGTTTTGGTAATATTTGGGAAACATAATTAGAAAGCATGATTTATGATTCTTATAGAAATAAACATGTAATTAGTAAATAGTTTTAATTTATGTACTGTTTTATGAATGTATGTTTCTTTTTGAGGTGGAAGCATTCACTATTTTGAGTAGTTGGTTCCCTTGAAATGTCTTATCATTTCCTTAGCATAGGTAGATTCATGCGAGTTTGGAAAATTCAACATTGAGTTTGTTTAGTGTTAAGGCATTTGGAGATTCTTGTTTGACCAATGAAGAAGAGGTTTATGCTCAAGTGTTTACCTTAATCCATTTTTGTACAACACACAAACTAAGAAAACCTTGGCTTGTTTGCTTCCCTAGTTTGTCTGTCAGAGTTCAAACTTGCATTTACATTTTGTAGTTGAACAAATACATTCAGACCCTAAAGTCTGAAATGCAAGTTGGGTAGAGTTTGAACTCACATTTGCATTTTGTAGTTGCATAGATGCAATTAAACCTTGAAGTCCAAAATGCAATTCGGGTAGAGTTTGGACTTGTATTTGTATTTTGTAGTTGTGCAAATACAATTAGACCTTGAAGTTCAAAATACAAATTTGGCAAAGTTCAGACTTTCGTTTGCATTTTTTAGTTGCAAAGATGTAATCAGACTTCAAAGTCCAAAATTCAAGGTCTGTGGAGTTTGGAGTTAGAGTTGCATTTTGCATGCTCCAAAGATGCAATTAGACTTTGAAGTTTGAATTACAAGACTGGTGGATTTTGGAGTTAGAGCTACATTTTGCAAGCTACAAAGATGCAATCGAACTTTGAAGTCTGAAATGTAGGGTCAATGGGGTTTGACATTAGATTTGTATTTTTCACGCTACAAATATGCAATTGTGTAGAAATAGGATATAACTATAGAATGAAAGTATGTTGACTACTTAAATCATTCAAGTTTATTAACCATGATAAATCATAAATAGAAATGGAATTAACCATAAGAGATGCAAAGCATAACACAAGATATACGCGGAAAAACCCTTGTAGGAAAAAACTCCACACCCAAAGAGACCCAAAGCTTATATTAACCCGTCAAAAGAGTTACACAAATATGACTTATCTCTTAAAATTTTTATAGTACTTAGTTACTTCAACAACTTGCAAAATAACTCATGCAACCTCCTACCCCAAGCTTCAATTTATAGCCAAAAGTAATACAAGAGACTATAAACGGTTTCCAATACAATAGAATCAAACCATGAGCCAAGTAATCTACATGCATACGTTACCTCATGACATGTGTTAGGGAGTTACAAGCATCTTTCTAGAAGCTTCAAGACTTTTATCCTGAGCTTCAACATTCACTTGAAGACAAAAACATCCCACTAGAAGACAAACTAACAACTCCTCAAGTCCAAAAAAGGTTAAACCCACTTCTTACACATAGTCAAAGATCCTTTCTTACACCTCTTACAATGTCATAGATGCTTCTTACACCACTATAAATAGTGAGATTCCCTTCCACTTTATGCCAAGTGTCCAAAGGTGTTGTCATAGGCCAAATTAAGCTTCCCCTCTCAATATCACCTTGCAAAGAATATTCCAAGTGCTTAGGAAATAATATTTAATTACAAAAATATTTCTCCTCATGTGGGATGTCCAAGTTTCCCCTTCCATGATTCTTGGAGTCACATAAAATAATAACTGACTATTAAAATATTAAATGTCAAGGTACATAGTCCTAAGATTACAAGGTTAATATCACCAATCCTAACATTCTCCCACTTGATACATACATTGCAATGGCATAATGGGGAATAAAATAAACTAAATTAGGTTCTTGAAGAGGCAAGGCTCGTGGCCTCCTTGCACCAACTAAACTTCTCCATGCTCATTGGCTTAGTGAGAGAATCTACAACATTCTTTGAGGTGCCCACTTTCTATAACATGACTCTACCACCTTCAACCATTTCTTGAACAAAGTGATACTGGACATCAATATGCTTTGTGTGAGCTTGATACAATGGGTTTTTAGCCAAATAGACGACACTCTAACTATCACATCCAATCCTCAATTGTTTACATTGAAATCCAATACTTGAACACAATATTTCTAACCACATTGCCTCTTTACAAGCATGTTTTGCAGCCATATACTCTATTTATATAGTGGACAATATGACTGTAGCTTGTTGTTTGCTCATCCAACTAACTTCTCCTCCAAACAAGGTAAAGACATAGCCATTGTGGACTTCTTGCAATCAAGATCATTGACCCAATTTGAATAAAAAAAACCCTTGCAAATCAACCATCATGCCCCATTATATACCATAAGTATGCTAATTTTAATAGAAGAAACAAATTCTACAAAGTACAAACTAAAGAAGTTATGGGCGATAATGTGAATTTTCATAATTTATAATTGAATAAGCATCTGGAGGTCAGTATAACCACATCTACAAACTACACGTCAATATTGAAATGTGTAAATATCAACGAATAATTTATAAAATGCCCAATTCTCCACAATATCTCCTTTCATCTTTGTATATGAATACTGCATTTACAATTCAAATGCAACTTGGCTGGCAGCAGCAGCATTTATTTTACTGAACCCTTCAGAAGGTTCACAGTGCATATCTATTGAAAAATGGCATCCCTATCACCTAAAGAAGCATACGAGCTTAAAGTCTGTGATGGCCTATAGCTTTGTGGGCAACTCCAAAGGGCCTAATGTTAAATAGAGATAGACACAAATGTTAAGCTGGCATTTAGACTGAGCAATACATTCAACCTGTATTTTAAAGTAAACACTATCATGTATGTCTGATATTGTGTTACTAATGACATTAGCTTGGTTATCCAGTAAGTCACCTTCATTTCCAATCTTAGGACCACTTGTTTACATAAATCTGTTGGAAACACTTAAAAAATAAATGGAGTGCTAAGGAACTCATAACTGTTCTCTAGTTTCACTGAAGCTTACCCTGGATTCCTAGTTTAAATGGCAATTGCAATTCCTTTTGGATTCTTGCAATAGCATTTGATTTTCCTCCGCAGATTTTGGAGCTAGAAGCGTTATTGAAGGTCTGAATGCTGGTCAGTGACCCATTGTTGGTTCATTACCAGTGAAATTACCATTAAGAAGCTTCTAAAAATATTTCTATGAGGAAAATACCACTTACTTTCTGCTGTGCTATCTTGCAGGCCAATAGATAGACCAAATGCATCAGAAGATATCATGTACAGAGTGGGTGCCAGTGTACAGCATTGCTGAATGATCTGAAGAGCTCCATTGTTGTCCATCCTTTTCTTTTTCTGTATTGTTTGCCATTCTTTTTATCCATTTTCAACATTTAAATCCTTGAGATCTTGAGGAGTATGGGAGGGGGAGCTCTTAAACCCAGTGGTGAGAGATCCCACAACATATACATTAGGGCCTGATGGTTGATTATTTGAAGTAGCAACAGTGACCATAAGAGAGGGGTAGATTGCTTCGCTGGTCGCATCACAATTTGAACAGCAAGAGTCATTCAAATGAGGCAAAGGTTGTTCGCTCTTTGATTCTACTGGAAACTCATCTCTCTTCAAATGACTTGCATCACATGTCTAGTGTAATTTTTGAATTGCCTTTGGCTCCTATGAAAAATTGTTGGTGGGGTCCTCAGTTTGCTTCTTGTTGGCCAACTTTGTAGGAGAAGAATTTTGTTTGGGAGAGTTCATAATAGAATAATGTTTGGGGGAAGCATTCTTCCACCAAGAGGCCTCCCGAGTTGGCTAGGATTCGATAGAGGGGCAATCGGCTGCAATGTGCTCGGTTTGAAAACATCTCCTACACCTAAAAATTAAGCCTTTGTAATCCAAAGGCTGATTTTAGCATTGTCCACTGACCCTCAAAACAATTTCTACCGGTAGCTCCTTGGAGATGTCCAATTCCACCAAAATCCTAGCATAGTTTGTGTGGATAAAATTTCTTGAGTTGTCATCTGTACACACAAAATTTCCAAGGAGTTTCCAATGGTTGTAAAACAAGATGTAATGAAGGGGGAGGTTTGGAAGATGAACCCAAATTGGCAACACTGAGAATAATTTAGAAGATGGATCAAATTTTGGATGCCAAGATTTCAACTGCAAAAAATTTTCTTTCCAAAACCATACATAGTTGAGAATAATATTTTGTCTTTCTTGCAATCAAAAACCACTGTGAAGAAACCTCTAGCATTGAGGTAAATTTCTAAATTTCCTTCCATAATAGGAAGTCATGATTTCAAAATTTAGTCATGGAGATCTGGAAGACTGGGCCAGAGATTATTAAATCTCCTGATTAAACCATTTTTTGAAAAGAATTCTTCATTTTCACACAGCTCCTTCGTCAAATTGGCATCAAAGTCCAAGGATAGGGGTTTAATAGAACACTGAACAATCCTTCTATACCTTGTGTAACTCTTTGGTTTTTGCATAGAACCCAGAGGGGGAATGGAACCTAACTTTGCCACCTCTAAAAATGAAGTTTTAATCCCTATTGCCCTCTGCCCATGAGACAAAAGCTTCTCTCCAGATCTGTGCATTGTTGATCCACCGAGTGTGATAATCCTGATCCATTGTGTTCTAGACCAGTAGCAATCCCACTGAGGTCAAGCATGTGTGGGGTGTCGCTGAGAGGCGGGCTCAAATGCAGCTTCTCCTTTCCACTGAGAGGAACATCCGATGGTGTTGGAGAGGCCAAACTGGAGGCCGATACTGCCGCCAAAACGCTGGCCAAACCCCTCGGGTCCGCTGATCTCTGTGGTCCCTTGCCTTTGGCAGCCTTCGCAACGGAATCCCCTGCCAAGGTAACACTACAGGAAGCCTGAGGTATTGGCACAAATAGAAGCCCTAGAATCAGAAGCATTCAGGAGATTCGGCAGTTTCGGCATAGTTTAAGAGTTAGTACTTCATTATTTTTTATGTTGAACAAATTTTAATTTTTCTTAAGTTTATATGAGAAAATTTTAACAAAAAATATTTGGAAAATTATTTATTTGTATTGTGATTGGCTCAAAATTTGTGTATAGAGATTAAATATTGAAACAGTATACTGATCTAAATATTAATATATTATATTGTGTGATATTCATATTAATATTTAATTTTTATTCATTGTATATATTAATTATAAAATTCTTATTTTAAATATAATAGAATAATATAATTAATAGTATATTAATAATAATATTTATATTAAATTATTGATTATATAAATTATCATTATAATGTTTTTAAATTTATGTTATATTATAGTAAAATGAAATATTGATGTATATTTGTGTATAAGTATTAAATATTTAAATATTTTAGTGATCTAAATATTAATTATATTGTGTAATATTCATATTATTATAATTATTTATTTTTCTTCATTGTAATTATAATATTGATATTTTAAATATCTATAAAATCATATAATTAATTCCCACATTGGGTGATAGACTTTCATGACATAAATATTATATATCCTTCAAGATTTAATGTCACATATTGTTCAAAATTTAAAATTTTCATTAGAAAATGACAGAATGATAGACTTCATAGTATACTTATCCCATTTTTTTCATATTATGAAGATTTCATGGCATATTGTATAATGTTCAAAATTTAAAGTTTTCATTAGAAAAAGTAATTTTCTAATATGATAATAAGCATGCATGCCCATGTTAGATTTCTCAATTTGAGAGCTGACTAATTTTTCTACTTCATAGATCTAGAGACATTATGGGTTTGATAACTATGAGCTCATTTGAACAGTTAATATTTCCTTCACTATAATATATTAATATTTAATTTTTATAAACAAATACATATGAATATTTCATTTCATATGTTATAATAAAATTTATTATAAAAATAGTATTATATTTGAAATAACATACCTATCTTTAGAAAAATATATCTAAAATACACTGAGAGATATCATTCCTAAGGTGCCTATTCAACTTATATGCAATAAAGTAATTTAGAAATAGATGCCTCGAGAAGGATATCTCTAGATGTATTTTTGATATATTTTTATAAAGATAGGTATGCTAGTAACATTTGTAGTTTGAAGATGTAAATAGTAGTATTTAAATGTATACGAAAGTTTTTTTAAGTAATAATAGTGCAACAATCTTAGAGAACATAAAATTACTAATAATTAATAAAAAAATTAACTACAAAACACATACTATCATTACAACACTACAAGGTAGGTACTCACCACTATGTGGCACTTGTTTTCATAGAAATGAAATGAAATGTTCAACAACAATTTACTTGGACAAATGATACTCAGGCTTTGAAAAATTAAACGGGATATTTAATTGGATTTCAGATGAAAAATATACAATTGAAGGTTTTAGGAGTTGATTTGTGGATGTGTTGAGAAAATAGGGCATTGTCCAAACAAACGCCTTGGAAATTAAAAATTGGTTATACTTCACTCTAGTTTAAAATTTATATTTGTGAAACTAATCTTTGTATTTGTGAAATTGATCTTTGTGCCTACAAAACTAATCTAGCATGTGGAATTGAACTTAGATTTGCAAAAGTGAACTTGCAAGGAGTTAGTGATTATAAACTAATCTAGCATGTGGAATTGAACTTGGATCTGCAAAAGTGAACTTGCAAGGAGTTGGTGATTATAAACTAATCTAGCATCTAGAGTTGAACTTGGATCTACAAAAGTAAACTTGTAAGGATGTGGAGATTATAACACTTGTGCCTCAGATCATTGTAACTGTATCTAAAGTGGGATGGTGTCTATAGGACACCTATTAGGAATTCACTAGGCTAGGATTTATTCTCCTTTGGTCAAGCCCTTAAACAAGTTGATTCAACGACTTTGTGGCAATGATCAAAGACAATAGTCAAGCATGCAATATGACTAGAATGATGATGTAATTAGGATGCTCTACAGTGTTGGTATGAAGCTCTCATATGAATAGTCCCATGATAATTTTAGATGATTTAAATGAATTAAGGACTATGCTTAAATACACCACCCTAACATGCAATTTGAAATCATATATTTTTTAATCATCTCATAATGGCTAATAAGGGAAGGAAAGATGGATCCAAATTAAAAAAATTAAATTTAAAAGTCTAATGTTTAGATCCACAAACGTGGAAATGACCTAGGTCAATTTTTCACTCATAAATATGAAGTAAAGGGTGAACAACTAAATGTAGAGTTGAATCTAGATCCTTGGGGTAAGTGATGATGGGGATAGGCTAAGATAAGCTTATTTGTCAATTTCCACACCAAAATATGCCAACTTGCACACTAGTTTATGCATAAGGCTAACCTAGTTGTCATGGACCCAAAATATAAGGGAAAAAGGCATGGGTATTCACTTTTTACCATCACACTTTGCCCCCACTATGATTTTGCTACCAACTTCCCCTTTAGGGTTCCTAGCCTACCATAACTATGATGTCTTCCTTTAAGGACAAGGTCCTCCTCTCTCATTCTTCTAAGGATAAATCTAGATTCTTGCATAAAATAGTTTCAAATGCTACTACAAACAACAAACCTATCAAGGATCTAATAGATCTTTACATTGTAAAAAGACGGGGCAAAGTCCCCATGGTTGACATCCCTCTTTAAAATATTGATGATTGGCTTATTGATCTCTCAAGCCTATGCTTGTGGGGAAGTTATCTGGTGCTTGGCCTTTTCCTGAAATGTTGGAGCAATGGGTTGACTAAGAATGGCATTCAAAATTGTGGGTAGCATAGAAATCTTCCTCTATGGAAGAGGTTTTTTCATAGCTCTTTTTGCCTTCAAAAAAGATAAAGACATGATTTTCCAGTGTTCCCTAGGTCCTAGGTCCATGTGGCCTATATCTAAACAATAGCAACCCTAACTATGATCCTCTTGAGGAAACTACTTTAAAGGTTCCAGTTTAGGTAAGGCTTCCTTTCCTCACCATGCATTTATGGCGTAAGGATGCTTTTAGGGTTATTGGAAATATATTAAGTGTTTACAAAATGTGGGCAAAACCTCAAGAACAAAACATTTATGTAGCAAGGATCGGTGTGGAAGTTAATCTAGCTAAGGGACTTCTTCAAGCTATAAATATAAGGATGAATGGCCTAATCTTTTCTCAAAAGCTTGACTATGAATAGATTCCCTTTAAATGCAATCTATGCCATGAGAATGGGTATTTTCTAAGGGACTATCTAAACATGCTAATGAAGCAAAGTCTCATGGGGCCAAAATGAAGGATTCTTGCCAATTAGATATCAAAACACTAGATTCACCCAAAAATCAAGACAAACAACCAAGGAATCACCTACTAGCTCAAACTAGTTTAAGCCACTAGCTAATGCTACTAAAGATCAGGTACATTTGCATACTACTAAAGAAGAAGAAAATACAAAATTAGAGGATGAAATTTTACCTATGGAGAATGTGGAGGAAGAATAACCTAAGCATAGTTCTCCTATTCAACCTAAAATATGAAATATCCCTATTCAAGGTAAAGAACAAACCCTAGAAGAGGTGGAACCCCCTTCTCTACCCTCTTCTAGCTAAAAATCTCAATAAATAAAAGGTAGAAAAAGAAGAGTAAGGTCCATACAAAAGAGGCAACTAAAAATATTGATGTTGGAACATAAACAACAATGGAATTGGCCATAAAATTCAAAACTAAATTAGGTAAGAAATGTTAGTACTTTCATGGGATATAAGAGGTTTAGGCTATAACCATTAAAAATTTGCAATAAAGAAATAGAAAACTAGATATTTTGCTTGTTTATGTAACAAAAACTTAAAAGAGTGGATGCTTCTTCAATAATTAAAAGAGTGAGGCTTTCCAGTGAAAATATTGTTGTTCCTTCAAATGGTGTTTTTGGTGATATCATTATAGCATGATCCTCTAACTTTGCTCTAGAATATTATTGTTGAAATGATAACTATATTAGAACCTCTTTTAGAGAAAATGTTATAAATTTATTGCTCATCATAACCAATGTATACTCTCCTAATCACCTATGGATAAGAGAACTTGTGGGGCCTCCACCAATGAAATGCAAGAGAAAAACTTTCCTACAAACTGGGTTCTTTGAGGAGACAATCTTTTGTTGAAATCAAAGTGAAAAGAGAGGGGCCTAACTCTTCACGACAAAGATAGGGAAGATGTGGAAGATAGAATGAACACCTATGACTTGGAAGACCTCGTTCCTTGGAAAGGGAAATACACTTGGTCAAATAATCTAGGTTAGACAAATTCCTCATTTCAAGAGGGCTTTTGGATATGTTTCCTCTTTCCCACTAAGGAAATTCTTCCTAATCTCACCTTTGACCATAAGCCTATTAGTCTCCTCTTGAAACATAAAATAAATTGGGGACCCATGTTGGGATATGGTGCCATTAACCTTGTAAATCCCAATATTGTATTTATTCCATTTTATTATTTGTAATTACCCATAAGGGATTGAGGTAGTTCACCGGAAGTGGTAATTCTAGATTTACCGGAGGTAATTATGGAGTGACATTTATGGTTGGTAATTGTAAAAATCATGAGTAAATGAGGGTAGGCACCACCTTGGAGGAGTCAACTATTTTTAGCATGTATGACACACGTCATAAAGTTGGTGAGTGCATGCAAGAGAATCTATGGTAGTTGCAAGTTGTCATAAGATTCTATGCCAATATGACAACTTATGACATGTAATTAATAGTTGTAAGGTGCTATCTTTGGTTCTAGGCGACCATCTTGGGAAGATGCTTTCTTGTGGAATCTATGATGGTGATGATGTGTCATAAGATGTTGTAAGAGACCATTTTTTGCCTTGGGCACCCAACTTTGCATGTGTGATTCTTGACAAGTGTCATGAGCTTGTAAGAAGTCATTTATTGTTTGCATGTTGGAGATTCTTAGCAGAGAGAGAAAGTGGATGCCTAGTTTGGAGGAAAAACACTTCTATAAGTCCATTATCATGTAAGTGTTGTCAGATTGAAGGTTGGAGAGACAAAGGAAGTGCATGTATTATGTAATTCAGATTTTGAAGATAATACAACTTGAGCCTTTTTTCTTGGTGGAGTTTTTTACCTGAAAGGGTTTTCTCCATGTTATATCTAGTGTTATTCTTCTATGGTGTTTGTTCTTGTGTTGTGTTTTAATTTCTGAATGCAATCTCTATTGATATTACATTGTTTGAGATCATTAACATATTGTAATCATATTTCCATTTGAGTAGTTGTTGCCTTGATTTCTAACATTTGGTATCAAAGCCTAGTCATCTTTGACTCTTGGGTGATAGTGTGAAGGCTTTTTAGCTACAGTTGGAGATTTGGTTGTTTGTGTTTGTAGATCTTGTGTAGATAATATGGCTTCATTCATCAATGCTTCAACCTCTCGATTAGACATTGAGAAGTTCAACGGTACGGGGTATGAGTTGTGGAAGCTAAAAATGGAGGATTTGTTGGAAGAAAGAAACCAGTGATTGGCTATTTATAAAGAGAAGAATCTTGATGATGTGAGTCCAGATGAATGGGACATGTTGGATAAGAAGGCACGAGAAACTATCTGATTGTGTCTTGTAGATTCTATCTTGTTGAATGTCTCAAGGGAACAGACTACATACAAACTCAGGAAGAGATTGGGTGAGATTTATCAAGCCAAGAGCACAGTAAACAAGCTTTATTTAAATCAGAAATTGTTTTCTGTTAAAATGAAAGAGGGTGATCTATTTTAGAGCATTTAAATAATATTAATTTACTTTTGAGTCAACTTGATTCCATAGATGCTACAGTTGTAGAGGAAGATAAATGTATACTTTTACTTTGTTCTTTACTTGAATCTTGGGAGAATGGTATCCTTGTTATTGCTACTAACCTTGAAGATCCAAAGTTAGATCATCTTGTTGTAACTTTGTTGGCACAGGAGATGAGTTAGAAGACTTCTGAGTTTAACACTGAGGCTCTCAATGTGAGGGGAAGGTCCAAGGAAAAAAGATTGAAAGGAGATCAAAAGGGGTCTAAAGACAAGTCAAAGGGTCATTCTAAGACTCTTGAAAAGAAGAACCAAGTTAAGTGTTGGAATTGTAGAAAAAGAGGGCATGTGAAAAAGGAATGTAGAAACCCAAAGAAATAGTAGGATTTTGCTACTGATAAGTCCTCGAATGCAGGTGAAGATGTTTTACTTTCTACATGCAATATTATTTCTAATGATCATTGGTTAGTTGACTCAGGATGCTCATATCATATGACCCTACATAAAGAATGGTTTTCTACATACGAAGAGTATGATGGAGGTAAAGTGTACCTTGGGGACAACTCTACATTTCTGATAGTTGGGAAAGGCAAGGTAATGTTGTGTTTTTAGTGATGGGAGAGTTAAAACCCTCCCTGGTGTTTTGCATGTTCCTGGATTAGATAGAAACCTAATTTCAATTTTGAAGTTGAACGATTTGGGAATGCATGTAATATTTAATAAGCATGGTTGTAGATTGGTGAGAGGAAACTTGGTGGTAATGAAGGGGAAGAGATTGGGAACCTTGTTTAGGCTAGGTGTACTATAGTTTGTTATTCCACTTATGTTGCTAAGGCTTCTTAAAAAACTTGTATGTTGAGGCACCGTAGATTGGGACACACAAGTACTAATGTTTTGAAAACAATTAAGAATAAAAATGTGCTGGACAGTTTTTCTTATTCTTATGAGCACTCTAATTTCTGTGAGCAGTGTGTGTTTGGAAAACAAAATAGAACATCATTTCCTTTAGGGAGCAATAGAGAAAAAGAGAAGTTAGAGATTATTCATTCAGATGTGTTTAAACCTGTGGATAATGACTATCAAAAAATCTCATTATTTTGTCACCTTCATTGATGATGTATCCAGATTTATATGGATTTATTTTATGAAACAAAAATCTAAAGTTTTCACTAAGTTTGAAGATTTTAAAGTCCTAGTTGAAAACCAATCGGGATTAAAGATAAAAATATTAAGATTTGACAATGGAGGGGAATATTGCTCTAATAAATTTGATCTATTTTGTAAGCATGTAGGTATAATCAGACAAATGACAACTCCATATACACCACAACAGAATGGTGTTGCAAAAATGATGAACTGAACAATCATGGAAAGATCTAGAAGTATGTTGAGTGATTCATAGTTGGAAAAATGCTTTTGGGTAGAGGCTATGTACCGCTTGTAACTTGAACAATAGAACTCCTTGTAAGGCTCTTGATTTGACACCTTATGAAGTGTGGACAGGTAAGAAACCTTTTGTTTAATATTTAAGGGTTTTTGACTATGAGGCTTTTATTCATGTGCCTAAGGAAAAGTGGTCTAATTTGGATCCAAAAGCACATAAATGCATCTTAATTGGATATGGTGGGAATGTTAAAGGTTATAAGCTTTGGGATCCTCTAACTAGAAAACTTGTTTTTTCTAGAGATGTTATTTTCAAGGAACTTAGATCTATTTCTGAACCTAAGTAGCCAAAAGAGAAAGAAAGGTCAAAGAGAGTACATTTTGACTTAGAGCATGAAGATGCACCTCAGGAAGAACATAATGATGGATTGGAGGGTGAAGAAGAAGAAGAAGATTCAAATAGTTCTGATGAGGAAGAATTTGTTGTAATAGAAGAAGTTCATGTAGATGATCATGTAGAAGAACAAGTTGAGTCTCTTAATCCACCCTTGAGGAGATCAACAAGACAATGAAACCTGATTGACAGGTAGAGCCACCAAATTTCTGTTGTGTACATTTGCTTTATTGAGTACTAATGATGAGCCTAGGTCCTACAAGGAAGCTATTCATGTAGATGATAGTGAGTCTTGACAGTTAGCCATGCAAGAGGAGATGATGGCTTTAGACTCTTGCAACACTTGGGATCTTGTTTGTTTGCCCAAAGGAAGAAAGGCCATATGTTGCAAGTGGGTCTTCAAGAAGAAGTTTGGAGCAGATGGTTCATTGGAGAAGTACAAGGCTAGACTGGTAGCCAAGGGCTACTCCTAGAGAGAGGGAGTTGATTTTAGTGAAATTTTCTCTCTTGTTTCTAAGTTAACTTCTATTAGATTTCTTTTATGCATCATTGTAGCTTTTGATTGGGAAATAGAGTAAATCGATGTTAAGACTATGTTCTTGCATGGAGATCTTAAGGAATAAATTTATATGCAACAACCTACAGGTTTTGAGGTAAAAGGAAAAGAACATTGGGTTTGCAGGTTAAAGAGGTCTCTTTATGGTCTAAAACA
Source organism: Cunninghamia lanceolata (assembly GCA_027924645.1). Lineage (NCBI taxonomy): Eukaryota > Viridiplantae > Streptophyta > Pinopsida > Cupressales > Cupressaceae > Cunninghamia > Cunninghamia lanceolata. Next base: position 21,508,325 of record BSBN01000090.1, on the reverse strand, counting down.
ATCCCCCAGAATGTGGTATCAAAAGTTTGACTCATTTGTGCTGAAAATGGGTTTTGTTAGAAGCAAGGAGGATCACTATGTTTACATTCATTGTATTGATGATTCTATACTGATCATTGCATTGTAAGTTGATGACATGTTATTTTTTAACAATACTAAGTGTATGATCAGTGAGCTGAAAGTCCAACTTTGAGGTGCATTTGATATGAAGGATCTTGGAGCAGCTAAATATATTCTGGGTATGGAGATCAAAAGGGATAGAGGTAACAAAAAGCTTTGGTTGTCTCAGAGTAAGTATGTGAATACTATTTTGCAGAGATTTAGTATGCAAGATTGTAACCCAGTTAGACATCCTTTACCCATTGGTACTAATCTTTCATTAGATATGTGTCCAAAGAATGAGGATGATTTTACGGATATGTCTAATGTACCATATGCTAGTGTTGTAGGGAGTTTGATGTATGCAATGATTTGCCTTAGGCCAGATATTGCCCAAGCAGTGGGAGTTTTGAGCAGATTTATGTCTAACCCTTGTAGATAGCATTGGAATTATGTGAAAAGGGTGCTTAAATATCTTGTAGGTACTCCTAATTATTGTTTGGTTTATTCAGGTATTGGTAGTGTTGATAAAACTTTAAACATACAGGGATTGTTGATGCAGATTGGGTAGGTGGCTTGGATAGTTCAAGGTCCACTAGTGGTTATGTATTTTCTTTGTTTGGAGGAGCAGTGAGTTGGATGGGCAGAAGGTAACCCATGGTTGCTTTGTCCACTATCAAAGCAGAGTATATGGCTGATACCTATGTCTCTAAAGAGGCAGTTTGGTTGAGGATACTATGTACATGTGTTGGTTTTAATTGCAGGATCATTCAAATTGGTTGTGATAGTGAAAGTGCTATTTGTTTGGCCAAGAATCCTATGTATCATGCTTGAAATAAGCATATTGATCTATTTAGTATCACTTCATTTGAGAATTGGTTGTGATGGAACCCCCATACATTTTCCCTGTTTCATTTTCTATTGGCTTAAGTGATACTATAATATCCTTAGTTTCATTCACTACTGGTCATATGGGCTTGGTAGCTGCTATCCTATTCTTGAAGGTAGACCTGGAACTAGCACGGTATCACATGTCCTATAACTGGCAAATCTTCTGAGGATGCACTGGTGTGATGATAGTTGTATGGAAACTATGGGCCTGAAAGTCTCATGTGATTGATCAAGTGTTACGTGCTTGCCTTCTGTTTGATCATGGGTGCGCGCTAGGAAAAGATGCAGAGGAATATTCCCTGCACTGATGTGATGGTATACCTAGTGGTTGGTGGGACCCGGTCCCAAAGAATAAAAGCTAACGCCTAGCATGCAAGCGTGGAGGTGATAATATGCATCTATTTAGAGGTTGCAATGGTACAATGGGATGACATCTAGCATGCCGATAGCCACAGATTTCATTCTGATGTGTCCTCAATTAATGGTCTAAATTTAAATTTAGATTTCTATGCATAGAGCAGTGTGGTTGAGCTATGATTTTATAATTAGCATGTTTCTTCAACTGATCTCAATCTTCAAACACATTTTGCTGATTATGCTAGACAACCGTTGTTCATGTGGGACTTAATTTTAACACCTTGGGATGTCACCCTTTGCTTTGGTAGTTGTATTGTGATTATCAAGTATTTCCAACAATAAATTCAAGTGTGTAAGGCCTACAGATACCTAAAATAGAATTATGTAGATTGACGGAGCGTGAAGACTATTCGAATAATGAACTTCAGTCTATTCTCATTATAAATGGAGGCCTTACCATCAGTTGTCTACACTAGTTTTCAATATGGCTACTCTGTAAAGATTTTCCCTTTGTCCTCCTTTGAATGTTTCTCGAAGAGGTATGCTCCTATTTTCCTGGTTACAGATTTTCTCTTTCCAAATTAGGGAGAGGGGTAGACTTTGGCTAGAGAATAGGGGAGTTGGAAAGAATGAGAAATTATGGCTTCAGTAACCTTGCTTCTTCCCAGAACCATAGTTAAGTAATATTATTCTTGTGGGGAAGGGAAAAGGGTAGCCAGAAGCTCTAATTTTGTGAGGCTACTTCCTGGGGGTGGGCTGACTAGGTAAAATCTCAATGACCTCTACTGGATTGGAAATTTGGGTGTTCAGGTAGAGAGACATCATTTGTCCCTCTCCCCCTACCTTCATTTGATGACCTTCATCAAGGACATTGACTGAGGGGGGATATTATGCCTGGATTGCTGATTGATGGTGGAGAGGTAAGACTCTACTGATAGACTGAAAGAAGTCCTTGTGAGGGAAAAGGTGTTATTTGATCATCTTCTGCTCCAACTTCTCATGGTTTTATTAATAGTTTCTAAGCATGTGGTGTTTAATAATTGGGGATTGAAAGATGGGGAGTCATGGTGCCTTCCTGAGGAGTTCCATGATCTTCCATAGTGTTCTTGGGCCCTAGAATATTGTTGTCAAGAGAGCAGCATCAACTCCAAATTCGTTGATAAAAGGAGCTGATTTCAAGTTCAACCAATCGGAGCAAGGATGTAACTTCCTAAGTGCAAATATTAAATGCATTGTAACTAAAAAATTGTACTATGAAAATCTTAAGCTGACATAATATGTCTATTTATAGGCTCTCAAATGTCAGTCTATGGGAGGAAGGAGAAAAAGTGATCAGGTGGATATAGAATAGGAAGGGAATTCTATTTTAGGCTTTGGATACAAGGTATCCACATCTTGAGGAATATGTTTATGTAATATATTGGGTGCATTGTTGAGATTACAGAGCAAAAATTTGCCTGCACATGTTTAAATTCTTGTATGACAACTTTCAATTCAGATTGAGTAATATGAATAACACTACATGTGTGTGTTTTCTGCAATTGTCTCCTTGAATGTATGCATTTCTTTTGTGAATGAATAAATCAAGGGTTTTGGATTTCACTTATGCACATTTGTTGTATTGAATGTTTTGGTTACTGCTTCTGGTTAAGGATTGGATTAAATATGCTTTAAACAGAACATAGGAAGTAATGTATTACATTAGGGATTCTTGAAGAAGAGTTGCAGTAAATACTTTTTCTTGGGCATATCACTGCAAATCAATGATATAGGTCAGCCCTCTGAATTTAGAGTTCTATTGTCATAAAAGTAACATTTGCAGTGTGGTATTTTTGACTCAATTACCCTTAATAAGGCACCGATCGAGAGATTTACTTGCGTCAAGGTCTAGAAAGAATGCAGTTATAAAGATGAATCATTTTATGTCCATTTCAGTTTTGTTGATAGTATAGGATTCATAGCGTGTTCTTAGAATAAAATAGTGAAGATAATCCAAGAATATTGCTAATCTAGGATTAATCTTATAAATCTTGGTGCATACATGAGAACATTCTACCTGAATTAGTCAAAGACAAATCATTTGATTGTAAATAAGAGAATGCCCCCTAGGTGCGGCATAACCTAAAGTACAGGGGAGATAGGTGAAAGATCTCCCACTCTATTGGCCAAGTCTCTTCTTGAAATTTGAGAATAAGAAGTGGCAAACCTTTAGGATTCAATGCATGTAGATTTGAGAACCAACAGAAATGGCAACTTCATTGGGGAATTAAAAGGGCTCAATTATTTGTTTGAAAGAGTCAAGATATGATTTGCATTAAACACTAGGAGTTAGGGTTAGGGTTTGTGCTCCAAGGTCTATTTAATAGGATGAAGATTTTGCTAGAGGGGTTGACCCAGAAAGTTGATTAATACTTATTTTCCTCTTCAAGAGGTGGTGGCTCTACACTTGATTAAAGCTACAACACATTTCAAGTACTTTGCTATGTTTGATGCTAAAATGAATTGCTTAATTACTAAAAGATATAAAGCTCTGAATTTTCTCAAATCCACGGATACCCAAATGCTATCCCTAGTGAAGTTAGCAAGCATTTGCCAAAATTTAGTGGAAGAGCATCTAAGTCAGTGAATAAGCATTGCAAGATTTCCGTGATTTAATGGTAGATTATGAGATTAAAAATGAAGATGTTGTTATGAAACTTTTTGTTCAGTCATTAAAAGATGATGCTAGGGATTGGTTTTCAAGATTACCATTATGTTATATCTCATCTTGGCTTGATTTTGAAGTTACCTTTTTAGAGCAGGTTGGTGAAAGAACCAATGTAATTTCATTGATGACATAATTCATGAATATCGAGAAGGATCATCATGAACTTGTGCCAGCTTTCAATCTAAGGTTCTCAAAAATGCTCAATTATATTCCAGAATATATGAGGCCAAATGATGCATTGTCTCTGGTAGTTTATTTGGCAGCATTTGATGAAGAGATGAGTTATTTGTTAATAAGTAACTTGAATCACTTTTCCATGCTTATGAGATTGTAAGGGATATTGAGAATAATTTGAAGTACTCAATATCGATAGGGCATGTGTTTACAAGTGTTGGTCATTATAAGGTATCTCATGCAAATGGGAAATCCAAGTCAGGAGGTTCTGATACTTTGTCTTTGTCTATGTATAGTATTGTAGCTTAGAAGGCTAATTACAACATTGTTATGATTTGAAATTATATCACTACTGAGATAGAAAATGAAGGCACGTTTTATAACAAGAAAAATGAAGTTTGTAATCAACCCATTGGGAAGAGATGTGCAAATGTTGATTCCATACATCATGAGATAAAGGATATATGTATGAAGTTGTAATTTGTAGCAATGTTGTTGTTGAAGAATCAAAGGAATACACAAACACTAGGTATGATGGATCAACTTGTGAGTTAAATATTGAAAATGATGCATTCATAAGTGAGCATGTCCCAACTGTTTATGAAGAAGAGATGGAGGATTCTATGTTGCAAGATATGCATATAAATACAATAGAGGTGGTAGAAAACTCTCATAATATTCATACTCAGACTGAAGATTTGAGCCTCAATAGCTTTGGTTTTGGATGTCATAATATGGAAGATGTTAAAAGGACACAAGAGTTATGTGATGGATGGTTGCAAAGGGCTAGGAAAGCAAAATTATTGGCTTCTCAAGCAAGACAACACCTACAAGAAGTCAGGGAATGTTTCAATCAGATAGATCATGCAAGACAATAGAGGGAGAAATATATTAGGTCCCTATTCCTTCCGAAGGAAAAATGCATAGAAATTGAACAAGTGAAAGAAGAGTCTCAAGAGGTAAGTAAACAAGAATAATTTGTAGATCTGGTTGAGATTAATGATAGAGACATGCATATCTCCAAAGGAGGTTCTCAAAAGATCTCTCAAAAGGTTTGTCATGATATAGTAATGGAAAATTCACATGAATATGCGTATCAGGGTTTACCTGAAAAGGTAGAGGTATCTCCTACACCAAAGATCATTCAAAAGTGGTATGTGATGAATGTGGTTTGTAGCAGAGGTCATCGGAGCTTCCATATGAATATTTTAGTTTTGATATGGACATGAGAAATGAAGGTGAAACTTAGGATATCATTTGTACAAATCAGTATCAGAGAAGTCTGACACTAGACATGAGTGATTTTGTTAACCGGAAATGCTGTAAACATGAGGTTGGTCAACCTAATGCATGTTTTTTATGTTTGTCACTCATTGATACTATCTGGTTGATTTCTTACTGCAAAATGTATACTGAAATGACTGGACACATGATGATGTACTCCCCTAATAACAATGGTGACTATGATTCTCCTAGATTAAGTTTGGGTTTGTCTATTGAAACAAGGTATTTGATAGAGGGAAGAATTGATTGCTTGTTTTCGGCGGCCCTAGGCCACCTCATGACAACTAAAGACTTGGTAAAAGGATGGAAGTTTGAGTTAGCTTTCAATCAGTCTTTAGTTCCTTGAAAGGAGATTTGAGTCACCTTTCATCAATTCCCAACTAAGTAGTTACAAGGTAAAGCCCAATTGATTTGGCATATGATCTACACCCCAGAGTTATGTGATTCTTGCCATGCCTACAAGAGTCATGGGCTTGATAACTGCTTTCCTATTCTTGAAGGTAGACATGGAGCTATCGTAGTATCTCATGTATTATAACCAACAAATCTTCTGAGGATGCGTTGGTGCGATGATAGTTGATTTATGCTTAAGAGAACTTGTGGTATTTTATGTGAATGCATGTTTTTAATTGCTTCAGCTATGATATTTATATGTGGAATTAACTTTGCAATCGAGTGCACAGGTTTTGCTAACAAACCACAGATATTGGAGATCATCCCGCACTTCATGTTGTAATCCCTTGTGAAGCTAATCTGGTTCCACGAGGAACCAAGATCAACTCTGTATATGATGTAATGTTGTAATGTTTATTTGCATGAGGTTAAATGGGTTAGGTTTACCCTCTTTTAAATTGAATTATGATATGTGTTGTAAGATTTGTCTTTGAATTTTATTTTTTAAATTTTAAATTTTTGGAGACCCTTGTCTTGTGTTTTAACTTGACCCTAGCTGTCCTAACTAGGCTAAACATGACCCTGGGTTATACCCCATTGGTCTAGGGTCCCTTTTGACTTGGGTAACCCTTGGTTAACTTCTGTATGGTCACCTTAACTTCACACTAAAGTTAAGTGACGAATTTAGAGGCATAGGAGGGATAGGATGAGTGGTACCAACACTCAAGCCCATCCCTTCTCAATTCCCAAGGCTAGAGATGACTCCAAGATCCACCAATTGTAGAGGACTTGACTTCAAGTCTCTCTCACAATTGGTGAGAGTCCCCATGGAGTTGTGTGGTCCTTCATGAGAGGAAAGGAAGGGGAGACATGTGTCACCCTTTCCCTCTTTAACTCCCCTTTTCGCTCCCATGTGTTGGAGAGAGGACATGTGGTAAGGGGTGAGGAAGACTTTGGGGATGGGTGAGTGACATATGTCAACACCCATCCCTTGGGACATGCTAGTGGTTGGGAGGAAGAGTGAGGAAGTGACAAGTGTCACCTCCCCATTCCTCTAAGCTCATGGATTGGGCTTATTTTAATCCCACTTGGGATAGGGAAAAAGGTTGTTGAATTTTTGAGAATTTTTATTGTTTTGAAATTGATTTGGGAAGGGAGAATAGAGGGAGTTTGGTGGCTTAGGTTGGAGGAGATTTTAGAGGAGCTCTACATCAACTTCTTCCATTAATAGGGCTTTAAAGGTTGGTTTTCAAGGCTAAGGCCTTCCCCTTGTATTTTCAAATTGTTTGCATGATGAATGTGTGAGATGTATTTTGTTCATGTTGTATTTTGTTGTTATGGGGAATATTTATTAGGGTGTTGAAAGAGCCTCTCCCACTTGGGAGAAAATGCTCATCAAGTGTGGGGTAGGGGAGGAGTGATCCTCATCGAGTTCATTTCCTTATTTTTGGGATGTTGAAAATCTTGAGGGCATTTTATGTGATTTTGAGTAACTTGTTATATGGCTTGAGAGCCAAAATATGAACTCCTTTGGAAATTTTGTTATCATGTTGGCTTGAGGCCATGAGAAAATTGTGTTGAGATATTTTGAAGGAGTGGCACTCTAGAGTTGAGTGTGTCCACTCTCCTACCCCCTTGGAAACTCATTTGAGTTGAGTTTGTGTGTGTGTAAAGATCCATGGGTGTATTTTGTGTTTTGAGATGTTGTTTTGCTTTGTTGTGAAGTGGATTTGAATTCCCTAGGTGTGTGGATGATCTCCCTAACTCGGGGGTGACCCTTTTGTGGGTCTACGGTAGGGAGGAGAGCAGGATGTTTGGTGTTTTCTTCCCTTATGTGATATGCATGTTTCTTGGAGAAAAATGTGAAGTTGAAGAAGTTTTCTTATCTTGGGAAAATATTTTATTTTCCTTTACTCTTAAGGCTCTTGAGGAGAGCTTGGTCTTATTAAGAAATTTCATCCTTGTTGGTTTTCAAAGAGGAGAACTTCTCTCTCTCTTATTGTAAAATTTTATTTCTAGAGTTGTGAGAAAACCTCTTTCATGGAATTGATAGATTTAGTTGTTAAATTAAATTTTTACCACTTATGAAATTATGAAGAAATGAAATTTGTTTTTAACAGGATATTGATTTTGTATATTCTTAATACTTCTAGTTGTAAAATTGAGACTTAGTTGTTATTGTGGTGAAAAAGAAATTATAATTTATTATTTGGATGAAAGAAAAAAAAATGGTAGTGGTTATTTATTATAGGCCTTTTAAATTACTTGTTTATAATTGTTTCTCTTTTTTAAAAAAATATATATATGTGTAAATTTTAGCCATGTAAAGAATTTACTTGTAAGAAGAAAAAAGAGAGTTCTTCTTTGCATTGAAATGATAAAAGAAAAATGTGATTGCATATTTCACAATTTGTTATAATAGAAAATCTATGAATATAAAGAAGGAAAGTTAGAGTTAAAAAATAGATAGTTTTATTTAATTAAGAGTTTTAAATGTTTATGTTTATAAGAATTAAAAATTGGCAATCTGAATTGAGAATTTTGATTATTACATTGGAAAATTCATATATATATATATATATATATATATATATATATATATATATATATATATATATATATATATATATATATATATATATATATATATATTTGTTAATTTTATTATATTAAACAAACTTTATTTTTTTATGGGACTGTGAAACATTCTGTATATATATCATATATATATTTATATATATATATATAAATAATTATTTATATATATATATAATTTAAAATGAATAACTTAAAAAAAAAGAATGGAAGCTGAATTTATTAATGAGCAGCTGTTGAGTTCATACAGACGGTGGATTGCAGGTAGTAAGAACTATTACATTTGGTGGGGGTTCGAATCCCCACCGTCGCTTTAAAATAGGGTGTGGGGAGGGGGCGGAGGCCCCACCCACACCCCCCCTAAGTGGGATGTGGGTGGGGGCTCCGCCCCCTCCATGTAGCTCTCTCCCCTTTACACCGTCGTGACCTCCTCCTCCATAGAGCTCTGCTCTCCCTTCGCCCGCGATCACCACTCTCTCCACCGCCCGCGGAACCTCCACCAAAGACTCTGTGCCCTACCTCTGCCCGTGACCCCCCTCTGTTTGCGACCTCTGCACATAACCACTCTGCGGCCAACTCCAAATTGTGGCCTCCGCCCAAGGCGTCGTCGCCGCCCTCCATTCGACCCTACCACAACCAATACAAAACAAAAGAAAACTATGTGTTAGGGTTTCTCCAATGAGATTCAAAAGAAAGAAATATATGGAAGATAAACAATATCCCTTTGTTATATAAAAAAAAATCTAACATATTATAATAAAATAAATTATTAATATATATATATATATATATTTATTTATTTGTTAATAATTTTGTAATCTCGACCTATAAATTGAGTAAACGTCCAATTGAGAAAATGAGAGAAAAAGAGAAGGAATGATCAAAGTGAAAATAAAGAGGAGAAAATGCGTGACATTTCTGAAATAGGACAAAGAATACTAATTAAGATTTAACATTCAGTTAAACCTGATTGGGGCAAATTAATTATCAAAATTAATTCAAACGTTGAATTAAACCTAGAGCAGAAACCTAGTGGACTTCATCAAACGAAGTTAGTAAGTCCTGTTTAAGTGATCTGATCTACCAAGAAATTAGGAATAATGGAAAGGATGCAGAGATAACTCTGATTGATAGAGAACTGATCTACCAAGAAATTAGGAATAATGTAAAGGATGCAGTGATAACTCTGATTGATAGAGAATGTGAGAGAGTAAATTAAAATTAAATTTTAGAGAAACGGGAAGAAGAACAAACGATCAGGCTTTGTTGAAAATGCTAAATTAGAAGAACAAATAAATATTAAATTTCAGAAAACGTGAAGGAGAACAGATGATCGGGCTTTGTTGAAAAATGTTCCATTAATGTAATCAACTGTAATTTCACGTTATTAGTGAGTTGTGAGATATTTAATTAACCCTATCAGGAAACCTCGTGATCAAGATTAGTGTTAGTGTAATAACTCCCACTCACGCCCGTGAGGCCTTATGCTGTCAAATTTTCCCAGAATTTAGGGTTTAGTAGTTTAGTGAGTTTAACCCTTTTAGCGACGTACTCACGTCGCGACAACCCCCTTGTTGGCCTTCTATGTATGGGTATGCGCACGTGTGCATATTTCCCCGCTGACAATTGTCTTGTTTACGCCTTAAGCGTTCGCCACCGAGCACGCTTATGCGTGCGATGAGGTTTCTAGGGAAGCGTGGGAAATTTTTTTTGATATTTTGTGTCATGACCACATGACAAATGTGGACATGACACGTGTGATGCGTGTCGTGACCGCATAGGAAATGTGGGCATGACAGTTGGGGATCTAATTCCTCATCTCGCTCATTACTAAACTTTAATATTTATTTTTCATCATCTTCTTCCTCGCTCAACCCTTCAATGTAGAACAAATTTGTTTTGCACATTTATGTCCTCTATTATATTTCCTATCCTAGTTAAAACATAACCCTTTTTCCTTTTTCTCTTCAATTTGTTAAGGAGTCAATATAGTGGGTTGAGGGAATGTTTGTGCCAAAAATCTCCCCTCTTATGCCATTGAACCCTTGTCTTCTAGGAACTAAAAACTTCTCCTCTACCCTACATACTAAGACAAAAGAATCAAATATAGGAGTAGGTCTAAACATGCAAACTTCATGTTGGATGTGATCCTTGAGCCCACCCAAAAATAAGTTATTCAAGTTTTCCTCTGTAACTATCTCTACTCGCAAGGATAGGTTATGGAATTGCTATATATAATCCTTAACCGATCTTGTTTGTGGTAATTTAGCTAACTAGCAAAAGTACTTGTCTAGCACACTATTGCCTTTATTCTCAAATATTACAACAAGGATTCTCTCTGCCAATAAGAGTGCCACCATATAGAGATGTAGAAGTTAGCAAAGGGTATATGTAAGCACTTGCTAAACTCTTCTTGGATCTTAATATGGAGGTAGTTACAAGTGTGTTTGTTGATTTTGTAGCCTCCATCGATCCAAGTGTTTCCACTCTCTATGACAAGTATAGGAAGGATGTTCACTCTTGGTGGTACCTCAACGGCCATAAATTGTCACACCCAATCAAAATTTTGTCACAATTTCTTGATTTTTATCACTCTAAATTTGAATTTTTTTTTCATTTTCTAAATTATTGTTTTCAAATTTAAAATTTGATTTACAAGTTAATAACTCTCACTTTGCCTCAAAAGGTTGTTAATTCCTCTTTATATGAGTTGAATTGGAATACATACTCCTTCATTCACTCAGTGAAGTGCAATCAATCAGCATCAAGTAAGGTAGAGGAGCTAATTTATGTGCATTCCAACTTGTGTCTTCTTACATACAAACATAATGAGTACCATGAAAGGGCAACAAAGTTGTGGAATGCAAACCTAGAGTGAGCTGACTTGGCTGTTTTTGTTGCCAATCAATATTCACTTTTTGAGGCATCAGATAGCTAACATACTTTTATTCGGAGTGGCAGTGGGGTTGCTTGTAATCTTCTGATCTACCTACATCATCTAATGTCAATGATAACGATGTTGGTCTTGATGAAGACTACTGATTGTATTATTTTAATATTGAATAAGGAATATCTATCATGACATTCAAGTTTGACAAATTGATATTGAATTAGTATATTATATTTGTAATATTTGTGGTAATTTTGTTTAGCATATGCATGAGATGTAGTCTGAAATTAATTCCTATTTTTAAGCTGCAAATATGCATATATTTATGATTTTTTATGTTTTTTGTATGGATGCACCCAAAACACACCTAGCTTGCCCCCCCCCTTCCCATCCCCCCAATTTTTTTTTTGTCATACCAGCATGTCGTACCCATACCCATGCTCGATTCCAATTCAGCAACTTAGCTTACAAGTTTTTTCATATCTAAAAGCCTGTCATGTACAATATGAGTATATTGCTGCAGAATAATTTACTGTTATATCTGTAACAAATTCCATTCTTTAGATCAAAGAATATGACCTTTTGTCAAGAAAAATAGAACATTGGAAATAAAAAACATTCAAAATTATCGAGTCCCCACTTTATGGATTACTACCAAATCCCAATCCAAATGTAGGCCTCTTTTCAATAGTATTTCCTGTGAACAGAACATATTTGTAAAACATGGCACCAACTAGGTGTATTGAAAATTTATTAATCTCATTGAACTTGGAAAATAATAAATACACTGAATAGCATCTCGATTCAAATAATCTTGATGCTTCAAAGAGAACACCAAATTTGAATATTATTTTGGATCTGCATACATTCCCTACCTAGTACGTGCTGAGAATTAAACACAAGGAAGAGACATAAATGCAATAGAAAGAGGAGCTACTAAAATAGGTGTTTGGGGATTGACCTCTATTGGTTCTAAAGATGGTATCTCTCCCTTGGGACTTACATTCAAAGCATTTCCATTAAGGAGCATAGTCTTACTGTGTAAATCCCCATCTTTTGTTGTTAAGTGATACTCCAGTCTAGATTTCCTAACACTTTACCAAATCAATCCTTGCAGTAAAATTCACCCCAACAGTGATGCGAGCTGATTCACTAAGATTGATCAAGAGTGAGGTGACTCCTTCCTGCAAAATTGATCATTCTCATAAGTCATTTAACCAAAAAACTAGAAACCTTTATTTCCAATTCTATCAAAAGAAGAAATATCTTGGAGACAGAAGTCCAGAGAGCTCTGGCTAAATGTAGGGGACAAAAATACTAATTTTTTTCATAATGCTACTAGAGCAGGAAGAGAAATAAATTGAATTACCTACATCAAGTCGTCAGACGATAGAACTCTTGATCAACCAGAGGAAATCATTTCATAAACTATAGATTTCTTTCAAAATCTGTTGAATAATTGGAATGGGTCAAGATGACAAGAACAATTTATTTTTTTTGTCTAATATCCCTAGACTAGTTACGGAGGCTCAAAATGAGATGCTAATGGATAAGTTCTTCGAAGAAGAGATTAAAGAAGCACTATTCCAACTTCATCCTGACAAAGCACCTACCCCTAATGGATTCTCTGATGCCTTCTATCAAAAATGTTGGGATATCATTGGTGGCGAAGTGGTTGAGGTGATTGAGGACTCAAGGAGCTCTAGCAAGGTGTTAATGGAGATCAATAATACATTCATAGCACTTATTCCAAAAAAGGAGAAGCCTAAGTTTCTAGAGGAATTTATACCAATTACGCTTTGCAATACTTTATATAAGATTCTTGCTAAGGTTGTTGCAAATAGGGTAAAAAGAATCCTCTTGGATATAATTTTAGAAGAATAAATCGATTTTGTGCTTGGGAGATCAATCTTGGATGGGGTGATTATAGCTCAAGAGGCTATTCATTCAATTCAGACGGTCAAGAAATAGAACATGCTGATAAAACTAGACATCAAAAAAGCATATGATAGAGTGGATTGACGCTTCCTCTTCAAGGTGTTAGAAGCATTCAGGTTTCAAAAAGGATGGTTGGATTGGATCTTCTATTGTGTTGCAAGACCAAGATACTCTATTCTCATCAATGGATCTCCAAAAGGATATTTTGGGGCATCGAGAGGCTTAAGGCAGGGGGACCATTTGTCCCCGTTTCTATTCATCTTCATGGTAGAGACTCTAGGAAGGACCTTGAATAAAACTTCAAATGATGGAAGGATTGCAGGGATTCAAATAAACAGGGAGTTGCCAGCCATCTCTCATCAACAATTTATTGATGACACAATGTTGTTTGGAGAAGCCAAGGTGAGAGAAGCTAGGAGCTTCAAGGAGATCTTGGATAATTACTCAGCAGCCTCTAGGTAGGAGGTAAGCAGAGAAAATTTAGAAGTCTTCTTTTATACTAATCTAAGGCAGGAGAACTAGATTTTAAGGGTTCTAAATTTCAAAAAGGCTCTCTCCTAAGCAAGTATCTGGGGCTACCTTTAGCTGCAAGGCTACAATCAGGTAAATTTTGGGATTTGTTAGTCTCAAACCCTAACTCGACTTATAAGTTGTCATGTCCTACAGTAAGTTCTTATCGACCTTGTCCTATAGGTCTAGTACAAGTGGGATCAATTCGAATCACTGTCCAAACTTGAACATTAGACTCCCATCATAAGCTAGTTATAACTAAATAGGTTACTTTTGTAATGTAGAACTAGTAACTCTACGTCACCTTGTTCCATTCTCAAATTCATCCTAGATTCAAACATTAAGACTGCCTTGGTCTCCCATGGTTAACATATTGATAGCATTTCATCACATATGATGAAGTCAATTTCATGATACTCAAGGCATACCGTGCCTTAGTAAAGTACATTAACTTCTCTAGGTTCAATAGCTCTTATTATCCCAACGAGCTTAAGGTGTTATTCATCAAACCTAATAGTTTATATTAAAGTAATAGGAATTATATCCCATAACCATGTCCAATAAGTCTTAAATTAGTTACATATAGAAATAGTCTATATTCTTATATAAACTTATTCCAATCTGTCTCATAATGAGACCATTATCATAAAAGATCATACTCCTTCATATTAGAAGGTTCTCATACACATTCATAATAGTTTAAACAACTTCCATTTATAACCCACAGTCGGCTTCTCACATAAGCCCGACTTGAGTAGATTGGTGTTATAAACACTCTGATATATAATTGCCTTTCTAGCAATCATCTCAGTCTTAGGACTATATTCATTATATTAAATGCCTTCTTAGTTGTTACTATAGTTGATGGACTGTATGTTAAACATTGATGCCTTCACGGCTGTTATTAATGTCAATGGACTGCATGGTAGAGAATAATGCCTTTTCAGCAGTCATAACAGTCAAGTGACTGTATCCAATATCAACTAGAGTCATTCATAGCTCCACCTGATAGTTCTTATGCTCTACTCTTGTCATCATACGGCGTGAGCCTAATATATAAAAACATAGAATACGCGCTCATCCTTAATGGCTTCAAGCCCCAATTATCGTATATGTAATATACATTATAAAACAGTTGAGTCGAATGACCCTAGGCTCAAAACATAAAAGAGTTTGTCTTTACAAATCTCAGCTTCAAAGCCTTGAGCTAGTATCCACATTAAACATAGAGCAGTGGTTATTTACCTCACTAAGCTGCAGGCTTATTCAAACAAGAATACACAGTAATGCGACTCAGCTGAGCGCAGACTTCAAGAAGAGTTTCAGAGTTTCATAGCTCGGCTCTATAGCCTAAAGCATAGTCTTAAGAGTGTTTATGATGTTCTTTGTTCATCTCGTGGCTTGGAGCATGGTCTCATACAGTCTACTGTGTTTAGAAAGCTCAGCCTTCAAGGCTTTGAGCGTATCACAATTCAAAGTTATCTTGACAAGGTTCAGTCATACGACCCTGAACTAATGCAAAAATAAGTCTATAAAGCAAGAACATCTCAGCCAACTTGGCCTTGAGCCGTGACATAGAAAGATGTAACCATTATACATAGCACAGCCTTACAGGCCTTGTACCTCAATTAACATTAACAAGTTTCATCAAAATACACAGACTCAGACCGAAGTCTCACTGAGATATAAACTCATCAAAGGAAGGCAATTTGGGGTATTCATTTCCCATTTACCTGTTCCAGGCAATAGACAGGATGCAACTCAAGTCTATGACTCGACCAACAGCTTGCAACTCCTTCTAACCTCTATTCTCCATGAACAGTTCCGCCACCCTTTCCTTCAAACCCCAACCACATGATCCCTCCAAAGTGACTCCCTAATACAAAGCAATACTCCCCACAAGAAGATCAATCCCCAAGGCATGCCGAATATGGCTGATAACTACCTTTCCCACTCGGTAGTGCCTCCACCAAAGGTGGCTCGATACTAGCAAAACATGGGACGGTTGAGCTCCAAGCTCCTATCGATCTTAATGATCGACTATAACAACTTTGAAATATTCCAAAGGATACAATTATTAAGGCAAGCAAATAATAATAACATTATTATAGGTTACAACCTATAAAGAGGTTTCATCCTTGTCTAAGGATTATCACAAAATATTATAATCGTAAATAGATTCATATTAATAATGTCGAATATCGAGGTTGAGTGATACTCACCCGACATCGACTTTTCCCATTAGTCGACTGACTAGGAAAATAAATAATAATAACCCCGAGAACCAAAAGGTTAGAGAGACCTCCTCCTCCAAGAACATCATTCGGTCATAACGACTTGTCGTGATAACTTCATCGACAAATCAATTTAACCAAGAACATGGAACAAAGAAAAGAGACATCACACATGTCAACTTACGAATGGAAAGAGAAGGACATAGGAGTTGATTACTCGGATAGCTAGTCAACTCATGTTTTCACAACATCTAACCCTTCCTCCAGGATGATATTCTCCTTCCTTCTACAATGGACGTTCATTTTCCTATCACACTCAAGACCACAAGATTACGATCAGTGCATCATTATCATATCTTGTAAAATAAATCATTTAATTTACAAAACTATTAAACATCCGTATCTACTTCATAATCAAGAGTTTAATAAGATATTTCCACAATAATGAATCAATTAACTATGACTAATCCTCTTGATTATCATGCCAAGTTAATGATTAAGTCTAATTGTAAGTTGGGGATGTTACATATCCCCCCCATAAGAATCATCGTCCCTAATGATTAATTGTCTTAAAATAAACCAACATAATATGAAAAGGTTTTTTGTTTAAAAAAAAGCATAATATCAAATGTCTCAAAAAAGATGAGGAAATCTAGCATATAAGTCATCATAATTTTCACAGGTGGCATTTTCCACCAAATATTGGTCCCACTAGACCTTGCACTGAGTTATTTCCTTATTACGTAAGCGTAGCTTACGCGTTTTGAGCACCTTGATGGGCTCGATCATCACCACTCCTAGGTTTTTCACCTGTAAAAGGTTCCAATCAAGCATGGGAATTCGATTGTCAGTAGAATTAAACTTTTTCAAATATGAAACATGAAACACATTATGCATCATAGCAAATGCTGGTGGTAGAGCAATTATGTATGCCACTGGGTTGACTTCTTCTAGAACTTCAAATGAGCCCACATATCTTGGTGCCAGTTTGGACATTTTTCCAAATTTGATGGAACTTTTTTGGGGTTTTACTCTTAGGAGAACTTTATCTCCCATAGTGAAATGCCTTTCAGCACGCTTAGCGTCTGTGTAGCTCTTTTGTCTATCATTGGCTTCCACTAGCCTCTTTTTAATTAGATGGACTTATTCTTCCATTTCAGATAGCATTTCAGGACCAAGGCTAACCCTATCTTCAAGCTTATTCCAACTTATAGGGGTTCAGCACTTTCATCCATATAATGCCTCAAACGGTGCCATCTTAATAGCTGAATGATAGGAGTTATTGTAAGCAAATTCCACTAGAGGAATATAGTCCTCCCACTTGTATTGTTGATCCATGCAATACATCCTTAATAAATCCTCCCACAATTTGTTCACCCTTTCAGTTTCTCTGTATGTTTCAGGATGATAAGTAGAGCTTATGTTCAACTGTGTTCCAAGTGAAGAGAACAAAGTTTGCCAAAACCTAGATGTCATTCATGCATCCCTATCTGAGATAATCTTCTCAGGAATGTCATTGAGTCTGAAAATCTCCTGAATAAATTTCTTAGCAATGATGTGTGCCCCGTCTGTCAAGTTTCTAGGAATAAAATGGGTTGCTTTGGTGAGTCTGTCCACCACAACCAAGATAGCATTGCGCTTGTTCCTTGACATAGGAAGCCCTTGTACAAAGTCCATGCTTATAATTTGCCATTTCCATTCAGGAATTTCATGAGGGTATAATAATCCCGCTGGGTGTTGGTGTTCTGCCTTCACCCTTTGGCATTCAATACAAGTAGCTACAAATTTGCAGCATCCCTCTTCATTCCTTTCCAAAAATATAAAGGTCTCACATCAGCGAGTAACTTGGTTACTCCAAGATGCCTAGAATATGGTGCAGAATGAACCTCTTTCCAAACCATATTCCTTAACTCTACTAAGTTAGGTACATACATCCTTCCTTTGAACCTTAATAACCCATCTGGTTCTAGGTTGGATCCTTCATATTTTGGATTCTGTGATTCTTTCTCAAGGGCATGTTTTACCTGCTTGTAAAACTCATCTCCC
Organism: Cunninghamia lanceolata; assembly: GCA_027924645.1. Taxonomy (NCBI): domain Eukaryota; kingdom Viridiplantae; phylum Streptophyta; class Pinopsida; order Cupressales; family Cupressaceae; genus Cunninghamia; species Cunninghamia lanceolata. The sequence goes on along the minus strand of BSBN01000090.1, from coordinate 21,490,207 downwards.
TTAGATTTTTGTAACACCAGATTTATGAAATCAAAATGAATAGATATCATAGAGGAGATGTGCCTTCTCCTACTCAAAGCATCTGCCACTCGATTTTCTTTTCCCTGAATATATTTAATCTTGAAATCATAATCCAAGATAAATTCTAACCATCTTCTTTGATGAGCATTAAGATGGGGTTAAGTGAATAGATATTTAAGTCCCTGGTGATCCATTTTCAACTCAAAGGGTTTTCCAAGCAGATAATATCTCCACATTTGGGGTGCATGAATGACTGTTGCCAGCTCTAAATTATGTGGGGCATAGTTTTGTTCATAGTTTTTCATTTTGCGTGATTCATAAGCAATGACATGTCCATTTTGGACTAGTACACCACCTAAGCCTTCCCCTGAGGCATCGGTAATAGCTTCAAATTAACCTTCCGGGTCAGGCACTTCCAATATTGGGGCTAAAGTCAATTTTTCCTTCAGCAAGTCAAAGGCCTCTTGGCACTTTTCTGACCATTCAAACTTCTTACCTTTTCTTTGCAAGGAAGTTATAGGATGTGTAATTTTAGAGAAATTTTTTACAAACTTCCGGTAATAACCAACAAGGCCCATAAAACTTCAAACCTCATGAACATTTCTCAGTTTTGGCCATTCAAAAATAGCCTTAATCTTAGCTGGGTCCACAACGATTCCCTTAGCTGAAGTTATATGACCCAAATACTATACTTATTTTTGAAATAAGGTACACTTAGAGAGCTTGGCATACAGTTTATGCTCTCTTAATCTCTAAAGAACAATTCTCAAATGCTGCATATGTTCCTCTTCATTCTTAGAATAGATCAAGATGTCATTAAGAAATACTAAGACAAACTTGTCTAAACAGTCTCTGAACACACTGTTCATAAGATTCATAAATGTTGTTGGCACATTTGTCAACCCAAAAGGTAGGACAATGAATTCATAGTGTCCATATCTGGTTCTAAGGCTATCTTATGGATGTCTTCATCCTTTAACCTTAATTGGTGATATCCCGATCGAAGATCAATTTTGGAGAATATTGTTGCACCCTTCATCTGATCAAAAAGATCATCGATGCGAGGTAGAGGATATTTGTTCTTAATGGTTGATTTGTTTAACATGTGGTAATCTATACACAACCACAAATTACCATCTTTCTTTTTCACAAAAAAATGACAGGTGCTCCCCATGGTGACACACTGGGTCTAATCAACCATTTGTCCAGTAGCTCCTGCAGTTGAGATTTTAACTCCATTAGTTCAGTTGTGTTCATCATGTAGGGAGCTTTAGAAATAGGTTCTAACCCAGGTATAATATCAATGGAAAAATTAAAAGCTCTCTTAGGGGGTAACCCTGGTAGTTCATCCGGAAATACATCCTCAAAATCTCTGAGGAGGGGATGCTTGTCCATATCTGATCTTTCCTGACCTATAGACTCCTTCATCCCTACTTCATTAAGTTTTAGGGATTCATAAAGCATCAAGTCATCTTGAAAGCAAGTTTTTGTTGTTTCATCTATTTTGTCCATCTTGATGACAAAGAGTTGGCACCCTTTTCTCTGTGCCCTTTTCATTTTTAAGGTAGAAATTTGCCTCAATTTAATTTCCCTAGGTTTCCCTTGGAGAATGACTTAGTTTCCTAGGTCATCCAGACATTCTACTGTCTTGGCATAACAGTCTACTTTGGCTCAATGTCTCCAAAGCCAATTTATCCCTAGGATAACATCATACGAGCCAAGTGGGGCCACATATAGATTTACTTCTATAGAAAATTTTGGAAGTTCAACCTGAGCTTCAAACAAGCATTGCTCTACCTGAGCCTTGGTGTGATTTGCATACTCTACAGACTAAGTATTTACCATGAATCCTACTTTTCTAGGTATCTTATTTACAATTTTGGGAGAAATGAAACATTTCGTGGCACCTGTATCAATTAAAACTGAAATTGGAACTCCAAATAAAATACATGTTGTCTCTACTGGAGTTATTTGATATTCGGCTTGACGGTTGTCCAAGGCCGCATGGATACATTGCTGGAACACCACTTGCTAGGAAGGTAGAGGATTCCCTCTTGGTTGCACTCCCTGTGATTTGTTGGGATACTAATTGGCGTAGTGATCTCTGCCACAAGTGAAGCATCCTGCAACTGGTCCTCGCCTCTCCTGAGGTTTGCCAGAATTGTTCCCATTCTTCTTGGAGTGGTTGTTCCCCTTTCTATCTCCCCTAGAATCATTTTATTTATTTTTATCCCCTTTATCACTCTTCTAAATATAATCTTGTTTCTTCCCATTCTTCTTTGAGGGTTGAGAAGATTGAGACCAGTTATATCTCTTTATGTTTCTTTCCCTGTAGGCTGACATAGCCTTCAGGTTTTGTTCTTGCCTAAAGGCCTTCTCATAGACCTATTCCATGGTTGTAGGACTGTGGACATTAACCTCACCCCCAATCTGGGCATTTAACCCCATGATAAACTTCCAAACACGGAATTTCTCATCATGTTGATATTGTGGCAAATATTTCAACAGTCAGGTGAATTTTTCCCAATACTCATTAATAGTCATATCAGCCTACTTCAGGTTTTGAAAGTCTATAAGTTTCTGAGCATAGAACAATTGAGGCAACCATCTTTGCCTAAATAGTTCTACGAACCTGTCCCAAGTAAGGCTTGTAGACCTCAAGCCTAATTCCATCTTTTTGTTCATCCCCATCTTGTCTAGCCGTGGAGTTGCTTTCTCCATGCTGACTTTGGGTGGTATCATTATAGCGTTCCTCACCATCACCCCCATCATAATCATCTCGCTTGTCTTCTAACTGGCCTCCTGCTCTGTGTTCGAGAGTTTCCACCCTTGCCCTTGTTTGTTTCAACAAGGTCAAGATTTGGTCTAATTTAGACTCAGATTACCCTGAAGGTGCTCCCTCATCTTGGCTATCCTCCATTCTGGTTCCAACTCGAACCTTTATTACAATCTACTTCTTCCTAAAGTTTGCAGATTAATCACGGATTAGTCTTACATGTTATGCAATGTATTCATTTAAAAATCTATTCACATTCATGTAATCTTTAACAAGAAAGGAAAGATTGTCAAAAATTGCCATTGCATTACAGTTTCCATTGGATTACATATAATCCACAAAATTTCAAATTTGTGTTTACATCTTGCTTCTGCAAGTCATTTACAATTTGGGATAACTTCCCATAATCATGTTTTCTTTTCAGTCTCAGGAAGTGAGGATACACACTAGTATTCTGTCACATTATCTATAAGTTCATTACAGTTCTTAGGGATATTTCATTTAGATGATGCTTTAGGGGTAAAGGGTGTCACTGATGCTCCAATAGAGTTATGGGCAGCCAACTGTTCGGCCTTCCTTAACTCCTACTTGACATGTTTCACGACATCAATGAAAGTTTCCTCATCAGATAACCATGCACCTACCAACCATCTGGTTAGTTCAAGTTTCTCCTTCATGGAGGCTCGTGCCTTCAAGATCTTTTGTTGGCGTAGGTAACATCCATGTTCCGTTACCTTCTTGCGAGGTGTGATTCTAATTTTTACCATTCTCGCATAGAACATCCAATCATTAGCACACTCGATGTTGGATACATTAATCATCAAATAGTGAGCTCATTAGGTCCATGTGTTGAACCTGGTAGCTCTGATACCATATGTAACAACACTTTCCATAGTGCTCAAGATTTAACTTAATTATATAACTTTAACAAGTCATTAATCAAGAATAGATAGAGATAATCAAATTTCAAATCAAAAGAAACATATTATTTTCCATCAATTAAGCATGTTAATCAAATCAAGATATAACAAAGCTTACAATTCTAATAATTCATTACAATCTTTAGTGAATATCCATCACTAATCAATTACAATTTATGCTCTTAGCATCTTAATCAAATATTTACATTATAATAGACCAACTGGTTATAAAATTCAAACACTGTATCTGGACCCAATGACATATGTCTTCATAAGCCTCGGCTTGTCTCATGTTTGGGAAGGAGAGCATCATCCTGGTGCTTTTCCTCCAACCACGAACCTATGGTCCCCAGCTCACCTTCCTAACTGGAAGAGGCCCTACCCTTCACGGAAAGGTTAGACATTAGAAACCAATTGGCTAGCCATCTGAGTATCTGGTGTTGTGTCCTTCATAATGTGTCATAGTCACACACTATATATCCACTCTAACTTGTATGACACTACTGGAGACACAAGGCCATCTAGAACACTGTGGATTAACAATGCATGCAGAGACGGATGCATTACTTTGGCCAAAGTTTTTCATACATATACATTGCATAATGAACATCATCGTATGTCCACCACCCTAACTCGAGTTATAAGCTGTCATGCCCTACAATAAGTTCTTATCGACCTTGTCCTATATGTCTAGTATGAGTGGGATCAATTGGAATCACTATCCAAACTTGAGCATTCGACTCCCATCATAAGCCAGTTATAACTAAATAGGTTACTTTTGTAACACAGAACTAGTGACTCCACGCCACCTTATTCCATTCTCAAATTCATCCTAGATTCAAACATTAAGACCACCTTGGTCTCCCATGGTTAACATATTGATAGCATTTCATCACATATGATGAAGTTGATTTCAGGATACTCAAGGCATACTGTGCCTTAGTAAAGTACATTAACTTCTCTAGGTTCAATAGCTCTTATTATCCCAATGATCTTAAGGTGTTATTCACCAAACCTAATAGTTTATATTAAAGTAATAGGAATTATATCCCATAACCATGTCCAATAAGTCTTAAATGAGTTACATATAGAAATAGTCTATATTCTTCTATAAACTTATTCCAATCTGTCTCATGACGAGACCATTATCATAAAAGATCATACTCCATATTTGAAGGTTCTCATACACATTCATAATAGTTTAAACAACTTCCATTTATAACCCATAGTCGGCTTCTCACATAAGCCCGACTTGAGTAGATTGGTGTTATAAACACTTTGATATATAATTGCCTTTCCGATAATCATCCCAATCTTTGGACTGTATTCATTATATTAAATGACTTCTCAGCTATTACTACAATCGATGGACTGTATGTTAAACATTGATGCCTTCACGGTTGTTATTACAGTCAATGGACTGCATGGTAGAGAATAATGCCTTTCTGGTAGTCATAACAGTCAAGTGACTGTATCCAATATCAACTAGAGTCATTCATAGCTCCATCTGAGAGCTCTTATGCTCTATTCTTGTCATCATACGACTTGAGCCTACTAAATAAAAACATAGAATACGTGCTCAGCCTTAATGGCTTCGAGCTCCAATTATCATATATGTAATATACATTATAAAATAGTTAGGTCGAATGACCCTAGGCTCAAAACACAAAAGAGTTTGTCTTTACAGAGCTTGGCTTCAAAGCCTTGAGCTAGTATCCACATTAAACATAGAGCAGTGGTTATTTGGCTCACTAAGCCGCAGGTTTATTCAAACAAGAATACACAGTAATGCGACTTAGCTGAGCACAGTCTTCAAGAAGAGTTTCAAAGTTTCATAGCTCGACTTTGTAGCCTGAAGCATAGTCTTAAGAGTGTTTATGATGTTCTCTTCTTGGCTTATGGCTTGGAGCACGATCTCATACAATCTACTATGTTTAGAAAGCTCAGCCTTCAAGGCTTCAAGCATATCACAATTCAAAGTTGTCTTGACAGGGTTTGGCCATACGGCCTTGAACCAATGCAAAAATAAGTCTATAAAGCAAGAACAACTCTGCCAACCTGGCCTTGAGCCATGACATAGAAAGATGTAACCATTATACATAGCATGGCCTTGCAGGCCTTGTGCCTCAGCTAACATTAACAAGTTTCATCAAAATACACAGACTCAGACTGAAGTCTCACTGAGATATAAACTCATCAAAGGAAGGCAATTTGGGGTATTTGTTTCCCATTTACCTGTTCCAGGCAATAGACAGGATGCAACTCAAGTCTGCGACTCAACTAGTAGATCGCAACTCCTTCCAACCTCTGTTCTCAATGAATAGTGCCGCCACCCTTTCCTTCAAACCCCAACCACATGATCCCTCTGAAGTGACTCCCCAACACAAATCAATGCTCCCCACAAGAAGATCGATCCCCAAGGCATGCCAAATATGGATGATAACTACCTTTCCCACTCAGTAGTGCCTCCACAAAAGGTGGCTCGATACTAGCGAAACATGGGACGGTTGAGCTCCAAGCTCCCATCGATCTTCATGATCGACTATAACAACTTTGAAATATTCCAAAGGATACAATTATTAAGGCAAGCAAATAATAATAACATTATTATAGGTTACAACCTATAAAGAGGTTTCATCCTTGTCTAACAATTATCACAAAATATTATAATCGTAAATAGATTCATATTAACAACATCGAATATCGGGGTCAAGTGATACTCCCCCGACATCAACTTTTCCCATTAGTTGGCTGACTAGGAAAATAAATAATAATAACCCCAAGAACCAAAAGGTTAGAGAGACCTCCTCATCTCTTAACACTATTGTCTCTCAACTAGGAATGATGTTCCAAGAACATCGTCTGGTCATCACGACTTGTCATGATAACTTCATCGACAAATCGATTTAACCAAGAACATGGAACAAAGAAAAGAGACATGACACGTGTCAACTTACGAATGGAAAGAGAAGGACATAGGAGTCAATTACTCAGATGGCTAGTCAACTCATGTTTTCACAACGTCTAACCCTTCCTCCAGGATGATACTCTCCTTCCTTCTTTGAAGGATGTTCATTTTCCTGTCACACTTAGGACCACAAGATTACGATCAGTGCATCATTATCATATCTTGTAAAATAAATCATTTAATTTACAAAACTATTAAACATCTGTATCTACTTCATAATCAAGAGTTTAATCAGATATTTCCACAATATCAAATCAATTAACTATGACTAATCCTCCTGATTATCATACCAAGTTAATGATTAAGTCTAATTGTAAGTTGGGGATGTAACAATTGTGCTCTGTGCATCTCTTTAAAACTTTCTCCAAATTGTGTAAGGCTTCATCATATGTTTCATCATATGTGGTAAAGTCATCCATGTGAAACTCCATGCTATCATGGGCAAAATTAGAGAAAATACCGAGTACTACTCTTTGAAATGTGGTTAGAGCATTACACAGACCAAAAGGCAAGACATAATATGCATAGGTCCCCCAAGGGTAGGTAAAATTTGTCTTATCTTGATCCTCGAGTGCAATCTTGATTTGGTTATAGCCACTGAAGCCATCAAGAAATGAGAAATATTTCTTCCCTGCCAAAGAGTCAAGAACTTGGTCAATAAATCACAATGAGAAGTGATCCTTCCTTGTGGTAGCATTTAGTTCCTTGTAGTCAACACAAACTCGCCATTTGCCACCTTTCTTGGGAACTATTACCAATGGTGAAACCCATTCATTGTTTGAAATGGGGTAATAAATCTCGCATCCAAAAGCTTTTGAAGTTCATATTTCACTATCTCTCTTAGAGCAGGGTTCATGTGTCTCTGTTGTTGCCTTATAGGTTTGTGGCCATCATTAATGTAAATTTTGTGCATGCATAAGGCAGGATCAATGCCTTTGATGTCACTGTAATCCCATACAAATGTTGCTGCGTGTGCCTGCAACACTGCATGTAGGGATTGCTGTTGTTCATCAGTCAATGCATTATTAACAATCAACATCTTTCTTGGCTTGATTTCTAATTGTTTAGACATTTCTTGTACAGAGGACAAATCAAGGCTAGGTATTACTGGTAAGCATTGCTGGGGTAATAAAGTATGAAATAATTGGGATACCTTTTTTTAGGAACCGGTGGGTATTATGCTTCTCAAGGGGTCTTGTATGTAGGATAGATAGTCCTGCTGCTGCGGGTGCCTCCCGTAGTCATTTTGTATAATGTGAGCTATCAGCTCATCTTCATCCCAGATATCCAACAAGGGGCTGGGTTTAATGGTCATCAAGGTTTGCAGTGAATAGTCGTCCTCATCATCCAAGGTAGGCCAGATGGTCTACTCAAGTTCATGGTACTGTTGGGCTGGTGGATATAAGACTAATTTCTTGGTCATAGTCCCATTGGATATGATCATATTTCCTGAACCGTAACCTATAAATGCATCTGTTGTGGCAAGCCATGGTCTGCCTAGTATAAAAGGATAACCAACAAGATTGACCTTGGGCTGGAGTACTATAAAATCAGCAGGGTATTCCCAGGAATCTAATGCAATTACAGAGTCCTCAATGACTCCTTCAGGGTTAACTGTAGACCTATTAGCTAATTGCAAAACTGTCTAAGTAGGCCTAAGGTTGTTTAACTGCATCATCTGCATTGTCTCCTTGGTCATTACATTAATTGCAGCACCCAAGTCTATCAAAGTATTCTTGATTAGCGTCCCATTAATTTTTACGTCCACTACTGAACTACCTGGATCTGTATATTTGGGAATAGTTATATTCCCCAACATTATGTCAGCAAGGTTACCCAAAACTTGGATTGTCTATGGGTCTGTTCTCTTCCTTCCTGGTTTCTTTATGCAAAGATCTCTAAGAGTCTTAGTATAGATAGGAATATCTTTGATAGCTTGGATTAAGGGAGTCTTTATGCTTATATCTTTTAACTAGCCTAGAAGGTTAGTTTCAACCTGTGCTGGTTGCTTCTGGATAGCCAAGCGTTCAAGGAAAGGAGGCTTCAGATGTGAAGTGGTCTGAGGTTCCTGATTTGGTTCAGGTTCCAAAGGTGGCTTATTTAAGGCTTCCTTTGTGGGTTCTTCATCTTCAAGTTCTGTAATTTGGGGAGACGAAGGGCCTGCAAGTTGCTTCCCTGATATGAGGTGAACATTACTCACCTCTAGCCCATAGGTGGGGTATTGCATCACCTCATTAGTATAAGCCCATTGAACAGGCTTATTGTTAGGGTTAGGTGCAGGTTGGGTAGGGAGTGGGGTAGGTCTAAGAGGTTGAGTTTGAGGAGTGGATGGAGGCAATCATAGGTTGCTGGTAATTTGTATTTTGCTGCCATTGCTAGCCCTTGTTCCATTGGGGTTGCCACTGATGCCACTATGTAGGGCACTAGGGGTTATATTTAGAACCTTGGGAAACTTTGTTAGGGCCATGGGTTTGGCTGCTGTTGGTTCCAACTGGGTTGTGGAGTAGGCCATTGTGGGTTTTGCCATAGATTTTGATTACTAGGCCATGGTTGAGTATTCCAAGTAGAGAAATTTTGGTTTGCAGTAGGAAAGGGTGAATTAAAATTAAGTGGATCGGAGGGCATACCTTGTCTTTGTTACCAAGGTCTCCTTTGAGCCATGTAGAATAGCTACCCGCCCTATCCTTCAAATGGCTAAAATTTTGGCCTTTCAACCTTCTCTTGTTGGATACTGGCCACCCTTTTGCATTTACAATTGGCCTTCCTTTGTCTACAGCTGGGGCAGTACTTAGTAAGCATTGCTTCCACCTCTTCTTATTTCTTCTTAATGTGAAGAGTTGCCAGCTGTGTAGCCATATGGTTGATGATATCCTCCTTCATGTTGGACAACAAGTTATTGATTTCCATTCTTGAAACCCCATTGGTTGCTTTGTTTGTGATGGGTGTCCTTTCTCCCCTTGGTTGCCTGGTGAAAGTTCTTGACTAATTTCTGCAAACTTTGCAGATTGTTTCAAAAGGTAATTGAGAAACATCACCTTGCCTAATGAAATTGAGGGCATCCATGCAATCATCATTAACCCCTCTCAAAAAGACCAGATTCAGTGATTCTTCAGACAATCTGTTTTGGAGGTTTTTTTTCAAGGCAAACTAGAATCTTTCAACATAATCTTCCAATGGCTCCTCCTCTTTTTGTGACATCCTGAAGATGCCATCTCTCCTCCTATCATGTCCTCTGTAGTAATCTTGGTATTTCTCCAAGAATCTCTCCTTCATTGTATCCCAGACTAGAATGACATCTTTTCCTAGCCCCATAAACCATCTCAAGGCTACATCCTTGAGAGTGGCAGAAAAGAGTTTAAGCCTGTGAGCATTTGAAGTGTAGTCATAGCTCCTACACAGGATATCAAACTCAAACATAAACGTATCTGGGTCCTCTGTCACTAGGTCATAGAAGATTGGTAATGTTGAAGGTGGAACGTTCTTCAACACTATAGCCCTCTCTTGATCAGTGATAGGAAACTCAAATGTTGCTTGCTCTAGTGGGTCATCCACTGTCGCATCTGCCATGGTTCTAAAGATCCCTTCTGTACTCGTGGAAGAAGCTGATGAAGATGTAGAAGGTATTGATGAAGATGGAAGAACAAGTTATTCTCCTTCAGTAATTCCTACTGTATAGTTGATAAAGTTAGCAATATCTTCTCTATCTTGATAATTTGAAGGGAGGAATCTACCTTGGTTGTCTCTCAGCCTCTGCATACAATGGATTTAACTTTGGTATATCAATGGTCCTACATAATGTTAGTACAATTTTTGGTGTTTCTTGAAGAGTGAATCTATCAACCCTAGTGCTGGAATCAAAATTTAAGCTATGAAAACATGTAAAATGAGCCTATGAAGGTGGCACCATCCTCGACAACGGTGCCAAAAATGTAGAGGCTAACTAATGCATTGTAGACTTGACACAATTTAGGGGTCAACCTATCTGAACAGTCCACTTGACATTATACACCTACATTAAATTATCAACCAAGGAGAGTAAGCTTATGATGGCAATGCACTATATGTGCCTTCAGGGGCTCATGTTCTCGTAAACTATCCTATTCAAACCTACTCAGATTATTCTACTTTGCTGGAATTCACAGAAATGCAAGAATAGTAAAAATAGTTAAAGAATCTAGTGGTTACGGGTACTTGCAGCATAAGTTGTAGATAACTACTGAGAACAAAAAAGTACAGAACTAATCCAAAACCATTCAAAATGACGAGAAAGCTAATGCTAACCTCCAGAGGACTAATATGGATCAATTATACATTTGTTCATGAACCACAACTACTGTAATTAACAACAAGAGTATTCTACTTAACTTCACAATGCATTTATAAAATAACAGAAAACAACTTTAACAAGAATGCATAAAGGAATAAGAAAATAAATGAAGTGAAGATTAGTACCTTGAGTGGCTGGCTCAGGGGACTGACTCACTTAGCTGGAAATCAAATCTAACTCAGATACTCACGCATCCACATAACACATAGTGTCATTCATTCCATATCACGAAAATACTTCAAACAAAATCCTTTTTGCAGATTTTATTCAATAATTACATTTCAACAATTAATGTTTGGAGAAATAACTAACTGTTGTATCTTCTAATAGTGAATAAAACAACTAACAACTAAGTAACTAACTTGACTCCAAGGTCATCATCTAACTTATATAAAACGAGATAGTTTTATTCAACTACCAACTAGCTACAATCATTAATCCATTCCTAGATAATAGGATACAAAGTTAAGATTGATTTATTAATTCTAAGTGAACAGAGGAAGGATAATCCCATTCAAATAAGAATTCCTATGCAACGACTCATATGAGAAACACATAAGCTGTGTTTAGAATTTTGGAACAAGTCTACTCCTTCCGCATTTATTCCTTCCCATAATGATTCACATTCAGCTTCTAGTTGCTTGCACTTTTGGCGGCTTGATTTCAACTTCCTTCAATTCCCCCGTTCTACAACTTGCTGCAAATTCTCCTCTCCTTGATGCCACGTGCTTGTTGCTGCACAAGGGTTAATCCACAAAACATATGCACACAAATAACCTTCATAATTAAACAATAGAATCTCATCTATATTGCATACATACTCATGTTCAAATCATTCAATTGATAAATATCATCACCATATTTCATATTAAAAAAATAGGTTCAAGGTTTTGCAAAATATATAAAAAGACAGTATATCATGATGGTAATGTTTGAAAAGTATCTGGAAGATTATGTGCAAAAGGTCTAAAAGCATATAAAAGCAACACAAAAGAGGCCAATATTTAAACCCATCAGTCACTATGATGTTGTGCAACAATGGTGTCTCTATTTTTTATTCTCATCCATTACATGTAAAGTTAAGGACCAATTCTCATCCATTACTTGTAAAGTTAAGGGCTAATAGCCATTATGTCTATACCTAAAAAATGAACAAAAAATATTAATTTCTACAAGTCACCTAAAAAAACCACTAATCATACAATGACACATAAGACATGTAGTAGTACATGCCTCAATGCATACATTTTGCAAAGACATAAGTGATGACTTGTTGGGTGAATATTTTGTCGTTTAGCTAACCAACGACAAAACGGTTATATCGCCGCAACTATGATGAGATAGAGTCTCTCCTCTCAGCAAGGGAAGGTTCCCTCTAGATGATGATTTATTTTTAATAAACAACTTTTAACACTTATATAAACTAGAACTATGCTTGGGGTGTTTCATTGCATCCTGTGAAAAGATGTTTTTCTCTTCAAAATGATAACTTCAACAGAAATTATATTTAATAACTTCTGAACTGAGACAAACCATAGAAACAGAAAGTCTTCTATTGCTTGGTCTATTTCCCACAAATAAACTTGATTAAATTCAAATGTAGCTCAAAGTCTCCACTCTCACCCAATATGATATAACTAGATTGAACACAATAGTTTACAGCACAAAGTCTTTAAACAATTCTATTCTCACAAATGTAAACACAAACTCCCGCAATGATAAAATAGCACAAAGTCTATTTAACCAGAACAAGAACACTTCTCTCAATTTTCAATAACACTCTACAATTCTAGAAATGATTCAATATAATATAACACCAATGACATAAGAACACTGATATCATAAAACAATATGATTCAACTCAAAGTTTGATACTCAAACTGCTTGCTTATATTGATATTTTCTTGAAAATTTGATAAACATGAAAAGCTCAAAGTCTTAATATGTTTTTCAGTTCGACAAAGTTTCCTTGCAATAGATAAAAGATAGAAATTACGATAGAGGCCCTCTTTATTTATAGGGAGGAGCCTAGAGCAAAAATAGGAAAATGTAACTACTTTGACTTATTCAAACAAAAGAGTCCTATTTGACTTGTGACTTCTCTTGTCTCACATGTAATTACATTTGAGAAAAATACATGTGGATATGTCCACAACAAAATTCAAATTACATCTACAAGACTGAAAATAAACTAAGGCATTGAATAGGAACTTCAGCTGCCACCATCGTTCTTCTTCAAAAAGTTTTTATACATAGTTTGTACTACTGCCATTTCACAGACATCGGGCTTAGCTGTATTATCTGAAATGGTGTGAGCCCTGAGAACTGCATCCTTGACCGCCTTCATCACTTTCTCATGTTTTTCAAGATTATCTTTTAGATTTTCAAAGGTTGAGTGATGATCATAAAGGCTATCCATTGAAACCACTGTAGGCGCTTCATCTTCAAACTTTCGCTGAACCATCTTCTCGAAAGCATCTATCATCTCCTTTGCTGAGAGAAACTTATGACCTTCACCTGTTAAAGTGCATGGTAGTTCCTCTAACCTATGTAGAAGTGAGACATCATTGTCTTCACTGTTTTCTCGTACTTGGCACAAGTCATCAAGTAAACCTTTTATCAACTTAATGCGATGAGTAATGGATTCTTTAGTCTTGAGATAAGACTCTCGATTTGAAATGACACCAATGGCAATCAAATTCTTTATCTTGATTTTCTTCATCTCAATCCATTCCTCTAAACTATCCTCTTGATCTTGAAGTTCTTGGGAAAGTAAATCAACAATATCATGTAACTCAGCGTTTGCCTTTGCCATTTTTTCTTTTCTTTCCACTATGGTCTTCAATAGAACTCTTCCTTATGCCAACAACTGTTCCACAATGTCACCAATCACTCTTCCTCTGGCCTAAACTTTCTCAACCTTTTGAATTAGATGGTCTTCTACAGTTACTGCCATGGGTTCCATGATCTCAGATGATTTCACTATTTTCTAAAGGACAGCAACAAGCTATCCTGCCTTTGCTTTGTATTGCTCTTTTTCCTTCTTCACCTCATCATATTTCACAAGCAATAAGCTTGTTGTAGCTTGAAAATCTGCCTTGATACCCTCATGAGTCAGCTCACCTAACTCCACTCTGGAAACAATATAATAATTCATATCAAAGGTATCTATAGTAGCATCATCTAGTGGCTTAGCAATTTCAGCATACCTGACTCCTTTTTCATCAATAAGCCTAGAAACAATTTTAGGCTTCTTCTTCTGAGTCTTTGGTTTAACAGGCAGTGATTTATCAATATCAATATCATCAAGTGAAATTGCTTGCTTCTTTCTCTTGGGAGTATAGGCAGACAACCATGGAGGTAGAGTCGAGGCACCAACATTCAGAGAAGAGTCAATTACATGTTTTGCTGGATCCATGCTCACACCTGTTATAGTAACAATAGGACTAGTGTTGGTAAAAACTGCACTTGTGTCAACAACTTTCTCTGAACCATATAGAAAATGCTCTAGAACAGTTTGTTCACTAATATCAAATGATGGGGAAGATAAACTTGGAATAGAACCAAAAGAATCAAACACAGTCCCAATACTTGTTCTTACAGAGGGAGGGGTATTATCAGAAGACACAACAAAAATAGGTGAAATAGGAACATTAGAAACTATTGGAAAACCACCAGAAATAGGAGCATGAGGTAGGGGTGTAGAAACTTGTGATTTTGGTGGAAGATCCTTCTGAGGGGACTGCTATGAATCACCAAGTTATTCCTGTTCTACATTCTCTTCTTTCTCTTGTTCTCTATCACTTTCCTCATGAGATTTTTCAATCACTTCTGCTTGCTCAGCATCATCAGGTTCCTCAACATCTTGTTGTTCAATCTCAATATTTTCAATCTCCATTTTATCAACATTTGTCTCCTCGGTACCTGATTTTGTAATAGTAGAAGTTCCTGCAACCTCCTTCTTACCTCCTTTAGATACAAACTTGATTTTTGGTTTATGCACTTTAGAAGGAGTGTCACTTTTGTTCTTTGTTCAGTTTTCTACCTTTTTTCCTGTTTGCTTTTGAATCTCAGTTTTTGATCCAGTAAGAAATTCTTTCAAACTAATACCTTTGCTTCCTAACCACACATTTGTATTTGTTAGAATTGGCTGAAATCTTTTTCTGATTGAAGTTTCCTCTTTGACATATCATTTGACCTCTGGTAGAGGCGAGGCTTCAATGTTCTCAACATTGTATTTGGGATCCAAAACATCCCCTTCATCTTCCATTCCCTCCTGAATATCTGTAAGGCCCAATTCCTCAATTTGACTCAAGTGGAGTCTACAATAATCTAGCTTCCTAATCTCATCCTGTGTTCTGAGATCGGCCCAAACATCCTCAACCATTGGCATATGAAAAACTGACCTTCTCTTGATCTTGTCCTGCATTCTTCTGTAATCAAAATGATCTCTTTTCTTAAAAGTCTTCATAGTGACTAGTTGCATTTTTGATTCAACTGCTTTGGCCTTGGTAGCTGATTGAACATAGTACCTCCGAATTTCTATAGGAAACTTAATTCCTGACTTTTTCAGATCCATTTGCTTATTGTGTACAACAATCAACTACCTACACAGTTCCATTAGAATAATTCTATCACAGGGATATCGTGGAAGCATATACGGATAGCCAGGATAGTATCCCACTCTAAGGTAAGTGAAAGTTGGAAACTGTAAAAACAAACAACCAAAAGAGTTGACTACTTCCCAGGCCTCATCTGATACTCTTTTCTGCTCAAGTTCATTATTCCACAAACACATGAATATTGAAAAGAAGGCATCATTAACTCTGCAAAAATGATGGATTGATCCCTTTAGAGTAATTTGTGGATAATACTCATAGATTGGAACCAATCTTGATTACTGACTTGAGTTAAACTAGGAAAACTCCTCATACTTGTAGCAGCATACACTAGATATGAAGTCATATAAAACTTGAAAGTTGTATTAACTTTCACCAATTGATCATGCAGAGCATTACTGATCTGCTCTCCCCAAAAGATCTTCTGTTGACCCCTGAGAATCACCTTAATGTATGTATACATCCATTCATGAAACTTAGATGAAGAAAGGAGACCTCTGATCCGACTCAATAGTGTAATCAAATCACTTACCTCCTCGACAAAGTCACTTCTCAGGAGATCTTTAGGCCATCTAGACAAATTACTCCTTGGAGTCTTCAGCCACTTACCATTAATATGTTTCTTTGCAGCTTCCACATCTTTATCGAACTCTTTTTGCCCTTGAGCAAAATCTATTTCACCAACATTCTCAATAGGAGGACACATAAAGATTTTGTCAAGAAACTCCGCATCTAATCTCATGATCACATTTCCTTGAGAATCAGACACAGTCCTGGAATCCTTATTGTAGTGACTAGCCACCTGAAGAACAAATTTAGGCTTGTGGGTAGCGACAGCAAAAGAAGCAACCAGGTGAATGTTATTGTCGATAATCTTCTGCATATACCGAGGAGGATTGGGCTGCTTTGTTCTATCTGCGAAGTCGGGCATGTCCACATGACCAATCTCTGTATCTCTTATCTCGTCCACATTAGACTGCAATGAAGTCACGGGGAAAACCCCTTGGTGCTTGTACTTCATGACTTTAGCCTTTGAGGGAGAAGGCTCTAACATCAGCTTCGTGGAGAGTAATAGAAAAGGCATTGATCACAGATATTTGTTGAAACTGCAAAAAGTCATGACTTCACAGTTAGGGGAAAAATGAGCAAATTGGGGTTACTGCGAATTAACGATCATGAACACGAGAACATGCATTGAAGGGCTTGAGAGAGCGTAAGTCAAGAAAATAGGTGAAAGCGGGCCAATAGGTATTGAAAGGAAAAATTTCCCAGTGTTAGGAAAATTTGCAGGGTGACATGCATGGGCGGCGATTTTGGCCACTCTTGCATTAAGTTGTTTATCATGCACGGTCGGTCAGGATGACCACCACTGCATATGGAGGAAAAACTGAGTATTGATGTAGGGGCAGTCATTTTGACCACCCTTGCAAGAGGGAAAAAATGCAAGTCATTGGGTGCATGCACAAGCGGCGAAAATGCCCACCAGTGCATAGGGGAAATGCAAGGCTTTGTAAAAGTGGCAAAAATGCCTGTTGTCGCACATATGTGGAAATTTGCAAGTGATATGGAAAGGCTTTGAGTGACGAATCTGGCCGACATCACATAGAGGAAGTTCATATTGTTTGTGTAAGGGCAGTGAATTTCACTGCTCCTATAAGATTGAGGGATTATACGCTATGGCGGTAAAAACCACCGACTGAAAACCTACAAGTCTAAACAAACTTTGTAACATCGGTGAAATGGGAATGAGAAAACATAAACAAAAAAGAAAACCTAAGTTTTACGAAAACTAGGGTTTTTTAAAAGAAAAATCAGCTCATAAGAAAGGATGAACAAACAACGATACAAAAATTTAAATGCAACAATAACTTTTAACAAAAAATGTAAACAAACATTCACAGGTAAACCCTAAAGAAATAAAAATGAAAACAATGGCTTACTTGGAAAAGCCAATCAAAACCTAGAAGACTAAAATCTGCGCAAATCCAAAATCCACATGACCAAGCGTCCTCACGAAGAAATTACTAGTTGCTTAGAAGGTTGGAGAAACGAAAAATAAACAAAATACAATAAGTTTAAACCTTTAAAAGGTTAAAACGAGTAACAACAATGCCAACATAAGTGACATTAATGTCACTTTAGTTCATGCGATCAGCAAAGATATGCTTGGTTGGCGTAATTTACTGATAATGAATGTCTTTGTGCCATATGTATAAGCGGTGGATATGACCGCTTGAAAACATTTATAATTCGATAGGAAAAATGCATGGGCGGCGATTTTCACTGCCCATACATTTTATTCAAAATCTAAACAAACATGTAAAAGTGGCGAAATGAGTCGACATTGCACATCAAGTCAACAATAAATATGTAAGAGCGGTGATTTTCACCGACCTTGCACATGAAACTTAAAAATTTTCTAACACCCTAAAATGGTCAAAATTGGTATTTTGACAAGCTTGTAACCTAATTGATTTTCACGAATCTCGAGGAATCGACTTAGGGGAATGTCACAAGCTCATCTACGATGTCATTTGATGACTTCGTGCGAGGCCAAGAGAACTTGCCTCGATTTGCGAACTTAGAGTGTAGGCTACGAAACAAACAAGTTTCGTAGGAGTTGTCTACAAAATGAGCACAACTGATTTTGAGGACAACATGAGTGATGTGACACATTATTGCTTCCTAAAACTAAAACAATAACTCTAAACTCTTAACTCATCTAAAATATATAGAAATTTCTTAAAAATTCAACTTACCATAGTATAAACTAGCACTTGCACCTATAAGAGGTTCAAGGAATATGCCAATAGGAACAACCAAAGGATTTAGAAAATTTGTCTGTGTGAGACAATTCCTAGCACTATAATGCTCACATATAAAAGGCTATTGGCTAAATATATAGAAATTTTCTTAAAAATTCTAACTTACCATTTAAAGAGAGGAGTTAGGATGCACTCTTACCCCATGTCCCCATGCGGCTGCTTATGTGAGTTTTCTGCTTAAATTTAAGCAGTTGGAGTGGCCCCATGCAAATTTACATTCACAAGACAAGTATAATATGAAATCTTTACCTATTTTAGTGGAGTAGCTACTGCTTAAGAATTGAATATGAGCTTTCAAAAAAAAGGGGGGCTAAAGTTATGCAACAACTGCATAATGAAATGTGGCTACATTTGTTTGTTTCCCTCCTCCATTTTTAATTTTCTTCTAAATCTTCTTCAAATTTTTTTATATAAATAAATATTTTTTTATGATTTCTGTTTTTTATATAGCAAAAAAACTTTTAACTTCTTATTTTAAGCAGAAAAAAAAAATCCATAGGATCACTTGCTCCACAAATATCTCCTAAAAATATTGAGCAGTCGCTGAGCCAAAATAAGCTAAGCAGCCGCATGGGGACCTGCCCTTAGGGCATGTCCCCATGTCCCCATGCGGTTGCTTAGCTTATTTTGGCTAGCAGCCACTGCTCAACATTTTTAGGAGCTATTTGTGGAGCTACTGGCCCCATGCATATTTATTTTTTCTGCTTATTTTTAAGCAGCGATTTTTATTTTTTTCTTTTCCTGACAAGTCACAGAGGCACCATTCTCCTGCAGCTCCCAGCCATATTCGCTGATGTTTCTCATAGATCTGTGCTCCCCATCGTCCATTAGCGTGGATTTTCTTTGAATCTCTTCAGATCGCCATCTGATTCTCCCCCACACGCCGACAAAGAGCTCAGCCCGCTTCCCATTCTTTCCCAATCCCTATCTCCCTCGCCATTCTTTTCCTTCACTCCATTGTATTCATCGACTTTGTTTCTCCAGTCCAAGAACGACACAACATTCGGCCTTTTCATTCCTTCCATCTTTCTCGCTTTTCTTCTTCTACCTCTGCAGCATCCTATTATCTACCTTTGCTCAAATTAGATTGGGCGTCAGAAATGGTTCCGACCTGGCCTTCCCGATTGTAATTTTATGCCCCACATATTATTCACTGAACGAAGCAAATGCGGGGTTTGTAATCTGCTAAGATAAAAATTATGAAAGGTAAAGCCGAACTGTCACTCACCCTCTTCACAGGCAACCAATTATATGATGCCACATGGCAATTTTTTCAATATGCAGTCACTGCTTATTTCCAGCGCCTCCTTTTTTTACCCTCCTTATTTTTAATTGTTAAGCAGTGGCTGCTCCACTAAAATAGGTAAAGATTCTAATTTATCCTTTTTCCCTTATTTTACATTCACATGGGGCCACTCAACTGCTTAAATTCAAGCAGAAAACCTACTTAAGCAGCCGCATGGGGACATGGGGTTACTCTCCTCTATATTGTGAATGAATTAGATTTTAAAACATATTGGAAAACTATGTTGTAATTAGAAATAGATGCGTGTACTAATTAGTGGGAACTCAAAAAAAAACAAAAAAAGACTCGTACAGTTTCCGCTTTGTCGGGAACAACGAAAATTCAAAGCAGAATTCATCTTCGCATACCTTTGAAAATCCCTGCTGAGCGAGCTGCGGCTACAAAATCATCGTGCTCGATAAGTTTACGGAAATTCAATTTACAATACATGTCGGCAGGCTCGACTGTTATAAAGTTATAAATATCATCTGCAATCGGGGTTTTGATAATCTCAGAAGAGGAGACGATTTCATTAGACAGCGGGTAGTCACATGTCACTTCCTCGCAGTCCTTCCCCAAGTCTGCTGAATCTCACCATAGACACTGCGGTTTCTAACATACATCGCATTGGCAGTCTCAACTCGATACCTGATCATATTGTTGTCGAGCTCTTCATGGTACGTATTCCTATTTCTTCAACCACATTTGTTTTTGTTTCATATCGATTAGGGCTTTATTTAAATCACAGTTTAATTTAGTTCCAGTTCTGTTTTTTTCGGGTAGTGTTCATATGGGGAAAATCTTGCTAGATTTTTTGGGGTTTGATCGTTTTTTGCTTTTGGGAAGGGTTTCTTCTTAAATGCTTTTTAAAGAAGATGGTGTTGTGTTGGGTTTGTTTTCGGTTTAATACTAGTAATTTTAGGTATGGAGGTCCAATTTGCCCCCCTGTTCAAAGGGTTTCCATTTTTCTTTGTTCCATAGATTCTGTTCTTTTTTTTTTTTGTTTGGGTCCGGTTAAGTAATTCGTGGTCGGCGTTATGGTTTGCAAGTGTCTCTTAATCAATTATGTCCAGACTTATTAGTGTGGGGTGATTTCATCCCGAATCATGCAATTATAAGCGTCTCTCTTTACCATCACGCCAGATATATGAAGTTTATCCTTGAACGTCACAGGAAATTAGTCAAATAGAACATGGACACAGTGTATTTTTAAATGGTTCAATTCAGAACATATGGGGGATAGGCACGAGCATCGAGGCTTCCAAAGTGGAGCGCTTGTATCAAATCCCCAAGGAGGCATGATAAATGTTAAATTTCGTTGTTAAAATTGGGCAAATCACAACTTTGACTTGCTGGGTGCAAGATTGGTGTTTTAAATTGGGGAAAAGACCACTCCAACTCACTGGGTGGGATGTACTGCATCGAGCTAGATGCAACTTCTGGATGACTGGGCGAAGGTTTACCGCTCAGTCATGGCATCTAACCTGAGGGTTACCCTACAAGGTTATTATTTCAAATCAAGGAGAGTAATAGCGGCTTATGAAAGAGCTAATGCTTGAGGAGCTACATTGCCAGGTACCCTTCCCCAGGCCTACATACCCATACTGGTATGTTTTGAGCAACAGACAGGGTATGGCCTGGGTTTATGTTGGGTTTGCCTCGTATCCTGGTCCCATGCACAGATTATCTGGAACGACCCCAAGCCATACCTGTCTGTTTTTTTAATGGCCAAGGAAAAACTTGAGAAACAATGTTTTTTTTAAAGAGAAGAAAATAAACATAAAAATTCTCCCTTTGAAAAAATTGCCATTTTAATCAAATAAGTTCAGGCACTTAAAACTGTGAATTTTTACCTCTTTGAGTGGTGCATCCTTGATCCAGAAGCCACTGGGTCGATAACTCTAGTGATACACTAGCATTGGATATCTAAAACTAGCTTGGCTCCTGCGGAACGGCGGAAAAGCCACAGGATGATGCCACGTGGCATCCATTAGACCGCTCTGATGATGCACTGCTGGAAATATGCCAAATGTCTTCCTCCCGTGCTTCGAGCCACTTGTGGGTCCACCCCAATGGGCTCAGCGGAATGGCGGAGACACCTTAAAACTTGCCATGTAGACTTAGTGGGACCTACCAACGGGCCCCGCTGCATTGCTCGGCCAAAGACCCACCACATGTCACCCTTTCCGCGGTTCCGCAGGCAACCTTTGCCTTAATTAAAAATGCTTCGCGGAATGGCAGAAACCGGTCAGGATGGAACCATGTGTCAACGTCGACTTCTGATCTTCTCTCGTGGACTTAAGCATATGCACTTAAAACAACTTTGTGCGACTAGGAAAGAGGGGCCAAATTTTATAAGGGATGCGGGCCAAATACTTTCGCGTATGACAAATTAATCAGTGCGCGGGTTCAGGCAGTAAAATTAGGATTAAAGGGGCTGGTAAATGCATGACACCCTAAACATAGAGTTGCAAGTGCAACTTAAAGGACCGGCAACGGGCAGCAAGCAGTCACCATGAAAATAGAATAAAAGCAACTTTGACACTTGCATAAACCTTAGGGCTTAGGGTTTTAGACTCAAAAGCAAGATTTAAAAGCAATTCTTTAGGTAAAACCTAGCACAGAATGACCAAATTGAAACTTGAAACAAGGTCAAAACAAGAAACCAAGGAAAATTTTTTAAGGTCCTACCATACCGCACCCGGATCCAGATCCAGTGCGGACCAAACTGGTACCCAGCTCCAAAACCCAGCGAACCGGTAACATAGTCTCTAGTATCTACTCTTCTATGGTACAATCATCCCATGCAAATCTCTCTCTCTCTCTCTCTCTCTCTGATCTCATGAAATCTGTATGAGAATGCTTTCTAGAGTAAATCCAGTCACCTAACCAGCCCTACAACCATCTTTCTCTTGGTTCGATAGACTTCTCTAACCGTTCCCTGCTGAAAGATACCATCGCTTGGCATTCCCCTTGCTGTTCTTCCAACTTCCTCATTGGAGATGGATGGTTGCCATGGGTGGTAACTGCCATGCATGCAACTGCCAAGACACTCAAGAAATTGCACCAACAGCCCGTGCGGGAATTAAATGGCCAAGGAAAGGACAAACGGCCGCTGGCAGCAAAGAAGAGGAACAGTCCACCCAAGGAAAGAAATCAGGCACTGCCCTAACTGACAAATCTCATTGCAAAGAAGAAGAACATGCAGCCAATACAATCATAGAGCCACTTCTTCCAACAGGCCGAAGGTGGTCAAACTGCTTCTTTGTAATCATCTGCCCTAAATGACATCCAACGGCTAAATATGTCCCAGATTGGCTTGTAGCAAGCATGAATGAAGATGATCGACTTTATATACATTGTAGTGATGTCCCAGACTACCACCAAGATTCCGTAGACCTGAATCTCAAACCTACACTCGCTGTCTACCTTTTTCCGACACATGTAGCGTTGCTGAAAGATAACGATTTTAGCATAAGACTTACTTCCATTGACCTGTAGCATGCTGGATGGACACCCATAGCACCTTTCTGGTGATCTGTAGCACCTTGATGAACATCTGTAGGAACTTTTAGCTGACTTATAGCAGACTGTTGAATACCTGTAGGCTGTAGCAACATGTGTCATTCTTGTAGCATGCATGTAACAGCCTTCTGGACGCCTATAGCAGCCTAGTACAACAGTGCTTAACTGAGAACCTTCTAGATCCGAACAACCAAGGCATGTTTTTATCAATCCTACTTCCATGGCAAATATGAGGAGCACTGTGGCACTGGTCAAAGAGACTACCTGTTTTTTATGTCTTTTTTGCTCAAAAACATCAAATACTTTTTGGAGCCTACAATCTGCCATTTGTTTTTCCATGGATTGACTAAAATCCAAACTATTGCGCAGTACCTGTAATTGTTGAGTGCTATTCCACCTGTGTGATGATGATTCATGGCTGTGCCCTGAAAAAATTCAGGAATGTTTAAACAGTTGACACCATTCTTTTGAAATATTCTTTCATTAAATTTTCTAAAGGAGGGAAAATAAAAAATTGGATATTGTGTCTATTAGTTCCAAGACTTAGCTCGAGTCTTTAAATATATTTTGATGTTATATTTATTCATATCCACTAATATTAACAGAATTCTGGAAAAGGCTAAGAAATCATATTCTTCAAACACATAGTTAAACTTCTCCCATCACCAACTTCCTCTACGGTTCCCCTCTGTGCTGTTTATAACTTTATCCTGCTATAAGGCTCCAAATTTGGCAAAAGCATGGAGGATGTAGGCAATGGTTGATCAGGCTACCTTCAATGTGCTAATTACAATTTCTAAAAATATTGAAAAAGTTAAAATAATTAGAAACCTCATCATTAAGCAAATTTGATACACAGCCAACAATGATTGAAATGATGGTTGGCTGAGCTATTTTGTCAGACTATGTGCGTTCCTTATACAAATTAGCTACAAAGGTCCAAGGTTGGCACAAGCTGATAAAGGATGATGAGTTGGTATCACACTTGTCAAAATAACTTTGCTTAAAAATCTCCAATCCCAGAGTAGCAGCCAAATTAGTGCATATCCAGCAATGATTGCAGTTTGACAGCAAATTTTGTTGTGACACTTAACCATTTTGATTTTGTGCACATTATTTAGTCATCATATTCATCATAGATTGCAAACTCATCGAGTACTTGCGAGTTTCTGAGCAAAATGAGTAACTTGCAGGTTTATTTTCCGAGTTGACACCGAGTTTTCACCAAAATTCTGTGGAGAACTCGCCCAAAAATTGGCGAGTCTGATCAAACTACTCGCCCAAACGGATTAAATGCAGATCAGACGTGGGATTTATGCGGAAAAAACAGAGATGTTCTACCTATTTAAACCCTCACGCCTTAGCTAAACATCACATAGCAGATTTAAGGATTTTTAGTGGATTTGAAGAGCATTTTGAAAGGATTTTTAGTGGATTTCAAGAGCAGATTCGGGCTTCTCCATCACACAGCAGCAACATTATGAAAATGGTGTGTGCCATGAAGGTCTGTGTGGTTTTGAAGGTCTTCGTTTGGGCTTGGTGGTGGTGGCTCTGCCCTCGACCCCGTGGCAACCCCGCTGGGGGCCCTGGCCCCAGATCCCCACCAAACTCATTTGATACATTTTGTAGCTGTATTTTGCATAAAAATTATGGTTTTTTCATTTTTCATTTTTTTTTTCCAAAAATTTAAGTATTTTTAAAGTTGCTGAGTTTTTGCTGAGACGAAAATTTTTGGTCTGCTGAGTCCGAGTCGAGTCCAAGTTTGCGAACTATGATATTCATCATGCCATTTGTCAAACAATTCAACATGTTTTCTGTATGCTTCCAATTGTTTATCAGGACAGTTACCTAACAACATCTGAAAAAATATTGCTTGGTTTTATTGATCTCAATATATTCTGGGAGAATGTTAGAAAAGGTTATTTAATTTGGTTTTACATTTGCCAATTGCATTTACTATAAAAAACTTCTGAAGGCCTTTAACTAGCATCAAATGTGAAGATCCAACATTGTTTGCTATCCAAGGATACAGCCATTTGAAGCATTCGATCAAAGATTTTCATTTCTTCTGAATATTTTGCTTGTTCTTCCCTTACCTGCTAGTAAAAATTCAATTTGAATGTGTAAAACATCCTTTGTAAAAATCTCCCTGCCTGCTTTTCAACTTTGGTGGTTTGCTGGTTTCTTTTGCCTGTGTTCAGTATGACTTGGTATGTCTATACAACACTCAATATTAAAAATATAAAAAAATAGCCACAAATTGTACAAACTATACAAAATTGAAAACAACACAACTGATAACTGATGATTCGATGTAAATGTTAAAGATAAATCAGAATAGGCTATATATGTGAAAAATACAGCAATACACAGTTGTCAAATTTGCAACTGCACATGGAAACTAAATACAAATTATCTTATTGCTTTTCATTGAGAGCATCAACATTATCGATTGTTTCATTAGAACCACAAGCAGTGCCAGTGCTTCTCTCACTAGATGTGGTATGCATGTCTTGTGTAGCAGCCTCATGCTGGTCATCTTTGATCGAGACTAGGAAAATTGTGCAATAGAAGCATCTATGTTGGGATGCTTTGGCATACATCCCAATACCTTGTTGCCCTGTCCTTGTACTTGACTTGCTTCTGTGAGATGAGGTGCAGTTTGGAATGCACATACACCAACTTCTTCACCTTTTTTGTTGCCAACCTGTTGTACTTAATTGAGTGGATAAAGGAGTATATACATAAGTTTCACTCAGTCGAAGAGGAACTTGCAACCTATTAAAATTCGAGACAAAGTCAACAGAAAATTATAGTATTTACAAATAATAAAATTATAAATTATAAGTAAAGGTCGCTAAAGAAAAGCAAGAGAGTTTAAAAATAAAAAAATACATATCCATGATTGAACTGTGATAGTCAGAGGTTGTAGGTATTAGATTCTTGGTCATGGAGGTAGCACCACATGTGCACGTCCTTCTTGTACTCATCTCAAAGAAGACTTTCCAATTGTAGCACCACATGTTGAAATTATGGACTTTCCAAACCTGCCCAATACTATGTCATCTGCATTTGGATTAGGGAAGAGAGTAAGTAATGCCGCTTTGTACCTATCACTATCTTCAACATCTTTGTATGGTGGCACCCTTTTGGGCTAAGAAAGTATCTCTATTCCATAATACTTAGGGGTCAAAGCAAAAACAAGGAGATGCAACAAGGTGGCCATCTTGTTCCACCATTCAATTACAATTCTTTCCACTTACTTGAAAAATGATTCATAAGGGTCTTGCTCCTTGGCTACTATTATGCCCTTTATTTTTTCTATCATTTAGTCAATACAATCATGTATCTCACCGAGGCATAGCTGATTCATACCGTGAATCGGATCATATGCATGATAATCCTAGTGAAACTCAGCACATGCTCCACATGAGCCGCCAATCATTGTCTACGACCAATGCTTTGTCCTTTTGGGCTCGCTTTATATTTGATTAATGATTACCGTGGTGTACAATGTCTTTGGCTTCATCACAAGTCGTCTTGAGATGATTGTGTGAGGTGAATTGAGTTTCAACAACTTAGTATGGTGTTAAGAAAACTGAAAAAAACAAAGTAGATGATGTGAAATAAAAAATATAAATAATTTTTTGAAATTAAATAAAAAATAAAATAGTAATATTTTAGAAAGTTACTATCAATGGCTCCAACTTCGAGAATTGCCAGGCGAAAATTATATTTGTTATGTTGTTGTATCGGCAAATATGTTGGTTAGTTGGTATCAGCGAGTAGTAACTCCCGATCGGTGTGTCGTTGGCAACGGTTAGACAACCTATATATGTATCGTGATTCCAATGTATGGAGGGCAGTTTTGGGGGTGGACTATAATTCTCTAGTTTGAATCAACAAGATATACTTCTGAGTTCTCGTATCATTGCAATGTTGATTCTCGTATGATATTACTATAAACATTTGGCGCCGTTGCCTAAGCGAATCCGGTGAACATCCAGACGGGAGAATGGCGTTGTGATGGGGCAGCTGATCGAAGAGCCAGTACAAGCAAACGAGGGTCGTGAAGACGCTCTGACGGAAGACCTCTGCAGTTTGTGGGAAGTCTCATTGAAGGACCACGTACGGAGGGAGGCTCTCAGGCGAGAGATCCCTCGGTCATCTGGGATCAATTGCACGTCAACCAAGAGGTCGAACATCTCACCAGACTGCCAAGATTGATAGCACGCCACTAAGATGTACGTCTGGCAACTAAGGCCCGTACGAGTAGCAATTAATGCCCATACAACTCAATAAGGATAAGAACTGAGTACCAAGTGGGCAAGAAACACCAGAGGAAAGAACATGAAGATCATTGAGATTAAAGGAACAAGAAGAACGATGGAAAAGACTGAGACAAATTGCCAATGAACATCGTCATGAAATAAATCAAGATACCGAGTTACACCTAAACCTCGTCGACGAAACCGATGAAGGAATTTTCAAGACACCGCTGACAAATAAATAAAAAAGGAATGATAATGAATTAGCAGAAGAAATTGAAAACAACATACACCGCATCGGAGAGTTATCCATATCAGATGACGAAGGGCCGAGAGTTGGAAGATCTGAGCCTAAGACCCCAGGGCAGAGGGAGTACCAGAACGAACCCGAGGAGACTCGAGGTGTAGAGGATGCCGAAGAGGACACGGGGAAGACTCGAATGTGGCCGAGAGTGCAAGTGACGCACCAAGACGTTGCGAGAGAACCAGTCCAGTCAAGTCCAATGCACAAGGAGGGCATCGGGGAAGGATGGTGACTCCGCCAACCAAGAGGCAGAAATTGCCAAAGTTCATGGGGAATGAGTCAAAGGATCCAGTACGGCACTGCAAGACGTGCGAGACCATATGGATAGCCAATGGGCAGGAAGACGAAGACTATTGGCTAAGAGCGTTCCCAGCGATGCTGAGAGGCATAGCCATAGATTGGTACACAGATCTGGAAGTAGCACAAAAAGCCTCATGGCAAGAACTGAAGAAGGCATTAGAATGAATTCAAACTGCTGAGAGACGACAATGAAATTGTAGCAGAAATATACAACACTAAACAAGGAAAACATGAGAACGTAAGAGCGTATAATCGCCGACTCAAGGAGTTGTTGGGGAAACTAGAGACTCAACCAGTCGACGGACTGAAGAAGAGATGGTTCATTGAAGGACTACTCCCGTCATTGAGGAAGAAAATGAAAGTTGTACCTCTGTCATCGTATGCTGAAGCGTACAATCGGGCGATGGATATAGAAAGTGAAAATAAGACATCCTCCCGAGGAAAGAAGAAGACTGACGATGGGGAGAGTACTGATGACAACAGTGATGGGGAATCAAAAACCATCCAAGCATTAAGAAAAGACATGCTACGCATGATGAAGGAACTGAAGGCTGACAAAGAAAGTACCAAAGAAGCCAGAGAGTTGTGGTGCATTGACTGCAAGGGAGAAGGACATATAAAAGCAAATTGTCCGAAGAAATTGTTTTGCGATATTTGCCAAGTAATGGGACATTCCATTGAGTAATGCCCATACAACTTAAAAGCAAGGAGTACACAAGTACTCTTCACACAAGGAGAACAGTCGACTCCGCCAACCACACCACCGAAGCCCCAGTACAATAGCACTGCATCCCCTGGAGGTTACTGAAGTAACAGAAGTCCGAGAAGCAAGATACAGTACGATGGTAAAGGGAGGCCCATGATACAATGCCGAAAGTGCAATGAATGGGGCCACTTTGCCAGGGAATGCCACAATGGTCAAGGTTCGGGGGGAAGACTATGCAAATGGTGTGGACTAGGTGATCATGAAGACAACGACTGCCCAAAGCAGAAAGGCATTAACATGCTGAATGTGGAAGAACAAAACCGAGAGGTACTGGCGGTCACCACTAGAGCCTAGGCAAAGAAGGCTGTCTACCCAGATCCACGTACAGAAAAGCAAAGAATGAAAAAAGCAAAAGCAGAAGTGGAGTGGGCAATGACGAAGGAAGAGAAGACTGCTCTGGATATTCCAAGTACCTCTTGGCGATTAGAGGCGGAGAACAATATTGTTCGGCAGATACTGCAAACCACCGTACCTATCAAGGCGACGGACCTTCTTTGAACTATGCCACAACTCAGAATGGCAATCACAAACGTAGTCGGTAATGACCAACGACAATGATAGGAAGGTCAAAGGAAGGAATTAATAGTAGAGCCTCCACCACAAGGTGAACAAGTCATCGATCCAATGTTACTGTCAGTAAACATCGGGAAAAACCCAACGATCGTACAAATGTAGATTGGAGGGAAAATCCTAAACACAATCATTGACGGAGGAGCAGCAGTCAACGTACTACCTGAAGACACATGGAAGTCTCAGGAAACCTACACTTTGGCCACCGACATTCCAGTTGGTGGGCGCCGACTAGCATGGCATGAAGCCATTGGGAACATTAATGGCGCAGAAGGTGACGATTGGGACACAGCCGTTCTTGCTAAACTTCGTAGTCATCCCGGTACAGAAGAGAGGGTACGATGCATTGCTCTGAAGAGGATGGCTGGTGGCAGCTAGAGTGGATCATAATTGGAAAAGAAACACACCCTCCATAGAAAGCAATAGAAGAAAGTATGTGATTGATTTGATAAATCAAACAGTGAGCAAAGAATTGGCATCATCAGACTCAGAATGTGAGGAAGGATGCGGAACGGAGGGAGAAAGAGGAACCATAGAGCCAAATGAGGAGGGTATTCTCGACCTCCATGAATGCTTGGAGGATGAGACAAATTCATTGAACAGGTTATTTCATTGGCAGATGGAAGATTATGAGTTCTTTCAACCGGAATGTAATATGATTTCAATAAAAGAAGTCGGCGAGAGCTCTCGGACGGACAGTGCAAGTCCTGGTAGTGCAAGTCTTGACAGTGCAAGTCTTGGTAGTGCAAGTCCTGGCAATGCAAGTGTTGGTAGTGCAAGTCTCGGCAACTCTTGGGTGACTAGTACAACACGACAACTCTCAACTGTCTAGTGAAACACTTGGCAACGTTGGCCAGAGTGAAACATTGTTGACAAATGAAGCACTTGACGACACTGGACCACTTGGAAAGAGGGAACCAGTAACGAGTGACAAAGGGGAGGAAGGTAATAATCAAGTAACGCTTTTCCAGAAGCATATGAAGAGTATAAGGAAGGAGAGGCTATAATGGATAGTACACCAAAGCAACTAGTGGCAGAGACAAGTCGACTAGGGGAGGGAGGTCGACCAAAAGAAGCAAGTCGACCAGAAAAGGTACATAAAGAATATACAGAGGGTGATGTCAAGATAGATGATACAATTGCGCATAAATTTGAACTAGACAAGGTGATTAGGTATAAGGAGCCGTCGGCAAGCAAGTTAAATTCGGGTGATGAAACTAATCAAAAAGTGATTTTGGCGGGTGATGACTGGAACCCAGCATTGAAAGATAGTTTATTTTGGCCGAACGTAGTACACCTCTCCCGTAAGACAACAGTTTCTGTTTCAAGAAAGCTCGACTCTACCGACGATTACAAAATCAATAAAGGTACGTTACGGAATAATGAAGTTAAAATATTTAATTTGGAGGCTATGGTTGCTTGTTGTACTAGCAAATCAACCCCACAACAAAATTTCGGAAAAGGGAAAAATATGAAGAGACAGATTATGCCACAAGAAATTGTTACAATCCGAGAGGGGGATAAAATGTGGACCTCGCCGAAGAAAAATAGAAAAACTAGATTCAATTTGCTCTGGATAGAAGATTGGAAAAAACAGAAAAAATAGAGAAGAGATTGAAAAAATGAGGAAAAATAATAATAATAATAAAAAAATAATAGATTGGAATAAAAATAAATAAATTTTTAAAAAAAGAAAAAATTGAGAAAAAAAAAATAAAAGAGGAAAAAAAATAAACGTACGACTATAGTCGTACGCCTAATAAACCTCTTAGGACTGAAGCAAAAAATAAAAGGTTGGGAAAAAACGGCCGTACGAGTAAATCTCTTGCTAATAAAGCGGCCGTACGACTAAGGGGAAACCAATTTTTTTTTAGAGCAATCTAATTTCATCCATTGGCCCCTCTTCATCGTTAGGGAATCGTAGAAGTTTTATCAAATTTTCCATCTGCACCACTGAAGGTGCTCAAACATCATCTACAGGACATGGAGGAGACATCAATCGACAGAGGAAAGGCTTCTCAATGGACATAAGCTTCTGCTAGAAAAAGGAAACTGCACGATTGGAGCTGAGGAAGGAAACAAATAAGTCGACATCAAAGAGTAATTGACATAAAATTTGTTCACCCTCTATAGCAAATGGCAGATCGAAAACAGTCAGGGTGTTGGGCAATCGACGAAGAGCAATCTATTTTTCATCAACAGGGAAAAAGATCAAATAGCTTCTGTATCATTTTGGAATCGCACCAAACTATCTCTCAACGACAAGTTACAATTAATCAAAAGCAACAAGCCTCTTCAATCGACAAGGGATATTTTTTCGGTCCTACCATACGTCGTACGAGTCAATAAAAAGAGAGGAGCCCGATTTTTTGGAGCCGAACAAATAAGTTTTTTCTGCCGAGAATTGACGTTGCCCATAGTTGTACGAAGCAGTATTTGCCATACGAGTTGTACCTCATTTGCTACAGGTTAAGGGATATGCGAATTACAGAACAAAGTGACAAACCAAGACACATTTTCAGGGCTGCAAACCAAGCAAATTGTTTGAGACTTTGAGCAATTGTAGCTTTGGCAGAAGTTTTTTAACCATTTCGCTTATCAGAAGAAAAAACCTAGCAACTTAGAACATTTAGAAGATGGAAAAGAAAGGGGCGTATGTTCGGAAATGGGCGACAGATTTGACACTCTTCGAATTCATCATCAAGGGAAATTCCCAATTCCCCAGGTTTCGATCGCTCCACTACAGAGCGGGATGAGTTCTACTGGCTGCCAAAAGAAGGGAGTTAAGGTGACATGGAAATCACAGAAAGCCTGGGAAGTGGCTCAAGCCCCTTTTAAGAACTTGTTTATGATGGGATTCATGATATGGATGGTGGGGAGTACAGTGCACTTGTTCAGTATTGGGATCACTTTCTCAGCTCTTTGGTAGCCTATTAGTGCTCTTGACTGGGTATCCTCACTGGCTCCTGCTCCTGAGATTGATTACACTGGTGGTGGAATTCCATTTGCATAAGTAATTGTTCTTGCTGCAGAAACTGCATTCTTGGGGAAAGAAATTTGATATTTTTTTTTTCGGCCTAGATATAAAATTTAAATACCTCTTGGCAAAGAGTGCCACATGGTTTGAAGAAACTTCTATGGCTTCATTTAGTGTTGCAACCAAACTATCAGATTTGTAGCAAAATGGCTGCCTTGCAATTTTTCTTTGAGGGAAGATGAGGGCGTTGAGGCAGCTTTGGTAGTTCATACTGAGGGTCTCCCAGTTGAGGAGGTACCTGTTGATACAGTGGTAATATATGGTGATCCCACAGTAGGAGGGACTACTACCAGTTTTGAGATTCCCCAAGAGACTTATACTAGTCCACTGTCCCTCCTACTTCGCAGTAGATGCTCTGAGAGTCTTTGTTTTGTAGTCGTCTAAAAGACGACAAGTTTTTTTTTTGGGGGGGGATGATGTTAAGCGGAAATTATATTTGTTATGTTGTATCGGCAAATATGTTGGTTAGTTGGTATCGATGAGTAGTTACTCCCGACCGGTGCGTCGTTGGCGACGGTTGGCAACTGTTAGACAACCTATATATGTATCGTCATTCCAATGTATGGAGGGCAATTTTGGGGGTGGACTATAATTCTTCAGTTTGAATCGACAAGATATACTTCTGAGTTCTCGTATCATTGCAATTTTGATTCTCGTATCATTGCAATTGGTCCTGAGTCTATAGTAAAGGACCAATTTGCACCTTGGGCGTTTGCTGCACCAGCTAGAACCTTGAGGAACTCCGCTCCCCACCTGGCTTTCTATTTGCGTTCCTCCTTGATTTCTCCAACTGCCGCTATCACGAATGGTGCCCATGTCCTGTTATACGGTCGCAAAACCAATGGCCAAGTGCCGATTTCAGTTCAGAACCCTAGTCCTAGAATGGCATTGTCCAGCACACTCTTGAGCCTGCCACGCCAGTGTGGTTTGATTAGCGTCTCCGCCACCGCCCTAAACACATCTTTTTCCTCTCTCAAGTCTAGAAACACTACAACCAGCATGGAGGAAACATTGGTATTTACTCTATATCTGTGAGTTGTGGAGATGGTGTCGCCAAGCACCATCCGAATAGCATGCAGGACGATGATTGATCGCGTCTTGAAAACTTTTTTTGGCTTGAGATCCGTGATGAATCCCATGAAAGCTATCTGTCTCCTCTTTGCAGTTAGGCATACTGTTGAGTCCATGTTTTTCTCGTTGATGCAAGTGGGAGGCTGCAAATTGAATATATTGTTCATTGCAGTACATGGCATGGTTGTCCTCATTAATGCACACAACTCCTTCACACCATTCACCTCTTCCCTTAAGCAAGCCAATCGTCCGAGCACACTAAATCATTATTTCCTCTTAATTATCGAGCGTGTGGGATGTTTGGTCATCTCGTCTCCAAACTATGCCAAATTCCGTCGAGTTGGCACAATAGAATGCATTGTTGGCCAAATTATCGGCCTTAGTGTTGGCCTCACGATAAATATGGCCGATCTTGTATTCTTCCAATTTTTCTAATATCTCCCAACACTTCACTAGAATGTTTTCTATCTTCCAACTTAGGGTAGACCACTTCCTAATTGCATTAATGGTTATTTGCGAATCGCCTTCAATGCGAACCTTAGATAGACCTAATTTCAATCAAATGTGTAATCCAAGTAGCAAGGCTTGTGCCTTTGCTTCATTGTTTGTTCCTTCAGTTTCTTTGCCGCTGAGGCAACCACATCCCCACGGTGATTTCTGATGATATATCCTGACCTTGACACTCTCGGATTTCCTCTGGCTGCATCGTTAAAGTTTAGTTTGTTCCAATCTCCATCTGGAGGGACCCATCGTGCATCCCTCCTAAGATTGTGAAGAGGATGATCCCTAGTCTTCCCAT
This sequence comes from Cunninghamia lanceolata, assembly GCA_027924645.1. Lineage (NCBI taxonomy): Eukaryota > Viridiplantae > Streptophyta > Pinopsida > Cupressales > Cupressaceae > Cunninghamia > Cunninghamia lanceolata. Next base: position 21,455,826 of record BSBN01000090.1, on the reverse strand, counting down.
AAATGGGGGGTATCACCAGCCCCTTCCAGTCTTTTTGGATTTCATTATCCCAACTTGTATACGAACTCCACTTGAGTGATTAGTTTCTTGCTCATTATTTACCACTTCAACGATTGCGTTCTCCATTTTATTGAAAAAAACATCAATTGTCATCTCCTTCTCTTGGAAGAGTCTTTTGTTTCTTTCTTTCCACAACTCCCATATCACTATTGAAGGGCAGATGGTCCAAATACTGGAAAAGACTGCCTTCTTGTGCATAATTGGTCATGTTGCAAAGAGAGAAAGGATGTCATTGGGCAAAGGGCTAGCCCAATTAAGTTTTCCCATAACTTTTCTCCAGCAATCCATCGCAAATTTACAATTTAGGAGTAGGTGGTTCGTAGACTCCTCATCCTCTGCATAAAACACATCTATAGGGGCCACTGAATCCAAGCTTCCGTAGTTTGTCACCAGTAAGGATCCTCTTTTGCAAAGATGCCCATGCAAATGCTCCAGCTTTTGGGAGGCATTGTTTGTTCCAGCAGAGGTGAATGGGTCAGTCCTCTTTCTCTAACGCTACCTCCTCTACTTTGTATCCAATCTTGACATTATATCTGCCTGTCATGGCTGCACACCACCTTATAGAATCCTCCCCATCGGAGATGAAGACCTTATGTCTGTTGAGTTCTTTTAACAGCGTTATAAGATCATAAGCTAAATCAACGTCCACTAATGACTTCCACTGCCATATTGTCCCTTCATCAGTCTCAACCAATGAAACATAGTCTTTGACATGTGAACCCCACTTCTCAATCAGAACTGTTCTAGCCTCAACCAGGTGAGGAAGATCCTTCATTGCTGGATGGCCATTCCACGAATCATCCCAAAACAAAGCTTATCAACCACTTTTAACCTCCCAAGTGATATGGTTCTTTATCAAATCTCTGCATGATAGCATGAAGTTCCAGATTGCTGACCCTTGTGGGGGGCTTGTCGTTGTAAGGATCCTCTTGGGCTCTGGGGAGTCCAAGTATTTGTTTTGCAAAATTTTAGCCCACTTAAGCTGAGGATTTGAGAAGAGGGTCTAGATTAGTTTTGCACCCAAGGCTGTGTTCATAGTCGACCATTTCCTAAGACCCATGCTCCCGTCTATCTTTGGACTGCAAATCTTATTCCAAGCAATGAGTGGAAACTTCTTACTCTCTGAGTTTCCCTTCCAAAAAAAAGTCTCGCATTTTGTGATTTATAATGTCAGGTTTTCTTGGGCATTCTGAGACAGGACAATGTATAAATTGGAATTGCTGATATCACAGCTTTGAGCATTAGTATTCTTCCAACAGTTGACAACCATTTGCCTTTCTAGGAAGACATCTTAAGGGCACAATTTGAAATGAGGGGATCCCAAAGTTAAGATTTGCATACTCCTAAAAAGAGAGGGATACCGAGATACTTACTTGGTCGAGGGCTAATCTTGTATCCTAGTATGTGTGCTATTTTCTTTTGCTTCCTCAGATCTGTGTTGAAGATGAAGATCTCTGACTTATTCGTATTGACTTGTTGCTCCAAAGTAGAATAGTAGCACTCCAAACCCTGTTTTATCACCTTTGCCTCACGACATCTAGACACCCCAAAAAGGAACGTATCATCCACAAATTGCAAATGAGTAATAGGATCAGTGTTAGGCGCCACCTTCACTCCCTTCCAACTACGCAATCTTCCTTTTGCTTGAATGTGTCTTCCAAGGGCCTCGATCGTGATTATAATAGAAAGGGGGAGAGGGTATCTCCTTGTCTAATGCCTTGTGAGGATGAAAAGAAACCATGGGGGCCGCCATTAATGATCACTGAAAAGCTAGGAGAGGAGATGCAACTTTGAATCCACTTGACCCATTCTTGGCAAAACCCAAAGTTCTCAAAGACATCTAACATAATTTTCTATCCACTTGATCATATGCTTTCTTGATGTCCAACTTTATTATCATTCTCTCAGCTTTACTCTTTTTGATGGAATGGATGGCTTCATGAGCAATGATGATACCATCTGTGATTGATCGCCTAGGGGTGAAATTGCTATGCTCATCGTAGATAATGCTCAGTAGGATTTCCTTTATTCTGTTTGCCATTGCCTTGGAGATGATCTTGTAAGTTGTATTACAAAGAGAGATCAGTCTGAAATCATCCATTGACTCCATGGTGTTGTTTTTTGGAATCATGACTTGAAAGGTGTTGTTCATATCCTTCAACATTGTGCCCTTTCTTCTGGCTTCCTTAGCTGCTGCCACCAAATCTTTGGTAATTATCTTCCAAAATTTTTGATAGTACCTGATAGGGAAGCCATTTGGCCCTGGTGCCTTATTAGGACTCAACTGAAAGGCAACCGATTTGATTTCTTCCTTAGTGAAAGGTCAATTAAGGATTGCATTCTGTTTAGGACTTACCAACCATGGTATCTAGCTTAGAACCAATTGTTTGGTCTGATCATTCTTGGGTCCAGGGTCATTCAGTAGGTCTTTGAAGAAATCAACTGCTACCTGTCCGATATCCTCTGGTTTCTCCATGACCACTCTAATTCTGGTTATTTTGTTGAGATTCCTCCTAGCCTTGGTTGAGTTGTGGAAGAATTTTGAGTTTTTACCTCCCTCTTTGAGCCTTCATTCTTGGGACTTCTGCCTCCAGAAGATCTCTTTCCTGGCCAAGATCTCAGAATAATGCCCCATAATTTCCTTCTCCTTGAGGAAGGTTTCCTATATTATCCCATCTCTAAAGATCCTCTCAATTAGCGTGGCTAATTCTGCTTCGATTCTTTCCTTCTCCTCAAAGATGTTTTTGAAGTGCGACTTATTCCAACTTTTCAATTGTTCTTTTATGTGCTGAATTCCACCATTCTGATATCTTGTCTTCAATTTTTGAGTCTCGAAGCTACATGTTTTCAAATTTGAAAGGGCATCTCTTGGGGGAAGAGTCTAGCAAAAATTTCAGCATCAACGGGAAATGGTCATAGCCTGATATTGGGAGGATTGAACATTCCTGTAATTGAGGAATGGAAAACTAGTCTCCATGTAGGAGAAATCGGTCCAGTCTTTATGCAATGCTTGTAAAACCTTGTCTTCGGTTTGTCCAGGTGAAGCGACCATTTATTGGGATAATGTTTCGGAGTTGGTTTCTCCGAATAAAATTTTGGAAATCCAATTGAGATTGAATGAGCTTGGAGATACCCCCAATTTTCTCCGAGGTATTAAAGTGGCATTAAAGTCACTCCCCACAATGATGAGAGTTTTCCATCATTTGAATTGTAGTTAAAATCTGTTGCCAAACCTCTAGTTTTTGAGTGCTTCCCATAGGGCCATACACATTGATCATTATGAAGTTCAAATTCATGGGAATGTATCTTATTTTGCACACCTTCCAAGATGGGTGACTGTGAATGTGGTTAACAATCACTATGTTTGAATTCCAAATTTGCCCCAGGCCGCCTGAGGCTCCTCTAGCATCAACAAAGTGCCCACTTTTTTGTCTCCATTTAGCAACAACCCCTCATATATCTTTTGCCTTCATCTTAGTTTCTTGGATAAGAACAATGTTAGGATTTGACATGTCCATGCGGTGCTTGACCCAACATCTCTTGTTAGGGGCATTAATGCCCCAAACATTCCATGTTATGAACTTCATGGCTCCACGGTAAGGGTGCTCCCCTTCCCTGATCTCGGTTCATCTGTCCTCTAGCCTTCCCTGCCATCTCCAATTTAACCTTGTTTGATTTCCTTCCTCGCTGGCTTTTTTCTCCGCTTCTGGGTTTGTTTATCTTGGATTTTGACTAGCTTATCATTCTTTCCTCCAAAATATCAGCTTCATCCTTAGAAAAATCTCTCATCAAGATTTCTTCCACAATCTACTCCATGGTCTCTGAAACCCCTATTTGTTGATTGTGAATACTGTTGATGATGTTTTCTTGACAACAACAACATTAGAATAAAACACCAAGTGCTCTATCCTCTCTTGAACAAAGTGTCTCGAATGCTAAACTACGTGATCAAACAAGAACGCTCCAAGGTTCCTTGTACGTCCTTGTACGTGATTTGCAACGGATAGCCTCGGTGGTATGATGTGATAATGCTGTTTACACAAAGGGACTTACGTAGAATTTATTCATCACTCCATTCAAACATGTACTCTTTCTTTGTGAAATGGAACTTCTAATCAACTACAAAAAGAAGAGGCAAAAGATAAGGGTTTAGAGAAACTAATCTAGGGTCAATGAGGCAATGATGCTGCATGAATAGACAAACTCGTCAATAAACCTAACTCCACTTCGCCAAGAATGCCTACAACTACATGGAGTAGGTGCAATCTCCTAAGGTTAGCGAATGGTTTTCAAATCATGAAAGCTCATATAAGCACCCATTGGACGGCGCAGCTCAAACAAGCATCCACAACTTAACTTAGGCAAATTATGATGAAGCTCAGACTAGCTTTACACAACACTCCACCAGCGATGGATGTCAAAAGCATGAGCTAGGAGTTGATCAAATATTCAACACATACATGCATTACATCAATGAACTTCTAATCTATCAACTAAGCTACTTTGGAAACAATTCTTAACCATCTTGGAGACAATGAAGACCATGCTAACATTCCAAAATCACAAGATCACCATGAAACATTCAACAATGAGCTTGCATTAATCTTGAAGTGTATCTTTACAACAATCTCAATATCTCTTCAATGACTTCGAAGAGTCTCCTCTACTCTACTCCTTTCTAATCTAATGTATATTGTCTAATGTCTCCCCCTTTTACAAATGAGAGAAGTGAGCTTTATATAGAGCTCAAGAATTACATGAAGGGCCAAGATTGATTTAGCAATCAACGACCGAGATTGAGACAACAAGGCAGTTTGTTACAAAATTTGTTATTTTTAGAATATGAAAGAGGCAATGAAGGCACGTTTCCCAATGTTATAAGCATCTTTGGAGCATCTTTATGGTGTGCCCTCTTTATCCACTTGTTTGTTATAGACAACCTAGACTTGAATTAATGACATGGCAGAATGTGATTGGCCTGATGATGTGTATGTGCCACCTCAGCATCTTTAAACGAACTAGTCTGGTTCACCTCATGTTCACTTTACTTAGAATATCTTCTTCTTGTTGTCTTGATGTAACTCATGGATCGCTTTGATGATCATGCTCATCTCTCATCTCATGTGATGTTGTTCCTGCAGGACTCTGGACTCTTGGAGTGTTGAGGTGGAAGCTGTCTTGTGCACGAGTCCTTGGAGTAGATTACATGATAATTGTCATTTTAGCACGTGGAATGAATCACTAGAAGATGACTCCCTCTCATGCATGGCGTTGATGTATTCCTCATCCAGACATACGAAGTCTTCGAAGTAAGATAAATTTGATGTAAGAGCTCCTCCGTGTGGTGATGATGACAAACTTGAGCAAATTTCCTCCACCTTCCAAACTTCTCATGTATGAGCTCTCGCCATTCACCTCCTTGGACCCTCCATGACCTAGAAAATGAAACACATCAAATTAAGACTTGATATAAAGGATTTTCAATAACAAATTACATTCATCTTATGCATGTGGAATAAAAAATGGCATTTCAAAACATACCCTTTCGCATGAAATCCATGCCTAAGTGTCTAGGCGGGTTTAGAAGGGTAGTGAGGAATGTGTGATGTGAATTCCAAGGGTCATGGTCTAGGCCGCCCAGGCTGGGCGGGATTCAAGGGTAGGCTTGGTTTTTTCATGACTTAGGCATTTTTTGCTTTGTTTTGATAATCTAAAACCATCTACACTTGTTTCATTGATAACTTGACCTCTTTGAATGGAATGGAAAGCCATGAGAGGATGGGCGAATTTCAAGGGGGCGTATGGATTGTTTAGTGTGAAAGTCCATACTCCATGCTCTAGGCCGCCCAAGCTGGGCGGCTTTGGAAGGGGTGTTTGGATTGTTCTTCATTACATAATCACTTGACCCTCGCTAGCATGCCTTAGACCTTTCTCTTCAAAGTTTTGTTGATCACCTTCATTTGAGTAATGTCTTGGAGTGATTTGCATAGCTTTTGAGAACTTCTCCATGTGTAGAGGTGAAGGCCGCTCATGTTGGGCGGGATTGTAGATGATGTGTGGAATTTTGCTTTCAAAACTTGTAATTTTCAATGATCTTCACCTTTGTTTGAACTTAGAGGTATGTTAAAGCAATGGGCGAAGTTTAGAAGGCTTTTGTTGAGTGACATAAGTGCTTGAACCAGTGATTCCATAACGACCTCTCTAGACCTTCCATTAAACATGCCCACCATGAAGTCTTACATGTGGAATTCTTCAAATTCACTTGAAAGTTGTCTTAATCATCTTTACCTCATCTTCTAGTGGCTAACTTTCTTCAATCTTTCCTTGAGCGGGTTAGAAGGTTGAGTGTGGAGAGAGTGTATGTGAGATGTCAGAGACTCCAAGACTACCCCTAGAGGCCGCTCAGGTAAGGCGGTTTGGAGGATGCCATGTGGATTTTACTCAAAAATGCTCTTGCTTTGCCTCAACTTGCAATTCAACCTTGAAAATTTTCATTGCGATCACCTCTCTTGACATTTACTTGCAAGTTTTCATAACACTCATCTCCTTGGGCGGGTTTGAATGCTTTGTGTGGAGAGTGTGATGTGAAGGACATGAAGTCCATGCAAGGTGGTCAAGGCCACCTAGGAAGGGCGGGCTGGGAGGTGATGAGTGGAGTTTGCAACTTGAACTTCATTTGAGATTCTTTCCTTCCCTTTGATGACTCTTTATTCAAGACTTAGCAATTTTTGAGGTGTTAATGTGAAGTCAGAAGGCAAACTTGAGATGTTTGATGACCTTGTCCCGATGCCTTGGTGAAATCCGCCTAGGAAGGGCGGCTTTGGAATGCTAGTATGGACTTTGCAATGTGAACATTCTCCAACTTGACCTTGATGTTCTTTTCTCCCTTGTTTTACATGACTTAGTGATTTCTCTATGTTTTCAAGTTGATTCATCATTGTTAGGAGGAGTTAAAGGAGTGATCTTAAAGAATACAACACACTCCATGCCAAGGTGTCTAGGGTGCCTAGGAAGGGCGGCCTTGGTGATAGTGTTTGGATTGTGCCTTATGACTTGTAATTTTCACCAACTTCCCTTGTCTTGAATGAACCTGCATGAGGCAAGATGGCGGACTTGGAAGCTTTGAATGGAGTGACTTGATTGCTTAAACACTGGATTCCAGACTCACCTCTCTAGGCCGCCCAGGTAGGGCGGGGTTGAGAGTGACCCTTCGACTTTTGTACTTAGAAACTTTTCACTCTTTTCAACTTGATTATCTCATCCTCATGGTGTCATCTTCATCAAGTATACTTGCAAATTACGTTGTTCTTCACCGTGGGCGGTTCTGGAAGCGGTATGTGGAGAGTATGTTGTGGGACAAGACAAAGTCCATGAGCACCTCTTGAGTGTTGAGTTGTTTGTAGCTTCGATCAGATAACATAAACATAATATAGCATGATCGAATGAATTACTAAAGTATAAACACCGACTACATTCTAACGGTGATTAGTAATTGTTAAAGCCGATGAAACCGACTACATTCTAATGGTGGTTAGTAATTGTTAAAGCCGATGAAAAGGTGACGAAGTCACACCTGTGATAGGCGTGACTCCTTGAGGAGTCACGTCTATCACAGATGTGACTCCTAACCGTCACTCAGATATATATATCAATGTCTTTGCCCTGCAATACTACAGACAAGACACAGAAATCGGAAGTGTATGAGAAGTGGAAATTGCATTCTGCAAAAACAAAAGAAAGTAATAAATTAAATCTGCAATACAAATATCCAATATACAGAAGTTATACAAGTTAGAGATCATAAGTTCGATTTGAATTTACATGGTATTAGAGCCAAGTTAAGCAGAATCCGGGCAGAAAATCGAACTTGAGAAATTCAGATTTAATACATCTCATTTCTCAAATGGCAGCAACAATCCGATTTGAAGACAGATTGGAAGGGGGAAATAACTTCTCATCATGAAAATTCAGAATTATGATGATACTAAAAGAAAATAAAGTTGATTCATTTGTGAGAGAAAACAAAACGCAACTAGAGAATGATCTTGATAAAACGACATAGATTGAAGGAAATGACAAAGCCATGAAAATCATAGTTGATGGAGTTAGAGATCATATCGTGCCGATTTTGACAAAACATGAGACTGCATATCATATGTTTAAGTCACTTGAAAGCAATTATGAAATTAATAACTCCAGCAGAACCTTAGCCCTAAAGAGAGAAATAAATCATATAAGTATGAACAAAGGAGAATCTATCAATGCATACTTTATGAGAATATAGACACTTCACTTTGGGCAGAAGCATCTAGTACTGTTGTCTATAGACAGAACAAATGTCCTCACTCTCATATTGATGACAAAACTCCTGAAGAAGCCTTCACTGGCACAAAACCAGACATTAGTCATTTAAGGATATTTGGTTGTCCTGTTTACATTCATGTGCCCAAAGAGAAAAGAACTAAGCTAGAACCTTCTGGGAAAAAAGGCATCTTTGTAGGCTATAGTGAAACATCAAAAGCTTATAGAATATATATACCTGGTCAAAGACAAATTGAACTAAGCAGAGATGTGATTTTTGAGGAAGACATAGCTTTCAAAAGAGCCAGAAATTATATTGAGTCAGAAATCCAAACTTCCAACTCAGGCATAGAAGAGGATCCTACACCTGAGTTTCAGAGGGAGTATCCTGAGGAAGATGTAAACCATGAACAAATCACATCACTAGAAAATCCCAAGAAAAGACCACTCTGGGCCACCAAAACAATGGAAGAAGCTAAAAATTATGTCGCTCCATCAGGGACTTTTAGGGAAAGCACAAGACCTAAGAGATTCTCTAGTTATGTAGCTTTAATGAGTGTATTCATTAAATCAGAACCTTCTAGTGCTATAGAAGCTCTTAAGCACTAAGTATGGAAGGATGCCATGACAGAGGAGTATCAATCCATCCTGAAGAGTGATGTGTGGGATATAGTACCTAGACCAAAAGGGAAATTTGTTGTTTCTTCAAAATGGCTATTTAAAATCAAACATGCTGCAGATGGCAGTATATGGAAATACAAAGCAAGATTTGTAGCCAGAGGATTTTCACAAAAGGAAGGAATTGATTACGATGAAACCTTCGCTCCAGTTGCTCGATATACATCAGTCAGGGCAGTTCTAGCTATTGCAGTAGCCAAAGGGTGGAAAGTCCAAATGGACGTAAAAACTGCTTTCTTAAATGGAACCATTGAAGAAGAAGTTTACTTAGAGCAACCCGAAGGATTTGAGATTCACAATGCAGGATCCCATGTATGTAAATTAAAGAAAGCTCTATATGGACTTAAACAGGCCCCCAGAGCCTGGTATGAAAGAATTGACAATTACCTTTTGAGATTAGGCTTCTCAAAGAATGATGCAGATCCAAATCTCTACTTCAAACAAAGCAAAGGTGATATGTTAATATTGATATTATATGTTGATGATCAATTGATTACAGGAGAAGATCACCTTATTGATTAGTGTAAGAAAGATCTAGCTTCAGAATTTGACATGAAGGACTTAGGTCTATTACACTACTTCCTTGGACTGGAAGTATGGCAGAAATCAGATTGTATTATTCTAAACCAAGGGAAGTACACAATTGATAGATTAAAAAGGTTTGGTATGATGGAATGTAGACCTATGTCTTCCCCCATGGAAACAAATCTTCATAAATTGAAGGAAGCCGCAGCAGATTCTCCGTTGGCAGATCCCACTCTTTACAGACAGATAATTGGATCCTTGATGTATTTGGTCAATACCAGACCTGATATCTGCTATGCTGTAAATGCCTTAAGTCAGTTTATGTGTGAGCCCAAGGAGATACATCTTGTGGCTGTGAAGCATATAATGAGATACCTTAAAGGTACTGTGAATTATAGCTTAAAATATGAAAAGGTTGACTTAGATCTACATGGATTCACAGATTCAGATTGGGCTGGAAGTGTAACTGACCGGAAGAGCACCTCTGGATGTTGTTTCAGTTTAGGGTCAGCAATGATATCGTGGATTAGTAGAAAACAGTCTTCAGTTGCTCAGAGTTCTACAGAAGCCGAATATATTGCAGCTTCTATGGCTGCTAGAGAGGCAGTATGGCTTAGAAAACTGCTTGTAGGATTATTTGGCAAACCTCTGAAACCAACTATCATCCACTGCGACAATCAAAGCTGTATTAAGCTATCCATGAATCCAGTATTCCATGATAGATCTAAACATATTGAGATTCCTCATCACTATGTGCGTGATATGGTGGAAAGGAATGTGATTCAGTTGGAGTATATCAGTACAGGAGATCAAACTGCAGATATTCTTACTAAACCACTCCTCAAGGTGAAAGTTGAATACTTCAAAAACAAATCTTGGTATGATTGAAATGTAAAATTCTAATTGATTTGTACTAATATATTAAAGATGTTTAATGTGTAAACATCGTGTCATATGTGTGACTCTATGACATTATGGGCCTACCCATTCTGTGTTTATTTCCAAAAGGTGACGATCTTTTGGATAATCTACACTTGTACCTAACATTATAAGGTGACGATCTTATAATGTTCATTAGACTGATATCATGTGACTTGATATTTGTATGAATCATGGAGTTATCATGATTAAGTTATGGTAGACATTATGCGACTTAATGTCAGTGCACATACCATAACTAGAATATATAAGTAGAATGTAATGTTCTCGAGTATAGTATATCCTTTAGTATCACGAGGTAGGTGATGCTATGTATCACGAGATAGGTGATACTATATATCATGAGTTATGTGATATTAAATTACTTTGAGTAATTCATTACAGATCAGATAATTGATATTCACAGAGATTATTGTGATATTGTTATCTTCCCGAGCTAAGAGGGAGTGTTGAGTTGTTTGTAGTTGAGTTGTTTGTAGCTTCAATCAGATAACATAAACATAATATAGCATGATCGAATGAATTACTAAAGTATAAACACCGACTACATTCTAACGGTGATTAGTAATTGTTAAAGCCGATGAAACCGACTACATTCTAACGGTGGTTAGTAATTGTTAAAGCCAATGAAAAGGTGACAAAGTCACACCTGTGATAGGCGTGACTCCTTGAGGAGTCATGTCTATCACAGATGTGACTCCTAACCGTCACTCAGATATATATATCAACGTCTTTGCCCTGCAATACCACAGACAAGACACAGAAATCAGAAGTGTATGAGAAGTGGAAATTGCATTCTGCAAAAACAAAAGAAAGTAATAAATTAAATCTGCAATACAAATATCCAATATATAGAAGTTATACAAGTTAGAGATCATAAGTTCGATTTGAATTTACATTGAGGCCGTCCAGGTAGGGCGGGTTTGGAAGCAACCCTTGGATTCTTCCTTCAATCTTATAACTTTGCTTGATATTTCATCATCTCACTGTGCTATGTGCCTAAAACCTTGCAAACTTAACAACTTTCCTCCTTGGGCGGGTTTGAAGGGAGTGTCTGGATAAACTCTCCTGGTGATGACATTGTCCATGAGCACCTTGTGAGGCCGCCCAAGTAGGGCGGGTTTAGACATAGAGTGAGGAATTTCTTGCCTTAGTCAAATTTTGGATTTACCTGAATGGAAGTATATTGAAAAATATATTAAGTATAGACTTATACTTTAAATATTTTTCAATATAGTTCCAGGATGTTTGAGATAGGTTTTGGATCAATAGGATTTAACGTGCAGATTCTAGATTTTTGAGGATCCACCAGATTTCAGACTTAGTCATTTTTTCAGGATTTTTAGGATATCAGACTTAGTCATTTTCAGGGTCTCAAGGACATGCATCAGGATGAAGGCATATAGACCTTTAGCAAGAAACTGTTGAGACCTGGGCAAAACAACACTACCAAAACCCTACAAGCTCAGAGGAAAACTAAACCTAAAGTAAAACAAAGATAGAAAGCAAGAAAAAAGAGGGGGTCCCCATTTGCAATGGGGCGATCTGTGATTACATCACAACATCTAGTGCCAATCTGAATAAATGTTCTGGAACATTTCAAAGAAAAAGACTCAATCCAGACCTAGAAACTTCGGATAATTAGCCCTAATTCCATCACTTAGGCGGGACATATACTCGAAAGGGGAAAGAACGATGAATTGGATCAAGACACTTCGTCCTTTGATTACCATTGTGTGTGCAGTGTTCAACAAACATTGATTCTCCCAAGTATTCCAATGATAAACATGAATCAACAAATTGAAACCCTCTGTGTACACCCACATGTTAGGTTGAACAAACATGAATACTTGGCCAAGAAATCAGAATCAAAAGCTTAATACAACTATTCATAATTCAAAGACCCAAGTGTGTGCTTCTGCGTTCATTTCCGTCCCTTAGAAACTAAGATCATTTGAGCTCACTTGTCTTAAGCTAGACAAGTTCATGGAGGGCGGATGAATGGATTCAACAGTGTAAGTATGCATATACGGGCGAAATGGATAATGATGGTATGAAATGGAATGGAAATGATAATGGAAATGACAGGATGGATAGGTGGGATGAGACAATGTGTCTCTATGCATGACGCTTGTTTGCCAGGTTTTCATCATGGTACTTATCCAAGGTGCCACCAGAGGTGGTTTTCACCTGTGGACGAAAGGATTTCTCTTTACTATTCTCTCTCTCTCTCTCTCTCTCTCTCTCTCTCTTTTAATGGGGTGAAGGATATGAACGGAAAGAACTCAAGGGTCTGATTTCATGAAGTGCGATAGTCCATGCATAAACCATGTCAAGTCAGAATGTTTACTGATGTTGGAAAGGAACGACAAATATGATACAAATGGACGAAAAGTGGACAGGAATGGTGGACTATGATGTGGATTATGCAAAACCAGGTGGATGGAAAGTGCATCCAAAACATAGACCGGGTGAGTGTTGGGATATGTAGGCTAGCGGGAGATGGCATGGAATGGATGTTATGTAGTGGAATGAATAAAACGGGAGGGAATCACAATCAACGTTTGCACGTACCAAACTAAACTTTGAATCTTGCAAGGGGAAGGGAGGTGTATTTAGGAATGAGAGTGATGGTTAGTGAATATATGAAGCGATAACTTCATGACCTTACGAACTTAGAATTTTCCTTTTGATTTTATTTTGTGGGATTAAGTAACTTGGAACGTTGGATTGAATGGAAATGGAATGGGATGAGGTGAATGTGGATTTGTTTGGATGCAGAAGCCTCTTTGGACTCGGCTTCTTAGACTTAAATACCCAGGCTTTTGGCTTTTTCGTTTGGAGATATGGAATGGCATAGCCTTTCATATGCTTTGCTTGGATTTCTAGCATTTGTGCTAAGGCATAAAGATCTTAAGATTTTTAGGAATTTCTTTATTTCATGGGTAAAGGCATCCAAATTATTATTTTGTGAAAATATGGAATGGGTGGATGGATTGCAAGCTTCTCGCTTAGACGACACTTACATTCATTGATCATGATTAAGGGATGGATAAATGGATAAGGGAACATGGGTATATGAGTTAGGGAAATGGAACTAAGATGGATGGCAGAAGGTGTGTGTGGCCAAATGCTTTTGGAATTTGCATAGTAATGAAGGTGAAATGGATACACATGTAATGGGTGAATAATGGAAAACAATGTATTTAGGCAGAACGGATGGGAATACCAACATCTTGACCTTGCTTTCTGTGCAGTGGTGAAGGTCATATGAATGGATATTGACATGGATAGACTCCAAATGCATCGTTCATAAAGGACTTCAACCTTTTACCTTGACAATTTATCCTTTTGGAGTATGCAACAAACAACGGGACTATATGGATGATTCGGACATTAGACTCGAGATCATTATTCAATGGGGAAGATAATGTGGATGGAGACCTTTATTATGTATAGGAGGTGATGAATGGAAAGATGGAGATATGCATAAATGCTATATAATGGATTGGAGTGAAACCATGAACTACCTTAACATTTTACTTAATTCAAGCTCACCAAGACTTGCTTAGAAACCTCGGGACCATTAAGGTATGTAAAATTATGAGGCCTTTAAATACTTCAAGTCATGCTAAACAATGGATTCTTCTTCCAGTGAACAAGCAGTCACACTGTTCAATTCTAACCATGGAGTCCACAATAAACTTCCAATTCATGACTCAAGTTTCTCAAAAGAAAATTGAAAGATATCAATAATTCAACAGAAAAATATGTGTAATCGCAAGGTATCAGTGTCAAGACACAATTCATAATTCCTTTTCGAGTCAAGTACAGATCCTAACCTCATGAAAAAGTTAGAGAAAATCATCATTAGATTCAAAAGACTTTCATGAATATTTATCAAAGAAATGAACTTAAACATCTACCAGATTATGTTTCTTGAAACTTTGCCTTTCACAATGTAGGAACACCAGAAAGCAAACCTAAACTAAAGCAACAACCTAAACTACGGAAAGCAAACAAAACCAAAGATCAACTGAACACAGCAAAATTACTCTAAAACAACATAAAGGAAAACCTACTCTAAGCAAAGCTATGTACAAAGAGCAGACACGACTCAAAACACCTAAGTATATACACGACCTGGCATGATTTCTTAGAATGAAAAGCAGCAATAAGGCCCGTGTGATAGTTCGTATTTTGGCAAACTTATCCTTAAACTCGAAAATATATTCTCTCACAATACAATCCTCGAACTCAGAATTTTTTTTGCACAAAATCAATAGCTGAGGCAACTCATTGGGACCATGATTAATCCAAATATTAGTTGTCATTCCAAAATCATCAAATTCATATTCGTCAAATTCATCACTTGGAAATTCATAATCATCAAATTCAAAATCTTTCCAATTAATAGCAAGGAAAGATACAACCTGGTGTTGAGTGCCCAAGTAAGTGACAAGTTTTGCATTTGCCTCGGGGATCTTTCCACCTTGACCTTTTGTCTCCACTGCAATTGATCTAATTTCAATCTCATCTGGAGGAGGTTAGTCGAGATCAATAGTAACACAAATTCTTGCATACATCCCGAAATTGCCTTCCTCAATTTGATCATCCACCTTGATAAAAGTTCCAATTTCATTACTTATCAGTTTTAGTATTTTTGGATCCCAGTATTCTATCGAAAGATTGTAAAGTCTGATCCACATTGGGGTTTTGGAAATATTGTGGGCTATAGGATTGAAATTCGGGATGAAATTCAGGATCCAATCCTTGATAACCCTGCTCCGTCCATCATCAAGGGACCCTAGCTCAAGATCTCCTGTTTTCTCTCCCCCATGGGACATTCGACCATGAAGAAGCCTCTAGGTTGAGATTGGACCTTTACTTCATTTCCCCAATTATAGGGACACCAATTTTGGACCTTTGCCCTAGAGGGCCAATTCGCTGCCCACTTCATGAAGAAAGCACTGTTGCGTAGACTGTTCACTGAATTATCTAGATCTACTGAATTCAAAGCAAAGGAGATACAACTCACAAGGTTTCTTGGTTTTACTGGTATCCTCTTTGCTCCGGTAGCCAGATTAGAGCCCTTTGGAATCCATATCTTCTTGTTGATCCCTTCCCCTGATGACCTCTTATTCGAGGCGAAGTATTGGAAGCCTCTATGTGCTTGCTTTCCCTTCCAATGTTCCTAAAAACGTTGTGCGCCAATCCACTGCGTATCCCATTCCATCTTGTGTTTTGCGCCCCTATTTGGGATGCCATCTTTCTCAAAAAAAACATTCTCTATTTGTGGCCACCGTTTACCCCTTATGTCTTCGCGAAAATTATTCTACCAATCAACTGCTCGATTTTGGTAGCGAGCCATCATGGATTAATTTGATAATATTATTATTAATTAAAATAAAAGGTGTTTTTCTTAAACACTAGTACTAAAATATAAGCATATTTAAATACTTAAAATAAAATAAAATAAAAATTATTTTTAAATACTTGGAGGGAATTTTAGGACCTAAGGGCCCAATTCAAAAAGGGTATATCAACGAGGCGCCTATCTTCATTTGATCATCATTCAAGTCATACTCACATCCAATTTCTAGATTTGAGTAGTTCCCCTCCAAATCTTGGGCGACATAACCGACCCCCCATTTCATCCATTTGCCGGCTTTACCCCCCTGTGCAATTAAAGTCTATTTCTTCATTTTGTTGCAGTCTCAACAAAATGCAATTAGTGAGCTCGCAGTGGTGGCGGTTCTTTAATGCCCACTACTTCCAACTAATAAACTTTCATTAATTTCCATGCTCCATTATGTGAAGACTAAATCAAACAAATTTAAATCTCAAAACAAACTCAAGAATAAGCAAAATTGAGACTTCTCACACTTTTATCTAGATTGGAAAAGCTAACCTCTTATTTCTAAGATAACAACTACAAGGTTGACGTTCTCGACGTCGGGCGTCGTTATTAAAACGATAGTATATCAACTTGCTATTCATATGACAACTAAAACGACCAAGACGACCACATTACCCTATGAATAGCGAAAATGTAGACCTATACAATAAAGATGCCGACGATAATGCAGATAACAAATGCATGTCTAAAACATGTAATGCCAAGCAATGGCTTATGATTGGATTAACATTTCCAAAAGCACAACTAATCCTAGTGACGTGTGTGAAAAGTAAAACTTTCGGGTACATGGTATGAGTTGTCGATTCAATCCAATCTGCAGTCTCTCCTTGATGATGCTCTCCCTCCTCGTCTGGGAGGGTAAACTAACCTTTCCTGCATCCACCTCATTCACCAACAAGGTAGTTAGCTCATCCACATATAAACACGTAAATATATATATATATATATATATATATATATTGATAATCAATTCATAAAAAATAATGACATGAAAGATCATATTCATTTCATTCATCATTCAAAAAATTGATATTTAAATTCCACATTCACATGGATGCATACAAAATAAACATTTCACAAAAATCATATCTATTCCAAATTCATAAGAAAATCATGTCTTTTTATGCATCATCCAATGTCAAAAATTTACTAATTAAAATATGACATAATTAATTGTTCCAAAAACAGGGTGTAACATCAATTCAGCTCTAATGTTTCATAATATGGTTTTATAATGTATGTGGTGAATGCCTTATATATGAATAATTGGAATTTGTTATATTTTTAAAATTTCCTAATTTTTTTTAATTGCCTTCCCCTAAAAAAGGCCTTTCATCCCCTAACATCCCGGAAACGTGTTGTAATGAAACAACTTGCACAATATCTGAATATAATAGTAAATATGCTGAAAATACTTTATAATAATATGCCACTTCGAGGGGGCAACCTCCTAATCCACTTCGAGGGGGATACCTCCAACAGTCTTCACTGAGAACACAATACTAAAATATGATGATCTAATAAGACTCACTACCCCTATATATACCTATTTATGCCTAGGATATCACCCAGGCCGACTTAGATAGCCCTATAGAAGCCTTAGGCCGACCTAAACAACTAAATAACAATATAATAATGATAATATGACTTAATTAAGGGTTAAGATAGCTACAAGCCGACTATTCATAACCATATACACTATAGAAGTAAGGGCATAACATGCCCCCCACCTTTACAAAAGCGTTGTCCTCAACGCTGATCAATTCTGGTAGTTTCTTCATATAATCTTCATCATCCCATGTGGCAACTTCAACTAGAAGATATGTCCTTGATGTCCTCAACTTGTTCATGTGTGTCTGGAAAATTAACTTCAGCTCCAAGATGTGTCTTCCCTTTGCATCTAGCTCTTGATGGTGATGAATGTGTTCTTCCTTTACTTGAACCTTTTGATGTGCCATAGAGGAAGAGGTGAGGAATAGTACATGGTACCCTTGCATTGGTTGAATAGCTTGATCAGGAACTTCTTCTTTCACTTCTTCTTCATCATCTTTTTCTTTTTCTTTTGTTTCTTCTTCTTCTTCTTCCTCTTCTTCTTCTTCTTCTTCTGTCTCTTCTTCTGCTTCATCATCATCATCATCATCATCATCATCATCATCATCATCTTCTTCTTCTTCTTCTTCTTCCGCTTCTTCTGTTTCTTCTTCCACTGCTTCCGCCGCTTCTTTCGCTTCTTCTGCTTCTTCTTTCGCTTCTTCCGCTGCGTCTTCCGCTTCTTCTTCTGCTTCTTCTGCTTCTTTTGCTTCTTCCACTTCTTCTTTTTCTTCCACTTCTTCTTCCACTTCTTCTTCCACTTCTTCCTCTTCTTTTGCTTCTTCCTCTTCTTCCGCTTCTTCTTCCGCTTCTTCCGCTGCTTCTTCCGCTTCTTCTTCCACTTCTTCTACTTCTTCTGCTTCTTCTTCTGCTTCTTCCTCTTCTTTCGCTTCTTCTTCCACTTCTTCTTCTTCTTCTTCTTCTTCTGGTTCTTCTTCTTCTTCTTCTTCTTCTTCTTCTTCGGGTTCTTCTTTTTCTTCTTCTTCTGGTTCTTCTTCTTTTTCTTCTTCTTTTGGTTCTTCTTCTTCTTTGTCTACTGCTACTGCTTCTTCTTCTTCTTCTTTGTTGCTTGAGACCTCCTTTCTTGGTTCCTTCATTAAGGCACTTAACATGCTTCGTATATATGATATATCTTCTCTTATGTCACACATATCCCTCTTGTACTTACTTATTTCCTCATCCTTATCAGAGGATTTCCCCAGTGTGACAACATTCTTTTTGCCTCTTGTCGCAAGGCTCGTCATGATGGAAACCAATATTTTTGAAATAAATCACACAAATGAAATGAAAATTCTTTGAAATTTTTACTGTAACTTACTAAGGCCAAGATACCACTTACCCAGAAAAAAATCCAAAAACTTAGCAAATTTGCTGCCTTGAGAGCGAATTTGTTGGAAACCCTAATTTTGCAATAACTCGCTTATTTTTGCTTCAATTCCTCTGAAATCTGGACTGTATCTTCTTTAATATGGTCTTCAAAAACCCTTTAAAAATCTTTAAAAAATTTGCTAAAATATGAAAGTTATGCTCTTCCCAAAATCGCCTCCAATGTTGAGAAAAAATCTTGCCTCTACGGTGCCAAGATCATGCTCTGATACCACTTGTAATGAAACAACTTGCACAATATCTGAATATAATAGTAAATATGCTGCAAATACTTGATAATAATATGCCACTTCGAGGGGGCAACCTCCTAATCCACTTCGAGGGGGATACCTCCAATAGTCTTTAATGAGAACACAATACACAATATGATGATCTAATAAGACTCACTACCCCTATATATACCTATTTATGCCTAGGATATCACCCAGGCCGACTTAGATAGCCCTATAGAAGCCTTAGGCCGACCTAAACAACTAAATAACAATATAATAATGATAATATGACTTAATTAAGGGTTAAGATAGCCACAAGCCGACTATTCATAACCATATACACTATAGAAGTAAGGGCATAACACGTGTCCCCCTATTTCCTGCCACCCCCATCCAGGAAACTTGGTGTAACATAGGAAATAACCAATACATGATCTGATGATGTCCATAAAAGAATGGCATGGACTAATTTTGTCTCTCTGAGTGACCCTCTAGGGTGCAAGGAACATTTCCCATCAACTCTCTTAGCATCCATGGCCGATGGGCCTTTAGCTGTAGAGAGGAAGCTGGTTATGCATTTTTGGTTGATTCTCGTGGAATGCAAACGAGGAGGAATAATTGACCCTCTAGCCCAAAGACTGTATCCATTGCAACCGGTATGAGAAGAAGAGGAAGGAGGTATCTTTGGGACTCGCCATTCATTGAAAAAAGACTTAATTCTAAGACAAAGCTATTTTGTGATAATGAGGTATAAGCTGCATTATCATTTATTCGTTGGTGCAAAAATAACTTTGCTTTGCTGCAATTGGTGAGTGGGACACTAAAATGGGAGAACGTGATGTCACTTTCTTGATCAAATTGTTTGGGAGAGCCACAAACTTGAGATTATTGCTGTTTGATAATGAAAACAAATCTGATATTTTTTTTGATTTTGAACCTTATAAGTGCAATATTCTTTGATAGAAAATCTTGTTTGATGGGAAACCTACTATAATTCCATAGTATATATGGATTTCTTTTCACTAGCTCTGTCCATTCTTTCCATAGTTATATATTCACAACAGTAATTACAGATGGATGTGCCTGTGCTTCTATTAACATTCATTTTACATGAATTCTTTGCCTTCAATTCCGTCTTTCTTCATATGATCGACTTGTGGTGGCATTTGTTGTGTATATATTATAGAATGTTCGATGAACACTACAGCACATTTCAAAGTCCAAACCATGGAGATATTTAGAGAAATGTTTATGTTTGGTCAACTGTTTGTACTTAACTGCACTCCACAAAGTTTCCCCAACTATGAGGCACTTTGAGCTTAATTAATGGAACAGAAATTTATGAACTATGGATTGTGTGATGAATGGAAAATCTTGAAAACAGAAAAAAGGTTTAATGACATACCGCAAAATCAAATGAAAAGATTCACTGCCTTAAGAATAGAATGGTAAGATATTGTCACCACCACCACTCAATGAGCACTCAGGATTGAAAGATAGGATGCAACCTTTGGTAAAAAGATGATTCCTGCCATGTGCTGTGGTTTTCTTGTGGATTTTGTCCAGCAATTTGGTAGACTGTGCAGAATGTACTGGGGTATCATCAGTGTGCTACCTATCAAGTTCATAAGCTAATTGATGCTTCTTGACTCTAATTTGAAAATGCAGGTGAGCATTGTCATGCATAGAGATTCCTTGCCTCAGAAAAGAACTAAAATCTTTGGATGAAATAGTGGCTGCCAATATTCAATCAGAAATGAAGGCCTTGACCCATTATTTTCACTTATTAAATGTTTTGGTGAGGACTAAAATGTTGCGTCATTAGTGAGAAGGAAATTTCTAATGAAATTGAGAACATAGAATTATATGCCTTGATACCCCTGAGAGGTGTGATATATATTTGGTGATTATTATCTAGTAAAATTGACAATAGGTACTTAATATGTTTTTTCTAGATATTAAAATGGAAGCTTGTCGTAAGGCTTAGCTCACAAAGAGCATAAGGTTGCCATTGTGAGGACTCAAAATGACAAATAGGATACATGCTTTATTTGCAATACTGAACACTTTCTGTTAGCTACTAGAATATTTTAGTTTGGTATGAAGCCTTCAATGCAGCCTGTGACAGGTGGTTGATTGATTGAATGCTCATAAAAGTCATATGCACTTGAGATTAGTGATTAGATTTACTTACTAGCTGAGCTGATTCTGTTACTGATTTTATGTCTTCAAGTGGTCGCAATCATGGCTGGTTCAAGTATAAAAAGTCTTAGGAAATGTGACTGGACATTTGGGATATTGTTGAGTGCAAAGTGATCGTCGCTACAGATCCACAACAATTTGTTGTCTACAAATTGGAGACTACTAAGGCACGGAGGATTGTCTCAAACTCTTTGAAAGACCATTTGATCCCTAACACCAGAGGGAAGGGCGCAAACATTGCTGTGAATCTGGCAAAAGAAATGCATGGATCTTTGATTGCTTTATTTCAAAGTGTGAATATATCTAGAAAGAAGCTTTTGAAGACTAAGTTGTCCCAGGTTCGAATGGGTGAATCTTACACTGTAACTAGTTATCTCATAAAGATTATTGAGTTATGAGACTGGCTGTTGGCTACTGGTTCTAATATTCAAGATGAGGAGTTGATGCCCATTTCATTGAATGGTTTTGAATCTTGGTTATAATCAGTGTCATTGGATATTGCAACCAAGAACCTTCTTCTCAGATTTTGGTTAAAGGAGCGTGTGATGGTTTTTATAGGCTTCTTGTAACCTCTATGACTCTTGGAACCTTGTTGCATGTTAATAGTAATTTGGGCAAGTTATGGCACGAATGCTTTGAGCATTTGCACTACAGTAAGTTACCTCTTTAAAAGAGTATGACGCATGGGCTGCCACAATTTAAAACTGGGCATATTGTGGAGTGTGCAAGGGATGCACACATGGAAGTGCTCCTATCAGTGAGTGGAGATCAACGGAGAGCCTTGAATTCATCCACGACAGGTAGTTTTTAGTATTTATTATGTCTTTTTTTAATTAATGTTTCTTCAGGAAAATCACGGGTTTTTTTATAAAGACTAAAGAGGGAGTTTTGACCAAGTGTAAAGTGTTTAGGGCCATGGTGGAGAACTGGATGGGTAAGAAGGTAAAAAACCCCAAATCAGACAATGCAGAGTACATCTCCAATGAGTCAGACACCAGAGAGATGGGGAATAAAGAGAGAATTCAAGATTTGTGACATTCCCCAACAAAATGATGTGGCTGAGAGAATGAATTTCTCTGTCATTGAAACTGCAAAAGTGATGGTTTCATGGTAAGAATTTGCTCATGTATCTTTTGGTTGAAGCATGTAATTCTGCTTTCTCCATCTTGAATAGGTGCCCACACAGAGTATTAGAGACAAAATACTGGAGAAGGCCTTCACAGGGGAGAAGTCAAAGGTATCTGTTTTTCTAGTTTTAGATTCTCTAGTTTACATACATTTACCTATAGATAGGAGGGCAAAGATGGAGTCTTGAAGTGTCAAAGGCAGCTTTGTTGGGTTGTGGGGCATCGAAGGCATATTGGATATATATTCCAAGGCACAGAGTGACAATAACACATAGAGATGTAAAATTTATTGAGGGATGGTTCTCAAGTAATTAGGAGCCTGCCAGAATGACTGAAAAGGCCAAGACACTTTCTATACTAAATTCAGATCAGAAATCAGTTCTGATTTGATTGATTCCAGGCAAGAAGGAGAGATCTTAATCCTTCCAATTCATGCTAAAGCTGACAATGTCTTTGTTAGGTCATTACAGGATGCCGAGGAGCATGTTGGCAAGTCTAGTACTTGATTTCAAGTAAGTCATCACCTAAGAATTTCTTGGGCATCTTGATTGCTATTCTTGATGTGAGCCTGTGGATTTGGACGGGGTTGCTTAATAACAAGTATGACATTCGAAGCCATGAAGGAGGAATATAATTCCAACATCAATAATAATGTCAAAGAGATTGTACCAATATGGGAGGGGAAATTGGTGATTGATTCCTGATCGTTGTTCAAAATAGAACATGCAGAAGATGTGAGCATTAGGAAATACAAAGCAAGATTTGCAGCCCAACAGTTTCTCAGAAGAGGGAGTGGACTGAGATGAGACATTTGGCCTTATAGCAAGGTGTATCACTATCAAAATTATCAAATTCATGCCTATTTGCCTTAGTTGGAATATATATCAGATGGATGTAAAAGTAGCCTTCTTGAATGGTTTCATTGAGGAAGAAATATAAATGGTTTCATTTAAGAACAAATTTATCTTGATCAACCCTAAGGGTTTTGAGATACATGATCGCGATGCTCATTTATGCAGACTAGAAAAGGCATTGTATGTACTATGGACTATGGCCTAAACAAGCACCATGGGCTTGGTATGCTCACATTGATGATTCATTGTACAAATGGGATTTTCATCTTCAGCAAATTCAAATTTGTATTTTATTCTTGATATATCTGATCTGCTAGTTTTAGTTTTGTATGTTGATGTCATTCTTGCCAGATGTTCTTTGAAACTTTTTGTGGTGTAAGAATGAGTTGGCTGGTAAGCTTGATACAAAGGATATGGGACTGCTGCATTGTGTTGTGGGATTGGGAGTTTGGCAAGTTGTTCATGTTTTCCTTGGTCAAGGAAAGTATTTGCTGGAAACTCTGAAAAGAATTTATATGTTCTGTTGCAAGCCAATGTCAACTCCAATGGTGCCGAATTTCAAGTTAACTCATTGTAAGAATTCAGATGTGGTCAATCGTACACTTTGTCTGCCGATGTAGATGACACATTTGATTCATGGAATAGCTGAGGCAGTCCCATTGGAGGACTGCAAAGCATCTGCTCCCCTATTTAAGGGGATTACTCTTTATCATGTCATTTTGTGCACAGCTAATGGGTGATTTGTTTGCATGGTTTTGTAGATTTTGATTTGTAAAAACTAAAAAGATGTTGAGACCTTGAAGCCTACATCTAAGTACTATTGTTCTCTTGGTGCTGGTGTGATTTCTTGTGTTGTGATTTCCTGTTCTAGCATGAAGTAGGTGGCAGTTGCTTTTAGTTCTACTAAAGCAGAGTTCAATTGCAGCATATTCTGATAAAGTATTCTGTTAGAATATAGTGGTTATTCTATGCAATGTAAGATAGGTCCTTCAAGGGTTATGTGTCATATTCCTCCTTTATGTTGATGTGCGACACTTGTCACCTTTAGATTAAGCAACTTGTGTCTTGACACTCAGCATACTTGCAAAGAATGAACCTTATGTATAAATATGTAAGTTTCTTTCATATTTGAGCAATGAAGACAATTTGCTCTCTTTGTTCTTTTTGAAAACTTTGTCTTATTTTTTCAACATGGTATCTATTAGAGCTGGATCATTAATATTACTAACTAAACCTGAAGGGACCACTTGTGGAGGCCTCAGATCATTTGGGTTCTGACGAGACCTTGAGAATCTGTATGAAATCTGTACAACTTGGAATAAAAAAACATATCTCAAAATAAGTGCCTCTGAGAGAACATTCTGCTGGTTAAGTTCCATCATTAGATTGACAGTACAAAAGGAGAAAATGCAAGAAAACTGAAGGCACAGACATTTTTTTTGTAACTTTTTCTTCCGAATACAAAGTCTCAAGGTTTGAAATAGTTATCAATGGAAAGCTCTTGACGAGAGCTTTCCATGAATACCAGATTCAATCCTGTTAAGTGGAACATCTAAGATAAATGAGCAAAAATCCTCAATAACACTAGTTTTTTGGCCTTTTCTCACTTTTTATGAAGTCCTTTTCCAAAAAAAAATTCAGATCTGATTCAGCCATAAAATTCGGGCTTTTGAGTATTTTTTCAGGTTTGCAGAAACCTTGATCCGTACAACTGTGTAGATAATGCACTGTTGTACAGCTTGATCTTAGATTTTTTTTTTTTGAGATTACGGCTTCCATATATATGCTGCTGGAGTCAGAAAAACTGACTAGCACAAATTATGGAAACTGGACGTTTGAAGAACTTTGTGGAAGTCTTCTTCAGCATGAAAAAGGGAGAAATTCTTTTGAAGGGGAATCAGATCTAGAAAATGCCTTCGCCTCTAGACTGCAAATTAGAGGTAGGAATCATTCCAGAGGCAATAGAGGAAAGATACCAAGAGGAAATTATAGTGAAGAAAGTAGAGGCTACTGACTTATCTTGACAGATGGAACGACAAGAATATGGAAGAGGAAATAGAGGCTATTCATGAGAATAGCAAGATTTTGGAAGAATATTCTGCTATTATTGTGGCATTCCAGGACACTTTGCCAAAGATTGCAGGATTGGGATGGCTGATATTGCACGAGGAAAGATACCAAGAGGAAATTATAGTGAATAAAATTCTAAGGAAGAGAAACCAGACAAAGACACTTAAGGTTCAGCTTTTGTAGCTCTCTCTCTGCTAAACTTACATCCAAGGATGTTTGGTTCATTGACTCAGGAGCATCACGACACATGACCTCGAAAAAGGACTGGTTTGAAACACCAAAAATGCAATTCAAGAACTGCTGTGGAACTAGGTGATAATACTGTGCACTTGATCTAAGGTCAAGGGATTATTTGGTATTCCAGTGGTAATGATTAACAGTGAAATAGAAAGAAATTGGGAAATGTTTATATATTACTGGACTTGAAAAGAATCTTTTGTCTATATCTCAAATGAATTAAAAACATTTGAATGTTGAATTTGATGAAGAAAATGCTTATTAGAGAGAAAAAACAGGATTACAAAATTGTAGTAGGAATAGAAAAGAATGGCCTGTATAAATTCATGGCTAATTCTCCTCCGCAATCTCTTTTTGTAAATAAATCTGTTGATATCAATAAATTGTGACATTTAAGGTGTGAACATATGTCTGAAGATAGCTTGATTATCTTGGAAAAATCTAATATGGTTATTGATCTGCCCAAACTTGTAAAAACCAATGCTATATGTGTAGCGTGTATGCTTGGAAAGCAGCATAGAAATGAGAAATCAATTTCAGAAATCCTCGTGGAGAGCTGAAACTAAATTAGAATTTGTGCATAGTGATATTTGTGGTCTGATCACGCCCTTGTCTATTGGAGGTTCAAAGTCGTATCTTATCTTTATAGATGATTATAGCAAGAAAAAAATAGTGTATTTTGTGAAGAATAAATATGATGTTTTCAAAGTTTGTAAGAACTTCAGAGCACAAATGGAAAAGGAGAGTGAAAAGAAAATTAAAATTATTCGAACCAACAATGGAGAGAATTCACTTCCAGGATTTCTACAAATACTCTAAGTTGTTGAATCAGAATTGGGTATGGGTATGGTATGCTGGTACGGAATATTTTTTTTGGGGGCTGGGTACATCTACAAAAAACATATAAAAATCATATATATATATATTTCAGTCTAAAAACAGGAATTAAGTTCAGAATACAACATATCATGCATATGCTAAACAAAACTGCCCTAAATATTACAAATATAGTATACTAATTTGATATCAATTTGTTAAACTCAAATGTAATGATACATATTCATTGTCAATATTAAAACAATACAATCAGTGTGGTGGCTCCCTCGTTGACAAAGAAAGGATCTCCTTGCTGTAAAATTCTAAAACATTATTAATGAATTCCCTTTACCTTTCGACACCCCTTCACCGTATTATACTATAATAACTTTTTATACTCCACAAGTCTTTTGATTCTCACACTTGAATTATTCCTTTAGGAAGGACAAAATAAATGTTAATGAAACTTCAAATTATAAAATTTATTCCATTTACTAAACATCATATGAATTTCCTTATTTCTTTCCACCTATCTTCTAAAATTCACACCTCACTTTAACCACTTCTATTTTAAAAAATTTATATTTCAAAGGTATCAAATTTTCCTCCATACATGTGAGAATCTAAACTCTATTTTTCACATGGGGAAAGGAAAACTATTGAGATGCTAATTGCACTTATCACTTTCGAACATTGTAGCAACAAAAATCAATAGACTTTTTTATTCTATGTTACAGAATTGGAAATCAATAAGGGAAAACTATTGATATGCTAATTGATTTATTGAGATATGGGTGATGTCATTCCAAGGCTTCTGGAAAAAATCATGTTATTCCAAGGCTTCCGGAAAAAATCAGTTGTAATGTTTGCTAAGTGGCATACAGAAAACATTCCCAATCTGATTTCTGTATGCAGAATTCTATGCTTGGCTGTGACTCCTCCCGTGTTCCTATGGGCCTAAGACTCGTCAAACACTTGAAAAGGGAGAAATGAAGGTCGTTTAGGGTTTCTCGATTGTTAAGAAGTCAAAAAATGCATCAAAAAAGTTGCCTGACTCTGGAATTGTGATGGAAATGGCTTCAAAATGCTACATCTGACCTAGAATTGCCTAGGTTTGTTCCTTGCCTATTCCTAACGTTTACACACCAACAAATCTGAATCCTTCTTGATTCCACAGGCGATTTGATTCGGAATCCAATTCCAGGATGAATAGTACTTGGAATCACTCTGATTTCTTGCCGGATTGGCAACTTAGCAAATATTGTAAAGCTCATCGCACAAAAATTCGTCAAACCAACAATGGAGGATAATTTACTTCCAAGGATTTCTACAAATACTATAAAGCCCATGGGATAAAAAGACAGCTCACTACAACCTATACACCTCGGTCAAATGGTGTTGCAGAAAGAAAGAATCGGACCATTTCTGAAATGGCTAGAGGAAAACCAAAAAAGTCTTCCTAATATTTATTGGGCTGAAGCTGGAAATACTGCAGTATATTTATTGAAGATAAGTTTGACCAAAGCTCTTCAAGATATAACTCCAGAAGAAGCTTGGACTGGCAAAAAAGCTTAGGTAAAGCCATTTTAATATTTTTGGATCTATAGCCCATGTTCATATTCCTGATCAAAAATGGAAGAAACTTGATGATAGAAGTCTTAAATGCATCTTTGTTGGATATCCAAAATATTCAAAAGGATATAGATGCCTAGATCCAAGAACAAATAAAATCATCATAAGCAGAGATGTTGTATTTGATGAAGGTCTCGTAAAAAAATCTCCTAGTCTAATTTACCCTGGTCACCAGTAATTAAAACAAATTTACATTGAAAGATCTGAGAAATTACCAGAATTAGAAGAGAGAAAGGAAGAAGAAGAGGGTTCTTCTTTGAGTTGGTCAGAAATAGATAATGTAGATGAAGAGGAGGTCAACCCTACACCAGAAGCTGAAGAAGAATCGAGATCACCAGCTACATCAAAAGAAGAACAAAGGCCACTAGCTAGAAACATATTCCAAAATGGTAATTTTAAAACACTTAAAAACGTCTGGCATTAGTTCTTCAGATCAGCTTGAATGTGCAAGTAGAACCAAGTCTCAAAGATATCCAAATTTAAGTTGTAATGTTGGCCTTATTGAGCCTAAAAATTATGAAGAGGCTGGTAAGGACGAAACTGGAGAAATGCAATAAAGGAAGAAAGGTCAGCAATACATAAAAATAATAAACATGATTTGGTTAAGATTCCAGAAGAGAAACCTATGGTGGCTTGTAAATGGGTGTATAAAATCAAGGAAAATCCAGATGGGATGATTGCCAGATAGTTTGATTGCAAAATGGTTTACTCAAATTGTGGGAATTGATTATGAAAATACCTTTGCACCAGTTGTAAAGTTGATTACAGAAAGAACATTTAATGCATTTGCAGTCCAGTTTAATTGGAAAATATATTAATTAGATGTAAAGAGTGCTTTCTAAAATAGTTATCTTATTGAAGAAGTTTATACCGAGCAACCACCTGGTTTTATTAAAGAAGCTGAAACTCATTTGGTGTGCAAACGAAAGAAAGCCCTGTATGGCCTGAAGCAAGCACCTAGAGCCTCGAATGAGAAAATAGATTTACATCTTAGGTGGATTGACTTTACTCAAAATGATGCTGACCTAAGTCTGTATATTAATTTTAAAAAATCAGGTATGATTACAATAGTTATATTATATGTTGATGGCCTTCTTACTGGAAATGATCAACATAATATAAATACTATCAAAGAACAATTGAAGAAAACATTTGAGATGACTGACATGTTCCGCCTTCATTATTATCTTGGAGTTGAGATCATCCAAAAAGAAGATAGAATCTTCATCTCTCAGACAAAGTATGCCAAGGAGCTCATAAGAAAGTTTAATAAGGCAAATTGTAAACTTGCTCCAACTCCTATGGGAACAGGTTGTTGGTTGCAGATGAAACAGATAAACCTGCGAATGAAACTTTATTTTGACAGCTGACTGGTAGTTTAAATTATCTAACTATCTCCAGGCCAGATATTGTTTATTCAACACAAATTGTAGCCTGGTTTATGGCTTCCCCTAAAGAATCACATTACAAAGCTGGAAAAAGAATAATGAAATATAATCAGGGAACATTGAACCTTGGATTAGAGTTCTCAAAGGTGAAAGAACCAAGATTATTTGGTTACAGTGTTTCAGACTGGGCAGGAGAAACTGAGGACAAGAAATCTACATCAGGATGCTGCCTCAGTCTTGGTTCAGCAGTAATTCCATGCTCCAAAAAACAGGCTACAGTGACACTTTCTTCACCAGAAGCTGAATAAAAAGCTGCTGTTAGCGCTACATGTGAAGCAGTTTGGCTAAAAGGCTACTAAAAGTTTTGAACCATACACAACAGAATCCAATTGTATTAAACTGTACTGATGGCTGATGTGATAACCAAACACATTGAAATGCATTGTCATTTTATTAGGGAGAATATTGAAGTGAAAGAAATCAGGTTATCGTATTGTCCTAGCCTGGAACCAACAGCTGACATCTTCACCAAGCCGCTGAGTAAAAACAAGTTTTGTTTCTTTAGAGGGCTTCTTGGCATGTGTGCTAGAATGTAAACATTAAGGGGGGTATGGGAGGGGTGTTATAATATGATGTTTATTTTATGAAATGTGAGATAGGGCTTAAAGGGTTATGTGTCATATTCCCCCTTAATGTTGATGTTCGACACTTGTCATCTTTAGATTAAGTAACTTGTGTCCTGACACTTGGCATACATGCAAGGGGTGTACCTTATGCATAAATATGTAAGATTCTTACATATTTGAGCAATAAAAACAATCTGCTCTTTCTGCTTTCTTTCTGAAACCTATGTCTGATCTTTTTCAACACATTTGCTATGTAGTTAACACATTTAGTTCATGGTATAGCTGGGACAGTCTCACTGGAGGAGTGCAAAGCATGTGCTCTCCTATTTGAAGGGGAGGACTCTTCATCATGCTATTTTGCACACAGTTAATGACTGATTTGTTTGCATGGTTTTGTAGTTTTAGATTTGTAAAGAGATATTGAGACTTTGAAGTCTGCGTCCCAGTACTATTTTTCACTTGGCACTGGTGTGATTTCATGTGGTGTGATTTCCTGTTCTAGCATGGAATAAGTGGCAATTGCTCTTATTTCTACTAAAGCAGAATACAATTGCAGTATATTCTACTAATTGTGAAGGTGTTTGGATTTATAAATTAGTGGTGAGGTGGACTGGTTGGATGCTAGAACATATAGTAATTTATTTCAACAGGTATTTGTCTCGTTATTCATAATGAATCCGGACATATTGACATCCAATTCGTTTTCTATGGGACAAGGTACAATGCAGGCATTGGTTTTTGAATATATTCCCTTAGATCTGGATATTGTTAACTTGCTCACTAAGCCACTACTAAAAGGAAAGGTTTGTTGCTGAGAGAGTGACTTGTTTGACTTGTTCCAAATTGATTGTCTATGTAATAAGTAAATGATCTCTTTGAGCCAAAGTGCATTCATGAAGGCACATTAGACTTTAGGATTATCTATAATAAATGCTCTTGTAATATGTCATGTGATGAAATCGTGGTGCCATTTGGATGATGTGACATCACCCTTGATATTAACACCCTTGATGGGGTAGTTATGGTGCTATCCACTCATAGACACTCTCTTCTGTTTCAGATGGGTATAGCGCCACTCATACACTCTCTCTGCTGTTTCAGATGGGGTAGTTATGGTTCTCTCTCTCTCTCTCTCAGCCACTTGGTTGATGTCAATTATAGCTAAACTAAAGGATGATCTTACCTTGGAGTTAGCATCAGTGATTGCTTCAAAATGACACACCTACCCAGGGATTGAGTTTGATTGATTTGTTCAACTGTGTGAGTGATGACTAAATTTGTTAATTAAGAGAGTTGATTAGTTGATAAGTCTTCATTGTACGTGCCCAATGTCCATGAGGTGTAATTATAATGCTGAAATCACGAGTGGCAACTAGCATGATGTGAGTACTGAGTTCTTTTTAAGTGCACAACTGATAATGTAAAATACACAATTGTTGGATGGATGAGTATAGTGCGGTTTACTTGAGTTTATTAAATCTGTCATTTCTTTTACAGGTGATGAGTACTTTGAAGCATAGCAACAAAAAACTTCTGGGGAAAAATTGGCAAACCAAAAGTGCAAGAGTTTATTTTAATATCGGGAGTTAAAAAAAATCGGATTTTAAAAAAATGTAAAAAAAATAGAAAAAGGGAGAAAAACTTGTTTTTGAAATAAAAAGTCATTTCAATAGCATAGAGATAGAGAGAGGAAATAAAATTGAGAGTTTAGCCCATCAATTGTGGAATATAGATTTTTGTCATTTATGTTCATGTCATTGATTACATTGCATTGCATAATGCATACTCCATAGTGCAAAAATAATAACTAAATGCTAATAGTTCTCAAAATTTCAATTACAATCTACTTTGAATAAAATCAACCTACAAACTAAGTTCAAAGTTCCAAAAAAATTAGACGTAGGCAATGACTCTTGCTGCTACGAAGAGAGCTACATTGGAGAGTTGTAGGTCGTGATGATGAAGCTCTTGGGTCGGAGCCTCTCCAAAGTCGTTCAACCACATCACTATCATAGTCACACTTCTTAAGAAGAGCATAATCATCATCGTCAAGGACATCATCATTTGCAATCCACTCTGAATCTGGATCAATCTCATCGAGGTCAATTGGCTGGTCATCCTCAACGGTACCTGATTTTGCCCATATGGAAATTAGTCTTGGCAATTGAAAGTGGAAAAAAGTAAAGAGTACAATTATAATTATGATTGTAATTATTTCAAAACTCTAACCTTGAGCTTTCTTTACCTTCAGAGAGAGGTTGTGGTGAATGAACACTAGGTCATTCGTCTGTTGTTGGGTTAGATGGTTGTGTTTTTTTGGAATGTATGTGTTCAAAAACACTCCAAGTACGCTCGCAAGTAGATGAACTACATGGCTAGCTCAAAATGCGTCTCATCATCCATCTTAAAATTTTTGGCTTCTTGGCCAAAACAACCCCACCATTGTATTGAAAGACATAAATTATTTTGAGATGATATCATGTAAGATATACTAAAAGCTTAACACCTTTAATGTACATGTCTAGAATCATAGTTGCTAGGAAACTCCATTATGGGAACATAGACAACGTCCCTGTCTCCGTACCCAAAATTTCCGGTGATTCATTTACATATAAAATAGCCGCCTCCTTATTCATTTACTCATGTACCCTAATTTAATTGGCGTCCCCGTCCTCGTACCAGTACCCTGCGTCTCCTGGTAACTATGTCTACAATGCAATGAAATTGTCCAAAGCTTATAGAGTTTACCTATTTGGAAAATCTTCCTGTCTTGCATGGCAGCCATACTTGAGAAAAAACCTCTTGCCTTCTTGTACATTGGCAACTCGACCATAACTGCTTGCAACTTTTTTGGGGTAGGGAACATTTTCTCCATGCACATGAATAGGCCCCATGTGACCTCAAAATCATCATCTTTGAATGAGGAGCTATAGAACAAGGTTGGATTCAGATAGCATCCAACAATATGGAGAGGGGAGTGCATCTGTCAATCCCATATTCTATCAATTATGTCCCACAATGGCATGTACCTGTCCCTTTTATTTTCCATCCTACCCCATATCACCTCCTTGGCCCTATCCATGGCCTCATACAAATAGCCGATGGGGGATTTCTTCCCATACACTAGCCTAAAAAATTTTACTAAAGGATTTGAAAATTCTACAACTTGTTCAGTTGCATCCCAAAAACTTGTAGAATAAATGTACTCTGTCACCATTATGTCATCCGTTTGCTTTGTTGTTATGATATTTCTGGGAAATAAATGTAAAAATCTGTAAAATAGTAGACCACTTCGAGGCGGTGACCTTCAATAATCAGAGAATAATGTGAATTCAATATTAGAAGATATGATGGGTTGGGAGAGTTTGTCTCATTATCTATATGCATAACTATGTAGGGACACACCCCTTCATCTTAACTAAGTTATCTTAAGGAATAACTAAGACTAATAAATGCATCTATTAAGGTTAAGCATGCCACAAGTGCTTATCCTTATTCTAATTAGGAATATAGCATACTAGGATCCTCACATTCCCATCCCCTTCAAAAAGTGTTGCCCTCAACGCTTTACAACTGTAGAATCTTTTCTATGAATTGTTCATCATTCCATGTTTTACTATAGATGAAGATGTCATCAAAGAATACAAACACCATTTTTTGAAAAAAATGGGTGGAACATTGAATTTATGAGGCTTTGAAAAGTTGATTGGGTATTAATGACACCAAATGACATAAATCATAATTCATAATGACCCTCGTGTTTTAAATCTAGTCTTATTTATATCATATTCCTTTAGTTGAATTTGATGATAATCTAATTGCAAATCTAACCTAGTAAAGAAAACTAGATTATTAGATTCATCTACCAATTCATCAATACTAGGAATATAAAACTTGTCATTAAAAGTGAGCTTGTTGAGCTCCCTATAATGTAGGGATATTCTCCATGAATCATCCTTCTTGTTAACCATAATCATTGGGGATGAATAGGCACTTTTATTGGGATGAACAATACTTCTTGGTATTATTCTAAGTTACCGGTTCTGGTACTGGTTCGGTTCGCGGGTTCGATCAAATTTTTTTTTGGTGTGGGTTCGTTTTGGGTTCATCCATACAAAAACATATAAAAATCAGAAATATAGTTATATTTGTAACAGTAATTAAGTTCAGAATACCATAGCATCATGAATATGATCATATAATAAACAAAACCACACTAGTGTTGGAAATTAAAAGCACTACAATGTCAATTAGTCAAACACGAATGTCGAATGTCATGATATATATAGTTATTACAATTCAAAAATCAAAATTATAATGCCAAATGTCAACAATCAGCCAATGCCATCACTAATTAGGCATCACTGTCATATGGGTCATCAAAAATATCATCACCACAAGCCATATGAGCATCATCAGATATTGGTATATTAGTAGAACCACAAAAAGTGGCACTGGCACTGGCACTAGCACTGGCATTCTCATGCCCACTAGGGCCACTACCAATCTCAACATCAACATCAACTTCAAGTGTGGCAAGGTGGGAAATGGTAGCATCCAGGTTAGTATGCTCTGGCTCGATATCCCACTTCCTTGAGTCCCCTTCCTTGTAGTTCTTGTTTTTGTGTGTAAGGAGGCGCAAGTTGGAATGCACATACACTAAGTCCTCCGCCCTTTTTGAGTGCAGCCTGTTACGCTTTACTGAGTGGATGAAGGAATATGTGCTCCAATTCCTCTCAGAAGCTGATGAACTAGCAACCTATTAATACAAGACAACATTAGACAGTTAGAGTTATAAATTAGAAATTTCGAATTTAGAAATTAAACTTAAAAATCTAAAAGATAATAAAACTTGCGCAAAAATTTTTATTGCAAGAGGTTGTAGGTGTATGAATGATTGGCCATGGAAGTACCACCACATATGAGCATCAACCTTATATTTGTCAACAAGAGCATCAACACCCATGTCCATGGAGCTCACAAAATGCATGAACTCGGCTCTACCTGCTTCTCGTATGTCAGGATCAACAAAGAGTCTGCGAAATGCTGCCTTGTACCCCCGGCTGACTTCAGCATCTCTATATGGGGCAACCCTTGTCCCCACAGAAAGGAGTTGAGCACTATAATATTTGGGACTCAGTGCAAAGGCAAGAAGATGCAATGGGGTGGTCATTTTGTCCCATCTCTCTTCAATAATTTGGTGTATTTGATTGAAGAAAGTTTCTTCAGGATCTCGCTCATGTTCATTTATGATGGCTTTCATCTTCTCAATCATTGAGTCAATGCCATCATTACCTCTCCCAAACAAGGCCTATCCATATCGGTATAACGGATCATACTCAATATGGGCTCGGTAAAACTGAGGAGATACTCAACACGATCCCACTAATGGTCATCTAGGATCAGTTGCTTAATTTTTGTTGCCCTTTCAGTGCTAGATTGCCTCCATATGGACCAATTTTGGCTGGTGACCATGCTAGAGAGTGCCTCTTTAACCTTCACAAGCCGTCTTAAGACAATTGTGTTGGAGGCAAAACGGGTCTCAGTAACCTATAAAAATCAAAATA
Source organism: Cunninghamia lanceolata (assembly GCA_027924645.1). Classification (NCBI taxonomy): domain Eukaryota; kingdom Viridiplantae; phylum Streptophyta; class Pinopsida; order Cupressales; family Cupressaceae; genus Cunninghamia; species Cunninghamia lanceolata. The sequence goes on along the minus strand of BSBN01000090.1, from coordinate 21,420,197 downwards.
AAAAAAATAAAAAAATAAGGCTTCTTAAAAAATAATTTAAATAAATTTACAAAACTCAAAAACATAAACTTAAGAAAAAATAAAAATTGCTTGAAGCTTCACTTACCTTTAGCAGCTCCAATCTTGATGAACATCTGGATGTCTTCTGCCTCACTATACACCTATTTGATCCAATCAATTTTTTTGCCAATTTTTTGTAGCATAAGGTTGAGGGAGTGGACTGCATAAGGTGTCCAAAAAATGTGAGTAACGCTCCTCAACCAATAAACCAGCTACTCTACAATTTTTTGCATTGTCTGTTACCACTTGAACCACGTTTCGAGGCCCCACTTCCTCAATGGCTTGACAAAGAATAGTAGCAATAAATGGACCATCCTTCACCTCCCCTTCACAATCGACTGCCTTAAAAAACATAGCCCCTTTAGAGCACACTGCAATAACATTGATCAATGGCCGATTTTTTGAATCTTTCCATCCGTCAGAAACGATGGATAAACCTGTCTCAGCCCAAGATTCCTTTATGGGCTTCAATTTGTACTCTACAAACTTCACTTCCTTTTCCAATAAGGTGGTGCACACATTCTCAAAACCTGGGCCCTTAAAACCTTTTGGAGCATCATTAATTGCTTTCACCATTTCTTTCTAATACGGTGAGCGAACAACATTGAAAGATAAGCCATTCGCATAGAGACATCTTGCAATTTGTTGATTAACAAACTCACGAGACTCATTGTGAAATGTCGTTTCCAATGGTCCTTTTGATCTTTTGCGTGCTACAGGTTCAACTGTGGGCAAAAATGGGTGGCTCTCTACATGTCCCTGTTCAAATTCTGATGGTGATGCTGATTGAGGGGCTTCATTCCTCTAGAACCTCTTTGAGTCTTTAGCAAAGGGTGACTTGGTTTAAGACCTGATGCTTCCTTTGCTTTTTCTTGCTCTTGGATATATGCAAGAACTTGAGCTTGTGGGATGGGTACACCATTTTTTCCAGGGCAAGCTTTGATGCCCAACCCAGGTATGTTACACAAATGGGCTTTCACCCGACTGTAAGAGCTTCTATACTGAACCCCACAACCATTGCACATCCATATATAACCTCCACCGCCTGGAAGTGGTTCTAACATTTTAACATATTTCCAAAGGGGAGAATTTGGATCTGTTTTGAACTTGGATTTCTTTGACGAGGTTGAACCGCTTGCCATTGTAATCCCTATGCCAAAAATTTAAAAAATCAATAAACAACACAATGAACACATTCCATGAATTCAAAGTTTCAAACAAATGAAATTGAAAAAAAAAAAAAAATTAAAACCAAGTTGAGTTTAAAAGCTTTGCAAATGTGCCATTGATTTATAGTAGAATCTACATAGAAGAATTTCAATTAAGAAAAAAGAACAAAAAAGATTCAAAACAAAAGAAAAATGTAGAAAAAAAACACCAAAAAAGACCAACCTTTTTTTGCAAAATCTGCCTCTAAAATCCCCTTTGTAGCAAACGAGCTATTGCACACCCGTAGGAATAGCAAAACAATCGCTTTAGATCCTTCACCAATCGATCTTCAACTCTATAGATTTGATGGCAAGACAAAAAAATAGCTCAGCTCAATATGGAAGAGTTTTGTTTTTTCATTTGGAATGAGCAAAATAGACTGTTTTTGGTGTTTAAATTGTTTCCATATTATGCTTTTAGGGTTGGAGGAGTGTCAACTCAAAAAAAAACAATTAAAAAATGTCAATTTATTAAAAAATTAAAAAAAAACTTGACTTTTTCGCGTCCTCCTGTGGGTTCGTTGCGGGTTCTGCGAAGTTCGGTGTGGGTTCGTTGTGGGTTCGCCCGGGTTCGTCCCGGATGAACCCACAGTCAAAGTGAAGAACCCTGGGCGTATCCCAGGACGGACCGAACCCGAACCAGGACCCGGGCCGGACCGAACCGGGACCCAGGGATTTTTTATGAAGAACCGGTAACATAGGTATTATTCAATGGCACAATCATGGTCTTTGACTGTGGGTAGACCCTTAGGTTTTTGAAATGCATGTTGATGGTGTTGAATGATCTCTTGAATCTTTGGTTGATCTTGAATGTTCACATCTTGTGCTTGTACAAAATGTAGTTGTGTCCTTGTGCTATAAGAATCTTTTTTAAGTAGTTTCTCCATCCTATGGGAGCTAATAATTTGACTTGGTGGTGATTGTATCCAAGTTTATAGTTTTTCCCATGTGTATTAAAAACCATGGATAAGTCTTGAAAATTGAAAGTCATTGTTCCTAATTGTCTAAGCCATTGTACACAGAAAACTACATCTACTCCTCCAATTGGGATAGAGAACATTTCCAAATCTATTGGATAATTTTCCATCGAGACTTTTATATGATGACATTTACCACCACAAGAGAGTTGTTTCCCATCAACTATCATGCCCTGAAAATTAGATATTGGATACACAAAACAATTGAGCTCATTAGCTAATCTTCTATCAATAAAGTTGTGTGTACTACCTGAATCAACCAACACTGTCACCTTTCGCCTTTTGATATAACCAATTACTTTGAGTGTTTGTGGTGCACTTGTGCCATTTAATGCATGTAGGGAGATAGTAGTACATTCTACTTCCTTAGAATTCTCATGCCCAAGCTCCACATTTGGTTCTTTTGTAGCTACTCCTTTCTCTTGTTCAACTTCATTCTTGATAGTCATTAGTGTTTTCTCACTATTAGTACACTTATGACTTCTAGGCCATTTCCTACCACAATTCCAACAAGAGGTAGAGAGATTACTATTTTGTGTTGGGTTAAATAAGTTATCTCCATTTCTTTCAATAGAATTATTTTTGTCTTTTAATCCCATTGTTTGACCTTGAGTGTAACTTCTAGTGATGGAGTTTTGTTGCTCAAGTTCCACATTTGGTTCTTTTGTAGTTACTTCTCTCTCTTCTTCAACCTGATTCTTGATAATTGTTATTATTTTATCACTATTGGCATAGTTATGACCCCCAGACCATTTTCTATCATAATTTGAGCATAGATCTCTTTCTCTTTTGGTTTCCTCTTGTTGAGGAGAGTGCTTACTAACTTGAGGGCATTGTAGCATCCAAAGTGCTTGAACGGTTTGGACTTAAAATAGAATTAAAGCATTTGAATCTGAAAAGACAATCTAAAATGAGTTATAAGATAGGAACAATCAATCGGGCATAAATAGTCATTACAAAGTATATTAAACTAAGGGTCTCAAATTCTACAAAAGTGCAATTAGGCTAGGTTTAACCCTTTGGTCTTACATGATAGATTAGTTCCTCCTAATTGTGGCAGCTTAGCCGAAGGAAGCTTTTTGATTTAGATGTATGCCTACTCATCTTATGTTATGATATTTCTTGGAAATAAATGTAAAAATCAGAAAATTAGCAAAGCACTTCGAGGGGGTGACCTCCAATAATCAGAAAATAATATGTGAATTCAATATTATATGATATGATGGTTTGGGAGAGTCTCTCTCTCCTTATTTATATGCATAACTATGTAGAGACACACCCCTTCATCCTAACTTCAATTATTTTAAGAAATAACTAAGACTAATAAATGAATCTATTAAGGTTAAGCATGCCACAAGTGTTTAACTTATTATAATTAGGAATATATCATATTAGGCTCATAACATTCTCATCCCCTTCAAAAAAGCGTTGCCCTCAACGCTTGGTAACTCTAGAGTATTTTCTATCATTCCATATATTACTATAGATGAAGATGTCATCAAAGACTACCAACACCAATTTTTGAACAAATGCGTTGAACACTAAATTTATGAGGCTTTGAAAAGTTGATTGGGTATTAGTGACACCAAATAATAATTCATAATGACTCTCATATGCTCTAAATGTAGTCTTATTTATATCCTATTCCTTTAGTTGAATTTGATGATAATCTAAATGTAAATCTACCTTAGTAAAGAAAACTACAATATTAGACTCATCTACCAATTCATCAATACTAGGAATATGAAACTTTTCTTTAAGAGTGATCGTCTTGAGCTCCATATAATTCGGGCACATTCTCCATGACTCATCCTTCTTGTTAACCATAATCATTGGGGAAGAATAGGCATTTTTTTGGGATGAACAATACTTCTTGGTATTAATTCAATGACTTGATCATGGTCTTTGATTGGAGGTAGACCCTTGGGTTCTTGAAAAACATGTTGATGGTGTTGAATGATCTCTTGAAGTTTTGGTCGATCTTGAGTTTTCATGTCTTGTGCTTCTATAAAATGTAGTTGTGCCCTTGTGTTGTAAGGACCTTTCTTAGGCAATTTCTCCATCCTATGAGAGCTAATAATTTGACTTTGTGGTGATTGCATTCCTGTAAGTTTATACTTTTTCCCATGTGTATTAAAAACCATGGATAAGTCTTGAAAATTGAAAGTCATTGTTCCTAACTGTTTAAGCCATTGTACGCCCAAAACTACATCTACTCCCCCAATTGAGATAGCAAACATTTTAAAATCTAGTTGATAATTTTCTATTGAGAGTTTTATATGATGGCATTTACCACCACAAGGGAGTTGTTTCCCATCAGCTATCATGACATGGAAATTAGAGATTGGATAAACAAAACAATTGAGCTCTTTAACTAATTTTCTATCAATAAAGTTATGTGTGCTACCTGTATCAACCAACACTCTCACCTTTCTATTTTTGATATAACCAATTACTTTGAGTGTTTGTGGTGCACTTGTGCCCTTGAATGCATGTAAGGAGATAGTAGTGCATTCTACTTAGAATTCTCATGCTAAAGTTCCACATTTGGTTCTTTTGTAGCTACTTCTCTCTCTTGTTCAACCTCATTCTTGATAGTCATTTAGTGTTTTCTCACTATTAGTACACTTATGACTTCTAGGCCATTTGCTATCACCATTCCAACAAGAGGTAGAGAGATTACTAATTTGTCTTGGGTTAAATAAGTTGTCCCCATTTCTTTCAATAGAATTAGTTTTGTCTTCTAATCCCATTGTTTGACCTTGAGTGGAACTTCTAGTGGTGGATTTTTGTTTTGCAAGTTCCACATTTGGTTCTTTTTTAGTTACTTCTCTCAAATCTTCAACCTCATTCTTGATAATTGTTAGTATTTTATCACTACTGGCATAGTTATGACCCCCAGACCACTTGCTATCACAATTTGACATTAGCTCTTTTTCTCTTTTATTTTCCTCTTGTTGAGGAGAGTGCTTAGTAATTTTTCTTAGGTTAAGTAAGTTGTCTTCATTTCTATCAATAGGATTAGTCATAATTTTATCTTCCAATCCTGTGGCTTGACCTTGTGTGGTACTTTTGGTGGTCGATTTATGTTTCTCAATATGCAATGCTTGTTACATAGCTCTCCTAACTGTGCAATGTTCCACCAAACAAACATCATGTTTAATTTGGTCATTAAGTCCATTGGTGTAGAGTTGTAGCCTTTGATAAGGTGTCACATCTTGAGTTTGACTTGCTAATCTCATATGCTCAACATTATATTCAGCTATAGACCTATTTGTTTTAAATTTGTTAGTTGGGTAAAATAGCTTCCATTCCCTGGTTGCTCATAATGGGCTACTAAGTCATTTGTAAATTCTTTTCATCTAATCAATTGCCCTTGCTTTTTACTGATCATCCATCAGTATTATTGATAAGGTTCAGATTCTAAATGTTGTGAGGCTGTGTCAACCATTGCATTGTCTATTATATTATGAATCTTAAAGTATTCTTCCATGAGACTTATCCATGAAGTTAGATCAGTACCATCAAACTTAGGGATATTTATTTTGGGTAGGTTCAATTTTAGATCTTGAAATGGTTGTTTTATCCCTTGATTTTGTCTATTAGGGTTGTACCCGCCTAGGTGGTTTTGTCGGGACTTCAATTCATGTAATAGTTCTTGTTTAAACCTATCTAAGCCTTTATTGAAAGATGAATAAAATGGGTCAATCAAATTATCCTTAATAAAATGTACCATTGTTTCACATCCAGGAGGAATTTTACCCTCAATTTTAAGTGGTGGAGAATAAAGGTCATTGGATAAAATTTTTGTAGAAAAGTCTTTGAATTCTAAAGATGACATGGCTTTTTATGTGTATGTATTTTAAACTCTAGTTTTTCAATATCTTTCCAAATATATTAAAAAAATTCAAAAAATTCCATAAATTGTGGCCTACATTTTGACCTTTGATCACTAAATTACGGACTTTATTTTATCTCTAATAATAAACTACAAAGAACTGACACAACCTAATTTTTCACAAGCTTTCCAAAAATGTAATAATGTTAAATTTTTTTCAAAAATTGTGGCTTGTAGAGCCAATTAATGAAAAAACATAAAATAAAAATATTTGCTCAAACTTATGATGTAAATTTGAGTTTTTACCTGGAACCTTATTTGTTACTTACCTTAAAAACTAGAAAAAATCAGGTCCAAATTTGCAATGGTTTGAAAGTTATGGCTGAAACAAAAATCTTGGCCCAAATCGTAGCTTTGATACTACTTGTTATGATATTTCTTGGAAATAAATGTAAAAATCAGTAAAATAGCAGACCACTTCGAGGGGATGACCTCTAATAATCAGAAAATAATATGTGAATTCAATATTAGAAGATATGATGGTTTGGGAGAGTCTCTCTCTCATTATTTATATGCATAACTATGTGGGGACACACCCCTTCATCCTAACTAAGTTATCTTAAGGAATAAGTAAGACTAATAAATGCATCTATTAAGGTTAAGCATGCCACAAATTCTTATCCTTATTCTAATCAGGAATACAACATACTAGGATCCTAACATTTGTGAATCTAGACTCCATCCACTCATTTGAAATGAACGTTCATTTCAAATTCATTTTCTGTTGGCAAAGAGTCTGCAATGCAGGGAAGAGCGTAGCAAATCTTGTCACCCTTGGTTGAACTAGCTCTTTGCACTCTATAAAGGAGCGCATCATACACAACACCCTTGTGTGGTTGTAGATGAACTTGGTAACTGTGCGAGCCTTTTGCAGTACCTCTCTAACCCATTCAAGTTTTCCAATGCCCTTTACAGTTAGATCAAGGCAATGTGCTATGCATGGGCTAAAAAACATAGAGGGATTCTTGTCCATCAAGAGTTTCCCAACAACAACACAAGCAACAACATTGTCTGTAATAAACTGAACGACATTTGGTGGTCCTACATCCATGATTACCCTGTCAAACAACTCGAACAATGTAGTTGCAAATTTGATCCTATTTGATGCATCCACAGATTTCAAAAAGATCGTGCCAATATCACAAGAGACAAGGAAGTTGATGGGAATTCGGTTCCTTCTATCAGTCCACCCATTTGACATTATGGTGCATCCAGTCTTTGCCTATTTTAATCGATGTTCATTAACATCATTAACATCTTGTATTGCCTCCTTGAGCATACCGACCCTCAATGTCGCATAAGACGGGGCTTTGAACCCAGGACCTATAGCTGCAATAGCATCCACCATATCTTGCCAATATGGAGACTTGGCAACATGGAATGGTAGGCTAGAGTAGTACCAAAATTTTGCAATCGCCTTCTTTGCTTGTTTATGGATGTTCTTCATTCATCCTGTACTCTCCAAAGTGGTTTGTGACCCTGGTGTAGTATGAGGTGCGAAGAAAGAATTAATGTTTCCTCCACCTGTGTTTGGTCCACGTGCTGTAGAAGTAGGTGTTGACTCAGACTCCTTGAAAGACTATTGTGCACCAGCTCCCTCATCCAAAGGATTGTTCCTAGCATTTGTAGAATTAGAAGCCATTTTTGTCCTAGTTCTTGCCTTTTTTGCCTTACCATCAGAAATTGCCTGAAGATCTTGTTTTGCCTGATATGTAACCTCAGTAGGGTAGGTTAGGGAAGCAATGGTGTCATGTCTTGACTCCTTCGCCAAATGCCATTTGAAGTGATATATGCCTCCATTGACATCATTCAAACACCAGTTGCATTTGACCTTGGTTGTATCTGAGATTGATGTGCAGTGTGTCCACGCAAAGTCTCTCTAACGTGGCATTATGACCAAATCTGCAAAAAATAATTTGAAAAGTAAATAATCTTACAGGAAATAAAAAGAGTTAATGGCTGACTAATATTTTGATTCTGGAAACAAAGTGTAGTCCTTTATTAGTGAGCTGTTTTTTTGGAAGTTAGTAAGGATTCCACCTCATTCTCTTAGTTCATGGTCTATGTATTTAGTAGAAGTCAAATTTGAGTGGATTTTTTGGACTGAAAGTAAACACCTTATGAACAAAAGTTACAATACATAGTTTGTTTAAGGTTCTTTGTTTGCTGAAAATTGAAGAGGTGACATTTGTGAGCAGGTTCATTATCCAGGTACTTCTAAAAATGACTTATAAATAGTTATATTGTCATAATAAAAACATGCTAAAAAGACAACACTAGTCCAGGTATGATGTTCAATGGTCATAATACAAATAGATAAGATCAAAGATTTAAAAAAATTAAGAACACAATATGAATAAACCTCTAAAAAGATAATTAATTAAATTGTTTCTAATTAACCAATTGCTGATTTGGATGACTCACATGGTTCTTGACCAAACTTGTGATAGTTGAGTATTTTCCCATTTTTAACAGATATAATAATACTATATAATATCATTTAGTTGAGTATTATTATATCATTTAGTCCTGCTCTGCATAGGTCTCTAGCTTGATGCTCTGTTTTAGCTGTTTTTTGTTGCTGTTTGGAGACTCTGGTATTCTTTTTTAATTCGTAGTCTATTGACTGCTTATTCTTCTTGTAAATTGCATTGGTCAATAAAAAAAATACTATATAATAATATATAGCTTAAGAACTATATTCTGTATAGCAAAAAAACCAAGGATATATATATATATATATATATATATATATATATATCCTTTACTTCAAAAATATATATATATATATATATATATATCCTTTACTTCAAAAAAATATATATACAACTGCTTGCAACTTATATATATATATATATCCTTTACTCTAAAATATATATATATATATATATATAACTGCTTGCAACTTAGTATACAGAAACATTGATGAAATTATTAAGAAAAATATTGAAGCTTACCTAATGATTTCTTGTAGCGAATGAGAAAAAATTTCTTGCATGCAAGATTTGAGTTAGACAATACTGATCTTGTGTTGTTTTTTGCTAGGGCAGCTGTTGTAACTTTGTTGTCATTGCGCGAAGCTATCGTGAAAAAATGAAACAATTAAACACAAAAAAATGTGGGTATAAACCCTACCGACAACCTATTTTTTCGCAGGTTTCCAAAGATGTGTTGAAATCCGTCAAACACGTGATTTAATTGTGATTAATCACGTATAAATCAGCAAAAAATTGGCAAAAATGGTCAAATAGAGCGGTCAACGATTTATTGAAAAATCGGGGTTTTTTGGGGAAAAAATTGACAATTTCAAAGTTTATCGATTAATTGCAATTTCGCCAAATTTTTGCCGATTTTTGCTGCTTTACTTTGAAGTGCTAATGTCAGTAATTTGTTCTCAATCTTTTTCTTTGCTTTTCTTCCAAATTTGTCTGAATTGGACCTCCTGCCTGCATGGTGTCTTATAGGTGTTACCATTTCTGCAAACTTGCTGCAATTTTCAAATTAGCAAGTTTGTGATTTGTACGCAGCAAGATTGATATGCATTTAAGATATTTTTCATAGATTGTAATTAATGTTTGCAGGCCAGCTGCCATGCAAGTTTAAAAGATGTGCCTCTCAATATATCCATCTTTAAAATACCATTTAGCCAAATGTTAATAATTAGAGTAGATGTACATGCTTACTTTTTACCATAGTTACTAGTCTTGGACTTGGACTTGGTCTTGGTACCCAGACTCTCCACAGACTCAGCAAATTGGAAAAAACCATGAAATATAATGATTTTTTAAGGAATTCAGGGTTTTTCTACGTACTCTTCTCCAATTCACCTTTAAAGACATAAAACCAAATCAATTACAAGGTGCTTTGATCACATGCACTAGTCTAGATCGATCAATTGAGTACAAAAGCAGATTTGAGCTGAACAAAAGAAAATTTTTAAATATATAAATCTTCTCAAGTGATTTTGGTGTACAAAACTCATGGATTACAATATCTATGGCATCAAAAACAAAAATCACATTGAGTCATGAACTATGGTAGAGGACCATGCACACTTGGCCCAACATCACTAGCGCTACGGTGTGTCCTATGCTTGTATCTCAAATAGGTCCACGATATTTCTACAACCATAGTAGCATTACTTGGGATTGGGTTTGACAAGTATAATTTAATTCAATTACTTGAGATTAAATCGGGAAAAATTGGGAAAATGAGAACTACTGAAATTTCCATAGTTCCATGGAGTTTCTTGACTAGGGGACCGGGGGGTGGGTTTCGGGGACGTGGGGACCAAGGGCCTAAGTTTGGGGACGATGGGGGGCGGTGGCAGTGTCGCAAATACATATAGTACTTGAAAAATTAGTTATAAAAAGATGTATAAGGAATAAGTATAAGAATTACCAATGAAATTTTCCCGTACTAAGTAAACTACTAAACAGTAGACACATTGCAATGATTGCATTGAACATTAACAATGAAAATGTGAATTTTCAAAATTTCATAATGATGATTCATGATTGCAATGTTAAAAACAAAATACAAATGAGTCAATGCTTAATGACCTGATGCCTCTAATCATTTCCAAAGTTCTCCAAACTCCTTATCACTAGAACTGTTGGACTCCACAAGCTCAAGCTCCTCCAAACCAATACCAACCAGCGTCGTCTGTGTAGCATCATCAGCAACTTGTGTTGGCTCCTCTAACTCTACATCTCATTGGGTTGCTAGACTCTCCTTGTAAGTGTATTGTGGTTAATGAGATGCAAGGCACTATGTACAGCTACAAGCTTCTCTACCCTCCTAGAGGTAAGCTCATTCCTCTTAACGGAGTGGATGAAGCTATAAGTAGACCAGTTCCTCTTAGTAGTAGAAGAACTAGAAACCTAGGATAGCAAACAAATGGTGAGAGTCGTAGTCAAAGAAGTAAGCCCATACATAGTCCACCACAAAATTGGGTCCTCCTGGGCCATACTCTCCCTATCTATCTTGGCCTCCTTTGAATATCCCTAAGAGGCAAATTTTGCCCACTCAGTACGAATGATGCTGGCATCTGTAGAATCATACATTTTCTAAATGGCCTTCATGAACCTTGCCTTCACCTCAACATCCTGTATAGGTGTAGCTCTACCAGGTCTTTGCATGTACCACTTCAGGTTCAGTGCATAGGTAGCCATGTGCAAGGGAGTGTTCGGCTTCTTACATTTGTGATGAATGATTGACTGAATTTGTTTGGTGTAGAATTGCCATGTGGGGTCTTTTTGTCATACTGCAACCTTCATTTGGTCAAGCATAGTATCAATGCACTCATACACCTCTCCAAGGGTAGGTGCATTAGCTTCGCCATATCTAATCACTCTAAAGATTGGAGTAATGATGGAGACAATATATTTGGCATCAACACAAAAAACATCACTCTTCACCACCTCCTTCACTTTCTTCCCTTGCTCTGTCTTAGACTCAGGCCACTGATTCCATTCTACTGTCATAACCATTAGTTGCAATGCCTCTTGCAACTCAAGCATCCTCTCCAAGAGAATGAAGTCTGATGCATACCTAGTCTCTTCATGATTCGAGAATTCCTTCTTGGAGAAGGTCCTAAAGAGTGCATGTGAAGTGTGGTGGTTGCAGATAAACATCTTCACATCTGTAGCATCACTAACAATTGCTTTGATCCAACTGATTTTCCCATGTTCTTGAGTTCATTATTCATAGGATGCACACAACAAAGAGTCCACCAAATATGTCTATAGGCTGCCTTATTTAACTTTCCTGCAACTTTGCATGCATGGGCCGCATCTGTCACTTCTTACACCACATTCTGTGGCCCAACCTCCCCTATAACATCTTTGAGGATCTGGAACTGAAAATCAGCATCCTTGAGGTGCCCCGAACAATCAATAGCTCTAAGGAAATAAGGGCCCTTTATACATGTAACTATGATATTGATGAGTGGATGATGCCTAATGTCCGTCCACCCATCCATGACTATGTTGCATCCACTTGTGACCCAAGTATCTTTCATTTTGTCCTTTAAAATATTAATCTTGGAATAGTTCTTATCCAAGATTGTTGTCCTCAATTTAGTCTCCCTTGGTGGCACATATGATGGTCTTGCCCTTATTATCTTTGCCACAACCTCCTTATAATAAGGAGAGCGAGCCACATGGAATGGAATGCCATTGGCAAACAAGAATTTGCTAATGGCATCATTTGCCTCATCCTTCACTTGCACATTGAATAATTCTGCCAGTGGGTTTGGAGCATCACTAGTCACCCTACGTTTCCCCTTAGGCTCTGCTGTCCCTAAACTAGATGGAATTTAACTGTCTGTGGCCTTTGCAAAGTAGTAGAAGTAGAACTTTGAAGACCCCTCCCCCTTAGTAGCAGGATGTAGGTGCATTTTCTTCATTAGCACTCCATAATCGGCTTATTTCAGCACTATATTTTAGATTTTTTCTCAACTTCGCACATACATCTATAGCTTTGCCTCGGATACGAAGGAGGTAGGCATTAACTCCGGTAATGCTGCCAAACCATTGAAGTTTACAAAAGTGGCACTTCCACAACCTAGTGCCCCTAGATGTCCTAGGCTTTGCTGGTAACTTAGTTGTAAATTGTCTTAAAGGGGACTTCGGATTGAAGGGATCCTTAGCATATTTTTACAACATTTTGGAAGGGCAACTATAATTTGCACTCCCAATAGAACTAGTTGTTTCAACCCTCTTCGCTTTTGTACTAGGATCTTTAGGTGCATAATCAGATTTAGTTTCAATTTCATCTTCAACTTCTTTAGGCTCACCCTCATCCTCACTCATGTTGTGAGAACTTAGTGACATTGCAAGAAACGATAATAAAATTTATAAGTTTATAATTTAAAAATTAAAATTCAAACCATGCATAATGCAAGGAATTAAGACACTAGGATTTTCTTTTTGTTTTTTTCACGTTAGGTCACACGAAGTGCAAAAGCAGAGGATACACAAGTAGGAATCCTTGTTCTTAACCTTTGTCAAACAAGGATTTCACTTTTGTTTTTCTTACTTCAGGTCACATGGAGTGCAAAAGCAGAGGATACACAAGTAGGAATCCTTGTTCTTAACCTTTGTCAAACAAGGATTTCACTTTTGTTTTTCTTACTTCAGGTCACATGGAGTGCAAAAGCAGAGGATATGCAAAAGTTAAAATCCTAATTTGATTTTCAAACTTTATGATTGATTATAAAATTTAATCAAATATTTTGCATTAATTTACAAAAATAACTTTAAAAATGATTAGAAAACTTAAATACTGCTGTCATAAATTGACAATTGTAAATAGGAAACTACTTAAATGGTCAAACGAGGATTTCACTTTGTTTTTCTCACTTCAGGTTGCACGAAGCACAAAAGTAAAGGATACACAAGATGAAATCCTAATTTGACTTCTAAAGACTAATTTTGAAATTGAAAACAAAGCTACAACCTACAAACCAAAATAAATTTAAGAATTTCAATTAACTATTAAGTAACTTATTAAGAATTAAGATTTAAAAATTAAGAATGAAATGAACTTTGAAAATCTAAAAATTAAAAAATGAATGACAAATAAGAAATGAAAATATAAAATTCAAATGCCCACCTTTGGCTCGAATGATGTGTTGAATCTAGCAAATGCTTTCACTCTTCTAAGCCCTCTCCTTTATCTGACTTTCCCTCTCCTAATCTCACTCTTGCAAACTTCTCCCTCTTGGCTTGCTGCTTCTACTTCTAGCTTTCTATTTCACTCAATGAATTTTTTTTGTAATTTGGAATGAGGTAGAAATGCGTTTTTATAGGTTTTTTTGTGGCCTTGGGGGTTGGGGTGCGGCCCATTAGCAATTAGGGTTAGGGCTATGGGCATTATAAATTTTTTTTTTAAAAAAAAGTCTTTTTCATGTTTACGCTGCGGCGGATGCCTGTAGGTTTCTTTTCAGGGTCAAGGGATGCCAGGGCATCCCTTGGATGTCCTGGAGATGTCCCAAAGTCCCCCTTTTGGAGGGATGTCCTAGAAACATCTCGGAGGCATCTCGGAGACGCAGTGGCGGGGGGATGTCTCCTTGGCGTCCCCATGTCCCAGAAACTTATGGTGCGTCCCCGTGGAGCACTGGAAAAGTTATAAAAAAAGGGAAAAGCTCTGTTTTTGTTATTTCAAGCCAAACAAAGAAAAAATTCGTTGCTTTCCATCTAGTGCACAGCCCAAAACAATTTATTTATTTTTGCTTTTTAAAACCAAAGCAAGCTTACATAATCTTATCGCTTTTAACCAAGCTTCAAAGTCTTTTTTTTTAACGATTTCTTGCAACCCCTGGTGAGCCTCCCAGACTTGGCAAGTCTGACAGAGACTTGCCTAGACTTACAGCTGAGTCTGCAGACCTTTTTTGGCTTAGCTTGGCTCAGGATCTGGCGAGTCTCGTAACTTTGCTTTTGACATTCATGAAATTTTGTGAGAAATCGGTCACAGAGATGGATTCTACAGTCTGAGTATGCTAGTAGTTATAGCGTTGGATCTTGGATTATTTTCTTAAATTCTACAGTCTAACCTATTTAGCACCTCTGAAGAGCCAAGATGAGTGATCTCATGAGGATTGGAAGATTGCAGCAGAACAAAATGCTCTATTCCTTGAGCTTTAATGATTTTCTCATTACTAATCTTTTGGGTTCTCTTTCAAGTGTATTAGGTTACTCCGAAAGCATGTATATTTTTTTCTTTATCTGCATTTGGAGAGTTGTTATACAACACACAACTGCATTAATTTTTGTTGCATTTGAATGTTAACAATGTGCTGCTAATTGGCACGACAATTTTGAACGAACTTGAGAATTTGGAATACATGTCAAGCCTTTCTCTTATTGGCAAGTAAGCTGATTGAGAGCTTAAATTAGGGCAATGTCTTTGTTATTCTATATCTTGTTTTAACAAGACTTACTAGGTTAAGATTTCTAATATTCTGGTTACTTTGATTGACGTTGACGATTAAGACAATATCAATAATTATGACGAGAAAAAATTATTATGCATTTATCAGAAAACCTTGTATGCTGGCAAGCTGACAGAAAGAGTCTTGAGGATTTTTGTGGCAACGGGCAATGAGTATGTTCTGGGTATTGTTAAAGCATTAAACATTCAACCTATTCTAAGGCCAATCTTACCTACACGTAAGCATGAGATTGTACAACCTATCTTTATTCAAATATTGATAGAATTTATTTTTGATCACATCCGTAATTCTGCAAATATTATATTGATCATTGTAATTGTTTCCTGCAGGATGTTCAGAGAAATTTTAGATATCCACCTGATGAAGGTGGCAAGACATGTAAATATTGCCATTTATTATATTCTGTTGTCATTGTGAAAATTGGTGTATTATGATTTTGGTTGATGTGAACCACTCTGTTTTGAGTTTGTTAGCTGTTATGGGCTGATGTTTATGTAATCAGCTAAGGTCATCTTTGTAGAGAAAATGTATACCATTGACAGGTTAATTGGGGATTATGTAAATAGTAAATATGGGATAATGAGGAGTTCCAGAGAGTGGGTGTCTCAGTAGGGATATCCAATTTCATTAAAAAGGTTTAATGGGGTGCAGGTGTGTTTATACATCTAGTGTATCTACAAAATTTAAGTCAAATCTGAAAACCGTAGTCAATTATTTCAAATTTTACCAAGATACCAATACCAAATTAACTTTCTTAAAGATAGTGAGGGCAGGTTTCTCAGGAGCGCATCCTTCTTGTCTGTGTCTGTTGTGCTGTCAAAGATGACGGAACTGCTAAAGGGTGTTGGATGCAGCCTTTATGCTAAAGATCATTCCCTGCTAAAATTTGACCACAGATTGTTTGTGCAACAAGCAACAATTGCCCTATCAGAGCAGTCCCATAGAAAGGGCTTCATAAAATTTCATCTGCTTCTGAGTAATTATGGGAGACTTGCGGCAAAATTGTCCTATGTGATATCATATTTGCAGCTTCAGTACCTTTTCTTGGGGGGCTAGTAGCTGAATTACTTTCTATCAATTAATTTTTTCTTTCCAGAAAATGTCATTAGAACTGCAACAAGTGCTCTAACATAGGAGTCCCATGGGAGGGGCTTATTAAAATTTCTCGTTAGGCGCTACCAAGTAAATTTGTGACCCAAGTAAATGTGTGAGCCTTTTCTAGCGAAATTGTGTTTTGAGTTCCTGCTGCAATTCTTTAGAAGATTCCATATTTTGCGTGTAACCACCTGGGGCTTACCCTTACAGTTGACCGCGACCCTATGGACGATGGAATGAAAATAACAATGATGATTGGATAGAATTTGAAATTACTCAATGCCTATAATGAAACATAGATTCCAGAATGGAGAACTTAAATTGAGATTCAAGACATGATCCAACTGCTCTCAAAATGCTCTCATAATCCAACTACTGTTTCCGTATTTGAACTTCTACTTCGAGCCAGATTTCTGCTGGAAGACCCTTTGAAATATCCACTTCATTTCAACTTGGACACAGGGAAAGGTGGGATGAGAGAGCAGAAGTCTCGGAAGAGAGACAGTAAACTTCCAAAAGACTCTCCTATAGCTTCCAAAGAAGAGTTGACCCAAAATTGTGAAGGAAGGTTAGGCACATGAACCCAAACCGACATCACGGAGGAGGATTCAATTAGAGGGTTGAAAGCTAGATACCATTTCACTAAAAGAGCAGCCTTCCCCTAGAGCCAAAGTTTCTCTTTAAAAATAAAATTCCTATATTTTTGGAATTGGAAACAACAATGATAAACCTTGGGCACATGCAAATTTCTACATCATTCTCAAGGACAAGCTTCCAATTTTTTTTATGTCCAAGCATGGAGACAAGACAAACTAGGCAAAAAATGGCTGAATCCACAAACCAAATTCAATCCAAAATAGTGAGCTTCATTCAAAACCTCCGACCCCAAAACAAGTAGGGGAACCTTCTTAGAATATTTAATCACTTTCAAACCTATGGACAATTGAGCACTACTAGTGACCACCGCATTAGAGGGCAAAGACACGTAAAGGTTAGGGATTGCCTCCAATGAGCTATCAAAAACTAGGAATGCATTGAGGAAACATTACCAAGTGTAGGATCAAAATTCCCAAGGACTCATGTGGCTAAAAGACACAAGAGCATTGATAGAACAAACATGACCAAGGGTTACAAGTAGATCAACAACCCTAAGCACAAGAAATGAAGCCTAGGAGTTGCCAAAAGGAAGATCAAATAGAGTAGAAAAATAAATATATTTAGGGTTTGAAGGGGAGGAATCGTGGAAGGACGCTGAAGCCATTAGGAGCAACTTTTTACCGGTTTCTTATTGTGATCATGTATCTGCTCAAGGCTCCAATTGCTTGACTATTGAATATGACTGACTAGTTGCTCTATTAGGGTTCAATCTAAGGCAATTATGGTTTATTGTTCGTATCATCCAATAGTGAACTATCGATATAGTATTTGATATTCCATTACTAGGGAGCACTAATAGACCATATCGGTTCGCCCCTTGGTCCCATACATTACTTACCCCATAATGGTGTGGTCATACTATAGATGAGATTAGAATTGACCTCCTATAGAAACGTTACCCTCACTATAGAAAGGGTAGAGAAGAAAAGGAGGGTGGGGCACTCGACCAATTATGGATCACACCCCTTCTCTTACAATTGAGTGCTCTCCTAGGGCTGTTGATCCCATTCTTAATACAAATGATCATAAGAGACATGCTAGCGAATTAAGGTTGAGTTGAGCTTGTTAAGATTGAGGAAGTTGATGTCAATGGCCAGGTATGGAGATATGCTATTGATCCCATGTCAACAATTTAGTTCCCACTCAATTTAGTACATAATGATTTACATGTATGAATCTCAAGTATTGAATGAGTCATTTTAGGTAGTCCTAATAAAATTTAGGCCATGACTATTGAATTCTAGGTTCGAAGTATGATGTAATGATAAGGTGTATGTCCTATTGTATTAGAATGGCTTGAACCCATTCTCTAAAGCTATTAAATATTAGAGCTGGTTCATCATTGATGCCAAGTGTCTATACCTTAAGGTCCTTGATGTGGGACAAAGGCAACCACTTGAGATGACACTTGATTGATGTAGGTCATTTAACCTTCTAGCTAGCTAGATCATGCTAATGGTGCGCTTATATGGCCCTAAGTGAGTCCCATGTTGAGGACCCCTTGTTTGATCCTTTCTATCGCTACGTGAAATATTATGGAGGTCCCACTTTGGTCTATATGCATTATTGAATGGTGCTAGTCTACCCTTGATCAAATGTGTTATGTTACTCAAAGAAAATACAAAAGTTACTCATCATAAGTCCTTATAGCTAGGTCATTTCCTCGTGAAATGCCTATTGAATTATGGGCTCAACTCTATTATCAATCAAATACTCTGAAGATAACCTTTCTTGCTAGCCACTTTATATGGATGTACTGATGACACTTGACCAACACTAAAATGTTGTCTTTATATTAGAGATGGATTAGCACTTTATGTTATTGCTTGAGTGGGAGAGTGGCCTAGTTGTATCACTTTTTTAATATCACTTTTTTAGTATGAGGGATGATGGCTATAATAAAAAGTAGATGGATTGACCAATGGGAGAGAAGTGCGTAGACACTCTCCTCTCTTGATTAAGGTGCACATAATTCCCACTCAATTGATAGGTTGAGGGGGATAATTTGGCTAATGAGAGAGGTTGACTAATAGGAGATGAGGTCAAGGAGTTTATTGGAGTATAAAACTCCAATCAAAATGTAATAGCTATTATTAGGGATCCTATTTTAGAGTGAGGTCAACTCATGTATAAATGTTGTTAAGACTATCTTAGTTGTAGGTTGATAAGTTAAATAGGGGAGTTTAGTGTTGTTGAAGTTGGAGTCTTTAGTAGGACTATACTCTTGTGTATGCATAGAAATAGATGTATTTGTGAATAGATGAGTATCTAAGTATTTTGTATTGTTGCATCTCTCAATTTTAAAATGGTATTAGAGTTGGACTGGGCGTGACTCCCTCATGGGATTACCTACGAAGATGCAATTATGAGGTGTAGTCCTCTTTAGGATAGATAGGAGTAGGTGTAGATTGGAGTATCGTAGGAGGTGTTTGTTGTGGACCTAAGGAATGTGCATCCTCCAACAAATTGCTCTTATTTTCTATAGATTATGCATATATATTTTTCACTATTAAATGTAGCACTTAGTCAAGTTTTTGCAAACGTCTCATGTTTTTTGTAGGGTATCTTCTATTAGGGTAGGTTTTTTCATAGTTTCTTATTTCAATGGCTTTATTAGGATGAAGACACATTATTAAATTAAATTGGGATAGACTAGCATGCACAAACCCTTTATTTCAGAACATACATAACCTAAAAGAAAAGAAAGGGCAATATTTTTCTTTTCATTTCATAAAGATTATTGATTACAAATTTTTGATTAGAAGCAAATAATTATGAATTATTGCAAGCATTATCACCTATTAATGAAAAAAATAGTGAAGATGATGATGAATACACAAGGAATGATTTCTTCTTGAATAAGATGAATCTCTGAGACTAGGGGGGAATTTGTGAAGGTATAGCTCAATATGGATTGTTGTCTAGTAATTCAGGAGATCTAGAATTTAAGCATTTGAGAAGGTTGAATTTGGGAACTCAAGAATTTGACAAAGTGAACTTGAGAAATATACCTTTATGAAGGGGACATGATAGCTTAACAAATTTTGATGCCTGCAAGATTTTGTAATGGTGATATGGGCAAAGTTGATTAAGTTTTTGGTGCAGGAGCACCTACCTGACAGCTGGCCTCCATGAGGCAGTTAGTTTGTTTTGAGTCTTGTTAATGTTTCCAAGAATGTCTTATAAGACCAATGCATGTAATAAGGTCATGTTGACCATACTTTGCTATTTTTAGATAGTTTGTTTGGACAGCTGTTATGCTGTATGTTCGGTTGGATCCTCCCAGCCGCTTGGAAGCTCCCAGCCGCTGGGAATCGAGTGGTAGTACTCGCAGGAGATCCTATTTATGCATGAGGATCGGTTGGTTTTAGACATTGAGCGGAGGAGTTAGATTGCAGAGAGAGACTGAGTATTGTATTTGCATCTTTTGAAAATCAATAAAGAGATCCTGTTGTGTCAATTCTCTGTTTGGATTCCTTTGTGTGATCGATTTGCTGTTCTGGTGGTTTCATGGATTCGCTGATCCATTCCACCGGTTGATTCGTCGAATCGGTGGAATGGCTATGTACAGTAGTTTAGGGTTTAGTCTGCATTTTGTGTTCGTTTGCATGCAGGTGTGCAGGATCGTCGTCGAAAGGTGTTGAAGACTCTAGCATGGGTATGTGCTAGGTCGTGCTGGTAGTTCGAGTCTGGAAAGTTGTCCAGGAAGCGGATCGGGTCACCTCAGGAGGATCGGAACGGTGAAAATCCGCTAAGGTTGGAAAATCCATCGCAACGGCATCATCAGGATATTTCTGTGTATATCCTGCAGTTACTTCGGGCGTCATCCGAGTAGATGGAGGTGAGTATGATGCAGTCGATTGCATAAAGTGAATGTGCATTGGGGTGATCATCATCAGGTGTTGCCGAGGAGGAGCGTATCGGCATAAGGTAGAAGATCGGGTTGATAAAACCATCGCGGGCCGATAATGTTAAGTTTGGCCGACAGCAGGATATTGAAGGAACTGCATGTGACGTCATCGTCATCAGGATATCGGGGTGACGTAAGCATCGAAGGAAAGGTGCATGAGGTTGTCGTCATCAGGTTATATGGGAGGAACCGGATGTTCTATATCCTGCTGATGAACATGATGTTGAACATCATGATGATGAAGATAGAGGTTGGCGGTAAGATGAACAGTGATCGTCAGGAGAATGATCGCGCTTGCCGAATGTGATGATGCTGCCGATAGCCAAATATGATGATGCTGCTGACAGACGAAGAGTCGAAGGTTTGTCTGCAGGAGGATATCGGTCGGCAGAGAAAATATGATGATGCTGACAGTGTTAAGGGAAATATGATGATGATGATGAAGGGTTGCGGACATACATGCTGTATGTCAAGGTTTTAGTGTGGATGCCTCTGCATCAGTTTTGTTGGGTGAATATTTTGTTATCAACTAATTGATGACAAAATGGTTATATCAACCATAGTATGATGAGATAAGTCTCTCCTCTCAGAAAGGTGAGGCTCCCTTTACTTAAGCTTATTTACAATAAAACTATCCATGGGGTGTTTTCATATCATCTAATTATCTTATTTCAGAATAGATGTTCTCTTACAAACTTACAATAACAATCTCGTGATGCTTACTATATGAAATGAACCACAAACTACTAATTGGAGCAATAATAATCGATATCCAATTTAGTTAAACAAAAGAGTAATTGAAATGATACCAGCATGTGTCAACACCAAGAAACCCACAAAAGCACAAAGTCCTGTTTCTTACGCTAATTGGAAATGGAAAAAGTATGGAATATGATGCAACTCAAAGTCTTCACTGTATGCCACAATTAGATCAAACAATCACAAATGATAACTCGCAACCCAAAGTCTTCAAGTCACCCTCGATCATGAACATAACACAAATCCAAAGATGATATCGGAGCTCAAAGACTACAAAATCAAATTTAGAACACCCAAAATATTTGATTCCACGCCACAATTCAATCATATACACATGAGAATGCAGTAGAAAAGATTTAAAAACAATTCTAATGCACCACAAGCTTGATTCAAGACAAAGATTGATTGCCAACTTGCTTCACTTATATTGATTGAATAAGATTTACACTTTTGAACACAAAGTTTCAATAGGCTCATCAATTTGGCAACATTTCACTTCAACAACTAAAAGATTATTTACAAAAGAGCCCCCTCTTATTCATAGAGGGAAGCTATGAGCAAAAATAGGAAATCTACAACTATTTTGACTTATTCAATAACAGAGTTCAATTTGATTTGGGAATCCGTACTTCTCCTACATGTAATTGCATATTACAAAAAGACATGTAAGATGTCATTTACAAATTACAAACTACATAATGAAAAACTTCAAAAATAAAGTGTTCGAAGACACATTCTCTTCTTTCTCTTTCTCCAGAAAGTCTTCATATCTTTTCAAAGCCACCTGAACTTCAGTGTTGTTTGGCCCTGGTGTGTATCTGGAGATAGCTAGAACTCGTGTGATAGAGTCCTCTATGTTGACATGTACCATGTACCTTTCTGTGTTTGTCCAAAATTGTCTGCAACTTGTCCATAATTACTTGGAAGTCCACTAATTTATCAATAAAAGATAATCAGAAAGCTTCTGATTCGATCTCAGTATGAATTAGTGTAGTAAATTCTTGAACCACTGTGTCCATGGGAAGAATTTTTTGACTGTCATCAAGTATTTGACATGGAAGCTCCCCTATCTTATCAGTGATGTTTAATCCTTTGTCGATGCTTGTATCTTAGGTTTCCTATAGATCTTTTATTAGCTTCTTGAGGACATCTCTCTTGTGCTTCATTGCTTCCCGGTGCTCAATATACATTTTCCTTGTGGGGATCACCCCATTCTTAACCAACACTTCCAACTTGAAATCTTTCAGCTTTGTCCAAGTCTCAAGGTCTTTTTCCACTAGCTACAAGTGTTGCGATAACATGTCAAGTGTTTGATTCAACTTTGACTTGACATCATTCATGTTGTTAAACAACATAATATAAGACTTTATAAGTTGAGTTCCTTGTGCAATTAGTCTTTCTATCCATGCACTCACAGCTTGACCTTGCGCCCCGATCTTTTTAGCCTTCTGAATTGTATCACCATCAACACATGCTGTAACAGGTTCAACTGGTTTAGAAGATTGACTTATTTTCAACAACACAGAAGTAAGTTGTTCTACCTTGAGCTTACGTTCATCATGGATAATCTTATCTCTATCATATCTCTTGAGCAAAGCAGCCAAAGTTGCTTGTAGGTCCTCCTAAGCACTTTCATGTGTCTGTTTTTTAAGCTCGATCCTTGAGATAATATAATCAGTACCTTGGATTTCTTCAACAACTTTCTCTTTGGCTTTTGCGATATTAGCCAAGGAGGAAGGATGAAAAGATCATCTTCTATCTCTGTCATCAAAGTTTGTGATGACGGGGTATGACCTATAGCTTGTGAGGTGGATGTGATATTAGGTGAAATGATAGTGGTGGTCACAATTGGCGGGGTTTGAGTCAGCACTGGAGTAAGAATCTCAACACTTGACACTTTGGATGTGGAGGCAGATATGAACTTATCAAAGTCCGATTGTGTGAATGTGTCAAGCATAGGTGAGGATACATCATATAGACTTGGCAAAGAGGAAAGTGAGCCAAACACATTCTCTATATTGCTATGAGGGCTTTCAAACAATGACTCATTGGTGGGTGTGGAAGGGGATGAATGAACAAAATGAACTGACACTGTAGGAATAGTAGAAACAGTAGGCAAAGGCTGTGCACTTGAAGTAACAGGGGGAGTAGGGGTTTGAACTGTAGAAATTACATGAGGAGAGGAGGGAGGTTCTACCTGAGCTGATTCCAATTGAGAAGTAACAAGAGGCTCTTGTGACTCTTCAGCTGCAATTTCTTCTTCAACATCTACATGGGTAGATGTTCCCTCTTTTTTTTTCCTTTTGCCTTTATCCCCTTTGGTCTTGAAAACAAACTTTGGCTTCTTACTGGTACTGGGAGTATCTTCTTTATTCTTCGTTCTCAATTCTTTCCTTTTACCTGAAGGTCCTTCAGTATGCTCTTCTTCTGATCTTGTTTTGAAGAGCTTTATCTTTATTCCTTTCTTCTGCAACCAAACATTGGTGTTTGCAAGAATAGGTTGAAACCTTTCTCTTATTGAAGTCATCTCCTTCTGTGACCATTGAATTGGTGGAAGAGGAGTGTCAACAATTTTATTTCCCACATATGCAGAACCCACTATATCATTTTCTTCTTGTATGTCCTAATGAATATCAACAAGTTCAAAGTTTCTAATATGCTCCATGATAAGCCAACTAAAGTCAAGCTTCCTTACCTCTTCATCATTTCTGCATTCGACCCATGTGTCCTCAATTTTATGCATGTGAATAAAGTTCCCTTTGAGCTTGTCTTTCATGCCTCGATAATCAAAATCATTTCTTTTCTTATACCTCTTCATGATTACCCACTGCATTTCAATTTCCATTGCTTTGGCTCTTGGAGTTGTAGATATTGAATACCGATCAATGGTAATTGGGAATTTGAAACCAGCTCTATGAGCCTCTGCTTGTTTGCTATGTACAGTCATTATCTGCCTACAAAAATCCATCAGTATCACTTGTTTCTTGGATACCTTGGCAACATGTAGGGTTGCCCATTGAAACAACCCACTCTTATATATGTGAAAGTAGGAAATTACAGAAATATACAACCAAACCTTTTCACCTGCTCCCAATCTTCATCAGAAACTCTTTTCTTTTCAAGCCCTTTCTCAAACATACAAATGTAACTGTAAAAGAAGACATCATTTACTCTTCTGAAGTGCTTGATGCTCTCTTTCAATGTCAGTTGAGGGTAGTATTCATACACTGGAATGTTTCTTCTATCACCTTCTGAAGTTAGGCCAGGAAAGTGCCTCATAGAAGCAGCAACATACACTAAATATGAAGTCATATAAAACTTCAAAGAAGTTGACACTTTTGATAGTTGTTCACAAATTGAGTCACTGATTTGCTTACCCCAAAATATCTTTTGATTACCCTTCTTTGACATATATGTATTGATACATCCATTCTTGAAAAGTATTGGATGTAGAGAGTCCCTTGACTCTGCTCAAGAGAGTGATCAGATCACCTACCTCTTCAATGAACTCACTCTGGAAGATGTTCTTTGGCCACCTTGCAATTGTAGCCCTGGGAGTGTTGAGTCACCGAGTTTAATGATTTTCTTACACTTCTCTGCATTCTTGTCAGAGTGGTCTTGTGCTGATTCCATGGTGAGATCAGCGTAATCATCAATGTTGGGGGACATGAAAACCTTATCAAAGAATTTCGCATCCAACTTTACCACTACTTTGCCATCTGCATCTGATATGCTCTTGCTTTCCTTACTGAAAATAGCAGCGGCTGCCAACACGAACTCTGGATTTTGAGTTGACACTGGGAAGGTGGAAACCAAATGAATGCTACTGTCGAGAATAGTTTGCATGTTTGCAGCGATAGTCTGTTGGTTTACTCTCCAGAAATTCTGACATGTCTACGTGCTCGATCTCTGTATCTTTGATATTTTCCACATTGGACTCCATAGAGGTCATCGGGATCACGCCTTGATACTTGTACTTCATATTTTTCTTCTTGGGAGACGGATCAGTCATTTGTCAAGAGATTGCAAAAATGAGTTTCAAAACCTTCCAGAGTTAGAAAAATTTCAAGTGCCAAGGTTCGTGTAGTTGTGGAGAAAATCTGCACTTTTACATTTCATAATAGTGTTTGGTGTAGTTCGGAGAAAATTCTCCGAACGACATGGGAATTTTCCTTTTTGGTGCAAAGTCGGAAAAATTCTCCACTTTTACATGAAGGTATGTTTTTAGGTGTAGTTCGGAGAAAATTCTCCGAACTACACTTAGGATAGGTCGAAGGAACATATGCAAGTCGGAGAATTTTTTTCGATTTGCATCTTTCAAGGGGTAAGTCATATTGATGCAAATTGAAGAAAATTCTTCGATTTGCATGTTTTATGTGCAAAACAGGAATATGCACTTCAGAGAAAATTCTTCGAAGTGCACAAGGGGTAAATCTTTGGTGCACTTAAGAGAATTTTCTCCGAAGTGCATGGAACAACATGCCTCAGAGTCTTGGTAATATAGGTTGGGTGTTGTGCCGGGAATTTTCCCCACACAACATCCAATGACTAAGGATGTTGTGCGGGGAAAATTCCCCACACAACACCCAAGCATTAAGTGTTACAACGGTTAAGGGAAGTGAGGGCATTGTTCAGGGTTTTTTCTTTGAACAATACCTGGTCCAAGGGACCGATAGTGTTGTTCAGAGAAAAAACCCCGAACAACACCAGATGGTATTTTTTTTTTCCAAAGGTCACAGAAAATAATGAAACACATGTTTAAAAATGACTTTAAAGATGATGATTTAAACAGTGTTGCTTGGAGATTATTCTCTGAGCTACACTAGGGTTTACACTAGGTTTTCAAACATTCACGACTCACAAATACATAAGTATAAATACAACTGTGTTTAACTAGTCGACTCAAATGCTTTAAAAAGCTAGGGTTTAAACAAACATGATATCTACGAATATTACCACGATAATAGAACACAACGAAAACAAAAGAAAATACATAAAATGATAAAAACTTACACGTGAAGGATTCGAAACGAAAATCCATGAGCAAGTCTTGAGCACAAACAATCACACACTGACATGAGGTAGATGGCCATGCGAACAATGCAGAAGACATGAATGGTAAAAGAAATAATTAAAAGTGAAGATTAAGAGTCGTGGTAAAACGTCTAAACTAGGCATTAAAATCACATTAATGGCCAAACGTGCCAGTGTAGGAGTTTAGTTGCGGAGAATTTTTCCGCAACTACATGTGTAGTTGCGAAGAAATTCTCTTTAATTACAGTTCAGTCCAAAACTTAACAAAATATGCAGGTGCACTAAAAAATAGTGACACTGCACTCAAAGGAAAAATGGTTGTCATGAATTGACTTTTGAATTTTTCCAAAAAGCAAAAGGTGACCCAAATCAAAATGACTTTTTGAGGGGTTAGACTATGCATGAGACCACTTAAATTTTGCCTCGATATGTGTGCTTAGAGGACGTGGGCTATGAAATGGACAAGTTTCGTAGGAGTTATCCCACGAATTGAGCAAGCGAAATTCTAGGATAACAAGTTTGTTGGGGTATAAGGCTCCAATCTACATGCAATAGCTATTATTTAGGGATCTTGTTTTAGAGTGAAGACAAGTCATGTATAAGTGATGTTAAGAGTATCTTAGTTGTACGTTAGTGAGTTAAAGTACAAGAGTCTAGTGTTGTTGAAGTTGGAGTCTTTCGTTGGAGTCCACTATTGTATTTATATATAAATAGATGTATATGTGAATAGATGAATATAGAAGTATTTTGTATTGCTACATCTCAGTTTTAACAGTCACACTATCCAAACTATCCACCTATCTGAACTTTTTATAGTGTGGGGCACTATAGGATAGGATGGGGAGGTTGAGGGTGTAATTTCCTTGAAGTCGAATGAGCTACACTGCATCCATCTATCTTGAATCTATCTCTATGAGAATTTGCTAATTGGAAATAATTCAAGCTCACCTCTCTTTTTGAAATGCCCTCTTAGGCAAATACCCTTGATTAGAAATCACCTAGGATCATGTCCATCAAGCTAATTCGAGTTCTTGGGCATTGTCCAAGCCAATTCAAAATTTGTGTTATAGAGGAAACAATGATTAGTAAAGATGCATGGTCCATTGACTAGGCAAGGCCCTTTTGCTCGAGCTCTCCCCTAATTAAGATGAATTTAGGAGAGGTTGAATGCAGTGATCGATAATCCATAATATCATGCATGAATGACTAGAGATAGTGGAAGGAAGAGTCACATAGGAGGTTTTTGAGTCACTTCACTTACTCTTCCTATGATTGTTAACCATGGGTGGTCCCAAAATGACCTAAATTTTGAATCCAATTTCACTTTAAAATATTCATGATTTTGTTTATTTCTATAGCCCCCCCCCTTTCTCTAGTGTAATGGTTGGTAGATTGGGGAAGTACAATGAGCAACCATGGTCACTTTTTGATCTTTTACAAGTTTTAAAGGGGAAATGAGCGACCTCTTAAGATATAAAAGTTGCTCTCCTAAAATGGAGACGAGTTGACCCCCCATGGAGAGGGCAAGCTATAGTTTCGACATATGATGAGGAGAGCAAGTTAGGTCTATCTATAATCTTTTAATCTTTTAAAAGAGGAGATAGTTTAATAAGCACCTTAAAATGAAAAGCTCATGAGAGGTTGGGAGAGGAGAGTTGTTTTATATATGCATTAATACGATTGTCATAATCACTCTATCTATAAGGAGTTGGTTCATTAGTATATATGTAGTAAAGCTTTCATGCTTGTTTTTGAGGACACTTATGTCCTTGATTGATAGGTGGAGGTCAAGGAATTGATAGGCTCAATTGAATGGATCATAGTCTCAATCGATGAATGTATTGAACTTGAATTTGAAAGCATGAGAGCTTTCAATTAATAATGGTAGTGAAAGGCTCTATTGAATGATAGATCATAGGCAGGCTCAATCTTTGAATGCCTTTAACTTTATTTTGAAGTTGGGCAATTTATGAACTCAACCAATAATGGTTGGTCATCAAATCTTTATCCAATTGACCAGTTTAAGGTGATTTATGCACTCAATTGTTAAAATGAATATAAAGTGGAGGTAGAGATCATTTATATGCTCGACTACTCTATCCAGAAGGAGAGTCATTTCTAGGCTCAATTGCTTATATTTTTCTCAAGTAGGTTGAGGGTCCTTATTTCTTTAAGTTGAATCAAATTAAATATCATAGGTTCAATCGTTTAATGCCGTCAATTGAAAAGTCATTATCATTTTTGAAAGAAGTTGACTCATTAGCATATATGCAATAAAGCTTTCATGCTTGTTTTCGAGGTCATTTATGTCTTTGATTGATAGGTGGAGATCAAGGAATTGATAGACTCAATCAAGTGGATCATAGTCTCAATAAATGAATGTACTTAACTTGAATTTGAAAGTATAAGAGCTTTCAATTAATAATGGTAGTGAAAGGCTCTATTAAATGATACATCATAGGCTCAATCTTTGAATGCCTTCAACTTTATTTTGAAAGTCGGCAATTTATGCACTCAACCAACAATGGTTGGTCATCAAATCTTCATCCAATCGACCAGTTTAAGGTGATTTATGCACTCAAGTGTTTAAAGAAATAGAGTGGAGGTGGAGGTCATTTATATTATGCTCGACTACTCTCTATCTAGGAGTCATTTCTAGGCTCAATTGCATATATTTTTCTAAAGTACGTTGAGGGTTCGTATTTCTTTAAGCTCAATCAAATTAAATGTCATAGGCTCAATCGATTAATGTCTTCAATCTAAAGGTCATTGTCATTTTTGAAAGGTCAACGACTCCCTCAACTGATAGGTGATTGCCATTTTAGAAGAGTCAATGAGATTTGTGGGCTCAATAGCTTACCTTGTTCAAGTAGGTCAAGTTAGATTTTAGGCCACGAAGGAAAATTCCTAGAGAGGGGAAATTGTTGATTAGCCACGAAGGTTTATGGAGTGATCGATGTTCTAGAGATGGAAATGCCGATATTCCATTGTTGTTGGGAGGGCTCTTGACTGATAAGGAAGATGTCTAGTTGTCCAAATCACTTGGGAGTGAAAATTGTGAGCACATTTATTGATGTCAATTTAGTAGGGAAATTTCCTGGTTTTCTAGATCAATGGTTTTATCCCCTTAACTATATGGATTAAAATGTTATGATATTATGCATTACCATTGTTCAACCATTAGATTAGAGTAGAATTAGAGTGTTGAAGAACTAGAAAATAATGGAAAAAATGAGAGGAGTTGGAGAAAGTTTTAACAGAGGTGTTACAAGATCATGTGGTATATCGTGGATCGACCACTATACTTATGCATAAATGGAGTGGGTAGGGAGTGCAAAAAGAGAGTAGGGAGGATCATTGAAGATCAAAAAAGATTGTGAGAAGCTTGAACAAAGATGTTCACAAAGATATTATGTACAATCATGGTTTGACTGTGACATGAAAAAGAGAAACAATAGTAAGCATTGAATGTGTCCAAGTTTGATTGTACATCATGGTTTATCCATGATTGTGGTGCAAAAGAGAGTTAATAGATACTGGAAAAAATTCTAGCAAGAGGCACCAGGGTGGATGAAGATTTAGAAGGAACACAAGCACAGAGAAGATCTATAGGGTGTATAGTCAGACCTGGACCAATGTTGGATTAGGAGAGAATTGTGCTAACTCATTCTATCATGTGGAGTGTGACACGATTAGAATTCTGAAACTTCTACTCAATCCATAATGAGGTAACATGAATTCTAAAACCTTCCACGTTGATGTGTGGCTCCTTAGTGATGAATGTAGTCTCTTAGATAGTACCATGAGGTTTTAAACTACTCTAGACCATATGTGCTTTTCATGACAACAATGCCACACCCAACTAGCTTTGTGTTACTATAGAGAGTTACTTAGATACTCATACACTCACAAACAAAATTGTATTCAATTTTTTGCCCCCACACACCAAAATTATAAACACACTCTCCAAACCTCCAATAACCAAAAAAAAAGAACAAAATGATAAGGAACTGGTTTTGGATGATACAAGATTGGTCCACCCTTGAGATGCTTCTATACCATCAGTAGAACATACTTTGCCAATTATTCCTCTTTCCTAATACCTATATCTGTTGTGCCTTTCTTCGTCTTCTTTTTTGCTATCCAATATATAATTGGACTATTTTACCACTTCTATGCTTATCCCACTATTTACTCATAGCTATCATTACTCTTCATCTATCTTAGTCACCCACCATCTCTCTTCCTCTTCTATTTCTGATTTCCTTATATATTGACCTTTGACATCAATTTACATAGACAATAATTGCTCTTTGAACAATGACTATTAATCCTCGTAATTTGGATTTCGACCATTTTACCATGTGGCCTATATGTGGAGAGCTCACCGCCTCATTATAGGTTCTCTCTACTTGTTTGAGTAGCTCTTCTTCCTTCAAGTTGCACTCTATCCCTGTGCTGCATCCATCCATTACTTAGCTAACACTGCTAAAAATCTATTACCAAGTTATAAGTGATGCTTCTTCTACCGATACTCCACATATTCAACTCCCCTTTGCCAACATTACACATGTTTTTCATGCCTTCTGAGAAATCTCTATGGATAAATGAATTTCAAGTGAATCTATAAGTATGGCTATGACTCCAATCCACTACAATTGCAGAAAGGGAAAATGAATTGGAAACAATTTGGTCCCACCTAGACTATCTCACTACGTCTTTATAAAACTAGTAGTTGCACAAAATTTATGCGCAATGGAATAGCCGATAGGGTCTATCAATATCTCATATGTAACTGCAAAGCTGAAATGCAAGAATATTCAAAAAGAACATATTTGTAATTGTATATGATTAGTGTATCAATTTTTAATCGTAAATTTGAAATGCAGACTTGCATGAAATACATTGCGAAATAAATTGTAGAAATATTGAGAAATAAATCGACCAAAAAATCTTTTTTTGCTTAAAAATATTTACCCTAGTTGTAACCCCAACTCTAATTCTATCCCTAACCCTAATTCTATCCATAACTCTATCTTTTGCACTCTATATCTCTCATGCTTTGTCCCTCCCTCCCTCTCTTTGTCTCTTTGTTGTTGTCTCTCTTTTCTTCTTTATCTCTTTTTCTTTGTCTCTCTCTTCCTCTTTTTATCTCTCTTTCCCTTTATATCTCTTATATCTAGCTCTATCCCTCTTTCTCTATTCCCCCTAATTCTAATTCTCTACCTAATCATAATTTTATCCCTAACCCCAATCGTAATTCCAACTCTAACCCTAACAATTTTTTTGGTTATAAAGATTTCCCTAATTGTAACCCTAACTCTAATTTTGTCCCTAATTTTTTGGTTATATATATATATATATATATATATTTGTTCTAATTATCTCTTTCTTTGTCTCTTTCTCTCCTATCTATATCTCTATCTTTTTCACTCTCTATATCTCTCATGCTCTCCCTCTCTCCCTCTCTCTTCCTTTTTTGTATTTGTCTATCTCTTCCTCTCTCTGTCTTTGTCTCTCTCTTCCTCTCTTTTAATCTCTCTTTCCCTCTATATCTTGGTTCTGTCTCTCCAATTTTTTGTTCCCCTCTCTAACACTTTAATGTAATCTTGTTCCTCAAGCTATTCAAACTCATGGCTATCCTCATAGTGGTATATATATGTTGGTAGATATATTTCCTTCAAAATCCAAATTCATTTACAATATCATATTTTGCTTGTACCCATAATCCTAACTAATTTTAAATAAATATAAGGTGTAATTTATTTCCTTGTACATAACATAAATTTTTTGAAATAATAATTTTATTATCCATTATCATGATCTACAAAACAATGGATAGTTAGATGTAACCCTAACTATAAGATTGTAACCCTAACCCTAACCCTAATTCTAACCCTAATCATGATTTTATCCCTAGCCCCAACTGTAATTCCAACTCTAACCCTAACATCTTTTTTGGTTAAAAATATTTACCCTAGCTGTAACCCTAACTCTAATTCTATCCCTAACCCTAATTCTATCCCTAACTCTATCTTTTGCACTCTCTATGTCTCTCGTGCTTTCTCCCTCCCTCCCTCTCTCTTTGTCTCTTTGTCTCTCTCTTCCTCTCTTTGTCTCTCTTCCTCTCTTTTTTATCTCTCTTTCCTTCTATATCTCTTATATCTAGCTCCATCCCTCTTTCTCTATTCCCCTTGACTCTAATTCTATCCCTAATCATAATTTTATCCCTAACCCCAACCGTAATTCCAACTCTAACTCTAACAATTTTTTTGGTTATAAAGATTTCCCTAATTGTAACCCTAACTCTAATTTTGTCCCTGACCCTAATTATATCCCTAACCCTAACCCTAACCCTAATTGTACTTGTAAGCCTAATCTTAACCATATGTTTTTTTGGTTATATATATTTGGTCTAATTATCTCTCTTTGTCTCTTTCTCTCCTATCTATATCTCTATCTTTTGCATCTCTCACGCTTTCTCCCTCTCTCCCTCTCTCTCTTTGTATTTGTCTCTCTTCCTCTCTTTGTTTTTGTCTCCATCTTCCTCTCTTTTTATCTCTCTTTCCCTCTATATCTTGTTTCTGTCTCTCCACTTTTTTGTTCCCCTCTCTCTAACACATTAATGCAATCTTGTTCCTCAACCTATTCAAACTCATGGCTATCCTCATAGTGGTATGTATATGTTGGTAGATATATTTCCTTCACAATCCAAGTTCATTTATATTATCATGTTTTGCTTGTGCACATAATCCTAACTAATTTTAAATAAATATAAGGTGTAATTTATTTCTTTGTACATACTTAACATAAATTTTTTGAAATAATAATTTTATTATCCATTATCATGATGATCTACAAAACAATGGATAGTTATCTTTTTTTTAATTATTAACCTTGTATTCTGTTTCACTATAACTTGATTATGTACTAACCCTTATTTTATTTAATTTGATGATACAAAATAAAAAAAAAAAAAAACAAAAAAAAACATTTAGTTAATTTAAAAATGAATAAAAGGAATAAAATCCAATGAGCTCCCTGTAATGATCATTTACAATCGAAGTTCATTTACATTATCACGTTTTTCCTTGTACAAACAACCCTAACCCTAAATCTATTATATGCTAATATTTGTAGTTAGATTTATATTATATTTTCTCTTTAATAGTGATCATACAAAATAAATAAAATAATATCAATAACTCTATATTTATTTTTGAATATTTTGTTAAGAATCTATTTTTTATTAATAAAAAACATCTCATTAATCATTTAAAAATGGTTAAAAGGCATACAATCCAATGAGCTCCTCTTGCTTACATTTTACTAAGTATTTGTAATGGTCCTAAATTTTTAGTGCCTTTTTGTGGAGCAATTTCTTTGAAAGCTATTTTTATTTGGTGTCACTGTTTTTATAAAACGCAAAATATCTCTATATTTATTTTTGAATATTTTGTTAATCTATTTTATTATTAATAAAAACATATTTAATTAATCATTTAAAAATGGATAAATGGAATACAATCCAATGAACTTCTCTTGCTTACATTTTACTAATATTTGTAATGGTCTTACTTTTTTAGTGAAAGCTATTTTTATTTGATCTTTTTTTTAAATAAAATACAAAATATATCTATATTTATGTTTGAATTTTTTGTTGACAACCTATTTTATTATTATTATTATTTTTGATATCTTAGAGGGGTGTCCCCGCAACCGGTCGGGCTTCACTTAAGTTTCCATTACCAGGCAAGACTAATCCCCTCTGGGCCAATGCGATATCCCATCGCCTGCCCCACGACGTGCGTGGCTGGGTGATTTGGGATTTGAACTCAGGTGGGTGGGCTACCACACACTTAGAGTGGGTAGCCGCATCACTCAAGCTAAACCTTAGGGGCAACAATGTATTTTATTATTAATAAAAAACATTTTAATTTTTTAAAAATAGATAAAAGGAATATAATCCAATGAGTCCTATCTATATCTCTATCTTTTGCACTCTCTATATCTCTTGTGGTTTCTCCTTTCCTCCCTCTCTCTTTGTCTCTGTCTTTGTCTCTCTTCCTCTCTCTTTTATCTCTCTTTCCCTCTATATTTCTTAAATCTAGCTCTATCCCTCTTCCTTTATTACCCCTAATTCTAATTCTATCCCTAACCGTAATTTACCACTAACCCTAATTCTAATTATAACTCTAACCCTAATTCTAATCCTTACCCTAATTCTAATTATAAAGAAGGCACTTATAAGGACCATTCACCTCAGAAATGATTTTCCAAAAAGGTGAGAAGAGACATAAATTGGCACATCAGAAGTGGAAACATACTAAAAGGTAAAAGGTTGTTTTTGGGTCACAGAGAAGCTACGTGCCAATTTTCAAATTTTGTGTATGAGAGTCCCTTCGTTGAAGCCCACAAGGGGAATTCTTTACGTCTACATTATATATTTATCAAATTTTGTAATCCTGGATTTAGATTTCATGACCAAGCTTGGGAGTAACTCAGACCTTTTCCGATCCATATTACAAATGGGAAGGTATTCAGTATGGAAGTATCCATGCTGTATCGTATGGTAACTTGGCAGAAACCATAGAATCAAGGATCGAGATAAACAAAAGAAAAACATTGAATAAAATATGCAGTGTCTATTTTTAAAGGTATAAATATCCAAGTAACAAGCATCAACTAGGGCATGGAATTAGGCCAATAGCCTTTATTGGGAATGGAATTAGGCAGATAAGTTGTACTGCTTTTTGGTTTGATGAAATTACATGCAAGGGAGTCTAAATGTATTCATTTGGGAGACAACTTGCAGAAGATGAATGTGAGTGTGCAGTATGTGTTATAAAAGAGAGTTTACAAATAATTAGAGAGTTGTTTTTGGTGTGCTTCAAATTTATTAATCTACCAATCACATGAACATAGACTCTAGTTATCTGTTACAAAAGATTTGCATGTTATATAAATTCAAATGGACAATAGATGCACATAATTCATACAAGGTGTACCATTTTAGTACAAATGATATAATATGTCAATTCCTCACTCAAACTAAAAAAATACAATAAACAAGTTACTGCTCTTGGTCTAATAAACTACTTCAAGAACAGTGCAGTCCATTTAGTTTGTGAAGAAGAAAGAATCCAAAAAAATCTAACTCTACACAATAAGACTGGTGAAAAGCACAATGCATTCTTTGGTACAAAGTCTGGAAAAGGAGAGAGCAAGTGAATGACAATACCAACTTATGGAAACTAAATTTTAAATGTAAACACTCTATCTACCATTGCCTTTGAAGTTTGGAGCAAAAGGATCTCAAAGCAGGGACCTTCAATCTTTGAAGAAATCTCAAAACTATAGGGATTGATTGATTTTACCATGAGATATTCCTGGACACTTGTTCTAACCATGCAGCTACATCTGTCATGGTTGGTCTTTCATTTGGCTCATTCCCAACAGAAATTTCTGCAATATCAACCATTCTTAACAAAGGCTCTATGTTTCTTGGCAGATCCACAATATAGTCTAGAATCATCGTTGACTTTCACTTGCTAATCAGGGGTACCGCCCATTCCACAATGTTGGGTGGATCCAGTGCATATAGGCAATGTTGCATTCAGACCATAACTGTATAGGTACAACAATATCTGGTTCTTGACTTCCTCTTTCTCTTCTGCTACTGCCTTGTATAGATTAGTATATGGTACCATACTAATTAAACATCACTTCAGGAGCTTCAACGTAGCTTCATGTGCATGAATTGCCTGTAAAGGATATGTTTTTGTCAGTACCCCCCAAAAAAGAATCAACAAATAATATTCATAAGTAGCATTTGAGTAATAATTCCACATCTTTGGTAATATGCAATTATCATGTTCCATGAGAAGATATCTCGTTCAGTCATGTGATTGAAAACTTGGCGGGCATCCACCAAACTTCCGCACTTGGCATACATGTTAATAAGTCTGTTTTGCCAAAATGTGCTTGTGGCAAACATATATCCTCTGTCATTGATTTGAAAGTGGATTTGCAATATAATCTGTAAGGGTTTTGTGGGCAGTGAAGGCAGGTAGAAGATATGTAGAAGAATATACAGAAGTCTTGTGGGTAGTAAGCAAAATGTGTTGCGCCTACTTCAAGCCACCTTCTATACAGAATGCCTTGAGATTTTGAGTGACATAGGGAATTGATGGCATTGTATTTTGTTATCTTGTAAGGCTTTCTGGTAGAATATATCCTACACTACACTAGAGACAAACTAAACATCTCAGGAAAAAGATTCAGTTTCTACACTGCAACAGAGACATGCTAAGTATTTCATAAAATCATATTTTATGAGATGGAGACAACTCACTATCTGAATTTGTGAACACATAAATAATTAGCAAAGGATTTTGTGACGACAGGTGTGATTTCACAGTTTACTTCTGGTGGGCCAACTGTCATCTTTGCAACTTTGGCATTCACCTTCTCTACAAGGACATTAGCCACAAATTCCATCACAAGAACTACCTTTACTACAATGCACCTTTGGCCACTGTGAGGAAACATGATACAATGTCAGTCTGATAGGAAAGAGGAGGAGACGTCATATCACTATGCAGATCAATGAGGAAGACAATACCTGTATGAAAAGCCCCCTTTCACAACATTGGCTGCGGCTAGGTCAATATCTGCATCCTCAAGTATAATACACATCTTTTCCACCAAGTTCCATCTGAAGAGGAACCATGTCTGCCTTTTTTGAAATTGCAATACTAGTGTCACCTCTAGTAAAACTGATAAATGCAGAGAGAAAGGGGATCAATAAGTAAATAGAAGGCAATTGCTTTATCAAGATTAGCATTATACATATTAGTTGTTATCAACGCACTGATGCAATTTATGCTAATTGCGGAGAGAAAAGGGAATTAGTGATTAAATATAAGGCCAATTGCTTTATCAAGATTAACATTATCCATATTAGTTGTTATCGGTATACCTGATGCAATTTACACCAGGGTGCATTGTAAGGAAATCCCCAATTTCAGATCCTTTTCCTATAACACA
Organism: Cunninghamia lanceolata; assembly: GCA_027924645.1. Classification (NCBI taxonomy): domain Eukaryota; kingdom Viridiplantae; phylum Streptophyta; class Pinopsida; order Cupressales; family Cupressaceae; genus Cunninghamia; species Cunninghamia lanceolata. The sequence goes on along the minus strand of BSBN01000090.1, from coordinate 21,382,594 downwards.
ACTAATGAGACCCTTGGGAAATCCAGCCAAATGGAAATAGTGCACCATGTGCAAGGCTGCTACTGCTCCTTGAACAATACATCAAATTCCCCCATTTAAACTTTGAAACACCATAAATCACTTTAGCAGAACAAATTCAATTCAATTTCCATGCAGATTATATTACACCACTAGTGAGTTGACAACTTTTTCTTCTCTCTCAAGTTAGACCTTTTATTAGACTCAGAGCTATTTTCATTAAGTGCTTTGACAAATATAAATGCTATCTACTACCTTAAACCTATTTTGAGGATATCCAACTCATGTTAACTTATCACCTTGTAACTTGCAAGGGTATCAAAAGTGTGAACTTTATTCTCACATTTCTTTTCATTTGGATAAAACAAATGGTGAGCGCAGGCGGGAAAGGGAGCGCGAGCGCTGGTTTGAACAACGCAGAGGAGGATGGCGAGGGCGGTGTAGAAGAGGATGGGGATGCGGGTGTCTGGCAGCTCTCTCAGGCTGTGCTTTCAAATCTCTTGGTTCCTTCATCTAGCCTAGTGCTTGGCGGTTGCAGAGGCTTCCTTTGCATTTATTCATGCACAACTGTGAATGATGAGGGAGACTCTTTCGAGGTTGGGAATGTGGCCACCAGGTGGTACATTCCTGCTTGTGGTTCTAAGATCTTGCGGTCCTGTGTCAGGGCAGAGGTCTTCTGGGTGGAGGCTGGTTGGTTTGGTGGGTGTTACCTTATTTTTTGGGGTTTGATATCTGAGCAGTTTAGTTGTGGTGGCTCTGTCTATTAGGGTCAACCCTCAGGAATGTCTCGCTCCCCATGGTGGATGTCTTCCCCTTGGGCCATAGTGGTTATCGAGGATTCCTTTGTTCAAAAAATCTCAGAAGCTTGGTTGAAGATGTTAACCAAGGATAGAGAATGTTTGGTGCCGGAGGGGACTACTAAGGTGTTGCTTGATAAGGGAGAGAATGCATCCTCTTTCTTCTGGGATGAGGATCAGACTAGCGAAGGTAGTGGGGTTTGTTCCCCAGTGCTAAAATATCCAAGATTTTGACATGGCAAAGGAGGTCTCTGTGCTTTCTACGAGGGAAAATCTATATGGGAAGATTTGGTTCCTATTTCTACCTTGGAATAGTTTGTCTTCAAGAGGTGGTTTGCCCTATTCGGGTATAAACCCTAAAATTATGTTTTTAGATTGTGGGCTAGAAGAAAATGGAAGCCCTATTATTATACTCTAGGTGTGGAGCATGGTTGCTTCTAAAGGCGGGTATGATGGTTATTTTCCCAACCCTGTATTGGGTTTGATGAGCAAGTTTTTTCCTATTCCAGCGACTGATGTAAAGCTTTCTGGGTTTCCTTCCGAGGAGTCACCTTTCTGCTAGATTAGTCTCTGCTTTCTTGATCTGGTTTTTTCAGATCCTTGGAAAAGGGCTTCCATGCCTAAGGGTTTCAAACCCTGGAATGTGTGTGACCTATGGTCTCTTGCTCTGGGTATAAGAGTCTTATGATGTGGTTGTAGTGGATGTTAGTGAGTTTTCTCATTAATAGTTGTTTCTGGTTGTAGCGCTGCTATAGTTCCACCATGGGTTAGCATCTGGGATGCTGATGTTTGGTTGTGTGTTTTCTTTTGCTGTCATTCTGTTTGACAGCGTTTGGTTGTAAAGGGTTTCGGGTCCCTTCAAAACCTATTTGACCCCTAATCAAAAACAAAAGTGTGAACTTTTTAGTAAGTTATGAATCCTCATTGCCTCAAGAGAGAAGAAAGCAATCTCTAAAACACAATCAATATGTGTGTGTTTGGAAGTGTTGAATTATACCCTGTTAAAAAATCCATCGATGTATCACAAATGGAGGTACGACAACATTAATTACCTGTGTTGGTGGTTTCAAGACAACTGAGTTACCAACAATTAGAGCAAGGCCAATTTTAGACACAACCAGATTCACTGGGTAGTTGAATGGTGGAATAGCTAGAACAACACCAAGGGGAACCTGCAATATGGAAATGTGTAATAAACAAAGGCCTTGGGTAAGAAAGCATTCCCAACTGCAAATATATCAAGTACAAATCAACACTCTGCCACTACTACAATGATAACTACATGTTAAAGACAACATACAACAAACTTGTAGTAGCTCCCTTAAGAGCTAAGTGAAAATGCACAACAATCAATTTCATTATTACAAACACAAATGGCAGATCAACGTAAGCTACATATGCATCAGTTTTTCAATCCACCTCCAAATCAAAGACTTCCCATTTCAAAAAATTCTTAACTATATAGATGATTTCAAAACTGAACCCTAATCCAATACTACTCTATAGGCCTCAATATGGATTTTGGGAAAAAAAAATATATTGCATCTAAAATAAAACCCAGAGTCAAAACCCTTACAAATGCATTAAAAATAGGGCTTAGCAAAATCAAGCCCCCAATTGAAGAAATTGATAACTTACATTTCACCGAGCCATCCAGGGAGCTCCATTGCAGACTTTGCAAATCGACCATACATTGCCAAAATTATCAATACTCCTGCAATCGATGTCATGGCTGTTCACATTTGATTCACCACACCAAAACCCTTTAAACCACGATTTTCCAGCTCTGCAGAAAACTTTGAAACACAACTGAAATCAAATGCGATGACACCTAGAAAATCATAGAAAACAGTTACCGCCCCCGAAAACCAAAAACCTATGCAACAGAGTAGCCGATAGGGTATATCAAGCTGCAAAGCTTAAATGTAGGAATATTCAGGAAGAAAGAAATAGTTGGAAAGTATATAGTTATATTATTGTTACACAGTTTATTTATCGCCACATATACAATTAATTATCTGCACTATACCAAAGTGCTACTTAGTGTTTATGTAGAGGAGAAGATAGATGAAACTCACAAATTTAAATGTACCTAAAAAACCCAACTGAAACGTTTAGGTCATAATCTATTTTTTGGTTCTGTTGTTGGGTCTCTTACTAGCCTACATCATCTGAAAGTTATTGGTTTTTCAAGTATTTTGAAGTAACCAAGTACTTTTTAAAATTTAAATATACCTAAAGAACCAAACTGAAGCTTAACTAAAGACTTTGTATTGTACAATTTTGTTTATTCAATAACAATATTAGTTTTGATTTTGCAGATTTATGAGATTTAACATGGCATTATCAAAATGAAAGATGTGAGCTATACAACATAGATGGCATATGCTATTATGGAGAGTAGAAAGGTAAAAAGGTACAAATGGTGAACCCAAAAACATAAGTAAATGAACGAAGTACAGGGACCTAAACACTCCATAAATATACATAAAATCTGTAAAAACACATTATAATATATTAATGCCATATAGTCAAGATCAACCAAGCCAATTCATACAATATAACATGAGATAAAGCTTTCTAATTACCGAGTAATCGATTTGGAATTTTGTAAATACAACCTTACGCATGATGCAATTGGATATTACAGAGTTCAAATGAAAATGTCATCTGTACAATATTACATTTGAGGATATAACAAAAAAAACATTACATTCAAGGATATAAACAAAATCTGACCTGTACATGCATTTCTGTGATGCAGCACAATAGTATTTAGTAGCATTCTGTAAATACAACTTTATAAATACAATGACAACTATACAATTGCCTTTGGTGAAGGGCGGTGATGTAACACACCTCCTATAATTTGATCATATTGGAATTGGTGAGACATTTTTGCATGAGTTATGGTGATTTGAGAATGTCGTATTTCCACTGATTTCGTTAGTAAAACCGTAAGCATACACATGTACCTGAATGTTGTTACATGATAGTATTTGTAAACGAGCCTCTTCTTTCTTCTTGATTGTTGTATACTGACTATTTTGTATTTTAGAGTAACGTGCAAACGAGAAAGCAGGTTCTATGCAGAGATTTTCTATGGATCTAACTTTGAAAATTGCTATGAGTAGAAGTGCTTGCCTCTCAACTTCTCCTATGTTTATTGTCACTCTATCTAATGTCAAGCCTTGAGACTTATGGATTGTTATGGCCAAAGCCATGGATAGTGGAAGTTGCCTATGGCTGCCACGTGTCACTGGTGGGACAAGAATGTATTTTGGATTCTCTTTATCCCATGCTAGACCAATGTAGCTATCAAATTTGATGACAACATACAATGGCAAATCAGGGGGTCTACAATAATCATTGTAAACAATACCTTTAATCTGTCCTAATGACCCATTTACAAGACCAATTTCAATCCAGAGATTTGTTGTTAACATTACCCGTTGGCCTCTGCAGAGAAGCACTTATTCTTGTAGTTGCTCACCATCAATATAATCATTTGTGTTTTGCGGAGTTCTTTGTGCAACACTAACATCTATAGGAACATTCAAAAGCTTTAGCATTCTCCTATTATGTAGCAAAGCTAGATTGTTAGTTGCAAATAAATGCATGGATGTGTTGAACTCGTCTATTTCTGTCGTGGTTAACTTGTCATTTGTGCATTTCATTAGTATTTCCCAATCATGTTGAAATTGTCTTTGAGATTGACTTTCACCTTGTTGATGAAAAACTATGTCTAATGTGACGACTCCATTAAAAGTGCGCCATAACAACAGTGTAGTTGAATGTGATGCATATATAGGCTTGTCCATAATGGGTGGTAGCTGGGCAAGGTCACCGATGAGGATAACAAATAGGCCGCCAAAAGCCTGATGTTGTTGATTGGGAAATGCCTCACGCAAGTGAGTATCTACTTTTGAGAACAACTTTGGCGCTAGGGAGAAGTTTAACTTAAGTGCAAGTATAGGTGAAGCCATATTTACACTGACTATAGAACATCTATATTGAACATTGTAAGTGCAAAGCATGAGACAACAACAATAGTAAATTTTATTATTTACAAGATACATATGGACTTTTTTCTCTCTATGTACAACTTTAAGTTAAGTTGAAGTACAGGTGGAGTCATATTAACTGGTTTCCGTATTCATGGTAGAGAAAGTGTATGGTTTCAGTAGATATGGTAGAGGTCACTGCCTGAAGAATTGGAGTGCCCAAATTTTGATGAGAGTATTTGAATTTCGGTGTTATGGATTGAATGTGAAATTTTATATGGTGGTGGGACCGGATATGGTTCTCAAGCCACTCTTGTGTCTTGACTAGTCAATGTCCTTCCTTCTTATCAGATCTGACTAACTCTAAAAATCACAAACTTAATTGCCCTGTAAAACTATAATTTCTCATGAGAAGTGGATATATTATAAGAATCTTGCAAATGCAGTTTGAAAGATAGAGGTCACGAAGCTCTTGGTATAATGCATATGATCACTTGTCAAAATCTTGGATGTATATTTTGAGACGCTTAATGTTATTTTCAACAACCAACCAGACTTTATGGTCATATTTGAAATCAAATAGCTCAGAATAAGAGATATGTGGTGTGGTTCTTACAGGCTCTCGTATTCTCTTTGACATTTTTTCTTCTAGTAGGTAGGGGATCTGCAGTTCGAATATCCTGAGTATGATCTCCTGTGGAAGGAGACAGTGGAAATTTTGAAACCATCTTGTGGTCCATGCTTCTCTATTTGTGTATACAACGCTTTCTGTATTCAGGAATGTTTCTCTCCCATCATCTACATTATGAAGAAAATATGTAAAGTGGATACTAGGTTGCAGAGGATATGAAATTAACAAATGATAAGGATTACCTTTATTAGCTGTGTCGATAGAGCTAGATGGTAGGTAGGTTGTAGGATCCTGTAAGATTGTTTTCCGTGACTGCTTTGTGGTCTCCATTAATCTGCATATAATTAAAAACAAGAGTCAAGATCATAGGAATTGATGAAACATGAAACGTCAATAAAAACGTAAGCATACACATGTCCCTGGATGTTTTTAGAGGATAATATTTGTAAATGAGCCTCTTCTTTCTTCCTGATCATTGTATACCGACTGTTTTACATTTTACAGTAATGTGGTAAGCAATAACTGGTTCCAGATGTCGCTGCTCTTTAAAAAAAACACGCATTGTTTTTACTCATATTAAAACAATAAAGAATTAAAAATAAAAAAGAAAAAAACCCATTAATTTTACTTAGATTAAAACAATAAAAAATAAAAAATAAAAAAATAAAGTTTTAATCTGCATGCAACCAAAGAGCAATCTAAATCCTAATTATATGTTATGGCCTAAAGCGAAATAGCTCAGTATCTCTACCAAGTACAAAACTAAAGAAAATTTTCAAAGAGTAAGTTTCCTTAATACGATGTCATTTTTGTGATTTAGTTGCTTAAAAACTTGAAAATAACACCTCTCGTGGTGTGCTTGAACTACACTTTAAAGCTCTAGGATGTGTATGTTTGGTTACATAAGTAACAAGTGGAGTGATAGGGTTCTCATTTGAGGCTACGTGAGCCTTTGAGAAGATTTATTATTAAAAAATAACGGTGCAAACTTCTTCATTAATAGTATTCATATGATATTTTGTGTATGGATATGACTCTAACTATACCAAAGGGCACTCATGTTTTGTAATTTAAAACTTTACAACAAAAATAAATAATTAAGAGATTGATATACAAATGTATTGAATACCATTTTTCTCCAATTTGGATGTTGATAGTTTCTTCCAAATCTTTGAAAATTCACTTTTACATAATTTTTTCTATGGTTTTGCAAAACATAGTTTATATTTTTCATTATAAATAAAAAACAACTTTAAAGCTTTTTTTTTTTGAATAAAGTAAAAAGGGAAGCGATATCAATAGGAATATAAACTTCAAAAACAATAGAATCATGAGTGTAGATCAAAGTTCAAATCTTCAAAGTGACATGTAAAGTGAAATTCTAAATGGTGATTTTTGATCTATTGTTTGATTTTTAGTAAGAATTTCTAAGTTGTTATCTAATTATTAATGGTCTTACGGAGCTAAGTATTAGTATTGGTTTGCTTAGATGCTCGTTTGAGCTATATCTGTAAACTATTAGAAACAAATAAAAATAAGATATTCTTTTAAAATATTTTTTTGGAAGTCACAATTGATTTAAAGGTGGCCAAAGTGACTAAAATATAACAAAATTTAATTGGTCAAGCTTTAAATTCTTTTAGGTTTCACGTGTTAGAATTCCTAGTTATACTAAATTCATATATTTAACTTGGTTTGTAAGAAAAGTCTTCCTACAAGTATCGAGGTTTAAGGTAGGAAAACCATTTATCATAATTAGATAGTTATAATAAAACATTTGGTTGTGTATCAAAAGGGACAAAGCCACAATTCTTACCTTATGGAGTTCCTTTGCTATGAACTTCTTAGCCTTCTTAGGTGCTATTATTATCTCTAATGACATTACTAAATTTTTTTCAGTTACCGATAATTAAAAATAAAGTCCAAAGTGAAAGGAAATAACACTAAACCAATGAGAGAAGCAATGCAAATTAGTTACAAGATCTAGAAAAATTTCAATAGTATAATAATGCGTGACACAATGTTTGACCCAAGAAACCCATTGGAGAAAAAACTCTACAACAATAGCACACTCAAATTATCACTCAAAGAAAAGGTTATAATACAATGGAGTCTTAATGTTATTAAAGGAGATCATCTCACATTTTGGAGTCAATCTAGAAGCATGTACCTTCAATAAAATCATGAAAAAATCTCCATCCCAAGCATCCAATACATAGATTAAGGTGATCTAGGAAACCATAAATGATTTTTTCTAAGTCACAGGCTCAAAACCATGAGTCAAGTCCAAGTTTGACTATTCTAAATTGGACTCGTGCCCCACCTCAAGTGTAACTCTTCGTAACATAGTATGTAACTTCCAAGGAGGAATAATGACTCCTACAAACAAAGGGGTCACATAGAACCTAAACACTCCATATTCGAGTACTAATTGCTCTCACAACCCTCTTATAGATGACTATAATTAGTCATTCAAAGACTTTCCACGTAGTCTACCATGTAATCGCCAAATTTAATGCTCTCTTACATCTATCATAGTACTTCTAAATGGCACAATGTGCCATCCAAGTGATCTCATGAATTCTTGTAAGGGTGGTGCGCTATTCTAAGAGGGCCCAACTTACAACACATGAAAATTATTAAATAATTGGTGCCCTATTCCAAGGGGCCCCAATTTACAACAGATGAAAATTATTAAATAATTACAAGGATTTGAAAGATGTAGAATGCTAAGTCCTAGCAACCTTCGACTTGTCTACATTACACAAGAACATAATGGGATCTAACAAAATAAATTAATAGCTAGGGGTAAAATGCCCATAGATAATTTGCAGCATCTGTACTTCTCTATTCTCGCAAGTTTCGTCGATGAGTAACATCCACTAGAGTATCCACCTTCTTGATCATCACCCTTTTGTTGTCCATCATGTTATGAACAAAATGATACTATACATAAATGCTCTTTGTGTGCATGTGAAAAATAGGGTTCTTGGCGAAGTTGATAACAATATATCACAATCAATCCACACTATATCCTATCTCAGGTGAACATCTGAGCACAATCTTTGAAGTCAAACTACCTCATTATAAGCATGAGATGATACCATGTTCTTGCTACTATAGTTAAAATAGAAATCACAACTCATCTCTTTCTCATCTAACTCATCACACCACCCAACAAGTTAAGAACATAACCATTGGTAGACCTCCTACTATCCGCATCACTTGCCCAATTTGCATCAACAAATCCCTATATATCCACTATCTTGCTCAATTTTAGCTTTGTAGAAAATATAATACTCTAAAGTGCCATGAAGGTATTAGAAGACCCTCTTAACTACAATTTGATGCTATTTTCCTAGATTGAACATATATTTGCTAAGGACTTCCACTCCTTGGGCAATGTTTGGTCTAGTGCAAACCATAGCATACAATTGGATACCAACAATACCATAAACATTCTTACCATTTAAATCTTCTAAGAGATTATTCTTTGTAGGTGGGAATGTAGTTTTTGCATGCAACTCATCTTCAACTTTTTGGCATAGATTTTAAAACATCTGCTATAAGCTTGTTTGAATGTTTTAAGTTAGTTTAATAAAGTAATTTATGAACATGTACGAACTTGTTGCTAAAGGATCTTAGATTTTATTTTTTCTTTGGTAAACTCGAGTTTTTAGTCTAGTCCGAGCCCAAAGAGACCACTTACAAGGGGATCTCTTCCCATTGGCTTTATCACAAAGACTGCTATTGGGGGGGCCTCAGTCCCCAAGGCATTATCACCTTGTTTAAACCCACAAGCTCAATGGCCCAACAAAGGCCCACAACATGTGAGCACGACAATCCAACAAAGGCACACATCTTGCGAGCACGTCAACCTAGTGAAGGTATAAGGCTAGCGAGCTCAGCGACCCCATGGGGGTTTGAACCTTGGTGGCCATCACACCAACATTGTGACTTGACCACTACATTACACTGTTAGTGGCAAAGGATCATAGATTTTACTTTTACTATTTTATATGGATTTATATTTAGTACTTTGCATTAAATTTTGAAGCTGTGTTCTACTCTGTCTATATAGCAAAATCATAAGTTACAAGGTTACCCACTTTGATTGAGAAATTTTCCATTAAAATAGGAAATAATATATTGAGCCATTCTATTATGAGATGATAATTTCCCTTTCCTAAAACTTATCTCTGCAATGCAATCACAATACAGAAAAGATAGAAACAAGAAAGAGAAGACTTAAATATGATAGAACTCTTACTTGTTGCTACTAAATTTTTAAGTGGCAATAATTTAAAAATAAATTAATTAATCTCTATCTTCATTTATGGTTAAACTTATTACATAATTGTATAATTTTTATTATATTTTATTATAATTATATAAACTATAAACCGTGATCTATTTAAAACATTTAAAATATATTAATCCTGTAAATATAATGCTTAACCTTCACCATGATTTTTTTTTTAAACAATATCTTTATTTTAGTATTAAAACTTGTTTTAGAGACATTTGTGTGATATGTCTCTATTCTACTTTTATTCATGTTATTTTAAGTCCTCAATAACATTTTGAAAACGCATAAATATCACCATCTATCTTAAAAGAGAAATTTAGAAATACTATATTAGTAATGTTACATTGCATTCTTTTATTCTATGGTGACAATAATGACTATAATTCCATGATGACTTTGAGTTTGAGAGAAAGTTAATATTAAAGTTAAGCATTCTACGTTTATAGCTTAAATTATAAGCAACTTTGCAACAACTATGATTATTGGATGTACTTGATTCCAAGTGCATTGCACTACTCATGAATGGCAAGGAAAAGTTATATGAATAGGTTAAATGTTTTAACTTGTCTTATTTGATAGAATGGATTCCAAGTGCATTGCATTATACATAAATGACAAGGAAAATCTATGCTTTTGCCTTGTCGGCAATCTCTTCTAAAGGTAAATCTAAAAGTAGGTGAATGATTAAATTGTCCAAATTTTCTAAATGAAATAGAAATTTAGGAATGTGTAGACAAATCATATCATATCAAATGAGATGGTTATGAGGCAATAAAAGGTAGGTGAGTTTGTTGAGATCAAAGTTTTTTTTTTCATCATTTTGTTTATTGCAAATGAAATTTAGTGATTAGATGAAGAGTACGATATTGATAAAGTTATTATGGATTGGGAGCTAATTTTTAATGGTTAGGAGTTCTCTGATGATTGGGGCAAGCTTGATGACGGCGATCCACCACCATAGTTTGTTAGATTTATAACTCTTGCTACTTCATGATTTAATTGCTTGTTTATGTCAATCTTATTTTGAACTTTACCTTGCCTAAACTTTAAGGTGTATCATTCAAAAAAAAATTGTTTATACAAATAATATATAAAACATTTATTTATGAAAAAATAATTATTCTATTACACTTTTTCCTTCGTTAAATTAGATTAAAAATATATAAATTTAAATTTATAGATAATGAAAATATTATTTTTTAGTTTACAAATGATGTATTAAAATATAAAAATGAAAAAGATATAATTATTTTAATTGTTCTTGAAGGTCAATTTGAAATGTTAAAGAAAAATGAATTAAATGTATTTGTATTTAGATGCTTGATTTTACAATTAAGTATTATCATGTATCTATTAGATACATAAGTGTTCGTATGTTTATTCAATATTTAGATTTAATATATAGAAGTATAAATTATATTAAAATTTTGAAAAAATGAATATATATAAATAATTAAGATGAATATATAAATTTTTAAATTTTTGAAGTCAATAATAGAAGATTAAGAGCCACAATGTTGAATTCCAAAGTAAATGCCTCTTTGAAGATTTGAACTTGGATTTTCATAATAAAAGATCAATAATTTAACCAATTAAACTCAACCCTTAACTAGTTATAATTCTTTATCCTTTAAAATGTCATTCTATATTATTAAGGATTCACTTGTTATCTATTAGTCTCAGCTAGAAAATATTAAATCTTCACACAAACTTGTTATAACTCTAGTTATAAATCATTATTATCCCTATCTTCTCGTGGATTCTATTTATTCTTACTCTTTGTTTAGTGTTGCACTATCTTCATATGTTGAAACAACAATGGAGAAGCAATTTAACAGGTGGGTGCACTTTCCTATTAAAAAATGGGAACGCCCTTTCATGGGCAATATTGACTCAGAGTCCTTAGCATCGATCTTCGCTATTGATGGAGAAGAGGTGGAAGATGTGATCCAAGAGGTTATAGGCAGAGATTTGCTGGATGCTCGCCCTTGAACTATGTATCCATCTCAACTTCTTTCCTCTCTCGACTCAAATGTTATGGATTTGGCACATGATGGTAATATTGTTAGGACTTTAATTCTCAAGTATGTTCATGAATTCTTGTTTTCAGAGGAATCTTTGAATGCAACCTTCTAGGGTTATGATCTTTTCAAATCCAAAGCACCGGTTGGGGGTATTTTCATACACTGCTAGATAAGTTATGCCCCTCCCTTCAACTATATATTGAACGCCCTACAACATGGTATTCAAAATGAATGTGAAGTCATGGTTTCAAACTCTCTGCGAGCTCATAGGGAGGATATTGGAGGCGACTTTGCTGTCAAAGTTAAAGAAAAATTTCACTCCATTCTTTTTCTTCTGCAGCACCAGCCACAAGTTCCACCACCCTCGGGTGACGTAGCTCAAGAAGATGGTGATGACAACATTACCAACATGGTTGAGGATTTCATTGGGCCAATGATTGATGTGAATGAGTCTCCTGCTTAAGGCTTCCTGCACTTCCTTTTTGTCTGTTATCAACATGATTGTATAAACCTTTTTTGGGTTCTCCCTGTTTTGAGGGCTTTTTATAATTCCATCACCACTGCTATTCATTCTCATATTAGCTTGGTGAAATGTTACAGGGTTTTTCATTATTAATCTTGCAGGAAAGTGCAACTTGTAATATGGCCCTCCGATGAATATTATGTAATCACTTTTTATTATAAATGTAATACTCTTTTCAGGTGCTTTGTACCTTTTGCTTAAAAAAAAAAAACTCTAGTTATAAATGAATCCAGGTTCTTCATTTTATATGGGATGTGATTTAATTATGGTTTAAGATCCTCTTATCATAGAGTTTTACTATGGTAATGAATCAACATACAAGTTGAATATATTTGTCTTCTTGTATAGGATAGTAATTGAATATAAGGAAATAAAAAAGGTCCATGGAGACTAAGCTTATGGGGTTAAAGAGGTCAAAATTTAAACAAGTGATATAGTTGTACATAATTTACATCAAATTTGTGAAGATTTAAATGTTTAAATAATGTGGATCAACTAAAGGGTTGTAGTTTAATTAGTTGATCACAATTGGCGATGATATGTTCCTTGATTTCACCATCTACTAAGGTTTAAATCTCTCAGAGGTGCAATAAAGAGGGATGATGTCAAGATCATGCCCTAGGTGATTTTGGAAGAATAGATACTCGTCAGTTCTTCACTCTAAGCCAAAAGAAGTTGATTATTCCTACAACTTTGACTTGTGCTCTTGACACCAATAGATTACAAAAATAATTCAAAAAGTTATTTATCCTTTCAATAAAAAACAAAGTGGATTTAATATCCTTGACATGTAGTTACAAAGCAAGTAGAGACAATGATAATTATTTATTGAAACATGCCACCTTTAAGGATAATTCTTATTGTTGAAATATTATAAAAGTTATATACATTTAAAAGAGAGAGAAAAAAGTTTGTATTTAAATGATTAAGTAGCTATAAAACTCAATATTTAACCCTAAGTTGTCAAATTAGAATTGAATACATGTACATGTATGTGGGTATGGTATGCTAGTCTGGGTATGTTTTGGGTACATCCATACAAAAAATATATAAAAATCACAAATATATACATATTTGTAGCCTAGAAACATAAATTAAGTTTAGATTACCACATATCATGCATATGCTAAACAAAACTACCATAAATATTACAAATTTGAAATACAATATACTAATTCGATATCATTTTGTCAAACTTAAATGTCATGATAAATATTCATTGTTCAATAGTAAAATACTACATTACTAATCAACATCATATGGGTCATCATCAAGACCAACATCATCATCACCATTAACATTAGAGGATGTACATAGATTAGAAGAACCACTTGCAACCCCACTACCACTCATAGTAAAAGTATGCTAGCTATTTGACTCCTAAAAAGTGAAGATCAAGTGGGATAATAGAGAACATCCAAGTCAGTTTGCTCTGTGTCTACATCCCAAAACTTTATTTCCCCTTTCTTGTACTCACGATGTTTGTGAGTAAGAAGGCAAAAGTTAGAATGCACATAAACTATCTCCTCTGCTTTACTTGATGCCAATTAGTTGCACTTCATTGAGTGGATGAAGAAGTATGTACTCCGATTTTACTCAGATAAATAGGAACTAGTAACCTATTTGAATTGATGATCTAAAAATGGACTACACCTCTTTGAAGAAAGTTTCTTCAAGATCTTGCTCCTTTTTATTTATGATGGACTTCATCTTCTTATTCATTGAGTTGATGCCATCATATACCTCTCCTAAACATGCCTTATCCATGTTAGTAAAGCAAATCATAATCATGATGGGCTTGATGAAACTAAGAAGATATTCTACTAGATCTCACCAAGTGTCATTTAGGATCATTTGCTTTACATTTGTTGCCTTCTCATACTTGGATTGCGTCCATATGAACCAAGTTTGGTTGATGACCATGCTAGAAGGCAACTCCCACACCTTAACAAGTTGTTTCAAGATGATTGTGTTTGATTAAATTACTAAAGTGAAAAATAAAAATAAAAAAGGTTAAAAAGAAAGAAGAATACTTAAATTTACAAAAATAAATTACTAAAGTGAAACATAAAATTAAAAAATTACAATGTTTCAATTACCTTAAATAGATTCAATTACAAGAACGATCTAAAATGGGCCTGTAACATGTGGTGGTTGTTGATAAACATTTGGATCTCTTTGACCTTGACATAGACTTGTCTAATCCAATCTATTTTCTTGCCCAACTTTTGTAGCATAAGGTTGAGCTAGTGGACAACACAAGGTGTCCAAAATATATGTGAAAATTATGTCTCAACCAACATACTAGCCACTCTACAATTCTTTGTGTTGTCCATTATGACTTAGACAACATTTTCATGTCTAACTTCCTGAATGCATTGTGTAAGGATCTTAGAACAAATTGTGCATTCTTTGCCTATCCCTCAAAATCCATGAATTTTAGAAACATTGCCCCTTTAAGGTACATTGTGTAGTGCCCCTCCATTCTCATCTTGGATGTGCAGATAGTCTGGCTAAGGAGCATGAAGATGAAGGTAAAATAATAGGAATATTTAGGGTATGTTAGACAGTTGATGTTGTACATTATATGATGTTGGTAGATGCTACATTCATGTTGGTGACATTCTTGATTATCCTCATGTGTGGTTTCATATGATAATTAGCATGTTTTATTGATAATCCTTGTTGCGACATTGATAATTCATATGTTCTGACATTGTTTTACATTTAGATGATTATGATGTTGATCTTACTATGATTGTCATATGTTAGAATTAATTTTTATGTGAGATTTTCTATTATAGGATGATTTGATTATTGTGTGGTGTGAAAAGAGACAATACCACTCATTCATGAGCGTCTGGTGATGTTGCGGTTCTCTTTCACTCCGTGACTGTTTTATATTTATTACATTTGTTCATAGATCGTGTTGTGTGCTGCAAGTTGTAGGTATCAGGCATCGAATCCACCTGAATTGACAGGTCTGAGCATGCCTTGAACCAAATAGAAATTGTTGAATAGAGATAACATATGGTCCCCTAGTTAGCCATCATCCTTGAAAAGGATGAGTATCCAATTTTGCACCCAGTCAACGTTGTCTGTTTGGGTATAATAGTCAGTCGTTGTTGGTGAGGTCATGCTTTTCGATCGTGCATAGTGTTAGGTATTGTTTGGCATTTAGGTTATTTAGTTTGGAATTGTTTGATTAATGCTTTGGTTAATTCTTGCATTAAAATAAAATTGTTAAGTCAAGAGGGCACTTTGATAAATAAATATAGATGCTTTTATGTAAATTTAGGTTTATGGGAAATTATATTATTTTGTAATCTAAGGTCAATAAATAATAATAATTATAATGAGGAAAATAAAGTGTTATTAAAATAGGAATATAATTGATAAAATTAAAATTAAAATATTTTATAAAAAAAATGTTTTGTTAGTGGCAATAAAAATAAATTTATAATATTTATGAGTTGTCATAAAAACTTATATATATAGCAAATTCTAAAATAGATAAAATTAGAGAGAGATTATTCTATGGTTAAAAATAACAAATTGTAAGAAAGTAATAAAGGCAGAATTTATTGCCTTTAATAAGGAGAATCTTCTAGAAGAAATGATGGGGGTGGCTATGCATGCTCAAATTTATTTTAAAATCTGAAGATATAATTTGGGGAAGGAGCGTGCATTTAAAAGAGGAGAATATGTTTTATGTTTTCATGATTTCTCTCTCTCAGAAAGTTCTCATTTTTCTTTTGGCACCATAAACCATAGCTTCCAGAAGAAAAGACTTGGGGGTAAATAGATGCGGGCTGGGAAATTTTATGAAGATGTGATAGAAGTAATATTCCAAGTATGGACTGAGATATGAAATTAATTTAATGTTGCATTAGATTTAGTGTAATGAATTTGTAATGTGCAAACTTTATATTTTTCTGTGAATTCTCTTCTACATATTCTGAACCCAGTCTGTTGCATTAGCCATAATTTTATTTTTACGAACTTGGTTCCTCTAGAATTTTATATATGGTGCACGACCTAGTTATCTAAATCATATCCAAAAATCAGCTTTACCTAGTTTGTCATTTGGGAGATATGAATATTTTGTGACTGTCTATTTCTCACCCATTTTGTCTTTGTTTTAGCAGCCTGTTACGTTAGCCATAACTTTATTTTTACGAATTGGGTTCCTCTAGAGTTTTTATATATGGTGCATGACCTAGTTATCTAAATCATATATGAAAATAAGCCTTACCTAGTTTGTCATTTGGGAGATATGAATATTTTGTGACTGTCTATCTCTCACCCATTTCGTCTCTGTTTTAATAGTCTGTTGCGTTAGCCATAACTTTATTTTACGAACTGGGTTCCTTTAGAAATTTTATATATGGTGCATGACCTAGTTATCTAAATCATATTCAAAAATCAACCTTACCCAGTGTTTCGTTTTGGAGATATGATTATTTTGTGTCTGTCTACTTCTCACCTGTTTCTTCTCTGTTAAAACTGTTAGTTGTGTCACCAATAACTCTATATTTTCAAACTAGGTTTCTCTGAAATTTTTATATAAGATTCAACTCTTATCTATGAAAATCATATCCAAAAATTAGTACTACCCAGTTTGCCAATTTAGAGATATGTATCAATTAGTGATAGACATTCCTATGCCATCTTGGTTGTTGTTATTAAATCTAAAAATCCATTCTGTGCGTATCTTGCAATCAATTTCATGTGCCATTATTTTCTAAGTTTGCCTTGTTGATTGCATATTTAATGCTATTTCTTTTGGAAGGCATGAGCACTTGCTTTAATAGACTACATTTAGAAATTTTCTATTCTAAACAAATAGCTAACTTTAGTCTTATGTAAGGCACTCATAACTGGCCGATTGAATACATAAAACTGCCTTATTCGCTGTTTTTGAAAAAGTCATAAACTTAAAATACTTCAGTGATTTCTATGAATCCTCCTTTGTATTGCTCATATGATATCTAATTAATATGGAAAAGTTTATGGATAGGAAATCTTTGTTTACTTAGCCTATTATTACACTTGAATTGATATCTAGTAATTGTCTTTTGGCAGTTAAAATGTAAAGAGGTTTAGTAATATATTTGTTGTAAATGTCTTAAACTACAGACTTGTTTTTATTTTATAATGAAGTTATACATCTCATTATCCCCTAGGTAATTTTTACAAACTAGTGAGCCTTCTATTATTATGGGCATATATAGGGATGTGATGAGTAATAGTGTTAATGAGAATATAAGCTCCTTTAATCTATTCAAGTCTATATATTAAGAAGCATTGTTTTATCTTATGCTAGTTTTCCTTAAGCAATGAATTTGAGTAGCCATAATTGTTTGACCTTCCATAATAATAATTCCTTATTATCGAGTAGAGAGCCTTATATAAGATAGGTGGGTAAATATTTAGGTAGTAATACTAGAACCTTTTGGAAAATTGTAGTAATCCCTTAAATGTATTATGATCCTATCATTTTTATGTAGTTAAAATGGGGTAGATTTGATGAAGATGTTAGATCTATAGGAATGTTTTGTTGTTCTGTGTTCCTTTCCTCTCAAGCTAACCTTAGAACAAGGTTCTTTTATTATAGCTACGGGTTTTTGTATCTTGTGATTCTAACTAGTGTAAGAGATTTATATCATTCTAATATTATAGGCATTTAGTCTTGCTTATTTATGAAATCTGCATTAGTGTAAATAGTGGTTTAGTGAATTTTGTAGCCATTGGTATAGCATTCATGTGTTATGGTTATTATTACTCCATTGTATGATTTTAATTGTGATGATAGTCCCTCACTGTGATAAGAATTGCATTTAAATAATTATTGTGTTTTAATATGTATGCTGTAGGATTATTTGTATGTTGATTGAAATCATTTTTAATTAAACAAAACTAAAATAAGTCTTGGGATCTATTGGTTCAAATATTGTTACTTGTGGGCACTTATATATCATATGATCATAGTAGTTAAAATATTATTGTTCTGCATTATAGAGATAGATTCACTTTGTGTTTGGTAGATGATTGATCATGGTTGGATTAATGTTACATTCTTTAAGACCCATAATTTAGTGCATCATATTATATGTTGCATTTGTGGTATTGTAATTAAAATATTGAGGAAGGATCTTAGTTTACGATGTGCATTTGAGAGTGATTGTGATGTGAGACCATAGTGTTTAGTGTGTCAAGTGTTTTTGTCATTTGGGAAAGTTGATTCCAGAGGCCAAGAGGGGTAGTCGTGTGTATGACTCTTGTGATTATGTAATCTTGCTAATGGTTAAATATGTATTGGTTATATGTTGACTCCCCTCTGTTTATGGATTCATGTGGTTATGATGACTGTGCAAGATGAATAATGCCTTGCTCAGTGTACCTATTCATGTAGTTATGATAACTATGCAAGATGGGTAATGCCTTGCTTTGTGTAATGTGAAATGATGTATATTTTATGTTGTAAATGTATCATGATGAGAAATGTGAATTCATGCTTGGGTTTTGTTTTGGGCTTTGAGAATCTAGATGCAGTGAAGGGGGAGTGGCTTTCAATGTGGGGCTGGCGCCCAAAGAGGCTTGTCAGGGTAACCCATTAGAAGTTGTTAATCCATTGATAATTTAATAATAAATTTAGAGGGTTGGGTAGTTTTCACACTAATCAAGATAATTGGATGCCTCACTCATGCCTGTAGTGCTCGTTTAGGCTAAGGATGAGATGAGAAGGTCGTGGTTGGCAAAATTAACTTCCTTGTTCTCACGAAAGGAATGTTGGTTCCGCATGTGTCACCCTATGGGGCCGGTGTCTAGTGAGAGATTGTCATGGTAACCATAGATGGGGGCTGGCGCCTAGCGAGAGACTATCAGGGTAACCCATGGATGGGGGCCAGTGTCTAGCTAGAGTCTGTCAAGGTAACCCATGCTAGGACCATGTGATGCACTCATCCCTACTACAGTCTAGCATTCTCTAGTTGTGTTCTCCCCTTTGTTTTGTGAATGCCTTTGGAAGTGATGTTTGAGTTACTTGTGATGTCCTTATTGAATGGTGTTGTTTTGGATTCATGTGTAGTCCTTTCACCTGTTAGTCTATTGTCTTTTTGACTGTTGGAGGAAGTGGTGACTCTGTTGTGAATGTCATGTGTACTTGTATATTGGAGTCATGTCAGCCTTTTGTGTTGTGTTCCTATCTTCTTAACTATTTCATGTTGGGGGATCTTATTGTTATCTCCTAGCATGGGGGGTGGACTTTAGGGTTCCACATGGTTGGGTGGTTGTGCTTTTATCTCCATTGGGTACCCTTGTTGTTGTTCATGTGCGAGAAGGATGTACCTTATGTGACAAATTTTAGATCTTATTCTAGCTTGAGGAGAAAAAAACTTATGTTCATGTTATAGTTTTGTATATCAGTAGAATCATGTACTATTATCTTGATGTATGTACTCCAATGTAATTAGGGAAGCGATATTGTAAACAATGTAATGGTGTACTCTCTTGTAAAGGAAATTGTATATGTACTTGTAATCCTATATACATGATCTTGATGATTACTTATCTGATGATATAATATGGAAATGTATGCATTTATTCATTTGATGCAATCAAATTTAGAATGAACTATGGTTGTTAGTTAATTTATAATGTTGGTTAGATCTTGTTAATAGTTTGTTAGTAATGCAGCCGTGGAGCCCTAGAGGATAAGATTAACTTGATGTTAAGAATAAATATGATTTACATTTCTTTGTTATTTCTTTCCTAAAAAAAATTCTCTTTTTGGTTAGCATAGTCGAGCTGTTCTCTAGGGTTTCTTTGTGGGGCATTACATTTGGTATCCGAGCCAAGTTGCAACACTGGGATCTCTGGATTGTTGTTGTTCCTCTAGGTTGATCGATTTTCTCTTTGTCATGAGTTGGTAATAGTACGTCTCACCTATGTGCCTTGGTATTACATTAGAAGGTTGATAAATTTATAGACTTGCTTTTTAAGAAATAAATTCTTTATGTCTTGTTTTACTTATGTGTCTGCTATGTATTCTTTCTCCTTTTATGAAAATGTGATGATATATTTGCCAATATGAGTTTCTTGAATGTTAGTGCTTGCTGATTTGTTGAGGCCTTGAGTTCCTTTTGTGGCCTCTAGTGCTTTAGAAGAAAGAGCAATGGTTATTGTTAGTGCATGTAATTAGAGTGTGGTATTTGCCCCCTCTAGTGATGTGAATATCCCGTACCCATTCTATGTGGGGTGTTGTGAAAGGCCAGTGGTGTTTTGTGTTCCTTGGTGTGGTGAAGTAATCATACTTGGGGGTTATGTTTAGCTATGGGTGTGGAAGCACCATACCATCTTTATATTAATTGCATTGTTTTTGTATGTGTAAGTATTAGAATGATTTAATTATTCGGTGGCATCATGCATCGCGAGTCATGTGGTTATGTGGTGTTGTCATGTGTAGGGTGTCTTTACATGGTTGATTGATAATCTGATATCTATCTCCTTGTTGGCCATGACCTCATGTGGAAGTTATCATTGTGTATGCCTGTGTAAGAACCGTGTGTAGGAGATCAAATTGGAACTTGTGTTGGACCCATGAGACCATGAATGTGATACTGTAAGTCAATTAGAGTTTTGAATTATTCTTGTGTGTGATATCATACATTCCCTCTGTAAATATCTTCTTGCATAAGGAAGTAATTGCATATGTTCATAGCTTGGTAAAAAAGAAATTGTACTGCATTAATGATAGAAAATTTTTATATATAAGTAGTGACTGTGTTACCTTAATTTTTTGTATAAAAGTTGCTTAGATATGAAGATGTAGAAAACTTAGTTGTCCGTGTGTTTGGTGTACATTCTCTAACGTATTCTAGACTTTGAGTCCTAGGGTGTTGTGTAGCGGATACTCCCTTTTGTGGCTAAAATTAGTCACACCATGATGTGGATTTGTTTGTAATATTGGTTGTTTTAGAATTTTTGATAGTTGCTTCATCTTTTGTTGGAGGGCTAACAGTGAATTTGTTTTCTTTGAACTCTCTTATGATAGGAGTGGTTACCAAAACACTTTTCTTTATAAGTGAATTATTGTTGAAAATTACTGGCATTTTGTGACTTAAAATTGAATTTGATTACTCCCCCACTTGGGTTTGCACCTTTTTAAAATTTCTATGGTGGCTATTCTGAATGTTTGTTTCTGTTGGCCCCATTTTGTGTTAAGTGTTGTTTCTATTATGTTCATTTTGAGCCTCTGATAGTATGTACAAGGGAAGACTCCGCGGAGAATTATACTTGCATGTTTGGTAATTAGTTGGAACCATAGTGGGAACAAGAGATGAGATGTATTTTTCCTTGTTAAAATGTGAATGCAATTATCTAAATTGTATGAAATTCTCAAAATATGTGTGATTGGTTACAAGTAGATCACATGATATGCCTTAAAGGAAAGGAATTGATGTTCTTCTTGTCTTTATTGAACGATTGTGCCTGTTTTATGAACAATTGCTTAATATGGATGCGTATGTTGGCAATTAAAAATTGAAATACTAATATGTTATGTTTCCACCCTAGTCTGTGACTTGCAGGAGTAAGTGAAGTTTTAAGGGTGGAGGATGTAGTGCCCTTCCATTCTCATCTTGGATGTGCAGATAGTTTGGCTAAGGAGCATGAAGGTAAAGGTAAAATAATAGGAATATTTAGGGTATGTTAGACAGTTGATGTTGTACATTATATGATGTTGGTAGATGCTACATTCATGTTGGTGACATTCCTGATTATCCTCATGTGTGGTTTCATATGATAGTTAGCATGTTTTATTGATAATCCTTGTTGCGACATTGATAATTCATATGCTCTAACATTGTTTTACATTCAGGTGATTATGATGTTGATCTTACTATGATTGTCATATGTAAGAATTGATTTTTATGCGATAGATTCTGTATTATAGGATGATCTGATTATTGTGTGGTGTGAAAAGAGACAATGTCGTACCACTCATTCATGAGCATCTGATGACATTGTGATTCTCTTTCACTCATTGACCATTTTATATTTATTATACTTGTGCATAGACCGTGTTGTGTACTGCAGGTTGTAGGTATCAGGCATTGACTCCACCTGAATTGAAAGGTCTGAGCGTGCCTTAAACCCAATGGAAATTGTTGAATGGAGATAACATATGGTCCCCTAGTTAGCCATCATCCTTGAAAAGGATGAGTATCCAGTTTTGCACCCAGTCAATGTTGTTTGTTTGGGCATAATAGTTAATCATTGTTGTTGTGGTCATGCTTTTCGATCGTGCATAGTGTCAGGTATTGTTCAGCATTTGGATTATTTAGTTTGAAATTGTTTGATTAATGCTTTGGTTAATTTTTGCATTAAAATAAAATTGTTAAGTCAAGAGGGCACTTTAATAAATAAATATAGATGCTTTTATGTAAATTTAAGTTTATGAGAAATTATATTATTTTGTAATCTAAGGTCAATAAATAATAATAACTATAATGAGGAAAATACAGTGTTATTAAAACAGGAATATAATTGATAAAATTAAAATAAAAATATTTTATAAACAAGTAAATATTTTGTTAGTAGCAATAAAAATAAATTTATAATATTTATGAGTTGTCATAAAAACTTATATATATAGCAAATTCTAAAATAGATAAAATCATAGAGAGATTATTGTATGGTTAAAAATAGTAAATTGTAAGAAAGTAATAAAGGCAAAATTTATTGCCTTTAATAAGGAGAATTTTCTGGAAGAAATGATGGGGGTGGCTATGCATGCTCAACTTTATTTTAAAATCTAAAGATATAATTTGGGGAAGGAGTGTGCATTTAAAAGAGGAGAATATCTTTTATGTTTTTATTCTCTCTCTCTCTCTCTCTCTCACAGAAAGTTCTCATTTTTCTTTTGGCACCATAAACCATAGCTTTCAGAAGAAAAGACTTGGGGGAAAATGGATGCGAGCTGGAAAATTTTATGAAGATGTGATAGAAGTAATATTCCAGGTATGGACTGAGATATGAAACTAATTTAATGTTGCATTAGATTTAGTGTAATGAATTTGTAATGTGCAAACTTTATTTTTTTTGTGAATTCTCTTCTACATATTCTAAACTCAGTCTGTTGCATTAGCCATAACTTTATTTTTACGAACTAGGTTCCTCTAAAATTTTTATATATGGTGCACGACCTAGTTATCTAAATCATATCCAAAAATCAACCTTACCCAGTTTGTCATTTGGGAGATATGAATATTTTGTGACTGTCTATCTCTCACCCATTTTGTCTCTGTTTTAGCAGCCTGTTGCGTTAGCCATAACTTTATTTTTACAAACTAGGTTCCTGTAATGTTTTTATATATGGTGCATGACCTAGTTATCTAAATCATATTTGAAAATAAGCCTTACCTAGTTTGTCATTTGGGAGATATGAATATTTTGTGACTGTCTATCTCTCACCCATTTCCTCTCTATTTTAATAGTCTGTTACGTTAGCCATAACTTTATTTTTACGAATTGGGTTCCTCTAGAATATTTATATATGGTGCATGACCTAGTTAGCTAAATCATATCCAAAAATTAGCCTTACCCAATTTTTCATTTCGGAGATATGAATAGTTTGTGACCGTTTATCTCTCACCCATTTCGTCTCTGTAAAAACTGTTAGTTGCATCACCAATAACTCCATATTTTTGAACTAGGTTTCTCTGAAATTTTTATATAAGATTCACCTCTTATCTATGAAAATCATATCCAAAAATTAGTATTACCCAGTTTGCCAATTCAGAGATATGTATCAATTAGTGACAGAGATTCCTATGCCATCTTGGTTGTTGTTATTAAATCTACAAATCCATTCTATGTGTATCCTGCAATCAATTTCATGCGCCATTATTTTCTAAGTTTTCCCTATTGATTGCATATTTAATGCTATTTCTTTTGGAAGGCACGAGCACTTGCTTTAATAGACTACATTTAGAAATTTTCTATTCTAAACAAATAGCTAACTTTAGTCTTATGTAAGGCACTCAGAACTGGCTGATTGAATAAAAAGAACTTCCTTATTTGCTGTGTTTTTGAAAAAGTCATAAACTTAAAATGCTTCAGTGATTTCTATGAATGCTCCTTTGTATTGCTCATATGATATCTGATTAATATGGAAAAGTTTATGGACAGGAAATCTTTGTTTACTTAGCCTATTATTACACTTGAATTGATATCTAGTAATTGTCTTTTGGCAGTTAAAATGTAAAGAGGTTTAGTGATGTATTTGTTGTCAATGTCTTAAACTACAAACTTGTTTTTATTTTATAATGAAGTTATACATCTCATTATCCCCTAGGTAATTTTTACAAACTAGTGAGCCTTCTATTATTATGGGCATGTATAGGGATGTGATGAGTAATAGTGTTAATGAGAATATAAGCTCCTTTAATCTATTTAAGTCTATATATTAAGAAGCATTGTTTTATCTTATGCTATTTTTCCTTAAGCAATGAATTTGAGTAGCCATAATTGTTTGACCTTCCATAATAATAATTCCTTGTTATCGAGTAGAGAGCCTTATATACGATAGGTGGGTAAATATTTAGGTAGTAATACTAGAACCTTTTTGAAAATTGTAGTAATCCCTTAAATGTGTTATGATCCTATCATTTGCATGTAGTTAAAATGGGGTAGATTTGATGAAGATGTTAGATCTATAGGAATGTTTTGTTGTTCTGTTTTCCTTTCCTCTCAAGCTAACCTTAGAACAAGGTTCTTTTATTGTAGCTACAGGTTTTTGTATCTTGTGATTCTAACTAGTGTAAGGGATTTATAGCATTCTAATATTATAGGCATTTAGTCTTGCTTATACAGTGATATGTTATAGTATTTACAAAATTGCCTAAGCTTATTAATGAAATCTACATCAGTGTAAATAGTGGTTTAGTGAATTTTGTAGCCATTGGTATAACATTCATGTGTTATGGTTATTAATATTCCATTGTATGATTTTAATTGTGGTGATAGTCCCTCACTGTGATAAGAATTGCATTTAAATAATTGTTGTGTTTTAATATGTATGCCTTAGGGTTATTTGTATGCTAATCGCAATCATTTTTAAATAAACAAAACTAAAACTAAGTCTTGGGATCTATTGGTTAAATATTGTTATTTGTGGGCACTTATATATCATATGATCATAGTAGTTAGAATATTATTGTTCTGCATTATAGAGATAGATTCACTTTGTGTTTGGTAGATGATTGATCATGGTTGGATTAATGTTATATTCTTTAAGACCCATAATTTAGTGCATCATATTATATGTTGCATTTGTGGTATTGTAATTGAAATATTGAGGAAGGATCTTAGTTTATGATGTGCATTTAAGAGTGATTGTGATGTGAGACCATAGTGTTTAGTGTGTCAAGTGTTTGTGTCATTTGGGAAAGTTGATTCCAGAGGCCAAGAGGGGTAGTTGTGTGTATGACTCCTGTGATTATGTAATCTTGCTAATGGTTGGATATATATTGGTTATATGTTGACTCCCCTTTGTTTATGGATTCATGTGGTTATGATGACTATGCAAGATGGATACTGCCTTGCTTAGTGTACCTATTCATGTGGTTATGATAACTATGCAAGATGGGTAATGCCTTGCTCCATGTAATGTGAAATGATGTATATTTTGTGTTGTAAATGTATCATGATGAGAAATGTGATAGTTGATGCTTGGGTTTTGTTTTGGGCTTTGAGAATCTAGATGCAGTGAAGGGGGAGTGGCTTTTAATGTGGGGCCGACACCCAAAGAGGCTTGTCAGGGTAACCCATTGGAAGTTGTTAAGCCAATGATAACTTAATAATAAATTTAGAGTGTTGGGTAGTTTTCACACTAATCAAGATAATTGGATGTCTCACTCATGCCTGTAGTGCTTGTTCAGGCTAAGGATGAGATGAGAAGGCCGTGGTTTGCAAAATCAACTTCCTTGTCCTTACGAAAGGAATGTTGGTTCCGCATGTGTCACCCTATGGGGCCGACGTCTAGTGAGAGACTATCAGGGTAACCATAGATGGGGGTCGGCACCTAGTGAGTGACTGTCATGGTAAGCCATGGATGGGGGCCAACGTCTAGCTAGAGTCTGTCAGGGTAACCCATGCTAGGACTATGTGATGACACTCATCCCTACTGCAGTCTAGCATTCTCTAGTTGTGTTCTCCCCTTTGTTTGAGTTACTTGTGATGTCCTTATTGACTAGTGTTGTTTTGGAGTCATGTGTAGTCCTTGCACCTGTTAGTTTGTTGTCTTTTTGACTATTGGAGGAAGTGGTGACTCTATTGTGAATGTCATGTGTACTTGTATGTTGGAGTCATGTTAGCCTTGTGTTGTGTCCTTGTCTTCTTAACTATTTTATGTTGTGGGACCTTATTGTTATCTCCTAGCATGGGAGGTGGACCTTAGGGTTCCACATGGTCCGGTGGTTGTGCTTTTATCTCCATTGGTTCCCCTTGCTGTTGTTCATGTGTGAGAAGGATGTACCTTATGCGGCAGATTCCAAATTTATTCTAGCTTGAGGAGATATAAACTTATGTTCATGTTCCAGTTTTTCTATATCAGTAGAATCATGTACTATTATCTTGATGTATGTACTCTAATGTAATTAGGGAAGCGATAATGTAAACAATGTAATGGTGTACTCTCTTGTAAAGGAAATTATATATGTACTTGTAATCCTATATACATGATCTTGATGATTACTTATCTGATGAAATAATATGGAAATGTATGTATTTATTCATTTGATGCAATCAAATTTAGAATGAACTATGGTTGTTAGTTAATTCATAATGTTGGTTAGATCTTGTTAATAGTTTGTTAGTAATGCAACCATGTAGCCATAGAGGATAAGCTTAACTTGATGTTAGGAATAAATATGATTTACATTTCTTTGTTATTTCTTTCCTAAAAAAAAATTCCCTTTTTGGTTAGCATAGTTGAGCTGTTCTCTAGGGTTTGTTGGTGGGGTGTTACACATTGCAATCACATTGATTAAAAACTAATTTTTAGCATTCTTCCATCCACCAGAAATAATGGACACCCTTGTTTGTTTCAATGAATGCTTAATGGGAGCTAAAAAAGTTTCTATGTTTTTGACCTCCTATGACAATAAGGTGTTGTGCATCTTCTCATAACCTAGTATTGTATACCCTTTTGGGGGATCATTTACTGTTCTCATCATATCTTGCCAATGGTGATCCAACAACATTAAATGGGAAACCATTTGCATAGAAGCATCTCGCAACAATTTGATCAACAATCTCTCTAGCAATATTTTAAAATTATCTCCAATGGCCCCTCATTCTCTTCACATTAGTGATCTCTTCATTCTTTCCCAAAATGGGTGGATCTTTAATACAACATCAACGACAACACTATGAGATGGAGAAGTAATGGGCCTCTGCAACCCCATTCCTCTCCTCAAAAGATACTCTTTTCTAAGGACAACTCTTGCATCTGCTTCCTCCTTCTCTTTGATATATTCTACTATTTAATGAGTGGACACATATACACTATTATTCCTTATACATGTTTTGATTCCCATGCTAGGAATGACACACAAATGTGATTTCACCTAACTATGTGAGCTTGTATACCTCTTACCACACCGATTGTATATATAAACAAATATCACACCACTTGCAACCTATTGTATCATTTCTCCATGTCTCCACAAAGGTGAACTTGGGTTGATTTTTGAAGGGGGGTTGGCTAATGGAGTTAGAATTGGTTGTCATTATACTACCTAAAGCAACAAGTTTGGAAAATAAATATTGAACAACACGCTCAAGAATCCAAAAAAATAAAATTATGAAACAATTTATGGAATGATAGTTTGTGTCTAATAAATTAGATATCTATTTATATAGAAAATAAACAATTTACAATTTGTGTTGGTATCCTTGTTAAGAAAGTGAAATCATTTTTAATTTAAAATTTTAAAATCATAGATCATATGATGAAAATTTTAAAAATCATATATTTAACATGTAAATCTAATTTATATACTACTTTTATGATTTTATCATGTATGATAAATTTACATTATAATAAAAACTTTAAAATAATATATAAATCATAGTTCATAATTGTATAATTATATAAATTTATATTATACTTGTGTAAGATAAAATATAAAAAATAGTATGTAATAATAAATTAACTATGATCAATATTATTATTGTTTAAATTAAATTACACTTCGTGACTATAGTCTTTTTTCCCTAAGTTATCTATTTTATGATTTAGAACCCATTTCTCAGTTAATGTTGAGAAGATAAATACTTTAAATTGTGTCTCCTCTGACTATGATGACATGGAGGATGATGATCCATGTTTAGCTACTATATGTATTAATATTATGATTGAATTCATCCCCATAGCCTGATGTGGTATCAATCACATCTTTTCCATTTTCTCTTGATTGCCTTTGTCCTTGACCCTTTGTTATGATTTTGGTGTCTCCAATTGCTTTTGTTTGCCATTGTATTTTCCCTTGTTCACTCTCCTAGAAGCATCACATTTTTGTATCTTGTTGGTTGCTTGATCCTTAATGTTTTATCCTCATGTTTTTTGTGACCATATTTTTGTATCTTTTCTCTCCCTTGAGGGCATCACTGGGGTGTTCCCCTCTCATTTATCTCTTTGCTTTTCTACTTAGTCACTTGGGGGCATGAGACACTTGTCTCCCTTGCAACTCCTTATCTTTTGTCATCTCTTGGGGGCATGACCTAGATGTTCCCCCTTATTCATGGGCTTCTTGCTTTTCTCTCATCAAAATCCTTGGTTGCTCTCCTCTTTCTCTTTCCCCCCTTAACTATTATCCTTAAAATGATTGTCTCTCTTCACTTAGCATCTCTTCTTGCCAGTTGATTTAAGGGTGGTATATATCCTATAACACTCACTCTAAGTCCATATTTTTGATCCTTGACCCTTGACCCTTGGCCTCGATGATGACTAGCCTTATCATCACCTCAAGCTTGACCTGGCCTTTTATCCAATTGGGTGGCCACCTTATAACCATTGATGACATCATCAATTTCCAATTTCCTTATTTAGGTGGCAATTATTAGAAGCTAGGGTGGAAACCACTAAATAGCCAATGCTTTAGGTGGTAACCTACAACTAGTGTAGCAATTTCCAAATAGTTAAGGGTGCCAACCTTAAAGCCATTATTTCTAGTTCCATTGGGTCAACTACCATCTTTAGTTGTAGGTGGCAGCTACCAAGAGCCAGGGGTGGAAACCTCAAAGCTATTAGTTCTAGTATTCTTTTGTCATCATTAACACATTTATTGTTGGCTTGGCCTGGCCTATTTTGTGGGTGGCTATCTTATAGCCCTTATCATCACTAGCCCATTTCTACTATCTAGTTTCTAGTTATTCTTTACCTTTAGCCAAGGTCCTCTTCTTATTTTAGATGTTGGTCATTGGCACACTTCCTTTCCTTTGTTTCTTCTGTGGAGTGGATCTTTCTAGAACCCAACTCCGAAACAAATGGTTAAAGTCTTTGTGTTGCTTTTAGCCATTCCACTAGCATATTATGGCATAGTAGACATATTACACATGCATCACATTTTCATGTTTGCATTTCATTGTGTGTCTCCCTTTGTGTTTTTCCTTTGTATTTATTAGATGTTTACTTGTTGGTGTACAATGACTACTCTTTCTATGGATGCTTTTTTACGAACATGTACATGTGCAAGTTTGAAGACCAGAAGACAAGTTGAAGATTGATATCTCTCCATTTAGTATAACGTATCCCTTACATATCATAGTTTATTGTACTATATTTTAGTAGACCTCTTCCTTAGTGAGTCATAAGTACATTAAAGTGGGGGAAAAGTGTAATGAAAATTTCATACTTTGTAATTTCTTTTATTACATTTTTCATTCGTCTTAGTCAACTTGTCACATGTGCATTTTGACCCCTCTTTCAACCCTCCTCACTTTCCCTAGCCTTGTCCTAGTTTGCCTATGTCACCTTGTCCTCTTTCACGTGTTTATCACTTTGATTTATTGTTCATTTTCTTTTGTCTCCTTACTCTAGGTTTTCTTCCCTTACTCATGATCCCTCACCCCTCTTTCCTTGACACCTTTTTATCCCTTTAACTAAATTATTCAATGAGATCCTATGTCTTAAACCTAGCAGAATAACCACCTTTTATCTCCTCAAATAACATTTTTCAAACCTATTCATGCTTAGGGACCACCACACTTGGGTGAAAAACCTTCCCTTTGATTTCTCCTAGGAAATTGATCCTCCTTGAACCTCAGGAATTCTCCACACCCATGATACATGGGGGTGGTGGCATCCATACCCTCCACTCAACCTCAAATTTTCATGAAATATTCATTTAATTAGGATAGATAGATCCTAGTATGTTCCTAGCCTAAATTCCCTCCAAAAAATTCTTAAAAAGGCTTTCCAATCTCATTTTTCAACACTTAAACAACAAACTTGTGCTTTGGGAGCAACTTTTGAGCAATATTATCCCAAAAAGTGAGTGCATGTTAGTGACTAGTGAATTTATATAGTGAGATAGATTTCATATTAGATCTTGTAGAAGTTTTTTTGAGCAACATAACACTTTCTACAACCAAATCATTCAACTGTGGTATACTATTCTTATGTTTTTGCACTAGCTAGTTTAGGTTTCTCTTTAAAATTGTTTGATTTTCACTTTATTTTAGGTACTAATCTACATACCCTCACTCTTTGTCCATACCCATACTTCCATATCCATTTACATCAAAGTCCATAACCATTTCACCTATATTTGCCTTCTCCCACCCCCTTCTAGCTCCATTGAAAACCTAGGTCATCTTAGCTTTAGTTTTGTTTGCATTTTATAGCAAAAATCCAAAAAAATATAATTGCATCTTAGTATTTTTAGTCTTCATATCATTCACCTTTGATTTTTCATCAAATTTTTAGTTTTTATTTTTTGTTTGTTTCTCTCTTTCCATCTCCCATCACCCTATCTCCATTGCAAACTCGATAAAACCTACTCATAATGTTTCTCCCATTTCTCCTATAAAACCCATCATATCTTATTCAACTATGTTTGTCATAGTCCTATCTTAGAAATATTTCCATTTGTACCACTTTTGTTGATTTTTGTTCCTATTTGCATAGTTTTTGTTCCCTTCGAAGCCCCACACTATCAACCTTTCTTGCATCACATTCGAGTTGCCTATAGACCAAAATTTTACCATTTTTGCTTAGAATAGGTGTGATTTATTTGCATAAAATTGTTTATCAATACTTTATTAGTCTTTTGTGCTATGTGGTTTTATGCTTGAAATCCCATAAGGGGGTTGATTGAGGCAGCTTCCCCTTTAACCATTTGTTTTGTATTAAAGTTTTGTGCTTGCAAGTCAATTTGAGAACTTGTCAAGAATCAAGGGTTGTAATACAAAAGTTTGCTTAGAATGATGAGAACCTTTCCTTAAATCTTTAAATCAATCAAAGGTATTAGACTTTTCCTTTAACCCCAGACTTCTCCTTAGTATTGGGTGCACTTGTTCCTTGCAATGAAGTCCTCATGTTAGGATTCAAATAAATTTGGTTTGGGAGTTCTAGATGACTTGTATATGCTAGTTTGGGGGTGTCCCTTTTTAGAAACTAGGTGTCTCTCCCAACTTTTATATTCCATGTTCTATTTACTTTCATGAAAGGTGTCCATGTTGAGCATTGATTAGTATTAGATTATGAGAAAACTCAAAAAATTGGTGTTATTGTGACCTAAAGCACTTCACCTTGACCCTTAGACTTCTATGGTGCACCCCTATTGAAGTGAAGTCACGAGCTCACAATTTGATGAAATTTGGTTTGATGCCTTTGCAAATAGTCTTGAACCTAATTCTAGTTATTCCTAGTCCTTTTAGGTGCATCTACTCCAACTCCTCACTTGTTTTGTGTTTCCAAGAATAGTGTATGTGTGTTCCTATTTTCTCTTGTTCGTATGTGTGTATCACAACCAAGCATTAAACTTAGTTCTTGTTGTTAGGTGTTAGTGTAGCAAGAGACAATTAACTTTGTTATAACTATATTATAAGGTAAAAACACTTTAAAAATAACTTACATTTCTTATTGTTTTACATTCCAATCACCAGATGCTAGAATGATTATATGCTTATTGTGGGTGATAGGTTTTATAATATGGCAATAATGGTTTCTTTCTAGAAGACCATAATAACACACTACACCATGTGTATCTTCTTCAACCATTTCTAGATTTTATTTGGCCTTCTTACCTCCATTGGCTCTAACCACAACCCAAGATTTGTCAACAATTTTTGGAAAAGTCTTTGGACCATGTTGGACACACAATTGAACCAATCAATAAATTTTTACCCACAAATTGACGGACATGATCAATCACTCATTGGTTCATCTTCCATGGAATCACAACACACATTTGCATACATGGGATGATAGTTTTCATTTCACCCAACATGCTTAAAATAGAGCATTAAATATATCTATGGGGCATAGCCCTTTCAAAACATGTCTTGGGTTGCAACCAACAACACCCCTTGACATCTCCAACCATATAGTAGCAACTTTTGAGATGTGCACATAAGAATGGGAAGTGGACAAAGCATATCAATTCATCCAATGGATCCAAGACCTTCATCAATAGATCCAAAAATTTCTATAGGATAAAAAATAGAAGTATAAAGAGTGCCATGAAATCTATCATGTGCCACACACCTTCTAGGTTGATGTCAAAGTTTGGCTACATGTTTAAAATGAAAATTTTTGTGGTCCACACTATAAGATCAAACCTCAACATTATGGTCCTTACACCATACTATTTGCATCTAGTGAGAACATTTTCATTATTAACACACCATAGTACTTGTATTTACATCTTGTCTTTAACACAAAGATACTTGAATCATATTTCCCTCCTCTTCGAGAGCCAACACAATCTTAGCATCCAATAGACCTAGACCTTTCTCATGTCAATCTAATGGTGGTAATATGCTATTTAGGCCAAATGATATAACTTAGATAAACTCTGTGCATAGTTTCCTTCACTTAGATTCAATGAAATGGAGATTAGTACTTCTCAAGAAGGGGTGAATGATCTAAGCATAGATGTGTACATAGATTCAGTCTAACACATTTGTGTAGCTTGTGGATTCTTCTTCACTCAACATGTGCCAAGTAGTCTCATTAGAACTTTGTGCAAGATAGTTTCATGCACTATTTATAGTCCTCATGTATCTTTGTATAACATTAATCATCCACATAATGTGGCCCTACACATGAGCACACATGCATACAATTAGATACATTTAGTTCAACACCATACACACTCGACACTTAGCTACACCTACACCACATGTTCATGCCAACCAACTAGCACTACATAGGTTTGGCTTTTGGCACCATATGATTTCAACACCTGCCATGCTCCTATCCACATGGAAAGTGAACCACACACTCATGACATCTATCAACACATTGTTGAAGGCATATCTAATGGTCCCTTTGTATAAATAACTATCTTGTACAAAATATAGATAGAGAAGTTCATACCAACAAACTGTTGCATACACAATACTATATTCCTTTCTATGATATATTTCCATAAAAAATTCTTTCACTCATTCTATATGTGCATTTGTATGCTATGATAGAGTTTTTATGCATATTCTATAAATTCTATAGGTTAATACACTAATTTGTAAGTTTGTCCTTCAATCTTCCTAGGGTCCAGGTTATTTATGGTCATTTTTACATAATTTTCACAACTTTTATATTTTTGATATTAGTTCATGATTATGTGGATAAGTGAATTCATTATCATTTGAACCTATGAGTAAGCCATAGATTTTTTGGAAAAATTATATTAAATAAATAATATTTTAGGCCCATGTTACCTTTGAGAAAAGTAAAATATTTGTTGATTGTTAAATATGGAGTTTCCTTCTATTTTTATCATGCTAGGCATGTGTAGGGATGGATATGAGTATTGGTTTCTTTAATATAAAAATGTATATCTTATTATCTTCGTAGATTTTTTTCTAAAATTACCATTTTGCTATCTTGTGATAGTCTTGTTCATTGGTTTGCTAGTAAAGTGCTAGTGTGAATGAATATTTACTGTGATGAATGGTAAACTATGGAAGTGGAAAATAAGGTTCACCATAGTGAATGTGAATTCTCTAGGAGATGAACCTTGCATGTGGAAGTGGAAAATGACTCCTTGTAGTGGTGGAGACTTCACAAAGTTTAAAATATTATCTTTTCAACATTTCTTGAAAAAATAACATTTAATCCCAAGGTTTACCTTATACCTTTCTATCTATTTTGG
Source organism: Cunninghamia lanceolata (assembly GCA_027924645.1). Taxonomy (NCBI): domain Eukaryota; kingdom Viridiplantae; phylum Streptophyta; class Pinopsida; order Cupressales; family Cupressaceae; genus Cunninghamia; species Cunninghamia lanceolata. Next base: position 21,347,900 of record BSBN01000090.1, on the reverse strand, counting down.
ATGATAGATTATAGGCACGCATGTATTTCCATTATGAATTAGGTTACTTGTGTTCTTGTCCACTTTACCTGATGCAGTCATGGACAGAGGATCTAGTGAAGGATTGTCCAACCATGCAGCCCAACAAAACAACTAAGAGAAACAATAATAATTTAATGAAGCAACAATGTTGTTCTTATTAAATTTCTCAGATTTGAATGATTACAACTTGTTGCAATGGGGATTCTTACATGCTAGGCCATAGATGTTTGATTAGTAACATGGAATTTACTATCTTCAAATGAAATTTAATACACTTAGTATCTTTTGCATCCTCATTATCAAACTCCGTTCTAAATCTTCATTTTGATATTCATACTCAGACCTCCAACACTTATCTAAACTCTTTCTAACTCCTTTGATGATCTCTCATGAATGTGGGTCACAAATATATAGCAATCTCAAACTTCAAAATAATTTGCGTCGACTCTAAAATGGTGCAAAGCTCTAGAAATTTTGAAAAGTGTAGTTGGCTAGTGAAAATAAGTTCTTCAATCAATGTAGTGATAACAGAATGAGCAATCTCTATGAAATTCTCAATGTACGTCCTCCTGAGTCCAATGAATCTTCACATGTGTACCTTTGTTGGTGCAAGCTTTGAATATCTAGGCAAAAGTGGGATTAGTTAAAATTATGCAAGTTTGTCAGCTTGGTAGATGTTCACGAACTAATTTACACCTTTCCTATGATATATTTCTTCTGAAACATGGATATAGTGTGAACTTGACCAAACATAATATCAAAACTGTGAAGCTAGATCTCAACATGCGGTGAAATATGATAGCCTCTTCTACAACTAACCATCAAATAAAAAATCGCAAACAAACAAATAAAGTGAAAGAAATATTTTTGGTTGGTGCAAGATTGCTCTTGTCCCTTGGGATGCTCCTACATTAGACATCTGGGGTTATTTGAAAAGTGAGTCCCTCACTTTCTAGTGACTAGAGGGAAATAAAGATGGACCTTAACCTTGGAAATCCAACTCAAGTCTTCTTCCAACCTTCCTCTCTATTTCACTAAATATTGCTCATATTTCCTATTCCTGGTACTCCTCCCAATTCTATTCTCCAATATCTCTTCGATCTCTTATTCTGGCTATGGAGGTATGGGGTTTTGCCTTTGTTCTTCTATGTTATTTCCTGTAAAGTCTCCCAAATGATATTGGTATAGGTTTGCAATATTAAAAATGGGGATATGCCTAATACTTCTGGTAGCTCCACTTATTTGCATTTCTCAAATTAAATATTCTTACAACCCTATAGGGACCAAAATTTTTCATTTTCAACATTGTATGTTCCAATTGGAAACCTTTCGTTTCTTAGGTACACTGTTACTTTATTTCCCACTGTAAAATCTTTGTCTTCTAGTTCTGTTAGCTTCTTGCTTTTATCTATCATTCATCTTTTCTGGGTGAATTCTTACCTATGCATGCACCTTCTTCACATGTTCTATGAACTCCTCTACCTTTGCACTCCTTTTTGCTTCCTTATTGAGGTCCCTCAACTTTGATACATTCCTTGGACTGCTGCCACTCACAATATGAAATAGTGTTTTTTTGGTACGTCTATTTATTGAATTGTTATATGCAAACTTTTCTTAAGATAAAGCCATCTCCTAATTTCCTTCTTGCTCTGAGCCAACTAGGCATCTAAATAAGTTTTCCAAGCTCATGTTCACAACTTTCGTTTGCCCATCGGTTTGAGGGTGATATGCTGAACTGAACTTCAAAACTATCTTCATATTTTTCTACAATATCCTCTAAAAGTATTCCACAAACTTAGCATCCCTATTTAAAACTATGCTCCTTGATAAACAATGCAATCTTACAAATTCCCTAAAAAATAGATCAGTTATGTACTATATAATTGCTCTTCTTACATGGGATGAAATGTGCCATCTTAGAAAACCTATCCACCACTATTAGTATTAAATCATTCCCCCTTTGTGTCCTTGGTAATCCCAATGCAAAATCCATACTTATGTCCACCCAAGGATTCTCTAGTACTAGTAATGGCTGATATAATCTAACATTCTGACTGCTTCCTTTAGCAACTTGTTAGATTCTATAACCTTGAACAAATTTCCTTACATCCTTGTATAGTTGTGGCCAAAAATAGTTCTCACTAACCCAGGGAACATTCTTATCTATCCCAAAATGTCTAGCTAAAGCTTTGTAATGCTTCTCTTTGACTAGATTTTCTCTCATGGAGCACCTTGGTAGACACAATTGGATTCCTTTGAATAACATATTATTTGAATCAAATAGTCCAACCATTTACTCCTATCCATTCTTACTAGTTCTTTACATGATTTCCATGCCTCCACAAAATTAGGATCAACCTCATAAATTTTTTTTGGCTCTTCAAAACCAACTAGTTGTACTCTCATATTTGTCAATTGATTTTGTCTCCTACTCAATGCATCAACAACCTTGTTTGACTTACCACTCCTATTTTTCAACATAAAAGTGTATCTCTACAATTCAACCCACCACATATGTCTTTGGTTCAACATTCCTTGGCTATTCAAGTACTGTAGTGCTTGGTGATCAGTGTACAACACAAACTACTTTTGTAATAGGTAATGCCTCCATTTATTGAGTGCTTGAACTATGGCAATGAATTCTTGGTCATAAATTGAATATCTCCTTTTGGCATCATTCAAATTTTCACTAAAATAGGTTACAAACTAAATGCATAGCTATTGAGTTTTAGCTTGGCCAAGCATTTAAACCACATCATCACCTATCATGCATGTCTAATTTCACTCCTAAAATCAAATAGAGATGATCATGCATTTTTACTAGCATATGTTGCATAATTAAATAGATTCAAAGCTTGTTCTCATTCCAGCATAACAATTTTAAACAATAAAATGGAAATAGTTTCAATAGCAATAAATTAAATTCTTTCACTAAATTTTTAATTTGACAAATAAGAACTCACTTATCCCAAACAATTACTTTGTATAGCATATAATCTCATCTTATATCCAATAATACTCAATTTTAGGTATGGGTTTCAACTTCTGAGTAAAATCAGGTTCAAGCTTATATTGCAATAACCTTCTCTCATTTCTTTCTTGTACTCCCAAGCAAGAAGGGAAATAATTATTCCCTATTTTTAAATGTTGAATCACTGTTCATTAACAATTGAAATAATGATACAAAATGATTACTTGTAGTGTTTTAAAAAAAATTGAAAGTTATTGCTTTGAACAACAATAAAAATAATATTTTTTTATTGGGTAAGGGGATTTAGAGGGAGTAGGTGGCCTACTGGGGGCTCGATATTCCCTCCTAGCTCAGTACCACCCTTATTGCATTTCTACTTGCATCACAATCAACTTGGATTATCTTGTTGAAATTTGGTAAAGCCAATAATGGTTGTTTTGTTACCTTGTTCTTTAGCAACTCAACGATCCTATCCCCTTCAATAGTCCACTTGAATTCCTAATTATTCCTCTCATAGTCTTAGTTAGTGACACATAAATGCTACTAATTTTTTTGATAAACTTTCTATAGAAACGTACTAATCTATGAACAAATCTTACTTCCCCAACATTTTTTGGTGTAGGCCAATCCATAATAGATTTAGCTTTCTCCAGATCCATCTTCAATCCTTCAACTAAGATTACAAATCCCAAATTCACCAACTCCTCTTTCATGAAGCTACATTTTTTCAAATTGATCAACAAATTTTCTTCCCTTAATCTTTGCAATACTAATTTGATATGCTCTAGATGTTCTTCCTTAGTCTTATTGAAAATCAAAATATCATCTAAGTAAATGATCACAAACTAACCCAAGAGTTTTCTTAGTACCTCATTCATCAGCCTCATAGATGTACTTGGTGCATTAGTCAATCCAAAAGGCATAACCAACCACTTATATAGTCCTTCATTAGTCTTGAATGTTGTCTTCCATTCATCTCCCTCCCTTATTCTAATTTGGTGATAACTACTCTTAAAATCAATCTTTGTAAATTACCTTGCTCCACTCAAACAATCCATTATGTCATCCATCATTGGAAACAAAAATTTATACCTCATTATGATCTTATTGATTGCTCTAGAACTAGTACACATCCTCACTCACTATCCTTTTTGGGTGCTAGTATTGCAAGTATTGCACATGGGCTCAAATTCTTCTTAATCAGACCCTTCCTCAGTAAATCCTATACCTTCCTATTCAATCCTTCATTTTTTGGTGTCATCCTATGTAGTTCCTTATTTGGTAAGCTATCTCCCATAATCAGGATCATATGGTGATTGATACTCCTTACTAGAGACAATGCCTCTGACATGTTATTTGATTTGATGTCTTTGTATTTGGTCAAAAAATTTGAGGTCTCTTGTGGTTCCTGCTTATCACTTATAGTAGTGATATCTGCATTTGTAGTACTACACACCTTAGGAATCAATGCAAAACAAACTTTCTCATGTCTTAATCCATCCTAGAACTTCATTCCATCCACCAAGCATATTCTAGCATTGCTACAAACTTGATCTTCTCTATCTTTTAATGGCATCAACCTATGTCTTTGATCATTCCTTGTTACCGTATAAATGTTATCCCTTCCATCATGTATAACATTCTAGAAAAATACCATGGCTTCCCCAATAATAGATAACATACATCCATCGACATTATGTCACACATGACTTCATCATGGTAACCCCCTATCTTGAATTTTAGCCAACATTGGTCATTGACCATTACCTTATGTTCCTTTTGCAACCAAGTAATCACATAAGGTTTGGGATGTCTTAGCCTCTTCAAATTTAACTTATCAACCATTTCCTCAGATACTAGGTTATCTATGCTTCTACTATCAATAACAACTGTACACCACTTACACCCTACATTGCATCTAGTTCTAAATAGATTCTTTCTTTGTATTGGTCCTTCTTCTTCATGGAACTTCAATGAGGCCCTCCTCATGACTAGTGATTCTCCATGTTAGGGGTCATCTTCTGATTCATAAGATCTCTAAGGTTCCTCATCCCCAAATGCAACTCTTGTGATACCTTTTGCTCACTTCCCATGACCTTGGGAGCACTCAAACACTCAATGCCCTTCTCCACACTTGAAACATGTTCCTTTGAGATTTCTCCTCTCACTCCTCTCATATCCTCCTCTACCCTACTGATATCTAATTTTTTGGTACGTATCATTGCCTCCCTTGTCTTTGCAGTAGGAATTACCATCATTTTGGTCTTTACGATAGGTGTCATGATTCCTTGCTTCATTATGGTAGGTACCACCATCCCTATGATAGGTTTTGTCAATCTTCCTTTCTTCCCTATATGGTCTTTTGTCGTCACACCATGATCTTTTCCTCTGGGGTCTTTCCTCTTTTCCTCTTTGTAGATTCTACTTGTTCTCGAACCTTATGTTTAGTTTATCTTCTACCTAGATTGAAACTTGGTATGCCTCTTCTATAGTGGCCAACCTGACTAGACTTAACTCCACTTGAATACTTTATCTCAAACCATTGATGTATCTTACAAACTTTTCATTTTTTGCTTCACATTTCCTATCCTAATGACTAGCTTGTGAAATTCTTTAGTATACTTTTTCACAGTCGTATCCCTTTTTCTTAGAATTTGTAATTTATTTAGTAATTCTAGTTCTTAGTCCATTGGTATAAATTATCTTTTCAAATTTATAACCATTCTATCCCATTTTGTTATTCTCTCCTTTCCCCTCCTATTTATTTCTAGCTGTACTTCTTTCCACCAAACAACAACATGTCCCTTTAGCTAAAACCTAACCCTTTCAGGATCTTCAATTTCCTCATACCCAAAATACTCATCCAAATAATTTATCCAAACAATCAATTCTTTAAGATTCAAATCACCACAATAGTTAGAAATCTCATTTCTAGGTCTATTACCAATTTTGGAAATGACCTTCAACACCTTCATCTGATTGGATTATTCTTCTAGGTCTTCTAGATTTGCACATCTTCTCTTGCATCTTCTTCCACATCAATCTCATCATCATCCCTTGGGATTTGACCCCTATTCCTATAATCCTCCAATGCCTTCAACTAGATTTTGTTCTCCCTTACCTCTTTCAATAGTTTATCCAACTTTCCAACAATGTTGGAAACACCTTGGACTCTTTGTGGTGGCATCTTTACTATGATCTAATGTAAACTACCTCAAGTCAGTGGTCTACCTATAATCATCCCTTACAACTACATCTCAATTGACAATCTATTGACAAGCTTCTTTTAGGTTGCCTCAATTCTATGATTTGTTCACAAACAAAACTTTTGGAATACCAGTTTGCCCTCCTCAAGATTTAAACACTATGCTTTGAGACAACTTGATGTGGTCATGGACAGAGGATCTAGTGAAGGATTGTCCAACTGTGCATCCCAATAAAACAACTAATAGAAACAATAATAATTTAATGAAGCAACAATACAACTCTTATTAAATTTCTTAGATTTGAATGGTTACAACTTGCCACAATGGGTCTTGTTACATGCTAGGCTGCAACTGTTTGATTACTAACATGGAATTTACCATATTCAAATGAAACTTAATACACTTAGTGTCTTATGCATCCTCATTATCAAACTCCATTCTGAACCTTCATTATGATATTCACACTCAGACCTCTAATTCTCTGCTAAATTATTTCTAACTCCTCTAATGATCTCTCATGTTTGTGAATCACAAATATATAGAAATCTTAGACTTCGAAAATGATCAACCTCATCTTTAAAATGGTGCAAATCTCTAGACAATTTGAAATGTGTAGTCGGCTAGTGAAATACAAGTCATTTGGTAAATGTGGTGATAACAAAATATGAAATCTCTATGTGGTGTTCAATGCATGTCCTCTTGGGTCCAATGAATCTTCACATGTTCCTTTGTTGGAGTAAGCTCTGAATATCTAGACACAAGTGAGATTAGTTAAAACTATGCAAGTCTGTCATCCTAGTAGATGTCCACAAACTAAGTTATGCCTTGCTTATGATCTATTTATTTTGAAATGTGGATATGATGTGTATGTACCTTGACCAAACATAATATCAAAAGTGCAAAGCCATGTCTCAACATTCAGTGAAATGAAGCAACCTCTTTTACATATAAACGTCAAATGAAAACCTACACTAGGATAAACTATCTAAGTGTACATTCTTTTAAGATAAAGTGCACTATCTTGGTCATGTGATCTCAATAGAAGGGATTGCTGTTGATCCTGAGAAGATAAAAGAAATAATGGAATGGCCTGCACCTCAGAGTGTAACAAAAGTTAGAAGTTTTATGGGACTTGTAGGTTACTATAGAAAGTTTGTGGAAGGTTTCTCACCTATAGAAGCACCGATTAACTCGCTACAAAAGAAGGTTAAGAAGTTTGAATGGATAAAAAGGTGTGAGCAAGCTTTCCAAGTGCTAAAGGAAAAGTTCACAACTGATCCTATCTTGACCATACCAGATCCTAATGGCCACTTTATAGTTATAACTGATGCTTTAGGAGAAGGAGTAGAAGGAGTGTTGATGCAGAATGAGCAAGTGTTTGCATATGAGTCAAGAAAGTTAAAGCAATATGAGTTAAACTAGCATCACATGATCTTGAGTTAGCCTCCATAGTTCGTGCACTTTAGATGTGGAGGCATTATCTTCTAGGTAAGCCCTTTGAGTTAACGACAGATCACTTACGGCTCAAGTATATATTTAATCAATCTAGCCTTAATGCACGACAAAGAAGGTGGTTATAATTACTTAGTGAGTATGACTTTGGAATTGAGTATATAAAAGGAAAGGAGAATAGAGTAGTAGATGCTCTTAGTAGGAGAAGACATTTGGCTGCCATGGTTACAACAAGATCTAATTTGAAGCAGAAAGTAATTTAGAATCTTCAAGGGGATGAGCATTATGAAAAAGTAAAGCAAGCTTTGGAAGTAGACCCATTAGATCACATGTTTGATGGTTATGTGATTGAGTCAGATGGACTTTTGAGATTTCAGGGAAGGATGTATATTCCTAACTCAGGAGAGTTGAGGAAGTTAGTGCTTGAGGAGATCCACAACGTACCATATTCGGGGCACCTTGGAGTGACCAAGATGGTTAAAGGTTTGAGACCTTTATACTTTTGGCCTAGACTTAAGAAGGATGTGATAGAATTTGTGGCTCAATGTTTGGAATGCCAAAGAGTCAAAGCTGAGTATGTGCATCCAATAGGATTGTTATACCCACACAGTGTTCCTGAGCACAAGTGACAAGTAATTAGTATGGATTTTATTCAGGGGTTACCCATGTCTAAGAATAGGCATGATGTCATCTTAGTGGTTGTGGATAAGTTAACAAAGGTAGCACATTTTATTCTAGGGAATCTTTTAGATGGTTTAATGGTTTTAGCTAAGAAGTTTGTTCAGGAGATTTTTTGATTGCATGGAGTGCTTGAGATGATCATTTCAGATCAAAACACTGGCATGACATCTAGATTTTGGACAACTCTTAATACAACTTTGGGCACAAAGTTGAATTTCAGTTCAGTTTATCATCCTCAAACAGATGGTCAGACAGAAAGAGTCAATTAGGTTGTAGAAGACCTTCTCAGAATGTATTGATGGAACAGTATAAATGTGAGGAGTATCTTCCATTGGTAGAGTTTGCATACAACAATTCATACCATGCATCTTTGGGAATGGCACCATTCAAAGTTGTTTATGGGCGTAGGTGTCGAACACCTATCAGTTCAGATAAAGTGGAGGATAGAATAGTGATTGGTCCTGATATGTTAAGGGAAACAAATGATTAAATGAGATTGATCAAAGAGAAGTTGAAGCAAGCTTCAGATCGTCAAAAGAGTTATGCAGATAGAAATAGGACACCTAGATAGTTCTCAGTTGGTGACAAAGTCTTCATGAGGGTTAAACCTCAGAAGAGTTTAGTTTCATTTGACAAAGCATCCAAACTTGCTCCTGATTTTGTAGGACCATTTGATGTCTTGGAAGTGATTAATCCTGTAGCATATAGACTTGCTCTACTGCTTGCACTTGCCAGAATCCATAATGTTTTTCATGTGTCCTTGCTTAAGCTTTATCATCTTGACATGTCACATATTCTCGATTGGCGTGCTTTATAGGTTCAGGATCTAGGAGTGGTGTTGGTGGAGCCCACCCAAATTTTGAAGAAGCGCAACGTTAAGTTGCAAAGCAGAGATGTGGTACAGTATAAGGTCCAGTGGGACCAGTATTTAGAGGACAGTGCCATATGGGAGTATGAGAAGGAGATTGATAGATCTTTTCCTCATTTGAGGATATAGCATAGATTTCTTATTCATGCGTGAATATGACACTTTGAGTTATTGTTATTGTCTTATGATACTTTGATACTTTGTTGGTGGTGGATTGATACATTATTTTTTTTATGTAATAAGACATTGAGACAATGTCTCTATTGCAAGTATGAGCCTAACTGGTGTTGTCATTGATGTCAACATACTCCTGTTGCATTAATGATAAGTATTGGATGATCTGTTTGCTGAGGATATTGAGAAAATTGGTCATATTAGGAACAGTGAAGACAGTAAGGTAAAAGTCTAAGTTGGGATGAGGATCAGTGAATGCGGTTTAAAGGGTTTGTAGATATGTGTCTTAAGATGATCCAGTAAAGATTTCAATGGTCCGCATGAAGATCTGAAGAAGTTGTGGTTGCTCAAGTAAAACCAGTTCCAGCAGGTGTTCAGAGGTGACAGAGTGATATAGATAGGTCCGGTGAGATCCGGAAATGAAATATCCTATTCTACATATTTGGTGGAGTGTTCAGGAAGTCCTTGTGAAGTGTCAAATCGATTGGTTCGTGGTTTGGAGGTTCGCAAGCATCTATTCCTTTGTGACAGAGATGATAGACTGTGCTCTTGAGGTTTTGGATGAAGGAGAGAAGGTTTTCAGTAAAAAGATGTAGTGTGGATGTTCTTTGTGATTCAGGTAAGCTTGTGGAGGTCTTTGGATCATGTCTAGTTCATGTTGGTGGTCCACGTTGGAATTTGAGCTCACAATTGAAGAATTAGTTCCGGATGATGGTGTTCTTTTTGAGACTTGCTGACCGGATGAGTTACACATCTTGCGGATGATCTTTCAGATGTTTGCCAACTTAGATGATTATTCCTAAGTCGATGTCTTGTATAAATAAGGGATTGGAAAGTCATTTCAGAGTGTGTCTTGTGGAGATGAGAGTGTGGTAGCGAGGAGGAAAGCGAAAGGCAGAGCAAAAGTATTGGGCTTAAATGGAACTGATTCAAGCATGGTGAAGATGGTATTCTCCAGTTCATGTATGTGATACTTATATTTTGTAGATAGTGTGTCTCTTGTAGGAAGTGGGCCTCTTGTGAGCAGTGTGCTCGGGTAGTGAGCCCTAATTGGCATGTGCCATTTTGTTCTTTCTATTCTTCTAACAGAGAATACATTCTTGGGTTAATCACCCCGTGGTTTTTCCCTTAATCGGGTTTTCCACATCAAAATCTTGGTGTGTTGGGTGTTAATGTGTTTTTGCTCTTGATTTAATGCATTATGTTTCCTCAATTGATTTATCATTATGCTGCTCAATTACAAAGTGGATTTAAGTGTTTAATTGGAAGAAAGTTTTGGACAACTGATTCACCCCCCCTCTCAGTTGTTTGCCCTAAATCTAACAGTCTCTTCCTAGTGGGGAAGGATGTCACATCTCATTTTTATGGACTATATAATTATTTTAGATTAGAGAATGTTTACTATGATTATTTTACTTTAAGTAAATTCCATGTGTGAATGTAATTATCATGAAGTTATATTTTTGTAAATTGGGAAGTTGATTTAAATATTAAATATTATTGATATTATTATGATGCATTTGCTTCGACTATGTTTTGGGGAACTAACCTATTGATGTCGAGTTGAGTGCGAATGAATGTAGGTACTCGTCAAAGACAAGAAGATGGTTGAGGTAGAGATGTTCTAGCCACTTGGAAAGAACTGTTTGGGATGGTTAAACCCTAATGCAATCACACACTCATGTAGTCTCATATTGCATTTTTGAATTGCTTATTATGCATCATTGTGTGGATAATAAATGTGATTGATGGTTAGATACTTAGAAAATATTGTGTTTTAATAAGTCCATTTTTTAATCATAAGTATTAATGCTCTTTTGATTTATATTTAAAATTATGTGTTTTATAATAATAAATAATAAATATTTTCCTATTTATATAAATATGGATGTTTGGAAGACAATATCTAATTAGACTTAAAACAATTGCATTTAAATTGCAATAATTATATATAAATATCTATTATTTTTAATATTATTTTAAATACTTCTTGTTTGATTTAAGTGATTATTTTATTTCGAAAATAAATAAACTATATTAATAATACATATTATAATTAGAAATCTAATTAAAGAAATTAAAAGAATAATATTCTTTCATGCAAGAGACAAGAGTAAATAAAGTTTAATCTATTTTATTTTTGAAGGCTTTTGAGAAGCCAAAATATCATCCAAACTAAGAACAAACTTTAGTTATAAAAAATCAATTAAAAACCTAAATTTGAAACGCTAGTATGAGCAGAGATTTTGAATAAAATAAGAGACAACAGAAAGGAAAAAACACCACTATCATTCTGGGAACGACAAGACAGAGAAAAGGGAGATTTTATCATTGTTTTGAAAGATGACAGAAACAAAAGGGAGGATGACAAGGGTCGTTGGTCCTTGACATTTAATCATGTTTTCATGTGTCAAATCTAGGGCTGTGTCCTTGGCTATCTGCAATTAGGAATCCTATAGTTGCTAGTCTATCTAACTAATTATACTAATCTTATTTGCTATGGAAATTAATGCTGCTGATTTAACTGCTATGAAAGTAAATTATGAGAATACTGGAAACAATGCTGAAACAATAAATAGCTAACATTAATATATTCTAATCCATTCAACTGAAGCATGCATTTATCTATGAGAAAACAATAACTATCTTCCTAAACAGAATTTGAAATAGAATGATAAACAAACAAATAGTAGCCTCCTGTCTTGATGGCAGGAGTGGGCCCTTACTCCTCACCCTCAGGACTAAAGACTAAGGTAACAAATCAATATAGGAATATAAGATCACAATTCTTCTTCAGTCTAATCCCATCAGTATCCTTTTGTATTCAGAAAAGTATCTAGATCCAAAAATGAGATTACAACAATAATAATCTATATCTTTTTCTGTTTCTACCTTATATATTTATATCAAATCCAACGATGAGATATCACTTACTCTAACTATTACTTTATCTATGAGATAGCATCAATCTCTTATTCTATCAACTATTTAACTGCAGAGTAAACTCATGCAATTGAAATAGATTTTAGTGGAACAATAGTCCCACTAAATCTGGAGTCTTAGTTTCAAATAACAACTAGGTAGCGAGGCCCTGAAATATAGGTACTTCATTAGTTTGTCGATAACTCATGCAAAATCAATAAAAGAGGAATTAAACTTCTAGTAGTTAACTAGAGTCTTCATTCGGTTACTCAGGCATTGGCTAAGTAATCCATGGAGCAGTCTAATTGCCACTAGAAGTGTTGATTGATAGCAGCGTTGGAACTCTGCATTGTATTAAGGAGGCTCTGAAGGTGTGTACTTCTGTTTGTAGCTTGAGAGATGTTGCTTATGACTTCTATCCAGCTCCAGAGATGATTCACCCTTGGTCCTCTTATTTCAAAATCTCTCCAATCATATTGGAAAATATTAGAGGCTGGTGTGGTATCCTTCATGTCAGCTCTGGATATTGTTAGGACCATCTCCAGAGATGCTCAAAATTGCATTTGCCTGAACATCTGCACCTGTAGAATCAAAAAGAAAGAATTTTTGCATATTTCCATAAATTGCTGCACATTAGTCCTTCAATCAAAATCATGACTTTTGGTAATTCATCTCTCATTAATATAATTAAAATAAATCTTATCAGTCTGCTTTGGTGCAATTATCAGGACAACGGAATAAGAAGGATGGAAAAGAGAGGTAAAAAGGTGTATTATTATGGGTGCTACCTGGCACTAATCATCCCCCTTGAACTTAAAGGTTAGCAGGTCCTTCTGTTCTTCATAATTTGGACTTATTTAGGTGGAGTATTCTATCAGTCAAATTGAAATCATCTACATATGTGGGCCAAGTAGTGTGGTCTATATTGCCATTTCCTCTAAACCGCTCAACCCGTTTCAACCATTCTTGAAATCTGGCATCTTCCATTTGTTTAGCCTGGATAGTTAGTGGCTCAATAATGAGAGGAGGTCTGAAACGTCCACCTATCCACTCTAGTTTGTATTTATCCATCAATTTGGACACTGTCCTGGCCTTTCTCATAAAAAATCTTATGTTGGCAGGGGACACCACTTCCCTCATCTTTTGTTCTATAGTTAAAGTGTTCCACCTTTTCTTTGCCACTGGAAGCATTTGATTAGATAAACTATTTATGAGGAGACCAAAATCCATAGAACATTCTTGCAGATGTTTCTGATATAAAGGATAAATCTTGGTCCTACCTTCTAGGGAGTAAATGTTTACCTTGAAATGAATTTCAAAAGCCTTGGGATTTGGACATTCCCTTCTAAGTAAGAGGCTTGTTTCTGCATCCTTCTTTGTGTAAGCCTCCATCCTTTTGTTCCAAATCTAATGATTTCTCATTAGTGACATGAATGCCCTGAGCTGACATTCCCCTACAAAGTAGTTGATAAGGAAGCTATGATCATTGATGCAAAAACCATGCAAATACAACTCACATAGGAAATCTTTATCCTTATTAGGACCTCTCATGTATGCCTCCATGAATCCTACCTCAGTTTCAATGTCCTCAGTTAAATCAAACAAAATCAAAGATATCTTTCTCTGGAGGGTTCGTTCTTGCAAAAACAATGCATAACTACCACTGGGAGGTCTGCAAGATATGATCTTAGCTGAAATGGAGGCCACTTGAATGACCTTTTCCTCTAAGGTTTGTACTCTCTGTGACATGGTAGTCATTGCTCTTTGCAATTGCAGCATTGGTTTGGATGTCTCATATTCCTGACATCTTCTTTCCCAATGAAACAGGGCCTTAGGGATATCTATTAGAATTGGTCCTAAATATGGATCTATTTGAATCCCCTATTCCATGGTTGCAACTAGGCTAGTCAACTCATGAATGTATTCCTCTTGATCATCTATCTGGTTATTGGCCCATGTCAACTGTTTGGCCTGACTTTGTACCTTCTCAATGACTGTTGCAATTAATGTGAGACTATTGTCTCGAGCTTTCATAGTATCAGAGATACTTTGTGCTGCTTCTTCTTTTTCTCTAATTCTTTGGGTAGCCTCTATTTCTTTGTCTCTGATTTCCACCTCTTTCTCTTGAATTATCTTTTGTTTGTCCTGGAGTTCTACTTGTAATCCTTCAATTATCTACTTTTGTTCCATTTCTTTTTCTTTCATAACCTTTTTGAGGTAAGTAATGATTAAGTTTTTCCCCCACAATAGTCTTTTTATATTATCTATTTCCTCTAGTAGCTGCTATTCTCTTGGAACCTCTATATCCTCCTAATCAGAGAGGTGAGACTAACTCCCTGTTTCTCCCCCTTCTGTCTGTTCCTCCTCAAGGGCTTCCATAGCTCTTTGCTCTACATTGTCAGCTGCATTATCTTGTCCCTTCTCAACTTCCCCTGTAATCTCCTTATCCTGAGCTTCCTCTTGACTTCCTTCTACTATTATTGGGGTTGATGAAGGTCTAGCCTCATCCATGGAAGTTTAGAAACCTAAGAGAACCTCAGCTAAGAGAGTAGTATCTTTTTCAGCTTGAGTAGGCTATCTTTTTCTCTACCTTCTTCGTAGCATAGGTGGAGCCTGTGCCTCTGTAGTAGGTACATTATCCCTAGAATCTAAAGAAATGGTGAAGGTGTCTCTCTCTTCTGTCTCTGGAGCATGGGAATGCTATAGCACTGGAATCTGAGAACTTGGATGAATAGGTGGCTCTAGAGAAGCTTCCTTAACTACTTCTCTTTGTGTCTTTTTCCTAATCAGAGGAATTTCATCTGAATCACTAGATTCTTCCTCGGCCTAGTATTATCTACTAGAATCAGGTGTCTTTGAAGTTCTTTTTGCTTTCTTACTCTGCCTTGTTCTTTTCCTTTGCTTCTTGTGGTCAGAAGTCTGGGTAGAGGCCAACATAATTTCCTCTTCTATAATGATTGCTTCCCTTGTTTGCTTGGATGGAATAGACTCCTTAGCCAAGGTCATTTTCCTTTTTCTTGAGTAGGTCATATAGGAGAGTTGCTCTATGACAAGCTCTTTTAGTTGTTCTGTGGCAGCTGAGACTTCACCCAAAACTTCTTTCCCTTTTCTCTTGTTGCTAGTAACAGGGGCAGAAGTTGAAATTTCCTCCATTGTTTGTTTCTAATTTTTGTCCTTTTCAGTGGCTGGGGTGGAAGTGGAAGGCATTGCTTCCTCATCCTGCTGAGTAGAGGAATTCTCATCTATACCTTGTTCTCCTTCTGGTGTCCTATCCTATGGTTGGTTTTCTAAAAATGTCTACCATAAGGCCTCCCCATTAGCTTGGGACAGAAAGTGATGTTTTACAATCAAGAAAATGAGGCCGTGGTTTTTCATGGGACCCTTCCCCTATTGATACTTGTCTGTAGAGGCTTTAGTAGCAGAATACAGAAAGTTTGGGATATTTATGCTAAATTCTAGATGGGCGTGCCCATGCCTTAGAAAAATTAACATTTTCATTATTGGTCCTAAAACTATAGAGAATTGTCCATCACATGTAATATATTTCATTAACCACATAGCTATAGATTGCCATGGTTGTGGAAGTGAGGTCCTAAAAAATTCCTTTAATTTCATTTTTGCTTAAATGTAATTGTATTTCTGGTTCACCTTCTTCATAATTTTTTTTAATCAAATTAGCATATAGGGTTTTTAGATGGTAAAACCTCTTACCTTGTTCTGGTAGCCCCGAAATATGGTTGATAACGGTGGGAGAGACACTGATATGAATCCCTGTCACAATTGTTTGGTTATTCTTCAGGTTGCACAAGAAATCATCCAAAATGTCTTCCTGAAAGCCTTCAAACTTCTCCAAAAATTTTAACCACCTAGCATTCCTGAAGATATCTGCTACAGCTTGATCTTGCAGAATGCTTGTTACATTCTCTGGCTCTGACTTCTTTTTCGCTCCCATCTTTCTATCTTATTTCACCTCCTCTGGTTAAAATATTCTTGATTTCCTCTGTAGTTTATTTTTTTCTTTTCACCCTATGAGGAATGTGACAATAGACTTGAATATTATCCCCAAAGATTTTGGAGAATTTTGCAATCTTTGAATTGGGTTTGATCTATTAATTACAACTGCTTAGATTATGGGAAGGTGGCTTGAGATTAGTTGAACAAGATTGTGCAGTCATAATTGCAAGGGAGTGATGTGACACTTCGGAGAAAGGTTGACAGTGTGGAAAATAAGGCAGCATGCATGAATTAAAAGGGAAATAATGGCAAGGAAATGTGTCATAATAACTGCACTTATAAATAGAAATGACAAGACATGTAATAATTAATTTAATTCGAGCGAATTACGTGAATCACTTTTCATGATGATGGCCTAATGTACTTGGCTGCAACGCTGCGACTTTGATGAGATTTGATGTGGCCTGGCACGTGAACAACTCCTTTATGGGTTGAACTGGTGTCAACATCTTCATTGTCATGTATCCTAAAATTATTCCCGCTGAGTGGTCTAGAAATGACATGCTGTCAAGTGACATCAGTAGAGCAATCCGTGATGACTGGCACATGCGGAAGCAATTACCTTTTGATTGCTAATGACGTGCATGCTAACCTCATCATTGTTCATGTCACAAAGTGGAGGATGAGTCATTTTGACCTCATCCTATGATGTCCCCACTTTAATACTTGGAGAGGTGGGTCCCCTCCTTGTTTTATTCTTTGAAATGGTTCTTTATTGAAGTGCCAAAGGTGCTCCTAGATTGCTATAGAGATGTGTTTTAGTAGCTCCTGGCATATGATTGGCTCCGTAGATTGATTATTGCAATCCTGCAAGAAGAAGGGAATTGCCATTACTGGTTTTCAATCCCCTTGGTTGAGAAAGACAGCCATTTACTGATTTTCCATCTTCCTCTTTTTTTTTCTTTTTTTTTTTTCAAGAAGGCTGCCATTTGCTGGTTTTCAACCTTCCTTTTTTTTTTCTCTTTTCTCTTTTTCTTTTCAGTCTCAATCTGTGACAAAGGCTGTGACTCCTGTAACCAAGCACAAGTTATTTGTAAATTCTTCCTTAGTTGATGGTCTTTTATAGAGTCAGATTCTGTGGCCATTTACTAAGAATGAATATGTGCTTACATCAATGGGTGCTAGCAAAACTGTTCCATTTTCAAAAACTTCTCTTATTTGGTAAGGGCCCATCCAGTGAGTTTGTAACTTCCCTTTGAACTCCTTGAACTTAGAATCATATAGGAGAACCCAATCACCCTATTGAAATGTCCTCCTTTTGATGTGTTGGTCATGCCATTATTTCCTTTGATATTGAACAAGTTTTGTTTGATGTATGGCTTCTATATGGATTTCATCCAACTCATTGAGTTGAAGAATCTTGTTTTATTGTGCTATAGACAATGGTAGACCGATATCTAATGAAGTCTTGAGTGTTTGCAGTTCAAATTCTATGGACAGAATGGGTTTCTTCCCATAAACCAATTCATATGGTGAGAACTTGGTTGTGGACTTCCAGGTGGTATTGTAAGCCCAAACTGCTTCATGTAACCTGCTAGCCCAATCCTTTCTATTCATGGCCACTGTCCTTGTCAGGATATTTTCTAGTTCCCTATTAGTCACTTCCACCTACCCATTAGCTTGGGGATGGTAAGGTGAAGACTTTCTGTGCTTAACTTGATATAGGTCTATGAATGCTTTGATTACCTAAGAAGTGAATTGAGGTCCTCTGTTTGAAACTATTGATCTTGGGGCTCCAAACCTTAAGAATATTATGTTATAGAGGAAATAAACAACTTTTTCTTCTCTTGCAAATTGCAATGCATGAACCTTAGCCCATTTAGTTACATAGTCTGTGCATACCAAAATATATTTTTTTCCTGATGATGGTGGATAAATTGGTCCGATAAAGTCTAGACCCCATTGCTCAAATGGTTCCAACATTACTTGAGAATGAAGTGACATTTTCTAGGTAAGGGTTGGCTGTCCCATCTTTTGGCATTGATCACACTGCTACACATACTTCTTGGTATCCTTATGAATAGAGGGCCAACAGTAACCAGCTCCTAGAATTTTGTGGATGGTCCTGTGTGAGGAGTAATGCCCACTAGATGGTTCATGACATGCCCTTAAGACATCAAAAATTTCATCAGCTTTTAGACACCCGCATAAAAAGAAATCATGACCACACTTAAATAGTAAACCATTTAACCATTTGTAGGATAAGCTTTCTTTTACTAAGCACTTCTTTTGTTTTGAGGTAAAATGAGATGGAAACAAGCCTGTAGCTAAGAGATTAGCTATGCTTGAAAACCAAGGTACAGTAGAGGAGATAGCAAAAAGATGTTCATCTAAAAATTTGTCCTCCACTGGTTGGTTCTCTCCACCTGTATGCAATCTTGATAGAAAGTTAGCAACCAAATTGAATTTTCCTGGATTATCAACTATAGTAATGTCAAATTCCTGCAATAGAAATAACCACCTAATTATCCTTGCACCTACTACTGGCTTGTTCATTAAGTATTTGATGGCTGCATGATCGGTATGTACAAATATTTTGCATCTGGTGATATAATGCTTGAATTTGTTTATAGCATATATGATTGCCAAGATTTTTTTTTAGTTGTGGTATAGTTTCTTTCTGTAGAGGTAAGGTTTTTACTGATGTAATAGATGGCATGCATACCTTCTCCCTCCTCTTTCTGTCCTAGGACTGCCCCAATAGACTCATTTGAAGCATCAGTTTGTATGTGAAATGGCAGAGTCCAATTGGGCCCTCTTAAAATAGGTGTGACAGTAAGTTTCTCCTTAAGGGTTTCAAATGCTGATTGACAATCCTCTATCCATAAGAAGTTGGTGTCTTTGTTAAGTAGGGCAAACATAGGAGTGGCTATTCTACTAAAATTTTCTATAAATCTCCTATAGTTGTCTGCATGACTTAGAAAACTTCTAACGTCTATCTGATTTTTAGGTGAGGCTAACTGTTTGATCACTTCTATTTTGTTTTGGTCTACTTTGATCCTGTTTGCTGAGATATGGTGTCTTAATACAATTCCTTCCTCTACCATCATAAAGCATTTTTCATGGCTCAGGGATAGTCAATTTTTTTCACAGCATTTTAGTACCTTTTCTAGGTTTATGAGAGCTTCTTCAAAGTTGTCCCCATACACAGTAAAGTCATCCATATAGACTTCCATGCACTCATTAGCTAATTCAGCAAAAATAGCTAAAACAAGCCTTTGAAATGTAGCTGGAGAATTACATAGCCCAAATGGAAGAACTTTATAGGCAAAAGTTCCCCAAGAACAAGTGAAAGTGGTTTTGTCCTGATCTTTAGGTGCTACTTGAATTTGGTTATATCCACTGAACCCATCCAGGAATGAGAAGTACTTCCTCCCTGCAAGGTTGCCTAGCACTTGGTCAATGAATGGTAAAGGAAAGTAGTCCTTCTTTGTAGCTTTGTTTAATTCTCTATAGTCAATACACACTCTCCACTTCCCATTCTTTTTAGGCACTATGACCAAGGGTAAGACCCATTGAATATCTGAGATTGGATATATAAACCCTGCTTGCAGCAACTTTTCTATCTCAGTTTTAACAATATCTTTTAAAGCAGGATTGAATCTTCTCTGGGGTTGTCTGATAGGTTTGACAACTTCAGTGTATATATGATGAGTATAGATCTTAGGAGGGATGCCCTTTATATCTTGGTATTCCCAAGCAAAAGCTACTAAATGGGAAATTAGGAGTTTGAGAAGTTCTTCTTTTTGTTTTTCTACTAACTGGGTGTTGATATTCAATGTTTTCCCAGGTAAAATCATGACCTATTTTGTGATCTGATCCATAGATGTATTCAATCCATATCTTGGAGTCATGGTATTGAGGGGGCAAGAATGTGGAAGGAACATGTGGAATGTGGCTAAGTCTCTGTAAAAGGTCTCTCCACAAGGAATGATGTTTGCTAGGGTACAATGAGTAGAAGTGAGAAATTCTCTTTTTGAATCTTGGGCTAGTTCCATTATATCCTCGTTAATAAGAATGTGGGTGATATCTTCTATTGTATCATAGTTGATTTCTTCTTCTAACTTACCCAAAAGTTCTTTGATGGTAACCATAGCTATTGAGGTACTATTTTCCATGTTATTCAGCTCATCTACCCACACTTTTCTTGAATAATGTAATGATGGTTTAGCTGGAGGATACAAAGATATTTTCTTCAAATCTATTCCATTAGAAATGACCATATACCCTATTCTACAATCAATAGATGCTACTGTTGTGGCAAGCCATGGCCTTCCTAATATCAATGGATATGCATTTCACTGGTTTCTAGGTTCTAATATTAGGAAGTCTATAGGGAATTCCCATGATTCTACCACAACTGGAACACCAATTATCACCCCTTTTAGAATAGCTACCGACTGGTCAGCCAGTTGAAGGATTGTGGATGTGGACTGATTACCTATTAGAGCTAATTTGTCCATAGTGTGGACTGTCATTACATTTATTACTGCTCCCAAATCAACCAAAACATTAGATATTTCTACCCCTAAGATATAAACAATTATGACAAGGTTCCCAGGGTCTCCATATTTTGGGAGGAGCATTTCTCCCATTAGAAGGTCTACTCCTTTCCCTTCCACCTGGATGGTGGCAGGAAAGTTTTTCTTTCTACCTTGAGTCCTAACACAATGTTGTTTGATGAATTGGTTCAGTTCAGGCACATCCCTAATTTCCTGTAGGAGTGGAATTTCAATGTTCAATTGTCTAATTTCTTGTAGGAGTTTTGATTCCAGGGTAGATTGGACTTGTTTTTGTAAGACCTTTTTCGAAGGGACATGTTGTTTGAGCCGTTCTAGGTACGGTGCTAGTTTTTCTATCTCCAGAGCAACTCCAGAGTTCTTAGTAGAAGTGTTTCTAGGGGTGTTCTTCAGAGCTGTCCCTTTAGGAGGAACTCTAGAGTTATCCAAGGATGGTTATTTTAGCACTATTTCGATAGTAATCTCCTCTTGAAGTTGAGTGGATGGATTTTGTGGTTCCTCATCATTGGTTACTTCAACTATAGTTGGAGGAGATGGTCTTGGAAGTGCTTTCCCAGAATTCAACTAGAGATTATTGGAATATATTGCATTAATACTAGCTATGTTTTCTTGTTATGTCATGTAAACAGCTACTCCTTGTTTATTCCATGGGTTTGGTATAGGTTGGGCTGGTAAAGGTGGTTGGCTAACTGGCTCATTTTGTGACTGTCCTTGTGTGTTGGGAGGTCTAGTTAGCAATGATTATTGTTGAGGTTGGAAACATCATGGTTGTCCTTAGTATTGTTGATTATAACCTTGTTGAGGATCCCAATGAGGCTGCATGTTTTATGATCCAAACTGTTGTGGCCATTGTTGATTTCCCCAGGGTTGATTTTGCCAATGTTGGTTTTGCCATTGTTGGTTTGACCAATCTTGTGGTCCCCAAGGAGGAATATTCTAAGGCACATGCCACACTAGATTCCATTGATTATTTCCCTAGTTCAAAGGGCCCCTATAAGAAGCCTAGTTTGGATACTGATTATAAGGAAAATTCCTAGCTTGTTTTTGTCCTACATAGTTCAACTCCTCCTCTATAATCGTGTTCTTTTTAGTTAGCATTTTTAAGGCTAGGAGTTGATCACACTGACTAGTAGGATGTTCCCTATCACAGATCTCTAATTTATCTAAAGGGCTTTGTTCCTACACCTAGGATAATATATGGAGAGTAGTTCAGTTGTTCTGATGCGATCAGTTGCTCTAGTTTTTTCCTGAATCCCATTTAATGTGGTATTCAGCTGGACTAGAATATCTATTTTAAGATTTTTAATTTCCTCCATTAACTGTCATATTTCATTCTTCCCTTTGAAAGATTTAGGTATTCTCACTCCATCTTGGGTTCTGGAATAGTTCCTGCAGAGTTCTTCTATAGCAGGCATAGCCATTTTATTGATATTCCCTTTTCTCATTAGATCCAATGCCTGTTTTGATTCTTTGTCTAACCCTTCTACAAACAAGGTTTTGGCCAAAGAGTGATTCACAGGGTTGCCATACCTTCTCAAAGCAAAGTTGAACCTATCCACATAGTCCTCTAAGGTTTCTTCCTCTCTTTGTTTAATTTTGAACAATTCCTCATTTTTATCATTGACTCTATAGTAATCCTGGTATTTTCCCAAAAACTCTTTTTTCATCTATTCCCAAGAATGGATGGAGTTTTGGGGCAAACCCATGAACCATCTCATAGCAGAATCTTTCAGTGTTGAGGGGAAAAGTTTGAGTTTTTGATTGTCTGATCCATAATCGTAAGTCTGGCATACCACTTTGAATTCAGACAAAAACTGATCTAGATCCTCAGAAGCAAGACCCCTAAAATTTAGAAAATGTGAAAGTGAAATATTCTTCATAGGGGCATTATTTCTAGTAGCCAGAACAATGGGATATGAGAAGGTTCTTAGAGCCTGATTATCCTCCTCATCATGATTATCATACATGTCTGATACTAGTTCTTCTCTTTGAGATTTGGTGTGGGGTTTTGAGGAATTAGTTTCTATCAAAGGATCTGCCTAGAATATTTCTTGCAATTCTTGGATATATTTAGAGAGTGAAGGACTTGGAGGATTTGAGGAATTATTGAGTTGGGGTGTAGTTTCCAAGGTAGGTTCTAGGTGCCTCTCTTCAACAAGATATTGTGCCACCCTACTACTTTCTCCTATAGTTTGCTGCTAGGGTGTCTATTTTATGTATCTTCCTTTTGAATCCCTAGCTCTAACCATACAGATTGAATTTATCCTAAAAACTATTTAACTAAATTTCCCTAATTAACACAGAGTTCCCTAGCAACAGTGCCAAAAATGACAAGGGTCGTTGGTCCTCGACACTTAATCATGTTTTCATGTGTCAAATCTAGGGTTGTGTCCTTGGCTATCTACAATTAGGAATCCTATAGTTACCAGTCTATCAAACTAATTCTTCTAATCTTATTTGCTATGGAAATAAATGCTACTAATTTAATTGCTATGAAAGTAAATTCTGAGAATACTAGAAATAATGTTGAAATAGTAAATAACTAACATTGATCTATTCTAATCCATTCAACTGAAGCATGCATTTATCTATGAGAAAACAATAAATATCTTCCTAAATAGAATTTGAAATAGAATGATAAATGAACAAATACTAGCCTCCTGTCTTGATGGTAGGAGTGGGCCCTTGCTCCTCACCCTTAGGACTGAAGACTAAGGTAACAAATCAGTACAAGAATATAAGATCACAATTCTTCTTCAGTCTAATCCCATCAGTATCCTTTTGTATTCAGAAAAGTATTTAGATCCAAAAATGAGATTACAATAATAATAATCTATATCTTTTTCTGCTTCTACCTTATATATTCATATCAAATCCAATGATGAGATATCACTTACTCTAACTATCAGTTTATCTGTGAGATAGCATCAATCTCTTATTCTATCAACTATTTAACTACAGAGTAAAATCATGCAATTGAAATAGATTTTAGTGGAACAACAGTCCCACTAAATATGGAGTCTTAGTTTCAAATAACAACTGGGCAGCGAGGCCCTGAAATATAGGTACTTAATTAGTTTGTCGAGAACTCATGCAAAATCAATAAAAGAGCAATTAATTTCTAGTAGTTAACTAGTCTTCATTCAGTTACTTGGGCATTGGTTGAGTAATCCCTGAAGCACTCCAATTGCCACCGAAAGTGTTGATTGATAGTAGCGCTAGAACTCTACATTGTATTAAGGAGGCTTTAAAGGTGTGTACTTCTGTCTGCAGCTCCAGAGATGTTGCTTATAACTTCTATCTAGCTCTGGAGATGATTCACCCTCGGTCCTCTTATTTCAAAATCTCTCCAATCATATTGGAAAAAATCAGAGACTGGTGTGGTATCCTTTATGTCAGCTCCAGAGATTGTTAGGACCATCTCCGAAGATGCTCAAAATTGCCTTTGCCCAAACATCTGCATCTGTAGATTCAAAAAGATAGAATTTCTAAATATTTCCATTAAATTGTTGAACATTAGTCCTTCAATAAAAAATCATGACTTTTGGTAATTCATCTCTCATTAATATAATTAAAACAAATCTTATCAGTCTACTTTGGTGCAATTATCAGGACATGGAATAAGAAGGATGGAAAAGAGAGGTAAAAAGGTGTATTATTATGGGTGCTACTTGGCACTCATCAGAGGAGACTTGCAATCTGCGGTAGGAGGAAAGAAAGGATCGACGCCAGACAGAGTCCAACTCAGAAGAAGCATTATATACCAAGTTTTCTTCCTAAATTAAATGCAATGAAATTATGATTGTTTTGACTGTTAAACAGTAGCATTTTTAGCTTGCTTCCAGTAGACATTAGCCTCTTATTTTTCTTGTTCAACTTGCCATGTATTTTACCCCTGTTGCCAATATACTTACCTCTGTTATGCATATAATTAGCCTCTTCTTTTTCTGGTGTTGGCCTTAAGTAATTCTTTTCTTGGTTATTGTTTTAACGGCCTAATTTGGGTGACCTATCTATGGTCGACAGTCTATCAAACGTAGCCTACAAAAATAGATTATAAACTTACCATTCCCTTAGCTGTTAAATGTGTTTATCTTGGATTCAACTCTCTTCTATAGTTCATTGAAATGGCCTATCTTCAGGCCTTAAAAACATTCTCTATTTTATCTGCTGGCTCAATTTAATGTTCCATTTAGAACTTCCTAAAGATTTGATTTTACCTTCTTATTTGACCTATATTGCACTATCAACAACCTTGAAAACCTCTGTATGAAATCAGATTTCCTTGCAAAACTTTTGTAGTAGCTTGTTATTTATCCTATCGTAGTCTATTATCTTGATGTATTAGATTGTTTCTTATCCTGTAGCCTAATTCATTAAATTCTTGTAGCTTTTTGTTATCCCTATCGCCATTCTTTCTGGTTCCTATAGCAGAGATGCACTGTAATCTGTAGCTGATTTAAGTTCCTGTAGCTTGAATAAATTACTTCTGTAGTTTGATTTGAAACTCTTTAAAACCATTATTATTTTGTAGAATAGAGACAGTTAATTTCCTAATTATTATTTATGCTTATTTAATGTTGAAACTAGTCTTAAACTCTTATTTAAAGACTCTCTGAAAATTGTTAGAATCATAATCGATATTGGATTGGAAAGAGTTAAACCTAGAATCATCAAATCTTTTAGATAACAAATTACAGATAACGAACATAACCAAATTATAGACACCCTATTTTTATTTGCATAATGAATGAATGAGTGATGTTCACCTTGTCGTTTATTGAAAGTGTGATTCCATGAATTGTTGCTTTGAAAAGAGAATTTTTAGAGGGTATAGGTGAAATGGGTTGATATTTTCTTTTGATTTCTTTTTATTTATTTCTTGGGGAAAGAAGTATATTTTTATCTAGGAATGTGTTTGGGTTACTTTTGGGCTAGGATGTCGAATGTGGATTATTAGAGATGGCTTTTCCTCTTTTCAGGAATTGCCTGGTTACTATGTTTAAAAGGTTTAGATCTAAATGAGTTGTCATTGAAAAGATGAATCATGTTGTGAGACAATCTACATTTCATTATTTAGAATTGCACATTAGACATTAGGTTGCATCGGGTGTTCCCACCTACTAGTTGTTCCGGGTAGCTAGATATTTTGTGCAGGGCTGGGTTTCCTTCTTGTCATGAAGGGATCCGGGGAAGTGTAATTGCTTCATGGTTGGGTGGAAAAGCACCTAAGCCATGTTCCCATCTCTCAGCTCACAGGAGGACCATTTGGTTCATGGCGACTGGAGAGTGTGTTGATTTATTTATTCTTGTTGTACATGATTATTGTAAACTTGTAATTGGATGTAACATGGCATGAATGTCAATGGACTTGTATATTATTTTATAGTGCTTTCACTTGGATTGAGCATGTGAATTTTGTAAGATTTAATGACTTTTATTGATTCATATTTATGAGACTTATCTTTTTACTTGTGATATTTTAATTAAGCAGATTAATTACATCATTTTATCTTTTATATTGTAATTAAGCGGATTAATTACATCATTTTACTTTCGTTATTTGTGATGTTGTAATTTAAATGGATTATTTACTTCATTTTACTTTTGTGATGGTTTGAGAGGCTTTACAAATTGTCTATGTGCTAATTCATACCATGTATTGATTGTTCATATTCATATCTATGTTGTGATTGAGAGCCATGGTTGGCTATTGCAATGCCATCTTTTATATTTTTATGAATTTGATTAGAGAATAATTTATATGTTGATTATGAGGCTAATTGTGATTATTACATTGATTTATGGCATAATCTTAATTATGTAGGATGTTTATAATATGATTATTTATCATGCTCCATGTATGACTATGTTTATTGAGTAAAATTCTTTATGATGTTACACATGCCTTGATTCCCACATATGAAAACGTGTTGATATATCAGTCTAACTTGTTGCTTCGGCTATGATTTCTAAGACAAGATTTGATGTGTGCATTGAGTGTACAAGACTTAAACAAGTGATTGACTAATAGGAGTCTTGTGGAGTAGATTTCATAGATCATTAACCTATCTTGCTTTACCTTGTGGAGTAACAAGACCTCTATCCATGTTTAAATTAGTATGCCTTGTCACTTGTGTTATAAGGGACCTAGTGACCCTTTTTAGTGCGTATATTTATATCTACATAGTTATTTTGTCTTCTATACAAGTTGTGTTTTTTCCATACTTCTTGGAATGAGGCAGAATTGTAAGTTAGCATGTTAATTCAATTTTAGAATTCCAATTCCTTTAATTATTTTAATTAATTTCTATATTTTATTAAATATGAATATATATTCTATTTATATTAATAAAATATTTGGAAGTTTTAATTTGACCCAAGTTGATTTCATATATTTTGGAGGTGGAGTCATTCTTACCCCACCTTGTTAATATCTCCCACATGTTTACTTGGCTGGTTTGAGATATATATTATTTTAATTATTTATTTTATTTAGTGGAGTTGCCATTGTTAAATGTGACAATTGATCGGTTGAGATAATGCTAATATCTTATTTATATTTTATTTTTTGGTGCACTCTTTTAGGGAGTTACATCTGTTGACCTTTTTGGTCTTGGGATTTCTTGAGTGGGAATAGACACATGACACCAATTAATTGGTGAGGAACATGTGAGTTAGATTTGAGTCATCTAAAACTATGCTTGGCTTTATGTTGAGGGGGACTCTCCTTTTTGATTCATTATTCCATTTTAGGAATGGGGTTTTAGTGAGAAAAAGCTTGGGAAGAGCTTTAATGACATTTTGAGGGTTTGACAACTTGGGATAGCTTTAGAATTTTATTCTTTTATGGGTTTTTTCTTAGTACTTATAGGTAACCTTGTAATGGTGGGGGATGCTTCCCACATACTTTTAGATGTGTCCTTGGATCTTGTAGGATCTCTCTTTGGCTTGTGAGAAAGGAAAATTATATTCTCTTCATCTTGTGGCCCTTTCTTTCTAAGGGAGATGTTCTTCTTTATTTATTAAAAATATATGAAATAAGTAGAAGCTATTATGTTTCCTTGAATGTTATCTTTTGTAGCTTGTGTTATTTTTATGCATTGTGATCTTGTAGATATCCTTGCAACCGTTTGTTTAAAGGAAAGCTTGTTTGGATTTTTTGACTCCCTGGTTTGGTTTCAAATCCTTGATGCCTTAAAATGGATTTTGTTTAGAATTATTTAATTTTAAACCTTGTTGCCTTGTGATTTAAGTTAATTGGTTTTATGCAAAACCATGTGTAGCTCTTTTGTGTGGTTTTATGTGAAAATGAATATTCTTGATTGGAGGAAGAAGACTCAATTAACAGAGACTCCTATGCCTCCATGGTTTATAAAACCTAAACTCCTTATAATTTTGAGAGTAACCACGAGTAGGTTGGGTGTAAGAAACCTTATGATAAACCCTAGTGTTTCTTGTGAGACCCTTGTGTGAATTTGTGTGTTTTGTGAAACCTTGTGAGACTCTTGAGATAAACCATGTTTAATTGTGGATCCATGACTCCTATCCCAAGCTTGAAGGTTGAATAGAGCATAATATAAATCCATATGCATTCAAGATGATGTTAATATGGTAGGGTGGTGAGTAGTCTTTCCATTGGCCTCTTATTTGGTGATTATTGCTTGGAGTTCATTAATGATGTTGAAGGAAATTATTCATTAACTATATTTAAATATTGTCAAAACATATTAGTGGTTGCATTTTATAGAATTGTAAGACCATTTGTGTGTCTAATGACATTTTTATGTAATTTTCATAACTCTTGTATTTATGATTTTAGTTGATGGTTATGTTGATAAGTGAATTCATGATCATTTGAACCTATAAGTAAGTCTTAGATGATTCTAGGAAACACAATATATTAAATAAATGATGTTTTAGACCTTTATTGCCTTTAAGAAATGTATCATATTTGTTGAATGTTAAATATGAAGTTTCCTTCAATTTTATCATGTTAGGCATGAGTAGGGATGAATACGAATAATGTTTTCTTTATTGGAAAAATTCATATCTTATCATATTTGTATAAATTTTATAAAAAATACCAAAATTGCTATGTTTCTACCTTGTGATAGTCTCATCTATATTAGGCATGAGTTTTCCATAGTCCATGAAGTTAGTAGAGAGTTATTTTGGTTTCATCTATGTATATTTTTTCCAATAAATCACTCATCAGTGTATATATGGATTTGCCATGTAGTGAATGGAAAATTGTGGAAGCGATGAATAGAGTTTCAAAGTAGAGAATGTGAATTTTCCAGGAGGTGAACACTCTTTGTGGAAGTGGTAAATGCTTCCTTATAGGGGTGAACACTTCATATATTTTTTTATTTTTGATATTGCTTGACAAATCAAATTTAATCCTAAGGTTTTCCTTTTCCAACTCTTTGGTATGTTATATTATAGACATGCATTCATTTCCATTATGAATGATTTTACTTATGTTCTCATCCACTTTACTTCCTTTGTAGGTTTTTGTATGAAGATATGCATGTTAGGGATAATGAAATGATGTTCATTGAATATGGCAATGAATCCATGCATGTGTGCGTTGTGCCTATATTTTATCTTCTTGTTATGCATACTCCTACGTGTATAAAAGAATCTAGTTGACCCATGTCTAGTGAATGTATTAATAACTTGATGTATGCATACTTTCTCCCTAACCCTCTTTAATGAATAGACACATATGGATATTAGAGATTTAGTTATGCTTATTAATCTATCTCTCTTGATATGATGGATGATCTTATGTGAATAGAAATATAATCACATGTATGCTTAATGAATGTTGTAATATATCTTTAAAACTATCTTGCTTAAGGAATGAGAATGAAATATTTCATGTGTGAATGCTATAATAATCTCCATCTTCTTATTTTATATCATATTCAAATTAAATGAAATGAAATTGATTTGAATGTTTGGTAATCTCTCTCTCCTAGTTGGTAGAAGTGCTTGTGAAAACGTGAAGTGTACTTGTATTGAATGTACCATATATGTTTCTGTCGCAAGTATGGGCCTAATAGGTGTTGTCATTGATGTCAACATACTCCTGTTACATTAATGATAAGGTTGGATAAGTTGTGTGTTGAGGATATTGAGAAAATTAGTCTCAATCAGGAACAGTGAAGAACAGTGATGACATAAGGTAAAATTCCAAGATAGGATGAGGATCAGAGGATGTGGATTAAAGGGTTTGTAGATATGTGTCTTAAGATGTTGCAGTAGATATTTTAGAGGTCCGCATGAAGATATGAAGAAGTTATGGCAGTTCAAGTGAAACCAGTTCCGACAGATGTTCAGTGATGACAGAATGATACAGATAGGTCCGGTGAGATCCAGAAATGCATTCTTCGGTTCTGCAGATTTGAGGAAGTGTTGGGGAAGTCTGTGTGGTTTGTTAACTTGATTGGTTTGTGGTTTGAAGGTCCACAATTATCTATTCCTTTGTGACAGTAATGGCAGACTGTGTTCTTGAGGTTTTGGATGAAGGAGAGAAGGATTTCAGTAAGTAGAGGAAGTGCGGATGTTCTTGGTGTTTCAAGCAAGTTTGTGGAGGTCCTTGGATCATGGTCAGTTCATGTTTATGGTCTGCATTAGAATTGGGGTCCCGAAAATGAAGAATAACTTCCGGATGATGGTGTTCTTTACGTGATTGGCTGACCGGATGAATTATACATCTTGCAGATGTTCTTGTGGATGTTTACCGACTTAGATGTTTGTTCCTAAGTTGATGTCATGTATAAATAAGGGATTGCAAAGTCATTTTAGAGTGTGACTTGTGGAGATGAGTGTGTGGTAGCGAGGAAAAGAGCGAAAGGTAGAACAGAATGTTTGGGCTTAAATGGAACTGACTCAAGCATGGTAAAGATGCTATTTACCAGTTCAAGTATGTGATACTTAATCTTTTGTAGACAATGTGTTTCTTGTAGGTAGTGAGCCTCTTGTGAGCAGTGTGCTTAGGTAGTGAGCCCTAATTGGCATGTGCCATTTTGTTTTTTCTATTCTTCTAATAGAGAATACAATCTTGGGTTAGTCACCCCGTGATTTTTCCCTTAACTGGGTTTTCCACGTCAAAATCTTGGTGCCTCATGTGTTGATGTGTTTCTGCTCTTGATTAAATGCATTAAGTTTCATGTTTGATTTATTGTTATACTATTAAGTGAATATAAGTGTTGAAAATGAAGAAAGTTTTGGACAACTGATTCACCCCCCCTCTCAGTTGTCTGCCCTAAGTCTATCAATTAGTATCAGAGCTAAGTTCCTCTAAAAGGAGCTTAACCACTTGAGGAGATCTAGAATGTCATCCTACAAGAAGGATAGTCCAAAGTTTGATGGAACTAACTCTGCTCTTTGGAAAGGTCACATGAAATGTCACTTGCAGTGTATGGGAATGACGTACTGGTCCATGGTTACAAAATAGTATGTATCTCCACAGGGTGGTCTAACAACCCTAAATGAAATCACAGATGCTGAAAATAATCTGCGGACCAAAGAGGCTCTTCTAAGTGCATTATCTGACTCAGAGCTCTCAAATGTTATTGATCTACCAACTGCCTTTGAGATTTGGAATAAACTGGAACTTTTGCATGAAGGAGACCAGTATGTTAAATGTGCAAGGTTATAGAGTCTAAAAGGGAAATTGAAAAACTGAAGATGAGAGATGATGAAAATATTACCTCTTTTATGCCAAGAGTGAATGAGCTAGTTTGTGGAATTAGAAATGTAGGTGGAACCCTGAGTGAAGATGAGATCATTGGCAAAGTTCTCAGATCCCTTCCCGCTTCTTATAAAATCAACACTTTTGCAATCAAAGAATTCAGAGCTCACACAACAGTCACAAGAGATCAATTGGTTGGTAAGTTGGCTGCTTTTGAAATGGCTGAGTTTGGAGATGATCCTCCAAAGACTGAATCTGCATTCAAAGCCAGTGCCTCTATAAAAGGGAAACAAAGGTTTGATCTAGGAGAAAACTCTTCAAGGAACCTATCATGGTATGAAAAAGCAAGAAAAGACTTGGAAGAAGAAGTTAAAACTGCTCATCTTGAAGCTCTTATTGCAAAAAGACTGCCAAGAGGATTCGATAAGTATGAAGGGAAATTACCTTTTAAGTGTTTTAACTGCAATAAAATTGGTCATTTTGCCTCAAGATGTCTGGAAAGACTTTCAAGACCAAATCCTAACAGACCAAGGTTTCAAAAGAATTGTTACTATGTTCATGAAGAAGATGATAATGAAGGAGTAACAGATGATGAATCAGAGACAGGAAACAAATCTGTTAATGAATGGGTGTTTATTGCCATCAAAGAAGAGGAACCAATATCCTCTATATTTGTCAATCATAAAGTTGAAGAAAGAGCTCTGGCTGCCCAAGTTGAAGCAAAGGATGATTGGGTCATTGACAGTGGATGCTCTCACCATATGACAGGTGACAAGAATAAGTTCTTAAATTTGGAAAAGTATGAAGGAGGAATTGTAAAATTTGGAGATAATTTTGCTGGCAGAATCAGAGGTAGAGGAACTATTTCTCTTGATGAAAAGAACAAAACCAGTAATGTATTGTATGTTGAAGGATTAAAGCACAATCTTCTCAGTGTTGGACAGTTGATGGACAAAGGCTATGATCTTAGATTTAGGAATAGAAAATGCAAGATCTTTGAAAGTTCTGGAATTGAGATTGCATCCGGTACTCAAACTAAAGGTAATATCTTCCACTTGGTTGGTATTGGTAAAAGTTGCTTATTTGCTCAAATTGATCAGAGTTGGTTGTGGCATAGGAGGATGTGTCATGTGAATTTTGATAATATCATCAAGATAAGCAATACTCAGGCTATAAGAGATCTTCCAAAATTAGTGAAACCTACTAATAGCTTGTGCAAAGAATGTCAGTTGGGCAAACTAAGCAGAGTCACATTCAAAAGTAAGGAATTGTCTTCTACTGGACTATTGGACTTAGTTCATACTGATCTTTGTGGTCTGACAAGAGTTAGGAGTATCCAACTTGATAGATACTTCATGTTGCTAATTGATGACTATTCTTGGATGATGTGGGTAACCTTTCTAAAAGAAAAATCAGAAGCACTTGAGAAATTCAAAATATTCAAGGCCATGGTGGAGAATGAAACCAGATTAAAATTGAAATGTCTGAGGTCTGATAGAGGTGGAGAATTCACATCCGGTGAGTTCATAGACTTCTGTGAGAAACATGGAATAAAGAGACAATTGTCTGCCCCTAGAACTCCACAGTAGAATGGAGTAGTTGAGAGAAAGAACCAGACCATCTAGGAAGCATCCAGAACCATGATGATGGAAGCAAATGTTCCTCAGATCTATTGGAGAGAAGCTATCAGCACTGCAGTCTACACTCTTAATCAAGTTCAAATTAGAAACAATATCGATAAGACTCCTTATGAACTTTGGTTTGGCATTACTCCCACTGTGAGATATTTCAGAGTTTTTGGTAGCAGAGGTTACATTAAAAGGGATGAAGATCTAGGAAAGTTTGATGCTAGAAGTGATGGAGGAATATTCTTGGGTTACTCTACTCAAAGCAAAGCATACCAGTGTTACAACAAGAGACTGAAAAAGATTGTAGAAAGTCTAAATGTGAAGGTTGATGAAGAAATTGAAAGACCCTCAATAATTCATGAGTATGATGAAGATGATCAGAATGGTGTTCAGATTCAAAATATCCAAGCCTCTTCTGAGAAACAAAGTCAAGTTGATCCGGTAAGTCAGGAAGAAGAGATAAGTCTCAATGAGACTGATCGAGAGTTAGAGGTGCAAGAAACTCCCAAAGTTCCAAGATATGTAACTCTAAACCACTCTGAAGATCAAATCATAGGTGACAAAAGCAAAGGAGTACAAGCAAGGAGGAGAATTGCTCAAAATTCAGATGAGTATTGTCTAATTTCAAAGATTGAACCTAAGACAGTGAATGAAGCTTGCAATGATGAAAATTGGTCAAAAGCAATGGAGGAAGAACTAATGCAAATTAAGAAAAATCACACTTGGGATCTTGTTCCCAGACCTAGAAACAAGAATGTGATTGGAACCAAATGGGTCTTCCAAAACAAACCGAATGAAGCTGGTGAAGTAATCCGAAATAAAGCTAGATTGGTCTACAAGGGTTACTCTCAGATTGAAGGAGTTGATTTTGAAGGGACTTTTGCTCCGGTGGCAAGAATTGAAGCAGTCAGATTATTTCTTGCATTTGCTTCCTTTAAGGATTTCAAGGTGTATCAGATGGATGTCAAATCTGCCTTCCTAAATGGTAATTTGGAAGAAGAAGTGTACATTGAGCAACTGGATGGATTTCAATTGTCTGATCATGGTGACATGGTCTACAAATTGAAAAAGGCACTGTATGGACTGAAGCAAGCCCTAAGAGCCTGGTATGAAAGATTGGATAAGCATCTCTTGAAGATTGGTTTCAACAAAGGTACTGCTGATAGTAATTTGTATTTCAAAATTGATCATGAAAATATCTTAATTGTTGAAGTATTTGTTGATGATATCATTTTTGGAGGAAGAGATAGTATGTGTAAAACTTTTGCAAGTCAAATGAAAAGTGAGTTTGAAATGTCCATGCTTGGAGAAATAAATTTCTTTTTGGGTCTACAAATTACTCAAACAAAGAAAGGAATCTTCATTTCTCAGTCAAAATATGTGAAAGAATTGTTGAGGAAATTTGGGATGGAAGACTCTAAGCCAATGAATACTCCAATGGCAACTGGATGCAAGTTGAGCAAAAATGATGACTCTCCCAAGGTTGATTAGACAAAATATAGGTCAATGATTGGAGGACTATTGTATCTCACTCAAATTACACCAGATATTATGCAGGCTGTTGGTCTTGTTGCTAGATTCCAAGCTGATCCTAGAGAATCTCATGTTATGGTAATCAAGAGGATTTTTAGATATCTAAAGGGGATAGTTGAGTATGGGTTGTGGTATCCTAGAGATCATGATTTCTCTCTTCATGCATATATAGATGCTGGTTGGGAAGGAGATGTGGATGACCGGAAGAGTACTAGTGGTGGAGCATTCTTTTTGGGGAAGAGATTGGTTTCTTGGTTAAGAAAGAAACAAGAAGCAATATCTCTGTCCACTATAGAAGCAGAATATATTGCTGCAGCAGGTAGTTGTACTCAAATTTTGTGGATGAAACAGATGTTAAGAGACATCAGAGTAGAGTATGAGGAGCCCATCACAATTTTCTGTGATAATTCAAGTGCAATAAACATATCCAACAATCTGGTATTGCATTCAAAGACTAAACATATATCCATCAAATTTCACTTTTTAAGAGAGCAAGTGAACAAGAATGAAGTCAGATTGGAGTTTGTGCCTTCAAAGGATCAGATTACAGACATCTTTACTAAACCTCTACCTAAGGACTCTTTTGAGTATCTCAGGGAGAAGTTAGGGGTTATTGCCCCTCTGGTGGTGAACTAAGATGCACTG
Organism: Cunninghamia lanceolata; assembly: GCA_027924645.1. Classification (NCBI taxonomy): domain Eukaryota; kingdom Viridiplantae; phylum Streptophyta; class Pinopsida; order Cupressales; family Cupressaceae; genus Cunninghamia; species Cunninghamia lanceolata. Next base: position 21,312,560 of record BSBN01000090.1, on the reverse strand, counting down.
ATGTGCATCAGTCTGGTGGATATCACAGTCACATCTTATGGTCCAGACTGATGATGGGGAGCTACTACTCAGGGGGAGCATCAGGCATGGTTATGAAGTGGTGGAACTGCAAGTATGTGCCCTTTGCCATTGATGTCAAAGGGGGAGATAAGGCATGTGAAAAACAAGTGGTTGCTGATCAAAGGGGGAGCAGTAAAGGGAGAGAAGACATGTGAATGGTTATTGCTGATAGGGGGAGTTGTGACAGTAAGGTGATTTTCTTGTCTTGATGGTTAAAACAGTTTTTCACATCATATGTTGCCATCAATGACAAAGGGGGAGATGGTTGCAAGTATGGGCCTAACCGATGTTGTCATTGATGTCAACATACTCCTATTACATTAATGATAAGGTTGGATGAGTTGTGTGTTGAGGATATTGAGAAAATTAGTCTCAATCAGGAACAGTGAAGAACAGTGATGACATAAGGTAAAAGTCCAAGATAGGATGAGGATCAGAGGATGCAGATTAAAGGGTTTGTAGATATGTGTCTTAAGATGTTGCAGTAGAGATTTTAGAGGTCCGCATGAAGATATGAAGAAGTTATGGCAGTTCAAGTGAAATCAGTTCTGATAGATGTTCAGTGATGACAGAATGATACAGATAGGTCCGGTGAGATCCAGAAATGCATTCTCCAGTTCTACAGATTTGAGAAAGTGTTGGGGAAGTCTGTGTGTTGTGTTAACTTGATTGGTTCATGGTTTAAAGGTCTGCAAGTATCTATTCCTTTGTGACAGTAATGGCAGACTATGTTCTTGAGGTTCTGGATGAAGGAGAGAAGGATTTCAGTAAGTAGAGGAAGTGCGGATGTTCTTGGTGTTTCAGGCGAGTTTGTGAAGGTCCTTGGATCATGCTTAGTTTGTGTTTATGGTCCGCATTAGAATTGGGGTCCTGGAAATGAAGAATAACTTCTGGATGATGGTGTTCTTTATGTGACTGGCCAACCAGATGAATTATACATCTTACGGATGTTCCTGGATGTTTGCCGACTTAGATGTTTGTTCCTAAGTTGATGTCATGTATAAATAAGGGATTACGAAGTCATTTCAGAGTGTGACTTGTGGAGATGAGTGTGTGGTAGTGAGGAAAAGAGAGAAAAGCAGAGCAGAAGGTTTGGGCTTAAATGGAACTGACTCAAGCATGGTGAAGATGCTATTTACCAGTTCAAGTATGTGATACTTGTTCTTTTGTAGAAGTGTGTCTCTTGTAGGTACTGAGCCTCTTGTGAGCAGTGTGCTCGGGCAATGAACCCTAATTGGCATGTGCCATTTTGTTTTTTCTATTCTTCTAACAGAGAATACAATCTTGGGTTAGTCACCCCGTGGTTTTTCCCTTAACTGAGTTTTTCACGTCAAAATCTTGGTGTCTCATGTGTTGATGTGTTTCTGCTCTTGATTAAATGCATTAATTTTCATGTTTGATTTATTGTTATACTATTAAGTGAATATAAGTGTTGAAAATGAAGAAAGTTTTGGACAACTGATTCACCCCCCCTCTCAGTTGTTTGCCCTAAGTCTATTAGTTTCTCCCTTTTATAACCTCACGTGTATTAAGGAAATAAATGAAAGGTTAATTATGTATCTATAGTTTTAGCATCTTGTTCATTATATTGCAAAGATTAATATGGTGTCTTATTAAATCTACTTCATCTTATATAATTAATTAATGTTCAAAAAGTATTAAATCATATTATGCTTTCTTTCTTGAGATTAGTCTTCCATTGGTGTGTGTGGTAGTGTTGTATCATGATGCCACCATTCATAGAATGAGATGATGCTATCTCTCTACTTGTGTGTCACCTAAAGATCTCTTTGTGCATGTTTGGTGCTTGAGTTAGAGTAGCTATGTGTGATGACTACACTTGTGTACATGCATTTTAACACTGCTACATTTTGTAATTATTCTTGAAATGTACTTGTTAGGTGTGTATTTACTCAATAATGTCCTTAGTAAAATTTGGGCATTATAGTGAACATGCTTGCGAGAATGTTTCATCCTACATAATGAATGCAAGGTATTAGAAACCAACCATAGAAAACTAGGAACATCATAATTTATAACTTCCAACATTGTTCAAATAACCATAGATCTTGTGAGAAATGTACTGCTAAAAATAAATTAATGTTAATTGAGTGTGTAATGGCATATCTATGTCAATTAAAGATCACAAATCTTAGTGAAATCCAAGTTTCAATAGACTTTATAATTCTTGAGGGGGAATTTTGTGTGATTGCATTGAATTTTAGTGATTGAATTCAAGGAAATGGCACCAAAATTCTCATGAAGATGAGTTGACCACCTGAAGGTAATGATTCATCTAAAGAGGCACATAATTAGGAAATTAAAACCACTAGGGCAGTGTTGCACCATGATCTTTCAAAAAATCACATTTTGACCTTATACTAGGCTACAAGTTTCAAGGGAAAATTGTAGTGGCATTGTTACTAAAGATAAGTTATTGCCAATTGACATTAATAACAAAAATAAGTTCACAATTAATCATATATTCATCTTGAAGAATTAGAGTTAATTTGGATGAATTACTAAAATAATGAAAATAAATATCTGATTGATTAGATATATTTTGAAAAGATTCTAAGAAATAAGGAAGCAAGGAAAGATAAATTCAAGGAATGGTTAGATGTATACACTTTAGAGCAAGGACTTGATATGGTGAGCCCATTGTTGTGATTTAGGTAGAGCCTAAGAAATTAATCTCTAACAAAGACCAATTCATCCATCACTTGCTCATGGAGTTATATAGGACTCACTTTGACTTAACAAACATTAAACTACACATTGATGTTGAGTAGTTTAATACCAAAATAATTGTACAAGTGGAACAATTTTGGCAATTTGTAGAGCATAGAAGGATGAACATCATATTTTTTATGTGAATAAATTTTGGGAAAGATTAGAGGTATGAATGGATGAAAATAAATTTTATATACATACGAAGAGCTTTAGATAGCTATATATGCAATTCAAAAGGACATCTAGAACCACTTGTCTAACATCAATATTACAATCCCTATTTCATATAAATATGCTTTTAATATAGCATTAGTTCTTACTGTTTAAACATTCCAAGAGATTATTCTTTATAGGTGGGAATGTACTTTTAGTATGCAACTCATCTTTAGCATGATGTCATCTTATCTACCACTATAAATTGAAACTATAAAGGGAAAGATATCATGCAAGAGAATTGGGTTCTAAGCATAAGATATTGGTATGCTTAGCTAGATGATACATCCCTATTAGTTTATTTTTATGTTTCCCCTATATTCTTACCCATCTCTTAAGTTTGCTTGTAGTATTTTCAATCTAAGATTTATACCTTTTAAATCTAAAAATCCATCAGGTTGTAGATCTTTTTTTTATTTGTATAGCCTTTAGGTCCCAAAAGTCACTAGGTTGTAGATTTCTTCTAGCTTCTTTCAAAGTTCATTCTAGACAAGAGCAGGTATATTATAAAAGCTTTAAATCTACTTCCCTTTGAGACTATTTTGTACTCAAGACTCATTTTCAAAAGTCTTTTTGGTAGGGATTTTAAAACATCCATTATAAGATTTTCTAATTGTTTTAATTTGATTCAATAAAGTAATTTATGAACATGTATGAATTTGATACTAAAGGATAGTACATTTTACCTTTAATATCTTTTATGGAATTAGATTTAATATTTTACATTAAAATTTGAAGCTTTGCGTTCTAATCTCCATATATAGCAAAATCATAAGTTGAAGGCCCTTGAATTCTAAAGTGTGGATTTGAGATCTAAGAATCATTGAGAAAATATCTATTAAATTAGGAAACAATATATTGGGCCCTTCTATTGGGAGATGAAAATTTCCCTTTCTTAAAACTTATCTCTTTAATTCATTCACAATAAAAAAAGATGGAAACAAGTAAGATAATACTTAAATAAAATGGAACTTTTGTCACTAATAATTTTTTGGGTGATAGTGAATTGAGAATAAAATAAACAATCCTCTCTCCATTCACAACTAAACTTATTTGCGCAATTATATAGTTTTTATTATATTTTATCATAATTATATAAACTATAAACCTTAATCTATTTAAACATTTAAAATATATTAATATTCTAGATATAATGCTTAACCTTCACCATGATTTTTAAAAAATTAAAAAGGTATTTTTAAATTTTGATTTAGTATTAAAACTTATTTTTTGAGATATTCTGTGATGACTCTCTTATACCTTTTATTCGTGCTATTTTAAATCTTCAATAATATTTTGAAATAGTATAAAGATGACTATCTATCTTAAAAGAGAGATTTATCGTTGAGATCACTATTGGGGGTGTTGGTGTTTCCAATTGATTATCCGAAATCCTCTAAAGATTTTTCCATTATTTCTTATAGTTGAGGATTCAGGGTCAGTGGCCAACGAACATGATTCAACAGAGAGTTGAGATTCTCTGCACTTTTTGTTATGGAAGACCAAGGCAAGTATACGTACACAACATCTAAGGGTATCCTTCAAACTTATGCAAGATGTTGTACATACAAATATGGTTCTCAATGAAAATTTACCAAGGAAATGAATTACTCCTATCACATTTGGCTTGATCCTTTGGCAAGTCATTTCAAATCAGGATTGAGAACAAGTACTACTTCTAATCTACTCCTAAGAACACTTAAGGAAATTACAATGGTTCTAATTAAAGAGATGGTTTAGTTCTGATAGAGCTAAATCCCCTGACCAGTGCCTATCTGGGTATAGAGTCAATCTCATACAACATTCATATCAAATGAATCAAGAACTTCAATCACAAGATGCTTAATGCAAATGCCTTGCATTTACATAGTCATGGTATGAATTCTGATTAAAATTCTACTTGAAAATCCACTACATTGTATTTAGAATAGCTCCTTAATCCATATTAATTAGCAAATGCTAAAAGAATAGAACTAAGCTATGTCATTAACATAGAGATGAGATTAAACAAACTTTCTATTTAACTTCATTGAGATATTTCAATGTAATGCATGGAAACAATAAGAATTAGACTTCATGTATTCATATTTTCCTTTTGATCAAAATTTGATACACAAAGTATGTTTGATACACAATATTTACCCTTCCCTTGATACAACACAGACAAATCAGGACAACTAAAACCCAGAGTCAGAAAAATTTTGAACCCTTTACAAATGGCTTTGAATTTCCTTTTATTGCAACAAGGGAGCAAACAAGCGTCAGGCCATGCACATATGTCATATTTTCATTTGACAATCCTTACAAATCTTGTTAGAAACATAATATGCCAAAAGGAGTCCTTCAACAAGACAAAATATTTCCTTCCTGCACTCTAGCTCCAAGACCAACTGATTGTCATACCTAAAAATCAAATCATTCCCCTGAGGGGGGAGGATAACCATTTTGTCCTATACCTATCCCACTCCTAGACATGAAAAATAGGTCATTATGGTTATTTGATTCCTAGCCATAGTGGTTGACCATATGCAGCCAAGCTTAGCCACCCTTCATAGGAGAATCCCTGCAAGGAACAACAACCCCAAAGACACCCAAATGCTAGTGTCCTCCACCTTGCGCCACCTTCCAGACACATAAATGTGACTCCTCATATTTCTAGTTGAGGTTTCTAACCACCTCAACCCTCAAGAAGCTTGAGGAAGCCACATATAGCTAACTCTAGAACTGCAAAAAAACTCCCCAATAGAGGAAGCAATAATAGTCATATGTCTAAGTTAGACAAAGAGCTAACTGTTCTTGTCAACTTAATCCTTTCTCCCCATCACCAATCATTTCATCCTTGTGGACAAATCTACTTCAATTGTAGCTGGCAACTTGATGAATGCCATCAACATGAGGGAGGGGAAGAGGGAATAATGGGATCTCACCTCCTCTAAGCCCAATTTGGAGACTTGCAATAATATGAAGTTATTGAAATCGCCAGATAGGAAACCAATTCCCCCACCAGGATGATATCAAAGGAAAACTAGGGAATGAAAGGAGTTTCCTTCTTGCCACTTCTCTCCATGAATCCTCCTTGAACCATCCATGCCTTAGAAACATACCCCTCACCTTTTAACTCTATATGAATAGAATACTAACCAAGAGAATCTAGAGAAGTACTCCCTAAGACATAAGGTGGTAAACACAACACAACAACACAAGATATACAATTCATTTTGCTCCTGAAAAAGGAATGTTGTGAATAATGGGCACAAGGGGGCTCTTGTTTATATCAGAAGAGCAGGAATCCCTATGTCTAAATAGTCCCTTCTATTGATACCTTGATCACTCTAGTCCGGTTAGCGCTACAATACTTTAGTCTTAATTGGTAATCTCTCAACATCCTATCAATACTGCCAGAAGACGAAATGGAGGTGCTGCCCTGATATCAACATCAATTGCCCATAGCCAAAAGCCTTTGCATGTGGGATACTCAACAGAGCCTCTATTTATATAATGGGAGATCTGAAGTAGGCACCTCAATCTCAACATTTTCCATTTTAAACACTCAACTCATTGTCTTGCTCTGCCTTGACATCAGGTGAAAAATCCTGACAATCTTTCCAAAGACGATATCTTACCCAACCAGATGCATCATATTGTACAATGGCAGTAAGAGATTTCCAAAGACTTCAGAATATGGAAGTTTCCCTTTTAAATCACATCCATCTTGACTCAAGAAGAGGACAATCACCTGGAATATCAAACTAGATTTCCAATCGATGGTAGAACAGAACCAAGTACATGCTTGATTTATGCCTTTTCTAACCTGAGCTAACAACATTATCTCATTGTTTATCATACTCCACCACTTCATTGACTCATTTGTTTCTGAGCTGTTAGATTTACTTCGGGAAGAAAATCAATGGCCATCACGCATGGTCGGTGAGCCACGAAGAATTCATTCACAACTTTGAATGCCAATCGTAGATCCATTTAAATCAACGATCCCTGAAAGAATTTGAATTCTCTCCAGTGGAGGCAACATATCCCTTTGAGACTTAAAGATTATTTGCCATGGTGGCATTTCCACTTCTTCACGTTGAGTTATTTGGGTCTGCGATGAAGTCCTTATCTTTAGCAAAACAAGCTGATTTATGAGCATCGTGGACACCGTGGACACCACAATCCACCTCATCATTTTCACAGTTTTGGAAAAGCTATTGGATGACCCTATCAGAATTAAGAAATCCCATGTGGCACTGATGAATCATCGAAACTACCATGTTGGCGTTCTCCATCTCATGGGGCACACTTGAAAGTTCCAATGGGATGTTGAGTTTCCGCAAAGCACCCTCCATTGGGCAATAGATAAGACACATGTGTTGACGAGGATGTCATTGTAATCCTACAGGGGACTGAAACAAGGTTCAATGAAGGTGAAAGCTTTAGTGAAATGGAAACACAACAACGTGGAGTGCTGAGTAGGCGTAACTTAAAGGTAGATTGCAAAATGCTCCCATAAGGTTGTTTTAAAAGGGGGCCCCAGTACCGATGATCTAGCAAAAGGGGTTGGTAACTTGAATGACTTAAGATTCTTAAGTTACAACTTAAGATGTTGGAAATGACTGATAGGTGGTCAAGAAAAGATTATAATGTAGAGCAAACAATAACCAATGTAACCAAGGTTTAGTATTTTTTAAAAGGTTTCTCAAGGGTTTATCAAGCCTTAGACACATGAAACCTAAGGTGAAAAGGACACAGGAAATACACGTCAAACAGTGGCTCTAGTTGGGGACACCAGACTACAAGGTCAACATAAGGATCCATATCTCCAGGGAAGCATACCACATACTCAATTTACCCTGAAACCGCTCAACCACAAATAGCTAGAATTCACAGAATCCAAACTCCACATGGTGGCTCTAAGACACCACAAAGAAAAGATAAGATCTGCCCCTATCAAATATTTTGTTTTCCAATGTTTTCTTCAAGCCAAAGTTGGAAATACTGCCACAATCAATTTGGTTGTTGTTAGGGATGTATACCTTTTTCATGAGACTCCTGAATCTATCATTTCCAAACTATCTTGTGCCTCTTTGATTTATATAACCAAGTCCTGATTGAAATATATCTTCATAAAACATGAGGATAACACACCAGTCCACCATATCATGCCATTTGTTACAATAATTTGCATGGTCACTTTCCTAGACACTTAAAAGTTTGTCAAATTGAGTTGAGAAGTGAAAATATTGATAATCCATTGGGTGAATGGCATTAGTAACAATATCCTCACCTACTACATTTATATCAAACTTGAAGCATTCATAAGCAATACCTTCTTGGATGTCCTCAACATGCTATTTCTCTAGCTTATTAAAGTCATATTCTAGCTCCAAGTCTGATGAATCATACTGATCAAAGGTACAAGACTGAAATATATCAACTAAGTGATCATCTAAATTTTGTCCTTCATATAAAAAATTCTCATCCACAAGCACCCCTTCAATCTGAATTGACATTGATTCATGTTCCTCCAAGCCTGATAATTCACCAATTCTATCATATACTTCGATGTCTGGTAGTGGAGGCTCAAATCTAAATATAACAAGGTTCCTTTCCAAGCTTAAGTCATCATCTTCATAGGGTTGAACAAATTCAATACTGGTTTTGCACACATCAGACTCCTAGGATTGATCCTTCTCAAATTCTTCAAATTCTTCATACCCAAGGTTCTCTACAAAGATAGGATTATCTCTGCACCAATAAGGGTCATCATTTCTCACATCTAATGGGACTAGAGGTTCATCATAAAGAGGATTATACTTTATGTTCATCCCTGTCATAGATATTTTTTCTCCTTTGACCTAAAAATTCAAATCTCTTTCAGCATCCATATATTCCAAGTCATCATAGTCCTCGAAGGAACATTTAGACAAACTCTTAGTATCACTTAGACAATCAACAACTAGGCTTTCAGACTTACACCTTGAGGATCCACCAAGATAAACAACTTGTTCACCAATAGATAAACATGTTCCCACATAATCCTTTACATCAACACATCCTTTGTTTGAGGCAATGCATTCCATTTCCACATTATAAATGCAATCATAATTATCAAAGGAATGATCATACACACTGTCATCATAATTAACATAGTGGGGAGACTCATTTGCTAAAGAGTCATGTTTCAACCCTTCAAACAACATTTTTGTATACCCTTCCTCAATATTACCCATCCTTTGGGCTGATCCATAACATTGAAGGCTTGGATACCTCTCCAATTCCTGACTAGCAGGGCTGCAACAAGGGGAACTGCATATATCTTTTTTTGTTTATAATATTCCTTATTTGGATTGTCATACTTGCATTTCTCCTCTACATAGCCAATGAACTGATCACAATCATCACAATCTCCATTGAGGTATGCATCTTCAAATTTTGCTTTACTGTCACATCCCATATGTAGAATGCTACTTTTGGGCTCACACATAGCAATGAGACGACCATCACTTAAATGAAAAAGTGATGGGTCAACTATGACATATGGATTCTTTCTATCTTGATAAACATTTTTATCCCTTGATCTACATCTTTCACTTGGGTGAGTTGTCTTAACAAAACCTATACCTGCAGACCCGTGTCTCTTAGTCATTGAATATTTCAAATTATTCTCAATATCCATGGCTACAGAATATGCTTGATGAACTGATGTGGTATCATTATCTCTCATTAAGTAACCAATCTCTTCATCAAATGCACCTAGATATACCACAAGACACATTGCATCATTGGGCCTCACAACTTTAGGAATATCCCTTAATGTCTTTGCAAATCTTAGGTTAAATGCTAGAACTAACTCATCCTCTTCTTTCTAAATGCTCATAAACTTCCTGATCATTGAACTTGTATTGATCCTCTCACCAAACTGTCCCATAAAAACTTCCTTGAGCTCATCCCATGAATCAATCGAGTAGGTTGGTAAATAGGAGAACTAGTCCTTCACTTCATCCTTTAAGGACTAAGCAAACATATTCATGACCACATCCTTGAAAACCACCTCATAGTATCCCATTACATCGATATAATCCTGCAGATGCTTACTTGTGGATTCAAACTTACTACCATTAAATTTTGGCAACTTATCTCAGATTTCATGTGGTATATGATTTAGAAAACCATAAATACTATTGAAATTTATGGCTCTATATCTTTCAATAATGAAACCCCTCTGATAACACAAGTGGGGCTGCACACCATGCATTATTACATTTGGAATGACACAAGGATGTATAGATTGATAATACAATCTCCTAAACCCTTATGAACTTTTCACATCAACTTTGCAGCTATACATTGAAAACTCAACTTCCTTTTACAACATGATGTTAAGCTTTTACAATGCATATTCCTATCTCAGCTTGCCTAAGATCTTCTAAATGAGTTTCTTCAAAAACAAGCTAAAATCTAGTAATACAGAAGTATGCCAACCTATCACTACTTTTTTCCTCTCTCCTAGTGCTTAGTTTTCACTCAATAAGGAACTAGATTATTCTCAAGGCCTTCCATGAAATACCTTCAAACATAGAACTATCTTTCATAGAGACAATAACATGTAAAATACGTAGAGGTGTTATAACTGTTGTAGATTCCCTTTCTGACTAGAATTTGTGAGTATTGAAACATTCTTCACACTTTTATTCTGTTGTTTTTCACAGTCACCACCTCTTTTCATAGAGGACTGAATTTTGAACAACACAAAGCTCTTTAAAGCCTACTTTCATTCTGGGTTTTCTCCAATAGCAGAGCCATGCAAAATTTCTTGTCATATATAAGATTGATACATAGCCATTTTCTTCTTTGATCAACTGGTTCAGAGACAAGTAGAGAAGTGAATAATAATGCATTATACATATGCCAACTCTATGCACCTATGACAGATCACTGGACTAGCTCTTGAAAAATATATACTAATTCCCTAGTAGAGTCACCAATTTGTTGGTATTTCCAACTAATTATCTGAAATCCTCTAAAGATTTTGCCAATATTTCTTATAGTTGAGGATTCGAGGTCATTGGCCAATGAATAGGATTCGACAAAGAGTTGAGATCCTCTACACCAAGGCAGGTATACCTACACAACATCTAAGGGTATCCTTCAAACTTATGCAAGATGTTGTACATAAATAGATGGTTCTCAATGAAAATATACCAAGGAGATGAATGACTCCTATCAGATTTGGCTTGATCCTTTGGCAAGTCAGTTCAAATCAGGATTGAGAACAAGTACTACTTCTAATCTACTCCTAAGAAAACTTAAGAAATTACAATGGTTTTGATTAAAGAGATGGTTTAGTTCTGACAGAGCTAAATCCCCTGATTGGTACTTATTTGGGTATATAGTCAATCTCATACAACATTCATATTAAATGAATCAAGAACTTCAATCACAAGATGCTTAATGCAGATGCCTTGCATTTACATAGTCATGGTATGAATTCTGATTAAAATTCTACTTGAAGATCCACTACATTGCATTCAGAATAGCTCCTTAATCCGTATTAATTCACAATTTAATTTGCTCCTTAAGAAAATGCTAAAAGAATAGAACTAAGCTATGTCATTAACACAAAGATGAGTTTAAACAAACTTTCTATTTATATTCACTGAGATATTTCAATACAATGCATGGAGACAATAAGAATCAGACTTCATGTATTCATATTTTCTTTTTGATCAAAATTTGATACACATAGTATGTTTGATATACAATATTTCCCCTTCCCTTGATACAACACATAGACAACTTAGGACAACTAAAACCTAGACTCAGAAAAATTTTGAACCCTTTACAAATGGCCCTGAATTCCCTTTTATAGCAACAAGAGAGAAAACAAGCTTTAGGCCACGTACAAATGTCATATTTTCATTTGACAGTCCTTACAAATCTTGTTAAAAACAAAATATGCCAAAAGGCATCCTTTAAGGACAACAAGACAAAATATTTTCTTCTTGCACTATAGCTCTGAGAACAACTAGCTGCCATACCTAAAAATCAAATAATTCTCCTGAGTGGGGAGGCTAACCATTTTTGACCTATACCTATCCCACTCCTAGATGTGGAAAATAGGTCATTATGCTTATTTGATTCCCAGCCATAGCGGTTGACCATATGCAGCTGAGCTCATCCACCCTTCACATGAGAATCCCTGCAAGGAACAACAACCCCAAAGACACCCAAATGTTGGTGTCCTCTACCTTGCGCCACCTTCTAGACACATAAACGTGACTCCTCATATTTCAAGTTGAGGTTTTCAACCACCTCAACCCTCAAGAAGCTCAAGGAAGCTGCATATAGCTGACTTTGGAATTGTAAAAAACTCCCCAATAGAGGAAACAACAACAATCATCTATCTAAGTTAGACAAAGAACTAATTGTTCTTGTCAACTTAATCCTTTCTTCCCATCACCAGCTATTTCATCTTGGTGGACAACTCTCCTTCAATTGTAGCTGGCAACTTGATGAATGCCATCAACATGAGGGAAGGAAAGAGGGAACAATGGGATCTCACCTCCTCCGAGCCCAATTTGGAGACTCACAATAACATGAAGTTATTGGAATCACCAGACAGGAAACCAATTCCCCCACCAGGATGATATCAAAAGAAAACCAGGGAATGAAAGGAGTTTGATGCTTGCCACTTCTCTCCATGAATCCTCCTTGAACCATCCATGCCTTAGAAACATACCCCTCACCTTTTAACTTTGCATGAATAGAGCACTAACCATGAAAAGAGAGAAGTACTCCCTAAGACATAAGGTGGTAAACACAACACAACATCACAAGATATACAATTCATTTTTATCCTAAAAAAGGAAAGTTGCGAATAATGGGCACAAGGGGGCTTCTATTTATAGTAGAAGAGTAGGAATCCCTATGCTTGAATAGTCCCTTCTGTTCATACCTTAATCACTCTAGTCCAACTAGCACTGCAATAGTTTAATCTTAATTGGTAATCTTTGGATATCCTATCAATACTGCCAAGAGAGGAACTGGAGGCATTGCCCTGATATCAACATCAATTGCTCATAGCCCAAAGCCTTTGCATGTGGAATACTCAATAGAGCTTCTATTTCTATAATTAGAGAGCTAAAATAGGTACCTCAATTTCAACATTTTCCATTTTAAACACTTAGCTCATTGTCTTGCTCTACCTTGACATCAGGTGAAAAACCCTGACAATCTTTCTAAAGGTGATATCTTACCCAACCAAATGCATCATGTTGTACAATGGTGGCAAGAGATTTCGAAAGACTTAAAAATATGATAGTTTCCCTTTTAAATCACATCCATCTCGACTCAGGAAGAGGACAATTGCCGAGAATATCAAACCAGATTTCTAATCGATGGTAGAACAGGACTAGGTACATGCTTGATTTATGCCTTTTCTACCCCAAGCTAACAACATTATCTCATTGTTTACCACGCTCCACCAGTCTGTCGACTCATTTCTTTTTGAGCTGTTAGATTTACTTTGGGAAGCAAATCAATGGCCATCATGCATGGTCGGTGAGCCATGAAGAATTCTTTACAACTTTGAATTCGAACTGTAGATCCATTTAAATCAATTGTCCCCATGAGAATTTAAATTCTCTCTAGTGGAGGCAACATGTCCCTTTGAGACTTAAAGATTATCTACCACGGTGGCATTTCCACTTCTTCGCTTTGAGTCATTTGGGGCTGCGACGAAGTCCTTATCTTCAGCGAAACAAGTTGCTTTATGAGCGCCACGGACACTGTGGACACTACAGTCCACCTCATCATTTTTCGCAGTTCTAACAAAGCTATTGGACGACCCTATCAGAATTAACAAATCCCACGTGGCGTTGATGAATCATCGTAACCACCATGCTAGCGTTCGTCATCTCGCAGGGCACACTTGAAAGTTTTAGTGAGATGTCGAGTTCCCGTGAAGCACCCACCATTGGGCAATAGATAAGACACATGGGCTGACGAGGATGTCATCGCAATCTCGCGGGGGAATGAAACAAGGTTCAGTGAAGGCAAAAGCTACAACGAAATGGAAACACAACAACGTGGAGTGCCAAATAGGCGCAACTTAAAGGTGGATTGCAACACGTGCCTATAAGGTTGTTTTAAAAGGGGCACTGATATCGACAACCTAGCAGAAGGGGTTGGTAACTTGAACAACTTAAGACACTTAAGTTACAACTATTGGACGACTTAAAGATTATCTTCCATGGTGGCATTTTTGCTTCTTCACGCCAAGTCATTTAGGGCTGCGACGAAGTCCTTATCTTCAGTGAAACAAGTTGCTTTATCAGCGCCATGGACACTACAGTCCACTTCATCATTTTCACAGTTCTGACAAAGCTATTGGATGATCCTATCAGAATTAATCAATCCCACGTGACATTGATGAATCATTGTAACCACCATGCTAGAGTTCGCTGTCTTGCAAGGCACACTTGAAAGTTTCTGCAGGATGTTGAGTTCCTGTGAAGCACCTTCCATTGGGCAATAGATAAGACACATGGGTTGACGAGGATGTCATCGTAATCTCGTGGGGGAATGAAATAATGTTCAGCAAAGGTGAAAGCTTTAGCAAAATGGAAACACAACAACGTGGAGTGCAAAATAGGTGCAACTTAAAGGTGGATTGCAGCATGTGCCTATAAGGTTGTTTTAAAAGGGGGCATCGATATCGACAACCTAGCAGAAGGGGCTGGTAACTTGAACGACTTAAGACACTTAAGTTACAACTTAAGATGTCAGGAATGATTGATAGGCGGTCAACGAAAGATTATAACACAGAGCAAACACTGACTAATGCAACCAAGGTTTAGTATTTTTCAAAGGGTTTATCAAGCCTTAGACACATGAAACCCTAGGCGAAAAGAGCAAAGGAAATATAGGTCCAACAGGGGGACCTTAGTCTGCAAGGCATTATCACCTTGTTTAAACCGACGAGCTCGACGACCCAACGAAGGTCCACAGCTTGTGAGCATGACAACCCAATGAAGGCACACATCCTACAAGCACACCAACCCAATGAAGGCACAAGGCTTGCAAGCTCAACGACCCAGTGGGGATTTGAACCTTGGTGGATGCCACAACAACATTGTGACTTGACCACTACATTGTGCAGTTAGCAGGAAAGGATCATAGATTTTACCTTTACTATTTTCTATGGATTTATATTTAATACTTTGCATTAAATCTTGAAGCTTTGTGTTCTACTCTCTCTATATAGAAAAATCATAAGTTGAGGGATTACCCACTTTGGTTGAGAAAATTTCCATTAAATTAGGAAATAATATATTGAGCCCTTTTATTATGAGATGATAATTTCTCTTTCCTAAAATTTATCTCTACAATGCAATTACAATAGAACAAAAATAGAAACAAGTAAGAGAAGACTTAAATATGATATAACTCTTATTTGTCGCTATTAACTTTTTAAGTAACAATAATTTAAAAATAAATTAACTAATCCTCTATTTTTATTTATGACTAAACTTATTACATAATTATATAATTTTTATTATATTTTATTTAAAACATTTAAAATATATTAATACTCTAAATATAATGCCTAACCTTCACTATGATTTAAATTTTTTAAAAAACAATATCTTTATGTTGATTTAGTATTAAAACCTATTTTTGGAGACATTTGTGTGATATGTCTCTATTCTACTTTTTATTCATGTTATTTTAAGTCTTCAATAACATTTTGAAAACGCATTAATATGAGATAATCTTAAAAGAGAGATTTAGAAATATTATTATAATATTAGTAATTAAGAGAAAGTTAATATTAAAGTTAGGCTTTCTACGTGTATAGCTTAAATTATAAGCAACTTTGCAACAACTATGAATATTGGATTTACTTGATTCCGAGTGCATTGCATCACTCATGAATGACAAGGAAAAGTTATATGAGTAGGTTAAATACTAACTTGTCTTATTTGAGAGAATGGATTCCAAGTGTATTGCATTACACATAAATGACAAAAAGGGAAATCTAAAAGTCGGTAAATGTCTAAATTGTTTAATTTTTCTAAATGAAATAGAAATTTAGGAATTTGTAGAAAAAGCACATCATATCAAATGAGATGGTTGTGAGGTAATAGAAGGGAGGAGAGCTCGTTGAGATTTAAGTTCCTCGGCATTAATTATTTTTCTTATTAAGAGTCAATGTAGCTAGGATTATAATGAAAGTATTTGATGGGTTAGAGAGTTAATTTTTGATGGAGGGGCCTTTTTGATGATTGGGATAAGCGTAATGATTATGATTGATTTGTAAATTACAATTTTAATCTTTTCTCTTATTAGTTTGTGTCATCACATGTGTTGACAATAAAGAAATGAGGTAAGATAATATCAATTTAGTTTGTGTCATCACTTCATTTTGATTCTTCTAAGTTAAAAGTTTTTACATATTATTCGAGTTATAAAATTGAGTGAAATAGATTCTCACATTATAAAAGGTGGTATAAGTTATGTTGTGCCTTGCATACACGCCCCATTTTGCCAATGGAGACCCCCTCTTTTGCTATTTTGGCCTGGTCTCAGATTTTGACATTCTTGCTAGTGAGAAATGAAGTCTTGGTCAATTGGATGGTTTGTCTTGCACTTGGGCAATTTGGCATGTTTGAAGCCCCTTTTGATGTTTTAAGGATTGAATTTGAAGTGCCTCGATTAACTTTGAACCCAAGAAAAGGTCCCTTGAGTATTTTTGCGCTAAAATTGTACCTCATCAGAGTTTGCGCTAAAATCATGTGTCACCGAATATTGCACTAAAAGCTTTCTTTATTGGATAAAGAACTAAAATTACAAGTTACCAAACTTTGTGCTAAAACACAACCTCATGAGATAAGTGCTAAAAATAGCTCCTATCGAATATGTCTTGTGACCAATGAAAGCTCCACCGAAATGAAACTTAATGAACTTTGATAAAAAGTGGGCATTTCTCTTGGGACCGGACATTGCGCTAATTAATGCTATCACATGACATGTTCAGTGAGGACTCATTTTCCCGCATATCTGGTCCGAAGTCTTTTTCTTCGCTTTTTTGACCCTGAGTGCTTAACACCCTGTCAACTGACAGTAGCATTAATGACTCTGTTAGTGAGTTTAAAAGGGCCGATTTTATTGATTATTCTTCACTTGCTTTCAAAATCACTTGGCAAATTTGAGCTCTGGCTATCTTGGTGAAAATAGAGTGATTCTTAGCACAATTTCCTAGTTTCCTCAAGTTGATTTGAGTAGCTTGTGTCATCATCTTGCAAGTTTTTGAAATTGTTTTACTAAGTCTTAGGTCAGTTTTTGTATACTTTCATTAATTTCATTTGAAATTCCTATTTAAAACCCTCAATGCTTGCCTTCATTTGATTTATTGATTCAATTCATTTGGATTAGCATGGTTTTTGTGTAAGTAAGACCCTAGTTCATTTTTCTATTATTATTGTCCTTAAATCTAAGTAATTACAGTTTTATGATTTAGGAAGGTAGAATTACTTTAGACTCGCTTGATTTCGAATGTCATATGCTCGGGAGTAATTTGAAATTAGGGCATGAATGAACTTTAATAGTTTGAATTTTCTGAACATCTTGTTTTACGAAGTATGCCCTAGGTGGAAATTGGTGATTACACAACTTTTGAGTTATAGTAGACATATCCTTTAGGTTTTAGAAACCCCACCAATTTGAAGATTCATGCTATTGAATCAACACTTAGGGATATTTCGGCATTTAGGTTGCTTTGCACTAAATCTTCTCTTCACAAGACATATCCTATGACCTTCCCTTTTTTTGCATGTTCCGTGAGGTGCCTATTGCACGCTTTTAAACTTTAAAGCGCTTTAAGTCATTTTTCACTAATCTTCCATGGTACCGAACATGTTCGGTGAACCCCAATTCTTCCGTTGACCAGTGAGGCAATTTTTCCTCACTGTGGAGACTTAGACTGCCTTGGGTTGTTTCGTGTTAAATCCCCTCTTCACAGGATATATCCATTGATCCTAAATTTCCCTGCATATCCGGTAGGGTTAGATTTTCCTGCAAATCCTTAGTACCCTTTATACCAGACGGCTGTGCTAAAACACTGCATGACAGGATATGTCCTGTGAACTATGATATCCCTGCAACTCCTGTGAGGGCCTAAAAGCCCACTTATCTAGTGAACCTTGAAAGTCCCACTTTGTCCTATCAAGGTCAAAGGACCCACTTCTGAGCCAGAATGTCTGATTTTATCGAGGATTTTGGTCTGTACTAGACCCATTATATCATGTTAGGTGCTGTTTAACATGTCTCATACAAATTTAAAGCATTAGATAGAATTAGGTAGTGCATTGCATGGTGATATCCTATGGCAGGCCAAAGGCCCTCTTTCATGCTCTAGGCCTTCCAGTTCAGTATCTAAGCAAGTTCAGTGACTGAAGAATAGTAGCAATTTAGAACTATGCACTTCTTTGTGGATTTAGGCATATTGAACTAATGATCCATTGGGCACTGCATAGGCATGTCCTATGGTAGGGTAAAAGCTCACTTTTAGTCCAAAACCTTGCATTTTAAGGTCGAAATGAAATCTAACGGTTTCAAACAATTAGGAACTTGATTTTTCAATAACTTTGAGACTGTCTAGCATTATAAACATAGGTTCAGATCTGTGAACTAGTATTTTGGTGGGATATTTATTAGGGTTTTTTGTCTTGTAGGATAGATGTCTACTAGAGCTATAAACATGAAGTACGAGTTTAAGGGAATACCTCCTATCACTAAGATCACTTCATCCCGGAACAACATAGGAGACACTGATCTAGGCCATATTGACTTAGATGAGTTCAGACTTTGCATCTTTGGTTCTAATCCAACCAAATGGGCCAAGAAGATCAGGGAGAACAAGATAGCACAAGCAACAACATTTCCTACCTTTGTGCAGTGTTCTGAACTGATTATGGCTTGTGGAGAAAGATACCATTTGAAGACAAGGTTCGTGGTAACCCAAGATGAAAGGGTGACAACCAGTTTCACTACAATAGCTCTTGTAGAAGCATTTGACATCCCTGTTGCTCCAACTCTGACTATATTGCAGAAAACTGATAATCAAAACATATATGACCAAGGGCCAGCGGCCTGTAGGAAGGTCATAAATGAGAAGGGGATGAAGAAGAAAACATCAACAATGTCAAAACTCCCACAAGTGTTGTATATAAGTGATTTCAAGGAAGAGATAGATGACTTGGTCACACTCTTGAGTAGGATCATGGGACTACCCTCTGCCTCTACCTTTGAAGGGTGGATGTTTGCATACATTGAGGAGATCATTAATGGAGAGATGAAAATACATTGGGTATAGATTTTGAGTGATAACATCCATGAAACCTTTGTAGCCTTAAGTCAAGACATGATTTTTTGTTGGATCTCCTATGTTGTTTATATGTTAGCAAGGAACTTTTCTTACTCTGGTCTCTCCCAATTGGGAGAAGTTAGGAATGCTGATGGGGCAGCTTAAGGTGTATGAGTGTTATACTCAGTTAGAAATATCACAATCATTAGTACACTACAAAAGGGTTAATGATGCATTCACCATGTACATAACTAGGATGTTACAAGGAGATATGTCCATGAGACTATCTCTAGAAGCTGCCAATGTGGTGAAAAACTACAGTAGGTGGTATATGCATTTTCTTAAGTTCACTTACATAAGAGTTCATGGTTTTAGAGGAGCACCCTACAAACTGCCTAAATACCCAACTGATAAGGTGGTGCTCCTGGAGCTGACAAGGCAACTGTGTACTTGTCATGGAATGTTAAAACATTTGCATAGGGCATCCATCAAGTTCCCTATTCTTTTGGGAAGGGGCCTTTTCTCTTGTGTTACTATAGGAGTAGTAGAATATTTAGACACTGAGCTCCAATTGCTACACCTAAATTTATATAAGGCAAGAGCTCATTTTGATCCTTTTAGCACCATTGAGAAGCATGTGAGTAGAAAGTTGTTTCATAAGGAACATTTGGAAGATTTCTGGGAAAATTATCTAGATGAACATGAAGTAATAAGGAGAAGATGCTCAAGGTTTCCTTTGAACTATATAATGATGATCAACATCACCCTGGTACTTGACCAGTTGACAGATGATGGGGATGTTTTTCAACAAGAAGCATAGAGGACAATATTTGGATAGCCCATCCCACCACCTAACTGGGCTGAGGCCGAGGAAAGTTCTTTGGAAGAGATAATGAAATTGCCAATCAGATATAGTAGGTTATGGGTTAGAAATCAAGTTGCTTAGTTAATTGTAATAGGGGTTTCTCTTACATACACACAACAACCACAAGAGTCAGAAAGTGATGATGAAAGAGATGAACTAATAGAGCCAGAAGAAGAGCCAGAACAAGGAGCAACATGGGATATAGCCCAAGAAGTTGACAGTGATGAAACAAAGGACAATATGCCCCTAGCTGACAAGAAGGGTAAGGCAAAAGTTGTCAAAGAGCCACAAAAGAAACAAATGAGGGGTAGTATATCTCTAGTGAAAACTAGAAATTCTAAGAGAAAGGCTATGCCCAATGGTAAAGGAGAAGGCCCCAAGGCAAAGAAGGTTAAAGTCTCACAGAGTACACCAATGGTAGATTCTTCAGCTGCTCATGTGATAGTTCCTTTGGTCTCCTCCATTGCACTAGCTAATCTTGACATTGTTGTTGTTGGCAAGAGACACTGCTCTGGTATAGATCTGTATGTTGTCAATGATGGCAACAAGGCTCAAAGATCCTCTCACCATGAAAGGAAGAGATATCTCCAGAAGAACATATGAGATTCCAGGTCTGGTTGATAGAAAATGGCTAAGTATGGGAAGTATACAGAGTAGAGGACAGTAAGATGGACAGTATGCCTCCGCAGATAATGATCTGGCAATGCGGTTTAGGTATGATGTCAGTTGGTGTTTAATAGTGTTATGCCTCAGAGATTAAGTCTTGATCCTCTCTGAAAGTCATCTTGACGAAATGTCTAAGTCCAGGCAAGCAAAGGTATAGCTGGAACAATGAACAGGGTCTAGTGCAGAGGTCTACATTCCTATTCAAACAAGTATTTCATTATGTAGTTGTAAGGTGTTGTAAACACTTGTATGAAGTGTCTTATTCCAGAGTTAGGAGATTTGAAGTTCATCAGAAGGGTTGCTACAAGCTGCTAAGTATCGACATAGTGTTTGACAGATTTTGACAGAGACAGAGTTTGAGTTCTGATGGTCTGCATTTCTCTGCAAGATGATATGATGCCTCACGGTTCTAAGGATAAGATTGGGAATGTGTAAAGAGTCTTTGACATAATTTTGGAAGTGTTTTTGTGATCAATAGTAGAAGTTGTAAGTCAACAGAAGAAGTTCTTAAGCATGTTCTTAACGAATAGGCTGACTAATGAGATAAATCTTTGTGCAGAGAAGAGTTAATGTTTGGAGGATTTATGTAAGTAATTGAATTATTAGAGCCGACCTATATGAACACATTTGGGAGAAGATTTGGGTCCACACAATGCATTGGATTGAGCAACAAGGTACATCTTTTTATGTATACGTTTCACTTCTTGGATGCCGAACTGATTATGGAGTAAATCAAGATGTGGATATATAAAGGTGATGATCTTCGGTTGAGGTGTGTGTGCATGTGGAAGTATATGTGTGTGATGCGAAGATGTGAATAGTGGAGCAAAGTTAGAGGATCAGCAACGATGAAGACTTGGGATTCAGAATACAGTTGTTAAATGACTGCACCCTGGCATAGTGGCAGATGCTTAAGCAGTATTCAGTTATCATGTGTGATCTAATTGGAAGCATGTTGTTGTCATCAAGGCAGTAAGCCAGTAGTGAATCTCCAGTAGGGTTTAACATCCCTTATTGTAATCTTGCTAGGTTTAGGGTTGAGGCAGTGAGCCTACTAAACTTAATTGTACATCATGGCCATGAGCAAGCATGTTCTAGGCCCATGGAGTGACCAAGCCTGAACATCATCTTTGTAAAGATTGCAATATATATTTGAGTGCTAATCCTCTCCGTGGTTTTTTCATTTTTGGGTTTTCCACATAAAATCTTGGTGTTATGTGTTATGCTTTTGTGGATGCTGTTCAGTTGTATATTTTGCTTCTGTTTGATTATTATTTTGAAATGGTTAAAAGTAAAAGTTCAAGAAAAGAATTATAGAACACTAATTCACCACCCTCTCAGTGTTCCTGACAATCAACAATTGGTATCAGAGCAAGGTTCCTTAGAAGAAGTTTAATAGCTTGAGGAAGATCTGGGATAGTGTGATCATGACAACAAGAAGGTATGGAAATTATGAAAGGTACAATCAACTAGAAGCAACTCTTATGGATCTTGAAAACTCTGAAGCAGAAGTCAGGGATCTGAAAGAAAACTTGCAACAAGTAGATGAATGCATCTTAAAACTAAAAGAGCAAGTCAAGAAATTCAAAGACAAATACAAAGAAGTCAGTGACCAACTGCTATCAGCAAATGAATCCCTAAATGATTTGAAAGAAGAAGTTATAGAAGGAACAAAAGAAGAAGATGATCTAAACTTGATTGTGAAAAATAGATCAGAAGATTGTGCAAAACTTGAAAAATAAATTATAAGTTTAAAAATAGATCTGGAAAAGGCAAGAAGTTTTTGTTGATGATTGTTTTGATGCAATCATAACAATTAGTTAAAATTCACATAAAATGAACCAAAACTGACTTGAAAGATATGAACGAATCGTTTAAGATTCGCTTAATCCCAAGCTTACTATGGTCAGGTCTTGACCTGTTGGTCAAATTCAGTTGGTCGATGTGAAGTTGTAATGTTCAAGGGGCCTTACGTAGTTTGGGGTTTCTTGTTGGTTTACTAGACTCAAACTATGCAAAAGATTAATAAATGTCAATATGTTGTTCATCCCTTTTGCATAAACTTATACTTGTGCTGCAAAACTTTAGATGATCTTTCTTGAATTATTACAACTTTCTTCTCCTTATATTTATGAAAAATGTCTACTTTTAACTCTGTTATGCATGCTTCTTTCAAATATGAGACAAATTTCCTTCAAATTTCTATGTTTTAAGCTAAGTATTTTCAGATGGGTTGGGAAAAGTTAGAAAGATCTAATCTAAACTTCATTTAAATCTACCAAAGGATCTAATTGTTCTGTTATGCACTATATAAATCATATGGCAATTTGATCAAATCCACAGATAAAAACCTTAAATGTAAGTTCTGAGCATTTTCACAAACATACATTTAAAATTGCAAGCTCTCAGAGAAAATGTTTCAAAACATAAAGAAGAGCAGGAAAACACTCAGAAGATAGATGCAGAATTCTAGATTTAATTGTATTAGAAACAAATAGTCATGCATGATTTACAATGTCGGAATGACTCTTAGTTTCATTGATCAAACTACAGAGAACTTACAAGCTTTACAGATACAGTAAGGAAGCCAGATGTTCCACGCATTCTTATTGTAGACAACAGGCGACCTCCTTCCTCTACTTCTAAACTATACTAAGCTAAATTGCTAAAATCCCTGTGTTCCTAAAAAAATCCCCGTGTTCCTAAAAAATCCCTGTGTTCCTAAAAAATCCCTGTGTAAAGTATTACAGTGTAGAGAGGCACAATATAAAGACTCTGATTGTCCTCACTACAACAAAAAAACCCTAGTTTAAACCCCTGGTTCAAACCCCTGGTTACAACAATAAATGCTGGTGAACTAGTTTCCCAAAATACCTCTGAGCATACATCCAATATGGGCAAAAAATGTCACTCGAAAACCCTAGTAGCTCAGTAATAACTCCTGTGGTCTGTTGCAGTAATGTCTTCAGCTGCATTTTGTCTTTTCAATGAATGGCCTTTGACTTCCTTGCCCCTCATCCTTATTTTCCTCTACTGTGAGATTGGATCTCCCTCCTGCGTGATGTCATCATCATCAAGTTTTAGCCCTTCCTGCTCAACTGCAAGTCTGCAAATAGACAAATCAACAATAAGTATCATCTTTTAATACACAGCAGGAAGAAAATAGCTCTCAAATCTGGTTGTGGTTGTGCAAGACACATCAATCGGGTCCCAAATCTGTGAAAATCATGCGTTCAAAAGCACATAGAACGTTCAAAATACCATCAGGTCAACCTCCATTGACTGAAAAATGCTATGAGTGCCAAAAATGCCTTTTAAATTTCTTACTGTTATGCCACTTCCCACCCATCGGTGTGATAAATACCATCGGCGAGTCCAAAAAGTATTTGGCCGATTTCCATTGTTTGGCTGATGTCTCTTATATCAGCATGAGTTTTACTGAAATAGCCCTAGCGGCCTGCGTTTACTTTCTATCAGCATGAGACTTTACTTCGGCGTGAGTAAAAACTTCTTTGCCGATTGCATTTGTTATACCGATGGCCCTTCATGTTTCTATCGGCGAAAGTCTTACCGATGCCATTCCTTCATCTTTCCATCGGCATGATATCGCCCATCGGGGAAAGCCAAACTCTCTCCCTCTGATGGATTTACTCTGGCCGATATGGCCCTTTCAATGTTCTCTTTCCATCGGCATGAGCCTGCCCATTGGGGAAAGCCAAACTCTCTCCGCCGATGGTTCTTTGTTATACTGATGACTATACCACTCCTCCATCGGCGTAAGTTTTGCTGATGACTTTACTCTTATGTTATATCGGCATGAGACTTCCTTCGGGGAGACTTACCCAAACAACTCTGATATCACATGCTATACCGATGGCAAAAGGCCATCGGTGAGAGACACCCCTTCGGTGAGACTTATCCAAAACACTCTGATGATATAAGTTAGGCCGATGAAAACCTCCTGCATCCGCATTGTTGTATGTTTTGATGTAATGCTATCATGCATGCATGAAATATTCATTAAGCCAAATACAAATGTACTACCATTGTTCCATAACCCCCTGGGTCTGCCACTTTATAAGTACACCTATGCATTTTCCCTGCCAAACAGACAAATATGAGATACAAAGTGGATTCAAAACAACAATTTATTTTAACCCGAAATCCATCTTGTATGTATATTTCAAAATTTTAACCAGATGCCTACAAGGAGAAAGACATACAACTGGATTTGTATTATGCAAAACCTGATTGTACATTTTACCAAAATGATCATAACTTTGCAAAATATGGCAAATTTTAAGACGGTTCAAAAAGCAACCCTAGCTCGTTTTTCACAAGGAATCCAACCATATCATGCATTGGTACTGAAAACACATTTTTCTCTATTTTTTAACGAAGTTCACAAATTTTTCCTCTTTTCCCTTTACCACCAAACAAAACAACAAACTAAAAGTGAAAAAGCAAAGCAACAGTAGGGGTCCTCATTTTGCTAAGGAGTAAAATGGGGCATGTTGTGAACATCACAATAGTTTTGAAGAAAAAATCAAGATAAGTACTGCAAAGCTTGATGAAATGATTACTAGCTAGAGGAATGCTGATGACAAACATGGTCTAGGATTTGAGAAAGGAGAAAGTTCAAACTTCAGGCAAATAAGCACTGAGCCAAGGCAAAACAAAAGATACCAGTTCAGAAATCAAGGAAGAAGACCTAGAAGACCTCAGGTTAGACAACCAAATTCTCAAAGGTACCCATCTTTCAATGGTTATTGTAATTCATGTAATAAGTTTGGTCATAAGGCTACTTAATGTAGAAGTAGAATAAATCAAAAGACTCCATTATTCTCTGGTCAGTGTTTCAACTGAAAGAAAATTGGTCATAGAGTTGTTGTCTGCAAAAGTAAAGTAAGTCAGAATCCTATTAAGTGCAATGCATGCTACAAAATGGGACATAGATCAAATGAATGCAGAAGTTCAGCAGAACTAATCTTCAAAATTTTAGGAACAGTCAATCTTTCAATGGAAAGTGTTTTGCACGCAATAGATTTGGACTTATGGCTAATCAATGTAGATCAAATTCAATCAATGAAAGAAATCAAGGTCAAAAGAATGTGGTTTGCTTCAATTGCAACAATTTTGGACATGTTGCAAGGTTTTGTAGTAGAAGGAATGAGAAGAGAAATCACTACTTTGAAGAAAGGAAAATAGAGCAAAGAAATGACAAGGGAAAAGAGAAAGTTGATCTAGTTGAAACCAAGAAATAAATGAACAAGATATGGATCAAGAAAGGAGTAATTGAAGTTAGAGATCAATCCGCACCAGTATCTAGTGCAGAAACCTCCTCTGGGAAGTAAATTGAGAACTCTGGCTCATGGGGAGTAGTGTAGAAAATTCAAATCCCCCAACCAGAAATTGGGTGCCAAAATATGGCATGAAGATGTTTCATGGAATCTAATGTGACACACCTATTAGAAGAAGAACTGGAAGAAAAGGAGTCAATGCGGTATATTGCGGAGCAATCCTAATCAACTATGTTCTACAACAAAGGGTTTTAACATCTTTTTGGAAATAAGCATTTAATGACATCTAGGTCATGTTGTGTAGAGGATAAAAGGAAACTTGTTTAATCTCAAATCACTTTACACTCGAAGCTATCAAGTGTTCATAGAGATCAGAACAGACTTTGGGTGACAACAACCAAGACTTGAAGAGGTTGGAGAATTTTAGAAAAAGGAAACCTAATTCAGTAGTACAAGGTAATCTCATTCAAAACCTTCTTGTGAATCCGTTAAAATTTATGAAATGGTATCACCACAAGTTGTTGATATTACTAAGCGAGTGCGACCAAAGTTCAAAAAACACCCATTCAAATCAACCGAGGTCGATCAGTTGGATGCATTCTCAAATGTTCCCCACGGAGTCATGCATGCAGAAGATGTTAGGGCATATATTCATGTTGCCCTAGAAGAATTTGGTGATAGTAGGTTTACTAATCTCTACACAAAACATTTGAGCAATAAGAATCTCAAACTGAAGAACAAATATTTAGCTTTGGAAGAAAGGAAATTTATTCAGTATTTGAATTTCCCAACATTTATGGAAGATGAATGGGTATGTGTTAAGTAGGGTTCATGATAAGTTCATATGGCTTGAGAGACCTTTCATGATTACAAAAGATGCTATTAGGGTAGTCACTAGATTGCGCTCTACCAAATCAGTACCTCTATTGAAAGTTGTGAAGAATGATACAATAATTACGGCAACTGGAGTGAAGTTTAATAAGAGAGCCTTGACAATAAATGACATTGAGGATCATGCCATGAGATTTGCCTCAATGGTATTGGGATACAAATTTTATTTCACCAACTAGGAGAACTCTGTTTTAGGCACGACCATTCACACAACCTATCAAATGATTAAGGAATATGCTGATTATGACATCTATGAATTACTCTGACAACAAGTAATGGAAAATCTGAAGAAGACAAAAGAAGGTAAACACCCCTTTAAATTTGGCACACTGATCATGTGTTTATTTTTTCTATTTTATGCCAGAGTTGCCTAGTATGAAGAACCTATTCTGGACCAGTGATAAACCTATCACAATTCAAATTAGAAATTTGTTGAGTAGCATAGGCACCATTGATGCATAGAATGTAGCCCTATGGGGTTATTTTAATAATTTCCAAAGATCAATGCAAGCTAGAGAAAGAATTCCCAAAATAGTTGTTGAAAAATACAAAGATACAATTTTCTTCATTGTGACAAAAGATTAGTGTTTAATGGAGGCTGTTGAGCCCAAAACGGTCTGGATTATGCCTATGGGATATGAGGTAGGTAGAGCTATACTGGAAAACTATGCTGAATATATGTTGAGCAAACCCAGAGATCCCAAGGAAGAAAGATTTGGGACTTATGATGAATTGCATGCCAAAATTCATGTTGAAGTCAGAAAACCTAAAATATCTAGGAAAATGAGGAAAGTAGCAGAAGAAATTGCCATAAAAGTTGGCTTTACAAAAGAAGAAGTGACAAAGGCAAGGGAAAAGGCACAATCCATAAAGAAAGTAGAAAAAAGGAGAAAAGATGAATCGACTGGGGTTTCGAAAGAACACAAAGATAAGCTAGAAAAGCTAGAGAAGGCAAAAAGAAAAACCAGAGCTTCCACTATTGTTGAAGCCTCATCCACTCTCTCTAGTTCCACACCATCTACAAATATGGAAACTCCTACCACTAGCTCCAAAAGAATGAAGACTAAAGCCAAGAGAATGCATGCAAGCATAACTATTGATGAAGAAGAGACAAAATTAGATAAGGAGGTAAAGATAATGAAAGTTGATGCTACTAAAGCATCCAAAAGTAGCAAGGAGAAGTCATCAGAAAGGAAGACACCCAGCAAAAGACAGGAAGAAGATGAGTCTCATGCAACACTAAAGATTGAAGATGTATTAAAGTTTGTTACTGTTGATGATAACTTGAAACCTACAACTAAGTTTTATGATGATTATAATGATGCTAACAAGAGGATCTTGGAAGAGGCTATTGTAGAGTTCCTGAACATATAAACAAAGCCCTCATTGAGATCATTGGTGATCTCCCAAATAGCCTGGGCAGTATTCTATCAGTCAGGAAGGAAACTGCTATCACTAAAGATGTTGAGCTCAGAGAACACACACTGATAACCTTATGTACAAATATCACTCTAGCAGAGAAAAGATAAATCTCCAAGGCACTTAACAATGAGTTCAAGTCAAAGAAAAGAATGAATGCATTGATAATAGGAGAAGTTGATAAGGCTGTCAAGGAAATAGAGGAAACTATTTTGGACATACTAAAGAAACATAATATTTCCACCATCTACGACAGTAAGGAAACAAAAGTTGAAGACATATCTCCACCGGAGATAAGCCAAAATCAAGGACCTAAACAGAGTGATCAAGTCCCCAACACTAATACAGTGGATATGACAGAGCAAGGCAAAATTGAAACTGATCCACTTTCTGAACAACAGGCTGAAGGAGAAGAGTTTAAGGAAGAGAGGAAGAGCCCTACTTTGGAGCAAAACACAGATCAACAGGAAA
Organism: Cunninghamia lanceolata; assembly: GCA_027924645.1. Taxonomy (NCBI): domain Eukaryota; kingdom Viridiplantae; phylum Streptophyta; class Pinopsida; order Cupressales; family Cupressaceae; genus Cunninghamia; species Cunninghamia lanceolata. The sequence goes on along the minus strand of BSBN01000090.1, from coordinate 21,283,579 downwards.
TTATGGACATAGACCCTCCAAATCAAAGTTAAGGAGAAATATCAGAAAAGGCAAGAGACACTATAGATGTCTCTGATAGGAAACAAATTGTTGAAGAATTTGAACTCCCTCAAGGTCCAATCAACTTGGCCTCATTGTCACCTTTCCAAAAGTTCAAGCTAGTGTCTGTGGTTCAAGCCAAGGCACATGAAGAGTTGTTACAATCACATGGTCAAGATAACAAACTAATCAATGAAGCATCCACTATCTTGGAAAAGCTGCTACCATCATTTCAAAGGGATATCTCATTATCTCCTACTGACCATCTCAATAAGCTATTGAATTCTTTAAGTGTACATTTTGAATCTTTTGAAAAATCTGTGGAAGTAAAAGTAAGGAAAGAAATTGATGATAGAAGATTGGTTGAATTGAAGAGCATGATTGATTGAGACAAAGTTTTGTTAGATAATGGAATTAAGAACATACAAAGTACCATTGAAGAAGCTAGAAAAATATACAAATTTTGTTTATCCCGGCTAAAGATCACAAAGGAACTAGAAGATAAAAACAAAGACTTGGAACTCAAACTGCTGAATCTCTATGAGACATATAATCCAGTAGCTGAGTCAATAAATGCCAAAGCAACACAAGTTGCAAATATCCATAAGGATTTGAATACTCTGATGAAGAAAAAGGGAGAAATCAAAGTTAGGTTGTGCCAGCTGAAAGGACTGATAAGTCTGAAGATTGATTCCATGACCAATTTGGCAGATGAGGCCGTGAAATCTCAAGCACTAATCGACACACCATCAGATCTCCAGAAGGCAGAAAAGCTAGTATTTTTGATGAATGGCCACATCCAAATTCTAGAAAGTAAAAGAAATAGATGGAATAGATAGATAGTACTAATAAAGACTATCTATAATGACATTTTTCCTTCAAACACATTAAGATGAAGATTGTGCTTGTAAATATGTGGTAGAGTATATAGAATTTTGAAATTTTGGAATCACACCCTTTGCCATTGATGTCAAAGGGGGAGAAGTAGATCAATGAAAAATGGATAATCATCTTAGGGGGAGTAGGAAAGTACAGTGTATATAGTAAGGGGGAGCAATCAAGCATTTTTCACTAAGTGTTTCCATCAATGCGAAAGGGGGAGATTGTTGGCAAGTGACACTACTCTGGTATGGATCTGTATGTTGTCATTGATGACAACAAGGCTTAGAGATCCTATTACCATGATAGGAAGAGATATCTCCGAAAGAACATATGAGATTCTAGGTCTGGTTGACAGAAAATGGCTAAGTATGGGAAGTATGCAGAGTAGAGTACAATAAGATAGACAATATGCCTCCACAGATAATGATCTGGCAATGCGGTTCAGGTATGATGTCAATTGGTGTTTAATAGTGTTACACCTCAAAGATTAAGTCCTGATCCTCTCTGAAAGTCATCTTGAAGAAATGGCTAAGTCTGGGCAAGCAAAGGTATAGTAGGAATAGTGAACAGGGTCTAGTGCAGAGGTCCGCATTCCTCTGTAAACAAGTATTTCGTTATGCAGTTGTAAGGTGTTGTAAACACTTGTATGAAGTGTCTTATTCTAGAGTTAGGAGATCTGAAGTTCATCAGAAGGATAGCTACAAGCTGCTAAGTATCGACATAGTGTTTGACAGAGTTTGACAGAGACAGAGTCTAAGTTCTGATGGTTCGCATTTCTCCATAAGATGATATGATGCCTTACGGTTCTAAGGATAAGATTGGGAATGTGTATAGAGTCTTTGACATAATTTTGGAAGTGTTTTTGTGATCAGCAGTAGAAGTTGTAAGTCAGCAGATGAAGTTGTTAAGCATGTTCTTTAGGAACAAGCTGACTAATGAGATAAACCTTTGTGCGGAGAAGAGTTAATGTTTGGAGGATTTATGTAAGTAATTGAATGATAGAGCTGACCTATATGAACACATTTGGGAGAAGATTTAGGTCCGTGTAGTGCATTGGATTGAGTGACAAGGTACATCTTTTTATGTACACGTTTCACTTCTTGGATGCCAACCTGATTATGGAGTAAACCATGATGTGGATATATAAAGGCGATGATCTTCAGTTGAGGTGTGCGTGCATGTGGAAGTATATGTGTGTGATGTGAAGATGCAAATAGTGGAGCAGAGTTAGAGGAACAACAGCGATGAAGACGTGGGATTCAGAATGTAGTTGTTAAATGACTGCACCCTGGCATAGTGGCAGATGCTTAAGTAGGATTCAATTATCATGTGTGATCTGATTGGAAGCATGTTGTTGTCATCAAGGAAGTAAGCTGACATTGAGCCTCCAGTAGGGTTTAACAACCCTTATTGTAATCTTGCTACGTTTAGGGTTGAGGCAGTGAGCTTGCTAAACTTAGTTGTACATCATGGCTGTGAGCCAACATGTTCTGGGCCCGTGGAGTGACCAAGCCTGAACATCATCTTTGTAAAGATTGCAATATATATTTAAGAGCTAATCCTCTCTGTGGTTTTTCCCTTTTTGGGTTTTCCACATAAAATCTTGGCGTTATGTGTTATGCTTTTGTGGATGCTATTTATTTGTATATTTTGCTTCTATTTGATTATTCTTTTGAAATGGTTAAAAGTAAAAGTTTAAGAAAAGAATTATAGAACACTGATTCACCCCCCCTCTCAGTGTTCCTGACAATCAATAGTTGTATCTTCTTCTCCTGCTATGTCAAGCACTTCACCTCTGGTTTCTCCAAGTGTTTCTGTTGTATCCTCTTCCCTTATTTTGTTTACAGTTGCATTTCATCCCTCTCCTCCACCATCTTCCCCTTCACTTCCAGCCATTAGCTCTCTCACTTCCTCATCCTCTCTACGTTTCATTTCCATCTCTTCAATCGGTCTTCCCGTCTCTTTATCCTCTTCATCTCCTTTCCCCATTTCTATTTCTATTTCCTTTCTTTCTACCACCCCACCTTCCATGATCTCTTTTCCTCCCATATCCACCATCCTTTCACTACCTTCTTTCTCTCTACCATCCCTCAACTTGTCCAATCCCATCATTCTTTCCTCAATGCTCCATCCTCCCTCCATTCCTCCTTCCTTGGGATTTGCAGCATTTGCAAACTTTTCCCGTGTGCAAGTGCTCCATTCTGCTGTAGATTTTTTGATGGCAATCAATAATTCCTTGACTCAGCCATTTTGGGATACTAAGGATGTGCCTAGACCTCCCTCCCCATAGGTGCATTTGTTGGAGGGGATTGAAAAGGTATCTATTGAGATGAATATCGCTACAGAAGAGGAGGTTGTAATTGAATATGTGACAGATAACCCTCCTATAGATGTAATCATAGTGGAGATAGTGGACTTAGATGATAGTCGAATCAAAGGGAGCACAGATGATATTTCAATAGACACTGCTACTAAAAACATTGCAAAAGATTTGTAGCAAATAGGCCAGCCTGAATCACCTCTAAAGGTAGATGCAATAATCATAGGGGATCAGGATAATATAGGTAAAGGCACTGGATCTAATGACAATATTCTTTCATATTCTTTGAATAAAAGAGATAGCCACATTGCCTCTCTTGATAATTCTTTGGCAGCTCCTACATGGTTACAACAAAGGATCAATAATTAGCCTCCTAGAGTCGAGGTGGTAGAGCTAAATTTGGACAACGTTTTGGCCCGGATAGAGAAACCAAAGAAGAAAAAGAAAGCTAAAACTTAGTCTAGAATTTATAAGGATGCTTTAGGTTCTCAAATAGCAGAAGTTGTTGTGCCTCCTGCACAAGCTAATAAAGAGGATGTCAGCCTAGAGGACTATGTAGTGACATCAATTAACCTAGGCCCCTCTTTTAGAACTCAAGAAATTGATGAGTTCAAAGATTCAGTGTCTAATATTTTGAAAAGGCTTAATAAAGATGAGTTGACCAAAAAGTAACTCAAAGAGAAGAATGAAGAGTTAAAATCTTGTATTAGATATTTAATAAAGCCTTAACATACAGAAGATGGTACAATAGTAGCCCCTTCTATTCTCTCCAAGGAAGAACTTTCTGAATTCGATGGTATAAGGTTGATTGCCTTAGTTACTAAGGATTGGATTAGGGGAATTTTCTTGGATGGTTGTGCTGTTATAGAAGATGTTGCTGAAATGCATAAGGATTTTTGTGCCCTTAAGTCTGAATGGGATGAGGTACTAGAAGACTATAATAACTATGATGATTACTACTCACATATGCATCCCTGAGTCCTCATGCTAAGCAAGCTATCAGAGGAGGTTTTGATAGAAGAGAAAGTTTTGACTAAGGATAAGCTGCATATGTTTGACCATTAGTTAGAAATGATGAAGCTCAGAAGAGAGATTTTTGATACAGCTAGAGTAGAAGTAGGGAAATCTAAGACACAATTAATGGAGGTTATCTACAGTTTCAATGATCTCCTTAGAGTGACAACTTAATTATATTTGGATGACACAGCTCCAGTAGATGTTGAGGAGTAAAAGAAACAACTTGGTAATGTAGTACATGGAGATTCATCACTATTTTGTACAACAAACCTAGATAGAGTTAGCGATCTAAGGACTCTTTTCAAAGAATTCAAGAAGAACAGAGGGTCAAGGTTAGCGGTGTATCACAAACTTTCCCAGGCAGTAGGCATTGTAAAATTTAGGATTAATTTTGTTAAAGATCCAGAACTTGCAGAGATCAATTCAACATTGGAGGCCCTACTATCTTATAGGAACAGAGAGGCAGAGAAGAATAAAGTAAATCTGGATGAGGATAGTCAGCAAAAAGGTGATTCAGGAGCCACATAAGTCAAATGTCAAGTCCAGCTAGTCTGACACCTCCTCCAAAAAGTGTCACATGTATCTCTATTGTTTTATTCATTATAAAAGGGTTTTGTCTTTATAGACAACCCAAAAGTGTCTATTTTGTCCTATTCTGATGTATTGAAAAATTGTATTTGTCTTTTTCCTAAAGGACAAAAGCAATTCTGGGATTGTAACAACCCACCGTCTGATATTTAATATTGTTAAATTTAGGCCATTGGTAATGATTTAATCTCCACTGTTCCTTCAAAAACTCGATATGCTTGCCCATCTATAAAAGGCAGTCATTTTCTCTCTTTGTAAGGTTGGACAAATGAATTATTGAGGCTATGCCAAAATAGTGATTTAATACAAAATAGGTTTACAAGTGTTGTTGGAAATTGTGTTATTGTGTTATCTTATTTTGGATTTCATGGTTCCTTTCAATGTAAATTTAGATGAAGTACAATTGCAATGGTGAATGAATGCTTTGATATTTGATGAATGCCATGGTTCATACCATTTGTTTTTGATGATTGTAAGTAACTTTGCATGGTTAGTCTGAACCTTACTACATGAATTTAGTTTGATTGCATAACATTAATTAAGTTACACCAGTAATTGGGTGTTTAATGAGTGTTTGTGATTTGAAAATCTTATGTTACCATTGAAGATTACATCATTTCTACATCACTATGGTTGTGACTTGGTTAAGAAAAAATTGGTTTATTGAGGGTATTTGTCTATCTATAGTATTCAATCCATTTGTGATTTGTCCTTAGGTTTTGCATCCATCTCTTTACCCTTTAATCTTTTTACATTTCCTTTACATAAAAATTGCTAGACTTAGGGTTTTAAAGCATCATCACATTATCCATCTACTGATAAATTTCAAACTTAATAGTCTGCATCACCTAGGGTTTTTGCATACCCATTGCTGTTATATTTTCACAAACCCTACATTGCATGTAAGTCCCCTTGGTTGGAACAACTGAATACATATCCACTGAGTTACCCTACAAGTCAAGACCTGACATTAGAAACCTTGGGGAAATCTTATTCTAGATCTACTAGGATAAGATTTATTTCAAGAGAGGTGAGATACCCTGTATTTTACATGTGTCACTGCGTGCTAAAACCACCATCAATAAGTTAGATGAAAATGGTAGTTGAAGAAGCCTCAAAATTAACTACTTGGTGTGAATGCAAACAAGTGTTATGCTTCTATCTCTAATTAGACCCTAAAGGAATGCAAACCAAAAGAAATGTAACACTACAATAAAGATTTATACCTCCTTGATATGTGGATGCACTCCAAATGACTTCTTGTTGAAGTTGTTATGTTGGTTGCTTGAAATCCCTACAACATGCCTTTGCTCTCCAAGATGTCTCAAAAATGGCTTGAGAGGGTGTTAATTTATAGATTTTTGATGGGGAGGATCAACTGTTGAGATTAATTTAGAAGATCAATGGTTGAGAATGATTAAGAGACAAGGATAAATGAGAGGCCTCCAAGTGGCACCTTGTGGTTGATGCACATGATGGGGCATGGCTTGAGAGGATTTGGATGGATAGGATTATCTAGAAAAATATGAAGGGTGAGGATTAAAAGGTACATTTTAGAAGCTTGTGCAATCTCTCACACATGTGAGAAGGGTGTGATTATTACAAGTAGTACATCTCACACATGTGCGAGATGTTGGTATGTGGCGACTGATCATGCAAGTACTATACACAAGTTATAATTTTTTCCCTCTTTTTTGCATGATTGGAGTGTTAGATTTAGGATAGACAACTAAGAGGGGGGGTGAATCAGTTGTCCAAAACTTTCTTGCAATTAATCACTTAAATCCTTTTCTTAATTCAGTAGCATAATAATAAATCAATCATGGAAGCATAATGCAACAATTCAAGAGTAGAAACACATTAACACATATGACACCAAGATTTTTAACGTGGAAAAATCGGTTAAGGGAAAAACCATAGGGTGACTAACCCAATATTGTATTCTCTGTTAAAAGAATAGAAAGAAAAAAATGGCACATGCCAATTAGGGCTCATTGCTCAAGCACACTTCTCACAAGAGGCCCACTACCTACAGGAGACACATTGTCTACAGAATAATAGGTATTACATACTTGAACTAAAGAATAGCATCTTCACCATGCTTGAGTCGGTTCCATTTAAGCCCAATACTTTTGCTTTGCCTTTCACTCTGCTCCTCTCTACCACACTCTCATCTCCACAAGATACATTTGAAATGACTTTACAACTCCTTATTTATACAAGACATCAACTTAGGGATAATCATCCAAGTCAGCATACATTATAGAGAAAATACATAAATACAACATGACTAATTACAAAAAGACTTCATGCAGATCAACATACTATCGGCCACACAGATCTTAGACTTCAATCTTCCTTTAGGAACACGCCATTCTTCACAGAACATCTTCAAGATCATCCTCAGGATGTGAAACTCATCCGGTCGGTAAGACTTAGGAAGAACATCATCATCCAGAAGTAATTCTTCAATTACGAGCTCAATCTTCAATGCGGACCACCAACACAAATTGGACACAATCCAAAGACCTCCACAAGCTTGCCTGAATCACCAAGAGCATCCACACTACTTCTTCTTACTGAAATCATTCTCTCCTTCATCTGAAACCTCAAGAACACAGTCTGTCATCACTGTCATATTGGAATAGATGCTTGTGGACCTCCAGACCATGAACCAATTGAGTTGTCAATTCACATTGACTTCCTAAACACTCCACCAAATCCACAAAACAAGATATTTCATTTCCGGATCTTACAGGACCTATCTGTGTCACTCTGTCACCTCTAAACATCTGCCAAAACTAGTTTTACTTAAGTGGCCATAACTTCTTTAGATCTTCATGCAGACCTTTAAAATATTTACTGGATCATCTTAAGTCACATATCTACAAACCCTCTGATGCGCATCCGTTGATCTTCATCTTAGCTGGGATCTTTACCTCACTATCTTCACTATTCTTCTCTGTTCCTGATAAGAATAATTTTCTCAATATCCTCAGCATACAGCTCATCCAATCCTTATCATCAATGCAAAAGGAGTATGTTGACACCAATGACAACACCGGTTAGGCCCATACTCGCAACATGGAGTCAGTTGTTATTTTTGTTAACCAACAAAGAAAAAATGACATTGCAAAACCCTAATTCTAGAAGCTTCCAAAACCTTGTTATAAGCGCCTGGGATGTATGTTATGGTGATGTATTTGTGAGATTGTAATATGTTTTGTACTAGATAATGAAATCATTGGATGGTCAAGTTTCTGTGGATGTAGCCCATATTGGGTGAACCACATTAAATTTCTGTGTTGATCTCTTTTGTCTTATTCCTCATTGTTATATTTGGGTTATTTAATCTACATATAATTGTTAGTTTTTATTGCTTTGATCTACCCTAACCCTAACAACTAGTATCAGAGTGGGTTGTGTTTGATTATCGTCTGGAGGAAGGTCTCACGGTTGAGTGGGAGTCTCATGGTTAAGTAGGAGCAATGGCGGACGAGGGTAAATTGAAGGTAGATAAATTCAATGGTCAGAACTATGAATTATGGAAGATGCAGGTGGAGGATTATCTTTGTCAGAAGGATTTATGGAGGTCGTTGGAAGGAAAAGACAAGAAACTGATAGCAATGACTGATGAGGATTGGGATCTTCTAGACAGAAAGGCACTGGGAACTATTTGGTTGTGCTTGGCACTATCTGTGGCATTCAATATAACAAAAGAGATGACAACAAATGGTCTGATGAAAGCTTTGGCTAAACTGTATGAAAAACCCTCAGTCTCTAATAAGGTATTTCTCATGAAGCGTTTGTTTAATCTAAAAATGATTGAAGGTTGATCTGTGTTAGATCATTTAAATGAGTTTAATACGATTACCAGTCAATTAACTTCTGTAAAAGTGAAATTTGATGAAGAGATAAGGGCTCTCTTGGTTTTATGTTCTTTGCCAGAAAGCTGGAATAGCTTGGTAATGGCTATAAGTAACTCTGTCTCTAGTTCAAATACTTTGAAATTTGATGATGTTGTTGGTGTTATCCTTAGCGAGGAAATGCGACAGAAAGCACAGGTGAGATTTCAACATCTGGTAATGCTTTGACTATAGAGAACATGGGAAGAACAAAGGAAAGAGGAAAAATCCCTACAAATCGTGGGAAGTCACAAGGGAAGTCAAATAAAGGCAGATCGAAATCCAGAGGAAGAATGGATTGCTGGCACTGTGGAAAGCCAGGGCACTTGAAGAAGGATTGCTGGTCTCGAAAGGGCAAACAAGGAGACAGACAACATGATGACAGTAAGGAAGCTAATGTTGCAAGTAATAAATTACAGGATGCTTTAATTTTGTGTTGAGATAATGCTAATGATTCCTAGGTAATAGATTTAGGGGCTTCATTTCATGCCACACCCCATAGGAAATATTTTGTAGATTATGTTCAAGGTGATTTTGGACAGGTATATTTGGGTGATGATGAACCCTGTCAGATTGTTGGAAAAGGAAAAATAAAAATCAAGTTGCAGAATGGAAATAAATGGTTGCTATAGGAGGTAAGGCATGTTCCAAATTTGAGAAGGAATTTAATCTCTGCAGGACAACTGGGTAGTGAAGGCTATATAGTTACCTTTTCAGACAAAGTCTGGAAGGTCACTAAAGGTGCATTAGTAGTAGCTAAAGGTGAAAAGGTAGGCACATTGTATTTGTGTATTGGTAATACTTATTCTACCTTAGCTGCTACAGAAATAGTTATATCACTTGCTACAAGGACAAAAATAGAATTGTGGCACCATAGACTTGGGCACATGAGTGAGAAAGGGATGAAGATTCTTCACTCCAGAAAGTTGCTACCAGGTCTGAAGAAGATTGACTTGGAGTTCTAGGAAAATTGTATTTATGGAAAACAGAAAAGAGTTCAATTTCTCAAAGTTGGGAAATAGAAGAAGAGTGAGAAATTAGAGCTTGTGCATTCAGATGTATGGGGACCAGCTTAGGTATCTTCTCTTGGTGGCTCTTGCTATTATGTTACTTTTATTGATGATGCAACTAGGAAAACATGGGTGTATTTCCTAAAACAAAAATTAGAAGTATTTGAAACTTTTAAAAGGTGGAAAGATTTGGTTGAGAATGAGACAAGAAAAAGGTTGAAGTGTCTCAGATCTGATAATGGAGGCGGGTATTGCATCAGAGAATTTGAGAATTACTGTTCATATAATGGAATTTGTAGGCAAAAAATAGTTCCTGGAACCCCACAAGAAAATGGTGTGTTCGAGAGGATGAATAGGACCATTATAGAGCAAGCAAGGAGCATGAGATTGTTGTTGGTGTGAACACATAATTCACACATGTTAAGTTGACTTAGTGAGTCTTGTAGATGTCTAGTTGAGTCTAGTTGTGTGTTGAGTTGTTGATAGTTGGAGTGAGTTGTATTATCCTCCACATGTGAAATTAGTTATCATCCTCTAATTGACATGTGTTGTAGGAATATCTCCACTTTCCACTCCACATTTCACTCCACCTTTCTAGCTCTCACCTTTCCTTTATAAGCAAGGCTCTCTCATTGTATTTTATAGGATAGCTTCATATGATCTTTGTATAGAATCTATTGCTCCATTGTTTTAGCATAATCTTTTTTATTATCTTTGTGTGGAAGGCTGTCTTGATTGCAGATGATCCTGGCTTATTGAGTCACATTGACTCTTACAATTGCATGTTGGACCACCCTTACACTTTTGGAAAGATGTTGTACATACCGCTATTTATTTAATAAACATGGGACCTTCAAATCCTTTGGATGGTGGCATTCTAGAGGAGGCATGAATGGGCAAAAAGGTAAACTATTCTTTTCTGAAAACCTTTGGTTGTGAAGCTTTTGTCCATGTTGATATTGAAAATAGAACCAAGCTTGAGGCTAAGTCTAACTTCATTGGATATGGAGTAGATGAATTTGGTTATCAGTTATGGGATTTTGAAAATCATAAAATCATTAGGAGCAGAGATGTTATATTCAATGAGAAGGTCATGTATAAGGATCAGCTGCAGGACAAGAAGCATGAACAGGCCAAAAAGGAATATGTGGTGCTGGATGAGATTCTAGAAAATAAAATGCTAGTGGTACCTGATGCTCAGCAACGACAAGTTATCCCACAGACTCCTGCAAGTGTTAGATGTTCTACATGGATAAGTAGACCTCCAGAAAGATTTTCTCCATAATTATATTCTATATTATTAACTGATTCTGGTGAACCTGAAAGTTATGAAGAAGCAATGCAGGTAGATACCAAAAAGTAGTGGGAGCTAGGCATGAAAGAGGAAATGGATTCCTTCCTACAGAATTAGACTTGGGACTTAGTCAAATTGCCTGCAGGAAAAAGAGCATTGCCAAATAAATGGGTTTACAGGTTGAAGGAAGAAGATGGAGGCAAGAAAAGATATAAGGCCAGACTCGTGGTAAAAGGTTTTGCATAGAAAAAAGGTATAGATTTTGATGAAATATTTTCTCTGGTTGTAAAGATGACTTCTATTAGAACAATTCTAAGTCTTGTGGCTGCGGAAGACTTGTATCTTGAACAACTAGATGTGAAAACAACATTTCTCCATGGCGATTTGGAAGAGGAAATATACGTGCAGCAACCACAGGGATATGAGGTCAAGGGTAAGGAGGATTTTGTGTGCAGGTTAAAGAAGAGATTGTATGGACTGAAGCGAGTACCTTGGTAATGGCATTTGAAATTTTTATAGTTTTATGGATGAACAAGGTTACAAAAGATGTCATTCTAATTATTGTGTTTATTTCAAGAAATTGGGTAATGGCAGCTATATTATCCTGTTGCTTTATGTTGATGACATGCTTGTTGCTGGGTCTAACATGCAACATATTAATGAACTTAAATAGAAATTAGCAAATTCATTTGCTATGAAGGATTTGGGTGCAACAAAACAAATCCTTGTTATGAGGATCACACGGGACAACAAATAGAAAATTATTTTTGTCCCAAAGTGAGTATGTAGAGAAGGTATTGAAAAGGTTTAACATGCAGAATGCAAAATTAGTTAGTACACCTTTGCCTAGTCATTTTAAGTTGATTAAGAAGATGTGTCCAAAGACACAAGAGGAGGAAGACAAAATGTCTAAGATACCATATGCATTAGCAGTTGGCAACTTGATGTATGCAATGGTATGCACAAGGCCAGATATTGCACATGCAGTGGGAGTTGTGAGTAGGTATATGAGCAATCCAGGAATGGAACATTGGAATACTGTAAAATGGATTCTCTGATATTTGAGAGGTACTACTTCAAAGAAACTATGTTTTGGAGGAACAAATTCTGTTCTTAAAGGATATGCTGACTCTGATTTGGCAGGTGATACTGATAGTAGGAGGAGTACTACAGGGTATGTTTTTACTATAGGAGGTACTACAGTCAATTGGATTTCAAGGCTGCAAAAGGTTGTTGTACTTTCAACCACTGAAGCTGAGTATGTTGCTGCCACAGAAGCTAGCAAGGAGATGATTTGGTTATAACAATTTTTGGAGGAATTGGGACAACAACAAGAAGATAGCCCTTTGTACACTGATAGCCAGAGTGCCATTCATCTTGCTAAGAACTCAACTCTACATTAAAAAACTAAGCATATACAGCTCAGATACCACTTCATCCTTTCAGTTTTAGAGGATGGGCAGTTGAAGCTAGAGAAAATTCACACAAGTCAAAATCCTGCAGATATGTTCACAAAGGCAGTTACATGGGAGAAAATGATTTCCTCATCAATTTTTGTTGGCCTTCATGACTAATAATGATGGATATAAGAAATCAGCTAGGCCTATAATCCAGTGGGAGCTGCAAGAACAGTAGTGTCGTCTAGGATCAGTCTCCAAGTGGGAGATTGTTTGGTGTGGAGCCTGATCAGTCTCCAAGTGGGAAATTGTTGGTATGTGGTGACTGATCATACAAGTATTGTTGTAATGTTTTCCCTGTTTTTTGCATGATCGGAGTTGGTAGTTATTTTTGTTAACCGACAAAGAAAAATTGACATTGTAAAACCCTAATTCTAGAAGCTTCCAAAAGCTTGTTATAAGTGGCTGGGATGTATGTTATGGTGATGTATTCGCGAGATTGTAATCTATTTTGCAATGGATAATAAAATAATTGGATGGCTAAGTTTCTGTGGATGTAGCCCATATTGGGTAAACCACATTAAATTTTTGTGTTGATCTCTTTTTTGTTATTCCTCATTGTTATATTTGGGTTATTTAATCTGCATATAATTGTTAGTTTTTATTGCTTTGATCTGCCCTAACCCTAACATGAGAAACCTAAGGATGAGTGATTGTGACAAGTGGGAGTTCTCACACATGTGAAAAACATAGGAAAGTGTGACTATGAAAAGTAGGACTTCTCACACATGTGTGAGAAACCTAGGGATAAGTGATTGTGACAAGTTGGACTTCTCACACATGTGTGAGAATCACATGTCACATGTGTGAAATGAAGGGTGGGGATTTTTTAGGTTGAATGTATGGACAAGATTTGATGAGAGAATTTATTGAGCCATGTGCAAGTGATTAATTAGCTAAATAAATATAATTAGTTTATTTAATTAATGATGAGGGGGAAAATGAGTGAATTAAATAAATGTTGGCTATTTATTTAATTTTTGGAGGAATAGACATAAGAATTGTTGATTTAATTAAATAAATAATGATTTATGTAATTAAATGCTAGAACACTAGAAGAAGTGTTGAAATGATTAACTAATTAGATAAATGATGAAATTTACTTAATTAACATTGGGAAGATGATTAGATGAGTTAATTAAATAAGTATTTTATTCAATTAATGTTAGAATACGATAGATGAGGGATACATTTGGTGATGTTAGGACATGGTTAGATTTAGGTGTCTACATTTTGCCCCTCTTTGAGATGGTGTTGTGACTAAGAGAAGTAACAACATTTTAAAGAAATATAAAGTATAAATTTTTTAGAGAGATGGGGCTAGGGTTAGGATGTCCCAATCATTTGAAGGAAGGGAGTGGTGAAGGTAAATGAGGTAGGGATGCCCCCTTGAGAGGATAGGTAGGTTTGAAGAACACAAGTGTGCTTTCGAATTGGATGAAAAAAGGGGATAGAAAATATGAGGAGAGATGATTGGATAGAGGATCAAGTAGAATAGATTGTGAACAAATTGATGAGGTGATTGGATGATAGGTCATGTTGTATTGGGTGGGCAACCATGGAGTTTGACATAGCATTAGACATTATACACCAAGGTATAAAAGACCAGGGTGACAATGTGTCCTGTGTAGAAAGGATTGACTTGCAAGAAACAAATGAAAGGATGTTGCATCACATCACAAGGCATTTGATGACCTTAGTGGGTACTACAATGAGATAACCAGCAGACAAAAAGATTCTCTAGCACATCACAAGGCACATGGAAACCTTGTTCGGTATTGTACTAGGACAACCAAACAAACAAAAGGATGCCCCAACACAACATAAGGCACTTGACGATGTATTGTGATGAGACAACCAATAGGAAAAAGGATGCCCCATCACATCACAAGGTACATGGTGACCTTGGTGGGTAATGTGTTGGTATAACCAAGTAAACATGACACATAAAATCATAAACTCATGCCCTAGTATTTACACTATTCAAATCACACCATGATATAAAGGATCATGGTGGTCTTGAGGAGGAATAATGCAAGAGTAAAAGATAAACAAAGATAAACAAAGATAAAAAAGTAACAATCAATTGACATGCAAGAGGTTAAGTTTTGCCAAAGTGTTGATGGTGATGATTCCTGATGTGTAGAACAATATATCCTACAAAGACAAAGGATGAGATGGATGGTGTCTTCTATAGGGAATGATATATCATGTGAAGGAAAAGGATGATAAAGCATAGGACATGGAGTTCATGCTAACAAATGATTTGACTAATGCATGGTTTTGAGGTTACATTTGAATTTTTTCTGGAGCATTTAAGTTTGATGTTTTGAGTGTAGGACATATAGGTTTGAGATTGATGTTATTGCAAGTGCATGAAGCTCAAAAGTGGAAAATAAACTCATCCAAAATGATGAATAATTAATAGGAATAATGCCAAAATCCCATCCCCAACCATGATAGAATCTATTGCCCCCAATGTACAAAAAGGGTGATGGGATGGTAGATGGATATATACATATAGTGGAAGTGACTAAAACACTTGTGGATTGTACCCATGGATAAGAGAAGCATTTTAAAGTGACATCTATGGGGAATTTTATGGTTGAGGGATTTTGGGTGGTATGAAAAGTAGATGGGATGGAAGACTAGAATATGAATGGTAGACGAGGCAATGGTATGATAGAGTACCTGAAGGATAATGGAGTTTAGTTATATAGATGGAACCTACGAGCATGTTTTCACCACATTACTTATCCAAGGCACCAAAAGAAGTGGTTTTCATGAGGGGATGATTTATTTCTCTACTTTTTTGTTTTTTAATTTTTTTATATTTTTTGATAATTTGTGGATTTTTTTAGATTTTTTGAATTGTGATACTCTATAGACTAAGCATGGAAGTGTTTAAGATGTAGTATGTTGAGAGATTCATCAAGGTCCTAACCATCGGGAGTAGCCAACTGATAAGCACCTAAATTGTACTTAGTGATGATGATGTAAGGACCTAGCTAGTTAGGCTCAAAATTACATTTCTTTTCTCTATCTTGTAGATTCTTATATATTTATTTAAGTACAAGATCACCGATATCAAACTCCTAGGCTCTAATTTTTTTTGTAGCTTTTGTGTAGCTAATTTTGATAGGCCCATGGATGATTCAGGGTGTTGAGGCATCATTCATTAAGTAACTTCAGCTCATGTAGTGCAATATGATAATCCTCATCATTGATGGGATCACACAAAGATATGCACAATGATGGTAATTAGATCTTGATTGACAAGATAGATGTAGAGATAAAGACTAGGGAATATGAGGTGGCACCAGTGAGAGTGTGGATACTAGTATGGTAGGCTGAAAGGGTAGGATTAAAATGGAGGTGCCAATCACGATCATCAATAGTGACTATTTTCTTCAAGATTTTGAGTAGAGTTTTGTTAGTAGCTTCTACTTGACCATTGGATTGGGGGTAATAGGGAGTGGACCAACGAAGTTGGATGTGGAAGTGGTCATAGAGATTATCCAATTAATGAATTTTGAATGACTTACCATTATCTATAATGATGGCAGAAGGGATATCATAGTGGCATATGATATGGTGGAGGATAAATTTAGATATTTGGGTGCCAGTAGTATAGGCGAGTGGAATGGATTTGACCCACTTTATTAAATACTTAGTGACGACGATGATGAACTTGTGGGCATTGGAGGAGAAAGGGTGTATCTTGTTGATGAGATCCAGGCCTCACTGAGAGAAGGGCCAAGGAGTAGTTATCAATTACAAAGATTGTGATGATGCATGAATCAGGTCTCCATGTTGCTGGCAAGCTCAACACTATTTAACATACTGGTAGGGATCATTTTCCATTGTAGGCTAGTAGTATCTTGTTCTAAGAATATTTTTAGCTATGACCATGCCACTTGTATGGGCACTACAGATACCATAGTGAAATTATTTAAGTGTAGCATTAGCCTCATCTATGTTTAGGAACTGCAAGAGAGAACCATCAAAGCCTCTTCACTAGAGAGTATCCCTAAGGAGGGTGAAATGGGAAGTGTGTTGAATGAAGGATTTGTATTGATTTCAAGACAAGTTAGGTGGAGGGATTTTATCATGGAGGTAGGTTTAGATGTTGTGATACTAGGGTGATTTGAGACCAAGAATAACATAGATTAGCTTAAAATTTTGGGGGCATCATACGTGGGTATTAGGAGTTGTTCAATCAGGAATTCACAATGTTGACTATCCTATGGCATGTCTGTTGCAAGTATGGGTTTAACCGGTGTTGTCATTGATGTCAACATACTTCTGTTGCATCAGTGATAAGGATTGGATGAGTTATATGTTGATGATACTGAGAAAATTAGTCTCAATCAGGAATAGTGAAGAACAGTGATGACAGCAAGGAAAAAGCTCAAGACAGGTTGAGGATCAGAAGATGCAGATTAAAGGGTTTGTGGATATGAGTCTTAAGATGTTCCAGTTAAGATTTCAGAGGTCCGCATGAAGATATGAAGAAGTTGTGATCAATCAAGTAGAACCGGTTCTGGGAGATGTTCAGAAGTGACAGAGCATTACAGAAAGGTCTGGTGGGATCCGGAAATACATTATCCTATTCTACAGATTGGAAGGAGTGTTGGGGAAGTCCTTATGATGTCTAATCTCTATTTGATCATGGTTTGAAGGTTTGAAAGCATCCACTCCTTTGTAATAGTAATGGCAGACCGTGTTCTTGAGGTTTCGGAAGCAAAAGAGAGATTTCAGTAAGTAGAGGAAGTGCGGATGTTCCTGGTGATTCAGGAAAGCTTGTGGAGATCCTTGGATCATGTTCAATTCATGTTGTTGGTCCGCATTAAAGTTGGAGCCCAAAATTGAAGAAATACTTCCAGATGAAGGTGTTCTGGCCTAAGCTGGCCGACCGGATGAGTTATTCATCTTGCGGATGTTCTTGTGGATGTGTGCCGACTTAGATGTTTGTTCCTAAGTTTATGTCATGTATAAATAAGGGATTTTTAAGTCATTTCAAGGTGTGACTTGTGGAGATGAGTGTGTGGTAGCAAGGAGAAGAGCGAAAAATAGAGTAGAAGGTTTGGGCTTAAATGGAACTGACTCAAGCATGGTGAAGATGCTATCTCCCAGTTCAACTATGTGATAATCATTCTTTTGTAGACAGTGTGTCTCTTGTAGGCAGTGAGCCTATTGTGAGCAGTGTGCTTAGGCAATGAGCCCTAATTAGCATGTGCCATTTTGTTCCTTCTGTTCTTCTAATAGAGAATACAATCTTGGGTTAATCACCCCATGGTTTTTCCCTTAACCGGGTTTTCCACGTCAAAATCTTGGTGTCTCTTGTGTTAATGTGTTGTCTTCTCTTGATTAAATGCATTAAGTTTCATGTTTGATTTATTGTTATACTGCTAAATGAATTTAAGTGTTGAAAGTAAAGAGAGTTTTGGACAACTGATTCACCCCCCCTCTCAGTTGTTTGCTCTAAATCTAACAATTGGTATCAGAGCCGAGTTCCTCTAAAAGGAGCTTAACCGCTTGAGGAGATCCGGGATGTCATCCTACAAGAAGGATAGCCTGAAGTTTGATGGAACTAACTTTGCTCTTTGGAAAGGTTGCATGGAATGTCACTTGCAGTGTATGGGATTTGCATACTGGTCTATGGTTAAAAAGGCCTATGTACCTCCACAGGGTGGTCCGACAACCCTAAATGAAATCACGGATGTTGAAAACAATCTGCGGATCAAAGAGGCTCTGTTAAGCGTGCTATCTGATTCATAACTCTCAAATGTTATTGATCTACCAACTGCCTTTGAGATCTGGAATAAACTAGAGCTTTTGCATGAAGGAGACCAGTTTGTCAAATGTGCAAGGTTACAAAGTCTAAAAGGGAAATTTGGAAAATTGAAGATGAAAGATGATGAAAATATTACCACCTTCATGCCAAGAGTAAATGAGCTGGTTTGTGGAATCAAAAATGCAGGTGGAACCCTGAGTGAAGATGAGATTGTTGGCAAAGTTCTCAGATCCCTCCCTGATTCTTATAAAATGAAGGCTTTTGCAATTGAAGAATTCAGAGCTCACACAATAGTCACAAGAGATCAATTGATTGGCAAGTTGGCTACTTTTGAAATGGCTGAGTTTGGAGATGATCCCCCAAAGACTGAATCTGCATTCAAATCCAGTACATCTGTAAAAGGGAAACAAAGATTTGATCCAGGAAAAAACTCTTCAAGGAACCTATCATGGTATGAAAAAGCAAGAAAAGACTTGGAAGAAGAAGAAGCTGAAACTTCTCATCTTGAAGCTCTTATTGCTAATAGACTGCTAAGAGGATCTGGTAAGTATGAAGGAAAATTACCTTTTAAGTGTTTTAACTGCAATAAAATTGGTCATTTTGCCTCAAGATGTCCGAAAAGATTTTCAAGACCAAATCCTAACAGACCAAGGTTTCAAAAGAATTCTTACTATGTTCATGAAGAAGATGATAATGAAGGAGTAATAGATGATGAATCAGAGACAAGAAACAAATCCGGTAATGAATGGGTGTTTATTGCCATTAAAGAAGAGGAACCTATATTATCTGTATCTATCAATCATAAAGTTGAAGAAAGAGCTCTGGCTGCCCAAGTTGAAACAAAGGATGATTGGATCATTAACAGTGGGTGCTCTCACCATATGACAGGTGACAAGAACAAGTTCTCAAGTTTGGAAAAGTATGAAGGAGGAATTGTAAAGTTTGGAGATAATTCTGTTAGCAGAATCAGAGGTAGAGGAACTATTTCTCTTGATGGAAAGAACAAAACTGGTTATGTACTGTATGTTGAAGGTTTAAAGCACAATCTTCTTAGTGTTAGACAATTGGTGGACAAGGGCTATGATCTCAGATTCAGGAATGGAAAGTGCAAGATCTTTGAAAGTTCCAGAACAAAGATTGCATCTGGTACTCAAACTAAAGGTAATATCTTCCACTTGGTTGGTACTACTAAAAGTTTCTTATTTGCTCAAATTGGTTAGAGTTGGTTATGGCACAGGAAGATGTGTCATGTGAATTTTGATAATATCATCAAGATAAGCAATACTCAGGCTGTAAGAGATCTTCCAAAATTAGTGAAACCTACTAATAGCTTGTACAAAGAATGTCAGCTGGGGAAATTGAGTGGAGTCACATTCAAAAGTAAGGAATTGTCTTCTACCAGATTGTTGGACTTAGTTCATACTAATTTTTGTGGTCCGGCAAGAGTTAGGAGTATCCAAGGTGATAGGTACTTCATGTTGCTAATTGATGACTATTCCTAGATGATGTGGGTAACTTTTCTGAAAGAAAAATCAAAAGCACTTGAGAAATTCAAAATATTCAAGGCCATGGTGGAGAATGAAACCGGATTAAAATTGAAATGTCTGAGGTCTGATAAAGGTGGAGAATTCACATCCGGTGAGTTCATAGACTTCTGTGAAAAACATGGAATAAAGAGATAGTTGTCTACCCCTAGAACTCCACAGTAGAATGAAGTAGTTGAGAGAAAGAACTAGACCATCCAGGAAGCACCCAGGACCATGATGATGGAAGCAAATGTTCCTTAGATCTATTGGAGAGAAGCTGTCAGCACTGCAGTCTACACTGTCAATCGAGTTCACACTCTCAATCGAGTTCAAATTAGAAACAATACCGGTAATACTCCTTATGAACTTTGGTTTGGCATTACTCCCACTATGAGATATTTTTGAGTTTTAGGTAGCAGATGTTACATTAAAAGGGATGAAGATCTAGGAAAGTTTGATGCTAAAAGTGATGAAAGAATATTCTTGGGTTACTCTACTCAAAGTAAAGCATACCGGTGTTACAACAAGAGACTGTGAAAGATTGTAGAAAGTGTAAATGTGAAGGTGGATGAAGAAGTTGGAAGACCCTCAAGAATTCATGAGTATGATTAAGACAATCAGAATGATGTTTAGATTCAAAGTATCCAAGCCTCTTCTGAGAAACAAAGTCAAGTTGATCCGGTAAGTTAGGAAGAAGAGATAAATCTCAATGAGTCTGATCAAGAGTTAGTGGTGCAAGAAACGCCCAAAGTTCCAAGGTATGTAACTCTAAACCATTCTGAAGATTAGATCATAGGTGACAAAAGCAAAGGAGTGCAAACAAGGAGGAGAATTGCTCAAAATTTAGACGAGTATTGTCTAATTTCTAAGATTGAACCTAAGACAGTGAATGAAGCTTGCAATGATGAAAATTGGTCAAATGCAATGGAGGAAGAACTATTGCAAATTGATAAAAATCACACTTGGGATCTTGTTCCCAGACCTAGAAACAAGAATGTGATTGGAACCAAATGGGTCTTCTGGAACAAACTGAATGAAGATGGTGAAGTAATCAGAAATAAAGCTAGATTGGTCTGCAAGGGTTACTCTCAGATTGAAGGAGTTGATTTTGAAGAGACTTTTGCTCCGGTGGCAAGAATTGAAGTAGTCAGATTATTTCTTGCATTTGCTACCTTCAAGGATTTCAAGGTGTATCAGATGGATGTCAAATCTGCCTTCCTAAATGGTAACTTGGAAGAAGAGCTGTACATTGAGCAACCGGATGGATTTCAATTGTCTAATCATGATGACATGGTCTGCAAATTGAAAAAGGCACTGTATGGACTGAAGCAAGCTCTAAGAGCATGGTATGAAAGATTGGATAAGCATCTCTTAAAGATTGGTTTCAACAAAGGTACTCTTGACAGTAACTTGTATTTCAAAATTAATCATGAAAATATCTTAATTGTTGAAGTATTTTTTGATGATATCAATTTTGGAGGAAGAGATAGTATGTGTAAAACTTTTGCAAGTCAAATGAAAAGTGAGTTTGAGATGTCCATGCTTGGAGAAATGAATTTCTTTTTAGGTCTACAAATCACTCAAACAAAGAAAGGAATCTTCATTTCTCAGTCAAAATATGTGAAAGAATTGTTGAGGAAATTTGGGATGGAAGACTCAAAGCCAATGAACACTCCAATGGCAAACGGATGCAAGTTGAGCAAAGATGATGACTCTCCCAAGGTTGATCAGACAGAGTATAGGTCAATGATTGGGGGATTGTTGTATCTCACTCAAACTAGACCAGACATTACGCATGCTGTTGGTCTTGTTGCTAGATTCCAAGCTGATCCTAGAGAATCTCATGTTATGGCAATCAAGAGGATTTGTAGATATCTAAAGGGGATATTTGAGTATGGGTTGTGGTATCCTAAAGATCATGACTTCTCTTTTCATGCATATACAGATGCTGATTGGGCAGGAGATGTGGATGACCGGAAGAGTACCAGTGGTGGAGCATTCTTTTTGGGAAAGAGATTGGTTTCTTAGCTAAGCAAGAAACAAGAGGCAATATCCCTATCTACAACTGAAGTAGAATACATTGCAGCAGCAGGCAGTTGCACTCAAGTTTTGTGGATGAAGTAGATGCTAAGAGATATTAAAGTAGAGTATGAGGAGCCCATCACAATTTTCTGTGATAATTCAAGTGCAATAAATATTTCTAAAAATCTGGTGTTGCATTGTAAGACTAAGCATATATCTATCAAGTTTCACTTTTTGGGAGAGCAAGTGAACAAGGATGAAGTCAGACTAGAGTATGTGCCCTCCAAGGATCAGATTGTAGATATCTTTACTAAACTTCTTCCGAAGGACTCTTTTGAGTATCTCAGGGAGAAGTTAGGGGTTATTGCCCCTCCGGTGGTGAACTAAGATGCACTGATGTGCATCAATTTGGTGGTTATCACAGTCATAATCTTGTGATCCGGATTGATGATGGGTAGCTGCTACTTAGGGGGAGCAGCATGTGTGATTCTAAAGTTGCGAGTATGTGCCCTTTGCCATTGATGTCAAAGGGGGAGAGAAGACATGTGAAAAACAAGTGGTTGATGACCAAAAGGAGAGCAGTATAGGAAGAGAAGACATGTGAATAGTTGTTGTTGATAGGGGGAGTTGTGACAGTAAGGAGAAGCTCTTGTCTTGATGGTTTTTCACATCATATGTTGCCATCAATGACAAAGGGGGAGATTGTTGCAAGTATGGATTTAACCGGTGTTGTCAT
The DNA here is from genome assembly GCA_027924645.1 of Cunninghamia lanceolata. Lineage (NCBI taxonomy): Eukaryota > Viridiplantae > Streptophyta > Pinopsida > Cupressales > Cupressaceae > Cunninghamia > Cunninghamia lanceolata. Next base: position 21,260,986 of record BSBN01000090.1, on the reverse strand, counting down.
TGATGTCAACATACTTCTATTGCATCAGTGATAAGGATTGGATGAATTATATGTTGAGGATACTGAGAAAATTAGTCTCAGTCAGGAACAGTGAAGAATAATGATGACAGCAAGGCAAAAGCTCAAGACAGGTTGAGGATCAAAAGATGCGGATTAAAGGGTTTGTGGATATGAGTCTGAAGATGTTCCAGTTAAGATTTCAGAGGTTTGCATGAAGATATGAAGAAGTTGTGATTGATCAAGTAGAACTAGTTCCAGGAGATGTTCAGAAGTGACAGAGCATTACAGAAAGGTCCAGTGGGATCCAAAAATACATTATCCTGTTATGCAGATCAGAAGGAGTGTTGGGGAAGTCCTTATGATGTGTAATCTCTATTTGATCATGGTTTGAAGGTCTGGAAGCATCCACTCCTTTGTAATAGTAATGGCAGACCATGTTCTTGAGGTTCCAGAAGCAGGAGAGAGAGATTTCAATAAGTAGAGGAAGTGCAGATGTTCCTGGTGATTTAGGAAAGCTTGTGGAGATCCTTGGATCATGTTTAGTTCATGTTGTCAGTTCGCATTAAAAATTGGAGCCCAAAATTGAAGAAATACTTCTGGATGAAGGTGTTCTTACTTAAGCTGGCCGACTGGATGAGTTATTCATCTTGCGGATGTTCTTGTGGATGTGTGCTGACTTAGATGTTTGTTCCTAAGTTTATGTCATGTATAAATAAGGGATTTCAAAGTCATTTCAAGGTGTGACTTGTGGAGATGAATGTGTGGTAGCAAGGAGAAGAGTGAAAAATAGAGCAGAAGGTCTAGGCTTAAATGGAACTGACTCAAGCATGGTGAAGATACTATTTTCTAGTTTAAGTATGTGATAATCATTCTTTTGTAGACAGTGTGTCTCTTGTAGGCAGTGAGCCTATTGTGAGCAGTGTGCTCAGGCAGTGAGCCCTAATTGGCATGTGCCATTTTGTTCCTTTTATTCTTCTAACAAAGAATACAATCTTGGGTTAATCACCCCGTGGTTTTTCCCTTAACCGGGTTTTCCACGTCAAAATCTTGGCGTCTCTTGTGTTAATGTGTTATCTTCTCTTGATTAAATGCATTAAGTTTCATGTTTGATTTATTGTTATACTGCTAAATGACTTTAAGTGTTGAAAGTAAAGAGAGTTTTGGACAACTGATTCACCCCCCGCTCTCAGTTGTTTGCTCTAAATCTAACATTTTCAAGTAGTGATTTGATAGTATCCATTACATCGATAACTTTGTTGTTAAGGTGAGGTACTTGTTCAAATTAGATGTCTATGAAATACTACTTGAATCTGCCAACCATCCATTTATAGGGATTATCTTGTCATCTTTTGTCTGATATTTGTTACTCACCTATTTGATTACCAATTATGAATCCCGTATATAAGGAGATGCTAGATGTTTCAATGTACTGTTGTTTTAAGACTCGTGATCAAGGCCTCATATTCTACTATGTTGTTGGTACAAGGGAAGCCCAATTTGAATGACTTAGGTATAAAATACCCCTATGGAGTGACAAATAGGATGCCAATGCCTGATCCACGACTAGTATGGGAGCCATCAAAGTATTGTGTCTAGGATGTAGATTCTACCACTGTGAGATAAGTTCATTAGAGAAATTTGTGACTAGTAGATGATTATGTGTTGGAGGTGCTTCTATCAAATGGTTTGTGAGGACTTTCCCTTTGATTTCTTTTTGGTCCACATATTTAATGTTGAACTTGCTTAATAGAATGACCCACTTAGCCATTCATATTGTTAAATAAGCACTAAGAGGTATTTCAATGTATCAATATTTGATATGAGATTTGTCTGATAATTAAGCATGTAGTGCCATATATTTTGAGAGCTAAAAATGACATCTTAGCCAATGAGAGTATGATTGATATAGTAGATTTCTCATTCATGGCTTGTTTCATCACGCGTACTAAAAGTGCCTCCAGTGTAATTGATGTAGTTGACATAGTAGGGGCTTATTTGGAATGGGAGCCATGAGAACTAGCAGTGAGGCAAGATATTCTTTGATTTCGTTGAAGGCTTGTTAGCAAGATTTGTCTCACTGAAAGATGGTATTCTTTTTTATCAAGTGGGAGAATGGTTTTCATTTATCTTCTAACTAAGCGATGAACCTCCTAATAGCCTAAAGTTACCTTGAAGACTGTAGAGCTATTTAAGATTCTTGGGAGGTGACATCTCTATGATAACTACAACTTTAGCAGGGTCCACTTTGATACCTCAACAAGAGACAATGAAGCCTAGGAGATTTCCTAATGAGACGCCAAAGACACGTTTTTTGGGATTAAGGTTCACCTTATATTCTCTCAAGTGATTAAAGATGTGCTCAAGGATGTAGGGATGCCCTTCTCATGTTTTAGATTTGGTGAGGAGATCATCTACATAATCTTCCATGATGTCATGAAAGATCACTATCATAGCCATTTGATAAGTAGCCCTTGCATTTTCAACTTGAACAACATAACCTGATAATAGAAGGTGCCCCAAAGTGTGGGGAATACTATTTTATGATAATCTTTTAGAGTAATTTGAATATAATTATTTCTAGAGAAACCCTCCATAAGATGTAATAAAAATTAACCTGTACACTTGCACCCAAATGTCAGTATATCTAAGATAATAGATGAAGTAAAATTTATAATTAAATCAATATACACACCATAGATAAATTATAATTAACCAACATTATCATGATTCAGTTAAAATCCAATGATAATTTTAATCCACTATCTAAATCACATTTACACACAATCACATAAAACACATAGCATCTATCCAATTACATTAAGATTCATCATTGCACAATTAAATCTATTTTAAAATTGATTAATAATGATAAGAAAAATTTGAATTTTAAACTTGGATATAGGTAATGTAAACAAGTCCATAATCATTAGTTAACCAATTCATCATCCAAGTAGGTAATCACTACTATTCTAAACATAATATCGATGTCCACATAGTCTATGATCATAACAAAGTATAATAACATATCCATGAGTGTCATAAACATAACAAGTCTTATCAAAATAAGATGTGATCATGAGGAGAAGTGGGACTCACACTAGGATGATGTGATGTCGATTAAATTCCTTTTAGGTGTTCCAATTGAATTGTTCCTAGCACGATCATTACTTAAATGTGAATTATTTTTGAATAAATGTTTATGGATGTTAGAGGCTTTGATGTGAAATGAATTCAAATTAATTCCATTGAATACAAGCACATAGTAAATGATAATATAAATGTGTGTTTAATTGGATTAAAATGGTTAGTGGAATGGGTGGGAATCAATGAAATTTGAATTTGAAATTTAGAAATGAAAGGGCTAGATAAATTGAAATGGGACTAATCTCGCACCCACATAAATAACCCAGGGTGATGAAATAGTAAAGTCTATGAAAGGAATGGAATTTTGATTATGGAGGATGCAATAAATGTGGTTTTTTATAGTGAAATGTGTAGAAATGGATAATATGTGGGAATGTGTCTATATGAGGATAGGCAAAGGCTAGGGGAATGAGCTCCACTTTAAACAAGATTGTGCCATTTTATCAATATGTAAATGTATTGAATCATTCTCTTAAAGTCGACACAAAACTAAATGGGAAATGACATGGGTATACAAATTCATCATTACAATTATACTACCTTAAAATTAGTGATAACTTTAAGGAACCCCCTAAAAAATCTATAAAATCCTGGTGAATTCTAGAAGTGCTTTAATTTTCCTAGTGAATCTATGCATCTTATTAGAAATTTTTATAAAATCATGGCAAATTATAGCGAATAATAGATAAAAAATTAATCACAATGGTGAATCCTTCCTTTAAAATTTTATGTAGTGGGTCGACACAGTCTCTCCATATATTATTTATTATTTTTTGTAATTCTAAAGTAGGGGCTCAAGGGTGGCATCCATCGACGGGGTCAAGGGGGCAGCACCCCCTTGCGAGGGTCGAGGGGGCAAAGCCCGCTCGTGTGGTCTAGGGAATTTCGAGCTCAAAATTGCCTTGAAAAAGGCACATGCTTAAAGGACCCGCAAAATTCAATTACAACTGTTAGATTAAAATGGAAATCAACCATGATAAATAAAATATAGATCCTTGTTCCATAACATAAGCAGGAATTCAATACACTAATGGTGATATGGCCCCAAAATTAATGGATGAAATTTAATATTAGTGGTGAATATGATTAATATTAAAAAATATATTATAAATTATTGATGATTAGGTTGTAATCACACATCGTCTATGTGGCAAAATAGTTTAATTTAAAAGTTTAATAAATTAAAATTCATTTAAGTGATAATTTGTAAAATTTGGGCAATTTGGCCCAAAATAGTTTAATTTAAAAGTTTAATAAATTAAAATTCATTTAACTGATAATTTGTAAAATTTGGGCAATTTGGCCCTCATCAATATATTCGCTAATTTTAAATTTACAAATATGAACTATTCAAGATTCACCACTAAAAAATTTGCTTAAATAATGAATGCAAACATACAATTAATAAGATTATTTTATGATTAATATTTATCCTGTTAAAAAGAAATAAGCATTTTAAATTAATTTATTTTAATATATTTAAAAAATATTTAAACTAAAGGAGTCTTAAATATGTAAATAACATTATTTATTTCATCTAAATTTTATTTGGTGTCTTATAATCAATTCTTATGGACCATTATTAAGTATAATTTTGAAGAGAAATACAAAAAAACACCAAAACTATCCCTCTTCCAATTTATGCTAATTTAAAATAAATAAAAAAATATTAAATAAATTATATCAGAACTAACATAAATGAGTTGAGCTAAATAGTTAGGGATAACTTAACTTCAATAAAAGTATGTGTTAATGATGTAATATTATTATAATATATTTAACTATATTTATTAATAATTATATATTATTTAAATATCTATAATGTCATTTAGATAATTTATGATAAAGATTCATCTAAAATTATGGATAATTTGTATAAAAAATATATGAAAAGTATTATAAGAATAGAAAAGAGATGAGGAGATGATAATTCATTCAACTACTTTTCTAGCAATAGAAATGAGATGATGATGAAACTTAATTATCTAAAAATAGAAAAAAAGATAAAGCATGAAATATCTAAATACATTTATGTAGTCCAAATAAATAAATATTCTACCTAAATAAATAAACTCAAGGTGGATGAAACCTAATTCTCTAAAAATAGAAAAGGAGATAAAGCATGAAATATCTTAAATATATTTATGTAGTATAACTAAAAAAATATTTTACCTAAATAAACTTATACCGTAAGTTATAATTTTAAACCAATAATCAAACTAAAATTAAATGGAATAGGATGGTGAAAACATAGTAAATAAAATCTTAAAATAAAGAACTAGTACTAAAACTAAAATATTATGAATAATATTATAGTACTATAGTACTAATCAAAAACATATTATGAATACAAACTAGTAGTAAACCTAACATATTATGAAATAATAAATATATCTTGAATTTCATAGCTGAATAAAGTAAAGAAAATCTTAAAATAAAGAACTAGTATTAAACCTAACATATTATGAAATAATAAATATATAAGAGACATCAGATTTCCATAGTCCATAATGATTTTTGTCCTTTTATATATATACATATATATATAACTTTATCTTTTTTATATTACTATTGTTTTTACATTTTTCCTAATTTCTTTTAGATAATTTTACTTTTATTCTTTTGTCCAACTTACTAATTGAGCCTCTCTATTTATATGTCATTGTTTTTCCTTCTCTTTCTTTTATGAGCATCTCTAAGTAGTTAATGTATCTGGTTTTTTATGTTTTTATTTTTTCTTTATCCCCTTAGTTCCCTTTGGTTCCCATGCCTCTCCATCCTTCTATTTAGTGTCCTTGTCTACAAATCACATTTACATTTCTCTCTTTACATTTCTCTCTTCTCTTGCTTTTCCTCCTGATGATGGATCATGGAGTGTGATCCGAAACTTTTTTTTTTAGGTAAAAAACTTGAACACAGGAGATAATCTCCTGAAGCATTGCACAAAAATAATAACTATATCTTGAATTTCATTATGAATAAAGTAAACAAAATCTTAAAATAAAGAACTAGTACTAAACCTAACATATTTTGAAATAAAAAATATATTTTAATTTTTAGAGTTGAATAAGGTAAAAAGTTTTAGGAAAAAAGTATGTGTCTAAATTTTTATATCAAGATAATATTTCTTGACCTATTATCATTTATTTCTAATCTTTAGAAGCATGTTTCAAAAAGTTTATGTAAAAAAATTGTCACAAAATAATGGTACAAATTTCAAGAGAATATGGTTAAAGCCCTCTAAACTATATGTAAAAAGTACAAGTACCTTTTTTATGTAAATATATGCTAATTAAATAAATGCATACAAACAAAACACAATGATTTAATTAAGGAGTTGAGGGAACTTGAAATAATAAATTTTTGGAAATTAATTGCAAGAGGATTAGGGCACCTAGCTATGGGAACAACAATGAATAATACTAATGTAGTGTATAATTGATTAGTCAATGTCTAAAAATTAATATCTTTAATGTGCTCACTATCTTGGGACTATAATAGAGTTTGAATCTTCTTTGGGTTGATCTCATTTGGTTTAGGATCAATATCATGCAACACATAAATGAACCTTGAGATGTAGTTGTGATTTGGGAAAATACATAATTATTACATCACACAAGAGAATTATTACATGGTCATGCCTAATAATTCTCTTGTTGATCTCCTTATTAGAAAATGTAATCAATGGAGTAGGAGGAGAAGAAAAAGATGTAGCTTTGGTCTCACTTACACCCACACAAGAATGTAACAATGATTCATCTTGATGTTACATATGATAATAATCTAGAGAGTCATCATCCACATGAATATCATCCATAGTAATAGTATTTTGTACATCAATATTGTTTATATGAGACGGGGATGGATTAATGTAAATTTCCAAGTGCCTCTTTGTAGGTTCAACCCAAGGATTTGTTGGCAAGAGACACTGCTTTGAATAATTTATTGTTGTCATTGATGGCAACAAGGCAAAGGGATTCCATCGACATGGCAAAGAGACTTTACTCTAGAAAGATAAAATAACTATGGACAATATGCATTATATAGTGTAAATGACAGTGTCTGGGTCAACATGCCTCCACATTTGAAGATCATTATATGTAGTTTAGGTATATTATTCATAGCTATTTGGTGAGAATATATTCAAATGTTCAAGTCCTAACTTCCTCCGGAAGTCATATGGTGAAATGTCTAAGTCCGAGAAAATAGATTTAAGATAGGAATAGTGTACAGTATCAGAGTAAAAGGGTCTGCATTCCTCCACAGTTGCATATTTTGTTTTGCAGTTCTAAGGCAATAATGACATGTATTATGACTACCTAGATCCAGAGTTATAGCCTTTGAAGTTTACCGGATCACATTCTATAAGTTCTCCAACATCAACTTCCAGCTTGACAATATTTCACTAAGACAGAGCAACGATTCCAAGATCCACATTTTGGTACAAAGGATTATTATGTACTGCAGTTCTGAACGTGTGTCAAGAGGACAATGATGAATGCTATTTATGAATCTTAGAGTCTCCTATGGTCTGCAGTGAAATTTATGATGTGACAGCTAAATTGGTCACGCGTGTTCTTAAGAGACAAGCCAATAGGCATGTAAGATCTTTATGCGGAGAAGATATATTGTTTGAACAATAAATCTAAGTGTTTGAATGATTGGTTCTGACCTATACGAAGACTATTGCATGTTTTTTTGGGTTCGTATTGTTGTTTGTGCACGAGGTCAAGCTGACAAGGTATAACATTTGTATACACGTTTCATGTTTAAGTTGCTGACCTAATTGTGAGATAAACCTTGTTGCAAATATATATACTTGATGAATTTTGGTGTTGGAGGTATGGAAGATGTGTGAATATTATGTGAATAAAATGTGTATGCAATCTAAGGCACTTCTATGATCAGAAAAAGATAAAAAGAGCAGAAGGACAGAGCATATGTGAAGCAGAGCAGAAAAGTAGGGCATACATTATGAAGACATTTGAGTCTGTATATTGATCCATTAATGGAACTGCACTTAAGCATTCTATAGATGAATTTTTGGTAGGACTTCATCTCTTGGCAGTGAGCCAATCCTTCTCCTATCTTCTTTTCTATTTTTTTGGCAGTGAGCCTATTACAGTGAGCACTTCTTTGGATAGTGAGTCCTTGGTTAGTGAGCCCTAAGGTAGTGAGCCTTCATGTAATTCGGTATTGTTATCATAATATATTGTGAGCTAACACTAACCATGGTTTTTCCCTTTTGGGGTTTTCCACATCAAAATCCTGGTGTCTATGTGTTATGTCTTTATGGTTGTTGTTCTTGTGTTTATTTTGCTTTCATATTATTGATTTTGGTAATTGGATTAAAATACAATAGAAGAAGTAGTTTTGTAGAATACTGATTCACCCCTCCCCTCTTAGTATTCTTTATGTTCAATAATTGGTATCAGAGCAAGGTTCCTTGGAAAAAGCTTCTAAGAAGCTTGAGGAAGATCTGGGAAAGTGAACACATGGCAACAAGAAGATATCTCACTTCTTCAGAAATATGTTATCTAGGTAGCATTAATGAACAACTACAAGTTTCTCTTGAATATCTTGACAAGCCTGAGGCAGATATCAAAGATTTGGTGGAAACTATCAAAGAAGATGATGATTGCATTCTGAAACTAAAGGAGCAAGTCAAGAAGTCTCAGGATAGAAGGAAAGATCTAAGTGAACAATTAAAAGAAGCAAATGATTCCATAGATAGTCTATCTATGCTAGTTGAAGAAAAGATAAAGGGTGAAGAACATCTAAATTAGGTTGTGAAGGATAAGTTTGAGGAATGTGAAAAGTTGGCAAAAGATGTATTACTTTTGAAATATGATCTGGAAGCAACAACTAGCTATAAAGAAAAAATCAAAATACGATCTGCAAAGCTTGAGGAGTTGATTGAAAGCCAAAAGAATCCAGAAGACAAGCAAGGCTTCGGATTTGAGAAAGGCAAAAGTTCAAAATTAGGTCAAGTAAACTTTGAGATGAAGCAAAACAAAGGCAACCAGTTCTGAAATAAAAGAAGACCTAGAAGACCTCCTGTCAGGAAGCCAAATACTCAAATGTAGCCATCTTTTAATGGCCATTGTTTTAATTGCAATAAGTTTGGTCATAAGGCTACTCAGTGTAGGAGTAGAATGAATCAGAATGCTCCATCGTTCTTTGGTCAATGTTTCAATTGCAAGAAAATTGGTCATAGATCAAATGAATACAGAAGTCTGTTAAGGAATGGTTTTTACAATGCAAGGAATAATCAATCTTTCAATGGGAAGTGTTTTGCATGCAATAAATTTGGACATATGGCTAATCAATACATATCAAGAATGAATCCAATCAATAGAAGGAATCAAGGATGAAGGAATGTGGTATGCTACAATTGCAATAAGTTTGTACATGTTACAAGATTCTGTAAAAGCAAGAATGAGAAGAGAGACTATCCTATAGAGAAGAGGACAACAAAGCAGAGAGAAGATAAAGGCAAGAACAAGATTGATCCAGTAGAAATCAAGAAGGAAATGAGTAAGGTCTAGATTAAGGAGGTAAATGAGGTCAGGAATGGATCCGCACTAGTTTCTAGTGCAGATACTTCCTCTGGGAAGTAGATGGAGAGCTTTGGCTCAGGGGGAGCTGTAATGAAAATCCTAATCCCCTAGCCAGATTGTCAGTACTGGGATCCGCCATGAAGATATACTAAAAAGATGCATATGATAGATCTTTTAAAAGAAATTCTAGTAGAAAAGGTTCAAGTGTAGAGCATTGCAGAGCAATCCTAGTCCACTATATTCTACAGAGATGTGTTTAACAAATTTTTAAAAGGGGCATTTATGGTGATTAGGTCAAGATAGATAAAAGATTAAAAAGGAGCTCATTCAATGGTCAATTCATTTTGCACTCAAGCTCTCGAGTGTCTAAGGCAAACTGAAAAGAAATTCCAAGCGACTATAGTAATTTCCAAAGCAATTCAAGGCAAGATCAAGTATAATCCTAATTCAGCAAAAGAGGTATTTACAGCTAAAACCCTATTGTGAATCTATTTAAATCCTTGCAAAAATGGAAACTCCACAAGTTGTTGATATCACTAAGCGAGCTCAGCTGAAATTCAAGAAACATCCCTTCAAATCAACAGAAGTTGACCCAACGGGTGCATTTTCAGATATTCCACATGGTGTAATACATGTGGAGGATGTTATGGCTTAAATTCATGTTGCCCTTGAAGAACATGGTGACATAAAATTCTTAGATCTATATCAAAATCATCTAAGTGGTGATCAATTTGAGTTGAAGGAAGAATACAAAGCTTTGGAAGTAAAGAAATTCATTCAGTACAAAGAATTCCCTACATTTGTAGAAGATGAATGGGTCCGATACGTGTTAAGCATGATTCATGATGAGTTCATGTGGCTTGATAAGCCCTTTAAAATCACTAAGGATATAATTAGGGTTGTGACAGGACTAAATTCTACTGGCAGCGTGTCCTTGTTGAAAGCTGTGAAAAATAACACTGTAATTGAAGCAACCAAAGCCCAATTTGACAAAAGGGCACTAACAGTTAATGATATTATAGATCATGCAGTGAGGTTTGTGTCAATGGTAATTGGATATAAGATCTATTTCACCAACCGGGAGAACTCTGTCTCTGAAACTGCTATTTACACTGCCTATCAGATGATTAAAGAAAATGCAGACTATGACCTCTGTGAATTGCTACAACAATAATTAATGGAAAACCTAAAGAAAACAAAGGAGAACAAATACCCCTTCAAGTTTGGTAAGTTGATCATCTGTTTATTCTTCTACTTCATGCATGAATTGCCCAAAATGAGAAACTTGTTCTGTTAAACAATCAACCACTTGCAGTGCAAATTAGGGATCATTTAAGTAGCATAGGGAGCTATGAGCAATGGAACTCAGCCCTATGGGGCTATTTCAAGAATTTCCAGAGGATTATGCAATCTAGGGAAAGGATTTCCAAGGGAATTGTTGACAAATACAAAAATGACATATGCTTCATTGTTACAAAAGACCAATGCATGATGGAAGTTGTTGAGCCTAGAACAACCTAGATTATGCTAATGGGGTATGAAGTGGATGGAAAAATATTGGATAATTATGCCCAACACATGTTAAGTAAACCCAAGGATCTCAAAGAAGAAATATTTGGGACCTATGAGGAATTGTCAACAAAAATCCATTTGGAACAAAGAATGTCTGAAATTTAGAAGAAGGCAAGAAAAACAGATGAAGAATATGCACAAAGTCAGGGATTCACAAAAGAAAAAATCTTTGAAGCAAGAAAAAAAGCTCAAGTAGAGAGGAAAACAAAAGAAAAAAAGGAAAGTGAACTGGTTAAGGCTCCAAAAGAGCCTAAGAAGAAACCAGAGAACCTAACAGTGATAAAAAGAAGAACTAGAGGATTTACCTCTGCACAAGTTGCATCTATGTCCTTTGGTCCCACACCCTCTGTGGAAGAACCTGCAAAGAAACCTACTGATCAAAGGCAGAAAAGATTAAAGACCAAAGGTAAACGGATGTATGTGAGTATTGGAGAAGATGATGAAGAAATAGAATCTGATGAAGAAGTTAAAAAGATGAAGGTTAAATCAGCAGAAGACTTCGGTACTGGTCAAGGCAAGCCCTCTAGTAAGGGGAAAGGAAGAATGAAGGAAAAGAAGGCAGAGCCTTTGAAAGTACAAGCTACAATGTGTCTAGAGGATGTTTTGAAGGCTATTACAATTGATGGCAATCTAAAGCCTATTGCCCAATTGTATGATGAATATAATGATGCAGATAAAAGGATAATTGAAAATGCTACTGTAGAATACCTAAGCATATACAATAAAGCCCTCATTGAGATTATTACTAATCTCCTAGACAACTTGGGTAGTATCATGTCTGCAAGAAAAGAAGCTGCTATGGAAAAGGATATTGAACTCAGAGAGCATACATTGATAAAGTTATGTCTGGAGATTAGCCTTGAAGATAAGGCTAAAATCTCCAAAGTACTTAACAAGGAGTTTAGAACAAAGAAGAGGATGAACACTCTCATCTCAAATAACATTGAGAAGGTAGTCAAGGAGACTGAGGAAATTACTCTAAAAGCATTGAGGGAATTTCATCTTCCAACAATATATGATAATGAAGAAATAGGTGTTGGAGATGACACAACTATTCTGAAAGTCAACCTAGACCAAGGGTTATAATCAATTCTTATGTACTATTATTAAGTATAATTTTGAAGAGAAATACAAAAAAACACTAAAACTATCCCTCTTCTAATTTATGCTAATTTAAAATAAATAAAAAATTATTAAATAAATTAGATCCAAACTAACATAAATGAGTTGAGCTAAATAGTTACGGATAACTTAACTTTAATAAAATTATATGTTAATGATGTAATATTATTATAATATATTTAACTATATTTATTAATAATTATATATATATATATATATTGATTGGTAAAAGGCCGAGGCCATTAATATATAAAGTCAGTAATAAAATACAATAAAATATAGCTCTGTTCAGTGCGGGCACTAGTAGGAAAGAACAGAGAAAAGAAAACCTCCGGTCTAGCCCGGGACTTTTGCAATCTAGTACATACTATTTATTTATAGATCTTATACAGGGTCAAGCCCAACAAGGACTCATCCTTTCTTATACAATTTCTGGGGTACAAGTACAAACATTGCCCTATACCAGGGCCTTTCTTTTGATATTCTTTTGCTGAATGGCTTGTTGTATCTTCGGCTCCTGGGATGTCCTTGATGACATATAGTATTAGATCAGATGTCTATTATCGAGTGAGGGGCTACTTCTGTCTAGCTCCTACTAGATTACCTGTCTTACCTGAAATCACAAGGAAAAATTCCACCTCTTTTTGCATGTTATATAAACAAAACAAGGAAAAACATAGACTTCTCTTCCTACAAACACCTATTAGATCTCTAAATCCTTTGCATGAGAGAAAAAATTAAAATACTTGCTCTTGCCAATCTTATCATAAATATTCAAACACACTTGCTTCAAAGTTAACTTAAATCCCAAACTAGTTGACTGATCCCCTATAAATGCCAACATCTAAATGTATATACCTAAGTGTGGGCCTAAGTGATCGATCTAGTCACTGATAATGTTGATGAACCATCTGATCTTTAACCCATCAAAGAAAAATGTTTTTACTTGTCAAATCTGTAATATCTCTCAAAAGAGCTAGAATGGGAGCCAAAGCTTGACTCAAAACCTCATTAATGCTAGTTTAATTTCCTGCCTTCTCACATGCCAGTAGAGATTCAAGTTTCAATCAAAGTGTTGGGATAGGAAAATTTAAAATTTTCTTGTATTCTTGCTCATCCATACCCGACCAAACCAAAAATATTTCACCCAAAATCAGAATAAAACAACTGAAATATCCCATAAAATCTTGTGACTTTTATCACGAATAATGTAAAGGGCCTCAATTTCTTACATCGACAAGACCTCAAGTTAGTTATACCGATCCATGGGAAACTTGTTAAAAAGGCTATCAGCATGAGAATAAGGGTCGGGGAGAAGATTTCAAAAGTCACCGATGGAGAAAATGAGACCAATGACCTTTCATCAGAGAGAAAGCTCCTAGTCACGCTGATCAGTGTAACTAAAGACTATCGACGAATACTTTACAAGACCTCCCGATGATGTAGATCATACTGATAAGAAATTTTGGTGAGATTCTCACCGATCATCCAGTAGAACGGAGGAGACTAGTAGTCATTGGCAGGAGACAAGCATCGGAAAGAAAGATTAAAGACTCTCTGATACTCTAATGTCTCATTGATTGAAGAAAAGTGCTTCGGTGTAACTTACACCAAAAAGTGTAAAGAATAAGAACCATCGGCGAGAACAAGTGAATCAGAACAAGGCTTATAAGTCTAACCGAAGCAATTCTCACAATGATATCAGTGACATGTTATGAAAGTCTTTCCGATCCAGGATATAAAAGGCTATCAGGGAGACGACTACAATTGGGTAACCCTAAATATGTTATCCCGATGACAATGATAGACACATTCATCGACAAGACTCTCACTGATAACCATATTGGTCACACTTGAGAGATCGTGGAAGAATATTAATCACTCAGCAATGAAGAAACTCATGTCGATGGTGAAGTCGGTAGAACTCTCATCGAGCATCCAGTGGAACCAAAAATATTATGAAATGAGGTTTTATTATTGTATGATTCGTGCATTGTATGTATGTTTTATACATTTCAATATACATACAATGCAGAACTCAAGAAAGGTTGAAATTTGGTTAAAATGATGCATCATGACTTAAAGTATATCGGAAGATGCTTTGCACTTTATATACATCGTGGATATACTAAGATGCTTTGTATATTGAAATAAGTAACATAAAAATGTATATTGAAATGTATAACATAATAATGTACAACTTTGATATACAGGCCGATATACAAGATGCTTTGTATATTGAAATGTATAACATAACAATGTACATCTTCGATATACTAGCCGATATACAGGAAGCTTGTATAAAAACAATGTATGTTTTGTATAATGTATGTGTGGTTATACATTACATACATATAATGCAAAACTCAAGAAAGGTTGAGATTTGGTTAAAATGATGCATCATGACTAGATGCATTGCACTTTAAATCCAACGCAGAGCCAAAAAAGAGAAAACTGTGGTTTATAAAATAAGTTCGAAGAGGTGATACAAAGGAGTTTGTATGTATTCGGCTTTGTATCTAAAAATCAAATACAAGTATGTATTTCAGAAGATACAATTCGAAAAGTGATGTGGGATCCATCGAATGCATATCAGGTTTGTATAAAAATGATATACAAGTCGATAAACAAGAAAGAAGGATGCAAAAAAGATACAAACCGGATGCGAAAAAAAGTTAAATCCTGAAAAGTCTGTATGTTTGGGGTGCTTGTATATTTATAATATACATACCCGATATACAAAGGAATAAAAGCATCACTGGGGAAGACATGCTTTGTATGTGCGCTTGTACAAGATCACATACAAATGACTGTATACAAAGAAAAGGGTTTGTATAAGATGCTTTGTATGTGCACTTATACAAGATAACATACAAATGCCAATATACAAGGAAAATATACAAGAGAGGGTTTGTATAAGATGCTTTATATGTGCACAAGATAACATACAATTGGTAATATACAAGAGAAAATTATATAAAACCCGACATCATTGGAGATATAAATAATGAGTGGGGGCCACGTATGTATCTTGGAGATGATTGCACACGGTACATACAATGGAGGATCCCAAGAAATTCCAATTCGTTTCACAAATCCAATGAAGTCCGCGATTGTATAAAAGTGTATGCATGTGATAAAAAAGGAGATACAAATGGATACATACAAGTCTGGACCCAGATAGAACGTTTAAAACTTTATTTGATGTCCGTGCTTGTATAATGCGATGTATCTATACAAGATACAAAGCCAAATGCATATGAGAAACAATGGAAATGTATATATAAAGGAAATATACAAGAGAATATACAAGTATGTAATTCGGAAGATACAATTTGAAAAGTGATGTGGGCTCCACCAAATGCATATCGGGCTTGTATAAATAACGATATACAAGCCGATATACAAGATTAATAATTATATATTACTTAAATATCTATAATGTCATTTAGATAATTTATGATAAAGATTCATCTAAAATTATGGATAATTGATATAAAAAACATATGAAAAGTACTATAAAAATAGAAAAGAGATGAGGAGATGATAACTCATTCAACTACTTTTCTAGAAATAGAAATGAGACGAGGATGAAACTTAATTATCTAAAAATAGAAAAAAAGATAAAGCATGAAATATCTAAAATTATTTATGTAGTCCAATAAATAAATATTCTACCTAAATAAATAAACTCAAGGTGGATGAAACCTAATTCTCTAAAAATAGAAAAGGAGATAAAGCATGAAATATCTTAAATATATTTATGTAGTATAACTAAAAAAACATTTTAGCTAAATAAACATATATCTTAAGTTATAATTTTACACCAATAATCAAACTAAAATTAAATGGAGTAGGACGGTGAAAACATAGCAAATAAAATCTTAAAATAAAGAACTAGTACTAAAACTAACATATTATGAATAATAACTATAGTACTAAACCTAACATATTATGAAATAATAAATATATCTTGAATTTTATAGCTGAATAAAGTAAAGAAAATCTTAAAATAAAGAACTAGTACTAAACCTAAACATATTATGAATAAGAACTAGTACTAAACCTAACATATTATGAAATAATAAATATATCTTGAATTTCATAGTGAATAAAGTAAATAAAATCTTAAAATAAAGAACTAGTACTAAACCTAACATATTTTGAAATAAAAAATATATCTTGATTTTTGGAGTTGAATAAGGTAAAAAGTTTTAGGAAAAAAATATGTGTCTAAATTTTTATATCAAGATAATATTTCTTGACCTATTATCATTTATTTCTCATCCTTAGAAGCATGTTTCAAAATGTTTATGTAAAAAAATTGTCACAAAATAATGGTACAAATTTCAAGAGAATATGGTCAAAGCCCTCTAAACTACATGTAAAAGGTACAAGTACCTTTTTTTTTAATGTAAATATATGCTAATTAAATAAATGCATACAAACAAAACACAATGATTTAATTAAGGAGTTGAGGGAACTTGAAATAATAATTTTTTGGAAATTAATTGCAAGAGGATTAGGGCACCTAGCTATGGGAACAACAATGAATAATACTAATGTAGCATATAATTAATTAGTCAATGTCTAAAAATTAATATCTTTAATGTGCTCACTATCTTGGGACTATAATAGAATTTGAATCTTCTTTGGGTTGATCTCATTTGGTTTAGGATCAATATCATGCAACACATAAATGATCCTTGAGATGTAGTTGTGATTTGGGAAAATACATAATTATTACATCACACAAGAGAATTATTACATGGTCATGCATAATAATTCTCTTGTGTGATCTCCTCATTAGAAAATGTAATCAATGGAGCAGGAGGAGAAGAAAGAGATGTAGCTTTGGTCTCAATTACACCCACACAAGAATGCAAAAATTATTCATCTTGATGTTACATATGAAAATAATCTAGAGAGTCATCATCCACATGAATATCATCCATAGTAATAGTATTTTGTACCTCAATATTGTTTATATGAGATGGGGATGGATTAATGTAAATTTCCAAGTGCCTATTTGTAGGTTCAACCCAAGGATTTGTTGGCAAGAGGCACTACTCTGAAGAATGTTAATGTTGTCATTGATGGCAACAAGGCAAAGGGATTCCATCGGTATGACAAAGAGACTTTACTCTGGAAAGATAAAATGACTAAGTATGGATAGTATGCATTATATAGTGTAAATGACAATGTTTGGGTTAGTATGCCTCCATAGCTGAAGATCATTATATCCAGTTTAGGTATGTTAATCATAGCTATTTGGTGATAATATATTCCAATGTTCAAGTCCTGAATTCCTCTAGAAGTCATATGGTGAAATGTCTAAGTCCAGGAAAATAGAGTTAAGATAGGAATAGTACACAGTATCAGAGTAAAACGGTCTGCATTCCTCCACAGTTGCATATTTTGTCTTGCAGTTCTGAGATAGCAATGACACATTTTATGATTACCTAGATCTAGAGTTATAGCCCTTGAATTTTACCGGATCACATTCTATAAGTTCTCCAGCATCGGCTTCCAACTTGACAGTATTTCATTGAGACATAGCAACAGTTCCAAGATCCGTATTTTTGGTACAAAGGATTATTATGTGTTGTGGTTCTGAAGGTGTGTCAAGAGGACAATGATGAATGTTATTTATGAATCTTAGAGTCTCCTATGGTCTACAGTGAAAGTTATGATGTGACAGTTGAATTGGTCAAGCGTGTTCTTAAGGGACAAGCCAACATGCATGTTAGATCTTTATGCGGAGAAGATATATTGTTTGAACAATCAATCTAATTGGTTGAATGATTGGTGCCAACCTATATGAAGATTATTGTATGTTTTTTTGGGTCCACATTGTTGTTTGTACACAAGGTCAAGCCGACAAGGTATAACATTTGTATACACATTTCATGTTTGGGTTGCCAACCTAATTGTGAGATAAACCTTGTTATGAATATATATATATATATATATATATATATATATATATATATATATATATATATATATATATATATATACTCAATGAATTTTGGTGTTGGAGGTATGGAAGATGTGTGAATATTGTGCGAATAAAATGTGTATGCAATCTAATGCAGTTTTGTGGTTAGAAAAAGATAAAAAGAGAAAAAGGGTAGAGCGAATGTGAAGTAGAGCAAAAAAGTAGGGCAAACATTATGAAGACATTTGAGTTTGTATACTGAGCCATTAATGGAACTGCACTTTAGCATTTTGTAGATGCATTTGTAGTAATCTCCTGGAAGTGAGCCAATTCTTCTTCTATCTTCTTTCCTATTTTCTTGGTAGTGAGCCTATTGCAGTGAGCACTTCTTTGGATAGTGAGTCCTTGGGCAGTGAGCCTTCATGTAATTCAGTATTGTTATCATAATATATTGTGAGTTAACACTCACCGTGGTTTTTCCCTTTTTAGGTTTTCCACGTAAAAATCCCAGTGTCTATGTGTTTTCTTTATGGTATTTGTTCTTATGTTTATTCTGCTTTCATATTATTGATTTTGGTAATTGGATTAAAAGACAACAGAAGAAGTGGTTTTGTAGAATACTAATTCACCTCGTTCTTAGTAGTCTTTGTGTTCAGCAAGATTTTCATCATAATTAACAATCTCAACATGGATCATGTTAATTCGAGAGTAATTCTGGATTCAACTGTTTACGTTTTTGTGAAACAAAAACATACACAGTTGAATCTAGAAGCACTCTTGAATTTACTATTATGGACCGTGGAAAACTCATGCCTTCTATGGATCATGTTTTTATCGACAAGTTCTTGCACTGTATGTTTTAGATCTATGCTTGACTTTGTGTTATGCCTTTTGACTGTATCAAATTTATAATACAATTACTCATTATAGCTCTTTAGATGTGGTTTATTGGGATCAAATAGATAAATTAGAGAAAGAGTAATAAAATTAGCACTTATTAGACTTTGAAGTACATAATACATGGATTCCTTTTACTTTATTTTAAAGGAAGGAAAAATAGAAGTAATGGAAACTTGGTTAACATTTTTCTTTGAATCATCACCCTTCAAAAAACTATTTTGACTTTAAAATTTGGCGAGGTAAGAATTTTGAGATGATGAAGCATATTTTAAAAAATATCTTGGTAGTAATCTGGATTCAACCATTTTCACATGTGCAAAAAGATTCATTAAAGATGTAAAACTATTAGGGTGCACACTATAAACAATTGGCTTAAACATCCCTTTAACAAAGATACTTTGCAACTTAAGATCATGTAAGGGAGTGAGAAATTTAGAACACAAGGCCTAGAATCTATGTAATCACCAATATCTTCATTTGACCCTTGGACACACTCAAATAAATCAGAAATAGTAACACTAAGGCCCATATTAACTCTAAATTGTTTCAAAGAATACCTTACTCAAATTATAAATGTATGTATAGATCCATGAGGTAATGAGAATAACTACTCAATAGCATAATATTTTTTAGTCCTTGGAAATAACTTATCTAATAATCCATCCTTATATAAAAATTAGCACATGCTCTAGTAAATAATTTTAAGTGTGCTTTGGGGTCACCTTTTTCATTATACATCACAAAGTGATTGAAAGAACATAAAAAGGAACCTTGAAATGTATTTTTTGTTGGAGTGAAGGATAGATTGGACATAAACTGGTACCGGTAGGCCAAGAGAGTCAAGCAACATCACACCTACAATAGAGATAAATGAATATTGCAAAGCAAAACAAAACAAAAATGAATAAGAAAAACTTTCTTGATAAATTATGAAAAAGATGTTTGTACATGTGTTAGGATTTAGATTTTCAAACATGTAGAAATGAAACTACAAGTATTCAAACCCTAACTATAATGAAGTGCAATCTAACTTAGAAAACCAATCAAACAAGCATGAAAACAACTATGAATCTAAGCTAGTATTGTCTTATCTTCATTGTTCTCCTCTATCTTCCATATTTGTTCTCAGATTTGCAAGTTGATACAAAGACCTAGAGAAGCTCAAATGAAAATGGCAAGATGGTGGAGACAAGAGAGCATAAGAGCATAAAAAATGAACTAAGTGAGGAAAAATAAACTGGAGAGGTTGTTTTATAGAAGACCTTATTTGAATGAATGGTTAGGATTCATAGTTGACTTTGGAGGCAAATGAAGGGATGAGATCAGTTAGGGTTTCCAACCAGTAGAGGACAAAAGTGAATTTTAAATAGGAAGAATTGTGAGGTGGAATATGATTCAAATTAAATAAATTAGTCCAATTTATTTAATTTATTGAAAGGATTCATGTGAAAGGGAATTTTGGCAATTAGGTGATGGAATATTTAAACAAATGTTTTATTTGTTTAAATTAATGAAAGGGGACATTAGGAATAATTAAATAATCAGTTAAGATTAATTATTTAATTATAGAAGAAATAATTATCCTGTCACATTTGCGACATTTTAAGTATCTACATTTTGCCCCTCTTTGAGATGATGTTCGAGATGATGAGATTTATGTTGAGTAACATCATTTCAAAGAAGCTAAGGAAATGGATGGAGGAAAAGGATGATGATGGAAAGATAGGATGATGATGCCCCCTCGAGAGGATAGGTGGGTTGGACAAACATGGGTAGGCTCTTGAAATGAAAGGGATTGGTGAAGGAAGAAAGATAGGGGAATGGATAGAAGAAATGAATGCTATGTTGCAATGAAGATGCGAGAGAGAGATGGTGGAGGAATGAAAGATTTAGCTAGAAGAATGGAAATGAGATCTTGCTTTTATAGATTTTTGAGGTTCTCACTTGCAATTTTTTCTTCTTATCATCATAGAACTTATTATGTTAAAGGACGACAATCACCATGGCATGTCAAAGGCCAAGGTACGAAAATGTGATCCCTTGTGAAACAGGCACATGATAGACAAGGAATGCCTGACTCAAACTAAGTAATTGTGGTACCTTGTCGGAACATGTGATGATATAACTGTGAGGTGTGCAAGTCCTTATGCAAGGAAGCAGTTATTCATTCCAATGCATAGGATGTCTTTGATTCACACCCAATAGAATCCCGATCACACGCAAGACACCAAGTTGCCCCAGTCATTTTGCCAAGACAAACCACAAACAAGAATAAAAGAAAAAGGTCTCACTCTATCCTCGCTTCTCTTCATCACTTAGGGACTGCCTTGAGAAGCATAAGAATGAGACTGAACAACAATCCAATAAAAGATAAGACAAACTAGACCAGCAGAGTCAACAACCATTAGATTGTTTGCTAAGCGATATGTGTGTTGTGTGATTATGATTAAATAAAGAAGGCCTAGTTTCAGGATAGAAACATGTCGTATAAGATGCCTGGTCTAGTTTTGATAGTGCCCCTACCTGTCTAAAGCAAGTGATTGATTTATTGACACTAGTGTTGTTGGCAATGCTCGAGCAACACCAAGGTTTGATTGATGATTGATTTTAGAAATGATGCATGTCGTATAAGGCACAGAGTCCTGGTTTCGACAATGCCCCATTCCATATAGGAATGTGATGGTTGATAAGGATAGTTTGATGACAATTGATTGATTTGGCTGATTTGAATAACTTGTCTTGTTGATGTTTGGGATTGTTTTTCATGTGAAAGATTGATTTCTTTAGTCTGATCAAAATGTCCATCTCACCAAAGGACAACTTATTATGATAGTTGATAGGACGGCCCTAAGGGATTGATCTAATGCCTTGGGGGTGCATCAAAGATGGCCTTACCTATGTGAAAGCTCAGAGGCGATGTAGTTTGACCATGCGGACTGTGGATGATTTGAAGAATGGATTTGAATGATATGATGATGTGATTGATTAGGATGTTTGAATGATTTAGTTGAGGAATTGATTTGGTTGGAATGATGTGATGAATTTTATTGGTTTGAATGATGAGTTGATTGATTTTATTGCTCAAATTTTGTAGGATATTTGATTTTTTTTTGAATTTTGGGGAATATTTTGATTTTTTTGGATTTTGACATGTTCTTATTTTTTTTTGGATTTTTTAGATGTGATTTTTTTTTGTGGTTTTGAAATGTTTTGGAATGTCAATGGATGACAATTTGGATAGCCTTTGTGCTAGATACCAATGACAAGGAAAAACCAAGTCTAGGTGCAAGGATGAATGTAGGATGGATGATAATGGATGGAATGGATGCATGTGTAAGAGAGCAAGGATGTGATCTCCAAAGGCTATGTCACATAGGAGTAACTTGCCCCATTCTATGTGTAATACTTAAGATTTGACATGACAAATCTTAGGACAATAGGATGATGATAGGATGGATTGGAAAGGATGAGGTATATCAAGAGATATCCAAAACATGTTTCAACATTTTGTGCCCCCAATATTTATCAAGATCAAAAGAGGAAAGGAGGATGGAAGGACTCAATAGGATAGGTATATGTATGTGGATGGATGGAAATGGTATGATAAGATAAGATAGGAAATGATAGGATGAAAAATGATAGGAGGATGAGACAACATGCCCCCAAGTGTAAGTAACGTAGAAAATTAACCTGCACATGACACCTGCTTGCTAGGTTTTCATCATGGTACTTATCCAAGGTGCCACCAAGGGTGGTTTTCACCATTGGATGAAAGGATTTCTCTTTACTTTTTTTTATTTTTCTTTTCATTTTTTTTTTTTTGAATTTTTGATTTTTTTGATTTGGATAGGTGGGTATGAACGAGAGGGACTCAAGTGTCTAGTTCCATGAAAGGTGATAGTCCCATTGGACAAAGATGTCATCACATGGACCATGTCAAATGTCATTATGCTCATCGATGTTGGTAAGGAGATTGTGTGAAAGTGAGATGGGTTAGGTAGATAGTGAATTATGGAGGGAATGATAGTGGATTATGTAGGGCTTATGAAAAGGGATGGATGAAAGGCTTATGTGAAAGCATGGACCATAGGGAGGTTATGGGTGAAATATGTAGGGTATTAGTTGAGTGATGAGGTGATGGAGTTATGTGGGAATATGGTGGAATGGAATGGAACCATGACCAACGGTTGCACACACCATGATAAACATTGAAGCTTTTGAGTGGATGGTGGTGTAGGAAGCAATGATGATGTTTTATTAGTGGATGGATGACATAGGATTTTAGGGACCCACATAGACTTAGTATTTGTATGACTTTTTCTTTTCATGTGGGATGGAGGGATTCGATATTTTTGAATGAAATGGATGGAAGAGGATGTTTGGGATTTGTGAGAGGTGGATGCCTCTTTTGAATTGTTTTTTTGTTTAGGGACCCATACCATTTTAGTTTTTGACTTTGCTTGTGAAGGTATGGGCTTGGATGAATTTTTGAATGTATCTTGCTTTGATTCTTTGCATTGATTTCCTAAGGTATTAGGGTCCTTAGGATTTTTGGCTTTACATGTAGATGAGTCCAAATTTTTACTTTTGAATCCCATGGGTTTGGTGGAATGAGTGGAAGCTTTATGTTTACATGATGTGCGCATTTGTTGGTCACGATTAGGAATGTAAGGGTATTTATGGATGATAGGTATGTTAGGTGTTGGAAGAAATGGTGGTAAAGTGGACGGAGGGATAGTAGGAGTTGGAAGTAGTGGAGACAATTTGGACAG
Organism: Cunninghamia lanceolata; assembly: GCA_027924645.1. NCBI lineage: Eukaryota > Viridiplantae > Streptophyta > Pinopsida > Cupressales > Cupressaceae > Cunninghamia > Cunninghamia lanceolata. The sequence goes on along the minus strand of BSBN01000090.1, from coordinate 21,236,975 downwards.
TGGAAGGTGTATGGTCACATGCTTTTGACATTTGTAGGATGATGGAGGTGGAGTGGCAATGTATGTTTTGGGAATATGATAGGGTTTGCGATGGAAGGTGATGGACTTAGGAGGAATGGAGAAAGTACCAAAATCATTAGATTGTTGACCTTGAGGCATGTATCCAAGGCCATATGAGTGAGGAGGGACTTTGACATGGATAGGCTCCAAAATACCTTGTTCATGAAGGCATAATCCTTTACCTTGGTAGTTCATGTTTTGGAGCATGCGATGGACAATGGGACTAGGTGCAGTTTGGGCACTAGACTTGAGCGGATTATTTGATGGAGAAGGTGAAGTGGAAGACAATAGATGGATGGATGAGGTAGAATTATGTTCCCCTTGTCAAAGGAAGCATTAGAATTTGAAGGCACTTTGTCTTGTTGCCAAGGTGGACTTGGATAGGCTTGTGAAGAGGCTTGGGGTCCTAGAACCTTGTTCTCTAGGATTTCCATGGAATGACACGTCTTCATATCATTGTATGTCATCTTGTGTGATTAGGACCATGTTGACAAGTGCTTGGTGATGATAAGGTGGAATGACCAAGAATGTCATGGAGTGCAAGATTGATATGATGATTAGATGGGTGATTAGGGATGATTGAGGTATGGTTAGGGTTGTGATTAGGATGACTTGGAGATGATTGGGATATGGTTAGGGGTGAGGTTATTATGATAAATTTGATTGAACGATGCAATTAGAAAGGGTGATTACGATGTGAAGGTTGGATGATGAAGATAGGAGTAGGATGTGATTATGATGATGTTGAATGACAAGAATAATGATTAGGATGAAAAATGATTGGGATATGATTAGAATGATGTTGATTGGATGATAAGGATGAATGTGTTGGTGAGAATGTTGTGTTGATGTGTTTGCTATAGGGATGACTAGGATGATCTACTCCCTTTCTCCTCTTTTTGCAACCGTGTCTCTACCAAATGAGACTTGTGAATTGTGGGATGCTATGTGGATGTCAATGCAAGGTGATGAGGCCCAGATTATGATAGAGGCTAATGATATTAGTCTTCAAAAATTCTAGCTCCAAGAGGGTACTCTCATCTACTAATGACCTTGTCAAAGTATAAATTGGATTTATCGAGACCTTGAGGTGTGGAGGAAATGATTGATTAAAGTGAACCCATGAGTTTCAGAATTCACTTGGAAGGATGGACTTAAACTAGCCTTGGAGTATTAAACTCAAGTTGCAATTGATTTGAAAAAGATGTCAAGGTCTCTTGGTCCAGATTTGTACTTGTGATATAGTCAAGCTTCAATGGTTTCTCCTTATGTTTCAACCTTAGGAAGTCTATTTTTGGGAACCTTTATAGATTGCAAGGGCTGATTGCTAATGAAATGTTGTGATGGAATTCGATCCTAAAGGAATGAAATTGGATATGTAGTGGAATGAAATTGAATATATGGTGGGTGAACAAAACCAGCAGGTCTATAATATGTTGACATAGTTGTAATCAGATTTAATAGGGAGAGTAGATGCTCAAAGTTTTCCCAAGGGTTGTGGTGAATGATTAGGATGAAATCAATTGGATTGGAATTAATGGTTAGGATATGATTAGGATGTGTTTGATTGGATTGGAATGAAGATGATGCTATATAGTGATGAGATTAGATGACTTGGATGAATTGGGAAGAAGTTGATTGGATTATGAATGAAGATGATTATGCGTAGTGATAAGATTAGATGACTTGGATGATTGTGATGAAGTTGATTGGATTAGGAATGAAGGTGATTAGGGTTTGGACTAGGATGATTAAGATGATGGTGATTAGATGAAAGAGGGGATTAGGATTTGATAAGGATGATTGGGAAATGATTAGGAGAATGATTAGGGTGAAGTTGATTGGATGAGGATGATGATGTGTAATGACTAAGAATGATGAATAGGATATGATTAGGGTGTGGTGGAATGATTGGGAATGATGAATAGGATATGGTGACTTGGATGGATTAGGATAATGTGTAGGACAATGATACAAATGATGCTAATTGGATTAGAAAGAGGATGACTATGTAGACTGATTAGGATGAAAATGGATTAGGATATGTCGAATGACAAGGATAATGGTTATATGTGTTAGCACTCATTTTGACCTGGGGTTGATTTTCATGATCAGGGGGTTTCTTCATTTGAACCCTTTATCTTCTTGCCCATTTTCCTAAGTGTTGGACCTCCTCAGCATTTTTCAGCTGCAGCATCATATTTTCCTGAGGAGGAGGTCATCATCATCATCTTGTCTTCGATGATGGTCTGCATCATCGTGTTCTCTGTCGACCGGTTTCTCATCGTCATCATCATATTTTATTATCGGGTGATGTTTGGATATCATCCTGATCCTGCTGATGAGCTACAGTGCGCCCTGATTTGCTTGCGGGGGTGATTTTTCAAGTATCCGGTGATCTTCCATTTATCACCTTGCCCAAACATGATGATGATGTTGCCCCGATATTCTGAAGGGGTTATTCTCTAAGTTGTTCGACCTGACTTGTTTTTTCTTAAGGGTCGTCATCATCATCATCATATTTCCAGTTATCACCGTGTTGCTTGCGAGGGTCATCATATTTTCTGCCTTCATGATATTTCGCCAGGGTGATATTTTTATCATCGGGTGATCTTGGTTATGATCATCCTGATGATGTTGTTGAAGAATTCTAAGTACGACCCGATATTCACTGGGGTCATCATATTTTGAACGTCAGGATGATCTTAGTCAATATCATCCTGATGATGTTGTATCACTTCATGTTCGTTGTTTTATCATCCTGATGATGCTGACGTCATTCTTATGACAGGGTGATATCTTTTTCTCTGCCTATCTGCATCATGTTATTTCCGAAGGAGGGGGTGATATTTTCATTTTTGAATATCACCCGGATGTATGTTTGTTCCAGCGTCATGATGATGCTGATATCAAGGAGATATCCGCCTGCCGGCTTCGTGCTTTATCTAGTGGGGGGTGATCTTTTCAGTCATCATCATATTCAGTTATCGCCCCGATCTTATAGTGGAGCTACAGTGCAACCTGATATTTGTGCATCAGGATGATATTTCCAAATATCCGGTTGTCTTCCGAATATCATCCTGATGTTAATATGATGATGACGTCATCAAGGTTCGGGGGGGTCATATTTCTAACACAGATCATCTTGTGGAGATCTCCCGATATTTGCAAACATGATGATGACATCATCCGGATATGAGGAGGTGCGTAGTAGGTAGATATGATGATGACGTCAGCAGGATATGATGATGACGTCATCAGGATGTTCATCGGCCAGACTTTTGGTATAAGCTCAGCAGGAGGATGTTCCTCCGATGGATCAGGTTGTGCCGATGAAGGCAATTATCATGCAGGTTATATTGCGATATGATGCTGACGTCAGGGTGATATTTCAAGCAACAGGATATCATGCTGCTGGAGGATGATGATGATGAAGTCTTATACTAGTGTCGTCAGGAGCAAAAGCACCAACATCATATATGCTCATGACCTAGTATAAAAAGTGTTAAAGAGGTTGCTGCGGGGTGCATGTGGGATAATTGATATCCTGCATTTTCAAATATCATGATGATGAATCTCGGCGGGAAATGGTTGCGATCGACTGTTAGATGTTTTTCCCAAGGTCGCGGGTTGGTGTGCCATTAATGGCGAAGGTTGCAGAGGTATGGGCGGATCTGGTACCTAATTGAAGGTGTACATCAGCGGACAGTGGCGCAGGGCTCGAGATATCTTCCTGTCTCCTCCCCTACCTGCTGCATTTATGTTTGGGCGCCAATCTGGTAGTGTTTGAGCGCTATTTTCCTGATACTGTATATCTGGCGGGATTTTTGGTCAACCCTGTAATTAATTGCTATGGTACACTACCTGGCTGTTATAAGCAGGAAGTGTTACTCATTTGTGGTTGTTGAAAGTTGAAGATTTTTGGCTCTGTAATTCATAACAAGCTGATCTGGTTGCTCTATATAGCTTAACCTGTGAGTTTATGTATCTCTTGTTGTATGTTTTTGGCATGAACCCACTGATTTCATGATTAATCTTATATGAGAAATGCTATCTTAGCATGTGTTGTGTTAATTCTGTCTCCAGTATTGCATGTATTCTTCTTCTGAATCTGGATATTTGGGTAATGTTTAGATTCTAGAGCATAGAATTCCTATGTTGAATGTCTGATCTTTTAACTTCTGCTCAAGGGGTAGATTAAACTGTTTTCAGGTTGAACATTGGGAAGGGTATACTGCAGTAGGGATAACATAAGTAGAGATAACTTAACACTCTGTATTGGGAGATATCTGTAAGACAGGTATCACATATATCCCCTTGAAATCCAGTTTTAGCTGTTCATGCTGATCATTCACAGGTGTATGTCTACTGACTCCAGGCCCTGGATAGGCACCAATCTTGCTTAGTGTTTGTATTACAACCATGTCCAGCTTTGCATCCAAACTTAAACTCCAAATCAAAATCTAAAACAACCATTAGGACATTAGAATTAGTTTTAGGAACCTCAGTCCTCTGTCTACAACTGCAAATAGGCCCAAAGCTAGCCCCTTTGCTCTTATCTTTCAGTTTTGGTCTACTTACAGGAGGACTTATCTGCTTTCTGTCAGCATCCCAGCCTTGCATGCATATCCTCATGGATGTTGAGTAGGGAATACCCCCCTAGGTCTTGCAGAGCTTGAAGAAGAAGAGGAGATAAAATATAGAGTCTATCTCCTACACTGTTGGCCCCTGGCCCAGAGATCCTGTTGATCACTGATGGCTACCTTGTAGGGAAATCTGGGAATAAGCATCCAGTCTGGGAAAAAACCAACAGAAATTGGCGACTCCGCTGGGGAACCTTGTGAAAGAACCCTGGTTTTCAGAAGAAAACAGTTCCTAGTAATAGGTGGCGACTCCGAAGTAATCTCCCAACCGGTCAAAGTAAAATTTATATGCAGGGGAGAAGATCCCAACAAAATCCTTTATTTGAAGAGTTACCATTAACAAAAAGAATGATGTACAAAAGAAAGGGAACTGTCTCAGTTAGTCATGAGAGCTCCCCCAGAAAAGGTGATGATATACAAGATAACCCTAGGCCATCAGGACAGCATGCGCCTTATTTTTCAAATGCAGAAGCTGATATTCAAGGTGCATATGAGAGGCAACAGGGTGGTAGCATGAGAATGAGGTCAGAGGTGTTCCAAGAACGCCCATTTCTAGACCCAAGTGAAAGGTTTGAAGAGGTAGAGTCTCTGAGGGATGATGAAGATGATGACCAGAATGGTATGAGACCATCTACCTCCAGACCTAAGGATGAACAGTTAGCTGAAGAAATCAGAAGTCTAAGAGCAGAATTAGAATACCTACAAGCCATGAAAATCAGAGATGATATAAAGCAGAAAGTGCAAGCCTTAAGAACTGCCCAAAATGATTCAGTTCCTACCCTAGAGAATGCAAATGTGCAGAGACATCAGCAAAGATATGAAGGGCAACATCAGCATCATGATGAGAGACAAAATGTGAATGATGCTAGGATACCACTAAACCATGTAGGAAACCAAAATGCAAACAGAAATGTTAATGTTAATCAGCTAAACAGACAGCCCATGTAGCTAGATAGATTCAGGCAGCTAGTGTTTGATGGTATTCCTGGGTATCCTAACCCCATTGACAAGCATCTGAGGCTGCAAGTGCCTAAATTTTCAGGAAACAACACAGTGTCAGGAGAAGATCATCTAAAGGCCTTTCAAAATGTCATGGATAATTTTGAGGTTGAGCATGAGGATGTTTTCATGAAGTCATTCATGCAATCCTTAATAGATGAGGCAAGAGAATGGTACATGAATCTGCCTGACCGGAGTATTTCATCATGGGATGATTTTAAAAGGATGTTCAAGGAGCAATATGGTGATAAAACTGACCCTAGCTTTTTTGTAAATGAGTTCACCAGTATCACTAAAGGGTCAAATGAGCAGGTTGCAGATTTTAATGCAAGATTTACTAAAGTGTTGAACAAATTGCCACATCACATGAGGCCAAATGAACCAATGTGCATAATTTTGTATATCAATGCCTTTGATGCAAAGACTGCATATGGACTAAGAGATAAAGGTCCTGCCACTCTCAGGGATGCTTTTAGAATTGCAATAAATATTGAAAACAATAGGAAAGCATCGGGCAAGACAAATAGAAGGGATGATGTAAAAATTCTGCAGAATCCAAACAAGCCTCAGAACACTCAAGGTAGTACATCTGCTCCTGAAGATAAGATAGACAAATTGGCAAATGTTGTTAAGGACCTAAGCTATAGATTAGCTAGAAGTGAAAAAGGGATGGGTCCTGATAGGCAAGTCTATCAAAGGCAGGAAAAGAGGCCATCATTACATGATATGCCTTATAACACCAATTGGCATGATGGTAAGCCTGTATTCCCACGTAACAACACAAATCAGAGGGCTCAACATGTCAAAGAAACTCCTGATCCTCTAAAGAAAGCTATAAATATTGCTGATGATGCTCCATGGTGTATAATTTGTCAGATGCCACATTCACAGTCACAGTGTATGATTGCTCAATCCTTGTATGATAATGCTACATCTTGTAATGAATGCAATGAGCCACATCATGTGCAGGATGATGATGTTAATATGATGTCCATAGGCAATGGATACACTCTTTATGATGCTGATGAGAATACAGATCATCAAATTCAGGCCTGCCAACAGTCCCCATATGATGAAGATAATGAAGATAACTATGTGTATGCTCAGAACTCACACAATTTTCTGAGTAACTTACAATGACCTTCTGATGAGGAAATTAGAGCCTTCACAGCTGCAGCAGTTGCTCAAGTCAAAAGCAACTACAATCTCAGAGGTAAAAATCAAGTAGGCAGCCCACATCAACCAGAAGATATTTCTGCAGGTCAGCTGGTGCATGGTCATAAAGGAACTGAACCACAAAAAAGGCAGTGGGTAAATAATAAACAGAACTTTAGACACAGAACATGTCATGAATCTCAAGGACCAGAAATCAAAATCCCTCAGGCTGAAGATCAAAGTAGAGGTTCCCAAGACAAGAATGATGATCAGGGAACTATGAAAATGAAAGCTAAATCAGCTCAGGATAAAAGCAAGATTGTGGAGCAAGCTACAACTGTTATACAAAATTGTGCTCCATTTGATATAGCCCAGATCCTCTCTCAGGTAAAAGTCTCTGTTCCACTTATGGAACTCATGAAAGTGGAAGAAATCAAGAATAGGACAATATCCCTAATCTCAGGGGTACCTTTTCAAGCTAAACAAAATGATCAGACCCAGGGTGAGAAACATATCATGTGTAATGAAGAAGATGAGACTCCTGAAGTCTATTTGGGAGTGACTATGACAAAGTGTCCTTCACAAGTGGAACCATTTTATGTTTCCCTGGTTATAAATGGAAAAATAATTAGAAATTGTATGCTTGACTCTGGAACATCTACAAATGTCATGCCTTTGGCCATCATGCAACAAACTGGATTGAAAATTGACAAGGCATGTGGAAAATGTTATGCAATGGATGCCAGAGAGGTACCAGTTATTGGAATCATGAAGGATGTAGATTTCAAACTGGCAGCATTTCCTGAAAAGAAATATAAAATGAATATAACAGTGGTTGACATCAAGCCACAATATGGTATGTTGCTGTCAAGAAGATGGGCAGCACTAATTGGTGGAAGTATGCAGCTGGACCTGTCATATGCCATGATTCCAATGAATGGCAGGGATGTCAAGCTAATCAGAGAGCAAAGATCATCAGAGACAGTGGAAGACCAAGAAGCAAATGAACAAGTATGCTTTGTAGACACTGACTGTGATAACTTCAAGGTTGTCTCAGATGATACAGAAGATAAAAAGAAAAATGTCTGCATTAAAGAGCTGGATCAGCAAGGCTTATGGACCATGTTTTTTGATGGAGCTTGTGCAAAAGAAGGCTCTGGAGCTGGAGTTGTTTTCCTGTCTCCAACTGGTAAGCTCCTCAAATTCTCTTTCTTGCTGAGGTTTGATTGCACAAACAACATTGCAGAATATGAGGCTTTACTCTTAGGCCTAAATATTGCTCTCAAACATGGAATTAAGATGTTAAGAGTATTTGGGGATTCTGAGCTGATTGTATCCCAAATTAGAAATAAGTATGCTGCAAAAAATAAAAGACTGAAACAATACAAGCATGCTGTTTGGGATACCATTGAATTATTTGATGCATTTTCAATAGGCTGGGTAGAAAGGTCAAAAAATGTTATGGCTGATTTCTTAGCCAATGTTGCAATAAGGCCAGATGACATCACTCTGTCAGGTGTTACAAATGTAGAAATTAAAATTAGGCCTGCAGTACCAGAAAATATATGCAGTTGGCAAGTGTTTAATGATGATAGGGATTTGCTGAAATTTTTGCACTGCATAGATGAATATGAGAATCAACAAATTGATTTCCAAGCTTTTGTAGAGACTGTAGATGGAAAAGAAACTCTTGTGGGAAAAGAGATAATTCAATTGAAGACTAATAAAATCCCTAGAGGGTTGGTAGCTTTGGAAAGAGTTTTTGACAGTAGAGATAAAATGGTCACAAGGACATCTCCCACAAATAAGGAGGATTTAGAGGAGATAAATTTGGGGATATCTCAGGCCCCTCAGAAGGTATACATTGGTAAACAGCTCAAACCACACATTAGAAGTATGCTGATTGCATTACTGAAAAAGTATAAACATGTTTTTGCTTGGTCATATGAGGACCTAAAAGCTTATAGGGAAGATTTATTCCAGCATGAGATCCCATTGAAGCCTGGAGCTAAGCCATTTAGACAAAAGCAAAGACCTATTAATCCTACCTTAGCTCCCAAGATGCAAGAAGAACTCAAAAGGCTCAGGGACGCTGGAATAATTGTGCCAATCAGACTTTCAACTTGGGTGTCTAACCTTGTCCCAGTCAGAAAAAAGAATGGTGATATTAGGCTTTGTGTTGATTTCAGGAACTTGAATGTATCCTCTTTGAAGGATAACTATCTACTGCCTAATATGGAAGCTATGTTGCAGAGAGTGACTGGTTGTGAACTCCTATCCATGATGGATGGATTTTCAGGATATAATCAGGTGAAGGTAAAGGAATCAGAACAGTATAAAACTGCCTTTACCACTCCATGGGGAACTTATGTGTATGTTAGAATGCTATTTGGACTAACAAATGCAGGTGCTACATTTCAAAGAGCAATGGATGTTGCTTTTGCAGGGTTGATTGATTCAATCCTGGCTGTATATCAGGATGACTTGACTGCTTACTCAAAGAAAGAAGAGCAGCATTGTTTGCATCTGGAGCAGATTTTCATAGGAGCACTAGAATATGGTATTTCTTTAAATCCAAAGAAGTGTGCCTTTGGGGTAGTTGAAGGAAAGCTTCTGGGACATATTATTTCCAAGGATGGAGTCAGGATAGATCCAGAGAGAGTGGTTGCTATTGACAGGATTCAAATGCCAAAAACTGTGAAAGGAGTTCAGTCCTTCTTTGGACAGATAAATTTTGTTAGGAGATTTGTTCCCAACTTTGCAGAAACCACAAGGAACATTTCCAAGATGATGAAGAAGGATGCAACTGTCAATTGGGAAAGGGAAGCAATAGAATCATTTCAGAATATCAAAGAGGCAATCAAGATGGCCCCTGTTCTTAAATCTCCTAATTTTTCTAGGCCATTCCAAGTATTTTCATTTGCTTCCTTTCATATTGTTGCTGCATGTTTGTTACAGAAAAACGAAGATGGTTTTGAACAGCCCATCGCTTTCTTCAGTATGCCCTTGCAGGCCTCTGAGTTGAAGTATGATATTATGGAAAAACAGGCATATGCACTAGTCAGAGCCATCAAAAGTTTCAGACCATACTTGGTAGGATCATATATAATTGCATATGTACCTCATGTAGCAGTCAAAGACATATTCACTCAGCAGGAGGTGACTGGAAGAAGGTGCAGATGGATAAACAAACTGCAGGAGTTCAATATAGACATACAAGTTACTAAGTTGATAAGAGGACAAGGATTAGCCAAGATGATGGCACAGTCAAACTTGGAAGCATGCCAAGTTAATGCAGTCCAAGATGAAAGTATAAATGCATCAGGATCTGAATGGTACAAGGATATTATATACTACTTGCAAAATCTGAATTGTCCTTCCCATTTCAGTGACAGTCAAAAGAGGACTTTAAAGTTACATGCAATCAGGTATGTTATTGTTCAAGGTGAGCTATACTGGAAAAACCCTGATGGTGTGCTGCTGAGATGTGTGGATGAGGATGTGGCTAACAATATTTTGATTGATATGCATAAAGGATTGTGTGGTGGACATTATACTGCCCAAACAATAGCTCATAAAATTCTCAGGGCAGGATATTGGTGGCCCACTCTCTTTTCAGATGCACAAAGGTTAGTGAGGAAGTGTGACCCTTGCCAAAGATTTTCAGGAAAGCTGAAATATGATGGTGCTTTACCCCTCAGAACTGTAACTGTGGATGCTCCATTTCAACAATGGGGAATTGACTTCATAGGGGAAATTGCAGACAAATCAAGTGGGGGACACAGTTGGATTTTGGTGGCAACTGATTATTTTACCAAATGGATTGAGGCCATTCCAACTAAGAGAGCTACAAGTAAGGTGGTGACAGATTTCATACTAGAAAACATCATCATCAGGTTTGGAGTACCATTTAAGATAGTCACTGATAATGCTATGTGCTTCAGATCAGGTGAATTTGTTGATTTTTGCAACAGGTATGGGATAAATCTGTCATATACATCACCATATCACCCACAAGGAAATGGTCAAGCAGAATCAAGCAATAAGAGCATCATGAAAATTATCAAGAGGATACTGGACAAGAACAAGAGAGCTTGGGACTCAAAGTTGAACTTAGCAATATGGGCTGACAGAGTGACAGTGAAAAGGGCTATTGGGAAGTCACCTTTTGAGCTAGTATATGGTGCATCAGCTAGATTGCCCATAAATAATCTCCTACCAGTTTACAGATTCATTCAGGAAAATGATGAGGAGATTGAAGATTCCATGACAGAAAGGGTGAATCAGCTGGTTGCATTGGATGAAGACAGAAGGAAAGCCCACCAGATCAATCTCAAAAGACAACAAGATGTGAAATATCAGTTTGACAGGAGAACTACGAAAAGGAAGTTTCAAGTCAATGATCTGGTGCTCATTTGGAATGCTAAAGGTCAGGAAAAGGGTAAACATGGTAAATTTGAACCCTTATGGATGGGCCCATATCAGGTTTGCAGTACTCATGGGGAGGATTCTTATTTCCTCCAGGCCCTAGATGGTGAAGTTCTGGAATTGCCTATGCATGGCCAATTCCTTAAGTTCTATTTTGCATAAATAACTTGTTGCTGTGCACATTTGTAAAAAGCATGTATGTAGTGTAAATGTCTTGTACAGCTCGTGTTTTTTGGCTTTTTGTCTGGTCTGCCCGGAGATCTGGTTCTCGCTGCAGGTTTTCACCTGCACGTCCCCATTCGGAGCCACTGTTAGCACTCATTTTGACCTGGGGTTGATTTTCATGATCAGGGGGTTTCTTCATTTGAACCCTTTATCTTCTTGCCCATTTTCCTAAGTGTTGGACCTCCTCAGCATTTTTCAGCTGCAGCATCATATTTTCCTGAGGAGGAGGTCATCATCATCATCTTGTCTTCGATGATGGTCTGCATCATCGTGTTCTCTGTCGACCGGTTTCTCATCGTCATCATCATATTTTATTATCGGGTGATGTTTGGATATCATCCTGATCCTGCTGATGAGCTACAGTGCGCCCTGATTTGCTTGCGGGGGTGATTTTTCAAGTATCCGGTGATCTTCCATTTATCACCTTGCCCAAACATGATGATGATGTTGCCCCGATATTCTGAAGGGGTTATTCTCTAAGTTGTTCGACCTGACTTGTTTTTTCTTAAGGGTCGTCATCATCATCATCATATTTCCAGTTATCACCGTGTTGCTTGCGAGGGTCATCATATTTTCTGCCTTCATGATATTTCGCCTGGGTGATATTTTTATCATCGGGTGATCTTGGTTATGATCATCCTGATGATGTTGTTGAAGAATTCTAAGTACGACCCGATATTCACTGGGGTCATCATATTTTGAACGTCAGGATGATCTTAGTCAATATCATCCTGATGATGTTGTATCACTTCATGTTCGTTGTTTTATCATCCTGATGATGCTGACGTCATTCTTATGACAGGGTGATATCTTTTTCTCTGCCTATCTGCATCATGTTATTTCCGAAGGAGGGGGTGATATTTTCATTTTTGAATATCACCCGGATGTATGTTTGTTCCAGCGTCATGATGATGCTGATATCAAGGAGATATCCGCCTGCCGGCTTCGTGCTTTATCTAGTGGGGGGTGATCTTTTCAGTCATCATCATATTCAGTTATCGCCCCGATCTTATAGTGGAGCTACAGTGCAACCTGATATTTGTGCATCAGGATGATATTTCCAAATATCTGGTTGTCTTCCGAATATCATCCTGATGTTAATATGATGATGACATCATCAAGGTTCGGGGGGGGGTCATATTTCTAACATAGATCATCTTGTGGAGATCTCCCGATATTTGCAAACATGATGATGACGTCATCCGGATATGAGGAGGTGCGTAGTAGGTAGATATGATGATGACGTCAGCAGGATATGATGATGACATCATCAGGATGTTCATCGGCCAGACTTTTGGTATAAGCTCAGCAGGAGGATGTTCCTCCGATGGATCAGGTTGTGCCGATGAAGGCAATTATCATGCAGGTTATATTGCGATATGATGCTGACGTCAGGGTGATATTTCAAGCAACAGGATATCATGCTGCTGGAGGATGATGATGATGAAGTCTTATACTAGTGTCGTCAGGAGCAAAAGCACCGACATCATATATGCTCATGACCTAGTATAAAAAGTGTTAAAGAGGTTGCTGCGGGGTGCATGTGGGATAATTGATATCCTGCATTTTCAAATATCATGATGATGAATCTCGGCGGGAAATGGTTGCGATCGACTGTTAGATGTTTTTCCCAAGGCCGCGGGTTGGTGTGCCATTAATGGCGAAGGTTGCAGAGGTATGGGCGGATTTGGTACCCGATTGAAGGTGTACATCAGCGGACAGTGGCGCAGGGCTCGAGATATCTTCCTGTCTCCTCCCCTACCTGCTGCGTTCATGTTTGGGTGCCAATCTGGTAGTGTTTGAGCGCCATTTTCCTGATACTGTATATCTGGCTGGATTTTTGGTCAACCCTGTAATTAATTGCTATGGTACACTACCTGGCTGTTATAAGCAGGAAGTGTTACTCATTTGTGGTTGTTGAAAGTTGAAGATTTTTGGCTCTGTAATTCATAACAAGCTGATCTGGTTGCTCTATACAGCTTAACCTGTGAGTTTATGTATCTCTTGTTGTATGTTTTTGGCATGAACCCACTGATTTCATGATTAATCTTATATGAGAAATGCTATCTTAGCATGTGTTGTGTTAATTCTGTCTCCAGTATTGCATGTATTCTTCTTCTGAATCTGGATATTTGGGTAATGTTTAGATTCTAGAGCATAGAATTCCTATGTTGAATGTCTGATCTTTTAACTTCTGCTCAAGGGGTAGATTAAACTATTTTCAGGTTGAACATTGGGAAGGGTATACTGCAGTAGGGATACCATAAGTAGAGATAACTTAACACTCTGTATTGGGAGATATCTGTAAGACAGGTATCACATATATCCCCTTGAAATCCAGTTTTAGCTGTTCATGCTGATCATTCATAGGTGTATGTCTACTGACTCCAGGCCCTGGATAGGCACCAATCTTGCTTAGTGTTTGTATTACAACCATGTCCAGCTTTGCATCCAAACTTAAACTCCAAATCAAAATCTAAAACAACCATTAGGACATTAGAATTAGTTTTAGGAACCTCAGTCCTCTGTCTACAACTGCAAATAGGCCCAAAGCTAGCCCCTTTGCTCTTATCTTTCAGTTTTGGTCTACTTACAGGAGGACTTATCTGCTTTCTGTCAGCATCCCAGCCTTGCATGCATATCCTCATGGATGTTGAGTAGGGAATACCCCCCTAGGTCTTGCAGAGCCTGAAGAAGAAGAGGAGATAAAATATAGAGTCTATCTCCTACACTGTTGGCCCCTGGCCCAGAGATCCTGTTGATCACTGATGGCTACCTTGTAGGGAAATCTGGGAATAAGCATCCAGTCTGGGAAAAAACCAACAATATGAATGATAAGGATGATGGAATGACAAGGATGATGTGGTTAATAAGTGTGATTAGGGATATGATGACTTCAAATGAATGGATGGAAATAATGTCTAAGGGTGATGATTAGGAAAGCACACACATCAATCATAGAAGACACTTGGCAGTAAGTTTTGTGGATGTGTCTCTTGTTTGTTTGACATTTTTGTGACAAGTTTTTGAAGACACTTTGAAGACAAGCATAACCCTAGGCTAGGAAAGGACAATATCTGCTAAATTCCCACTTGGATTGCTCCAGCTGCACTTATTCAAAGCGGATAACTTAGAAGCTTGGTGGCACTGGATCCCCCTTACACGACACTCACTTCTCAGGCACACCAAGCATTGAATTCCTGAAGATTTGAAGATCTCAAGAAATTTGTTATCTCTACTTTAAACTGCAAGAATGTGGGATGGCTTCAGAGGTCTATCTTCTGACCTCCTACGTCAACAAATAGAGGGATTTTGGCTACTAACACAAGGTTCTTAGTAAGTGCATTCGTTTAGGTGGCCATACGTGCGGCGATTCGCTCCATTTAGGAGGCCTCCCAGGCTGCAAAGGTTACGCTCTACAGGTTTTCACACGTGTTAGAAAGGGTACTGAGGGAGACATTTGTCGATATGACATAACAACACCTGTTGTTTATGACTTTCATCACAAACACATTTTTTATATAGTAGTTCGAAAGAGCTTGGCTTTAGCTTGTTACCACTTGGGTCATTCCCACCTTTCGAAGTAGGGTGGTAGGCCTTCTAAAGGTTCAACAAAAGAAACACAAGTAAATGCTTTTAATCCCCAAGTTCATACTAAGACGTGAGGGGAGAGCATACACATTTACTTGGTCACACTAGCACATGTTCATTGACCTTAGAAAATAGATGTGTGGTGTGACAAATGCAAGTGTTCAAGAAGCATTTTTGATTCCCAAAATTGCTTAGAGCGCGAGGGAAGAGCATACACACCTCATAAACACAAGAAAAGTCACCAAGCAAAGTAGACAATGATTCATTTTAAGCCCCAAGAATGTGTGAAAACAAGTTATGTTCATTTTAGTGCACCAAAACTAAATGTTCCTATGATAACCAAGCACATGCATGAGAATGAAAGGAATCCTGCATCAAAATGTGTTAGTAGTTTCAGATGAAATTCTTTGACCAGTGAATGCCACAAGTTGAAAATCATACATTAGTAACATAAAATATTTTATGAAGTGTGCAAAAACAAGAGGCATCAAGTAAACATTTTGTTTTGCAAGCCTCAAAGTCAAAAAGGTCAAAAAGGGGAACCTGCAAAATATCTAAAAATATTTGATCAGTGATAGAAAAATAAATTGCAAAATCAGATTATTTAGGAAATTTTAAGTAGTTTTTTTAAAAAATTGCACTAAAAATAGATCAATTTTGCATGATTTATAAGTGTTTGAAGTTCAAATTGACTGTTGACTTTGACCAGAAAAAAGTTTGATAAAATTACATTTTTACCTAATCAAACCTGCACTACTACGTAGTTCTCTGAGTCAGCTTTCCAACACCACCAATTTTGTGAAAACTTGACCTATTTTGATCAAGTTATAGAAAAAAGAAAGAAAAGGCCCTATTTAGGGCATGTGGAAGCACTAGGCTGGCCAACAGATAGTTTGACAAACTGCTAATGGTGAAGGTGACCCCTATTCACATGCAGCGGTCACCTCTAATAGTTAACAGTAGCGATAAAGTTCAGAGGAGCCCTCGGTCTCCCATATGACCGAGGGTGACTGGAAAAGAAAGAAAAGGCAATTTTTTAGGGGAGGGGACCGACCCCACTCCAACGGTCACCCTAAAGTTCAAATTGAAATTCTCACATAAGCAAAATAGAACTGCCACGCCCTATGCCCAAAACAGAAACCGCCTAGTCCTAGCTATTAAGAATGATGTGGTAGGTGTAGCCGACCATGGTTGAATGAAAGGTGGAGCCGATGTGGTAGGTGGATATTTGGATGAGAGTCACCGGAATGAGGGTTTGGTGGTGGTGACTTGATTTGACTAGAAGTTAAATAGTGTCCGCCTTCAGAAATATTATAGACCTACGATTTTGAATTAAAAGGCCAAAGCCTTGAAACAGACTAGTCATCGTGAGTTTTTCTCCGACCTGAATATGGAGACCTACAGAGATGTATTAAATACTGAAAGTTGGAGTTTGAAAACATCACTACTTATGGTGATTCAGCCGTCGGAAAATGCAGATTGAAATGACCCACCACCGAGATCTCCATGAGGTTTGATAATGTCAGGGATTAGGGATCTGCTTAATTCGGCTTTGAAACTTAACGCAAGAAGAAGACCATGACATAGGGAAGTGAGGATCGACAGTGATATTATAGGTATGTCGACCAGTCAATAAATGGCGACAAGGAGGTTTGCAAGAGTGGTTGGTAGTTAAGGGAATTGTGACCGGGGCATTTGAACCTAGGTTTTAGGAATACTATCTGCGGAGAGCAAAGCTAGGATCAAAACTAACAGGTGATTGGTAATTTAGTAGTGGTCGGGGATATAACAGGAGCGACGGGGAAAAATGGAGGTTGAAAGCTAGGTGGTGATTGGGGTTTCTAATGGCGGCGACCAGTTTGCAGAGGTGGTAGTGTAAGGGTTTGGAGATTTCGATGGGTTCAAATCTTAGGGTTTTTAGTAGAGGGAACCAACACAATCGACGAGGGTTTCCATAGTTATGGATAGAACGCTATAAGATTCGAGCAGAGGCACACCTACAATCATCAAACCAAATACCTACAAAACCAGACCTAAGACAGTCAAAATGAAGGGGGGTGGTGGATTCGTATAGTCAAAATGAAGGGGGGTGGCAGATCCATACAATCAGAATGAAGGGGGTGGTGGATCCGTATGGTATGGGTCTATACGGATCCATATCGTACGACCTACTGTTCCTAATTTTTTTTCTAAAAATGCCAAAAAAATTTTGGAAGCCAAATCTAACAAATTTATAGTTGTTTTTCGCCTGCAAGGCCTCTTGGACTCAACAGTGAGGTCTGTTTGAGGCCAGGAAGCCACATGCGAAAGTTGAGTTGCTAAAATCAACAAAAAATGTTAGATTTTCTTCATTTCACGTTGGGTTCACCATTTTGTGTTAGGATTTAGATTTTCAAACATGTAGAAATGAAACTACAACAAGTATTCAAACCCTAACTACAATGAAGTGTAATCTAACTTAGAAAACCAATCAAACAAGCATGAAAACAACTATGAATCTAAGCTAGTATTGTCTTATCTTCATTGTTCTCCTCTATCTTCCATATTTGTTCTCAAATTTGCAAGTTTATGCAAAGACCTAGAGAAGCTCAAATAAAAATGGCAAGATGTTGGAGACAAGAGAGCATAAGAGCATAAAAAATGAACTAAGAGAGGAAAATTGAACTAGAGAAGTTGTTTTATAGAAGACCTGATTTGAATGAATGGTCAGGATTCACTGTTGACTTTGGAGGAAAAAGAAGGGTTGAGATCAGTTAGGGTTTCCATCCACTAGAGGACAAAAGTGAATTTTAAATTGGAAGAAATTGTGAGGTGGAATGTGATTCAAATTAAATAAATTAGTCCAATTTATTTAATTTATTGAAAGGATGCTTGTGAAAGGGAATTTTGGCAATTAGGTGATGGAATATTTAAACAAATGTTTTATTTGTTTAAATTAATGAAAGGGGACATTAGGAATAATTAAATAATCAATTAAGATTAATTATTTAATTATAAAAGAAATAATTATCCTGTCACATTTGTGACATGAGGACATTTTTAAGTGTCTACAGTACATATAGGTGAAGTGATTGAGTTGCTATAGAAGTCAACTTCAACACTCAAATAGAGGTGACGAGTTTTCTCCACCAAGTTGAAGGAGGTGCCACATACCTTGAACAAGTTTGTCCAACCCTCCAAGATGCCACATAGCCACCTAAGATGGCTTAATGCCATGTGTAGATTACAAGCATAATTACTTATTAAATAATAAGTAATAACAATAATATATTCTACACTAACACCCCCTTAAGCATAGCTTAGGTGGGCACAAATAAGGATTCCTGACAACTAGGCCTGATGAGGCACCCATGTATAATGTAAACTCTCATAAAGCGGAGAAAGAAAGAAAACCCAGTGGGAAAAAAAATTCCTCCAAAAGAGAGAAAAAACTAGAAGTGTGCAAGTGATCTTCCCATTCCATATAAAAATATGCAGGAAGAAGTATGAATGTCTCTGAATTTTGCACATGATTCAAAGACCTAGATGATACCCATGATGTCTTCAAAGGATTCTCAAGTATCTCCAAGCCAATTCTATCGGGTGACAAGTGTTGATATGATGATTGAGTCAAAGATGTGGACTCATGAATACCTACAAAACCTGTCACTATAGAAGCTGATGTAAGAGCAATAATGTATGAAGAACTAATGTGTGGAATGTCAATGCATGCTATGTGGCTACAATCCAAATCCCACATGAAGTCCTTTTGGAAAAATCTTTGGAAGCCCTTTGTGAAGCCTTTGTGAACTCTATAGAAGCAAAAGAACTGTTATCAATATCCTAGTGTAATGAATCACTCAAAATTCTCAATGAAGTAACTCTGGATTCAAATGTGACATCAGGTGATGGTGGAGGAGATGTTAGGCTTGTCCTAAGTAGGAGCTGAAAGACATGATGTGAGAAGTGAGGACACATTTCATCCCTATGCTGATTACTCCCACAATATTGATATTTGATTTTCCAATTTTTAGACATGATCTAGTTATGAGGAAATATCAAAATGATTATGTAGAAGGAAAATTTTGAAAATGTTGAATGAAATGCGGAAGTGTTCTGAACACTACTCAATGAAAGTGTTCTTGACATGACCCAATACACCCACTCATAATTCAAAATTTTTATCCCCCTTAGATTTGTGGAACTTTATAATTTCAATGCAATATCATTTCCAATGGATCAGATATATAAATTTAATCACTTTAAAAAAATGACACTCATTTTTGAGTTGCTAGTCAAAACTTACATTAACTCTAATATTTTCCTAAAAAATTAAAATGCGTGAAAAAAACATTTTGACAAAGAAATTTAGAGAGAGGAAAATAGAGGTGGAGTTAAGCCCCCTCTAGTTGGGCATGCCCACCCCATATGACTAGGGGGGCTAAGAGAAAAAGTGTCTCCTCCCTCCCTTTATGATGTCAGCCCTGAGAATTGTTGACCTTAGTAAATGCTACTTTTTGAGGATAAATAGTGCACCCTAATGCTTGATTAAAATTGACGGTCAAACGCCGCCCTTCTTTGGCTTGAACAAGAGAAAAAGTGCCCTGAACAGAGAGAAAAACATCTTGCCACATGTTTCTAGCATTGCCATAGGGGTTTCAAACTACCACACAGGGGTTCAAAATGCTGCATAGGTCCAATACGCCTTCCAAAGAGGTTAAAATCACCACACAAAAGCAAGATTGAATGTTTTTTTTTAAAAGCCTCTTTCTACACAAATAAAAAATGCCTCTTTCAGCAGAGGTCACGACCCTCAAGACTTGCCACACGAGCCTTTAAACTCCCCACGTAGGCATAGGATGGTTTGCATAACTCTACACATGAGCTTACACACAATTCCACATAATTTCACAATGCAAACAATAAAAACGTTTCAAATTAATCTATTGTATTTATATAGAACAAACATCTTTAACCAACACTCACTTTGATACCATGTTGGAGTGAAGGATTGACTGGACATAAATTTGTATGCGGTAGGCCAAGAAAGTCGAGCAATATCATGCCTACAATAGAGAGAAACACATATTGCAAATTAAAACAAAATGAAAATGAATAAGGCAAACTTGCTTGATAAATTATGAACAAGATATTTGTACATATAGGTAAATTGATTGCGTCTCTATAGAAGTTGACTTCAACACTCAAATAGAGGTGGAAAGTTTTCTCCACCAAGTGGCAAGAAGGAGGTGCCACATACTTTGGATGAGTTTGACCAACTCTCCAAGATGCCATGTGTAGATTGCATGCATAATTACTTATTAAATAATTAGTAATAATATTAATATATTCTAAACTAACACTTTTTTATATGTGTGGTTGTATGTGTAATAATGTGTAAACTATGATGCAAATGAAGGCTATGTCAAGTTAACCAGATGCAAGTACATGCAAACTATATGCAAACAAAATGCAAACGAAGAAACCTAATGTCCTCTCCAACTAGCCAAACCTCAATTAACAACCACTAATGAGCTGGGATGGATGTCACAATCAAATGCTATATATAAATATGATAAGTGTATGTAATCAAGACTAGGAAACTTGAAATTGGTAATGCTAGAATACAAAAATTAAAAATATAGGGTTAAGATGGACCTAGATCAAAAAGTGGTAGTTATGAAAATTGCTAGAAATTAGATTGCACACCTAGTAAAATTTGAAGTATTTGAAGGTAAGGTTTAGGCTACTAGATGTCCAAATGACCTGCAAGAAGCCCAAGTCTAGGGGATAGCCTTGTCTAGGTACTTAGTAGGGACCTAAAACTTTCTAGGCACCTTGGTGATCGTTTGTTGCAAGTTCGTATAGATTTACACCTATTTTTGAGTAGAAGAAGATGGATAATTAGTAGTAAACCTTAATTGAATTAATACATGAAATGGAAATAATGAGAGAAGTGGAAAAATGATGTGGGTTCACTTGGGAAATGGAATGATGGAGACCTAGAAATAGAAGGGTTGTTTATAGACACTATAGAGTTTTCAACTCTTGACCTACATATTAGACCTAAAAACTTTATGCATACTTAAAGTACTTACTTATAATGAAAAATAAGATTAAAATACAAAATTAGAGTGGTTTCACTTAATAAATTATTGATTTCTTAATGTGGATGGATTTGGATAGGTATTGGAGACCTCTGTTGTTGATTTAGACTGATTATGATGTAATTTAGGGCCTGGAATAGACAAGCAACATCTAATTAGGTAGCCTAGTGCACTATTAGTAGCCAATAAGGCTGCTTGGTCCACCTAGGGTAACCTTAATCTTGTTAGGTAGAGACCTAAAACTTTTAATGAACCTAGGACAATAAATTTAAGGGATACTTTCCTTCTACAACTTTCTTTCATGATCTATAGAGCCTTTAAAAACAAACTTACAAGCAAGAAAATAAGGGTTAGAGTGAGTGTTGGGGTTTTTCTTGTTTTAAACCTAGACCATATTCTGGAGGATTGTCTTGTTGGAAAAGGCTATGGGGAAAGTTAGTCTTTGCATAAGAAAGCATGGAAATCATAAGCAAATAGGGAACAAACAAGACTAGAATATGAGAGAAATCCCTTCTCTCCTTTTTTAAGCTTTGCAAGGCTTAGGGGGTGTTCCCTCATAGATCCTTTAAGGGGAAAGACACAAGCATATGTTCTTTAGAAGATAATTTAATTAAAATTGTTTGAGGCATTACATTCTTCTGAAATAATCTATTAGGCAAGGCTTTGATGACACAATTTTAGGCCCAAATCATTTGTCACTGACCTGTACTATGTTGATTTATATGATAGAAAGAAGGATTCCAAATATGTAGAAGTAAAGATTTAAAGATATCTTCCACTTCTACTATATTTTGTTCCATCATATTGTTGTTATTATGTCTAGGAAATGGATGTGTAAAGATTTGTAAATTCTAATTCGGAGGAGCAATTGACTTATTTCCATTGTCATTCACTCTACTTACCTGTATAACATTCAAGTTGCTGAGGTATTGAATTTCATGTTTAAGACACATACATCGTTCAGTATCATGCCCTTGTTGTCGATGATAATGACAAAAAGCATTAGCATCAAAGTGAGGTCCTTGCATTCTACTAGTATGTAATGGTTTGATCAAAGGGAGCTTCAAGAGATTACTACTCACTACTTGATTCATGATAGAGTGTGAGGAGACAGATATCAGAGTGAACTATCTTTGCTGTTGTCTATACTGAAATAGTGCCCTCTTCAAATTAGTGATAGAGGACACTTGTGAAAAGTTGTTTGGATTATGTCCATTAACCTTGATGAAACTCTTATTATTCCTCTTAAAGTTTTTTTGTGAAGGTCCAGCCATGGATTGACCAACTTGAGCCGATGAGTTTTGGTTTTCATACTAACTAGACGAGAGTTGGTAATCGCAAAGGGTTGTGCATAAATGTTGAAAAGAATTATATTTCATCAAGAGAATCTTATCACGGATGTTAGGTTGTAAATTTGTAATAAATACCTTTGAACATTCTCATCATTCATCTGGTATTGAATTTGTGCATAAAGGGCCTGATATCGACTAATAAACTTGGTTAACTTCTCTTTCAGACCTTGTTTACAATGAACTAAATCAATTAAAGAGACTTGAGGTCCACTATTTACTTGAAAATGTTATAAAAATTGATCAACTAGCTGAGAGAAAGAGTGTATTGAATTCAGAGCTAAAGAGAAAAAGCATTCCAAAGCAATATCTTTGAGAGATCGTGGGAAGAGTTTCGCTAACAAATCTTGTTCAAAGAAAAAATCACTACAATAGCTATGAATGTTGCCACATGAGTATTAGGATCACCTTTTCCACCATATTTTTCAAAGCAAGAAGTTTCAAACTTGTCAGGCATAGGAGTTCTTAAGATTGCAAAAGATAGAGGATTTTGAGCATGATATGTTGGTAAATTAGGTTGAGATGAATTTGTCAAGTTTGTCACCTTTTGTTGTAAAGAGGTCATGCCTTGCAAAAGTTGGTTTAGGAGGGCAACATTAGGAAATACGGTTTGAGAATTAGAAGCCGTATTTTTAGGAAATTGGTTGTGAGTGGTTACGAGCGATGGTTGAGAATAATTGTAAGTGCAAAGTGGTTGGGAATAGGTGGTAGTGAAAGGTGATTGAGAGTGAGTGGGATGGAGACGTGGTTGAGAGTGGTTATTCATAAAATAAGTCACCCTAGGTGGTTGGCTTTGATAGTTGAATCCCACAACCTTGTAATTTTGTGAATTAGTTCCATTAGATACTCCAATACTAGTGGTAGCATTACTACAAGAATCTACATTAGTAGCAAGAATTGATGATGTAAAAGTAGTCATTCCAGTAGTTGGTATAGGTGTCGATACTTATGTATGAGCCGGTGATGACATGTTATTAATAACATTCACACATTCAGTCACTGACATAACTTTATGATGCACTAACCTCAAAGCATGTTAACACCATCTTGTCCTTCTTTTAACAACTCTCTTATATTATGAACCACAGGTACAGTTTCTTTCGCTATCCTTTCATTTTCCATAAATGCTTGAAAATCAGCTAGTTCTTTATCATGTTTATTTATTTTCTCATCAGGTACATGTGTTATCACATCAATAGGGTCCTCAACATCATGAAATACTTGTTCTTCTATTGTAGTTGTAGGAGAATGATATCTTGCAAAGTTTGTGTTTCTCCTTTTGTAAAGAAGGTGTTCAATGGATTTTTTGATGTAATAACGTCGTTGGTTTAGGGAGCACTAGAACCCATTAATCTAATACTTCTCCTTAAAGGGATATTTCTATTAGGATAGTAGGTTATAAGACTCATACAACAGCATACAACACTCAATGCAAAAACTAATAGAACAAACCCTAGGATGAAGGTATATTTGTTGAAATACACAATGTGTACATGCAAAGATTCGAATGTAAATACAAAGACACACTATAATGGAACACTACAATATGAAATCAGACTTAAAAGAGTGTTCAAAGGAGTAGTAAAATCTGACACAAGATTTTAACCATAAACCCTAGCTTTTGCAAAGACTAGGTTATATGAAAAATACATAATTTCAAGCAAAATCTAACAAATGAAGTATGAAAATGCAAGACAAATGATTATAAAATAATATAATTCTGTAATTTATATAAGATCTGATGTAAATATCAGAGATTTAAATCATTTAAATTAAATGCAATGAAAATAATGTGAACTATGTCAAAATGAGAGCCTAGAATGTTTGATTTTTTCAAATTTTCAAAAAAAATTGTAGATTTTCAAATGCAATATGATGACAATGAAATGTATGAATGCAAATCTGAAGTACAACACTCGGCAAGGTGCAAAATATAATAAAAACATAGGTTCACCAAAATGTTATGTAGGAAAAAAGGGGAAGATGGGATTGATAGGTAATTTAGCTAGATCCTCCTTTCACTACACACATTCAAGGACATTTAACTGAGTTGAATCACAACTTCTACAGGTTGGTTATCACTTGTAATGATAGGGAAATATGGAATTGATTTATTAATATATTTATTTTAGTCTAATTTAGCTTAAAACCCTAATGATGCAAAATCATAAACAAACAGACAAAACCTGATAAATGCTTCTACAAAAATAGATTAAATACAAATTGGATACATACCAAATTTCAAGTTCTAGAATATGGAAAAGTCAAGAGATAAAGAGTGGGTGCCCAAGCCCAAGGTACTGCTTTTTATGAGGGCTTCAAGATCTTTTCTGACACTGACTGCACCACTTCAAAGATTCTCTGTGACACAAAACTAAGGGGCAAAAGAGCAGGTGCCCAAGCCCTTCTTGATCTATTTCCTACCTTTCTCTTTAGATCTTGATTCCTTATGCTCTGCCATAGTCCTCTACAACTCCACTCTTTAAGATCTGACACTTGTTACCTGCAATCACAAGAAGAGGGGTTGGGGGTTGTGGTGTTTAGGAGTTTGCCTCGGTCAAGCCTTGAAATGGAATTCAAGCCTTCCAACACCATTGTTAGATGGAGAGTGTGTGTCCTTGTAGGAAAAAGCCAAAAACAATGATAAAAATGATAGATTGAATCACAAATAGATATCACCTTAGAGGTCTAGTTTGTAAATAGATGAAGATCTTTCACAACATGAGAATATGAAGCCAAATCTGTAATAACAAACACAACAACACAAGTCTACTCTGTAACACAATGAATGCTCTAAAATCATAAGTTTGCCAAAATATCTAATCATCTTCTAGTTTTCAAATGAATTCCTAAACATGCTTATATATGCATTCCCGCTTTTATTTCATAATTCAAACTTAAGATGTCAGCAAGGAACACCTTTAATGGTAACTTTACTTCCATTCAAATTTGAGACCCCGCCAAAATAGGGTAGGGTGTGGACGTGGGCGTCCTTGTCCTGGGACCTATTTTGGGACAAGGTTAAGCTCTACAATGTCCCCTATGTCCCATTTATCATGGATTTCAAAGCATTTTGTCTCTAGATTCATTTCTAACATGCATGATGAAAAACAAGGGACCTAGGAGCTAAACTTAGGAGGTAAAAGTCCTAGGGGAACATTTTACTACATAACAGGAAGTTATACTTTGATGGTTCTTACACAGCATGGTTCAGGGGCCAAAATCCTATTTATCACACCTTAGAATGTTTATATTCCAAAATCATATTAGCTAGCATTTCCATGCACCAACAATATTGCCGAGTATGAAGCACTACTTACAGGCCTCTGTATAGCAGTTGAATGGAATATCAAAGAACTCCAAGTCTATGGAGATTCTCATCTAGTTATCAGACAAGTTATTGATGAGTACCAAACAAAAGATGATAAGTTGATACCCTACATGCAATTGGTTGATACATACAAGCTATATTTCTCTAGCATCTCTTTTGAAAAAATCCCAAGGGTACATAATAAAGCTACAGATTCTATGACTACTATTGGATCACTTGTGGATATGCCTACAAACACTCAGCGATGTGAATTCTTGATTGAGCAGTTGTTGATACCGGCCATTGATGTTCCTCAAACATAAATTATCTATGAACTTGTTGGTCCCAACTCCCTTTGGTATGAAGATATATATGAATACCTCCATCATGGTGCATTTCTATTTGAACTATCCAACACCCAACGTAAAACTTTCATCCATTGATCCTCTCATTTCACTATCCTTGGTGATACCCTATACCTAAAGAGTCTCAATGGTATCCTCCTTAGGTGTCTTAACTCGGATGAAGCTAACCCTGCCTTAAAAGACATACATGAAGGTGTCTATGGATCGCATTCCACTAGTTCTAACTTAGCTAAGAAGTTATTATGTACAGGTTACTATTGGCCCACAATGGAAAAAGATGCACAAATTTTTTCCAAGAAGCGTCTTCAATGGTAGCAGCATGGGGACCTGATACATGCACTAGCACACGAGCTACAACCTGTTACGATTCCATGGCCTTTTTCACATTGGGGACTCGACCTCATGGGTAAAATCCATCCTTCCTCTTCAAATGTTGATAAGTTTATCATTACCGCCACTGAGTATTTTACGAAGTGGGTGGAAGCCATTCCCATGACCTATATCATCGACAAGAAAATAGCCAAGTTTATCCTAAATTACCTCATTTGCCGATATGAGATTCCTCAAGCCATAGTAATTAATAATGGTTGACCATTCAAGAATCAAGATGTCTATGCCTTGTGCACACAATACCATATTTTGCATAACTTTTCCACTCCATATTATCCTTAGAGTAATGGCCAAGTCGAGGCTTCAAACAAAACCATACTAAAAATCCTAAAGAAAACGGTCAATGAAGTTGGTTGTGATTGGCACCTACAACTCAACCCCACCTTATGGGCCTATCATACTAGTATCAAAACAACAACTAGTGCTACACCTTTTGCCTTAGTCTATGGCACTAAATCCATTTTACCTATTGAGGTTGAGATCCCATCTCTCAGAGTATCTATGAAGCACCTGATTGATGGAGAGGAGTATAGAATTTCCAGATTGGTTGAGCTAGAGTTACTAGATGAGAGGTGTCTCACAGAACTTAACCATCTTCATGTCTATCAAAACCGTCTCCATCGTAACTACAATAAGAAGATCAAGGAGAGACAGTTTCAGATAGGTGATCTTGTCCTTAAATAAAATCAATGCAACCAACAAGATAGAGACAAGAAGGGCATGTTTGAACTGAATTGGTTGGGACCATATGTTGTTATAGCTATCTATGGATTAGGAGCTTACACTTTGTCAACACTTGAAGGCATTCCCTTGGATGAACCCATCAAGAGTGATCATCTCAATAAATTTTATGCTTGATCCTCAGAGTATCCTTAGAAAATCCAAAAATAATCCATCCTCTAGTGAAAACCTGGTAAACAAGTGCCATGGATAAATACCATAGTGAAAACCTGGCAAACAAGTGTTATGTGTAGTGTCAACATCCAGCATCTCTTAAGTCATGCATCCATCTCATTCCATATCAATTCATAAGAAAACCCTCATCCATCTATTTTGACTTTGCATTTCCACTTTTCCATCTATCATGGCTTGGAAATTGTCAATGTCAGTCATCATCCATTAGCACCATCCATAGTCAGTTCATCCATCGCCATCCATAATAAAACTTCTACCTGAATGGAGGCATGTTTCCTTAACCTATGTCTAGGAATGGATCCTTGTATAATAGAAAGCAAAAAATCTAGAAAATCCCAAAAACATTTATAAAACTCAAAATCCCAAAAAAATTTAGAAAACTCAAAATCCCAAAAACATTTAGAAAACTCAAAATCCCAAAAATCACCATCATCAATCACTATCCTATATCATCAACATCAACAATAACTACATATCATCATCACCCTCATCTTAATGTGCCTTGATCCCATGGATACAAGGTATGTAGGCAATCTAAAATATGAAGGAAGTATCCAGTACTCAGGCACATAAGATGCACCCATTCCTCATCTCAATCTATAATCATTTTCCACCTCTCACTTCATCTATTTATCCCTACTTATCGTATTTATCCTTCACCTTCAAACCATCCCACATCATCACTAGCCAAAACTACATATTATCATAACCATCATTCATCGTAATGTGCCTTGATCTCGTGGATATATGGTATGTAGGCAATCTAGAATACGAAGGAAGTATCCAGTACTCAAGAACATACGATTCACTCATTCTCCATCTCAATCCATTAACACTTCCATCTCTCTCTTCTTCCATCCATCACAATTTGCCCCATCCACCTTGACTTGACTAACTCTAGCAGAAAACAAACTATGCATTCTTTAAAATCTCAAGTACTTATCAAACCAATGGGAAAAAGACTACTCCTAAAGAAAAGCCATTTGTCCATGTACCGATTACCACATCCACTACGACAATCCATCTATCCTAGATCAACAACCTTTAACGAATATATCGTTCCTCCTATAAGGCTCCATCTACCCTAAGCAACCTCTTTAGCAAGAGAATATGTCAGTTGTGTATTTGTTTTATCAGTCAGTCAATTTCTTTTTGGTTTATCTTTTGTTCCTTTCTAATGCCTATTCAAGCCTACCTTGATTTTTCTATATCTTGGTATGTTGTGATGAAGTATGGATTGGGGCATAGTCATTGATTTCATATGCTGTGTTTGTGGGATGTTCTTATTATCCTACTACGGCTAATATTTATCTTGGTTTTGTTAAACTTAGTATCTTGCATATTAATATTCTTTTGCATTTAAGGTTCTATGAAGGCCTTATGTGTATTAAGTTTATTTTACACTAAGACTATTGGTCATTCACATTTCCAACAAGGTTATATTATGTCTAGTAGATATAAGTTCAAACCATGTGTTTGCAGAGTCAACGTCCTCATATTGGATACATCAGCACCTTGGTCTTTTATACCATGGGGGAATACTATCTATATGCTATATCAAAATAAGTATTTCTCTTTATATATTTAAAGCATAACCATTGTAACTACCTATCCATCCATCTATCCATATATCCAAAAAATCAAAATATAGTTTTCATACAAAGATCAATCAATTTTCATCATTCTTGTTATTCTATCATATTTCTTCTATCCATCATCAAAGTCTTCTACATACGTGTGAAACCATACATGTTAGGCATCATGATCATAAACATCACAGTATAAAACATCATATGAATCCATAATCATAATATATGTCATCTCATCCATACATCTATAAGCATAAACATATCATCATATAAATCCATGATCATAATATATGTCATCATATCTATAACATCATCATAGCACATCATCATTATAAGAATCTAAACATCCATAGCATATAGAAATACATCATCATCATAAGCATGAACATCCATAATATCATCATGAATCATAAATCATCACATATATCTCATATATATATCATCAAGGTTATAAAAAGAAATAATAATGTCCCATATATACATCATGTCCATAAAAAATGAATGATATGATACAAAAGGGCTATCATGAGACATCAAAATATATATCAGATGCTCACAGGCTTCATAATCAAAATAAATACATCACTAATACAAAAATGGTACAATATACATCTATACAAAATGCTCTAGCTGAGATTGTGCTTAGATCTCCCTGCAGGCTAGTGTCGTTGTGATCCACCTGTCCTAGGTGGTGGTCCTCCTCTTGATGACCTCCTCAGAGGCCCCATAACTGAAGACCCTGATCTGTGTGATGTGGCGATCCCTAATCTGCTCCTCTCCCTAAAGGTAGGTTGTCTCTGCTCTACAGGCACAACTCAATAGTATAATCCCTTGTAATACTCCGCCTCCCTACCTGCAGTTGTCAGCTCACCATGTATGTGTGTAAGCTTCGCAACCAGCATCAGTATAGCTTGATTTGAGCCCAAGGTGGATCAGTTTGTATCTCTCTCTCTAATCACCCTCTGGAGGGTGGCCTCTACTCCCAGTCTCGCCTACATGGCAACATCTCTCCCAGCTGTTAATCTAGCTACAAACCCATCATCTATGGGAGCTATTGTTGGTGCTATTGCCTACACCTGTACCTGCACCTATAACTATTAGACCTCACCTCTAACAGTGTCCCTATCTCTCCGCATCCTGATCAACCTCAACTCTATCCACGTCTGCCTTGTAGTCTCCTCCTATAATAGTCGTTGTAGCCGTTGTAGCTGCTCTATCGCAGTCTCAACATACTGGAATACATGCTGAGGTACTCCAACATCCTACATCTTGACATTAGGCTAGTCTAGCCTGCCCTATCCTCCTCCCTATCCTCCATCATGCCCAAATACCTGTTCTTGTGCAAGTACTATTGCCTGCACCTGTATCCATCTCTATCGTGCCACTCAGTGAGCTCTCATCTCCTGGCCTCTCCCTACTACCTCACCCACTGCTCCTGCCACTCCTAGAACTACCAACGGTACTAGTCTATGCTAAAGCTAGTAAGCATCATAATCTAGTGTAGTACTAGGATCTACCTCCCCTAGAATCCAATCCCAGACCATTGGGGCAAGTCCCTGAAGCTTTGTCAACATTATTGCCACCATAATCTCAAGCCCCCAATCCACCGCCTCCCTCCATGTCCTGGCATAATGGCATCTCCTACTGGCTCTCACTGGGGTAGTCCAAACTATCATGGTACACACTCTAGAAAATACCTCTCAATCATATATATGCTACAACCAAATAGGTACCTAGCCTATCTACAATACAATAAATGCTTTGCATCATCCTCCCATGACTCGTAGTCATGCCATGGTCTCCATACAAAAGTGTCCATCTCATCTATCTAGAACTTCCAATCTGCCAAGGCACCCAGTCATCATTGTGTGAGAGTGCAATCATACAAATGAACATATGGCTTGCCAGGAGATAGACCTCATAACGAGAATATGCTTCCATGCTCATAAATTAAGCAGTGTAACCCATGCTGACAAGTTGGTCCCATACCTATACACATAGTCATGTAAATCATGGTATAGATGTCCTAGGATGCAAGGCCCCCATGCATATCTAATGTCATAAGTGAACATACCCTCCAACATGGTCCCCCATCCAACTGAGAATCCTCTCGAGCATTTGTCAAGAACTAGAAAACCACCAATCAATGCAACAATGATCCAATGAATCCTATCACATAGTCTCTACACCCATCTCCATCTGATCTCATGCTCCTCAATGCCAAGGTTGGGAGTCATAAATACCTCCTTGAATGCCTCCTCACCTCTATCTATGTCATAATCCACTCGGGTGTTGTGAATGGGAATCTTGAGAATGCACCATACATCCTCTAACATGATAATAGCCTCGCCAATAGGGAATAAGAACAAATTATGCTCACCGCGCCATCACTCTACTAATGTAGACATCAAAGATAAGTGAGCCCAAACTAGTGTCATATGGGCCACATGCCATAAGCCCATCACCTCTAGAAAGACCTCCTCCTCCCACTCTAGATTGGCCACCATGGCCACATCAATGAAGTGACGCTCCCTGGATATCAAGTGTGTGAGAACGACCTACATCCACACAAGTCCAACTTGTTATCCTTTGCGCATGACTTAGTTAAACCAACTGGCAAAATCTAAGTAAATTCCTAGTCAAACCAACTCCAACTATGTCAACCAGTAGGTCAAACACTGAAAATACCTAAGTCAAACCCTAGTCACCCAAGTCAACTTAAGTCAAACCTATCCTGCTTGGTCAAACTAGTGGAAAATCCTATCTACGCCAAGGGTGCTTCAATTTTCCATAGGCACATTTCTGCACGCCATAGGCGCATCATTTCGGTCCATAAGTGCATTTTTAATGTGCCAAAAGCACATTTTTGTATGCCAAAGGCACATCATTATCTGCCAAAGGTGATTTACAAACCCTAACCTAGTTTTTAACTGCCAAAGGTGCTTCAAAAATGCCTAAGGTACGGTTGCGTGCCTCAAAGGCACCTCAACTTGCCAAAGGCGCATGTTTATGCACCAAAGGCATGTTTGTCCTAAGAGCTCACCTTTGGAAAAAAAAATTCTACTACATTAAATGCCCTAATAAATGCACCTAAAGGAAATTTTAAGGGTACATACCACTACTGCTACTCCTGTCAGTCACCCATAGGTCCTGATGTGCTCGCCTTGGTGTTTGTTAAGTGGAATTGACATCTCTGCAAGTTAAAAACTCCTCTAAGGCTTTGATCTCTCAACTACACACAAGAAGACAAATGGCTCTGAAAATCCTAAACTCCAAGTGTGCAAATGACTTGAAAGTGACCCATTGGGCCCTATTTATAGAGTCCCAACCCTAATTCTTCCCTCTCATTAACCATTTTTCCTCATATCAACCTTATTTCTCCATCAAGTCAGCCTTCCAACATCCAATCTAGTCCTAAGCCTATTTCTATCATGTTGCTATCCCTTTCTTCTAGTCACGAGTCAACCCAGTTCTTCTGTCGCTTCCCTATCTTTCCTCTTGAGGGGGCATCCTACACCAGTTACACTGGGGCATAGTTGTAAAATCATATCTTTATCATGATTTTCTTTGAAACAATGTTGTAAACTACATTGTCTCAAACAGGGGCAAAATGTACACCTAAAAATGACCTTTGCATTACATCACTTGCATACATCAAATTCTCCTAAATCACTTGCATCCAACATTAATGAAATAATCTAATTATTTAATTAATTTCATCAATTTCTTCTAAATCCCCTAATTCCAACATTAATTGAATAAATTCTATTTATTTAATTAATTTCATCAAATTTCCCCTTTTATTCTTCTAAATCCATATTAATTAAATAAATCAATTATTTAATTAATTCATCACTTCAATTCTTCTTATCCATAATTAAATAATTTTTAATTATTTAATTAGCTAAATATTCCTTTAAATTTAAATAAATTATTTAAATTTATTTAAGTTGACTTTATCTTCTAAAAATAAATAAAACTAATATTTTATTTATATCTTATCTCTTCCTCTATCTTGCAAAATAAATTAAATGAATTTATTTGTTTAATTTGCTTTAAATCCTCATATCTTATCCTTACTTCCATCATGCAAGATAAATTAAATAAATTTATTTATTTATTTTGTTTTTATCTTTCAGATCTTCTTAAAATATCTTTTTCTTCTATGTGTACAATTAGTCTTATTTTTAGCATGTCAAAAAGCAAATTTAAAGTTGAGTTAATTGAATTTAATCATTATTGTTTTTATCCTCAACTCATAAATTAGAAAAAAAAACATTCTAAATTTATGAAATCAAATCCTATCTTTATCAAAGCAAGTAGTTAACTCAACAAAGCAGCTTTAAAACATGACACTTGTCGTGTGCACATTCATCATGTCCTCTCAACTCATCTTGTCCATCTATTTCAATGATTTATCTCAACTGTTGATCGATCTTTCTTGAAGCCTATATATACCCCCTTCATTACATCAAACATCCTCTTCGATCATTTAAGCTTTGGGCATTCGTAATAGCGCTTTGAGCATTGGTAATAGTACTTTGAGCATCGTCACATCGTTGAGCACATATATCACATCTTTGAGCATGTTATCTAAGACCACTTGTTGCAACATGGTTATGCAATGTATTGAGAAATCCACAAAGAACTAAGGAAACAATACAATCTAGGTGATTGCTTTCTTTATGTTGTTATTTACTGATTTTGGTTATCATTTAGATCATTTTCTTGAAGGTTATAGGATTGAGTTTATTGTTCATTGCTTGATCTTTATTCACTGGATTTTTACCTATACATAGGTAGCTTACAACTTGGAATGACTAGGATGCTTGGCAAACAAAACAAGACCTCCCCTAGCATTCACACAATCAGTTCAGCCCTACGAGCTGTGGAATGCAAAATCTAATTCCTAGCACCTTTCGACTTTATCGGTAGCTTGCAGACCAAAATAACTAAGACACTTGGTGCACAAAATGAGACCTCCCCTAGCATTTACCCACCCACCTAGACATGTTGGCATAGTCGGCTTGACCCCATGAACTGTGGAATGCAAAATTTCAGTCCTAGCACCTTTCGACTTTGTCGATAGCTTACAACCCAGAATGACTGGAATGCTTGGAAAAAGAAACGAGACCTTCCCTAGAATTTACCCACCCACCCTAATGTATTGGAGTAGTTGGTTTGGCCCCATGATGAGCATAATGAAAAATATGGCTCCTGGCAAGGTTGTTCTACATGAAACTGAAGCATTTTGCAAGAATGCATTTGATTTCAGCACGGTCAAACAAATTTGATTTGACTAAAACTAAGAGAGGTTATTGTGGACATACCCCACGTGCACCTATAGGTCTATATGGAACATTCCTAGCTACCATGAATTCTGAGAACTACTCCGTCAAAGTTTGGCAGTTTTTGGTCTTAGGAACTTAAGTGACTTTGTCGGTAGCCTACTGCATCAAACGACTGGGACACTTGGCGCATGAAATGAGACCTCCCCTAGAATTTACCCACCCATCCCAAAGCATTGGCATAGTTTCTTTGGCCCCATGAGCGATGGAATACAAAATGTCACTCCTAGCACCTTTCCACTGCATGAAACTGAAGCATTTTGTAAGAATGCATTTGATTCCAACACGGTCAAACGGACATGAGTTGACCAAAACTGAGAGAGGTTATTGTGGATGGACCCCACATGCACATGTAGGTCCAAACAGAACATTCCCAGCTGCCACGAATTCTGAGTACTGCTCCATCATAATTTGGCAATTTTTTGGTCTTAGGGATCTTAAGGGACTTGTTGGTAGCCTACTGCCTCGAATGACTGGGACACTTGATGCATGAAATGAGACCTCCCCTAGAATTTACCTGCCCACATCAACATGTTGGCATAGACAGTTTGGTCCCATGAGCTATGGAATGCAAAATGTCACTCCTAGCACCTTTCCACTACATGAAACTGAAGCATTTTGCAAGAATGCATTTGATTTCGACATGATCAAATAGATTTGAGTTGACCAAAATTGAGAGAGGTTATTGTGGAAAAACCCCACATGCACCTTTAGGTCTAGAGGGAATATTCCCAACTACCACGAATTTTAAGAACTGCTCCGTCAAAATTTGGTAGTTTTTGCTCTTAGGATCTTAAGTGACTTTGTCGGTAGCCTACTGCTGTGAATAAATGGGACCCTTGGCACATGAAACAAGACCTCCCCTAACATTTACCTGCCCACCCTAACATATTGGAGCAGTCAGTTTGGCCCCACGATAAGTAGGACAAAAAATATGGCACCTAGAAAGGTTGTGTTGCATGAAACTGAAGGATTTTGCGAGAATGCATTTGATTTTGGCACGGTCAAATGGATTTGAGTTATCAAAATTGAGAGAGATTATTGTGGATAGACCCCACATGCACCTATAGGTCTAAACAAAATGTTCCCAGCAGCCACAAATTCAGAGAACTGTTCTGTCATAGTTTGGTCTTAGGGATCTTAAGGGACTTTGCAGGTAGCCTATTGCCCTAAATGATTGGGATGCTTGGAACACGAAACAAGACCTCCCTCGGCATTTACCCACCTACCTCGATGTGTTGGTATAGTCAGTTAGGCCCCATGAGCTATGTAATGCAAAATCTCACTCCTAGAACCTTTCCACTGCATGAAACTGAAGCTTTTTGCAAGAATGCATTTGATTTGGGCACGGTCAAATGGATTTGAGTTGACCAAAACCAAGAGAGGTTATTGTGGATGGACTCCATGTGCACCTGAAGGTTCAAACAAAATGTTCCCAGCTACCACAAATTCTGAGAACTACTCTATCATAGTTTAACAGTTTTTTGGTCTTAGGGATCTTAAGGGACTTTACCGATAGCCTGTTGCCTCGAATGATTGGAACACTTGGCACATGAAATGAGACCTCCCCTAGCATTTACCTACCCACCCCGACACATTAGTGTAGTTGGTTCGGCCCCACGAGCTATGAAATTCAAAATGTCACTCCTAGCACCTTTCCACTGCAAGAAACTGAAGCATTGTGAAAGAATGCATTTGATTTCAACAAGGTCAAATGGACTAGAGTTAACCAAAACTGAGAGAGGTTATTGTGGATAGACGCCACATGCACCTGTGGGTCTAAATGAAATTTCCCAGATACTACAAATTTTGAGAATTGCTCCATCATAGTTTGGCATTTTTTTGGTCTTAGGGATCCTAAGGGACTTTATTGGTAGCCTACTGCCCCGAATGATTGTGACGCTTGGCACATGAAATGAGACCTCCCTTAGAATTTATCTATCCACCCTGACATGTTGGCTCAGTCAGTTCAGCCCCATGAGATATGGAATGGAAAATGTCACTCCTAGCACCTTTTCACTGCATGAAACTAAAGCATTTTGGAATAATGTGTAGACACCTAAAAATGTCTCGACCCTTCTAACCACCCTTCGACATCATCCACAACACTAATTCTTCATCTAATTAATTAATTAAATTTTTATTTAATTAATTACCACATCCAACATCTGAACCATTCATCCATCCTTCATCAATTAACCCCTGAAATTGAATTAATTTAATTAATTCAATAGTCACACTTTACTAACATCATCCCAATTTTTTAAATAAATATGCCAAATATTTATTTGGTTAATTTTTCCACTTCCCTAAACTCAATTAATTAGGTAAATCATACTTATCTGATTAATTTGCCCTACTAATTAGCCTACCCCTAACCTAGTTGATTAAATACCTATTATTTAATTAGCTACCCTAGCCTACATGACCCCTAGACCTGGATTAATTAAATAAATCATTATTTAATTAATCCTAAACCTTGATTACCTCATTCACTAATTTTTTCCAGGCACATTTACTAAGCTAATCACCCTGATTAACTTGGTCAAAGCATGCTTAACACCTTCTCCCACACCCACAAATTAAAAATTACAAAAAATACATAACCCCTCCAACTCATCTTTGCCATTTTTATGTAAAAACATCTTCCACATTTTTTGATTACAGATGTAAGAGCCTACAAATGTACATGTGTCCTATGACCTTCACACTTCCACATAAAATAGCAATTTTAATTGCATCTCATCTCAAGGACATTAATTTTTAATTTCCTCACACATCCAAATCACATTAAATGCTAAGTCCTCCTCAAAATGAATAAAAGATTCATTTTTATTCTCCACCATCCAATTTTGTTGATCAAAAATCCTAGTCCTCCATCTCACAATCAATCTCATCCCTTGATCTCAACAAGCAATCTCCATCGTTGGATCAAAATCCCCTCCAATTTGCCTATAAATACAAGTCTCCACAAGCCATTTCATCATCCAATTTAAGAGTAATCATATTATGCCAAAATTTCTCTCCATTATCTCCATCTTAGCTAGGTTATAGTGAAATTTGCATTGATAATTAGAGAGTATTTCACATTGTAATCACTAGTTTGGGTGAAGCTAGGACTTAAGGGTGTAAAGTCCTCTACCTTATCAAGGAGTGAGGAGCTAGGATGCGTTGAAAGGTATAACTTGTTTGTTTACTTGTTTCATTTCATGTTTTTATGCATACCTAATTTCTTCATCTTCACAATGTGTTCCTTGCCACCATAGGCAAACAAAATTGATTTAAAAAAAATCAAGGTAGGTGTTTGTAGGTGGACCTAACATCCACCTATACATGTAAAGAAGATGTTCCTAGGTGTCACAGTTTGATGGAATAGTCGGTCCAAAATTTGTCACCTTTTTTTTCTTAGGGCTCTTGAGACATTGTCTGCATTCGATATAGCCAAGAATGACCATGAGGCTTTGCCACCGAAAAGACATCTCCCCTAGCATTTACCTACCCACCCAGATGCGTTGGTGCCATCCATTTGGCCCCAGGAGATGCTGAATGTAAAAATTCAGTCATAATACCTTTCTGGTAGATGAAAATTCAGTATTATAAATGTGTTCTCACTTGATCCATGTTGCAAGTATGAGCATTAAGTGTTATCATTGATGTCAACACCTAAGGTCAGCATCTAAGGAAGTTATTTAAATAAGTTTGAACAAGTGCCTGAGAAGAACAGTGAAGTGTTTTGCTCTGCATATCCTACATATTGAGTATCTTTGTCTACGGTTTGGAAATTATGATAAGAGATGTTTGTAGTTGCTATGTTTCAGGTTTGAGCCTCTGGTGTGAAGATTTGAGTGATTTATGTTCACCAGAGTAAAAACTATTTTTTTGTGTATTTAATGGTGATAGGGAGAATATATTCTGCTCCACATTTCTCTGCATTTAAGTTTCACAGTCTGTAGTTTTGGAATCAAGTTTATAATCATGTTATGTGCCTTTAGTTCAAATGATTCATGATTTGGTGCTCTGCAAGCGATCTTTCCTTTATGACAGTGGCCGACAGTAATGTTCAAGTGCTCTAGTTTGAAGAATCTTATGGATAAAGTGTTTAGAGGTTATGTGGATGTTCTTGTTGATTGTAATGTGCTTGTGGATGTCTCCAAATTGTGTTCCTACTTTTTCATTGGTTCACAAAGTGTAATCTGGGTCATGCATGAAGCGTGCTCCTAAAGGTCTTCATGTTAACACATGTTTTAGCCGACTTGGTTGTTTTCACTACTTGCGATTATACTTTGGAGTTTGTGATAGCATTTTGTAGCATTGAAGATTGCATTTGAGTCCTAGCTAAAGCGTGGTATAGTTCGCATTCATTTTTCTCCTTCACAAATCCATTTAGGTCCAGACCTATTCTAATGTATGTATGTATGCCGACCTTGGAGATTGTTCCAATGGTTGATGATTATAATGCCAACCTTGATGTACATTCCAAGGTTTATGAATTGTATAAATATATGTAATGAAGTTGTGAAAGGTGAGTGATTGAGTGAGGATGAAAAGATAAGTGTGAAGTGTAAAGGCATAGTAGAGCAGAGGAGATAATTTGCGCTTCAATGGAATTGAACTCATGCATGGTGTAGATGCTACTAAATCAATTCAACCCTTGGTAGTGAGCCACCCCTGGCAGTGAACCATCCCTGTAGTGAACCAACCCTTGGTAGTGAGCCACCATTTTGGGTAGTGAGCCCTGGGCAGTGAACCGCCTTTTGATATTCAGTATTGTTACTACATTATATTGTGAGCTAACACTCACTGTGGTTTTTCCCTATTAGGGTTTTCCACGTAAAAAATATGGTGTTGATGTGTGTATGGTGTTGATGTGTTCATGTTTTAATTATGCTCTTCATGTTTAATGCTCATAACAAAATAAGGAAATAAGTTAAGTGATT
Organism: Cunninghamia lanceolata; assembly: GCA_027924645.1. NCBI lineage: Eukaryota > Viridiplantae > Streptophyta > Pinopsida > Cupressales > Cupressaceae > Cunninghamia > Cunninghamia lanceolata. The sequence continues at coordinate 21,197,585 of BSBN01000090.1, read as the reverse complement.
GTGAAATTGATTATAGTTTAAAGAAGTTAAAGTTTTGATACAACGGATTCATCCCCCCCTCTCAGTTATCTTGTTCCTTTCAACAATTGGTATCAGAGTGAGGTTCCTTTGAAGAAAGCCTAAAATATTAAGGTAGATCCAGGATGGCACACAGGAAAGACATTCCCCACTTTGATGGAACTGACTATGCATACTGGAAGGTACAAATGCAAAGTTATCTTATTTCTCTTAGTTATAATGTTTGGGAAATGGTTAAAGATAAATACACAGTTCCTAAAGATCTAGATACTAAAGAAGAGATTAAAGAATTTGAGGCTAATCACAAAGCTAAGAATGCTCTGCTAAATGCCATGTCTAACATTGAAATGGTAAAAGTTGTGAATCTGGAAACTACTTATGAGATTTGGGACAAATTAAATAAAATCTATGAAGGTGATGCATCTATCAAGAAGGCCAAGTTATAGAATTTGAAGACCATGTATGAAACCATGAGAATGGGTGAATATGAGAACATAACAATTTACTTATAAAAGATTGATGAAGTTGTCAGCAACATCAAGGGTCTTGGTGGAGAATTAAAGGATGAGGATGTTATAGATAAAATACTCATAACTCTTCCGAGCCACAAGGTATCTTCCATTGAAGAGTTGTTGGAATTGGGAAAGCTTACAAAAGATCAATTACTTGGTAAACTGACTGCCTTTGAAATAAGAGAGTTTGGTACTACTAATGGCCTTGTGAAAACTGAGACTACTTTCAAGGTCAAGGAAGCAACTAAGATTTCTAGATCAGAGAAATATGCTGTGGAATCAGATGATGAAGACTTTGTAGATCTAGAAGCCAAATTTGCAAGTAGAATAAAGAGGGGCAGCAAAGGAAAATTCAAAGGTAAGTTACCATTCAAATGTTTCAGTTGTGGTAAAATTGGTCATTATGCTTCAAGATGTCTAGACAGAGCTTTGAAGATCAATGAAAGCAAATGAAAGATGGTAAGAAAGAGTTATTATGTTAGAGATGATGAAGGTGTAACTGATGATGAATCTAGTTATGATGATGGAAATAGTAGTGAATTCTTGTTTATTACACTTAGAGAAGAACTTGTTTCTTCTAATCTTGCAAGTTGTGTGAAGGAAGAAAGTCCAGGGGAGTTGTCTGCATTTCATGCTGAAAGGAAGATGAATGGATAATTGGAAATAGGTGCTCAAACCACATGACAGGAGACAAGAGTAAGTTTGTTAAGTTTGAAAAGTATGATGGAGGACTTGTTAGATTTGGTGATGATGTAGCCGATAAGATTTGTGGAAAAGGAGCTATTACTTTTGATGGCAAGCATAATACAGATGATGTTCTTTATGTCAAGGGCCTAAAGCATAATCTACTAAGTGTTGGAAAAATGTGTAACAAAGGTTATAATCTTGTGTTCAAGGACAATGGGTGTAAGATCTAGAATAGCTCTGGAACCTTAATTGTTGGTGGTAAGAAGACTCATGGTAATGTTTATCATTTGAAAGATGCTAAAAATTATTGTTTCTTGGCTAAGTCAAATGAAAGTTGACTATGGCATAGGAGAATGTGTCACATTAACTTCAATAATCTAGTGAGAATAATCACTATTCAAGCTATAAGAGATCTGCCCAAGATTGAGAAGCTTGCCAATGTTATATGCAAAGAATGTTAGTTTGGGAAGATGACAAAGACCACTTTCAAAAGCAAAGAACAATCCTCTACTAGTTTTCTAGAGCTAGTGCATACAAACTTGTGTTGTCCCACTAGAACAAGAAGTCTACAAGGTGAAAGGTATTTCATGCTCCTTATTGATGATTTTTCAAGAATGACATGGGTTACTTTCCTTAGAGAAAAGGCAGAAGATTTAGATAAGTTCAAGGATTTCAAAGCTATGGTTGAAAATGAATTGGACTTGAGAATCAAATGCTTAAGATCTAACAGAGGTGGTGAGTTTACCTCAAATGAGTTCAATACTTTTTGTGAAGAACATGGAATAAAGAGACATTTGTCTGCACCTCGAACTCCTCAACAAAATGGAGTGGTTGAAAGAAAGAATAGAACTGTTCAAGAAGCTGCCAAAGCAATGATCAAAGAAGCAAACCTACCAAAAGTGTACTGAAAAGAAGCAATACATACTGCTATCTACATTTAGAATAGAGTTCAAATCAGAGAAGAAACAAAGACACCTTATGAACTGTGGTATGGTAGAGCTCCCACTATCAAATACCTCAAAGTTTTTGGAAGAAAATGCTACATCAGAAGAGATGAAGAATTAGGAAAGTTTGATGCTAGATGTGATGAAGGCATATTCCTCAGATACTCCACTAATAGCAAGGTTTACCTGTGCTATAACAAAAGACCGAGAAAGATCATTGAAAGTACAAATGTAAAGGTAGATGAAGACATCCAACCAGATGAATATGAGTCAGATGAACCTGTTGATACATAAAAGGTTGGAAGAGTCAAAGAAAAGGAAGTTCAAACTAAAGAACAAGCTCTGGAAGAAAAAGAAACTCAAGCTGAGGCTTCGATAAGAACTCCTAAAACTTCAAGGTATGTGCAAAGAGATCATTCTGAAGATGAGATCATTGGTGACAAAAGAAAAAGTGTAATGACAAGAAGCAGAATTGTAGAGAAACGAGTACATCTCTATCTACTTTCAAAGTTGGAACCTAAAACAATAAATGAAGCATGTAATGATGAGCATTGGGTCAAGGCAATGAATGAAGAACTACAACAAATTGAGAAGAACAAGACTTGGGAACTTGTCCCTAGATCTACAAACAAGAATGTGATTGGAACAAAGTGAGTTTTCTGGAACAAGCTGAATGAAGTTGGGGAAGTTGTGAGAAATAAGGCAAGACTTGTATGTAAAGGCTACTCTCAATTTGAAGGAATTGATTATGAAGAGACCTATGCTCCAGTGGCAAGAATGGAGGCTATCAGGCTATTTTTGGATTTTGCAGCACACAAAGATTTCAAATTATATCAGATGGATGTGAAATTTGCCTTTCTGAATGGTGAGTTAGAAGAAGTCTACATAGAGCAACCGGATGGGTTCAATTTATCAAACAAACTAGACATGGTGTACAAATTGAAGAAGGCCCTGTATGGATTGAAGCAAGCTCCTAGAGCTAGCTATGCAAGACTAGATAAGTATTTGCTCCATCAAGGTTTTAGTAAAGGGTCCACAGACAACAATATATATATCAAGGTAAGCAAAGATCAAATCCTGATTATTGAAGTCTATGTAGATGATATCATAGTTGGTGGAAATGAAGAGATGTGCAAGAATTTTGCAAATGAAATGCAAAAAGAGTTTGAGATGTCTATGTGTGGTGAGATGAATTTCTTTCTTGGACCGCAAATCAATCAGACAGACAAAGATATTTTCATTTCTCAATTAAAGTATGTTAGGGAATTGTTGAAGAAATTTGGAATGGAGGACTCCAAACTGGTATGCACTCCTATGGTTATTGGTTGTAAACTGAGTAAGAATGATGAATCTCCTAAGGCTGATCAAAGTAAGTACAGATCAATGATTGGAGGATTGCTTTACCTAACTGTTACCAGACTAGATATCATGCATGTAGTCTATCTTATGGCTAGATTTCAATCAGATCCCAAAGAATCACATGTGATGGTAGTTAAGAGGATATTTAGGTACTTGAAGGGCACTCTTGATCATGGATTGTGGTATCATAAGAACAATGATTTTTCTTTAAGGCCTATACAGATGCAGATTGGGCTGGATGTGTTGATGATAGGAAAAGTAGAAGTGGAGGTGCATTCTTCCTTGGAGATAGGGTAGTGTCCTGGCATAGCAAGAAACAAGAATTAGTTTCCTTGTCTATTGCAGAAGTAGAATATATTGCTGCAATATCATGATGCACTCAGGTGCTTTGGATGAAGTAGACCTTGAAGGATATCAAAGTTGAGTTTGATAGACCAATTCCTATTCTTTGTGACAACACAAGTGCCATAAACATTTCAAAGAATCTAGTGATGCACTCAAAGACAAAGGACATTTCAATCAAGTATCACTTCTTGAGGGAGAAATTTGTAGAGAATGAGATAAAGCTTGAGTATGTACCAACAAAAGATCAAGTTGCTGATATATTCACTAAGACCCTTCCAAAAGACACATTTGAGTATTTCTGAGAGAAATTAGGGGTTATTGCCTCTCCTTCCTTGAACTAGATGCATAGGAAGGTGCATCAGTCCAATATGCTTCAAAGGACATTCCTCTTTTTGGACTAATGTTGTAGGCTACCTCTCATGGGGAGCAGGTAGTGGTTTGAGATGATTGTTGCATTCAGGGGGAGTAAAGAATGATTTTAGACATATCAAAGTAGTAGTGTGCAAGTATGTGCAATAGAGGAGATGTGATGCCCTTTGCCATTGATGTCAAATGGGGAGAGAAATCATGTGAAAAAATCATGGGGAGTAAGAGTGCAGAGGTATAAAAAGAAAGGGGGAGTTCTGATGTAGAATTATGTATTGATGGTAGAACATGTTTTTCACATCATATGTTGCCATCAATGACCAAGGAGGAGATTGTTGAAAGTATGTGCTAATTGGTGTTGTCATTGATGTCAACATGTTTGTGTTGTCATTGGTGCTAACTATATCTTTTGATATTGATGTTTGCTGATTGATTGAAGAACACTGTCTGAGTATTTTGCTCTGCATTTTCTCTATATTGAAGACTAGATTATGATCTTTGGATATGAATTAGAGAAGTGTTTGAAGATGCTAAATCCATAATTTGGTGGTTCGGATCATTGTGCAGAAAAAGTTATATTCACCGGTGTCAAGATTGTGCCCGGTAAGGTTTGCAGAGTGACAGGGAAAAAGTGTTTTGCTCCGCATTTATCCACAGATTAGATTTTGGCATTGCAAATCTGGACTTAAGCTTATAAGGTCCTTAGTCATCTCCATCTCAAAGGATTTTTCATTTGGTGCTCCAGAAGACAAGCTAGTGATTAGCAGAGTTTGACAATGTTTAATGAGAAGCAGTCTGTGATATGTTCTTCAAGTGAAATAAGTTGAGATCTGTTGCAGTTGGATTTGCTAGTTTCCAAATGATTCTATGATGTTCATGGATGTCCCCTAAATACATTGAAAGCATGTGCTTTATCCGCAAGCTGTAATGAAGATCTTGCAAGCATGTGTTCAAGTGTTCTTGATGATTCACCAATCTGGCGACCTGGATGATTAACACTCTTTGAGGATGAATTTCCTAAATTATAGAAGCATATGGTAGCATATGAAGATGTAATTGGGTCTGTGCTAAGGCATGAAGTGTTCATCCTTTATTCATTTAGTCCACAATTTGATGTATATATGTATGTTGACCTTGGAGATTGTTCAAATGGTTGATGATTGTAATGTCAACCTTGATGTACATTCCAAGGTTGATGAATTGTATAAATATATGTAATGAAGTCGTGAAAGGTGAGTGATTGAGCAAGGATGAAAAGATAAGTATGAAGTGTAAAAGCAGAGCAGAGTAGAGGAGATAATTTGTGCTTTAATGGAACTAAACTCAGGCATGGTGTAAATGTTACTAAATCAGTTCAACCCTTGGTAGTGAGCCACCCCTGGTAGTGAGCCAACCCTCGAAAGTGAGCCACCATTTTGGGCAGTGAGCCTTGGGTAGTGAGCACCTTTTGATATTCAGTATTGTTACTACATTATATTGTGAGCTAACACTCACCGTGGTTTTTCCCTGTTTAGGGTTTTCCACAAAAAATTTGGTGTTGATGTGTGTAGGTGTTGATGTGTTCATGTTTTAATTATGCTCTTCATGTTTAATGCTCATAACAGAATAAGGAAATAAGTTAGGTGATTGTGAAATTGATTATGGTTTAAAGAAGTTAAAGTTTTGATACAACTGATTCACCCCCCCTCTCAGTTGTCTTGTGCCTTTCAACATTTTCATCATCTCATTTTCAAGCAAACTTATCATGCTAAAATCATTCCCCATTTTATCTATTCATAGCTAGGCTATGCCAAATTTGTGTTGAAATTGAGAGCATATCCACATATGTTAATTGCATTTGGGTAAAACTAAGAGCTATTGGGTGCAAAATCCTCCACCTTATCTAGGAGTGAGGTGATTCAAGGGCTTATTGGAAGGTATAAAATCTTATTTTAAGTTCTTTCATTTGTTTTATGTCCTTGGACATTTTTCTCATCTTCAAGAATATTTATGGACTAAATTCCCCAATTTTGGAATAGTTATATATGTGTTCAAGATGATATTTGGAAAGATGACAATTTTAAGAAGTGTTGTTAGTTAGATTTATAGTTGGCAAGATTTATTCACTATGATTTAAAAGTTATGTCCAAAATTATGATTCATAATTTTGGTGAAGTTTCTTTTGAAAAATAGTAAAGTTGCAATAAAAATATTATCTCTTTGTTTTTTCTAAGTTTGTATAGATAAATACAACCACATTGTTAAGAAAAACCATTGGTATCAATTTTAGATCAATCTCAAATGAATAAAAAAAAATATGTAAGTCTTACTTTCTAAAATTTTATGCTATTTTGTGTGTTTTGTACAAATCATAGTGGCAAACCCTATAGTGTGGTGCCAATTTGACTTTTGTGGTAGTGTCCAGTAATTAAAACTATGTGTTTGACCTTTTTATGGATAAATTATTAGACTACATTAGAATCCTTTGGACCACGGTAGAAAATTGTACAGTGTTATTGCAATCATACTAGTGTAGTCACATCCTTGATCTCTATGAATCTATTTTGAAGTTTGACTATGAATTATGTATTTTAGTTGTTTGATGATGTTTGTCTAATGTTAGAAATATGATAGCAACATAATATTGATTCATCAATGATATTTTCATCTTTATTACCTATATGTTTGCATAATGTTAATTGAGAATGAAAGAGTGTTTGCTTGACTTAAAAGATATGATTTCTATTCATATTTCTCTATTGTTAAGTCATCATTCTTGGAACTCTTGTATGTTGTGAATTAAAATGAAATGTTCTAATCTCTCTTCGTCTCTCTTTCTAGTTGATTATAAATGTGAAATAGAAAGTGCAAATTATATGCTTACTTAGAAATGAAGTGAAGTAAAGGATATTCCTTCTTGCTAAATAACTATGTTAGTTTGTGAATGTTACCTTCTCCCCACTCTTATAGTATATATTATTCTCTCATTATATATAATATATATGTTTCTGAAATATGTCCAATAAATGAAGGTTAATAGGTGCATGATCCTCTTACCACTTTTCATACTAATCTTAGAAACAAATGTCTTCTTTATGTTCTAGTGTTTAGCATGTTTTGTTGCATTATTTTTTGGTTGGTGGAGCCCTTTCCATTCCTTTCACACACTTCCTTAGAGGAGTGAAAGTGTGGGAAATGTCACTCCTTTTGTTTTTATGCATATTGTGTTATTTCTTCCTTAGTTTTCCTTCATTAAATGAGTGTACTACATTAATATGTGAGCCTCCTTTCTTTTAGGATATGTGTGTTACCACTTCTTGTTTGTCTTCCTAAACATTTATTCTACATGTGTTGACTAATCTTTGTTGATTTAGTCATGTGTGATGACTACACCTGTAATGTGAGCCCACATTGGATCACTATTGAGTGTTGCATTAGGTGCTACATAAAGAATATGTTGGTTGTGATTTTGCAAGTTTTATCCATGGTGATTTTAAGCATTATATAATGGAGAAGGTAATGGGTTGGAAACAAGGCATGTAAGAGGAAACATAATGATGTGTGTGCATGGACATTGATGGAGGAGCATAATGGGGATTAGACATGGTAGAGAATGAAATGGTAGAAGTAGGATTGACACAAGTGAGAGCAATAGTGGATATAGTATATTGTGTGATAGTGGATGAAATAAGACTGGAGGTGTAAAAAATCATGTGGGAGGTGAGTATGATGGGATGGGTGTTATTACAAGGTAGTCCATAGAGGAGTAAAGGTGGGGAAGGGATAAGCACTCTGTGATGCTACAACAATGGAGGTAAGGGTGTTACTATGAGATGGCACAATAGTGGAAGTAGGGGTAATGTTATGAGATGGAACAATAGTGGAAGTAGGTATAGTCAAAGAATGAGGAGATGTATATGCACTAAAAATAAGGTAGATGGAGAAATATTAGCAACCTATAGTTTGTAGGATCCCTAATCCTTGTGATTTGTTTTTAATTAGTTAAGCAAGAAAAAAGGGTCCTAAACCCTTTACAAAACAACCCCCATGACAAAAACCCTTAAGCTTGCCAGAAATAGTCCATTAACAACATAGTAACAACAGACAAAAAATGAAGCTAATAAAAAACATAAACAAACAGAAACCTAAGGACTATTAGTAGTGCCATACTTGGCCAAGAAATTAGCCATGTCCTTATAGTCACCAAAGCTATCTGCCCAACATCGCTGACCTTATTGTCAAATTCTTTAACCATGACAAACTCAAAGGCAACACGATGAAGATCCTTCATAGAAAACTTGGTCATGGTACGCCACTTGTTCTACATCTTGTCCATCCTGGCCTTGAGCACTTCCATGTCATCAGCCATCTTGACACATATCGAGCAACTTCCTTTCTTCTTTTGGCCCCTGGCTTCCTCAGCAGCCTCCACCATATCTTCCTCAATGGGCTTATTCATCTCAACAAAATGTCTAGCACCTTCCTCTTCATGAATGGAATCCTTGGGCATTTCATCCTCACCTTCCCCCATAGTGTCTTCCACAAATTCATATTGGTCAAAAATTTCCACACCCTGGGTGGTAGTGGTTAGGATTCCAGCTATATGACTGGATCTACGCACACCAGTAGTGCCCTATTTGCTAGTATCACCTCCATTATCACTCCCCACCAACTTAGCTCCTGAGTCCAAGTCAATAATTTTCACAGCCTCCTCCATCACATCAAGGTTCTCCTTCCTTGTTTTATTTTTCTTTGTCTGCATAATGCCCTCACTCTCCACAGCCTTTCGTTCCCTTTTAGTCAACACCCCAATCACCTTTTCATTCTCCTGGATAGGGGTCTCAAGCTTCTCTTTCATAGGGGACTTAGTATTGGAACCAGGAGTAGGGGACCTAGCAGGGGTGCTACATTCTTCAATTCTAGGGCCCCCCTTTGGGTTTTTGACAGGGGAGATTTTGGGGGTCCCAGTGGTTTTCTTGGATTTTCCTTTAGCCGTGGGGGACTAGGTCAACTCAACTAGAATAACCTTAATTAGTTTAGGGCAAGTTCAAATGGAAGTGGTACAATCTCAGAATGAGGCCTTGGTGTATGGGGATAAGAGGGTAGTTATGATTTTTCACCCGAATATCCTTAGCAGATTTAATAGAATTCTCTAGAGAAGACAACAGGAAGAAGGGAAAGCTAATCTCCATGTTATTCCTAAAATGATTAAATAATGCAAAGTGGTAATGGTAGTATACCTTAAATCGGCCCTCCAGAGTGAAATATTTCATGATCATCAGACAAATTTGTCCCCATGGCTCTAGGAACTTCTCCCTTTCAAAACTCCCATGAAGTTTCATAGTAGCATCACCATTGCGAAAGAAAATTCCCATATACTCTAGGTCCGGCACCTTGCTTTGGTGACTGTGTTTTTTTCCTTTGGTGGTGAGGCCTGTGGCTTGTCCTATCACCTCCTTAGAGAATTGGAAACCATTTCCCCCCAGATGGACTTATCTGGTATCCTCATCCCAGGACTCGGTGAACTGGCAAGACAGATTTTTGTTGTGTCCAATTATCGCCTCAAAGAAGGAAGCCAGCTCCCCCTCTTGAATAATATGCCAAACCGTAGGTTCATGACGGAATTCTTCAGTCAAGGTCGGTTCTATCTTCACAATTCTCCACCCATCCTTACACTTAGAAAGCTACACAACCAAAGAGATCAAAAATGTCTAAGGCAACAGGCATAGGAATGCTTAGATAAACACTCCAAAGAGTAATTAAACCCTTTCGTGCACATCCATCTAATCAAAGGCCACAGGATGAGATCTTCATTATGGTTCTACCGATAAGTAATGCCTTCACCACCCTGGATCCCCTCCTTAGGAAAGGCCCCCACCTGCCACCTTGTGTGAAAAATAATATCGCTGGAGTCGAGGATAGAATGGAAATAATTTCCCTTGAGCAACTTAGACCATTGATTATTCTGCCCTTCGTCATATGCCACTTCATCAAATTTTCAAGCCAGTATGTCCACTCCTTCTCCCGACCGCCTTTTAGGTGCCACCTCAACTTCTTTTTGAGGCAGCTTGCCGTCCATTCAACTTGCCACCCTATATTATGCCACCTCAGTTTTCTACTAAGCCATCCCATCCTCCAAGTCTTCCTACCACTTTTCTCATGCCACCTAGGCGCCATCGTATAATACCTAGTCATCTCCTTTCACCACTTTTCCTTGTCACACCAAGACAATTGAAAAGCACCAACTCCTTTCCTGCCGTCCTAAATTTGAATACCAATGGCCACAATTTTGAAGCCTGACATCTCATTAGAATGCTTAGTGCCCTTAAGAGTCATAGCATCGCCCCCACATATCCAAAGAATGCAGAAGGCAAAGAGCCCATAACACCTAGTCTGTGTTCTTGTTTCCATCTTTCTTAATGAGATCTTGAATCCCACTAGGAAGCCTAGACACATGTCTCCAGCACCTCCAAGCATCACCATTACTACCCAGGTTCATCATAGCATCAACTATAGCATTGCCTTCTCTAAAGATGTGGGAAACCTTGTACTCCTCCATGGCATTGAGGAGCAACTAGATGTCATCAATTATGTCCTCCAGCTTCCAGCCTATACTCGCTAAATCGAGGGCAACGTTCACAATTAACTGTGAATCCCCTTCAACATGCAAATGTCTAATGTTCAAGGAAATAGCTAGTTTGATGCCCCATAGCATAGCTAAAGTCTCGGCCTCATTGTTACTTTTAACACCTAATCCTCCAGAGTAAGCAATCACAAACATCCCTGAATCAGATCTAATAATGCCTCCTCCAGTAGCAATCTTAGGATTCCCTTTAGCTGCCCCATCAAAATTGAGCTTGAACCAATCTTTTTGAGGCAAGGTCCAGATAGTTTTAGCTCTGGCTAACTTTTTAAAATTGTCAATCTAACAAATATTTGGGTTGATAGCCCATTGTTTCAAAACATTCAGCTCTTCCCTTCCTGGGGGTTTCTCCACAAATTTGAATTTGAAGGAATTGATATTCTCTGCTAGCAACTTGGCAAAATTCTAAAAAACTTCAAAGGGGTTCTAAATTTTTCCCTAAAGACCTTGTTATTCTGCTCCTTCCACAAATTCTAGGCCAAGTGTGGGGGAATTTGAAGCCACAACTCTTGGATAATAGGAAAATTAGACTTGAAAGGGAATCTCCAAGCCCTAACCAGTGCCACCACATTTTCATTGGCAACCCAACACAAGGACAACCTCTGCATAACTAGACTCCAAACCTCCCTAGCAAAGTTGCAATGCAGGATGATGTGAGTTACTGTCTCCTCTTCTTCATCACAAAGAGCACACCTGTTTGGCATTTGAAAGCCTCTCTTCTTCAGATTATCAATGGTCAGGATTGTATTGTGCATTAGGGTCCACCAAAAGAAATTAATCTTGGGTAAAAGTTTGGGTAGCTAGACTTTCCCCCACAACTGATCCTCCCTAGGGTCTAACAACAGACCATATGCACTCTTAATAGTAAACCTACCTAATTTATTTTTATCCCAAATCATCTGATCTTGTTTAGGAAGAATGGATAGCGTAAATCAACCAAGTTCTTTTGAAGCCGAAGAGCCACCTCCTTATCCTCATCCTGATTGGTGACACATTCCATTATACCCTTCCAACACCTAATGCCCCCATAAATTCTGATGTAGTTAGCCACTTTATATCTAATCCTTGTGACTTGTTGATAAACATGTTATGAATAATATCTACTAGTTGTATAGGATTCTCATATTAGCTAAACTATCAAGTTCTTGTGCAAAATATTATTTGTCCACATGGGCATCACAATCATAATCATCCAAATTATTCTCAACATGTGGCTCATCCAAGAAAATTTTAGTCTCGTTAGAGTGAACAGCCATATCGGGGTTTAGATGAGCACTCCTTAAAGGAAGATTAGGGTCCCAAGTAGCTCATGGCATAAACAATGCAATATATCAATGAGAGATGGGAAGAAAATATAAATCACTCTTAGACTTGACAAATCAAAAAGATCAATGGTTATATCAAATCTAAAAATGAACCCTTTAGAGGAATCCAAGGGTGGGTAGGGTGGTTAAAAGTAATGTCACACAATGAAGCACAAACCTTAGAAGGAATAATATAATAAGTCAAAGTAGCAAAAATAGGAACATAATCCCTAATAAGATTTTAAAAAAAAGATAAAGCAATAAGACAATAGAGATCTAAAACCCTAAAAGCAATGAAGATATAACCCTAAGGTCAAACCCTAGGGGGTGTAAGAATAAACATGACCACCAAAAATGTAAAAGTAAAGAGTACCTTTTTATGTAAACCTAGGCTAGTTAAACTCATTCTTACAAACAAAGCACAATTAACCTAGATTTAATTAAGGAGACGAGGGATGAGGGAGCTAGGCATGCTAAATTAAAGTTTTTATTTTTAGAAATTAATTGCAAGAGGATTAGGGCACTTAGCTCTTAGAGTTCAATGATGAAGAATATTACTAATACAATGTAATATTGATTTGTCAACATACATAAATCAATACCTTTGATGTGCTCATTATTAAGGACTGTAATATATTCAAAATATTTTGTGGGTCGATCTCAAGTTTCTCAAGATTGATCCTACACATCATGCAATTGACCTTTGATGCATAGTTTTGATTTAGGAAAACACAAACTTCTATGATATGATCATTCTTGATCTCTATTATTTGTTGATGCATAAGGACTAGTAGCATTTAAAAATACCTTAGAGAAGTTGATGGATTCTAAGGGTCAATTCTCCTTAGTCAACCCCCTTGAAAAATCAACTTTAAAACCTTGAGCAAATGTTTGAAACAAGCAAATGTGCAAGTAGTTTAGATGTGAATTCTAATTCAAATGTGTTTGTTTTTGTGCTTGAAACCAATGTGTTCCTATAATGATGTTTTTGTGCTTGAAACCAATGTGTTCCTATAATGAATGCTCCTTGTAATGTAGAATTCCTTGCTAACGTTGGATGTGTTTAAATGCACAAATGGATGTCTTTAAATACCAAGACATAATTTTACAAAAAGGAGTACCCGGTTAGCTCCCAATAACTAGTGGAAAAGAGTAGGAGTGGATAATTTGAAATATAAAAAATTGAATTTGGGGTAAATCTTGCATGGCTCATGATCAAATCTGTGTGTTGTAGGATTGACCAAGGGTATGGAAACAAAGATCTTGAGGTAGGGAGTAGATGTATTGAAGTGCATACAAAGTTAGATGCAATAAATTTCTAATAATAGAAAATATGTGGGGACAAGTGCAAATAGGTATAGGTAAGAACAAACATATAGAAGTTTGTGTAAATGGGAATGCAGAAAAGATTAGGAAAGGAACTGAACTTAACATGAGAGCATGTCATTTGTTGGTATGTAATTATATTAAGACATTCCATCAAAATGGGTTGAAAACTAAATAAGATTTGGCATGGGTATGCAAATTTCACCATTACACTATTACATCGATTGAAATGGAAAATGCCTTTTATTTTTTCATTTAAGTAAAGATACACTAGTTTATAACTGGGACAATTAAAAGCTTGGTTGAATATAAATCCTCTTATATTAGGGAAAAGGTTTTTGAGTGGAACTCTTTATGTTTAAAGTGTAATAAATACTTATACTACCTTCAAATGATGAATGAAAAACTAAACTAATAAGATTATTTTATGAAATCTTAATATTTATTCAGTTAGAGGGAAGGATATATTTTAAATTAATTCATTTTAACATATTTTAAATATATTAAATTAAGGTGGTCTTAAATTTGTGGATCAAATTATTCAATCATTATAAATTTTGTGTCATTTTATAATTAATTTTTATGTACCATCATTAAGTACCACAATTAATTATAGCTTGAGATAAATAAAATATTATCAAATAAATTAAATCCTAGACTAACATAAATGACCTAAGCCAAGTATAAGACAATTAGTTGCATGATTGAAAAGAGTAGGGTTAGGGATAACTTAACTCCTCCAATGGGGTTGATGTATTGTGCTATAATTTATCTTTTGTCACACTTCTAAAACTTGTTTTACTTACACACTACATATCTTTCCAAATAGATGTATCTAAGTCTTGCAAACTAGTAAGACAAAATCACTATTGTGATCTTATCTTCCAAAAACCTCGATCCTATCCTAAATTTCTAATTGTTTGCTAATTACAATCTTGGCTATGTTTGTCACTTGCTTCAAAATTTGCTCCTTTGCTTTAGTACATATGCTCATTCAAGGTGGTGTTTACAAACACATTTGAGAGCTTCTTGTGCTAGGGTTGAAGTACTTCAATTCATTTAACCTTAGTTAAGTGCCTTTGTAATCGTTGATCACAATAATTAATGATAAGATAAATGGATGTCGATATGGAGGATACTCAATGTAGAGACATTTCTTATCTGAGAGTGCTCTTTAATTGCTCTTAATGCTAATGCTTGAATAATTGTTAGAAAAGAAGATAAATGCTTTCCAATGATGATTAGAGTGTCTTAAAAATTGTTAAGTAATCATAAGTGTTCAATTTAAAAGTTTCAAGCTCAAATCACCTATAACAATCACTTTTTTAAAATTAAATGTAGACTAAAATCTAGAAAACAAAATAATGATATCTAAATTGAGAAAAAAATTTGAAATTAAATCCAAACCAACAAAAATAAATTAACCTTATTGTTTTTTGAGATCATTACAAGATCATTTTTACTAGCTAGACACGAGACCAAGGACCCTTTGTACTCTACAAAATTAAATTATGTTATAAAAAGAAACAATTTTAATCAAAACTGGCACTAATATCAACGTATCTTTATCACAATTATTGCTATATACTCAACTATCAATACTTCAAAGATACTCGTAAAATCTCAATATATTATTAATTAGACCATTTCTTTTTTACCCTTGATATTTCATTCAACATCTCTGACCATAATTTCTCTCGTTTCTAGCGCCTGCATAGGAAACTTACATAGCCTATATACAGTGATAATTAGATGGGCAGTTTCCATTAATCTTCTACTAGATTTAGCTTTTTTTTCCTGGTTAAGTGCTGTAATCTCATTTCAAAATGAGGGATCAAATTCCATTGTCGCCATGGTTGCCAATTAGTATTGCCCTCTAATGCCATGGCAATCTGTACAACACATTTTTGTAAACACTTTATTCTTGTTAAGGATATTTAGTTTGGCAATTGGAAGAAAAAAATCATCATAAATCTCTAATTTATTGTGTAGAGTCCCAAAATACAGAGTGGAAGTTTCAGGTTACTGTGCCAAACGTCCATGCAACTTTGATGGAATAAATGCCAAAAGCTTGGCATTTAAGCTTGGTGGCATATAAACCCTCAAACTTGCTATATAAGACAAAGGTCATCCTGTCATCCAGGCCCCCCACCCACAAAGTTTTTGACCTCTGTTTTTTGAAGCATATCTGATGAAAAATAAAAATTACATTAAAAAAAAGGCATGTTGTGGGTTCTGGAGAAGGATAAATCAGTGGGTGCTGGCAGAACATATTTTTGACAAAAACCCAATTCTTTGTTTTTCCATGTCATAAACAACATTCAAATTCTGTTGTTGATAGTTCCCCAAAACAGCAGCAGGTCCATATACTTCATCTCCACTGCTTAAAATGATCAGGCACCCCACTGAGGTAGAAGTAGTATTAGTACTAGTAGTATCATCATCTGAGTCAGGTATCATAAACATGTAATTCTCTGCAGGAAGTGTGATTGTGGCATTGTCTTTGAAGTGAAATTTGAAGGTTGGCAACATAGGAGTTCCCTTGGCAGTTGAGAAATTATAGCAGAGATCAAGCCCGGTAGCATCTTCCATGTCAACAGACCTGGTGTACTGAATTGCTGCCTTCAGCCTGTTTAAGACCTTTCTATGCAGGGATTCAGGAAGCATGGTGAAAGTGGTGCCAGAGTCAATGATCATCCCCCCGTTTCCTTCACTGTCAAATGTAGTAAGGCTTGAAGGGAGCTTGAGCCAGTGGCGTCCTATGCTGATTCCTTCTAAACCCAAGTAGTAGAAATAAGGATACCTAGAATTATTGATCATGGGTGTGTAGTGGACTTTACCTTGTTTGGGGATGGCAAAGTCTCCAAACAGAAGAGGGCTAGAGACATGGAGATTGTCATCAAATTTATGGCTGACAAGACAATAGGAAAAGCCTCTGCTCCCCATTTCACTTAATTGAGCAGGGAAGGGAAGGACCCCTCTGCCAAATCCTGCAACCCCTACTGCCTCCCCTAGTGAAATCCTTGCACACCCAAATGTGAAATTTGAGATTTCTCTAGTCCCACCTTTGCTTAGGTGAACTGTAAGCCTGTCTCTTATCAGCTCACCCATCAAACTGCCATCTCCATAGGCATAATAGAATGGCGGGCAGGGATTCTGACAAGGCTCCATGCCTAGAGTATCAAATGGGCATCCAGCCATTATGCAGAGGTCATTGAGATTGTCACTGCTGTGGATGGCAGAGCATGAATCAGTGCCACAGGATTCATGCCTGTTTGAATGGGAATCAAATTCAGAGAATGTGGGGATATCTAAGCCATCACACATGATGCAGTCAAAAGAAGAAAATTTTGAAGAATTGGATGAGCATGGCACCCAAACAAGGTCACTTCCTGTGTCCATGAAAACTTCTAGTCTCTGTGGTGGAGTGCCCAACATCAGAGGCATTATGTAGTCACTTGCAGCTCTAAGAGGCAGTGAGACGTCCAGAGAATGGTGTCTTCTACCCTGGTGACGATGACGTGGTCTTCTACTTCTCAGAGCATGAAGCCTAACTGAGCTTCTATTACTTGAAATCTTAAGCAATTCAAAGGAATTCTTAACATCGATGCCCCCAAAGCCTCTGTGCTTCAGACCCACCTCCAAATCAACCCCATCCTTTTCCCCAATACACACACTGCCTCTCAAAAATTGGGCTGCACACAACCAAAATAGCAAAATCTGGATGAAAATGGCAATCCCCATATCTGCAAATTGGACAGACAATGTGTTTCCCCAAATTTGATGAATCCCAAGTCTGCTTTTACTGTATCAAAAACTCATCTAACAGATTTCAACACTTAACACCAGGCCTTAGGCATCATAGAATTGTCAACATAAATTAATAAAATTGGTGGAACATTGAAAGTTACAAATATTTCAAGATTCCTGCTTCATCAGACAACCGGGTCAATGCAGGAGAACAGAAAATACAAAAGTTGAAAACCTATCTCCAGCTATACACAGCACAGAGGGACCCAATTCAACCTACCAAGAAAAGCCTTAGTCTCCTTTAATCTTGTATGTCAAGGAGAATAGTCGAAGGAAGAATGAATTGGTTTTGGAAGACTTAAGAGGCATTCATATTGGAAAAATAGACTGCAGCCCAGGTTACTGTTGTAAATATATAATTGAATAGATTAAAATTGGAAGAAAAAATGTCGCGCAGGGAAAAGGATTGAGAAAGTTCGCAAAATAGTTGATTTTATTGGCTGAAATTAAGGAGTAAAGGTCACTATTATTTACTGGAATCGAGGTGTAAAGTTTGGTATTATTTATTGAAAGTTGAAGGTCTATTATTTGGTGATAGACTTAAAAAAAATTATTTATAATGAAATTATGGAATTGATTCCCTTCAATTGTGGTATCTTAGTCAAAGGATAGCTTCTATTTTTCATTTATTATGTTGTAATCCACTTAAATATGAGACATGTCAATATCTATGTAATTTAGTTGTTTCCTTACACATTTTATTATTATTATTATTATGGAACTAGAATGACTCACAATCTTCATCTAATAGTTAATTAGTGCATTCATTATTGTATATTGTATATTGTATATGCTTAAAAATGACACAACGGTCTAAATAAATATTCTTAATATTTATTCCCTTCTAATTCTTCTACCAATAAATAAATATTAAAATATTTAATTATCTCTTCTAAAGTCAAAATTAAATAAATTTCTTTATTTAATTAAATTCTTCCAAACAATTAAATAAATTTTTAATTATTTAATTAAGTTAAATCATTTTTCCAAATTTAAATAAATCAAATCAAATTTATTTAAATCTTCTCAATCTCTAAAAATAAAATATAATCAAATATTTTATTTATTCTTCTAAATTCATTCTAAATTAAATAATACCAATTATTTAATTGTCTCTTCTAATAATATCTTCTCTAAATTTAAATAAACCAAATATTTATTTAAGTTGTCCATTTCTTCTAAATTGAGTTATCTATAAATATAATTCAATTTTTGTGCACATGCAATTGAATATTTTAAATATTTAATTGAGCTAAAATATCTTCTCATCCTCATGCAATTTTTATTCTCTAGTTCTATTATCTTAACTGATTGATCTATTCTTTTAATTGATTTATCTCTTCAGTTAACTCATTCTTTTATTTTATTAATTCCTCTCATGCAAAATATAGAAAGACACATGTCCTCTTCCTATTCGCGCACATTCCTCAACTGTGTTATACTATTGATCTTCTCATTCTTTCTATACCGTTGATCCTCTCTCTCTAATCTATAAATTAAACCTTGTTCTTCCATTTCAATCATCCAATCTTTAAGTATCGTTACTCTATAGGAATTACAGTGCGCCTTTGGCACCAATTCCTTCATTGCTTGTGATCAAACTTGTTACTATATCACTATCATTGTTGTGAAGCTCCTCTTCATGGCGAAACTATCATAGTTGTTCTCCATTGACAATCTTAGAATCATAGCAAGGAAGTGCACTATCTGAGGGCCTTATTCATACATGCAAGATCGATTGAGATAGGCAACCAACAGAAGCTATGAAGCTTTGAGGTTTGCAAAAGTTTTTGAAGTTATTTTGTTCAGTTAATCTCTTTGTTTCTGTATTTCGTTGAGTTTTGGGTATTTTGATACTGATTATTCATTTGAATTCAATTTTCTCTTAACATTTTTAGCGCCCACCGTGGGACCTAGCCCCAATTTAACCTAAAAATTGAGTTTTTGTGTTTGAGAAAGCCATACACAGGAGAAAATCACACATCTGACACATCCTAACACGCATCTGATATCTGTTATGATGCATACATTCCTTCGACGCATACAGTCTTTGATCTGACACATATAATGTTTGTTCCGGCACATACAGACTCTGTTACGACACATTTACCCTCTAATATGGTGCATTTGTCAGTTCGGCGCATATACACGATTTTCTTGTGCTTTTGACCTTTGTCTTAGCGCATATGTACTGTGGCACTTCTGAGATTTGTTTCTGCACATTTAGTCTTTGAAGCTGTGCATCTGATCTAGGCACTGATTTTTAGGGTTTCTTTGAAGTTTTCGCTAATGCTGACGTCTTTTTGCAGGAACAATCTTGATCTGTTTTGTAGGCTAGGTACTAGTTTAGAATCATATAGTTGCACTTGTTAACTCACACTTCAATTTCTAACGGGAAAGTAAATGGATGCTCATGCAAATCTCACATAGTTTTAACTAGGAAGGCAGTAAATGAATCATTATTATCTTGCATATCATTGAATCATTGCTATTGCTATCTTTCATAGTTAGACACATTGCTATCGGGATAAAATTGAACACATCATTGCTATCTTGGTTATTAGTTCAAAGTTAACAAATTCGTGCTATCGGGATAAAATTGAACACATTATTGCTATCTGGGTAAAACTGAACCATTGCTATCTCGGTTATCACTTCAAAATTAACAAATCCGTGCTATAAGGATAAAATTGAACACGTCATTGCTATCTGGGTCAAACTGAACCATTGCTATCTTGGTTATCATTTCAAAGTTAACAAATTCGTGCTATCTGGGTTAAAATTGAACACATCATTGTTATCTTGGTAAAACTAGACCATTGCTATCTTCTTATCACTTCAAAGTTAACAAATTTTTGTGCTTGCCCAAGTAGATAGTTCATCTAGTTTTTCTCATTTTAACTAGGGGAAAAGAACCAATGTATTCTGTGTTTTGGGAATGATACAAGCTTATGCTCTCCCCTATCTTGGGTGACCAAAATGCTAGACATATCATTTTCACGTGTTTTTTCTTTAGAGGGGCCTGCTCTTGGATACTGTTCATCCAAGTAGGAATGACCCTAAGTGGTAATAGGCTAAACGCCAATCCGTTCCAAGCCACTATAAATAAATTATGTTTGGAGCGAAAGCTTCAAACAACAAGTACAGTTGTGTTATATCGACAGCCAACCTCCTCCAAAACCCTCCAAGCAGCAACCTTTGCAGGCTGGGAGACTCCATAACGTAGAGTAGTGCTGCCGCATGTATAACCACTTGAATGGTTGCCTTTATTACTCATCCTTTGTTCTAGTAGGCTAAAAACCCCTATAATTTGGTGCAGGGAAGGGCGATTATCACTTCCCGAAGATGCTTCACTAGAGATAGTGAGAATTTGGTTTTATATTGTCTTTTGAGACCTAGGTTTGTACTTGCTTTCTTTTAATCCAAAAAAAGTCAAAAAAATCACTAAAAAAAACCATAAAAATATTATTTGCATTTGCTGTGTCTTCTTGCCATAAATTTAGAAAATCAAATCAAAAAGACCTTCTTGCAACCAAAGTACTAAAAGCATCAAAAAAATTTTCAAAAAACTTGCAAAAATACTAAGAAAACTAGAGTGGTGCATTCGTCCTCTTCTGCTGTGCATTTGTGTCGACCTACAGTGCATCTGTACTGACTTGTAGCACTTTTACTACTTGTTATGGCGCATTTGCAATTTACCAGTGTGGCACTTCTGTGCTGACTTGTGGCGCATTTACTAGTTTTCGCGACGCATCTGTTCCGGCGCATGTGTGATAGTGAGCACTTCCATAATCTTTGAGAGAAAAAATTTGTCATTTCTGGGTACCCATTTCAGCCTAGTTCCAAATTCTGAGATCAGATCTTATCTTGTAGTCACTTTTTTTTCGTGCATTCCATAGCATATCCCCTCTTTCGTTGGTCATCCCATTCACCTTCTATCAGGTCTTCCTAGTCCAAAGTCAAAAGTATCCCATATCAGATAAGCACAGGCCCCTTTTTCGTATCATTTTTGGATTCAAGTAACCCTAGTAAGTCACAGAACTTTGCTAGTGGTCTGGGTGCACAACTAGTCCCTACACAATAAGACATGTATCGAGTACCCTTACTAGTGGCTATTGTCTTGTATCGGCCATCTTACTTGGAATCATTGATCAAAGAGTCC
This sequence comes from Cunninghamia lanceolata, assembly GCA_027924645.1. NCBI lineage: Eukaryota > Viridiplantae > Streptophyta > Pinopsida > Cupressales > Cupressaceae > Cunninghamia > Cunninghamia lanceolata. The sequence continues at coordinate 21,176,130 of BSBN01000090.1, read as the reverse complement.
CTTGTCCAAATATTGTCGTAAGTATCCTATTCTCAGCAGTCTCCATCGGCATCTTGCCAAAATCTCTAATTTCATCCCACCTCATCTCACGTCACCTTGCATGGTTCTTACTAGATCTCAATACAAAAAGCAACTTGAAATGGCTGGATCATCCAACCACATTATCACCCCTCATGATAGTGATGAGGAAATCCCTCACGAGGAGTATCAAGGAACCCTCTACGATTAGAAATTCCAATGCTTGCTAGAGAAAGTGCTCCATGAGGACCCTCACAAATATTTTTATCATCTTGCAAATCTTGGAATTAAACTCCCCGCCGATTTTGATCTAAGCAAAATCCAAGAATCGTAGAGGATAATCATGAAAAAGGAAATAAAACCATAGACCCAAGCACTCCTATGGAAGAAATGAGGAAACAAATCGAGGGTCTAATGCAACAAATGACGAATTTCAAGACGAGTACAAACACTAAAACCTACTCCTTATAAGATATTGCACCATACCCCTTTGATAAAAGTTTGAACATGACACCATTTCCCTTTTGATTCGAAGTTCCGAAGTTTGACAAGTACAAAGGGAAAGGGGACCCTAGAGATCACATTAGGGAATTCAATGCCCCATGCATGGAAGTAGCTCACAATGAGACTTACTTAATGAGACTATTCCCTAGATCTCTAGGTAGTCAAGCCATGGAGTGGTTCTCACGGCTTCCACCGGGCATCAAAATTTTTGATGAGTTAGTCAACAAATTCATCACGCACTTCTCTTACAATATTGAACATGAGGTCTCCATGCTTGACCTATGCAACACCAAGCAAAAGAGTGGTGAATCATTCGCCTCCTTCCTACAAAGATGGAGACAACTAGCAAGCAAATGTTCATATGATGTACTAGAGAAACAATTAATGGAGATGTTTGTCCACAACCTCAACTTCGATCTTAGCTATCAAATACAAATTCAATGCCCTAACTCATTTTCAAAGGTCATTGAAATGGGATTGTTCATCGAAAAGGCTATGATCACCAAGGGACAAATTAAGTTATACAAGGACACACCTACCTCCAACTACACGACTGACAAATCAAAGCTTTGGACTAAGAATAAAAATGTCGTCAACGATGGAGTAGTTGATGCCAAGGTGGCAGATCCCAAACAACAACTGATATTCACTCCCAAAGGAGAGGCAAGCAATACTACGCCCAACAAAAAATTCTCTCGGGAGCCAAGGCCATGGTTCAACTCAAATCTAAGGTGAAAATTCACACTGTTGGGTGAGTCCCAAGAGTCTGCATTAAGGAAGCTATTGGCCAACAATGAAATCTCTCTATCGCCAACAAGTGATTACGAACCTCAAATCAAACCTCACTATTGGAAAGACATCGACTATTGTGAGTATTATAGAGGAAGGGGACATACAACCAACAATTGTATCCATCTCAAACATGTTATTCAAGATGTGCTTGATCAAAATCAAGGAGGAACTCAACAACATACTTCTAATGAGACACATGTGGCTTAAAAGGATCCACTTCTCAATCATGACAGGCCGTACAACAACAATAACAATAATGACAACAATAACAATGACAACAACAACAACAACCACAACAGGCAAAATCAGAATAATGGGAATAGTAATGCCAATTACGCAAGTGTGCCATTTGACTATACCATCAATTGCATAACATAGCACATACCAGAAATCAATGTGGTTATGCCCACCCAGCAAGCAGAGCCTAATAGAACTGATTGTAGTGTCATTACCTGCAGTGGTAAGGTCATGTTGAATACCATTCCTCCAAGGTCATTACCTTCTCAGTCCAACTTCCATCAGTATAGTGTCATAGACCAACTACAGAAGACTCCTGCCCACATTTCTATCTTAGAGTTGTTGCGTCTATCTCCTTCCCACAAGGAGATTTTTGATAAAGCCTTAATGGAAATGATAGTACCCACTAACTTGGCCCAAGAGAAGTTTCAGGCCATGGTGGGTAATCTGACCTCCTCAAGTACCATATCATTTACGAAACAAGATGACCTCTGTCTCAACCTCATAACACCCCTCTGCACATTTTCGCCTTCATCCATAAGCACCACATCAAGAGGGTTCTCATTGATGGGGGAGCCAGTTTAAATATTTACACGTTGAAGCTAATCCTTACATTGGGGTTCTCTGAAAATATAGTTGATCCAAGGAAGAAGATAACTATCAAAGCCTATGATGAGGAGGAGAGAACTACCAAGGGAACGGTGGTATTACCCATACAAGTGGGACCAGTGATAAAAGATGTTGTGTGCCAAGTCCTAGATAGGGAGCTCGCCTACAATATTCTCGTAGGTAGACCATGGATTCATGCCATGAAAGTTGTGCCTTCTACCTATCATCAATGCATAAAATTCCCTCATAATGGCAAGTAGGTCACCATCCAAGGGGACCCTGACCTTGACCCCTTTTAGCATTGCAACTCTGTCCTTTCAAAACATGATTGCATCATACCAAACAATAGAGCATCTACATCCCCTACCCTACAACATGATTCTACCTCTAAAGCTTCCTCATCAAAGCCCAAAGAGCAGAAAATTACCATCAAAGAAACAGGAGTTGGGGAATACTCCATTGAGCACAACCTCAATCTAGCCAAGATGCCTTTATCTCCTAGATCCTTTGGGTGACCCAAGTATTTTCCAAAGCCATTTGCTCCTCCTACACCTCCCACAGCTCCCTTTGTAAAATGGGGGACCCTATCAGATGAAACAGAGGAAAGAGATATCCTACAATGGATTTATACTGAAGAAGAAGAGAGCACACAACATGAACCACCTAAGCTCCCAACGAAAATCTATGGGTGAGGTGAATCTATCCTACATAGAATGGTTTACGAAGGACAAGGCTCCATCATCCTAAGAAAAGAAGGAATTATAGAACCCATTCAACCTTCTTCATCCTCATTGGCTAGAAATACAAAAGGCCTAGGATATAAGGATAAGGGCAAAGCTAAAGCAAATGCTTGTCTTGTGGAAATGATCCATACCCTTCAAGATGACAGTGACATAGATTCCAATGACTATGAGTGGGATGAGCTGACAGAGCATTCCTACGATGACAAAGAGGTTGATACCTTTCAAACTTATAGCCCCTAATGTGAGGGACAAATGCTACCGCATAGGCCATTAGAGTGTGATTTGCCTATCCCTGAGAATACGACTTTTGAGGAAGGTACGAGTTCTATCGCAATAAACAACTTGGAGGAAAGTACCATCCTGAACACTCTCCCTACCAATACTCTTAGTATATCCATTCAAACTATCAATGAATCAGATCTATCCTCTGACTCCCTCCCCCTTGTGCATCCTGAGCTTATTGACTGGGATCTACGAGGAACCCCACAACTAGATATGTTCCAAAACGATGATGCCTATTTTGACTATATGGAACTTAGGGACCACCTACCTAAAGGAGATCATAAAGCTAGCTTCGCTATTGAACTTAATACCATGGCTTATTTCGGAGAGGGTGCCAAGCCTTCCAGTCGCAAAAATATTAAAATAAAAACTAGATTTGATGGTGAAAACCGCTCCGCGGCAGTGTCAGATCTCAAAATAGTAAAAATAAAGGACGTATCTGATGGTGAAAACCCAACTATGGTGCTGGACGATGGAAGGATTGACACTCTCCCTGATAACATGCACCAGGAGAAGTCTTAGATTGTTGTGGAACCCACATAACCTGTTAACATTGGAACAAAGGAACAGTCTAAGATCATTCACTTTGCCAAGTCTCTAAACCCACCAGAAAAGACTAAGTTTGTACCATTCTTCAAGAGAAAGCAAGTCAATTTTGCTTTGTCATACGTAGATATGTCAGGGTTAGATCCAGATTTGATTCTACATCATCTTCCATTAGATCCAGGAGTGAAACCAGTGAAAGATAAGCTTAGAAAGATGCATCCACACATAGCATTGCTTGTAAAAGAAGAACTCAAGAAACTACTAGATGTAGGGTTCATTAGAGCTATAGACTATCCGGAATGGGTCTCCAACATAGTACCAGTGTCCAAACCTGATGGCCAAGTCAGACTATGCAATGATTTTAGAGATCTAAACAAAGCTTGCCACAAGGATGATTTTCTGTTGCCAAATATAGATATCATAGTCGACTTAACAATAGGGCATACCATGTTATCTCTCATGGATGGCTTCTCGGGATATAATTCGATCAGGATAGCACCAAAAGACCAACATAAGACATCTTTTACTTGTCCATGGGGCACTTTCTGCTAGAATGTCATGCCATTTGGGCTAAAGAACGCAGGGGCCACATATCAACATGCTATGACCACTATATTCCATGATATGATGCACGTCACCATGGAAGACTATGTAGATAGTCTTGCAAAGTCACTCACAAGAGAATCACACCTAGATGTGTTAGAGATAGTTTTTCAGAGACTAGAGCAATTCAAAGTCAGGTTGAACCCAAAGAAATGCATGTTTGGAGTCACCTCAGGCAAGCTCCTAGGCTTTATTGTATCGGCAAATGGAATAAAGGTCGACCCCACCAAAGTCAAGGCTATTATGGACATGCCACCACCCAAGAATCTTACTCAACTAAGATCTCTACAAGGTAAGCTACAAGCAATCCATAGATTCATATGACAACTGGTAGACAAGTGTCAACCATTTAGTCATCTCCTGCACAAGAACATTCCATTTAGGTGGAATGAGAAATGTGAAGAGGCATTTGATAAACTAAAAGAGTATCTTATGAATCCACCTATTCTTGTATACACCTAAAAATGACACGATTCGGTCTAGGTAAATATTCTTAATATTTATTCCCTTCTAATTCCTCTATCAATAAATAAATAACCAAATTTATTTATTTGATTCATATTCTTCCAATAATTAAATAAAATCCTTTATTTAATTCAATTCTTCCCAAACAATCAAATAATTCCCAATTATTTAATTAAATCAAAATCATTCTTCCAAATTTGAATAAATCAAATCAAATTTATTTAAATCCTTTCAATCTCTAAAAATAAAATACAATCAAATATTTTATTTATTCTTTCAAATCATGCACAACAATTAGCTTTCTTATCCTCTAAATTAAATAATACCAATTATTTAATTGTTTCTTCCAATAATATCTTCTCTAAATTTAAATAAATCAATTATTTATTTAAGTTGCCTTTTCTTCTAAATTGAGTTATCTCTAAATATAATTCAAGCTTTCTTGCACATGCAATTAAATATTCCTAATATTTAATAAAGCAAAATATCTTCTTATTCTCATGCAAATCCCTTCTTCTTGTTTTAAATCACTTAACTGATTGTTATATTCTTTTAATTGATTTATCTCTTCAGTTAACTCATTCTTCTATTCTTGATAACTCCTCTCATGCAAAAGAAAGCAAGACACATGTCTTCTTCTTATTCGTTGCACGTTCCTCAACTATTCTCAATCATTGATCTTCTCAAGTCTTCTATACCGTTGATCTCTTCTTTCACAACTCTATAAAAGGAACCCTGTTCTGCCATTCTAATCATCCAAGCTTTAAGTATTGTTACTTTGCAGGAATTACAATGTGCCTTTGGCACCCACATCATTCTTTCATTGCTTGTGATCACACACTTTTTACTACGCACTACGCACTACAACCCTCATTGCGAAGCTTCTCTTCATTGCGACATTACCACGACCATTCATAATCGACATTCTTGACAAAGCAAAGAAGTGCACTCTCTAAGGGCCTATTTCATACACACAAGGATGATTTTTGATAGGCAACAATGGAAGTTTCGATCTAAGGAATGTTTGCTTTGTTTGTTTCATTGCTTATTTGATTAAATCTCCTTAGTTCACTATTCTATTGAGTTTCAGGTATTTGCTATTGTTTATCATTGCATATTCATTGTTTTCCCAAATTTTCCCTAACATTTTTGGTGCCCAGCATCGGGCCTAGCCCCAAATTTAACCAAAAACTGAGTTTTTGTGTTTAGAAGGCCATACATAGGAAGAAGCTGCGCATACGTCAATTTCTAACATGCATCTATTCATTGTCATGGCACATTTGTTTCTGCTGTGCATACGTTCACTTTTTCAGTGCATTTACAACCTATCACGACACATCTATTTATGCTGCGCATATATTCACTGTTTTGGCGCATCCGTCACCTGTTTTGGCACATTCATTCCCGTGGCGCATATATTCACTGTTTCAGCGCATTTACACATTGTCACGGTACTTATGTTCTTACTGCGCATATACTCTTTATTTTGGTGCTTATAAGCTCTGTTCCTGTGCATATGTATTGCTGTACTTCTGTTGATTATTTCTACGCATTTAGTCTGTGAAGCTGCGCTTCTGTTGTAGGTAGAGATTTTAGGGTTTTATAGGAGATTTTTGCTAACATTGACATCTTTGTAGGAATTCTCTTATCAGTTTCTGCAGGCTAGGCACTGGTTTAGATTCATATAGCTGCATTTGCTAGATCACACTTTGATTTCTAAAATGGGAAAGTAAAACGGATGTTCATGCAAAGTCTCACATAGTATAACTAGGAAAGTGGTAATGAAACCTTTGCTATCTTGCATTGCAACATTGCTATCTTTTCAAAGTTATTGCTATCTGGATTAAAAATGAACTCACTATTACTATCTAGGTTAAAACGGAACCATTGCTATCTCGATTGACCAAAATTTCAAAGTTAACAATTCGTGCTATCGTGGATTAAAACTAAACTAACTATTGCTGTCTGGGTTAAAACTGAACCACTGCTATCTCGATTGACCAACATTTCAAAGTTAACTATTTGTGCTACATGGATTAAAACTGAACTCACCATTGCTATCTTGGTTAAAACTGGACTATTGCTATCTTGCTAATCACTTCAAAGTTTTGTGCTTGCCCAAGTAGATAGCTTATCTAGTTTTTTCTATTTTAACTAGGGGAAAAAGAACCATTGTATACTATGTTTTGAGAATGATACCAGGACTATGCTCTCCCCTATCTTGGGTGACCAAAATGCCAGAAGTATCATTTTTGCATGTGTTTTTCCTTTAGAGGGGCCTGCTCTTGGATACTGCTTCTCCAAGTAGGAATGACCCTAAGTGGTAACAGGCTAGACGCCAAGCCCTTCCAAGCCACTATAAATAAATTGTGTTTGGATTGAAAGCTTCAAACAACGAGTGAAGTTGTGTTACATTGACAACCAACCTCCTCCAAAACCCTCCAAGGCGCAACCCTTGCAGGCTGGGAGACTCCATAACGGAGAGTAGTGCTGCCGCATGTGTAACCACTCGAACGGTTGCCTTCATTAAACACCTTTTTGTTCTAGTGGCCAAAAACCCTTATAATCCATTTTGAGCCTAGGATTTTGTACTTGTTTTTTTTCTTTTAGTCCAAAAAAGAGTCAAAAAAATACAAAAAAATAAAAAAACCACAAAAAATTCTTTGTGTTTGCTGTGTTTTCTTTCCATAAATTCAGAAAATCAAATCAGAAAGACCTTCTTGCAAGCCAAAGTACCAAAAACATCAAAAAATTCCAAAAAATTGAAAAAAAAATTGAGAAAAGCTAGAGCAGCGCATTTGCTCTCTGTTCCTGTGCATCTGCAGCGACTTTCCACACTTTTACACACTGTTCTTGCACATATATACTTTACTAGTCTGGCACATACATCGCGACTTGTGGCGCATCTGTCTATTCCTGTAGCGCATTTGTTTTGGCGCATATACAACAATGAGCACTTGCACAGTTTTCAAGAGAAAAATTTCACCAGTTCTGGGTACCCATTTCGATCTAGTTTCAGGTTTAGAGATCAGGTATCACCTTGCAGTCAGTTTCCCATCCATTTCACTTCAAAATCTCTCTTTCGTTAATCATCCCATTCACCTTCTATCAGGCTTTTCTAGTCCAGGGTTAAAACTATCCCATATCAGGTCGGCATAGGCCCCCTTTTCTCATATCACTTTGCATTCAAGTAAACCTAGTAGGTCACAGAACCTTGCTAGTGGTTTTGGTGCATGGTTAGTCCCTACACAGTAAGACAGGTATCGAGCACCCTTACTAGTGGCTACCATCTTGTATCGGCCGTCTTACTTGGAATCATTGATTGAGAAAGTCCTTTGTCCAAATCTTGTCACAAGTATCCTATTCTCAACAGTCTCCATCAATACCTCACCAAAATCTCTAGTCCCATTCCACCTCATCCTACTTCACCTTGCATGGTTCTTACTAGATCTCAATACAAGAAACAACTTGAAATGGCTGGGTCATCCAACCACATCTTCACACCTCACGATAGTGATGAGGAAATCTCTAATGAAGACTATCAAGGAAGCATCCAAGATCAGAAATTCCAACGCTTAGTAGAGAAAGTGCTCCATGACGACCCTCACAAGTATTTCTATCATCTTGCTAGTCTTGGAATTAAACTACCCGCAGATTTTGATATAAACTCAATCCTGGAAAACATAGAGGATGATCGTGAAAAGGGAAAGAATACCATAGACCCAAACGCAGATGATAAAGGAAAGAAAACCATAGGCCCAAGTTCTCCTATGGAAGAAATGAGAAAGGAACTCGAGGGTCTAAAGCAATAAATGTCAGATCTAAAGATGGGTACAAACACCAAAAATTACTCCTTGGAAGATATTGCACCGTACCCCTTTGACAAAAATTTGGTCATGAAACCATTTCCCTATCGATTCGAATTTCCTAAATTTGACAAATACAAAGGGAAAGGGGACCCTAGAGATCAGATCTGGGAATTCAATGTAGCATGTTTAGAAGTAGCTCACAATGAGACTTACTTAATGAGACTATTCCCTAGATCTCTAGGTAGTCAAGCTATGGAGTGGTTCTCACGACTTCCACCGGGCATCAAAACTTTTGATGAGTTAGTCAACAAATTCATCACTCATTTCTCTTACAATATCGAACATGAAGTATCTATGCTTGATCTATGCAACACTAAACAAAAGAGTGGTGAATCATTTTCCACCTTCCTTCAACAATGGAGACAACTAGCAAGCAAGTGCTCATACGATATGCCTGAGAAGCAATTAATGGAGATGTTTGTCCATAACCTCAACACCGATCTTGGCTATCAAATACAAATATAATGCCCTACATCATTCTCAAAAGTCATTGAAATGGGATTGTTTATCGAAAAAGCTATGATCGCCAAGGGGTAAATCAAGTTATACAAGGACACACCTACCTCCAACTATACAACTAACAAATCAAAATTTTAGACCAAGAATAAAAATGTTGTCAACGATGGAGTGGTTGATGCCAAGGTGGTATCTCCCAAGCAACAACCCATACTTACTCGAGAAGCAAACAATGTTACACCCAACAAACCATTCACTTGAGAGCCAAGACCATGGTTCAATGCAAATCCAAGATGAAAGTTCACACCATTGGGTGAGTCCCAAGAATCCACATTGTGAAAGTTATTAGCTAACAATGAAATCTCTCTACCACCAACAAGTGATTATGAGCCTATAGTCAAACCTCCCTACTGGAAAGACACTGACTATTGTGAATATCATAGAGGAAGGGGACATACTACCAACAATTGTATCCGTCTCAAACATGTTATCCAAGATGTGCTTGATCAAAATCAAGGAGGAACCCAACAACATACCTCCAATGAGACACATGTGGCTTACAGGGATCCGCTTCTCAATCATGACAGGCCATACAACAACAATAACAACCATGGAAATAACAACAACAGCAACAACAACCATGGCAATAACAACAACGGTAACAACAACAACAACAACAACCGCAATAGGCCAATCAGAATAGTGGGAATAGTAATGCCAACTATGCAAGTGTGCCATTCGACTATACCATCAATTGCCTATCCGAGCATGTCCCACAAATCAATGTGGTCACGCCGAATCAACAATCAGAACCTAATAGAACTGGTTGTAGTATCATTACCCGCAGTGGTAAAGTCACCTTAAATACCATCCCTCCAAGGTTGTCACCTTCTCAGTCCAACTTTCATCAGTATAATGTCATAGACCAACTACACAAGACTCCGACCCACATTTCTATCTTGGAGTTGTTGTGTCTATCTCCTTCTCATAAGGAGATTCTCAATAAAGCCTTAGTGGAAACCACCATCCCCACTAACTTGGCCCAAGAGAAGTTTTAGGCCATGGTAGGTAATCTGACCTCCTCAAGTACCATATCATTTACTGAGAAGGATGACCTCTCCATGTCTCAACCTCATAACACCCCTCTACACATTATCGCCTTCATCCACAAGCACCGCATACAGAGGGTTCTCATTGATGGGGGAGCTGGTTTAAATATTTGCACGTTAAAGCTAGTCCTTACATTGGGGTTCTCCAAAAATGTAGTGGATCCAAGAAAGAAGATTACCATCAAAGCCTATGATGAAGAGGAGATAACTACAAAGGGAACAATAGTCTTACCCATACAAGTGGGACCAGTGATAAAAGATGTTGTGTGCCAAGTCCTAGATAGGGAGCTCACCTATAATATTCTCCTAGGAAGACCATGGATTCATGCCATGAAAGTTGTCCCTTCAACCTATCACCAATGCATAAAATTCCCGCACAATGGCAAACAAGTTACCATCCAAGGAGACCTTGATCCCTACCAGCATTGCAACTCGGTCCTTTCAAAACCTAATTGCATCATAACAAATAATAAAGCATCTACATCCCCTACCCCACAGCAAGACCATACCTCTGAAGCTTCCTCATCAAAGCCCAAAGAGTAGAAAATCACCATCAAAGACACCGGAGTTGGGAAATACTCCATAGAACACAACCTCAATCTAGCCAAAATGCCTTTATCTCCTAGATACTTTGGTCGACCCAAACATTTTCCAAATCCATCTGCTCCTCCCATACCTCCCACAACTCCCTTTGTAAAATGGGGGACCTTATCCGATGAGACAGAGGAAAGAGATGTCCTACAATGGCTTTATACTGAAGAAGAAGAGAACATACAACAAGAACCTCCTAGGCTCCCAAAAGAAATCTATGGGTGAGGAGAAACCATCCTACACAGAATGGGTTACGAAGGACAAGGCCCTATCAGCCTAAGAAAAGAAGGAATCATAGAGCCCATTCAACCTTCTTCATCCTCATTGGCTCGAAATACAAATGGCCTAGGATATAAAGGTAAGGGAAAAGCTAAAGAGAATGCTTGTCTTATAGAGATGATACATACACTCCAAGGGGACAGTGACATAGATTCTAATCAATATGAGTGGGATGAGCTGACAGAGCATTCCTATGATGACAAAGAGTGTGATACCATTCAAACTTATAGCCCCTACCGTGAGGGACAAACGCTACCGAACAGATCACTAGAGTCTGATTTGCCTATCTCTGAGAATATGACTTTCGAGGAAGGTTTGAGTTCTATCGCAATAAACAATTTGGAGCAAAGTACCATCCCAAATACTCCCCCTACCAATACTCCTTCTATATCCATTTAAACCATCAACGAATCAGATCTATCCTTTGACTCCCTCCCCCTTGTGCATCCTAAACTTATTGATTGGGATCTACGAGGAACTCTTCAACTAGAGATGTTCCAAAATGATGACGCTTATATTGACTACATGGAACTTAGGGACCACCTACCCAAAGGAGATCATAAAGCTAGTTTCGCTATTGAACTTAATACCGTGGCTTATTTCAGAGAGGGTGCCAAGCCTTCTAGTCACAAAAATATCAAAATAAAAACTGGATCTGACGATGAAAACTATTTTGTGGCAGTGTCAGATCCCAAAATAGTAAAAAGAAAGGATGTATCTGAAGGTGAAAACCCAACTATGGCACCTGAAGATAAAAGGCTTGACACTCTCCCTAATGACATGCACCAGGAGAAGTCTTAGATTGTTGTGGAACCTACAGTGCCGGTTAACATTGGAACAAATGAACAGCCTAAGATCATTCACTTTGCTAAATCTCTTACTCCACCAGAAAAGACCAAGTTTGTACCATTCTTCAAGAAAAAGAGAGGCATCTTTGCTTGGTCATATGCAGACATGCTAGGCCTAGACCCAAACTTGATTCTACATCATCTTCCATTAGATCCAGGAGTGAAACCAATCAAACAAAAGCTTAGAAAGATGCATCTGCACATAGCATTGTTGGTCAAAGAAGAACTGAAGAAATTGTTGGATGTGGGATTTATCAGAGCAATAGAATACCCAGAGTGGATATCCAACATTGTGCCAGTGTCCAAACCAGATGGCAGAGTCTGACTATGCAATGATTTTAGAGATCTAAACAAAGCTTGCCACAAGGATGATTTTTCGTTGCCAAATATAGATATCATTGTCGACTTAATAACAGGGCATACCATGTTATCTCTCATGGATGGCTTCTCAGGATATAATCAGATCAAGATAGCACTAGAAGACTAGCATAAGACGGCCTTTACCTGTCCATGATGCACTTTTTGTTGGAATGTCATGCCATTTGGGCTAAAGAATGCAGGAGCCACATATCAACGTGCTATGACTACTATATTTCATGATATGATGCATGTAACAATGGAAGACTATGTAGATGATATCCTAGCAAAGTCACTCACAAGGGAATCACACCTGGATGTGTTAGAGAAAGTCTTTTAGAGATTAGACCAATTCAAAGTCAAGTTGAACCCAAAGAAGTGTGTGTTTGGAGTCACCTTAGGCAAGCGTCTAGGCTTTATTGTATCAACAAATGGAATAGAGGTGGACCTCGCCAAAGTCAAGGCTATCATGGACATGCCACCACTCAAGACTCTTACACAACTAAGATCACTACAGGGCAAGCTACAAGCAATCTGTAGATTCATATCATAGCTAGCAGACAAGTGTCAACCATTCAATCACCTCCTACACAAAAACATTCCATTCAGATGGGATGAGAGATGTGAAGAGGCATTCAACAAACTGAAAGAATACCTTATGAATCCACCTATTCTCATGCCTCCTATCCAAGGGAAACCATTGATACTCTACATATCGGCTACACCTACAGCTCTTGGGGCTCTTCTAGCACAACAAGATTATGAGAATAAGGAAAGAGCCATCTACTACATCAGTTGAACATTAGTGGGCTATGAATTGCAATACTCACAGATAGAAAGATCATGTCTTGCGGTAGTTTTTGCTTCCCAAAAACTCTGACATTATATGCTTTCACATCCAGTCAAACTTATTGAAAAAATGGATCCATTGAAGTACCTACTAAGCAAAGCAGCTCTCACAGGTCGCCTAGCCAAATGGGTAATGCTCCTAAGTGAATACGACATTGAGTATGTAGACAGAAAAGCTATCAAAGGGCAAATCATTGCTGATCAGTTAGCAAATGTACCACTACAAGACACCACACCAATGCAATTTGAGTTTCTAGATGAATCCTTAAATACTGTCTCAACACATTCTTGGAAACTTTACTTTGATGGGTCCTACACCAACCATGGATCGGGGGCAGGAATCCTATTTGTAACTCCTCATGGCGACACTATACCAAAGTCATACCGTTTGTTGTTCCCATGCACTAACAACATAGCAGAATATGAAGCCTTAGTCATTGGCCTCAAGATGGCAACATAATAGAAAACTAAAGAGCTACATGTCTATGGTGATTCTCAACTAGTGATAAATCAGGTCAATGATGATTACCAAACCAAAGATGAGAAACTTGTCCCATACAAGCGCATGATAGAGGACTTCAAGGAGTACTTTGTGATTATATCTTTTGAGCAGATACCACGCATTGAGAACAAAGTGGCAGATGCCATGGCGACCATCGCCTCTCTTCTCGAGATACGAGAGAATGAGTCACGGTACGAGTTCTTAGTGGAAACAATTCGACAACCAGCTTATGATCTTCCAGAGACCCATTCCATATGCCTTTTAGTTGGATCCGATTCACCTTGGTATGGTAAGATTTATACTTACCTCAAGGACAACACTCTCCCACCTGACCTATCTTCAAACCAACGATGAACCTTTATATGCCAAACCTCTCACTATACCATTATTGCTGATACCCTATAACGACGTGGTCTAGATGGTACTTTACTCTGTTGTTTAGAACGAGAAGAATCCATAACCGCCTTACAAGATGTGCACGAAGGGATTTGCGGAACACACTCTAGCAGTCCTTCCTTAGCCAAGAAACTCATGCACTTGGGTTATTACTGGCTAAACATGGAAACAGATTCATATCAGTTTGTCAAGAAGTGCAAGCAGTGCCAAATACATGGGAACCTGATACATGCACCAGCTCAAGAGTTGAGACCTTTAACGACACCTTGGCCCTTTTGCCAATGGGGACTTGACCTTGTAGGAAAGATTCATCCACCCTCATCCAATGTCCATAAATTCATCATAACTTCCACTGAGTACTTTACCAAGTGGATTGAAGCCGTTCCCCTCACCACTGTCACAGGTAAGCAAATATCCTCATTTATCCTGAATTACCTCATCTGCAGATACGGAATTCCTTCATCCATTATCACGGATAATGGAAGACCTTTCAAAAACTAGGATGTCCAAGAACTCTATGACTGATTCAAAATCCAACACCGTTTCTCCACACCCTATTACCCCCAAGGCAACGGTCAAGCTAAAGCATCCAACAAGACCATCTTGAAACTCCTCAAGAAGACAGTCAACGATGCTGGCCATGATTGGCACATCCAACTCAATCCCACTCTTTGGGCCTACAGAACCAGTATCTACACTCCCACAGGTGCTACACCTTATGCCCTTGTCTATGGCTCAGAAGCTATCCTTCCCATTGAGGTTGAATTACCTTCTCTCAGGGTGTCATTAAAAGGTCTCATATCAGATGAAGAGTACAAAGTCTCCAGATTGCAAGAACTAGTGTTGTTAGAAGAAAGGAGATAGAAATCCTTTGACCATCTCAAAGCATATCAACAAATGATGTCAAGAAGCTACAACTGCAGAGTTCGCCCAAGAGTATTCAAAGTTGGAGATCTAGTCCTTAAGGAAAATCCCCGCAATCAACATGATAGGGAAAAGAAGGGCAAGTTCGAACCCAACTGGCTTGGGCCTTATGTAATTGTCACTACTTATGGATCGGGGGCATATTAGTTGGCAACATCAGAGGGTGAGCTATTTTACGGCCCAATCAACAGCATGCATCTTCATCGGTTCTATACCTAGGAGAACCCCAATGTAAGGGGGGCATAAAAATAAAAAAAAATAAAAAAATAGAAAAGTATAAAAAAATATCCTTTGGTGAAAACTTGGCAAATAGGCACCTTGGATAGGTATCATGATGAAAACCTGGCAATCAGGCGTCATGTATACTTTCTAGCTTTTCGTGTAAATAAAGGTAAGTGGTGAAAGCCTGGTAAACAGGCGTTACTTGTGATAAACCACCTTCTCCATCTTTGGGAAACCAATCACCTTGTGTCCATTTGTCCTTATGTCCCATTCGACCCATATCTGTCCCATAATAAAATTCTGACAGTAACCTATCATGTCTTGATACTCTACCTCTTTGTTGGCCTTGTCAACCAAGGTTTTGTCCCATATCATACCCATAGTGTGAGCCTAGCATAGTGTCTCTCGTCAGTGTCAATGGTCCAAGTCCATGAACTACGTTGCCTTTGCGTTGTTACGTAGGAAAGGCCATTATTATAATGCGCCCCCGAGGCTCCCATTGTTCCATCCGTCACATATCTTGTCATCTATCTTTTATTCCATCCATGGTCCAAGTCCATGAACTACGTCACCTCTATGTCGTCATGTATGCAAGGCCATTATTCTAATGCACCCCCGAGGCTCCATTGTCCCATCCATGCCATGTCTAGTCCTTCTATCTATCTGAGTATACCTCCACTTTCTATCGCCTAGGTCTTAGGTCCATTAGGGTTTACCCCAAACTATGTTGCCTCTGCGTCGTCACGTAGGTAAGGTCATTTAGCAATGAGCCCTCGAGGCACTAGGTCAGTCCCTTAGGGTCCGTCTCACCAATAAATATTGTGGAATCTTCTCACAAGGCAAGCAAGCGCAAGCAAAACCCATACTTTTCAAGCAGAAATCCTAACGTAGGACATTAACCTATCCAAGACAAAGCAAAAAGTACCCAAGGCCTTCTAAAATGATTTTATTCAAATCATGGCAAGAAATAAACACATTTAAATGCAAGAATGTTTTATGTTGGTTAGGTTAAACTTACAGAGTCTTGATTTCTATTATCAAGCCTTTCTATGCTACTCAAGGATGCCAAAAGCTAGAGATGATATGATGGGGGCATGATTATTTTCTTTGTTTGCTTCTTGTGGATTAAACTTTAGTAATGCGAAACCTTGTCTAAGGACATGATCGACAAAAGATCATTGAGGACATCAAAGGTCTAACATGAAAGGGGGCAATCCTTGTTTTTTGATATGCAAGAAATACTCAGGTCATCTCGATTCAATTATACCTCGATGCTTGTATTAACTTGCTAAATCAAAATCCATGTAAGCAATGCTCAGGTTATCTTGGTTCAATTATACCTAGATGCTTGTATTAACTTACAACATTTCAAAAAATTGCCCAATGATGAAATAAGCACTTCAAAATACTTGCACCATTAAGATGTCAAAATCAAAGCATCCATCATACATCCAATTATACATCCATACATTTGTATCCCATGCAATAAAAGATCCAAATAATGCAGAGTAACAATACAAAGTGAAAGCTTGTGATTCCTTCTATCGAGTCATTCTTCTATCAATCAGTATTCTATCTATCGTTGTGGTCCATTCTTCTCAATCTGGTCAATCTGAGCAATGATCCAAATGCACATCCATCATTAATCCATACTAATCAAGTCAAGTCAATCTTGTCAAATGGTCCAATCACAATCAGTGGTTTTGATCCTTGTCTGGTCGTAAACCAACTTGATTAGTTAATCAATCAATTATCTTATACAGGATGTAACATTGTCGAAATCAGACCAACACACGCGTCTTACATGACATGCTTCATTTCCTGAAACCAGACACTATCCTTCATGTTGCTCTAGGGATCTATCATTCCCTGCCATGATAACATGCCTACCATGTTGGTCTAGGGATATATCGTTCCTCACCATGACAACACTGTTGTATATCATTATCAGTATATCGTTGGTTTACCGCTTGACAGGGGCAATACCTTACTTGTTCTTGTATCATTTGTGCATACTTGCTTACTTGCTTGTGTGTGTTACCATTCCATCTTGCATCGTGTATCATTCGGCTCTTTCTTCAAACCTAACCTATTTTTCCCTTCGTCTTCGTGAGATTATCCATCTCACGCCTTCTGCCTTCTTCCCGTCCAATCTCCTGAGGGGGCATCCTATCATCATAACCTGTACTAGGGAAAAACTAGGGCATGCATCATTATTAGACCACTTATTCTTTGAAGCAATGCCGTAAACTACATTGCATCAAAGAGGGGCAAAATGTATACGCCTAAAAATGACACGATTCGGTCTAGGTAAATATTCTTAATATTTATTCCCTTCTAATTCCTCTATCAATAAATAAATAACCAAATTTTTATTTGATTCATATTCTTCCAATAATTAAATAAAATCCTTTATTTAATTCAATTCTTCCCAAACAATTAAATAATTCCCAATTATTTAATTAAATCAAAATCATTCTTCCAAATTTGAATAAATCAAATCAAATTTATTTAAATCCTTTCAATCTCCAAAAATAAAATACAATCAAATATTTTATTTATTCTTCCAAATCATGCACAACAATTAAACAAATTTATTTATTTAAGTAGCTTTCTTATCCTCTAAATTAAATAATACCAATTATTTAATTGTTTCTTCCAATAATATCTTCTCTAAATTTAAATAAATCAACTATTTATTTAATTTGCCTTTTCTTCTAAATTGAGTTATCTCTAAATATAATTCAGTCTTTTTTGCACATGCAATTAAATATTCCTAATATTTAATAAGCAAAATATCTTCTTATTCTCATGCAAATCCCTTCTTCTTGTTTTAAATCACTTAATTGATTGTTATATTCTTTTAATTGATTTATCTCTTCAGTTAACTCATTCTTCTATTCTTGATAACTCCTCTCATGCAAAAGAAAGCAAGACACATGTCTTCTTCTTATTTGTTGTACATTCCTCAACTATTCTCAGTCGTTGATATTCTTAAGTCTTCTATATCGTTGATTTCTTCTTTCACAACTCTATAAAAGGAACCCTGTTCTGCCATTCTAATCATCCAAGCTTTAAGTATTGTTACTCTGCAGGAATTACAGCGCGCCTTTGACACCCACGTCATTCCTTCATTGCTTGTGATCACACACTTTTTACTACACACTACGCACTACAACCCTCATTGTGAAGCTTCTCTTCATTGCGATATTACCACGACCATTCATAATCGACATTCTTGACAAAGCAAAGAAGTGCACTCTCTGATGGCCTATTTCATACACACAAGGATGATTTTTGATAGGCAACAATGGAAGTTTCGATCTAAGGAAGGTTTTCTTTGTTTGTTTCATTGCTTATTTGAATAAAATTCTTCCTTCACTCGTGTCCCATTCGATCCATATCTGTTCTATAATAAAAACCTAATGATAACCTATCATGGCTTGATACTTTATCTCTTTGTTGCCTTGTTAACCAAGGTTTTATCCTATATCCTATCTGTTAGCGCCTGAATTGACTGGTAGTTTTTTGAGCAATTTTCATTCAGGCACTTTCCCTAAGTATCCAAAAAGTGTTCTAAGTGTTGGACCTCCTCAACAGTTTTCAGCTACATCATCATATTTCCGAAGGAGGAGGTCATCATCATCATGTTTGTTTCGATGAAGGTCAGCATCATCATGCTCTCCATCGACCGGTTTCTCATCGTCATCATCATATTGGAGTATCGGGTGATGTTCGGTCATTATCCTGATGATGCTGATGAGCTACAGTGCGCCCTGATCTGCTTGCGAGGGTGATTCTTCAAAGTCTCCGGTGATCTTGCACTTATCACCTTGCCCAAACATGATGATGATGCTGCCCCGATATTCTGAAGGGGTTATTCTTTGAGTTGCTCGACCTGACTTGTTTTTTCCTAAGGGTCGTCGTCATCATCATCATATTTCCTTTTATCACCGTGTTGCTTGCGGGGGTCATCATATTATCTGCATCATGATATTTCGCCGAGGTGATATTTCTATCATCGGGTGATCTTGGTTATGATCATCCTGATGATGTTGTTGAAGAGTTCTAAGTGCGACCCGATATTCACTGGGGTCATCATATTTTGAACGTCAGGATGATCTTAGTCAATATCATCCTGATGATGTTGTATCACCTTGTTCTTTGTTTCTCATCCTGATGATGCTGACGTCATCCTTATATCAGGGTGATATCTTTCTTTCTGCCTATCTGCATCATGATATTTCCGAAGGAGGGGGTGATATTTTCATATCACTCGAGTGTGTTTGTTCCAGCATCATGATGATGCTGATATCAAGGATATATCCGCCTGCCGGCTTCGTGCGCTATCTAGAGGGGGTGATCTTTTCGAGCATCATCATATTCATCTATCGCCCCGATCTTACAGAGGAGCTACAGTGCAACCTGATATTTGCACATCAGGATGATATTTCCAAATATCTGGTTGTCTTCCGAATATCATCCTGATGTTAATATGATGATGACGTCATCAAGGTCCGGGGGGAGTCATATTTCTAACACTGATCATCTTGAGGAGATCTCCCGATATTTGCAAACATGATGATGACGTCATCCGGATATGAGGAGGTGCGCAGTAGGCGGATATGATGATGACGTCAGCAGGATATGATGATGACGTCATCAGGATGTTCATCGGCCAGACTTTTGGTATAGGCTCAGCAGGAGGATGTTTCTCCGATGGATCAGGTTGTGCCGATGAAGGCGATTATCATGCGGTTGTATTGAGATATGATGATGACGTCAGGGTGATATTTCGGGCAACAGGATATCATGCTGCTGGAGGATGATGATGATGAAGTCTTATACTAGTGTCGTCAGGAGCAAAAGCACCGACATGATATATGCTCATGACCTAGTATATAAAATGTTAAGGAGGTTGCTGCGGGGTGCATGTGGGATAATGTTATCCTGCATATTCAAAATATCATGATGATGAACCTCGGTGGGAAGTGGTTGCGATCGTCTATTTGATGTTCTTCCCGAGGCCGCGGGTTGGTGCGCCATCAATGGCGATTGTTGCAGAGGTATGGGCGATGGCGTGGGCTGATGTAGTACCTGATTGAAGATCTGAATCCCTAGGCGGCGGCGCAAGGCTCGAAAAATCTTCATGTCTCCTCCCCTACCTGCTGCATTAATGTTTGAGCGCCATTTTCATCATACTGTATATCTGGCGGGATTTTTGGTCAACCTGGTAGTTAATGCTGAATACACCCTCCTGCTATATAATGCAGACGGTGTTATTCATTCAAGGTTGTTGAAAGTTGTGGATTTTGGCTCTGTAATCCAAAACCAGCTGATCTGGTTGCTCTGTACAGCTTGATCTTGTGAGTTTATGTATCTCCTGTTGTAGGACTTGGCATGAATCCACTGGTTTCATGGTTGATCTTATATGAGTAATGCTATCTTAGCATGTGTTGTGTTAATTCTGTCTCCAGTATTGCATGTATTCTTCTTCTGGATCTGGATGTTTGCGTAATGTTTAGATTCTAGAGCATAGAATTCCTATGTTGAATGTCTGATCTTTTAACCTCTGCTCAAGGGGCAGATTAAACTGTTTTCAGGTTGAACATTGGGAAGGGTATACTGCAGTAGGGATACCATAAGTAGAGATAACCTAACACTTTGTATTGGGAGATACCTGTAAGGCAGGTATCACATATATCCCCTTGAAATCCAGTTTTAGCTGTTTATGCTGATCATTCACAGGTGTATGTCTACCGACTCCAAGCCCTGGATAGGCATCAATCATGCTGTGTTCTTGTGTTATACACCATGTCCTGCTTTGCATCCAAAATTCAAACTAAAACATTTCATACTTCCACCTGTTAGTTGTAGGAGTAGGATTAGGAACCCCCTGCATGCTCTCATACCCAACCAGACATCATGTCCAAGAATGTTGCCAGCCTTGTGATCTATCATGCAGATCTTGGTCCATACATGAGAGTATTCTGCATGTTGTTGTCAAGTTAGATCTTTCTATCTTTGAGCTAGTCAAGGTTACATCTTGAGTTATAGGGATACCCCCCTTGGTGCGGCAGAACCAGAAGTGAAGGGGAGGAGCTCACGCAACCTCCTGTATTCAGTTGGCTGAATCTGCCCGTGCATTAGAACTGGCAAACCCTAATGCTGATTCAAAGAATGTCAACAAAATGGCGACTCCGCTGGGTATGTCAATGTCATATCCATGAAAGTTTGAGTCCACAAGATTAAAAAATTAGACCTGGAAACTGTTTGTTGCAGCAGAGAAAAAAGGTTGTATATGTGACTTTGCTGGTGGATGACCTAGAATGAAAGAAATCAATCTGCAGCTTCAGCTTGTTTGAAGCTCATTCCTCTTCAAAGAGGTGGCGACTCTGCAAAAAAGATCTAAATGCACATGAAAGATAGATGTATGTTATTGGTTGAAAGATGTACATATTTCTGCATCTGTATGAGAAAAGGTACTTTGTTACTTCCCCTTTATTTGTTGTTTTACTGCATAGGTTAGATGCCAGGGGAAGCCTTGGGTCTTAGACAGACAAACAATGTCTAAGAGTAAGATTTTTATGAATCCAAGTATGGATTATCCCATACTCAGTGGTAAAATGTTGGATAAAGGAATAGAAGAGATAAGAAATAGGTTGATATTCTTAGAGGCTGAGCAGGCCCAGTTAAGAAGCAGTAACCCTGTTGTGTCTGCCAGTCAGAAGGCTAAACCTCCTGTCAGCCCTTTTGATCCTTTGTATGACCAACTGGATTTGTCATGGGTGGATTATAAAGTAGAAACTATGCCTGCTAGGATATACTGTCAGATGCCTAGATTTGGTGGTCAGAGTGTATGTGATGGGAATGCACATATCCAAAATTTTCAAAGTTTTATGGGAAAATATTCATTCAGAGATGAGGATATGTGGATGAGGTTTCTTGTTAGGTCCTTTGATGCAAAAGCAAAAGACTGGTATTTGAGCTTTCCAAAGAAATTTTTTGCCTGTTGGGATGAGCTTGCTGACTGTTTCAAGGAAGAATTTGCAAAAGAACCGGCTGATCTTGTTGCAGAATTGATGAGAATCAGAAAACAAGATGAAGAGCCATGTGTTGATTTCAGTCATAGGTTTGCAGTAGCCCTTTCACATGTCCCTGAAAGTTTCAGACCTGATATTTCAGCCTGTGTTGGCATATTCTTTGAAGCTTTTGAGGAGGGTTCTAGTGCATTACTGAGGGATTTCAAGGTGACAAGTATGCAGATGGCATACAAATTTTTAGAAAATGTAGAGGAAATGAGAAATGTGCACCTGCTGAAGCCCCTATCCCCAGGCCTTGGTGTGAATAATGGTTATGAAGCTGCAAGTGACCAAATGATTATGGCATCATGTGCAGATAAAAATGAAAATAAAAGCATAGAGGTTGAGACTGCTGTATTTGAACATAATGCTAACAATACTGCTCAACTGGATTGTTCACCAGTTGAGGATGCCAGTGAAAGGACTAATGAGGATTCCCATTGCAATGATGAGGCAGCTGACCATGAAAATAATAACGAGGTTGTGGACAGCAATGAGCAATTTTTAGAATGGACCTGTGGAGACAATTGTGAGTATTGTACTCAAGACAGAGAAGATATAAGCAAACAGAGAAGCAGTCCTATGTGTGACCCATTGCCTACCTTTCAAACACATGGAGATCATGAAGAGCAGTCAGAAATTAAAATAAGTGCTAGTTCAGAGCATGATTGTTTTTCATTTGATGGCTGTTTTGCTTATGACACACAGGCTGATACTCCTCCACAGAGTGAATCCATTGATGATGAAGAGGTGTGCTCTGCTGCCCATGAACAAATGGCATACTATGATGAAACTGATGTACCTGGGTCACCCATTTATGACACATATGGTGATGAGGATCTGTCTGAGTATGGTGAAGATCTAGACATTATTTTTGGCTTGGATTATGTTTCTCATCCTGATGAAAGAGGAAACAACATACATCAGGTAAGTGACTGTGAAAATGTGCCTGACTTAAAAGAGATGCCAGAGCCTGATCTTTTCCAGCCTGGTGTACCAGATGGTTGTGTACATGATGTACACAATTGTGATTTTGAAAGCTTTTCTTTTGATGAGCCAGCATATAATACAATGAGCCTTGATCTTCCTAGTTTTGTGGTGGACTCCGAGTGTTTCCTATTTGCAGTCCAACTAGGAGATCATGTTGCAATGCATGATGATGATATAGGTGATAAGTGCTATATGCCATATAAATATGCATTGCCTGATACATTCTGCACCCACATGTCACATGATGCTGAGGGTTATCTGCACAAGGGTGATAATGACAAGCCAAATCAGAGGGTTGAATATGCAGATGACAAGATTTGTTTGTGGGTGGATCTTTGTAGTATCTCCAAGCTTGATCCAGTGCATGCAGATGAAAACAAGATATTTGACAAAGGGAGATACATGTTTTTCTTTTCTTGGTGGCCTTAGGCCATCAAGTGTGTTGGGTGATGCAGGTCAGTACAGTATTTGACTCTGTGCCCAATAGATAAGGGACTGGTCTGCATCCCAGAGATCTGGGGTTCTCGCTGCAGGTTTTCACCTGCACGTCCCCAGACAGAGCCATTGTTAGCGCCTGAATTGACTGGTAGTTTTTTGAGCAATTTTCATTCAGGCACTTTCCCTAAGTATCCAAAAAGTGTTCTAAGTGTTGGACCTCCTCAGCAGTTTTCAGCTACATCATCATATTTCCGAAGGAGGAGGTCATCATCATCATGTTTGTTTCGATGAAGGTCAGCATCATCATGCTCTCCGTCGACCGGTTTCTCATCATCATCATCATATTGGAGTATCGGGTGATGTTCGGTCAACCTGGTAGTTAATGCTGAATACACCCTCCTGCTATATAATGCAGACGGTGTTATTCATTCAAGGTTGTTGAAAGTTGTGGATTTTGGCTCTGTAATCCAAAACCAGCTGATCTGGTTGCTCTGTACAGCTTGATCTTGTGAGTTTATGTATCTCCTGTTGTAGGACTTGGCATGAATCCACTGGTTTCATGGTTGATCTTATATGAGTAATGCTATCTTAGCATGTGTTGTGTTAATTCTGTCTCCAGTATTGCATGTATTCTTCTTCTGGATCTGGATGTTTGCGTAATGTTTAGATTCTAGAGCATAGAATTCCTATGTTGAATGTCTGATCTTTTAACCTCTGCTCAAGGGGCAGATTAAACTGTTTTCAGGTTGAACATTGGGAAGGGTATACTGCAGTAGGGATACCATAAGTAGAGATAACCTAACACTTTGTATTGGGAGATACCTGTAAGGCAGGTATCACATATATCCCCTTGAAATCCAGTTTTAGCTGTTTATGCTGATCATTCACAGGTGTATGTCTACCGACTCCAAGCCCTGGATAGGCATCAATCATGCTGTGTTCTTGTGTTATACACCATGTCCTGCTTTGCATCCAAAATTCAAACTAAAACATTTCATACTTCCACCTGTTAGTTGTAGGAGTAGGATTAGGAACCCCCTGCATGCTCTCATACCCAACCAGACATCATGTCCAAGAATGTTGCCAGCCTTGTGATCTATCATGCAGATCTTGGTCCATACATGAGAGTATTCTGCATGTTGTTGTCAAGTTAGATCTTTCTATCTTTGAGCTAGTCAAGGTTACATCTTGAGTTATAGGGATACCCCCCTTGGTGCGGCAGAACCAGAAGTGAAGGGGAGGAGCTCACGCAACCTCCTGTATTCAGTTGGCTGAATCTGCCCGTGCATTAGAACTGGCAAACCCTAATGCTGATTCAAAGAATGTCAACACTATCCACAGTGTCAGCCTAGCATAGCGTCTCTCATCAGTATCCCCATGGTCCAATTCCATGAACTACGTTCCCTCTGCATTGTCACGTAGGCAAGGCCATTTCTCAAATGCACCCCCGAGGCTCCATTGTCCCATCTATCACATGTCTAGTCCTTCTATCTATCTGAGTCTACACCACTTTCTACTACCTAGGTCTTAGGTCTGTTAGGGTTTACCTTGAACTACGTTGCCTTTGCGTTGTCACATAGGCAAGGCCATTTAGCAATGAGCCGCTGAGGCCCTAGGTCAGTCCCTTAGGGTCTGTCTCACCAATAAGGATTGTGGAATCTTCTCACCAGGCAAGCAAGCACAAACAAAACTTGCTCTTTTCAAGTAGAAATCCTGATGAAAGACCTTACCCTATCCAAAGAAAAACAAGCAAACACCTAATACATTCTAAATGATTTTACCTAAATTATGGCAAGAAACAAACACATCTAAATGTAAAAATGTTTTGTGGATTGGAATCATGGTTAGGTTATTGAGTCTTGGTTTCTTCTATCATGACTTTCTATGCTACTCGAGGATGCCAAAAGCTAGAGATGCTATGATAGGGGCATGATTATTTTCTTTGTACTGATGTTTGTGGATTAAACTTTAGTAATGTGATGCCTTGTCTAAAGACATGATCGACAAAAGATCATTGAGGACATCAAAGGTCTAACATGAACGGGGACAATCCTTGACTGTTGATACACAAAAAATACTTAGGTCATCTCGGTTCAATCATACCTCGATGCTTGTATTAACTTGCTAAAGCAAAATCCATGTAAGCAATGCTCAGGTCATCTTGGTTCAATTATACCTAGATGCTTGTTTTAACTTACAACATTCAGAAAAAGTACCAAAAAATCACCCAGTGATGAACGAAGTACTTCAAAATACTTGCACCATCAAGATGTCGAAAGAAAAGCATCCATTATACATCCATATCCCATGTAATAAAAGATCCAAACAATGCAGAGTATCAATACAAAATCAAAGCTTGTGAGTCTTTCTATCAAGTCATTCTTTCAATCAATCTTCTATCTACCATTACATCATCTCTGTGTCGATAGGGTACATTTGGACATCACAAAAACATAGCATATAGTTGCAGATCATATCACATGAGATTGTCATTTACATGATTAAATCAGTTGCATACATAATAAAGTGCATCAAGTCATCCATATACATTTTTTTGTAATCATCATATAGTGTCAACAGAAAAAAATAAAAAACATAGATAAGCGCACCACATAAATTGCATAAACATATAGATACCATTTGCATTCACACACATTCGAGGCATATCAAGTAAAACATCTAAGTCTACATTAGGTCATATAGCATCATATGAAAATTTGCATTAGATAACATCGCATAGCATCAAGTAAAACATCTAAGTCTGCATTAGATAAACATATGCATCACATCATACAATACAAATGTGTCATAACTCATAAATATAGAGAGCATCAAATAAACTACATCATCATATCAATATCATAAATATGTCCAAATGTACAATATCAAGTGGTCCATCTCTGAGGCAATGCCATATACAATGAATACATCTCAAAGACAGTGATACATGTCTCAAAATACAAAAATTGGTACATATATATATATCCGGCTATCTGGACCATCAAAAAGTGTACATAGGAGCCAAAATCTGCGCAAGTGTCTGCTAATCTTGCTATTGTGAACCACTTCTCCCAGCAGTGTCTCCTGAGTCCCCTCTCTACTGGCCCTAAACTATTGGGGCCCATCATGGAGGCTCCTGACCTCGATCCACCTACTCTCTGAGAAGCCATAGTCTAGCTCCTATAGCTCGGAGCCCTTTGACTAACTGGCACAACACCGTGGTATAAACCCTGATAGTACTGTGTCTGAGCTTGCGCTCTGGCAAGCTCACCTTGCACCTATGCTAACTACCCCTACACCTATGCTAATTGTGTCTATGTCTGTGCTAGCTGTGTCTGTGCTTGTGCTAGTTGTACTTGTCCCTGGTGCACCTGCCCAACCAAAAAGGTGCTAGTGGCATCTATCCCAAGGGCTACCACTACTATATCTCACTCTACTCAGATAACTCATATCTGTGCCTCTGCCATATCTTGCTCTCTTGTGAGACCCGAGATAACCTCTGCATCTATTGCACGTAGGCCTTGGCCATCCTAAGCTGTGCCCGTAGCTGTCAAACCTGTCCTCTCAGCATAGCTATAGCTCTCTCCTAAACATCTAGCTGTGTTGGACCCTAGGGTACCTATACCTGTCCCTGCCCTTGTGGCTAGGGTACTTGCTGCTACGCCACTTGCTGAGGTGGCGGCATCTGTGCCTACTATGGAGCCTACTGTGTAACCTACGGTGGTACTACCTGTTGAGCGTGGGAAGGTCCCTCCCCAACTCTCCTCTACCTAGGTCTGGATCTGTCTCCACCACCACCTCCTCCTCCACCATCTCCACCACCTCCCTATCATCCTCTCCTCCTCCTCCTCTTCCTACCAACCTGGCCCTCATCATCTAAATCTACCTTGTCTATATGAGGAACCAGCTCTCTAGGCCCTGAATACCTCAGAAATGGATGAATAGTGAACCACTCCTCAAAATCCTGAGTCATCCCACCATCTGCAATCTCTCTCCTCATATCTTGAGCAACTTAAGGGTCTTTCAAAACTCTGCCACTACCTCCTCATAGGACGCCACTAGCCCCAATATGAATTTCTCTGCGTGAGTCCGTGCAAACAAAGCCTGCCCCTGTGGCATACCCTGTCTCCTCCCAAATTGTATCTAAACCTGGCTGACAATCTGCCTCTCCAAAATAAACCGCATTCGGCCTATCAGCCACTGAGTCTGATAGCAGTATGGTAGCTCATCCGCCTCATCCTCCTAGGGCTCACAGTCTAGATATGGTCGCCAGATGACTACATCTACTCCATCCAATGCATGCCTCCAATACTCGAGCTTCCCTAGCTTATGCTGGGAAATCACTCTTGCATAGCCGTAACTATAAGGCTCTCCCCTCTGCCTCTGGAAAACACAAGTCAGTCTAGTAATGGCCATGTGCTCCCATGGCCAAAACTACAATAATGAGACACCTACTGATAAACTTGCACCCCTATGGTATACCACCTGATGCATGTCATGGTATAGGTGTGCCAGAACATAGACACCCCATGCATAATGGGTGCCCTCTGTGACCATCCTCTCCATGATCTGTCCCCATCCAATCAGGAACCCGTGTGATCTCCTATCAGGGCATACAACACCTCCGATCAGTCCTGCAACTATCCTAGGGAAGTAGTCATAGTAGTCATGTATGTCTTGCCAGGAGATGACCTGTCCTACTAGCTCAGGGTCATCGAATACTCGCCTGCACTTTGCAAGTCCTACGTCCCACTGTGGATCGTACTCCACAAGCTCTCCTTGAATAGGCAAGTGGAGTATCATGTATACATCCTCCATTGTAACCATCATCTCACCAGTAGGGAAGTGGAAGGTCTTGTCCTCACTGTGGAACCTCTCTACTGCTACAGTCAGTAACCCGCAGTTCGCTCGAAGCTTGAGCATAAAGCAAACATAGTCCAATCCCATTGCGCCGAGTGCCTCTCGATCCAACTCTGTCAACATATGTTGCTGCAACATAGGCATGGGAAATTGCTCCCTAAACATCAACGTATCTCATATATCCTCCTGCAAGCATACAAAGCAAGGCATCAACCTAAAAACTGCAAGTACCATGCTCAACATATCTATAGAAACAAATCAACTAACTTAACATATCAGATTGATCAAAATAGCATACTACACCTCTTGACTAGATTCCTGTAATCTCAGAGATAGCTTATCGATTGATGCATCAAATAGGATGCTAATTGAGTCAATTTTGTTAAGTAAAGTGCCTATCTATATCATATATGCCATAACAGGTGGTACATGTGCCATAACAGATGGTACATGCACCATTTCTTATCAAATGTGTCACTTCTGATGCATGTGCTACAAGATGTCGTGCATGTGCCATCCTATACCGCAAATGCACCACAGAATTATGCATGCACCAACTAAACTCATGCATGTGCAACTTTAGTGTATGCACTGTTCTATATCCTAAATGCACCATAGTTTGACAAATGCATAGTTTTGCATGCCATATGCGCCAAACTGCGATCTGGTGCATTTGTCTATCCTATTTTCTCCTAGCATTTATTGGGCTAAAAATTGACTCTAGGGAAATTTTTTTGAGACACATACCGGGGGTCCTGCCTCTGCTGGCTGATCGAATCATCAGACTCACTCAAAGCGATGCTCCTCACATGGAATATCCATCCTCATGCTGACTGGTCTATGCTCTATGCTCTCCTAAGCTCTTAGAAGCAAATCAAACAAAGGCAAGTGTGCAAATGAATTATCTTGTGGACCCAGCTCCTATATATAGCATGCAAACCCTAAACTAGCTATGTGGTGACTATGACTACTTCTCGCACTTGTTTTCTTCCTAATTTCTTCCCGTTTCTCTGAAACGCATCCTGTTTCCTTCAAACCTAACCAAGTTTTCCCATCGTCTTAATGAGATTGTCTATCTCACGCCTTCTGCCTTCTTCCTGTCTAATCTCCCAAGGGGGCATCTTATCGTCATAACCTGTACCAAGGGTAAACTGGGGCATGTATCATTGTCAGACTATCTATTCTTTGAAGCAACATTGTAAACTGCATTACATCAAAGAGGGGCAAAATGTATACGCCTAAAAATGACACGACTTGGTCTAAATAAATATTCTTAATAGTTATTCCCTTCTAATTCTTCTATCAATAAATAAATAAAAAAATTTATTTATTTGATTCATATTCTTCTAAATTAATTAAATATCAAAATATTTAATTATCTCTTCTAAAGTCAAAATTAAATAAATTTCTTTATTTAATTAAATTCTTCCAAACAATTAAATAAATTCTTAATTATTTAATTAAGTCAAATCATTCTTCCAAATTTAAATAAATCAAATCAAATTTATTTAAATCCTCTCAATCTCTAAAAATAAAATATAATAAAATATTTTATTTATTCTTCAAAATTCATTCTAAATTAAATAATACCAATTATTTAATTGTCTCTTCCAATAATATCTTCTCTAAATTTAAATAAATCAAATATTTATTTATGTTGTCCATTTTTTCTAAATTGAGTTATCTCTTAATATAATTCAATCTTTGTGCACATGCAATTGAATATTCTAAATATTTAATTGAGCTAAAATATCTTCTCATCCTCATGCAATTTCTATTCTCTAGTTCCATTCTCTTAACTGATTGATCTATTCTTTTAATTGATTTATCTCTTCAGTTAACTCATTCTTCTATTTTATTAATTCCTCTCATGCAAAATATAGCAAGACGCATGTCCTCTTCCTATTCGCGCACATTCCTCAACCGTTCTATACCATTGATCTTCTCATTCTTTCTATACCATTGATCCTCTCTCTCTCAAGTCTATAAATTGAACCCCATTCTTCCATTTCAATCATCCAAGCTTTAAATATCGTTACTTTGTAGGAATTACAGTGCGCCTTTGGCACCAATTCTTTCATTGCTTGTGATCAAACTTGTTACCATATCACTATCATTGTTGTGAAGCTCCTCTTCATGGCGAAACCATCATAGCCATTCTCCATTGATAATCTTGGAATCATAGCAAGGAAGTGCACTCTCTGAGGGCCTTATTCATACATGCAAGATCGATTGAGATAGGCAACCAATGGAAGCTATGAAGCTTTGAGGTTTGCAAAGGTTTTTGAAGTTCTTTTGTTCAGTTAATCTCTTTGTTTCTATATTTCATTGAGTTTTGGGTATTTTGATATTGATTACATTGATTATTCATTTGAATCCAATTTTCCCTTAACATTTATTATTGTCATGACTATATTTACCTACATACAAAATTTAGGGTAAGAACAAGTTATGTGTATCTCTTTAGGTTTGAAAATAGAATGGAATAATAAAAAACAAATATGTACTTTGATGTTGATGAAGAAGATGTTGATAACTGAGAGGGGGGGGGGGGTGAATCAGTTATCCTAATTGTTTCTTCTTTTGATCTTTCTTATTAATTAAAGCAGCATTGAATTAAACAAACAAACATTATCATGAAATAAGAAACACATGACACAGTATTTTTGACGTGGAAACCCGGTTAAGGGAGAAAACCACGGGGTGATTAACCCAAAGATTATTCTCTGTTAGAAGAATAAGGAATTACAAAATGGCACTTGCCAATTAGGGCTCACTGCCCGAGCACACTGCTCACAAAGAGGCCCACTGCCTACAAGGAGACACACTGTCTACAAAGTGATAAGAATCACAGTCTTGAACTGGAGAATGACATCTTTACCATGTCCAGATCAGTTCCATTCAGCTCAGAAACATCTGCTCTGCTTTCTGCACTTCTCTTTCCTCCACCACCTTTATCCGCACAAGTCACACTTCAAAATGAACTCACAAACCTTTATTTATACAAGACATCGACTTAGGAACAATCATCTAAGTCAGCAATCAACCATAAGAATATCCGCAAGAAGAATAACACATCCGGTCGGCCACCATAAGAACATTCGCAGGATGAACAACTCATCTGGTCGGCTAAGCAGAGCAAAAATTTCATCCAAAAGAATATCTTCAATTCCGGGCTCTACTGTCAATGCGGACCAACAACACAACCTCAACATGATCCAAGAACCTTCACAAGCCTGCCTGAATGACCAGGTACGTCCGCATTTCCTTTACTTACTGAAATCTTTTATCCTCCTTATCCGGAACTTCAAGAACACTGTCTGTCGCTACTGTCATAGTGCAAGAGGTACTTCCGGACCTCCAAATCATACACAACTCAAGATGGCACATCACAAGGACATCCTAAAGACTCCTTCCAATCCGCAAATTAGGATTATACAGTTTCGGACCTCACCGGACCTTTTTGTGATCCTCTGTCACCTCTGAATACTTGCCGGAACCGATTCTACACCGACATCCACAACTCCTTCAGATCTTCATGCGGACCTCAAAAATCTTAACTGAAGCATCTCAAGACTCATATCTACAAACCCTTTAATCCGCATCCTCCGGTTCGCATCCTATACAGTACATTTGCCTTCTTCTCATCACTGTTCTTTACTGTTCTGACTGAGGCTAATTTTCTCAATATCCTCAGCACACTGCTCATTGAATCCTTCTTGTCAAAACAATATAAGTATGTTGACATCAATGACAACACTGGTTTACCTCATACTTGCAACAATCTCCCCCTTTGTCATTGATGGCAACATATTATGTGAAAAACCATCAAGACAAGAAACTTCTCCTTTCTGTCACTTCTCCCCCTATTAGCAACATGTCTTCTCCTCATTTACTGCTCCCCTTTTGATCATCAGCTACTTGTTTTTCACATGTCTTCTCTCCCCCTTTGACATCAATGGCAAAGGGCTCATACTTGCAATTTTAACACATCAGAATCATACCAGCTACTCCCCCTTAGTAGCAGCTCCTCATCATCAATCCGGATCACAAGATGTGACTGTGATATCCACCGGACTGATGCACATCAGTGCATCCTAGTTTATCACCGGAGGGGCCATGACCCCTAACTTCTCCCGGAGATATTCAAAAGAGTCCTTGGGAAGAGGTTTAGTAAAGATATCTGCAATCTGATCCTTGGAGGGAACATACTCCAACCTGACTTCTTCCTTGTTCACTTGTTCTCTCAAGAAATGAAACTTGATAGATATGTGCTTAGTCTTAGAGTGTAATATCGGATTCTTGGAAATATTAATTGCACTTGAATTATCACAGAAAATTGTGATAGGCTCCGCATATTCAATTTTAATATCTCTTAGCATCTGCTTCATCCATAGGATTTGAGTGCAACTACTTGCTGCTGCAATGTATTCTGCTTCAGTTGTAGACAGAGATGTTGCATCTTGTTTCTTGCTTAGCCAAGAAACCAATCTCTTCCCCAAAAAGAATGCTCCACCACTGGTGCTCTTTCGATCATCTACATCTCCTACCCAATCTGCATCTGTGTAAGCATGAAGAGAGAAATCCAGATCTCTAGGGTACCATAGACCATACTCAACTGTTCCTTTCAAGTACCTAAAAATTCTTTTGATTGCCATAACATGAGATTCTCTAGGATCAGCTTGGAATCTTGCCACAAGACCAACAACCTGCATTATATCTGGTCTGGTCTGAGTGAGATACAACAATCCACCAATCATTGATCTATACATTGTCTGATCTGCCTTTGGAGAGTCATCATCTTTGCTCAACTTACATCCGGTTGCCATGGGAGTGTTCATTGGTTTTGAATCTTCCATACCAAATTTCCTTAACAATTCTTTCACATATTTGGTCTGAGAAATGAAGATTCCTTTCTTTGTTTGAGTAATTTGCAGACCCAAGAAGAAATTCATTTCACCAAGCATAGACATTTCAAACTCACATTTCATCTGATTTGCAAAAGTTTTGCACATACTATCTCTTCCTCCAAAAATGATATCATCTACAAACACTTCAACAATCAAAATGTTTTCATGATCAATTTTGAAATATAAGTTACTGTCAGTAGTACCTTTGCTGAATCCAATCTATACAAGATGCTTATCCAACCTTTCATACCATGCTCTTGGAGCTTGTTTTAATCCATACAATGCTTTCTTTAACTTACAGACCATATCATCATTGTCAGATAATTGAAATCCATCCGGTTGTTCAATGTAAACTTCTTCTTCCAGATCACCATTTAGGAAGGCAGACTTGACATCCATCTGATATACCTTGAAGTCTTTGAAGGCAGCAAATGCAAGAAATAATCTGACTGCTTCAATTCTTGCCACAGGAACAAAGGTCTCTTCATAATCAATTCCTTCTATTTGGGAGTAGCCTTTGCAGACCAATCTAGCTTTGTTTCTGATTACTTTACCAGCTTCATTTAATTTGTTCTGGAAGACCCATTTGGTTCCAATCACATTCCTGTCTCTAGGTCTCGGAACAAGATCCCAAGTATGATTTTTCTCAATTTGCATTAATTCATCTTTCATTGGTTTAGTCCAGTTTTCATCATTGCAGGCTTCATTTACTGTTTTAGGTTCAATCTTTGAAATCAGACAACATTCATCCTGATTTTGAGCAACATTCCTTCTAGTTTGCACACCTTTGCTTCTGTCACCTATGATCTGATCTTCAAAGTGGTTTAGTGTCACATACCTTGGAATTTTGGGAGTATCCTGCACTGCTGCTTCTTGATCAGGCTCATTCAAACCTATCTCTTCTTCCTGATTTACCGGATCAGGCTGACTCTGTCTTACCGGAGAGGATTGAGTTCCTTGAACACTGTCTTGGTCATCTTCATCAGATTCATAAAATCTTGAGGGCTTCTCAATTCCTTCATCAACTTTCACATTAGTGCTTTCTATCATCTTCCTCAGTCTCTTATTGTAACACTGGTATGCTTTGCTTTGAGTGGAGTAGCCCAAGAAAATTCCTTCATCACTTCTAGCATCAAACTTTCCTAGATCTTCATCTCTTTTGATATAACACTTGCTACCAAATACTCTGAAATATTTCACAGTGGGAGTGATGCCAAACCAGAGTTCGTAGGGGGTCTTACCGGTATTGTTTCTGATTTGAACTCAATTTAGAGTGTAGACTGCAGTGCTGATAGCTTCTTTCTAGAACAACTGAGGAACATTTGCTTCCAACATCATTGTCCTAGCAGCTTCCTGGATGGTCCAGTTCTTTCTTTCAACTACTCCATTCTGCTGTGGAGTCCTAGGAGCAGACAATTGTCTCCTTATACCCTGCTTCTCACAATAGTCAATGAACTCTCCAGATGTAAATTCACCACCTCTATCAGACCTTAGACACTTTAGTTTCAATCTGGTTTGATTCTCTACCAAAGCTTTGAAGATTTTGAACTTCTCAAATGCTTCTGATTTTTCTTTTAGAAAGGTAACCCACATCATCCGGGAATGATCATCAATTAACAACATGAAATATCTATCACCTTGCAGACTCTTGATTCTTGTCGGACCACAGAGATCAGTATGTACTAATTCCAACAATCCGGTAGAAGACTGATCTTTGCTTTTGAAAGAGACTCTGCTTTGTTTACCTAGCTGACATTCTTTGCACAAACTATTTGTAGGTTTCATCAATTTTGGAAGATCTCTTACAGCCTGAGTATTGCTTATCTTGATGATGTTATCAAAATTTACATGACACATTCTTCTATGCCATAACCAACTCTGATCAATTTGAACAAACAAACAACTTTTATTTGAACCAACCAGATGAAAGATATTACCTTTTGTCTGAGTACCGGATGCAATTTCAGTTCCGGAGCTTGTAAAGATTCTGCATTTTCCATTCTTAAACCGAAGATCATAGCCTTTGTCTACTAACTGACCAACACTGAGAAGATTGTGCTTCAATCCTTCAACATATAGTACATTACCTGTTTTGCTCTTTCCATCAAAGGAAATAGTTCCCCTGCCTCTGATTCTGCCAGTAGAATTGTCACCAAACTTTACCATTCCTCCTTCATGCCTTTCCAAATTCAAGAACTTATTCTTGTCACCAGTCATATGGTGAGAACATCCACTGTCAATAACCCAATCATCCTTTTCTTCCACTTGAGCAGCCAAAGCTTTTTCAACAACTTTGTGATTGACAGATTCAAAGAGTATTGAATCTTCTTCCTTGATGGCAATAAACACCCACTCATTTCCGGATTTGCTTCCTAGTTCTGATTCATCATCTGTTACTCCTTCATTGTCATCTTCTTCATGAACATAATAGCAATTCTTTTGAAACCTTTGTCTGTTAGTATTAGACCTTGCAGATCTTTCCAGACATCTTGAAGCAAAATGACCAATCTTATTGCAGTTGAAGCACTTAAAGGGTAGTTTTCCTTCATACTTACCGGATCCTCTTGGTAGTCTTTTTGCAATGAGGGCTTCAAGTTGAGCTGTTTCTGCTTCTTCTTCTTCCATGTCTCTTCTTGCTTGATCATACCATGTCATCTTCCTTGAAGAGTTTTCTCCCAGATCAATTCTCTGTTTGCCTTTCACATAGGCACTGGCTTTGAAAGCAGATTCAGTCTTGGGAAGATCATCTCCAAACTCGGTCATTTCAAATGCAGCTAGCTTGCCAGCCAATTGTTCTCTTGTGACGGTTGTGTGGGCTCTGAATTCATCAATTGCAACAACCTTGATTTTGTAGGTAGCAGGAAGGGATCTAAGGATTTTGCAAATGATCTCATTTTCATCCAGAGTTCCACCAGCATTTCTAATTCCACACACTAGTTCATTCACTCTTGGCATAAAAGTAGTGATGTTTTCATCATCTCTCATCTTCAATCTTTCGAATTTCCCTTTCAGACTTTGCAACCTTGCACTTTTGACAAACTCATCTCCTTCATACAGAAGTTCCAGTTTAGTCAGGATCTCATATGCAGTTGGTAGGTCAATAACATTTGAGAGATCTGAGTCATTCAATGCGCTTAGAAGAGCTTCCTTGGTCCGCAAATTGTTTTCAGCTTCTGTGATTTCATTAAGAGTTGTCGGACCACCTTGTGGAGGTACATATGGTTTTGAAACCATGGCCAAGTATGCTTTTCCCATACATTCCAGGTGACATTTCATGCGACCCTTCCAGAGAGTAAAATTGGTTCCATCGAACTTCGGACTATCCTTTTTGTATGACGACATCCTAGATCTCCTCAAGCGGTTAAGCTTCTTTCAGAGGAACCTTGCTCTGATACCAATTGTTGATAACTGAGAGGGGGGGGTGAATCAGTTATCCTAATTGTTTCTTCTTTTGATCTTTCTTATTAATCAAAGCAGCATTGAATTAAACAAACAAACATTATCATGAAATAAGAAACACATGACACAGTATTTTTGACGTGGAAACCCGGTTAAGGAAGAAAACCACGGGGTGATTAACCCAAAGATTATTCTTTGTTAGAAGAATAAGGAATTACAAAATGGCACTTGCCAATTAGGGCTCACTGCCCGAGCACACTGCTCACAAAGAGGCCCACTGCCTACAAGGAGACACACTGTCTACAAAGTGATAAGAATCACAGTCTTGAACTGGAGAATGACATCTTTACCATGTCCAGATCAGTTCCATTCAGCTCAGAAACATCTGCTCTGCTTTCTGCACTTCTCTTTCCTCCACCACCTTTATCCGCACAAGTCACACTTCAAAATGAACTCACAAACCTTTATTTATACAAGACATCAACTTAGGAACAATCATCTAAGTCGGCAATCAACCATAAGAATATCCGCAAGAAGAATAACACATCCGGTCGGCCACCATAAGAACATTCGCAGGATGAACAACTCATCCGGTCGGCTAAGCAGAGCAAAAATTTCATCCGGAAGAATATCTTCAATTCCGGGCTCTACTGTCAATGCGGACCAACAACACAACCTCAACATGATCCAAGAACCTTCACAAGCCTACCTGAATGACCAGGTACGTCCGCATTTCCTTTACTTACTGAAATCTCTTATCCTCCTTATCCGGAACTTCAAGAACACTGTCTGTCGCTACTGTCATAGTGCAAGAGGTACTTCCAGACCTCCAAATCATACACAACTCGAGATGGCACATCACAAAGACATCCTACAGACTCCTTCCAATCCGCAAATTAGGATTATACAGTTTCAGACCTCACCGGACCTTTTTGTGATCCTCTGTCACCTCTGAATACTTGTCGGAACCGATTCTACACCGACAGCCACAACTCCTTCAGATCTTCATGCGGACCTCGGAAATCTTAATTGAAGCATCTCAAGACTCATATCTACAAACCCTTTAATCCGCATCCTCCGGTTCGCATCCTATACAGTACATTTGCCTTCTTCTCATCACTGTTCTTTACTGTTCTGACTGAGGCTAATTTTCTCAATATCCTCAGCACATTGCTCATTGAATCCTTCTTGTCAAAACAATATGAGTATGTTGACATCAATGACAACACTGGTTTACCTCATACTTGCAACAGAAGAAACTAGTTTGATTGTGTAGAAGATTACTACCTGAATTTTGATTTTGAATATGGGATGCGTAGACTAAGATAACTATGATATAGAACTTTCAAAATTGTCTATCAATTTGGTTACTACTATGCATACAAAAGTGATTTATGTGTCCATGGATTTGTCTCTAACTCACATAAATGACTTTTGACCACAAATTTGGCCCTGATGCCTTTAGACCATATTTACCTACAAATAGAGATTCACCTTCATGTTTTAACCTACAATAAAATATTGGCACTGTTGACAAACACATTTGTGGGCTT
Organism: Cunninghamia lanceolata; assembly: GCA_027924645.1. Lineage (NCBI taxonomy): Eukaryota > Viridiplantae > Streptophyta > Pinopsida > Cupressales > Cupressaceae > Cunninghamia > Cunninghamia lanceolata. Next base: position 21,137,697 of record BSBN01000090.1, on the reverse strand, counting down.
ACTAAGCAAGGACCTTCTCCTTGTGACAAGTCCCTAGATCTAAATCAATGATTTTTGATAAAATTAAGAAAGACATGTAATGAATGCATCAAGCACTATCCTAATAAGGGTAACTTGGAACAAAATGCAAAAGGATGATTGATGTAGTCAAGGTTAGGGAACCACTTGAAGGATGAACTTTCTCCTGTATCAACACATCACAACACAATTCCTTTGGAATTGAAAAGGTTTGATAATTTTCTACAAAGTAAATATATGATCCCAACACTTTGATCAAACTTAGGAGAACAAAATTGCTAAAACTAGTCTTCAAATTATGTGATTTTTGAGGTAAGACTTCACTATTTTTCTTTGGGGTCTTACACATCCACCTTACTAGTTTATTATAGCACTTGGACACACTTGAGACATCATATAATTAGTTGTCAATAGAAAAATAGAAAAGATCAACTATTTTCACAAACTAGACCAATCAGAGATAATTTGGACACATTAAAATATGAGAAAATTGCCAATTTCATTGACAATATGATTGCATGATTATATTAGAATTTCTTGGAGATATTTGGACAACATCTCCCCATTGAAAATTGATACTTGAAAAATCCCTAACTCCCTACAACATTCTCAAACTAAAAACATAAATCAAGTCTCCAAAACAATACAACTATTGGCACACTATGTCCTAGAGATTGATAATTTTAGAACATCCTTCTATTTGAGCTCTTCAACCTGAAAATAAGATCTCCAATGCCTTACTCCACATGCAATAAAAATGAAATAGCTAACTTTTTTTCAATCTCAATCCTCCCCTTTTATCAATTTCTTCAATATTGTGCCAAAAGAATGAAAGATTTCCAAGAAGGATCAAGAGAGAAATTAGGAGTACTTAACTCCACCAATGTGGGATCCAAATCCAATATCAAAAGAGAAATTTGGAGTAGAAATCCAACAATTAACTCTTGAGTGGTGCCATCCTCCAAGAAGAGTCTTGAAGAGACAAACTGGCAATTAACTGTGAACATGCAAGACTCAAGTATGGCATGCAAGATTCTCTCTTAGTTGAAACTCATCTCCATATTGGTGCATCAATTAGGGATCAAGGCATGAAAACAAGGGTGGCACATTAAATTTTTAATTTCCCTCTAAAATTAACTAATCAAACTCCTCCTCTCAAGTTCTTAGATTGCTAGTCATCAACTTATATGGCAAGTGGAGTCATCCTCATGTTTTGGGTGCCATTTTGAGCAACTCAAGTGGAAAGTGGAGTCCTCATGTATTGGGTACCATTTTGAGAGAGAAAGTGATTTGAATTTGAGTTTATAAATTGATGAAATTTAAAGATCATTTCCTCCTCCACACCTAAGAAGACAAAAGTTAGAGCCACCAAACAGAATTGAAACAAAACATTTTTGATTGATGTTGATGTTAGACCCTTGAGATGCTCTTTCATCAATGCTGCAAGGACCTAGTATGAAACTAGGGTTTCATAATTGGTTGGCAAAGAGGTGATGCAATCATAATATATTAAGGTAGAATGAATCTATGACAGAGGTAAGAGTGATTCTAAGAATGAATCAATATGATGAGGATCCCTTCATAGGCTTTGATGATGGTGTTGGAATTAGGCTAGACAACTGAGAGAGGGGGTGAATCAGTTGTCCCACAAAATTAACCTTTTCTCTTTTAATCTTCTTTCACAACTTACAAATAGATTAATAATGTAAACATTAAAGCATGAAATAGTAACATATGAGAAGAAACATAATTAACACACTTGACACCAATATTTTTTACGTGGAAACTTAGTTAAGGGAAAACCACGGTGGGGGTTACCCCACAAGATTTGTACCCTGTTAAAAGTACTTGAAAATGGGAAGGAACTTACCTTCAGGTGCACTACCCAGAGCTCACTGCTCAAAAAGAGGCTCACTACCTACATAATTTGTTTAATACAGAAGGAATTAATTGAGAAATAGCATCTTCTTCATGCCTAGTTCAGTCTCATTGAATGCTCATAAAACTTTTTCTCTTCTCCAAATACTTCTTCACTATCACTTCATCCTTTATTGTTCTTGTTCCTCTACTCCTCTTCTTTGCTCTACCTCTGATCCTTTCTTGGGATTTGATTATTTCGCACAAGGATGATTTTCAACAACTCAACTACATGCTTTTATATGCTTCATCAACCTTGGAATAAACATCAAGGTCAGTACTACAAGTGTTTGACTTAATGTGAATCACTAAGCTATCAGACAAACATAACAGGGACTCAAATCTTCCTTGATCAACACATCACGCTCCATAGAATTGCTCTTAGATCATCCACAACACGCTAGAATCATCTGGTCAGCTAAGACTAGGAAGAACAACAACACCAAAAATCTTCAACAATGAGCTCGGTCTCAATATGGACCTCCAACACAATAGGCACACAATCGAAAGACCCCCATAAGTACAATGAATTCAACAATAATTGTTGATAACTGAGAGGGGGGGTGAATCAATTATCTTAATTATTTTAAATTTCTTTTTCCTCTTTAACAATTAGTGCAACATCAAATCATATAAGCATACATAACCATGAAAGCAAAAATAAAATCAATACACATAACACAATGATTTGACGTGGAAAACCCTGTTAAGGGAAAAACCATGGGGTGACTAACCCAAGATTGTATTCTCTGTTAAAAGAATAAGGTAGTACAAAATGGCACTTGCCAATTAGGGCTCACTACCTGAGCACACTGCTCACAAGAGGCTCACTACCTACAATAGTTTATAGAAATAAAACTAGGTACTTGAACTAATGAGGAGCATCCACATATGCTAAGGTTTAGTTCCGGTTAGGCTCAATATACTGATCTGCTACACTTCAATCTTCCTCTATTCTAATGCTACTGTTCTGTCACATTCTGGACATGTATAGCTGTTTCCACACTACTCTCTGCTTTTATTCACACTTCACTACACACCACAGACAACTTCACATCAAAATCCATCTGGTATATATATCCGCACCAAGGATTTCATCATCTTTCTAGTCAGCATCTGGAATTCTTAATATTTTCCCAAACTCTGGTCTGTCGGCTGAATCCTTGCTTACTAAGTGATGCGTATCAAGGAGGTACTTATAGAAGTCATCAATCATGTTGGCCAACCATGACTGATCCCTCAAGAAACTTGATCACCATTAGTTTCTCATCTAGAATAAGGTCTGATGCTCTGCCGGTTAGTTCTTCCTTAGTCTACTCTGCCAAACAGGAACCCAACATTTAGGTGCTCATATCTCTTCACTCTTTCATCATCAGAGGCTCAATCTTTGGAATGTATCAGTCATGGTACTCCTCTTGACTTCCCCAAGTTTGCACTTTGCTGGGACACTTCCTTTGAGAGATCTAGACCTGATTATCAGACCTTGCTACATGCTCTGTTCTTGGTCACCGGACCAAAATACTCTTCAATCTAGCTTCCGGTATAGATATACCATGTCCTGCAGATGTGTGGGATGGACTTTGTTGCCATCAATGACAACATTCATAAAGCCACACAGTGTCTCTTTCTAACAAGAACATCTGCACTACTTCAAATCAATAGAATCACTTACATCTTCTGGAACCTCAATAACACTGTCTGCCATAACTATCACACTAGAAAGATTGCTTGTGGAGCTCCAAACCATGAACCACTTGATTTGATGATATACACTGACTTCCCAAACATGCCTCTAGAACCATAGATCATAATATTTCAATGCGGAGCAATCCAGACCAATTTACTATCACTCTATCTCTTCTGAACACAGCAAAACCTAGTTCAATTCAAATGACCATATCTTCTTCAAATCTTCATGCAAAACAATCAAAACTTAACTGGAGCTACTTTAGTCAATCCTCTACACAACCATATGGTCCGCATACATTGATCTTAATTAATTTTCTCAATATCCTCAACATTTTGGTCTTCTAAATAGGCAACAAAATAGGATACAGTTGACACCAATGGCAATAAGGATATGTTGACATCAATGACAACATTGATTAGGCACATATTTGCAACAATCTCCCTCTTTGTCATTGATGGAAACATATGATGTGAAAAAATGATTCAACCATCAAGACAAGAACTACTACCCCTTTCTCTTATCACTTCTGCAACTACTTTCTTCACTTCTCCACCTTTCATCAGCAACTGGTCTTTCACATGACTTCTCTCCCCCTCTGACATCAATGGCAAAGGGCACATATTTGCAATCTTTTCTTCCCCTTTTTGTTTCAGACTGATCTCAAAATTTGTATACTGACTACTCCCCCTAAGTAGTATCTCCTTAACATCATTCCAGATCACAAGATATGACTATGAATTCCACTGGACTAATGCACCCTAGTGCATCTTAGTTCTGATCAGGAGGGGTAATAACCCCTTACTTCTCTCTGAAATACTCAAAATTATCAAAGGCTTGGTGAAAATATCTGCAATATGATACTTTGAAGAAATAAACTCCAATTTGACTTCATTCTCATTAACCTTCTCTCTCAAAAAGTGAAACTTGATTGATATGTGCTTTGTCTTTGAATTCAACACTAGATTCTTTGAGATGCTTATTGCACTTGAATTATCACAGAAGATTGTGACAGGATCCTCAAACACAATTCTGATATCCTTCAACATTTGCTTCATCCATAGAACTCGAGTACAATTGTTTGTTGCTGCAACATACTCTACCTTTGCTGTAGATAGGGATATTGCCTCCTACTTTTTGCTCAACCAAGAAACCAATCTTCTTCCCAAGAAGAATGCACCACCACTAGTACTTTTCTATCATCAACATCTCCTACCTAATCAGCATCTGTATATGCATGAAGAGTGAAGTCATTATCCCTTAGATACCATAAGCCATAATCAAGTGTCCCTTTGAGATATCTAAAAATTCTCTTGACTGCTACAACATGGGATTCTCTAGGATCATCTTGAAATCTAGCAACAAGTCTAACTGCATTCATGATATCAGGTATGGTTTGAGTCAGATAGAGCAGTCCTCTAATCATTGATCTATACCTTTTCTGATTTGCCTTAAGGGAGTCATCATCTTTACTCAGTTTACATCCAATTACCATGGGTGTACCCACCGCCTTTGAATCTTCCATTTCAAACTTTTTCAACAATTCTCTCACATACTTAGATTGAGATATGAAGATACCTTTATCTGACTGAATAATTTGCAAACCTAAGAAGAAATTTATTTCACCAAACATGGACATCTCAAATTCACTCTACATTTGATCAACAAATGTTTTGCACATACTCTCATTTCCACCAAAAATGACATCATCAACAAATATCTCAACAATTAGAATGTGCTCATGATCAATCTTGAAGTAAAGATTACTACCAACAGTGCCTTTTCTATATCCTAGCTTTAGTGGATACTTATCTAATCTTGCATACTAGGCTCTTGGGGTTTGTTTGAGTCCATACAATACTTTCCTCAACCTGCAAACCATATCTCTCTGATCAGACAATTGAAATCCTTCTAGTTGCTCAATGTAGACTTCTTCTAATTCTTCATTTAGGAATGCTAACTTGACATCCATCTGATAGACCTTGAAATCTTTATAAGAAGAAAATGCAAGAAATAATCTGACTGCATCTATTCTTTCCACCAGAGCAAAATTTTCTTCAAAATCAATTCCTTCCACTTGAGAATATTCTTTGTAGACTAACCTTGCTTTGTTTCTTACAACTTCACCATCTTCATTTAGTTTATTCTAGAAGACCCATTTAGTTCCAATCACATTTTTGTCTTCAGGTCTAGGAACAAGATCCCAAGTGTGATTCTTTTTAATTTCCATTAATTCTTCTTCCATGGCTTTTACCTAATTTTCATCATTGCAAGCTTCACTTACTGAATTTGGTTCAATCTTTGAAATCAAATAAATTTCCTCTTGATCTTTAGCAATTCTTTTTCTAGTTTGAACACCTTTATATATATCTCCTATGATTTGATCTTTAGGATGATTCAGTCTTACATACCTAGGAGTTTTTGGATTTATTTGATCCTCTGTTTCTTGAGCTTGTTCTTCAATATTTGTACTAATCTCTTGAGTCACTGGATTTTTTGGATCAATCTGAATCTGAGTCTGGATTTGAACTTGTCTTCCTTGACTTTGACTTTCATCTTGATCATCTGATTCATATCCGCAAGACCTAGAATGTCCTTTGCTCTCATCAACTCTAACATTTGCACTTTCAACAAGCTTTTTCAATCTTTTGTTAAAGCATTGATATGCCTTGCTTTGAGTGGAGTAACCCAAAAATATCCCTTCATCACTTCTTACTTCAAACTTTCTTAGATCTTCATCTCTTTTGATATAGCACTTACTACCAAAAACTCTAAAGTATCTCACACTGGGAGGATGACCAAACCATAGTTCATAAGGGGTCTTACCAGAATTGCCTTTGATCTGCACCTCATTGAGAGTGTAGACAACAGTACTCATAGTTTCTCTCCAATAGACTTGTGGAACATTTACTTCCATCATCATGGTCCTGACAGCTTCTTGAATGGTCTGGTTCTTTCTTTCCATGAGTCCATTTTGCTAAGGAGTCCTAGAAGCAGATAAATGTCTTTTTATTCCATGCTTTTCACAGAATACATCAAACTCACTGGAGGAAATCTCTCCACCTCTGTCGGATCTTAGACACTTTATTTTTTCACCAATCTCATTTTCCACGATAACCTTGAACTTGTCAAGAGCTTCTAATTTTTCTTTCAAAAGGTTACCCACATCATCTGGGAGTAATCATCAATCAGTAACATAAAATATATGTCTCCTTGGACACTCCTAATTCTAGTAGGGCCACATAGATCAGTATGCACAAGTTCTAGCTGTCCACTCAAAAATTATTCTTTACTCTTGAATGAAATTTTATTCTATTTACCCAATTGACATTCTCTACACATGCTATCAGCAGGTTTCACAAGTTTTGGAAGATCTCTCATAGCCCGAGTAGAACTTATCTTGACAATGTTATCAAAATTCACATGACACATTCTCTTATGCCATAACCAACTCTAATTAATTTGAGAAATCAAACAACTTTTGCCAAAACTACTTAAATGAAAGATGTTACCTCTAGTTTGAGTACCAGATGCAATTTCAGTTCCAGAGCTTTCCAAGATTCTGCATTTTCCATCCTTGAATTGGAGATCATAACCCTTGTCAACCAACTGTCCAACACTAAGAAGATTGTGCTTCAATCCTTCCACATACAGAACATCATCAGTGTTATTCTTACCATCAAAAGAGATGGATCCTCTACCACTGATTCTACTAGTCGAGTTGTCTCCAAATTTCACAATTCCTCCTTTATATTTTTCAAATCTTACAAACTTACTTTTATCACCAGTCATATGATGAGAACATCCACTGTCAATTACCCATTCATCTTTTTCTACAACCTGAGAAGCCAATGTACTTTCCACATTTACACAACTAGTAGATTCAGTAGGAACCGGATCTTCTTCTTTGATAGCAATAAATACCCAATCATTTTCAGTGGAATCTCCATGATCAGATTCATCATCTATGACTCCTTCTTTACCAGCTTCTTGGACATAGTAGCATTTCTTTTGAACTCTAGGTCTATTAAGGTTTGGCCTTGAACCCCTCTCTAGACACCTTGAGGCAAAATGACCAATCTTATTACAAGCAAAACATTTGAATGGCAACTTTCCTTCATACTTAGCGAATCCTCTTGGAAATCTTTTGGCAAAAAGGGCTTCAAGTTCATCGAACTCAGTTTCATCACCTTCAAGATCCTTCCTTGTCCTATTGAATCTGTTAGATCTTCTTGAAAAGCTTTCACCCGGATCATGTTTTTGTTTTCCATGAATACTGGCCTTAAATGCAGTTTCAGACTTAGGAAGAGAATCACCAAACTCACTCATTTCAAATGTTGAAAGCTTACCAACCAACTGATCCCTTGTAATAGTTGTCATAGTTTTGATTTCTTCAATGGCAGTAACTTTATGCTTGTATGCCAGAGGTAAGGATCTAAGCACTTTGGTAAAAATCTCTGATTCATCCAATACTCCACCAACACACCTTATACCACTCACAAGTTCATTCACTTTTAGCATGTAGGAGGTAATATTCTCATCTTCACTGATCCTTAAGATTTCATATCTACCCTTTAGGATTTGTAGCTTGGCAGATTTGACATGATCATCACCTTCATGCAGGGTTTCTAGCTTCTCCTAGATTTCATGTGCGATTTTCAATTCGAGTACATTTGTCATTTCTGTATCAGATAGGGCACTCAACAAGGCTTCTTTAGCTTGAATGTTGTTCTTAGCATCTTTGATTTCATCTAGAGTTATAGGACCTTTTTTTGAAATCTTATACTCATCCTTAGTTATCAACCAGTAGGCATCACCCATACAATGCAAATGACACTGCATGTGCATCTTCCATAGAGTGTAATTTGCTCCATAAAATCTTGGACTGTCTTTCTTGTAAGTTGACATTTTGGATCTCCTCAAGTGATCAAGATTCTTTAGAGAAACTTGGATCTGATACCAATTGTTGGAATTAGGCCAGACAATTGAGAGGGGGGGTGAATCACTTGTCCCACAAAATTAACCTTTTCACTTTTAATCTTCTTTCACAACTTACAAACAAATTAATGATGTAAACATTAAAGCATGAAATAATAACACATGAGCAGAAACACAATTAACACACGACTTGACACCAAGATTTTTAACATAGAAACCTGGTTAAGGGAAAACCACGGTGGGGGTTAACCCACAAGATTTGTACCTTGTTAAAAGTACTTGAAAATGGGAAGGCACTTGCCTTTGGGTGCACTGCCCAAAGCTCACTGCTCAAAAAGAGGCTCATTGCCTATAGAATTTATGTTTAATACAAAAGGAATTAACTGAGAAATAGCATCTTCTTCATGCTTGGTTCAGTCTCATTGAATGCTCATAAAACTTCTACTCTTCTCCAAATACTTCTTCACTATCACTTCATCCTTTATTGTTCTTGTTCCTCTACTCCTCTTCTCTGCTATGCCTCTGATCCTTTCTTGGGATTTAATTATTTTGCACAAGGATGATTTTCAGCAACTCAACTACATGCCTTTATATGCTTCATCAACCTTGGAATAAACATCAAGGTCGGCACTATAAGTGTCTGACTTAATGTGAATCACTAAGCTGTTGGCCAAACATAATAGTGACTCAAATCTTCCTTGATCAACATGCCACGCTCCATAGAATTTCTCTTAGATCATCCACAACATGCTAGAATCATCTGGTCACCCAAGATTGGGAAGAACAACAACACCAAAAATCTTCAACAATGAGCTTGATCTTTAATGTGGACCTCCAACACAACAAGAACATGGTCCAGAGACCCCCACAAGCACAATGAATTTTGCAATAACATCCGTACTACTTCAAATCAACAGAATCACTTGCATCTTCTTCTAGAACCTCAATAACACTATCTGCCATGACTGTCACACTAGAAAGATTTCTTGTGGATCTCCAAACCATGAACCACTTGAGTTGATGATACACACTGACTTCCCAAACATGCCTCTAGAACCACAGATCATAATATTTCAATGCAGAGCAATCCAGACCAATTTACCGTCACTCTGTCTCTTCTGAACACAGCAAAACCTGTTCAATTCAGATGACCATATCTTCTTCAAATCTTCATGCAGACCTCTCAAAACTTAATTGGAGTTACTTTAGACAAACCTCTACATAGCCATATGGTCTGCATACATTGATCTTTATTAATTTTCTCAATATCCTCAACATTCCAGTCTTCTAAATAGGCAACAAAATAGGATACAATTGACACCAATGGAAACAAGGATATGTGATATAGTACAAGGCAACAATTCTTTTCAAGTCCCAACCAAGCCAATTTGCAAGTCTCAAACCACTAAGATGAATGGTTTCCTTCACTAGCCTTTCATATTCCTTGTAGCCCTCTTAATTGAATTTTTTCAACATAACTTTCAAATTTGGCCACAAAACCACAACTCATTTACCTTTTTGAGTACTCTTTATGCCCTTCTTCAACATATCAGAAACTTTGGCAAGGTTGTTTTAGACCAACCTACTCAACAATTCACTATTGCTGCTGCTCCTAGGCCTAATTAGGACAACAAAAGTGGTAATTTTGACATAACTTTCAGAAAACAGCTCAAGCCCACAAAAGAATCATCATTTAAAATACCTTTCATGGCATTTTCTAACATATCTAATTTGTGCATACACTTGTTTTAGAACATCTTCCTAAAAATTGGACTGTTACACTGTCCTTAAAGGGGTAATTAGGTCACTTTTACAAAGCAACCCCTCTCCAAACACTCTTCCAGACCCAAATCACCTTAGACAGTCCTTAATCAGGTTACAAATGGTCCAAATCAACAATTTTTATTAGTGGAAACTCTTACAATTTCACCCAACACCAAAATCTTACCTTTAGGCCTTCTAGGCTTGCCTACAATGAGGGTTTAATGGAAATACCATCTACAAGCCTTCTCAAACTATACCAACACCTTAGACACCTTGCAAAAGGTCTGCACTTACTTACCAAACCATTTAATGGTCACTCACAATAGCAATTTGTCAAAACCCAACTCTCAGACCCCTTTATTTGCTTGCAAACTAGCCAAAATCCACCTAAGGCATCACCATATACCCCTCAAAAGGCCTTCCCTACTCTTGAAGACCACACAAACACAAAGTCCATAATTATTTGGGCCATTCCACTAAGCTACAACATGAAACACTAGGTGGGTGGCCTAATTTTCCATTTTCAAAACCCTCAAACCCTTGAATTGAGTTTACACAGGCAGTTTCAGAAAAACGCTGATAAAAACCACAAAACTAAATGAAAAATCCTCAAACCAAGCACATTTGAATATTAACTCCAAGCCCTATCATCTTAGATTAATTTCATGGCACAAAGTTTCCATATAGGACCGTACAGTAGACTGTAACAGAAAATTTGCAAAAAAAACAAAATTTATTATATAAAATAGGGGTATTCTTCTTAGTATTCACCTCAAAACCATTGCCCATCCTTTACAACGTGCTTTCCAACATATATACATTATTTTTCCCTTAAAAAAAAACTACTTAAACTGATTCAAATGACCATTTGAACTACTTGACCTTTGGTATTCCCCATAATGTATTTTTCCCTTTTACATAGTAATTTTTGACAACATTACAAAAATATGATACCTTTTTACAATGATGAACCCAACATGACTCAATTACATTAGGAATGGTCTATTATGACCTTATTTCCTTGACAAATGACTTGACACACCACAATTTATCAAAAAGACCTTATATACAAAACTTGCAATCTTGACTATCATGGCACTGCCCCTGCACCATACACCCGGCCTAAAAAAAAAACTCATGTCGCATGAGGACTGTACTACACCATTTCTTTGCTTTATCATCTTGTGTTCTAGCTCTCCACATGCTCCTCCACTTGGTAGTCCCTTCCACTGGCTCAAGTATTGAAACTTTGCATCATCCTTTGCCCTGTTGAACTTGTTATCACCTTGGTACTGTTGCATCTTCACAATCTGATCTGTGATATATCCTTTGACCTTTTCCATATCTGAAGTTGATGTTGTACCTACTCCTTGACTTGCAAACAAATCTCTTCAATTCTTGAATGGACTGGTCTTCATCTTAACTCTCTTTGTGTGCTCAAAGCTGGCCACAATCCTTGGTAACTTGTCTTCAACCTCTTCACTGTTCCTCTTTACATCTATTCTCAACTTCTCGGCCACTAAGACCTCTATGCTATTAGGTCTACCATCCTCTTTATTAACAGACTCTTGCTACCTACCAACCTCTTGTCCAATCAGTGGACAAAATATCTTTCCCCCCATGACCTCACTAGGCCTCTTTTCCCAATCTTGCCTTTCCATGACCACTTCACTCTTACTCACTTCATCTTTTCCTCTTATCAGAGTCTCTACCCCAAGAATCTCCATTTCAATAGACTTACAAACCTTTGACTTGATAGTGTTTAACTGCCCCTTGACCTCTCTTGCCACCAAAGGACAAAGCACTATCCCCACCATGACCTCATCATTCTTTTCTAAGTAATTTTCCCTTTCTCCAATCAATTCATCCTTGACTTTCTCTAAGTCAGATTTAGTCCTCAATTCCATACCATCTCCTTCTTAAAGAAAATTAAACTTCTTACCTACTACCTCAATATGGTCATGCTTTGAAGTGACTACAATCTCATTGTCTTCTTGTTCTACTGTCTTAGTGTCTTCAAGTGTATGAGTGGCTGTAAATGTCATGTTTTCTTCTTCCTCTATCTTCACAAACTCTTTCTTACCACAAATAATCACTCTTTCTATCTTGGTCTACCCTTCATCATTTTCCACCAATGAAGTCAATGTAAAAGAAACCCCATCCTTCTCAATCTGATAGGTGTTATGCCTTCCATCATATAAGGCATATCTTTCGAATTACCATGGTCTCCCTTGTAATAAGTGACAATAACTCATAGGAAACACATCACATAAGATTCTATTCTTATAGGGACCAATATGAAACTCAACAAAAGCTTTCTTCTTAACCAAAAGAGAGTGTTCATAATTCAACCAAGAAACATTATAGGGTGACTCATGAGGTATCCTTACCAAATTCAATTTATCAACCATCTCTTGTGACACCATGTTATCTATGCTACCAGAGTCTACTATAACCTTACATACCTTTCCATTGCACTTGCAGGTGGTTTTGAAAAGTGCTCTCCTTTGTGCTGCTTCCTTCTCCTTCAACTCTCTATTTTCCTTTGCCATGTTATCTCTTAGATGCATCTTGTCTTTTCAACTTCTAATTGTTCTCTTCTTCAACCTTCAACTTCTCACACTCAAAAGATCTAATCACTGAGATCTGATACTAATTGATGTAGTGCAAGGCAACAATTCTTTTCAAGTCCCAACCAAGCAAATTTGCAAGTCTCAAACCACTAAGATGAATGGTTTCCTTCACTAGCCCTTCATATTCCTTGTAGCCCTCCTAATTGAATTTTTTCAACATAACTTTCAAATTTGGCCACAAACCCACAACTCATTTACCTTTTTGAGTACCTTTTATGCCCTTATTCAACATATTAGAAACTTGCGTAAGGTTGTTTCAGACTAACCTACTCAACAATTCACTGTTGCTGCTGCTCCTAGGCCTAATTAGGACAACAAAAGTGGTAATTTTGACATAACTTTCAGAAAAAAGCTCAAACCCACAAAATAATCATCATTTCAGATACCCTTCATGGCATTCTTTAACATATCTAATTTTTGCATACACTTGTTTTAGAACATCTTCCTCAAAATCGCACTATTACGCTGCCCTTAAAGGGGCAGTTAGGTCACTTTTACAAAGCAACCCCTCTCCAAACACTCTTCTAGACCCAAATCACCTTGGAAAGTCCTTAATCAGGTTACAAATGGTCCAAATCAACAATTTTTATCAGTGGAAACTCTTACAATTTCACCCAACACCAAAATCTTACTTTTAGGCCTTCTAGGCTTGCCTACGATGAGGGTTTAATGGAAATACCATCTACAAAGCTTCTCAAACTATACCAACACCTTAGACACCTTGTAAAAGGTCTGCACTTACTTCCCAAACCATTTAATGGTCACTCACAATAGCATTTTGTCAAAACCCAACTCTCATACCCCTTTATTTGCTTGCAAACTAGCCAAAATCCATCTAAGGCATCACCATATACCCCTCAAAAGGCCTTCCCTGCTCTTGAAGACCTCACAAACACAAATTCCATAATTATTTGGGCCATTCCACTGAGCTACAACATGAAACAATAAGTGAGTGGCCTAATTTTCCATTTTTAAAACCCTCAAACCCTTGAATTGAGTTTACACAAGTAGTTTCAGAGAAACGCTAATAAAAACCACAAAACTCAATGAAAAATCCTCAAACCAAGTGCATTTGAAATTTAACGCCAAGTCCTATCACCTCAGATCAATTTCATGGCACAAATTTTCTGCACAAGACCATATAGTAGACTGTAACAACAAATTTGCAGAAAAAATAGAATTTATTATATAAAACAGGGGTATTCTTCTTAGTATTCACCTCAAAACCATTGCCCATCCTTTACAACGTGCTTTCCAACATATATACATGCTTTTTCCCTCCAAAACAAACTACCTAAACTGATTCAAATGACCATTTGAACGACTTGACCTTTGGTATTCCCCATAATGTATTTTTGCCTTTTACATAGTAATTTTTGACAACATTACAAAAATATGACACCTTTTTACAATGATGAACCCAGCATGACTCAATTACATTAGGAATGGCCTATTATGACCTTATTTCCTTGACAAATGACTTGACACACCACAATTTCTCAAAAAGACCTTATATACAAAACTTGCAATCTTGACTATCATGGTGCCCCTGCACCAATATGTTGACATCAATGACAACACTGATTAGGCACATATTTGCAACAAATGGATGGTTTCTAGATGATGGGTGATGTATGGAAAAGGTCTAGGGGTGATGATCATTCAAACTTGACTTAGACACATAATGACTAATTAGAAAGAGATAGCTTGGTCCCGTTATGCCTTGTATACACACTGCATCTTTTTGATTGACAATGGGGACCCCCCTCTTTTCTTGTTTTCCTTGGAATATTGATTATTTTTTTTCTTATGTTTTATGTCTTTTATCCCTTTTAGGATCCTTATCTTTATGTTTGTTTTAAAAATTGGGATCTTTCCCTTGCATTTTTTTTAAATCTTTGGTGGGTTTCCTAGGTTTTCATGGACCTTAGAATCAGTTTTGAGTTTCTTTGAAAACCCACTCCTCTTGTTTTACCAGAAGTTTGGGTTTCTATGGTTTTTCTCGATGTTAGGAATTAGTTCCATGTCCTTGTGTTTTCTCTCTTAACATGGTCCTTGTGTTTTTCTTTTTTCTTTCTTGGAAGTTCAGAGTTCCTTTCAAAACCCTACCTCACAGTTCTGCCAGAAGATCAAGTTTCTGGGGGTTTCATAGACATTGGAGCCAAGTTCCAATTTCTCTTCTTTTATTGCTTCGTATTTTTTTTTGTCTTTTGAATTTCATTTTTTACACTTTTGGGAGTTTGGGGAACTTAAGCACCTGTGGATATGGTTCCAAGTTCAAAGATTCTCACAATTCCTAGTTTCTTGCCTAAACTAATTAACATTAATATCATATGTGCGAGGTTGTTGAACCTTATATAATCAATTTTCTAGGTCTTTTCCTCACTTTACATTCAAGATCTTGAGTTTTAGAGCTTCCAAGAAAATATCGAGAGAGAAATTTGAGATCTTAGAATGCATTCTTGAACCAATTTGAGGAAGATTATTCATTGGTTTCACATCCAAGATTTGTGGCAAGTGCAAAATCCATGTTTTTTCATGCTTTTCATCCTCCCACGCCATTTTCCAAGTTAGGTCTTATGATTTTTTTTCCACTTTTCTTTGCTCATTTGCTTGTGTTTTCATTTTTTTTGTGATTTTTCAATTTCTTTTGTTTGGTTTTGAGTAATTTCAAGTGTTTCTTGTTTTGTTTCCTGATAGATTTTCATTTGGGATCTCATTTTGTTTTATTTATTTTAGAGTTCTTTCTTCATTGATTTTAGGGTTAGGTGAATAAATAGGTTGGATCCTTGTTTTTTCTAAATCATGAGTTAGATTTTAGGTTTGATGCTTGTTTTAATGCAAATTTTGATTATTTAGGGGTTTCTTCTAGATCTGGACCTTTAAAATTGTCTTGGGTTCTTGTTTCCTCTTTTCTGGATCCCATGATTTGAGGCTAGTTCAGATGGCATGCAAACTTCACGGTTTCCTTCGTACTAGGAACCATAAGTTCCTAGGTCCTAGATTTCCTCACTTTCCTGATTTCCACACAAACCAAGTTAAAATCTTTTATTTGTTGAACACACTGGGATGCTGAGAGGGGGGTGAATCAACATATACAAAAACTTAACTACTTTAATTGCAAAATAAATCAAATTACTTAGAGAGTAGAAAGTAAAACATGCACCACATTAATCAACCATTGACACCATGATTTTTATGTGGAAAACCCAAAAATAGGAAAAAACCACGGTGAGTTTTAGCTCACAATATAATACTCACTGCTTATAAAAGTTTACAACATTGTTTTAGGGCTACAACCCAAGGAAGCTACAACTCCCTGCTAAACTATTTATAGCTATAACTTAAGGAATCTACTACTCCTTGAAGAAAGCTCACTGCTACAAAGAATTACAATGATAACATAACTATGAACTGCTATGAAAGAAGCATCTGACTTATGTTGGTGTTGTAGTCCTCTTTTTTGCACAATTACTCCATCATATTGACTTCGCACACTTCATACTTCTCATTCTACTCTATATCATTCACGCACACTTATATATTCCACAAATGAATTTGTTCTTCTATATATATCCTCCACAACATCTCAAAACACTGATTAGGTCAGCACCAGAAAGACCATAAGATGAAACGTGTAATTCTGTATGGGTCAGCTTGGAACAAATACATTTTGATTTTTTGATCACTTCACATGGTACAAAAAGGTTAATTACATCATAACACATCCTTTTATTTCAAAACCACTGATCAGGATCCACCACACATGAAAGAAACCAAGCTGTCAGCTCAACCAATGCTACCATTGCTAACTGTCCATCTTCACACAACCAGGGAGAAGCCAAAATAATTATGTGGACTAGAGTTTCAACACTATGCCTTCTCAACACCATTCATATACCATTTTACTAAATTATCTAATCAATACATGCAATCACAAGACAAGGAACATACTGAACTGATGAGGATAGAGCATTCCAAGCATATTGTAACACATCAAAACTTGAGATACCACATTGTGTTACACAAAAACATTTGAACCTCTTAGGAAAGAACTCATACATCATTATACATATATTCCTAGATCTACACATCCTCATTTATCACTTTCAGAGAAAATTAGAGACTTGACTCAGGTATACTGTAATCTGGGGGACAGTCATATGCAATTCTTCACTGACTTAAATATCTTATGCGGTACATGAGATAAGAAGGATTTCCATGCAGTTCAAACTTGAGATACATTAGGGCATTTAGAATCTCCACAAAATCTCCTATATCTGATTTGTATACTTTCCATCTTCTGCAAGTGCTCAAACATGTGTTCTATAGAGTACTTCTATATCTAGAACTGTCTGTGTTGCTTCTATCACTTGGAATGTGACCTTGCAAACCATAAGAACACCTGATACCATAAGGAAGCATGCATTACACATCTCTAAACATATTCCCAAAGCTACATGGGCACAACTTCTCTTCTGGAGGAATGTAGAGCATTCCAATAGGTCTCCACCATTGCTTTACATTGTCAAGTCACAGTCCAGAACACTACCACTTATAACTTTCTTTACTGAAGGTGTAATGAGCTAAAATCTTGGATATAACATGGTCATATGTTAATCAACTTATCTTCTGAACCACAAGACTAAATCTTGCATTGCGGAGGAATGCAGACCAAAATGTTGTAACTCTGCCTTATACACTGTGAAGGCTTTAACCAAACTTATGCAACTTTTCTCTATGTGTGGTACTCCAAACTAATAGGATATCATTGTAGATATATAGAAAACATGTTAGAATAGTTTAAAACATGTCCACAACACATTTAGACATCAGGAAGATTACCATTCTTATACTTGGATAGTTTTTCTCCATCTGCTAGGTCTTTCAGACTGATCTCCCTTAAGTGTGTTGATCTTATGTCTTTAACTTAGTCAAAATGTCTCTCTCAAATCTTCTACTATCCATCAGCTTCAGCCATCTCTGACCTTAGGTTGACACATATAGAGTTGACATCAATAACAACACATATTAGCAACAATCTCCCCCTTTTTCATTGATGGCAACACCCAAAACAAAATATATATTCCTCTCTCTCCCCCTTTGACATCAAGGACAAATGGACTAACATCTTATATTATCCCAAAACTATATAAACTCCCCCTTACTATATAATTTTTACAAACAATACTCCCCCTGAGATAGAAATACCTCCAAAATAGATGTTATGTCCTTAGTATGACACTACTGGCCTCCACAAGTCTATATACATCCAAAATTTTCTTATCTACAATACTCTTGCAACTCATTTAGAAGGTAGAATGGATTTGTATATACCCTGAGTTGTGTCAGAGTAGAAGCCCAAATTGATTTCTCTAAGGTAAGGATGTGATTTTGGCATTCAAATTGCACATATAAGTCCTCAACCTCATCTATACTGCTAGGTGTCTTCATCTTCTGCTCAATCTTTTTAGCCTCACCTAGCAATCTAGATAATGAAGCCAGTCTCAGATTTACTACTTCTCTCAACTGACCAAACTACTTATTTATCCATACTCTTTGGTCCTATAGCTATGACATTTGTGCATGAAGATTTTCAACTTGTGCCTTGGTTGCTCCATTCTTGTCTTTT
The DNA here is from genome assembly GCA_027924645.1 of Cunninghamia lanceolata. Lineage (NCBI taxonomy): Eukaryota > Viridiplantae > Streptophyta > Pinopsida > Cupressales > Cupressaceae > Cunninghamia > Cunninghamia lanceolata. The sequence continues at coordinate 21,119,108 of BSBN01000090.1, read as the reverse complement.
GACAAGTCATATACTTCAGCCAATTTAGAGATCTGTGACTTAATGGAGTCAATCTGAGCTTTGATGTTCTTGGTGGAATTAGGCCATTTCAAACAAAAAAAGTATAAATAAGTGGCTTCATCAATGCATTCCTTAAACATATTTATATTTTCTTGTAGTTTATTATGTGCATTGGCACATTTATCAGACATCTCAGCCAACCTTTTATCTTTCATCTTCCTCAAGGCCTCTTGTTCTACCTTTTGTTCAATGTGTGAGGAGTGGGTCTTGAATGAATCCATTAAAAGATTCAACTATTGCTCTAGAGATAGAGAGAAATCAATGCTTACCTCTAGTAACCCTTCCTATATCAACTTCAATGCATCTTCAACCAAACTGGTTTTCTTTAGGATTTATTGCAAGAGCTCCTTTCTTGCAGAAGCATGTAGGATGTCTCCAAGCTATAGTTTGCGTAGGGGTGAAATGTTTGAAAAGTCTACTTGCCCTTCATGAGTAGGAATTTGTAGAAGTTGTGGGGTAATCACTGGTTGAAATTGCATATCCAAATCTAATAGGTCTTAGAAAGAGTCTAACCCTGAAGAACTCTAACCTATATCCCTAGAAGTGTCCTTAACTTCCTCATCTTGATTTTCCTCTGTTTCATCCTAATCTTTTTCATCTTGTTTTTCTTCACTCTTCCCTAAAAATTTCTCTTCTTGTTCCTTATCAAGGTTGTTTTCTTTCCTTTGTTCATCTTTCCCTATATTCTCCAAAGGAGGGTTTTCTTGTTTTGTACCGAAATCAGTATTCACTTCAGCTTGATCTCCTGAACTTTGGTCTTCTGTGTTTTTTGGAGGAGGTGTACCCACATTACTTTGATCTTTAGTATTTTGTGTTTCAATATTCTTTGGAGGAGAAGTCTCCTTATTCTGTTGATCATTCATCATAGTCTCATCACCATCAATTGCATTGCCTTCAAAGGCATACATATCTATATCTTAGATGGGCACATCAGGTACATCAGTTACTTTAGCATTCTTAACCTCTTCAATATTTTTTGTTGTTTTCTCTATTGTCTCTTTTTTCCAAGCTTTCTATTTCTTCCTTGTCTTTTCCCATCAAGATGTTTATTATTCTTTTTGTACTAAATTATTTTGTTTGTTTTTGAGAAACATTAACTTTATCTTCATTAGAGATAGAAAGATCAACCTTTTCAACTACTTGTTTCCTCATCTCAGCCTCTTCTACCATGGCTTCATTCCTCTTATCTGTAAGTATGTTTGCAAGACTTGTAGGAAGTTGATCAATGATCTAAATTAGGGATATATTAAAGTCCATTATGTACATAACTATGACCTTCTCAATTGTGGCTTTGTCAGTAGGTGGCATTTCATCATAGAGATCTGCAACTCCTTTCAATGCACCATGCTCTGCAATTAGATTTATAGTAGCCTTAAGATGTAGAGGCACATGTTCAGATAGTTTTGGAGGAGCCTTCTTTGATTTCTTTGTCTTTTCTTTTCCTTTAGATGTTCCTCCTCTCCTTGCCTTGTTCTTTTCTTCAATATAAATTCTTTCTTCTCTTCCTCTTCATCATCCTCAACATTCATCAAATTTATCTTTCCTCTTTTTTCTTACACCTTAGGTCTATGCTTCTATGTCTCTACAATCTTGGCTTGTACCGACACTTTAGTGGCAGTTCTTTTCCTACTGGGAGGTGTAGGAGTAGGCTTGAAGGATTTTGAAGAGGTAGAAGTAGTAGGGATAAACCTACTTATCCTTCTAGGAGTTTGTGAGGCAGAGGTGGTTGGAGCTTGTTTTGCTAAATCCTCAAGAGGATTAAGCATTTCCTCCAATTTTGACTTCATATTTTCTACTTTTTCCTCCACATCCGTCCTGATTGTTTTGTTGATGATTTCATCATAAGTTCCAAATCTTTCAGCACTAGGATCCTTGGGCTTGCTAAGCAGCATGTTAGCATATCCAACCAAATCATATTTAGACACCTCATAAGTAAAGGTGTGAAAGGGAAAGAGAACCCAACATACACCTTACAACATCCTATATTTTACTTAAACATATATCCAATAACTTGTTGCAAGCACATACTACTATGCCCTTAAAGAGGAAACATACATAGTTGATTTCACATCACATTAACCCTTAGAGGAAAGATAATGTAGCTTACAGATCTAAATAAATTTCAGTAGCATAACGACATACAAATTAACACTTTAAGAATGTAAAAAGAAGAAGAATAGAAGAAAGATATACAAAATAGAGGAAACACCAATATACGTGGGGAAAACCCTTTCAGGTAAAAAACCCCACACTCCAAAGCATCAAACCAATTTATTAATCTGTAACAACAAACATGTTACAATACACTTGCAGGCTCAAAGCCTTAACATGGAGATTTACATCTTTCTCCTTTAGAGGAAAATCTGACAGCATAACCCTGCGTAAAACTCTCCTCACAAACTTCTCCTCAAGCCTTCAATTTATAGGAGTTCCAATACAAGAAACCACTAAAATGGAAACTCAAAACCATGAGTTACAACACCTAGTCATGGAGAATCAAATCCACCGTAATATAGAAAGTTATTCAAATCATAACTGACTCTCCAAATATGGCAATCTATTTTTGGCTCCTAAAATCATGCTTTCACAATCTCCTAAAATCTTGCTTTTCAAGTTTCCAATTGTAATTTCCTTCTTCAAGCTCTTTCCATTTTAGCAACTCTTACACACCTTACAAGTTGTCATAGTTGCATTTAGCAACTTCCATGACACTAAGTGATAATTTTTTTTTTTCTAAAATACAAATAAATAAATATTTCAAATATTAGAACTTGCAAGGTGTATGACACACCTAATCCCAACATTCTCCCACTTGTCGTATACCTTGCAAGAGCTAAAGGAAACACAACCAATCTGTGAACAACCAAGGTTACCATACTACCTCAACTGAATTCCACTATGCTCACGAGCTTTATAGAAGCACCTGTAACATCTTCCAAGTGATCACCAACATGACAAAAAGATTAGAATTCCAAAAACATGATGAAACACTAAATGTCACATAGACACACCAATGTATCCAGCTTCAAACCCATTACTAGAACACAACTCTGAAGTCCAAACACCTCCAAAACAAGATCAAGCATGAATGCTCTAGAATAGTTAGAACAATAACCATAGCTAGTTGTTTACATCCAACTAAAAACCCACCATTGATAGAACTTTTGCACATGACATATCCAACCCATACTGCAACTCTCATCCCTGTATAATCCATTGTCCTTCTCAAAGTTACCATCTCCCATGATAACAAACACACCAAAACCATTGATGTGTAAAAAATTTGAAGACCCTTGATATTGCAGTCCAATGAAAAATAATCTACCAAAGACATGCATACATCCTAGGAATCATACTACATGAGCAATGTCAACCAAAGCAAAACAAAATCTACCAATTAACACTTACATAAAAGTCTGGCTTATAATCAAATCATGTAATACAAAGAACAATCACAATGATATGCAAACTGTAACCAACCCACTACAAAATAGAGCATACTTCCACAAAGAATTTTCTGCTCACTCTCTCACCTTTGATCTCCTCCACTTCTCCCAAGTTCTCCACATCTCAAATGATATACATTAAAAGAACACATACTGTTGCTAAAAAATAATAAAGTACAACAATAGTAGATGACCACAAAACCAATGATCATACTAGATGAATAAGAACCTCTAGGAAGAAACATGAGACCATAAAGAGAAACTGCAAACCATATCATGTCCTTCTGCCAACACCACCAAGTACTAAGTTGTGACAAGTAAGATCTCCTTCACAAAACCCCAACTGAAAAGCATTAAAAACACCCAACTATTCAATCTCATTAAATCAAACAAAACATATATATCTCATATAACCAAAAATGGATGTAAGCATGTCTAACCAAGGATGATCAAACTCAAAAAATTCATTCCAAAAATAGGAATACAACCCAATAACATCTACAAAACTTCTCATAAATTAAACCATATACCTAAGGAGATAATCATCCCAAGCAATCCTCAAATGAACCCTCAAGAACTAGAAACTATAGCTCAAGATCCAATCCATAAGAAATCAAAGCATACAACAAAATGTATCTAAAATAACATGGGCAATACCTATCAGATCATTTTTTGCCAAGTGAACTAAGAGTGGGGAATGAGATTGATCCATTGAGACAAATCGAATCTCATAGACTCTCTCCAAGAACAATCTCCTGTCAATTTCAAACATGAAATCATGTCCATACCCAGGTGAAAGGCTCCTCAGTCTTTCTGCTAAAATTTCACCATTCCAACACATGATCCCCACAACAAGAGATCTCTAGCCTCACCTCAATTCTCTCTAGTAGCCATGAGCATCCATCAGCCAATTCATGCTAACTTCAAATGCATCCTACAAAATCATGAAGCTTCAAGCAAATGATTAATGTACTCAAAACCAAAGAGAACTTCATCAGACCACTATCAAAGCTCCCACTACATGTCTACAAAATCTAGGAACACACATGACATCATGATCTAATATCTCCTCCTAGGATTGAAGTGAAAATTTATAGGAAGTTACATAACAGAAATATAAGACCTTTGGCAAAGGAATCACACAGATCATTTGCGAACTAAAAGATATTAAAGTTTCCATTTCCTAAAAAATGCCTGAAAATTATTCAAACTCATGTTTGAGGCACCAAATGACCTTGTATAGGCCTGAAATGGCCCAAAATGACAAAGCAGGTTCTTAGCGCATAGAGCACTCCACGAGCTTTCTAACGCATAAAATAGTTCATCAATCAGACACCCAGATCAAAAGTTATGGCTCCCAGAAGTTGACCTATTTTTGAAGGGAGATGCAAATTTCAAAATTAGGTTGTTGGCCACCAAAAAGGCTATTAATAACCATTTTTGGGAACCTTGGGTAGTAGTAGAGTTAAGGGGGCAAGTGTGGAGTCAAGAATAGGTAGGAAAATAGAAACCCTAGCTGATTTGGGGTTACAGAAGGTAGGTGATTCTAGAGTCTTGGAATAGGCAGCTGTAATGTGTTGCAACCTATGGAGGGTTGATTCCTCTGATTGTATTTGAGCTTCTGTAATGTAATAAGTTGTCCAAATCAATAAAGGAAGTTTTATTTTTTATGTGTAATTTCTATTGTGTGTTTTATGATTTACCCCCTTCATCAAGATCACTACCTGCTCCAATGAACATATCTTGCCAAAGGGGCACCATCATGCCAAAACTCGAATCTTAGAAATAAGAATCCATCATGGCACAATACCATCTCCAATCACATGAAGATAACTATCCTCTAACAATGGAACTCAAGATGTCAAAATAATTTCACAGCATATAAGAATCATAATCCAAAAGCCTTACCATGACACCTACAACCACTGTAGAAGATCATCCATCACCAAGTGATAGATCCGCATCATTGACAAAGTTCCCACTGATACTGTGATACCAAGCTTATCACGACATTATGATAAACATGCTACAAGTCCCAATAACCAATTATCCAAGCACTCTAATTATCCATCCTCTCATCCCATTGCAACATACCAATGCACAAATGACCACAGACAATGCCAACTACCAAAGTCTATGTAAATACAGAATCAATCTTGTGGATATACATAGTCCACATCTAAGTCATCCCATTGCAATCAAATAGGTGATCAGCCCACAAAATTGCATAACTCGTAGATCCTAGTCATGAAACATGCAAACTCATCATCACATTAGTAACCTACAAACTGAGATAACAAGAAGATAACATGTAGACCACAAGACTCAAACACCAAATCAACCATAGATCTGATTTGCTAAACAAGTCCACATATGAGTAGCTATAGTCAAGGAACCCATCAACAAATACTGTAAAAATAATGAGTGACTAATCACATACCAACATCTCCACACTGAGAAAGCTACAAACCTCCTCACACCCTGCACAAAGCATACATGCAAACTTGCAACTACCTTACATCTAGAAACACCCCCAAGGAATCATAATATGAAAAATAGTTTATCTGCTGATCTACAAAACTGCAAGTTTTAATTAACCGTGTAAAACCTGCAAAACCACCATGTCATTGATATACATGCAAATCCATATCCACTTATCATCTGGAAGACCCAGAAGTCTGAAAACCACTAATAATAGCTATACCAGAACAATGGAATAACACAGATAAGCATAACCATAGATTTTGAATGGAAAATCTACAAAACCCTCATATCAAATCAATATGAAACTGAGACATGCAAATACAACCAACCAAAAGGAAGTAGAGGTCCATGAACTCCAGGCCCACTTGTAGGCCAACTCCACAACCACCACCATGTACAAACATATGGAGGAGCTAGGCTATTCCAGAAGCTTTCAGATCATCAAATGATCAACTCCACAGCCTACATGCATTCAAGGTTAACAAAACAATGCCTTCCAATGCTAGGGACTAAAACCAAGCACCCAACATAATCACATCAAACCATAGCCATGACAACCCAAGTATCTCCATGTGATTAGGGAGCTAAGAATAAACACCCAACATGAATACTTTACTACAAATGACCATAGAATGAAAGAACATAACCACCATGCATGAGGGTTATTACATACTATCAAACAATATGGTCTGTTGTTGTCAAGAAGATGGGCTGGATTGATTGGAGGAAGTATGCAATTAGACTTGTCAGATGCCATGATCCCTATGAATGGTAAGGATGTTAAACTAGTCAGAGAAGAAAGATCACAAGAAATAGTAGGAAATCAGGAACTAGAGAAACATATTTGTTTTGTGGATACTGACTGTGAGAACTTCAAAATTATTTCAAAGGATCTAGAGAATAAGGAGAAGGAACTTTGCATTGATGAGTTTGATCAGCATGAACTATGGACTATGTACTTTGATGGTGCTTGCTCAAAAGAAGGGTCAGGTGTTGGAGTGGTATTTTTGTCTCCAACAGGTAAGCTTCTGAAATTCTCTTTCCTGTTAAAGTTTGCCTGCACCAATAACATTGCAGAATATGAAGCTCTATTGTTAGGGTCAAATGTTGCATTGAAGCATGGAATTAAAATGATAAAAGTGTTTGGAGATTCAGAGTTGATAGTTTCTTAGGTAAGGGATAAGTATGCTTCAAAAAATAAAAGGTTAAATCAATATAGGCACGTTGTTTGGGATACAATTGAATTATTTGATGCATTTTCAATAAATTGGATAGAAAGGTTAAAAAATGTCATGTCTGATTTCTTAGCGAACATAGAAATTAGACCAAATGACATAACTTTGTTAGACATAACAAATGTTTAGGTTAAGATTAGACCAACAGTGCCATACAACATATGTAGTTGGCAAGTATTTGATGATGATAAAGACTTGTTAAGATTCTTGCATTGTATAGATGAATATGAGAGTCAGGAGATTGATTTCCAGAACTTTGTAGAAGTCATAGGTGGAAAGGAGACCCTTTTGGGGAAATAAGTAATACAGTTGAAGACAAATAAGATTCCTAGAGGGTTAGTAGCCTTAGAGAGAATATTTGACAGTAGGGATCAGCTCATTACCAGGACATCTCCCACAAACAAAGATGATTTAGAAGAAGTAAATTTGGGAATGCACCGTGCCCCAAAAAGGTGTACATTGGTAAACAACTTAAACCACACATCAAGAATATGTTGATGGCATTGTTGAGGAAGTACAAACATGTCTTTGCATGGTCATATGAAGACTTGAAAGCCTATAGAGAGGATTTATTTCAGCATGAAATCTCTTTGAAACCTGGAGCTAGACTGTTTAGACAAAAGCAAAGGCCTATTAATCCTACCTTAGCTACAAAATGTAGGAGGAACTTAAGAAGCTCAGGGAAGCTGGAATAATCATGCCCATCAGATACTCAACTTGGGTGTCTAACCTTGTCCCAGTTAGGAAGAAGAATAGGGCTATAAGACTCTATGTAGATTTTAGAAATTTGAATGTATCTTCTTTAAAAGACAATTATCGATTGCCTAACATGGAGGCTATGCTACAAAGAGTGACAGAATGTGCGCTTTTATCCATGATGGATGGATTCTTAGGATACAACCGGGTAAAAGTAAAAGAATCAAAATAGTACAAAACTACCTTCATAACTCCATGGGGAACTTATGTTTATGTGAGAATGCCATTTGGATTGACAAATGCAAGTGCTACATTCCAAAGAGCTATGGATGTTGCCTTTGCAGGGTTGATTGATTCAATTTATTTGTATACCAAGATGATTTGACTACCTATTCAAAGAAAGAAGAAGAGCACTGCATGCATTTAGAACAGATTTTTGTTAGAGCATTGGAGTATGGGATTTCCCTCAATCCAAAGAAATGTGCCTTTGGAGTAGTAGAAGGAAAACTGCTAGGGCACATAGTTTCCAAGAATGGAGTTAGAATAGATCCTGAGAGGGTTGCTACAATAGATAAAATTTAGATTCCCAAGATAGTAAAGGGAATCCAATCTTTCTTTTGGCAGATAAACTTTGTTAGAAGATTCATTCCCAAATTTGCAGAAATTACAAAGGAAATTTCAAAGATGTTAAAAAAGGAGAAGCTATAAAGTGGGAGAATGAGGCAACCTAGTCTTTTCAAAACATAAAAGAGGCTATCAAAATGGCCGATGTGTTGAAATCTCCTAATTTTTCTAATCCATTTCAGCTATTTTCATTTGCTTCTTTTCACACAATTGTTGCTTGCCTATTGCAGAAAAATGAAGATGGTTATGAGTAGCCTATTGCTTTCTTTAGCAAGTCACTGCAGGAAGTAGAGTAAAAATATAATATCATGGAGAAATAGGCATATGCATTGGTCAGAGAAGTCAAAAGCTTCAAGCCTTATTTAGTAGGATCTCAGATAGTTGCATATGTGCCCCATGCAGTAGTTAAAGATATATTTTCTTAGCAAGAAGTAACACGAAGATACATATGGATTAACAAGTTACAAGAATTTAACATTGAGATACAAATTACAAAATTGGTAAGGTGATAAGGCTTAGCTAAGCTGATGGCACAGTCAAATTTAGAAGCATGCCAAGTAAATGTAGTTCAGGATGAAACTATTAACATGTTAGAATCTGAATGGTACAGGGATACAATGTATTATTTACAGAATCTAAATTGTCCTTCCCATGTCAGTGATAGTCAAAGAAGGACCTTGAGGCTACATGCTATCAAGTACATTATTGTTCAAGGAGAGTTATACTGGAAAAAGCCTGAAGGTGTGCTGCTTAAATGTGTGAATGAGGATCAAGCTAGGAGTATCTTAAGTGACATGCATGAGGGATTATGTGGTGGGCATTATACTCCTAAAATGACTGCTCATAAAATCTTAAGAGTAGGATATTGGTGGCCAACATTATTCTCTGATACACAGAAAATGGTAAGAAAATGTGACCCATGTCAAATATTTACTGAGAAACTTAAGTATGAAGGTGCATTGCCCCTTAGAACTATATCAGTAGAGGCTCCATTCTAGAAATGGGGGATTGACTTTATAGGGGAGATCTCATAAAAATCAAGTGGAGGACACAGTTGGATCTTGGTTGCTACCGACTACTTCACCAAATGGATTGAAGCTAATCCAACTAAGAGGGCTACTAGCAAGGTAGTGATGGATTTCATTTTGGAGCACATTATCATTAGGTTTAGAGTTCTAGCAAAACTAGTTGTAGATAATGCCATGTGCTTTAGATCCAGTGAGTTTGTTGATTTTCACAACGGTAATGGAATCAATTTGTCTTATGCATCACCATATCACCCACAAGGGAATGGTCAAGTAGAGTCTAGTAATAAAAGCCTTATGAAGATAATCAAAAGAATAACTGATAAGAATAAGAGAGCTTGTGATTCAAAGTTGAAGCTGACACTATGGGCTAATAAGGTGACAATAAAGAAAGCAATTGGGAGGTCACCTTTTGAGCTAGTATATGGTATTCAGGCTAAATTACCAGTTAACAATCTCTTGCTAATCTATAGGTTTATACAAGAAAATGATCAAGAAATAGAAGATCCAATGAGTGAAAGAATAAATCAATTAATTGCATTGGATGAGACTAGAAGAGAAGCACAGATCATAAATCTTAAGAAGTAGCAAAAGATGAAATACCTATTTATAAAAGGGCTACAGAAAGGAAGTTTCAGATAAATGATTTGGTCCTTGTCTGGAATGCAAGAGATCAAGACAAGGAAAAACATGGTAAATTTGAACCCTTATGGATGGGCCCATATCAAATCACCAATACACATGGAGAAGATTCCTACTTTCTCTAGGCCCTAAATGGTGAGTTGCAAGAATTACTAGTGCACGGTCAATTCCTCAAGCCCTATTTTTCATGAACAAGTATATTTTTGTGCATAATGTAACATATTATATAGTCTGTAAATTTTGTAAATTCTTGTATAGTCAATTGTGTTATGCATTGTGTTTGCATGTCCCTAGTTAGAGCCAATGGTGGTTCCTCCCTTTAGGGTTAGGGTTTTAAGTTTAAAATTTTTTAAGTGTTTAATCTCGAAAACCATTTCTCCCTTTTATTTAGGTCATGCACTTTATTGTTATATTCTTGTGTTGATTGTTTACAGCTAGTTGTCGATCCTTTTAGTCATGACCTTAAATCTTGAAGCCTGTGAGTTGACCAGCCCCTTAGCCTAGATTTTACTTGTTGCCGCTAGTAAAATCAATGTTTAAATGTCTTGAAGTCTTATATAGTGAATATCGCGCTATCGTGGAGCATATCAGATGACATTAGTACCTGACCACAGTGTTGCGATGAGCTGCCACCTATCCAATAACCTTTTCTTATGAAGTGTTCACTTCAAAATCTTGCCTCAGCCAACTGCCCATTGTCACATGTCAAAGTATTAATGGTCCACAGAGCGATCCTAAGATCCAACGGCTACTCTCCAATGCAAGAGAATCTTTCTAGGAGGAATATTTTCTACGAGGCAATGAGACAATGACACATGTCATGCACTGATTGAAAAGCAAGTATAAAAAGGGTGCATGGATGCTATGTCGCACCATCATGCCATAGGTATATGGTGGGCCCTCCTTGACTACGATGCCATGAAAAGGTGACACGTGTCCAGTCTGGGATAGGGATGAATAATGTGTAGGGAAGGTACTGATGTTTTGGCTCATTTTCATTGGGTGATGACTTGTCAACAAAGATGACTAAGATTGTCAAATCTAGTCAATGAATCGAAGCCATGGATTTTAGAAAGGCATGAAATGATCAACAGTCCAAATTCAAACTTGTAGACAAAGAAGATTTTTGAATGACTATGGCACGAGCAGAGTTATGGTTGTCGTGACCTCCATTAATACAGAGAGTAGTACATGAATTTGATGTTATAACAACATGATTCAAAGTATTTTTGGTCATTTTTCAAGGAGTAATCACGTTCAGAGCCAGGGAATCGTCAAAACAAGAAAGGAGAAGCAATTCTGAGCCTCTGCAATGTAAAAAAACTAGTAATTTATTGTCTCTCCCCTGCACTCGGCCTTTCTATCTGTAAGTATTTTTTGAGGCATTTAGGGCAGCTGTTGATTGCATAAACCCTATGTTGCTTGCACAAATACAAAATGAGTCAATCAAGTCAAGTTTCAACCTCAAAATGTATCTTGCATGAGGATATCATGATTCAGTGTCCTGGATCATCTAGGAGACCTCTGACAAGTTTGGGGGAGGTTAGTAAGAATGACAAAATATATGACCTCTGTGTAGATTGTCGAGATGCTAGGATCTTTATGTCTACTTGGAGTCTATTTGAGTATTGGCACAAGCGACTTGACTACAGAGCCCAAATTTGCCATGCTTGGACACTTGACTTAGCCAAAGTGATATGCCTTGATGTCTTTGTAAACACAGACTTGATGAGAGCTGTAGCAACTAGGTATGACCCTAGGACCATGTTTGTCTTGTTTGGTGATGGCAACATTATCATTAGGTTCACAAAGGCCTGTATTGCTACTATCTTCAATCTTGATCCTACTGCCAGTATACCTATAGACTTGAACACCTTTAGAGAAAAATACAAAACTCTTAGGTATGCATACAGATCTCATTCCTTTGGTTGGCTGAAAGTACATGCGGTGAGTGGCAGGACAGATATGGATCTCATGAATGACAACTCAGACACTATCTCCCAACCACAACAATGAAGATCCCTAAGCAGCTTTGCATGCTTCTCAAGGCCAACCACTTCTTCTTCTCTTTTCCTTCAGTGCAATTAATGTTTCTTCAACGCCTTTTGGCACTTCTCTGTATCCATTATATTTGAAAAATAATGTATTAAATGCTAAGGGTACACATTCCTATTATATAATGGAACTATATTACTCATTTTATGGTTGTTGAAGACTTGGGAATTTTGGAGAAGTAATAAAAATATAGAACTTTCTGGGTTGTTCTATCTCTTGTGCTGTAAGTTTATGAGTTATATGTTAAATGCATGTTTGCATATATATTTTCAGTTTCATATTGATGTTATATGAGCAATGCTTCATTGCATGTATTCAACTATTTTTCTCCAAGTTGTGTGTGTTTTTCTTTTGAATTTGAATAGCTAAGGGTTATTTGAAGTTCTAGGATATGGGTTTTTCTGTATTGAATGTTTAATATTTTACTTCTGCTCAAGGAGTAGATTAAATATTGGGAAGAACATATTGCAATAAGGATAATCATAAGAAGAGATAACTGAGTACTCAGTCTTGGGTGGTGTTTGTAAGGCAAATACCAATTTATCCCCATGAAACTTGAATATCAGTTGAGTTTATATAAATCATTCACATGTATACGTCTAGTTGACTCCTTGTCATGAGATAGGAACCAATCTATTTCTATGTTGAAGTTATGATTCAAAACCACTGTCTTGCATCCAAAATACAAAAAACTAAATCAGAATATAATTCACAAACCTGTAGGATTTAGAAGTAGTTTTAGGATCCAAAATCCTCTAAGTCACAACTAAACATAAGGCCCAAAGCTAGCCCCTTTGCACTTATCTTACAATTTTGGTCTTCATTAGAGAGGATTTATTTGCTTTGTATCATCATCTCAATGATTTTACAGATATATTTCATACATGTTGAATAGGGAATACCCCCTAGGTTTTGCAGAGCCTAAAGGAGAGGAGATATTTATAGAGTCTATCTCTTGTACTGTTGGCCCTTGGCCCGAGAATCCTATTGATAAGTGATGGCTACCTTGTAGGGATAATTGGGAAACATCCAGTTTGAGAAAAACCTAACAGACCTTACACTCTTTCCCTTGTAGAACCTTGTAATATGTCTTGATTTATTGCAATTGTAGCTGGTGGTATTAGACTGTGGAGCATAACCACCTCTTCTTGCATTAGATCTATAGTCAACAACCTTATGACCATACTTGTTACATGTGTAACAATAACCATAGAAGAACTGGGAGGTCCTAGCATTGTTCTTGTTTATGAAACCATTCCTCATCATTTTGCATTTGTATCCATTAGCCTTATGATTAACCTTGTTGCAAGTGTAATGTCGAAAAATGTCCCCTTGGGGGCTTTTCCCTCATAAGGTTTAGCTCTCGGGTCTTTAGTATGCATTTAGGACATCTTAGTTCATATTTTGGCATCTGGACGGAATGAGGCCTAGGTTTCATGGCAAAGTGGACCTAGGAGGACCCCTTGAGTTGTACCTTGCCCAAAATAGGGGGTGGACTTGGGCACCCGCACCCTAGTCTTGCCCTATTTTGGGGCAGCCCTAATTTCTGGGTGTTGGTTTATGACCGTTATTTGGTCCTTTTGTCGACACAGTAAGTTTTGATTTTTGAAATTTTGATGGGAGTGCTTGTAGTTGCATATAAAAGCATGTTTAGGCATTCAGTTAGAAACTAGATGGCAAGGGTGATGTTCAAGTGTTCTCAAGGTGATTCAAGGCTTTCATTGTGTTGCAAGAGTAGGCTTGTGTGTTTTGTGTGTTGATATTTGTAGATTTGAGCATCAATTTCCTCATGGAATGAAGAGCATTTTCCTCCCATGAGAGTTTTAATACAAGGCGACATAATATTGTATTTTCATCATTGATTCCTTTAGGTTTTGTCTTTGCCTCACAAGGGCATGCACTCTTTATCTAACAATGGTGTTCAGATACTTAACTGTCCTCTGTGGCTTGACTGAGGCAAGCCTTTAAAAATTGCAACCCCCAAACTAAATCTTGTGATTGCAGGTTATAGGTGTCACATATGGGAAAAGTGAAGTTGTAGGAAGGATTGGCAGGCATCAAAGATTCAGGATCTAAAGAGAAGTAGGACACCAGAGCATTTCCAGGACTTGGGTGCTCGCTCTAGTGTCCTCCGTAGACAAATTTCTAGAAACAGAAGTGTAATCAATGAAATCAAAATGAGAGGTTAATGCTAATCAAATGCAAAACAAAATAATTATACCTTCCTTCTAACTCATGAATCCATGCGGGAAGGAGATGCACCCGATTAAGTCTCCTTAGATTTTTTGAGTGATTAGTGTGTAGATGTGGATTTCTCAAGTGCTCAACACAAAGTGAATGAGATTAGATGATGGATTGGATGGGATTGAGACAAGATTTTGACATTAGGATGGTAGGATTATGAGATTTGTGGGATTGATTTTGACAGAGTTCTGATGCATGAAAATGTCTCTCTAAATGGCTTAGAGAGGGGTCCAATTTATAGAATTTTGGAGATGAGGAAGGAGGGTGAGGATTCATTTGATGAGATCAAGGGCTAGGAATAAAAGTGAATCTTTTATTCCTAGTGGATGAATTAATAATTCCTATTTTGGGAAGAGTGGAGATAGTGGATGAATTAATAATTCATCTTTGGGAAGAGTGGAGGATAGTGGGGGACAACTAAATTTTAAATTCAGTGAGTGGAGGATAGTGGGAGACAACTGAATTTTAAATTTAGTGAGTGGAGGATAGTGGGAGACAATTGAATTTTAAATTCAGTTAGTGGATGATGAGGTAAGCAAGGTTAATTAAGTGTTATCTTAATTAACTTAAGCCTAGGTTAATCAGATAAGCATGATTTACCTAATTAACAGGGATTAGGGAAATGAATAAATTAGCTAAATAAATATTAGGAATATTCATTCAATTGATAGGATAGGGTTGTAAGGTTAAATGGATTAATTAGGTGAATTAATTGATCACTAGGGATATGCAGATGGGGAGAGTGGATTAGTGTAGAGGTACGAGAAATTGGTTTGCAGAGCAGTCCAGTTTTCAGTGTCTATATTTGCCCCTCTTTGAGATGGTGTTGCGGCTAAGTAACATCATTTCAAAGAAGTTAGAACATAGAGATGGATTGGATAGAAAAAAGATTTTAGTTTGGAAGAATAGGGTAAGGTTTGGGGATAATTGGTAAGGGTGATGCCCTCTTGAGAGGATAGGTGGGTTGCGAGAACACAGTTGTGCTCTTGAAATGGATGGAACATATTGGTTGAACTGGTTAGAGGATAAGTGGTGGGATGAAAGGATGATGATGTTTGGAGATGATTAGTGGATGATCATTGTGCTGAAACTAAATTTGAGCAATCCTAGGTTTGATATAGCAAAGTGGATATGTTCACCAAGGTATAGAAGACCAGGGTGATGATGTTTATCCAACATTTGCATGGACTAGACACATAGACAAAGGGATGATCTCATGCATGCCCAAGATAGTACAACCTTGTCTAGATGAGGGAAGGGGACTCATAGCAAAGCCCTTAGTACAAAAAAGGTATGATGAACCTTAGATGCATAAGAAGATCAATATGCTAGAACCGACCCTATGATTGATCAAGATATGAATACTAGCTTGGAGTAATGAGACCAACCCACAAGCACAACATACAAAAGCAAGACTATGCCCCATTCTAGATGTTTTCGCCACATACCATGATATAATAAGATCAAGGTAGCTTTGATGTGATCTTCAAATAGGACAAAAGATAAAAATAAAAAACCAAAAGACCAACAAACCAAACAAGTAACCATTGTATCTTTTGCCAAAATGGATGATGATGTGATAGATGCTGCCTATCGTAGGAAAGATATATCCTAAGGCAGGGATTGATAGATGATTTGATGATGTTGTGATGATTGGATAGATTCTGCCTATTGTAGGAACGACATATCCTAGGCAAGAATCAATTGATGATTGGATCATGTTTTTTTGATGTAAGATTGGCTCAAGATACGATGGTGACAAGTTGTGATTGATGCAGATTTGATAGTTGAAGATTTTGATTAAGGACAATGCTTTGATAGGTGATGCGATGCTTGGATCTAGTGTAAGCTTATTGAGGATAGATGTGATGATGATGTGGGATAGGTGTGATGATGATGAGAGTGTGATGGAGCAATTTTTATTTGTGTGATGGATAGATTATTTTTGGAATTTTGTGTTTTCTATTTTTTTGGGATTTTTTGATGTTTTTGGATTTTTGATTTTGTGATGTTTTTTGATTTTTTGATTTGGTGATTTTTTTGGATTTTTTGATTTTGTGGAAAAGGAATGGTTTATTATGATGGTGTCTTGGCTTTCGTGTGGATAGCCTTTGTGCTAAATACCAATGACAAGGGAACACCAAGTCTAGAGGTGAAGGTGATGGGGTTGGATAGGGGGATTGGTGATGAAAAGATAATGGATAAGAGATTGTGATAAATGGATAGATACATGGAGATAAGGTGTAGGATGGGGGATGAAGGACCTAGTAGGGAGATATAATAAGTAGGTGGAGGGATTGTTAGTGGAAGGTGATAGAGAGGAGATTCATGATAGATGGATTGCAAGATAGATGGATGGGAGATGGGGATAAGGATTTTCTCCAAGGGCTAGGTTGTAAGGAATCATATGCCCTAATGCTTAGGATTTTACATGATGGGTTCATGTTTGAATGGATAGATTTTGCAGTAGGTGGATGGAGGATATACTGACAAAGGGAGTATGCCAAGAGGCCTCCCAAGCATGTTGTTGATATTTTGCCCCTTGTCTTTATCAAGATCTAAGGTGGTAGAGATAGTGGATAGAATGGATGGGGAATGATAGGATGAATAGGGGGTAGTGGATGGGAATATGATAGGATAAGGATAAGATAGTGGATGAAGGATACGGTTTTACGCCCAAGTGTAGGGATACAAAATGGATGGAGAAGGGATTACGCATGACGCCCACAAGGGGTTTTCATCATGGCACTTGCCCAAGGCGCCACAAGGAGTGGTTTTCACCATTGGATGGATTTTTTCTCTTTACTATTTTCTTGATTTTTTGATTTTTTTTTTTTTTGCTTTTTTGATGGAAGGGGGACTCTAGCGTTTGTTTCCATAGCAAGGAGAAGATGGTACCATGTTGGATAGCCTTATGGATGATGATTGCATGGATTTTGGTAGATAGGAGAAGATGGAAGGGATTATGGATAATGGTGTGTATAATGTGGATTATGCAAAAGCATGGACCATAGGAATGTGATGGGGAAGATATGTAGGATAATGAACAAAAGATGGAGAGATGGGGTGTGTGGGATTTTTAAGTAGTGGAGGGGAACCAAGACCAATGGCTGCACACACCGTGATGTATTTGGAAGCTTGTATTTTGGATGTGGAGTTGGGAGTAATGTGGATCGGGATAGGAGACTTGTGGATGGTTGATTTGGGGTTTTAGGTACCCAAATGGACTTAGGAATTATGGGATTTTTAGATGGGGAGAGGGATGTTTGGGATTTTGTAGTAGATTGGGAGGTGGATGCCTCATTAGAGTTGAGTGATCTTTGTTTAGGTACCCACACCATTTTTGTTTTTGTTTTTTCTTGTGATGGTGTGGGCTTTGATAGCCTTTTTGATTTTTCATTTTGCTTGGAAGGGATAACATCTTTAGGCTTTTGTGCTTTATGAGTTGAGGCATTCAAATTATTACTTTTGAATCCCATGGATTTGGTGGAAGGTTCATGTTTGGATGATGTGTGCTTTCGTTGGTCTTGATTAGAGTTTTTAGTATACTTATGGATGGAGGGGTAAAAAGTGGATTTTTGGATAGATGGATGAAGTTATTTGATGATTGGGATATTAGGAGTTGGGAGGATGGGAGGATAAGAGGATTTGTGGATATGGATGTTGGGAGTTGGTAGGATAGGAGGTAGAGTGGATTTGATAGGGATCTTTGGAGTTGGAAGTAGTGGAGGTAAATTGGATGGAGGGAGATGGATGGTCACATGCTTTTGCAAATGGTAGGATGATGGAGGAGGGATGGCAACATATGTTTTGGGAGTACGATGAGATGCACCATGTTTGGGATTAGATGAATGGATTTTGGAAGGTGGGTGGATGGTATCAACATGTTTGTTTTGTTTGTCTTGGGATGTATAGCCAAGGCCATGTGAAGATGGATGGAATGTGGTGTGGATGGGCTCCAAAATGCCTTGTTCATGAAGGCCTAAGCCTTTGCCTTGATAGTTCATGTGTTAGAGCATGCGATATGCAATGGGATGTTTGGTACTGTGGAAACAAGACGTGAATACATTATTTGTTGGAGATAGATAGGTGGTGGATGGAAGTTTTTCACATCTGTAACATCCACGTTCTAAATACATAGTAAAAACCAAAAATTCACCATAAAGTAAATTTACAAGGTAAAAATGAGACAATTTTTTTTTCTTTTATTCAACATATAGTCGAGTAACTACAATTACAAGATATCTCTTTACAAATACAATCAACCTTATTGTCTTTCTCAAGTACAATGTTTACAAAAATAAATCAATTATAAATACCTGAATCAGATAATGTTTTACTTAGTCTCAATAAACACAAGTCTCAAAGATATACTGCATCCAAAAATCTGACATTTTTATTGCAAGCCTCAGCATGTCTTCTGCTAGAGAGAGAGAGTATCTTGCAAGTGATTTACCTCCAACCACAGACCATCGGTCTCCTACACACCTTCCTAATCGAAAGTGGCCCTTCCCTTCACAAGAAGTATAGACCAAGGTGACTAGTGGTAATTTGCCTTTCCGAGTACATGGTGTTGTATCTTACACAACTCTATCTATCATACAACCCTAGATACCCTCTAGCTAAGTATGATTCCCGATAGGATGTGCAATCCAGATACAGTGAACCGACAATGCATGCAGAGACATATGTATTACTATGGCCATAGTTTTAATATAAATTGACGTTCCCAATGAATGATGTAATTTTCACCCACTCCAACTCGACTTGGATACTATGATATTCCTACAGTTCGACTTGGTCAACCTACATTCAACTTATGAAGTCATGGTGTTTTCATTAATTTAGTCTTCCTAACTCATACATGATTCCTTTCATTGTCTATAATCCATAGACCTATTCAACTTTCTTTCTTTACAAGGACTCTCATTGCATCATTGCAATCCCTGAGGTCCACGACTTATTGTCTCATAATAGATATAGATAGATTAATTATGACTAAGATGATAACCTTACCCAGGTTAAGCAATATAGTCTAGGAATCTAATTCCCTTTTTGCAAGTAAGAATAATTATACAATGTTAGGGTACTCATCCCTTCAATCATGATCTATATAACGATCCCAACGATTTAATATAAATAAATACCACATTTGGGTCAAGTTAAGGTTTAACTAAAGAGTTTTATATAACTCTAATCTAGTCTTTGTGACTTAGGTAAATTCACAAGACTCTGTCGTTGCTCTATTAATCATTATGGATTGACTATCCATTCTTAGGTATCTCTCTTTGCATCTTTGCAACATTTGAGATTTACCCCCTTGTCGACAAGTAATAGCTTAGAGAAGTTGTGATAAAAACGTATAATGATTTAATGTTTGACTTAACCATTTCATGGCACCTCTTGCATACTTGCAAAGTCTGAGGCTTACAACTTGTATTACAAATCGACTTGTAACTTCAACAAGAAGTTTTCCCTACCTAAGGTTAATCATTGTTGACTAGTAACAAATCTCATTCCAACAAGATAGATATGAACATTTACTAAATTAGGGTTCATGACACATTAATGTCTACTCATGAGATGAGTTCACCCACTTATAAGTTCTATAAAACATCCTTGATACCCTCAAGGTGTTTGAATTTCCTCATGCATTAGCACATGGTGCAAAGGTTTACTCTATTCCTGAGTTTATGGAATTCATCTCCGCTTACACATTGTACAATGGGTTTTCTATTTCATTATTTATATGGATAGCATTTGTAATGCAATTCATAATCCCATATTCATATAAAACATCATTTAATAATACCCACTCCTAAGTGGTTTCAAACTTGGCTATTCGATTCCCATATGTTTATACAACATACTCAAGTATATAATACAATTTCCCATAAGCCCAGAATTTAAAGTTTTAGACTCATAAAAGTCCTCAAGATAATAGCGACACAATTATCATCGCATGCAATTTAATTAAGACACAAAATGTGGGTTTCCCACCCTTATCTTTTAATTTCAAAATCATGATGGTTTTCGACCAATACTAATACTTCAACTCTACTCCTCCTTCCAAGTCAAATGGTTTCACATGGTTCAATGAGGTAAGAGTAATAAAATAAGATATTAAAAAGACTTAGAAACTAACTTTAGACTCTAGAGGTGATCCAACACATTTGTCGACCTCTAACTAAAGGTCTAAACTCGGAATAAGATACTAGCTCATTTCTTTTGTCGACATTCAAAACCTTGTTTTCAGAATCTTAATCTATTTGGACTGAGAGATGTTTTAAAATCTTATCCTTCTCTGATTTGAGCTAGTAACATAGTCATATAGAAACAACTCATTGCATACATCTTTACTGACACCTAGTAAAATCTTTTTCACAACTTGCATCATGCATATATCAGCTTTGGTGTTTAAATACATTTAAAAATTGTGTTCTAAGATTGTTATGGTCTATTTCATGATATTTAATGATATCATTTCCTAAAAAGACAGCATGGTTTCATTTTTTGAGAAGGTGTCAATAATACACATTCCTTGTAAACAACCCACATTCTAAGCTTACAGTAAGAGGAAGCTATCTGCGTATCCTTTTCGTTGTATGATCTAATACTAGTTTAATCCTCTACACCACTGCCCAGCAATATAACACACAGGCTATCTAACATTCATTACTATGTCGAATCATGAAAGAAGCTGAGACTTACACTATCATTATCATCTACATTGCATGATTTCTACACTTTCATTACAGAATAAGATACACATATCAATCATAGACTACGCAAAGTGGGAGAATAGGAACCTGTAAATGAACTACGAAGTCTGCTGTTGCTAGCTTGTCCTCACCGAGATCTTCGGCGACGTCCTCCAAGAATTTCCTTCGACTCAATACCACCAAACTCACCTCCCGTGTCCTCCTCTAGATTTTGTATCTTAACCCCCGAGAAAACAATGCTTAGGCCACGCAAAATGAAGAAGAATCCATGCCCTCTCACACTGGTTTCCCATCTCTTAACAACCGAAAGCTCATGCCTCAGAAAGCGCCTACCATGATGTGGCATAATGGCCTTTACTCTGTTGGTTTTCATTTCTTCTAACCGAACACTCCTCCTCAAGCCGTGCACAACAACAAGATTCTCAGGCCTTTATCACATGGTTACAATTCTTAACAATAGAAAAAAACTACCCACTCAACTACCCACGATGATGGGAGATAAGGCATTAACTACTGCTGTCCCATGCCTTAGCAAAAGGTGGTCGATATAACTATATGCTACTTGGCTCCTTACTTGCAGCGACCACTACATGATCGAGGCTTCTTAATGGCGACGTGGCACAACAACCTCATCCACTTCCTCCACAAGAAGACTTCTAACCTTCAAAAAATGCAACTAACACCGCTAGAGGAATAAAACTCTAACAAGGTGGTAAATAATAAGTGCACAAAGTGACTCCAAGGTCGAAAAAGAGATAAAGAATCAAGACCGACTAAAGTAAGAAAGTATGGGTTTGATTTAATGAAAACTCAAGTCTTAAGCTCAAAGGAAAAAGACGTATTCGCAAAGGAAGATGTCCAAAATGACAGAACTTGGGCGTAAACCTACTTGACTTGACGAGAAAACTGACATCATACAAGTAACGAAAATACCTCATGTTAACCAAGATATAACTAAGGCGATTTTGGAATATTCTTCCCAATAATAACCAAAACAGGTTAAGCTTATCTCGACTTCAAATTTGACTTCCGTCGATTTTCAAAAAGGAATAAAATTCACAACACATGTTCAAAACATTTTTATGGCAATCATGACGGATTGGGCATAACGGAAAACAAGTTTTTAGATTTTGTTTTATTATCACATAGCTAAGAAAAACCTCTACCCAAAGTTGTTAAAAACTCCTCTATTTGTCCCATTTTGATCACTAAGAATTTTGGATGATGTGAATGGGTCGAGTTTACCTCCCCATCATAATTCTTCATTAAAATCACATCAACTTGACGAGATCATCTATTGACATTAAACATCGACAATATTCACATCATCTAACTTGATGAGAACGTCTTGATGTTAAGAAGTGATAGTAAAACCTCAAGTGACTCAAGAAGAATAACACAACCGTTTTACGTCTGTGATGTTGTTTACTTTACAAATGACTATGTTGACTCACCATCGACTTGATTAAATGATAATTAGGATATTGACTACCTGTCGATTAGATTCAAAAGTAACTAGCAAGACAAGACTTACCTCATATGACTCATTGGTTCACGTTATCATTTAACACTAAACTCGTTTGGCAAATAGACCACTCGTAATCCAAGGTCTATATCTCTCTTCTCGAAAGATACTCTCTCTCTTCTCTGAGAGTCGATAACTTGTAATCCTGTTTCACTTGTCATCAAACAATAAGTAATCAGTGCATCATTATTCAATAAATTCCACTAGTAAATCAAATCTCATAATACAATTATTAAATTGACCATAACATAATCATTTCCATGATTTCATAAATGATATTCAATATAATTCCACGTCATATCCTATCATAAGTCTATAACATCACAACAAATTTACTTATGCCCAAGTAAAAAGTAAAAGTATAGCAAGTCAGAAATTGGGATGTAACAACATCCTACAAGGGGTTTACCACGGATGAAGGTGCTTTTTCCAAGTGGATAAGGGGATGGATTTGGGATGGGATTAGTAGATGGAGGTAAAGGATTCATGTGGGATGGTAAAGGGGTGGTAGAAGATGGTGTGAGATGAATAAGGTGATCAATAGATGGTAGGGGATCGGGGATGGGATTAGATGGGATGATTAGATCTTGATTAGGAGAAGGGGTTGATGTTTCAACATGCTTTGGATTTGATTATTTGCATAGCTCATGTGGTTGGGTAGAAGTAGGATTGACTTGGATAGATGTGGTGGGTGCTAGAATGGATGCGATAGGTGATTGGATGGATGCGATAGGTGTTTGGATGGATGTGATAGGTGCTTGACTTATGGGTTCTTGAACATGGCTACATGATGGTTCATGAGTTATGATAGGAGATTGTTCAAGAGGTTTGGTGGATGTTGGTTTGCATGAGGGTGTTTGATTCCTTGCTAATAGCCAATGGATGGCATCCTTCATGAGTGAATGGGTTGAAGAACAATATAATGGATGGATAATGATGGTGGTTGGTGTGGGATTAGGATTGGAATTGGATATGTGGGTGATAGGATTAGGTAGTGATGATTCTTGGGTGGGTGCAAGGATAGGTGTGGGATTAGATGGTGGAGGCCACTCTAGATTGGTATCTACCTTGTCAAAGGTTATTAGATCTTGCCTAGGATAACTTGGACTCATTTGATTTATGTACAAGGGACCACTTGGACTTGCATGTGCTTCTTGATGCAAAGGTGGATTTGGGCTCACATATTCTTGTTGTGATGACACTTGGTTGTCTCGTGGATGGGCTTGGTGGTATGTTGGAATGTTAGAATGAGAAATTGGATAATGTTGGGGTGAAGGTTGATTTGTTGATGTGGCATGGACATGATAGGTGGATGAATTAGGTTGGTATGAAGTTGAAGATGATGACATGTAAGGTTGTTGTGGAATTTGTTGAGGTTGGGATGGTGTTTGGACTTCTTGTTGTGGTATGATTTGTTGTTGATGTTAGTAAATGTGTTGATGTGATGATGATGGAGGGGTTGCATAAGATAATGATTGTTGTGATATGGATTGATATAGATAAGGGTTGTGATAAGTTGATAAAGGGTTGATATGACATGTGGATGAATTTGGTTGATATGAAGTGGGATAAGTTGATGCAGAATTGGTGTGATGTGTAGATGGATATGATGGGATAGGTGCTAGATAGGATGGTTGTTGAACTTTGCAAGTGGCCAAGACATGTTGGATTTCTTCCGAGAGGTATTGTATGTGTGAGGATTGGCTTGTTTGACCTATTTGAATAAATTCTTGAATGCTTTGAAAGGTTTGATGCTCTAGAGGGGATTGGCTTGCCTACATGTGGTGAAGCATATGAAGGAGCTTTTGGAAGTCCTCTAAGGTTGACATGATGTCACGCATGTGGTTAAATCTTAAGTCCTTTTTTGGCAAGTGCTTGGTTATGAGTTGATGATGATGTGGATTGTTTGGATGAAGTTGATTATGATGAAGGTGACTAGGATGTGCTTAGGGATGATTGGGATGGAGGTTGATTTGAGAAGGATGGAGAGAATGATGTTGTGTAATGATTAGAATGATGTTGTTTGGATAATGATTTAGATAGAGTGGTGATGATTTGAATGTGATGAATGACTTGTCTTTTGTGTTTGATGTTTTAGTTTGATTTGTCAATGTTTAGCAAATGATCACATGTACAAACAAGAAACACTCACACAAGACACAAAAAATTTTGAATTTTGAATTTGAAGAATATGATAATGATTAACAAGCACATGTGTAAGACAACTCAATAGCCCCTAATGTCTAGTTTGATGGGGTATGGCCAGTTAGGTTTGGTCAATGTTTAGACGAGGTTGACTAATGATTTGAAAGGGAAATCCTGTCACACAGCTGGGAGAAGGGGGTAACCCACCCTTCACCTTCACTTCCCAAAGGTAGAAAGTTCTTTGGGGCTTAGCCAAGAGTGACAAGATTCTGATTTCAAAGAGGGTGTCTTTCGATTCAGCATCGGATGAGGTCATCCCTAGGGGTGATGAAATCCCCTAGCAAGCCCCCTAGGAAAGGGGTTGACAAAAGTGAATCAAGTGAGGTGTTTTTGATCTCTAAGATCACCTTGCGGTGCGAGGAGAGAGCATACACACACCCACTTGATTCACACTCGCAATTGATTAATTAACCCTTAGAAATTGAAATGTGATGAAGACACGTCAAGCAGTGATTCTTTTTAAGTCCAAAATTCAAGATGTGATTGAAGACAAATTGTTTATTTTAAGCCCAATTTTGATATGTGATGAAGACAAATGTTTGTTTTATGTCCCAAAATTGAAATGTGTGATGAAAGCGAGATTGAGAGATAAAGGATGAAATGAATGCACCTAATTAACTTGCTATCCCAATTGATGTAGATGCTTCTCCTAATGTTTGTCTAGTCCTAAATGATCACCTACAAGTCAAAAGAACAAAAACGGAGCAAGTAGACTAGCCAAGGAGATTGTGATGTGAAAATTGATAATATGATAAAATTTTATGAAATATGAATAGATATAGAGAAAAGAAGTGCATAAACAGATTCTTTAGGAGATTCTATGCAATCTAAAAAAAAAATTCGCTGAAAACTGATCAAAATTGCTCAAGTTATTAGGATTTGAAGTTTGCAATGAAGTTTGACTTTGACTATGAAAAAAGGCTTGATAAAGGTACAATCACTTGATTAAATCCTCACAATTGCAAATTATTCGAAGTCCTCTTTCTGATGACTATTCATTTGCTCAATTTCACCTCCGTATGCGAAAGTTATGGAAGTTTGAAAAAAATAGCCTATTATGGCATGTAGAGGCACAAGATCAAGCTCTGACAGTTTACAAAAAATGTTAGTTGTTTGTTACATGCTGGTCACATGGGCGGTTAGTGGAGACTGGTAGTTTATACTAGCAGTTAAGGTTGTAGGTTTATGTAAACTCCCAATCGCTCATGTGACTGGGGCTGAAAGAGCTGCAAAATATAAAAAGATAGCGAAGGCTTAAGAGCCTCCACCCATGGTCAAAGATATGACCAATCCGCGCTGCATAGACCAAACCGCCAATCGTTAAACTCTAACCAGGGTGGTCAGAGTTGGTGGTCGAAAGGTAGTAAGGGGCCGACAGGGTTTGTTAGTGGTGGCTGGTGGGTGTTGACCGGGTGGCAGGGGGATTTAGGGGCGGTGATGGAGGAGGGATTCAGCAGTTAGGGTTGCGACTATGGTGAAAGGGGTCGGTGGGAAGGGTGGGAGAGCTGCGCGGGAGGTAGGTTTGGGGGAGCCGTAGGGAGTCAGGAGAAAAGGGTGGGGAGTGCGAGAGGGAAGGGGTTTGGGAGGGCGTGGGGGTCGCAGGGGATGGTGCTGCGAGGAGGTGGGCGGCGGCGCAGGAGATGGTGGCCGCGGCGAGGGACGGGTGGTGAAGCAGTGGCTGGGGTTTCAACTAGTACAGGTCAACAGTGTTTTGGGCGGTAGGGGTGTAGTGGAAGTGGTGGATGGGAGGCACACAAGAGGTGGGATGTGCAGAGGTGGGAAAGATGATTTAGGCGGTGGCAACGAGGTTGCAGAGATGGCGGTGGGAGTAGTGGCGACTGCAAGAAGCGGTGGTGACAGGGGTTTTCATAGGTGGAGGTGAAGTGATGGTGAGTAAACCTGCAAAACAAACAATATTAACCCTACACAATGAAAAACTTGCAACACAGAAAAACCACTGACTACAGCATATAGTCAATGCACAGACCAGTGTGTGGCAGGGGTACGGTTCCGTACGGTACAGACTATACCCTAAAAATTTTTCACAAAACCTAGACAAGTTTACTATCAAAATTCACAGAAACAACGTCCTGATCCCAATAATGACATCTGTTTCTGCCCAGAATGCAACCTGCAATAGCTTATCACCAAAACTTCATAAAATTTGTTAGAAAAAGAAGATTTTGACAACAAAACCTGCATAAATTGATGATTGGATTCGAGACCGGGCATGCCAATGTAATCAGTGAAATCAAAATGAGAGGTTAATGCTAATCAAATGCAAAACAGAATGATTATACCTTCCTTCTAACTCACGAATCCATGCGGGAAGGAGATGCACCCGATTAAGTCTCCTCAGATTTTTCCCATGATTAGTGTGTAGATGTGGATTGCTCAAGTGCTCAACACAAAGTGAATGAGATTAGATGATGGATTGGATGGGATTGAGACAAGATTTTAACATTAGGATGGTAGGATTATGAGATTTGTGGGATTGATTTTGACAGAGTTCTGATGCATGAAGAGGTCTCTCTAAATGGCTTAGAGAGGGGTCCAATTTATAGAATTTTGGAGATGAGGAAGGAGGGTGAGGATTCATTTGATGAGATCAAGGGCTAGGAATAAAAATGAATATTTATTCCTAGTGGATGAATTAATAATTCCCATTTTGGGAAGAGTGGAGGATAGTGGATGAATTAATAATTCATCTTTGGGAAGAGTGGAGGATAGTGGGGGACAATTGAATTTTAAATTCAGTGACTGGAGGATAGTGGCAGACAACTAAATTTTAAATTCAGTGAGTGGAGGATAGTGGGAGACAATTGAATTTTAAATTTAGTTAGTGGATGATGAGGCAAGCAAGGTTAATTAAGTGTTATCTTAATTAACTTAAGCCTAGGTTAATCAGATAAGCAAGATTTACCTAATTAACAGGGCTTAGGGAAATGAATAAATCAACTAAATAAATATTAGGAATATTCATTCAATTGATAGGATAGGGTTGTAAGGTTAAATGGATTAATTAGGTAAATTAATTGATCACCAGGGATATGCAGATGGGGAGAGTGGATTAGTGTAGAGGTATGGGAAATTGGTTTGCATAGTAGTCCAATTTTTAGTGTCTACAACAAGTTACAGGGCTGATCAATGTCGGAAGGAGGTTTGGATCCCATGAAGAAACTAGTACCTTCGACTAGGACACCTACTCTAGTGTCCCTAGCTATTCCGCTTTGGAGCCCCAAAAATAGTTACTCTGTGATTTGGTATTTTACTCCTGTCTGCAAGAGCTTTTTTTGTTATTCATCAATTTGTTGTCGTATTTGCATAATTAGGGTTTTAATGGTCAATTGAGCATAAGAGAAGGAAAATTGATAATTAAATTCCCTAATCCAAGTTTTCCTACATCTGACAAGTGACCTAGGGTATGATAGTGCTCGCCACTTGACCCTAGATCCTTGAATGTATAGTGGAGAGTATGATTTAAACATCAAAACACTAAAACATTTACAAATCCAATTTTCCCCTAAACATTTTGGTGAACCCATTTTTTTGGACTTAAATTGCAACTTGTTGAGTGTGTGTCTTTAGATTTGGATTGATTTCATCCATTCATATAGTCATTCATTTTATTGCATTGAGAAAAATTCAAAAAAAATGAAAATTTTGGAAAATACAAAAAAATTGCATTGTTTGGCTTACTAAATTGCATCAATTCTTTCTAAATTTTCCTAGTTCATTAATTTTGCATCAGATCTAATATAAACTATAGAAAAATCCAAAAATTCATAAATTTGCATTGCATTTTCATTATTAATTTGCTAGGTTTTTGTAGAAATTTTGACAATTTTCATATAACCTAGTAATTCCAAAATCTAGGGTTAGTAGGCAAAATCTTTTCTCAGATTTTTCTACTAATTTTAGAGGCTCATTAAAATTTTAATTTCATTTTAGTGTAAATTTGTATTTAGATTTAAAATATTTGCATTTTTGCATAGAAAATTTCAACAAAAAACTAGCAATTTTGATGCATTTTCATTAAATTTGCATGGGCATTTTGCATGTTCAAGATTGAAAATCATTTTCAGATCTAAGATTAAGTCAATTTAATTATAAATCATACTTCAAAACATTCACATAGAATTTTGTCCCAAGATCTCAAACCTAGGGCTTCAAAAACAATGATTTTCACTAAATTTAGCCTTATTGACTCTATAAACTTGCACCATAGGCATGTTGTGAAAAGTATTTTTGCATTAATTTTATTTTATCAGGGTAATAATTTGGTTCCCCTCATAAAAAGATTCACAGCACTCTTTTATCAGGCTCTTGTAGTGAAAAGTTTGCAAAAAACTACACATTTTTGCTATTTTTGCCCTAGGGTTTGACCTAGTTTGCACTCCAAGCATGTTGTGATTAATTTTATGGATAGAGGTGACTGATATAATTGATATTATTAGTTTTACCTCCTAATATTTATTACAACACCTCTTTTTCTAGGTCTTGGAATTGAAAAACCGTGAAAAATAGCTTATTTTTGCTATATTTTCACTAGGGTTTTACCTTAAGTGGCACTAAAAGCATGTTGTGTTGGGTATTTATGCATTAGGTTCCTGTTATTATTGATATTATTTTATTTCCATCATCATTCTCCTCACAACACCCTTTTTTATGCTCTCTTGCATTGAATTTTGGCAAAAAAAGTGCCTATTTTGACATATTTTCACAATATTTCGACTTGGCATTAACTTAAAATTGCATCAAGAGTGTGTTGAGAAGGATAATTTTTCTTTTTTGGACTGATATAAGACATATAAATTTCTTCCCTTGACTTAAATCCTTACAACACCCTTTGGTTCACTCATTTGCATTGAAAAGTATCGAAAAATCAAGCATTCTGGACTATTTTTGCTCTTGTCTTTTGCATCAATTTTGAAAATCTTTCAAAATCTGATTTTACATTGGTTTGAGAATATAAAAATGGCCTCTAATCACAACAGAAACAATAGGTTCCCTCCTAGACCCTACATGAAAAGAAAAGCACCTGAACCTGAAATTGTCTTTACACCTCATGATAGAGCAATTGGAGACAAGGAAGGACCTCTTTACATCAATGTGAAGTAATGGGAAACCCTGTGGATGGAACTCTCATTGATCCTAATTGTATTACTAATGTTTCCATGGAGGAGTTCCTCTTATCACATCAATTAATGCAAGGTTCTTATGACCTCTCGAACATGATGATTAAGACACCTAAGGGAACCTTTATCAAGCCTTTGGGTAAGATATCATTGTTAGTAACATTATCCAGAAAACATGTCGAACAATGGTTTGAGGTTGTCCCTATTTCTGACCTCTTTCACATTAAATTGGGACATCCTTGGCTAAAATAAATGAAATCTATCCCTTCAACAATACACCATTCTTTTAAATTCCCTTTGGATGGCCATATAATCATCGTCCCTCGCAACAAGTATAAACCTTTGGTTTAGAAAACACATTACAAGTTGAATTAATTTTGGGATAAAACTAAAGTACGTAGTCCTCCTACACAAGAAATGACAAAAGATAAACAACTTGCATGTGAAGATAACTTTATACCAAAAAGACAAGGTCCCTATGCTGAGGTTCCTCCCCCAAAATCCTTACAGGGATCGGGAGGTCATTGTCAACAACAAAGTGTTCCATTGTGACAAATGAGGCTTGATCCTGATGCTTCATCTTCTCATTTGCACAATCCTATGAAAGAGGATAGCCCTATCTTACAAGAGATAAGTGGTAAAAGAAGACAAAATGGAAAAGCAAGAGAAAGAAGAAAAAGAAGACAAGCTTATGCTATAAACCTTGCCTCTCAACAAGAAAACATTGATCCCAACATTCAACCAAACAATAATGATCCTAACGATGAACAACATGATGAACAAGATACGAATTTGGCTATGGTACCATATGTCCCACTATCCTCCAACATTAGGGAGTGGGAAGATGAGGATGATGATTTGCTTATAGACAACTTCTAGCCTGACAAGGGCCCTATAGGTAAGTATCTCTAACCCTTTATCTCTCTCGTGATGTGCTTCCCCCGTGATGTGTTATATGTTGTTTAGGCCTCTTGGGATGACCTCAGATTCTCTTGTAGGGTCCAGGATACCAGGAGACCATATCTGTTGTGACCTTTTATTTGTATCATCATTCTTCTAAATTGCCTCTCTCTAATTTCATTGTTGTGTGTTGTGTCTTACAGACATAGTGTCGTGGTTGGTGACCTAGGGGCGCCCACCTATGTGACTATCCCTAAGACACTTTTTTCTCCTCTCTTATTTATTATTTCCCTTCCTCTAGTGTTTC
This sequence comes from Cunninghamia lanceolata, assembly GCA_027924645.1. Classification (NCBI taxonomy): domain Eukaryota; kingdom Viridiplantae; phylum Streptophyta; class Pinopsida; order Cupressales; family Cupressaceae; genus Cunninghamia; species Cunninghamia lanceolata. Next base: position 21,087,800 of record BSBN01000090.1, on the reverse strand, counting down.
CATCTAGCATGCAGATGACTACAAACATTTATACTAATGTGGACCTAGTGTCCCTTTCAAGAGCAATCAAAAAATGGACTTAGTTGCTGATATGATGATGGGGTTGTATATCTTATCCAACGCTTGGCTAGTTGAAGCACTCATGCTTTCTACATAGTGAATTTTATGATGTTTCCATCACATTTACAAACCTTAACTATATTGTTTCTCTATGCACCTTTGTTTGTCTTTGAATATGGTCTTGCTGGTAATCGATTCAGAGAGCTTCATGATATAGCCCTACGGTTATCCTCGAACTCTGGATTCCTTGTATAACCTTGGCTCTTTGTGTGGTTAATCATATGCATTTATGTTGTTGTCTATCATGATGTTGTAGACACTAACATATTTCTTGTAGGGATGTGTTTGTGGGAATATTTGGTGATCGTAAAGTACATGTCACCTCCAGGGGGCATGGCTTTGCAGAAGTCAGTGTTCCCTTGTGTGTTTTCTTCCTACCTTAACATGCTTGATATCAATAACTGATATAAACCACCTTAAGGTGGGGGCATATATAAGGTAAGCTGTCTGTTATTGATGTCAGCAACATGTTTGACCTCAGATGTAAAGACTTGCACCCCAGAGTAGTGCATCGTGCATCTTGAGTTTGTTTGCAATCAATCAATCAATTATGTAAGCCCTTTGTGGAGGTGGGATATCATGTATGTCCTTTTTATTTTAAGCCCTCTGTGGAGGTGGGGATGGTGTATTTCTCAAAGTAGATTTCATCATCCTGTCATTTTCAAAAGTCCTCTGCAGAGGTAGGGAGTGGTTCTGTGACTAACTCAACCCTTAAGCATGTTTTTGGCAATTGTTGTGGCAAAGCCCAATCATCAGTGTGTGCCTATAATGTGCCTGAGATGGTGATGAGCCTAGAAATAGGGAACACACCATCGCTTGTCTGCCGTGTTTTCTCCGTGTTTTCAAGTGTGTGTGTTTTGGCATGCTTGTTTTGTGTGGTGTGTTTGTTGCCCCATATGTAGAGACCAGCGCCCTCAGGTAGTGCTTCCTACATTTTGGGAGGTTTTGCATGTCTTGCGTGTGTGTTGCCCCATATATACAGAGACTTGTACCCTAAGGTAGTGCATCCTATATTATGGGAGGTTTGTTTACTTTCCAGTACTTGCATTTGCATTTCATATATATGAGAAAAAGAAAAGAAAAGATATCATGCCTATCTTCCATGCATTAATGTGTCTTCTATGCATTGACTGTCTTCTTTGTGTTCTACGTGACTGTAACTGTCTTCCCTGTGTTTTGTGTGCCTACTACTGTCTCCTATGTGATTGGCGTTTCTTCTCCATGCTTGGCGTGTTTGCTGTGTTTTTGACCTTACTTTAATGCATGTATTGGCCTCACGTTTATACATACATTAAAGTGGGGGCTAAATGTAATGTTGAAAAATGTCCCCTTGGGGGCTTTTCCATCATAAGGTTTAGCTCCTAGGTCTTTAGCATGCATTTAGGACATCTTAGTTCATATTTTGGCATCCCGATGGAATGAGGCCTAGGTTTCATGGCAAAGTGGACCTAGGAGGACCCCTTGAGATGTACCCTACCCAAAATAGGGGGGAAGACTTGGGCACCTGTGCCCTAGTCTTGCCCTATTTTGGGGCAGCCCTAATTTCTAGGTGTTAGTTTATGACAGTTATTTGGTCCTTTTGCCGACACGGTAAGTTTTGATTTTTAAAATCTTGGCGGGAGTGCTTGTAGTTGCATATAAAAGCATGTTTAGGCATTCATTTAGAAACTAGATGGCAAGGGTGATGTTCAAGTGTTCTCAAGGTGATTCAAGGATTTCATTGTGTTGCAAGAGCAGACTTGTGTGTTTTGTGTGTTGATATTTGTAAATTTGAGCATTAATTTCCTCATGGAATGAAGAGCATCTTCCTCCCATGAGAGTTTCACTAAAGGTGACATAATATTATATTTTCATCATTGATTTATTTGGTTTTTGCCTCTGCCTCACAAGGGTACACACTCTTTATCTGATAACGGTGTTTGGAGACTTAAGTGTCCTCTGGGGCTTGGCCGAGGCAAGCCTCTAAACACAACAACCCCCAAACAAAATCTTGTGATTGCGAGTTACAGGTGTCGCATTTGGCAAAAGTGAAGTTGTAGGAAGGATTGACAGGCATCAAGGATTCGAGATTTGAAGAGAAGCAGGACACCGAAGCATTTCCAGGACTTGGACGCTCACTCTAGTGTCCTCCACAGATAAATTTTTAGAAACATAAGTTACAGGGCTGATTAGTATTAGAAGGATGTCTAGATCTCACGAAGAAACTGTTACCTTGGACTAGGGTGCCCGCTCCAGTGTCCCCGACCGTTTCACTTTGGAGCCCCAAAAATAGGTACTCTGCGATTTGGTATTTTACTCATATCTGCAAGAGCTTTTTCTGTTATTCATCAATTTGTTGCTGTATTTGCATAATTAGGGTTTTAATGGTCAATTGAGCATAGAAGGAAAATGGATAATTAAATTCCCTAATCCAAGTTTCCCTACATCTCACAAGCGACCTAGGGTATGATAGTGCTCACCACTCGACCCTAGATCCTTGAATGTATAGTGGAGAGGAGGATTTAAACATCAAAACACTAAAACATTTACAAATCCAATTTTCCCCTAAACAACAAGCATGACACTGACCATGAGATCTCACAACATTGTATCTAGGAGGCCTAAATGAATTTTGATTCATCTTGCTTCTACATTCAACAACCTTGTGACCAAACTTATTACAAGCATAGCAATTACCATTGAAATCTTGAGGATACCTGGTAGGACTAGACTTTTTGAAATTCTTCTTCTTTTTGTTCTTTCTTTGTCTTTGGACAAGAGTGAAACCTTCTTCTTTTGCATCTCTGGAGGCAATCTTCTTAGGATCTTCAGTGTGGACTTTTTCTTCCTTTATTTCAGACTTTCCTTCTACTTTGAAGTTATCATACAAGTTTGTGGATGCAATAATTATAGGACTTTTTACCTTTTCAAAACCAAGACCAGATTTTTCTTTTGATGGATTTTGAGAATTGATCAATTCATCAAGAATCTTACAACCTCCTTTCAACTTTAATCCTTTGTCAATATATTCTTTTTCTTTTTTTAGTTCTTTCCTCAAAGTGACAACTTCTTCCTCAGGTTTTGAAAATTCAGTCACTTTCTCATGAAACTTCATATTTAGGAAATCTTCAATCCTTTTGCCTTATTCAACCATGAATTTCAAATTAGAGATCATATCTTTTGCCTCCTTAAGTTTAATGTCACCTCCTTTATCTCCTTCTATTTGATCTTTCAATTTGCCAATTTCTTCTTTTGATTCTTTAGCTTTTGTCTTCAACTTCACAATTGTCTCTTTTGATCCTTCAAGCATGTCCTCATATTCCTGGTTTAATTCTCTATCTTTATCTAGATCTTCAAGTGCTGACTGGAGTTCTCCTTCAAGGTCTACCTCATCTAGATTTAAGTCCTAGCCTTAAGGTTCCATTGCTTCTAGATCTGGTTTTGGAATAAATATATCATTATCCATAGCTTCAGATTCCATGTGTTCAAGTGCAAGATCTACCTTAGCTATTAGGCTTCTCAAAGGCACTTGGCTCTAATACCAATTGTTGAACACACTAAGATTCTAAGGAGGGGGGTGAATCAACATATACAAAAACTTAACTACTTTATTTGTAGAATAAATCAAATTACTTAGAGAGCAGAAAGTAAAACATGCACCACATTAATCAACACATTGACACTAGGATTTTTACATGGAAAACTAAAAAATGGGAAAAACCACGATGAGTGTTAGCTTGCAATATAATGCTCACTTCTTATAAATGTTTACAACATTTTTTTAGGGCTACAACCCAAGGAAGCTACAACTCCCTGGGTGCTACCACAATAATGGGTTACACTTTCTAGGACATCCTGATTTTTGTTGAAATCACATATTTTTAGAAAATATAATGATTTAAGCATTGAAAGGTTCCATTTAAAGGATTTTAATTAAAGAGGGTTTGATCAAACCCCCTTGGATAGAACCCCGCTAGTTTTAAACCATACCTATAATGGAGTCTCCTCTACACCTATCAAAATGCTGATAAAAAACCACTTTTGATTTACCTTTTGGGGGATCAAATGTATTCATTTTAAATTTATGTTTTGTATGTATATAGTCCTTATTATAAGCTTTCCAAAAAGTATAATTTTAAATATATTTAATTTGATTATTATATTTATTTTTTATTTCTTGTGAATGTAGGTTTTTTACCGAACATCAAGCTCTTTGTTATACACACATGGAAAATTAGTAAATTAGTGAAAAAAGAATTCTAAAAGATATCTACGCCCTAGGTATTGATGTCCTTGTTTCAACAAAAAAAATTGAATTTCGATACATACAGAAAAATTATGTTTTACAGATTACACCTATGTCTAAATTATAATTGGTTTGACTTCAAAACTTAATTAAAAAAATATTCAACAAAACATTATAAAACCAAATGCATGCCCTATATATCGGTGTTACCAATCTAAATTCAAAAGAATCAGAATTTTATCCTTTGTAGAAAAAAAGTTGTGCTACAGAATACACATCACTTTAAAAAAATGGTGTTTACTATTAAAAACTAGTTATCAAAGGAGACGCAAAAAATTTTACAATTTAACTCCAATTTTTTTTAAAAAAATATATTTAGAATCTACAAAAAAATATCACAAATCACTAGTTTGCATCATCTTCAAATTCCTAATAGTTTAGCGGCTATAGGTGTTAGACAGTGAAGATTTAGTTTAAAATGTTGATTTCAATGTCAAGTTTGGCCAAAAAGTGTAACCCATTATTGTGGGATGACCCCCCTATTGACTTTTTTTTAGGGCTACAACCCAAGGAAACTACTAATCCTTGAAGGAAGATTACTGCTACAAAGAATTACAATGATAACATAACTATGAACTGCTATGAAAGAAGCATCTGACTTATGCTGGTGTTGGAGTCCTCTTTTCTACACAATTACTCCATCATACTGACTTCACACACTTCATACTACTCATTCTTCTCTATATCATTCACGCACACTTATATATTCCACAAATGAAATTGTTCTTCTATATATATCCTCTGCAACATCTTAAAACACTGATTAGGTTGGTAGTAGAAAGACCTTAAGATGAAGCATGTAATTTTGTATGGGTCATCTTGGAACAAATACATTTTGAGTTGCAGATGACTTCACATGGCACAACAAGGTTAATTACATCATAACACATCCTTCAATTTCAAAACCACTGATCAAGATCCACTACACATGAAAGAAACCAAGTTGTTAACTCAACTTGCACTACCACTACTAACTTTCCATCTTCACACAACCAGGGAGAAGCCAAAATAGTTATACGGACCAAAGTTTCAACACTGTGCCTTCTCAACACCATTTATACACCATTTTACCGAATTATCTAATCAATACATGCAATCGCAAGACAAGGAACATATTGAACTGATGGAGACAAAACATTCTAGGCATATTGTAACACATCAAAACTTGAGATGTTGCATTGTGGTACACCAAAACTTTTGAAACTCTAAGGAAATAACTCATACATCACTATACATATATTCCTAGATCCCCACATCCTCATTTATCACTTCCAGAGAAAATTAGAGAATTGACTCAGGCATATTGTAATCTGGAGCACAATCATATGCAATTCTTCACTAATTGACTTAAATACGTTATGTAGTATAGGAGATAAGAAGGATTTGCATGTGGTTTGAACTTGAGATAGATTAGGGCATGTAGAATCTCCACACAAGATCCTATAGCTGATCTGTATACTTTCCATCTTCTACAAGTGCTCAAACATGTGTTCTATAGAGTACTTCTACATCTAGAACTATCTGTGTTTCTTTTATCACTTGAAATCTAACCTTGCGGCCCATAAGAACACCTAATACCATAAGGGAGCATGCATTACACATCTTTGAACATATTGCCAAAACTGCATGGGCACAACTTCTCTTCCAGAGGAATGCGAAGCATTCCAACAAGTCTCCACCATTGCTTTACACTGTCAAGTCACAGTATGGAACACTACCACTTATAACTTTCCTTGTTGAAGGTGTAATGACCTGAAATCTTGGATATAGCATGTTCATATGTCAATCAACTTATCTTCTAAACCACAAGACTAAATCTTGCACTGTAGAGGAATGCGGACCAAAATGTTGTAACTCTACCTTATACACTATGAAGGCCTTAACCAAACTTCTGTAACTTTTCTCTATGTACGTTACTTCAAACTAATAGGATATAATTGTAGATATATAGAAAACATGTTAGAACAGGTTTACACACCTCCAGAACACATATAGACATCAGGAAGATTACCATTCTTATACTTGGATAGTTTTTCTCGATCTGCTAGGTCTTTTGGATTGACCTCCCTTAAGCATGCTGATCTTATGTCTTTAACTTAGTCAAATGATCTCTCTGAAATCTTCCACCATCCATCAACTTCAGCCATCTCTGACCTCAGGTTGATACATATTGAGTTGACATCGATGACAACACATATTACCAACATTATTCACAATTTTAGGTTTTTGAGGTTTCTATGCACCTTTTCACTAAGTCCCTAAGTCCTAGATTTCCTCTCTTTGATTCCTGCACAAACCAAGTTAAAATATTTTATTCATGCTTTCATTTTTTTAGGGTTTCTATGTACCTTTTTACAAGTCCCTAAGTTGAAGGTTCCTCTACTTTTTTAGATCCTGTGCTTTTCACCTAAGTTCCTAACAAGGGTTGTTGGTCCTTGGCATTTAATCATATTTCATGTGTCAAATATAGGACTGTGTCCTTGGCTATCTATAATTAGGAATCCTATAGTTTCTAGTTTATCTAACTAACTCTAATGATCTCTACTGATTGAAGAAATTGATGCTACTGATTTATCTGCTATGAAAATGAATTCTAAGAATATTGAAAACAAAACTGAAACAATGAATTTCTAATGTGGATCTATACTAATTCATTCAATTGAAACATACATTTATCTATAAGAAAACAATAACTATTTCCTTAAGCAGAATCTGCAATAGAACAACAAATAACAAAATCTGAAAAAAAATAATAAACAACAATAATAGCCTTCTGCCTTGGTGGTGGGGAGTGGGCCCTTGCTACACACCCTTAGGGCTGAAGACTAAAGCAATGAATTAGCACAAGAAGATAATATCACAATTTACTTTTAGTCCAATTCCATCAGCTTTTGTATTAAAAAAATGTCTATATCAAAATGAGATTACAGAAATAAGAAAATCATTGTCTGTATATATTCTGCTACTACCTTTGTAAGTTTATATCTAAGCCAGTGATGAGATATCACTTACCTTAACTTCTAGTTCATCTATGAGATAATACCAATCTCTTATTCTACTAACTATTTAACTACAAAGTAAACTTTCATGCAAATAGAAATAGATTTAGTGGAACAACAGTCTCACTAAATCTAAGTCTTAGTTTCAAATACAACTGGGCAGCGAGGCCTTGAAATATAGGTATTTAAATCAATTTGTCAAGAACTCATGCAAAATCAAAAGAGACATAAAACTCCCAGCAATTAACTATAGTCCTCATCCGATTACTCAAGTGATGATTGAGTAATATCTGGAGCACCCCAATTACCACTAGAAGTGTTGACTGGCAGCGCACTGGAAATCTGTAGCTATGTTGAGGAGACTCTAGAGGTGTGTGCTTCTGTCTGCAACTCTAGAGATATGATTTATTCTGTTCAGCTCCAGAGATATGCTTTTGACTTCAGTCCAGCTCTGGAGATGATTCTCCCCCTTTATCTCAAAATCTCTCCAATCATATTGGAAAATATTAGAGACTGGTGCGGTGTCCATATGTCAGCTTTGGAGATTATTAGGACCACATCTGGAGATGACCAAAATTGTCTTTGCCTGATCATCTGCACCTATAGATTCAAAAAGAGATAATTTTTGCATATTTCCATTAATTTAGTGCACATTAGTCCCTCAATCAAAAATCATGATTTTAAGTAATTCATCTCGTATTAATCATAATTAGAACAATCTTGTTAATCTACTTTGGTGTAGTCATCAGGACAATGGAATAAGAAGGAAGGAAAAAGAGAGGTAAAAAGGTGTATTTCGCGGGTGCTACCTGGCACTCATCAATTCCAAAGTTCCTAAATCTTCTTGGCATCTAGACTTTGATAAAATATACTAAGTCTTAATGAAACTAGAGTTTCAGAATTTATTTTTAACTTGGAACCATTGTCCCAACATCCCAAGTCCTAATTTTTTGGTTCCCATCTTTGCTTGTGCTCAAGCCTATCATGCTAGAGACAAGAAAGTATATAATGCACAAGGAAATACCATCTTAGTTATTACACTAGGGATGATTAGGTAAAAATTTGATCTCCTTTATCATGCAAAGGTGATAAGAATAATAGAAGGAGAGTCGTAGATTACATTTTAAGACCATGAAATAGATAATACAAGATATTTCAATAGACATTGGCTCCTAAAGGAAAGAAAATCAATCACCAAGGTCCCAAAGAACCTAACTAGAGTTGATTTCCAATATGAGATTGGAGATATGATTATCTTGATGAATAGGGTGATGGGAAATCTAGATGGAGAATCCATTAGAATTAGATGTTCTAGTTCATCAATGTGATCCTCAAGAATGAACAATTCCTTGATTGGGCACAACTAGTAAGTGACAGAATGCATGCTCAACTAACTTTTGTAATGATAGATAAAAGATTTTCTATGACTTCTTACATAATCTATTTGTTAGCTAGGAAAGCTTACTTTCCTAGTTTAGAGACAAAAGGGGTAACGAGAGAGGTAGCAGGATAAAATAAAGTGTGGGACTTTTATCCACAACTAGAATTCAAAGAGGCTGAAAAACATTATAAGAGGGTCCATAATGCTTTCATTTTTACCATCATTAGGAAACTCTCATGAGATTTGAATTCTAGGTTATCCATAGAGGCAATGAATTTGATCCAGGAGTGGGTATAGTGGTTCATCTAGTTCCAAAAATCTACATACATTAGGATAGATGGATTCATTGGGGGTACCCCACCTCTTACCAAGATACTATAGTGATAAAGTGGTGTTGTTGGAATTTTCAAGGAAGATATCAAAAGTCCACAAGAAATTGACCTAATTCCCTTTGGTTATTGGTTTCTATACTTGTGCCACCATTAGTTGTGTAAGATCATTAGATGAGGAATTAGCTACTATGAATTTTAAGATTTATCAAGCTAGACCCAATTATTATCCCAATGGTAGAATTAAGAAATTAGTGGGATCTATGTATGATCATGAGCCTATCTTAGAAGATTTTTGGGCAAGTTACTAGGATGATTTTAATGTTAGAAAAAGAAGTTACTATAGATTGACTTCCTTTCAAATGAAGACATTCAAAATTGAGGAAGGTATTCCTTCCACACTTTTAGATGATGGTCACATTCTTAATCCTATTTATGATCTTTAGAGGGTAGACAATCAACCCCTTCCCATGTTGAATTGGTCAGTTAGAGAAGATTTACCAATTGATGCAATAAGCAAAGACATCTTGGAGTTTAGCTCCTCTTGGTTGAAATCCAAGATTTCACACTTAGATAAAGGGAAAAAAAAGAAGGATAAAAAGAGGAAAAAGGAATATGAATCCTCTTTTGAGCATAAAGTATATACGAAAATAAAGAAATATGGCAATAATATGATGCATCTAGTGTAGGAGTGGTGGTTGGCTTGGGTGTTACCCCAATAATGAAAATTCTTCCAACTCATGTTTCCCTTGGGCAACTTCCAACCACAACTTCATCACAAGAACTAGATCTTGAAGAAGGTCTAGAGAAAGAAGGTAAACCTAGTTCATTTTTGGAAAGAACACCTTCTCCTATGCATCCATCATTCACCAATCTACCTTCTCCACAATTCACCTTCTCCTGTGCATCCATCATTCACCAAACCACCTTCTCCACAAATCAAATGAGAAATTAACAAGAAAATTCAGGTGGAAGATGTGAAAATAGAAAAAGAGGTGTCTAAGAAACTCCAAAAGGGTGAACAAATTTTGCAGTGCCCTCTACCACATCCTATCATAGAAGTATAGAAAGACTTACCTATTCTCTAGTTATTTCCACTATTCATAGAAGTGATGACGTTGAGAAAATACTATAGCAAGAAAATGTAAGAGTAATAATTGTAGAGGATGAGGAAGAACAACTACAAATGGATGAACCAAAGGGAATATTTGTAGGTGAAGAAGGAGGCCTTAAATTGGATAGTAATAAATAAATTCATGAAGAGGATCTTCAAGAGGATAAGATAGAGGAAAACCAAAAGGAAGAACCTCAGGAAGAAGAGGGAAAAGAACTTCAAGTAGAAAAGGAGAAAGAGGAGTTTAAAATACAAAATCTAAGGAAACCCTTGAAGAGAAATTTTAACAAGAAGATAAAATTCAACAAGGGACATTAAAGAAAGAAATTTTTGAGAAGAAATAAACTTCCAAGAAAGATACACAATAGGAAAATCAAGAGTCTATAGAAGAAAAATCTGGAGAAGCTTTTGAGAAATAAGCCAAAGATAAATAAATTCTTCAACAAGATGTTCATCATGAGGAAGAAGTTCCTAGAAAAGAGGGTCCTGAACAAGATGATCAAAATAAGGGCGAAGACATGTCAAAGAAGATTGATCAAACCTCTCAAGAAGATCCTGCCTTGCCTACATGGCTCAAATGAATTTGGGAAAAAAGACAAAAGGTGGTAGTTACACCACTGGATATAATAGTTCAAGTGGAGAAGGGGAGACCTTCAAAGAAACCTAGAACTCTCTCTACCAGAAGAGAAGATAAATTTGGACATAGGATTGTAGAGATATCCACCCCTATAGTAGGGAAAGATGGAAAAAAATCATACTCTTAGGTATTACTAGATATCTAGAGTTAATCTAGGTAAACAAACTAGGGCAGAAGAAATTGCCACCTTAGGCTCTATAGTTGACATAGTGGTGACAAGAATGCAAAAGGACAAGCAAACCAAAGAAGAGTTAAAATAATAATTAGAATAGATGAAAATATTTATCAAAGAACTTATTATCCCTCTATCTAAACATGAGACCCTTCCTTCCAATGCTCCAATTTTTTTAACTAAGTAGGAAGTAGATTCTCTACAGAATATGAAGATGAGGTAAAATGCTATAGATAAATGGATCACTAAATTTCTGGAAGGGCCAACAAAGTTATAGACTAGGGGTGCCAATTGTATGAGCAAGCCACTATACTAGAGAAAGAGATAGATTCATTTATGCAAGGGTTAAGGATTAAAGAAAGTTATTGTGAGAAGAATCTCCTAGAGTTATAGGCCATTAATAAAATAAGTTCAAATGGATTGAAAGTTGAAGGTGTTCTTCAAGATGAGGAGCCAAATTTTGTAAGAAAATATATTAATATAATTGCCTTCAGGATGGACTTAATAGTTGATTATAAGGTAAAAATATACAAGCACAAAAGGAAGTATGTCAATCCAAGAATAATTTTGAATATTTTGTAGCTCATATCATAAGCCATAGTGCATTTGGAAGAACCAAAGATTGGAACAATAGAGGTTATCAAGGAAAGTCTCAGGAAGAAAATGGAAGAAGAAATAAACCAGGCTGAAGACTTTAATAATTCCACTTTAGATAAGTTGCAAACTAAAACCAACTTTAGGGTCATATAAAAGGACATCCTTGACATGAAGAAACAAATAAAAAATGCACACAAGGATTTTGAGGACCACAAATTTAGGATAAATTGGTTGGATAGACTAGATGAAATCAAGTTAAGAAAGTACCTGGCCGCCTTCACAAAGTACCATAAAAATAGAAGGCAAAGGATGCAATTGATGTTGGGATTTTGGAGTAGGATGCATTATTTCCATTTAAGGAATAAATTGTTATTTCATTAAATATATTCATTGGACTCAATCTGAGGCATTGTAAATATAAATTTGAGTATAAGTGGGTCCCACTAAAATTATAAAGTGGTTGCTAATTATGAGTGAGGAGATACTCTACATGAAGTCAACTTGGGTATTTGTATGAGCTTTGTCTCAAATAGGAGTGATCCTCTAGTCCTTCCCAATTGTTAAAAGTAAATCCCTAGTTGAATGAAGGGACATAAGAAAAAAATATTGCATGGATGTTTTGGGGTAGTTAGCTCCTAGTTAGAACTAGGGTGTTAGGGTTTTATTTTATCTATAAAAGGTAGGTGCCAAGAATGTAATAGGGATCCATTGCTTTTAGAATTTTCATAAATTTTTAGGCTTAGATTCACTTTTCAAAGTTCAATAGTTAGAGGGATATTTTTTGGTGAAGAGAACCAAATTTTAGTGTAGCAACCTTGTTGAAATTGTAGTATTTTTTTAAATCAATAAAATGGTTCCAAATTCTTCAATTTTTCTACTCTTGAATAGTGGAGTGCCTAAATTTCTCTTTTCATGTTGATTACTTGATGAAATATTATTGAATGCTTAATGATATATCTTGTGTGAATGAGTTTTGCGAGCATTATATAGAATTTGCATGTGAAATACAATAGTTTTATGTGTTTAATTCTATTTCTAATCAAATGTTTCTTAGAATCTTGCATTTATAGTGTGGATGATAGAGTTCTAGACTAATCATAGCATTGCATGTTAATTAGATTTCTCAAGTTCTCATCATAAAAAAATGAAATTGAAGCACTCACCATATTTCTTGCAAATCCTAGATCCTTTTGTCCTTTTTTTTTGCAAATTGTTAAAGTAGGATTAAATTAGGAATTATCCAACTTTAAGGCTAATATAACAATTAATTTGGGAGGTGTAAATTGAATAAAAATTCCCAAATTGATTTGGATTGATAGAACCAATATAGACCCCTTAAATAAATAGACCATATTGACCATTGAATTTATATAACTAGTTGTGACCCAACTCCCAAGACCTTAGAGGTGATTGATCCTGAGATTCATTGTATTTTTAGGAGAGGTAAGGTTATCTTCACTCTACTTGTGTTGCATGTGTCAATTTGGACATCAACAAAATTGGTGCTAGAAGGTGGACATGAATCATTAAATCAAGGTGGAGCATATAGTTTCATTCTGACCTAAAAGATATAAGAGAATACTTAGATCCACACCTGGTAAAGGGGAGTTGATAGGATTGAATCAACATATGAAACCAAGGAGTGATAAAGGAAAAACTATAGAAAAACCAACTACCTCTACTCCCTCCTTACCAAAAACTTAGATCATAGTCAACCCTTCCTCTATTGTACCTAGTCAAACACCTCCAATGGATTTCTTTGCAGAAGAACATTCACTTGTAGGTGCTATTCAAGGTGGTCTCCATGAGATGCCCAATAGTTCAAAGAAATTCTAACCTAAATTCATTTATGGAGAGATAAAGAATGCTAAAGAACACATGCAAGCCTTCAAGGATGCTACTATTAGGGCAAACATTGAAAATAAGGATGTAGTCTGTAGATTATTTCCTTATTCCTTAGGAGACTTTGCCTATAGTTGGTATGTAATCTTACTTGTAGAGTTAATAACTACTTGGAATGATTTAGAAACAAACTTCATTAACCAATTTAAAGTTTACATTGATCCATCTATTTTGTATCATTGGTTTTCCACTTGCGGATGTGACAACCAATATTTTATACGGTACAATTTTTCATAATTGTATTATTGCACTAGAAATATATGATGCTATGTTGGAGATGTTGAACACACCTAGATACTGAGAGGGGGGGTGAATCAGTATCCAAACAAATCTCAAATCATCTAAAGCAGATTAAAACTTAAACTTTATAGCATTAACAAAAACATAAAAGATCAACACAAAGCATAACACCAGATGTACATGGAAAACCCCAAAAGGGGAAAAACCACAGTGAGAATTAAATCACAATATATGAATCTCACTACTATAAAAATTATAACTTTGTTTTAGGGCTATAACCCAAGGAAGCTACTACTCCCTACTGACTTTGTTTTAGGGCTTCAACCTAAGGAAGCTACTACTCCCTGAAGAAAGGTTTTAGGGTCACTCCCAAGGAAGATACAACTCCATGTAGACTTTGTTTTAGGGATACAACCCAAGGAAGTAGCTACTCCCTGAACTGAGAACAAACTCAAAAATGATTACAGCATGACAATCATTCTACTATCTGAAACTGACAATGAAGCTCACACCTTTTATGATTGCAATTTTGCCTGTCTTTCTCCCTTTTGATGATTGATTTAGTTAGGCACACTCTTCATTTCCTTTCTGTCAAAAAAGATATCTTCAAGATGAATCCGGACAATATCTAACACTTGGCTCTTTCTCTTTCAGTTGCACATCATAATGCATTATACTTCCATATTCTTCTCCTCACATTCACATTTTGCAATCACACTTCACCTAGATCAACTAGGTTTACAATTTATACATGATATTACATTGATTACATTACAATTCGGCCAGAGACAACAAGAATATTACAATTACAAGTTAGACAGAGATCAAACAACATGAAACATGTAGAGGGCAAGCCCTAACATGAATTACACTCAACACTAGAAAGAGTAATACACCTTGCAGATTTCAACACATGCTTAACCTAGTTCTAAACATCCTTCACAGCATCATCCTTCATATAATAACATCCACATGCTTCACCCAATTGAATTAGGTCACCCTTAAGAAAGAAAATATGAAGCTTGTAACACATTGGTCATTACAACTTGGTGGTACACATGGATGATTAAACATTACTTGTTCTTCTCCCAGATGAGTCGGCATGACCCACACGACATCTCTAAACACTTCTTGAACTCCGTACAACAAGGAATTTGTGGTGCACACCTTCAACATGTATTCTGAGAGAAATTAGGCATCCAGAACTATCTGTAGGTCACTGTCATTTGGAAAACTAAATTTGTGGACCACCAAATCACCTAATATTGCAAATTAGCATTCATTAAACATATTTGATCATGTTCACAAAACTACATGAGCAAATCTTCACATCCAAAGGAATGCAAAGCATTCCAACAAGCCTTCATCCTCACTTTACTCTTCCAGAGGCACATACTGGAACTTTGTCACTTGTAACTTTCAATGTTGAAGGTATAATGACTTGAAATCTTGGATATAACTCAAATTTTGAACCACATGACCATATCTTCAAATGTGGAGGAATGCGGAGAATTCTACCAACTAGTCTTGAAGGTAGCTTCCTGCATCAGGAACCTTCACTAACATCTGGAGACCAAAACCTTCTTGTAATAACACATACTTCCTTAGGATCATTAGGAGAGAGCATACCACATGCTACAAACCATAAGCACCATCTTTCCAACATCAACATTACTTCTAATCATCATCTTGATGCTTCTAATTCCCATCTTAATATGTCATCATGATATCATCTTTGCTGACCACAAACATGCTCAATACAACTTTACTTGACATTAATCAAGGCATGATATCCAACCATGAGCATTAGCAACACCACTGCTAGCACACTATTGTAGTATATCAGTGACAGTCCAAACTAAGTGTTCCAAACTAAGTGTTGACATCAATGACAACCATAGGTGGCATATGTGCAAAAGGACATATATGCTATCTTTGAACTATTTGGCTAACTATTTTTGTTACATTATTTGAAATAAATTTTGATATGCTATTTTATAGCATAATTCATGGATGAATATGACTTTTTAATACCTTGTTATTAATCGATGTTGACTAATTTCAATGGATGTCATAGTGCGATAGGATCCACAACAATTTCTTGCAACTGGACAGTATCATAGAGGAGAAGGAATTAACTATTCTAAGGACGTCATGCGTGAACTCACACACGCACTAAACCACACTAGTATAGTTGCTGTGATAGGTGAAATTTTCAATGCAAACATAAATGAAAGATGAACCAAACAAGTACAAATTACCTTCCTTTCGTACAAACAAATCACCTACACTGATCGAGCGAATTGAAATGTACCCTATTCCAATTGATTGCTCCTTGCTTTTTGATGTGGATTGCTCTATAATTATAACATAAATATGATTCCCAAGGAATGATTACAACAACATAAGTTTACTTAAGCAAGAGATGCCTAAAAATGGAGATTAAAGCTTGATTTATAGACATGTGAGATAACATATCTACGGTTGAGGATGGTCAGAAAGATTAATGGTTGAGGAAGGTTGACAGAATGTGCGCGAATGAGAGAAGGAAAAGTCTCCTTGTCCTCTCATGCATCAAGGGAGTTAATAGATTTGATTAAGGAGTTGACTGAATTGATTGAGTAGTTAAGTGAATTGATTGATCAGTGAACTAAATTGATTGATTAGTTGACTGAGTGGATCGCTTAGTGAACTGAATTGATTACTTTGTTAATTGATTTGATTGTTGAGTCAACTCTTTTGATTGACTATTAATTGATTTTGATTGGAGGAATTTATGGTGGACAAGGATAAATGGGAAATTAAATAAATAATTATTTAATTTCATGTGCACATGGGATAATTGAATTAAATATTAAATTTAATTCATTTAGGAGGAAATAGATTATTTAAATAAATTTTTTTGAATTTATTTAAAGTGGAGGGAAATTTGAATATTTAAATAAACAATTTTGATTTTATTTATTTGAAATTGGACAAATAATAATTTAATTAAATAACTTGGATTATTTAATTAATGTGGAGGAATAAAATGACTTAATTAAATAATTGGAATTACTTAATTAATATGGAGGATAAAATTGACTTAATTAAATAATTAGGATTATTTAATTAACATGGAGGATAAAATTGATGGTGATCAATAGACGAAATTAATCAAATAATTAAGAATTATTTAATTAAAAAGTATGGCAGACGAAAGCCTGATATGGGAATAGGTCAATTTTAGGTGTTTAAATTTTGCCCCTCTTTGAGATGGTGTTGCGAAGTAACATCATTTCAAAGAAGTTTAAAACATAGTGCTATGTTGGATAGAAGAAGATTTTGTTTTAGAAGAAATTGGTTGGAAGAAAAATGATTGGATTGGAGATGATGATGCCCCAGTCAGGTAGAAGAAGTACCTAGTAGATTAATTAATAGGTTGAATGATGCCCCCTTGAGAGGATAGATAAATTGGAAGGATACATGTGTACTCTCGAAATGAATGGATATGAAGAAAATAAGGAGAGAGAAGATGGAGAACACAATAGAGAAAAATGGAGAAGATAAAAGGATAGATGATGGAATGATTAGCACATGATTGATAATCAAATGATGAGGATAGAATAAATAATTGAATGGGAGAAGTTACGCTAATATGTATAATAGAGCAATCTTTTATTTTGATATAGCATAAGGATATTATGCACTAAGGTATAAGAACCAGGGTATAATACAGTTGACTCTGCAAACAAATGGTTTGAGTTTATTACAGTTGACTCTGCAAATGAATGGTTTGAGTTTATTACTACTAGGTATAATAGAACCTTGTTGGATAAGTGAATGGAAAATAGTCTTAGCGTAGAATAGTCTTAATACAAAGAAGGTATTTGCAGATCCTTAGATGTAAAAGATATTGATATGCAAGATGCTAATCCCATCACACACAAGATAGATATTAGACCTAATAGGAGAATAAAATCATCCTTCAAACATAGCATATGAAAGCAATGACTATGCCCCAGTTTATACAGTATCACCACATACCAAGATATAAAAAGATCAAGGTAGTTTTGAATGTGTATTTTAAAAGGGACATAAGATAAATCAAAAAGCAAAAATAAACAACTGATAAAACCAATAGACAACCAACATGTTTTCTTGCCAAAAGAGGGTATTCCAGAAAGATTTGAGGCCTTATTGTAGAAAATATGTATCCATCAAAGGATTTGGATCCAAGAAGTATGGATATATCTAGATATAGGCAAATGGTATGTGATGACATATTTCTATTTTAGGAGTAGTCTTTTTGTTTCAAATTTGATAAGCACTTTTAAAATTCCACAAGGATGCATAGTTTTCTTTTGCTTGAGTTAGTCATGTCTAGGTGGTAGATGGATAGGATGGATTGTGGCAAATGGATGAAGTGACAAAGATGAATTTATTATGGGTTGATTTGATGATAGTGTTGTCATGGTGGGGAACAATATATCCCTAGATCAACACAAGGATGTGGGAACGATATATCCCATTGATGATTGATTTATTATGATTAATTGATGTGGTTTACGACTCAATTAGGGCCAAGACCAAAGGATGTGATTGGATGATTTGGCTAGATTGACTGACTAGATTGGTATGGATTAAAGATGACATGCATTGGGTTTATTGCTTGGATTTTTTGAATATTTGAGTTTTTTTATTCTTTTTTTGGATATTTTTAAGTTTTTTTGAGTATTTTTGGATATTTTTGTTTTATAGGATGACATTATATTGCATTTTGGATAGCCTTAGTACTAGATACCAATGACAAGGAAAAACCAGTTCTAGATGTAAGGAGAAAGATGGGATTAGATAAGTGGACAAAAGGATGGGTGATAACAAATGGGATGGAAGACATGATAATGGGATGGATAAAATGGTAGGCAATAGTGTGTGGAATGGATGTATGTTTTATAAGTGATCTAGGATGTGATATCCAAAGACTATGTCACATACAAATAACATGCCCCATTCTAGGTAGTATGTTTAGGATTTTACATGACAAAACTTAGGACAAGAGGATTATTGGATTGGTTGAAAATGATGAGGTATATCAAGAGATTTTCTAAAGCATTTTTCAACATTTTGCCCCTATCCCTTTATCAAGATCAAAAGGAGGAAAGGAGGATGGATGGATAGATGGGATAGGTATATGGATAAAATGGCTAAGGATGGTAAGATAGGATATGATAGGATGAGGTAGATAGGAAGGAAATGATAGGTTTCATGAGACAACGTGCCCCCAAGTGTAAGACACATAGATAGTCAAACTACACATGACACCTATTTGGGAGGTTTTCATCATGGTACGTATGCAAGGTGCCTTTTAGTAGGTTTTCACCATTGGACGAAGGGATCTCTCTTTACTTTTTTTTTGTTTTTTTTGGAAAGGGTGGATATGGACAAGGACTCAAGCATCTAGTTCCACGTAAGGTGATGGTTCCATTTAAAGATGGATGATGCACATGGACCATGTCAAATGTCATTATGCTCATAGATGTGGGTAAGGGATTGCATGAGAGGGAGATGTAGCAGGTGGATAATGGCTTATGATGTGGATTATGTATGGAAGGAAGATACAAGGATGGATGGGAGGTAGTGGATTATGGATGGAAGGATAATGGATTATGATGTGGATATGGAAAAGCATGGACCATAGGGATATGATGGATGAAATATGTAGGATAATGGATTAAAGATGGGGAGATGAAGGTTTGTAGAAAAGTTGTGGAATGGAAAGGAACCAAGGCCAATGGTTGCACACATCGAATGAGATTTTGAAGCTTTTGATTAGAAGGAGGTGTAAGAAGTAATGAATGCATTTGCAGAGGGGATGGTTGATACAGGAATTTAGGTACCCACATAGACTTAGGATTTTTTGTTGAAATGCACCGAAAGCAGAGTATTCTAGTTTACTGAAGAACAGTTCAATAATTTGCTCAGCATATCCTATATATTGCATATCTTGTCTGCGGTTTGGAAGTTATTTAAAGGGAAGTCTTTAGAAACTATATTCCAAGTTTGAGCCTCTTAAACATTGAAATCATGGAAACTAACATGAATGAAATAACATACAAAATGCAAACAAAACAATGCAATATACCTTCAAGATGACCCACAATCCATGGTTAAGGTTGAGAATGTTTCACCTAAGAACATTCTACCTATACCCACAAAGATTGAAATGTGAAATGCTCTCATGCAAATGCAAATCACTAAACCCTAGCTCAAAGATGCAAGAATGATTTTGACAGAGTGATGATATGCTCAAGATTGGATGCCAATGGCTTAGAAGAGGGCTGTATTTATAGAAAATCTTGGTTGAAACAGAGGGATGAGATTTGATTTTGACTTTTGGCTTATGGATGGCTGAGATTAATCATACAAGGATCAAGTTTAGCCTTGTGACAAGTGTGCGATGGAGAAGAGAGGTGAATTTTAAATTAGAATAAAAGGATAAGAGGTGTATATGACTATGTAGTCATGTGACAAATGGAGGGAGGAGAATAATTAGCTCCAATTTAAATAAAAATATTTAAATTGGCAAGTCATGTGAAGAGATTAAGTCGAGGGTAGATAATGTGACAAGTGTTGCAATGAGGTGAGAGGTGAGGGATTTATTTTTATTTTTTTATTTGGGTTATGGAGACATGTGAAGGTGATAATATTAATTAAGGGTGTGATTAAGTTGGAATTGTGAGTGGGAATATTAACCAAATAAATATTTAATATTTGTTTAATTTATATGGGCTAACATTAGAAGGGAATAAATATTGAATTAAATTAATTCAATATAGGTGCTCAAGGGGTTTTAATTAATTAAATAAAATTTAATTAATTAATTTGGATGATTAAATGGTTAGGAAATTTTAGGGTGTCTACATTTGCCCCTCATTGGCATGGCATCATGACTTAGCAAGGGGTGGCGTCAGGTCAAAGAAAAATTGCCCTAGTTGCAGGGAGGAATAAAATGGGTAAGGGATGCTCCCTCGAGAGTTTAGGCAAAAAATAAAAAAAATTTAGGGTGAACTCTCAAAAAGGTAAGAAACAGAGGTGAAAAATAAAGGTAGGATGGAAAAACAAGTCAGTAGGAAGAAAAATGGGTGAAAAAGGAGTTAATATGCTCCTTAGGGAAGAAAAAGATGAAAAAGAGGTGACATGGCTAGCTATAAATAGCAAAAAGTGGGCCCAAAGTGAATCATTTGCACACATAGTCAATAGAAATCTAGAGAGAATGAGAGAGCAAGAGAGATGGTAGGAGGCAGAAACCTACCTTTCTACCCTCGATACTCACACTTGGCGAAGCGGCTACGGACGTACATGCGAGCGGAGGAGGCTGGCGAGTAGGTGAGTCATCGATCCCATCTTCACATTTTTAATTTTCATGCTTTGTTGCATTTTATTTTGTTGGGAAATGGGTAGGTTAGGACAATTAGCACCATTGTGTGGCACAAAATTTGGGTGGATTGGCACCATTTTGAAAAATGGCTCAATCTAGGGAGGTTGTGGTGCGATTTTGTATAATCACGCAATTCAGGTTTTTGGCGCCATTTCAAGGAATGGCACAGTTATGGGAAAGGGCGTGATTTTTTGGTTTATCATGAATTTAGGGAGGACTAGCACCATTTTTAGTTGTGGCACAAAAATGGGTGAGACTAGTGCCAATTTGAATATTGGTGCAAAGTCAAAGAAGGGTAGCGCTATTCCTTGTCATAGCGTGATGTTTATGAATGGTGGTGTCAAATATTCTGTTGGTGCGATTGGCTAGAAGATTGGCACTAAAATTAATTTTAGCACAGTATTAGGTTCTATTAGTACCTTTTTTGATTTTTAAGACTTTGGGAGAAAAATGAATTCTTAGGAGTGAATTGGGTGATGAAATGTAGATTGATGGGTGCACTATGTCATTGCGGGAGCAGAGAGTGCCTGAGGTGATGGCACTTTGGGAAGGGTTTGATGATGCTACACAAGCACAGTTTAGCACCTTAGGACTGTGGACACCTACAGAGATGCCCATGTTGCAGGCACACAGAGCCCTGATGACAACTTTGATTGAGCGGTTCAGACCAGAGACATGTTCATTTTGGTTGCTGATGGGTGAGATGATCATCACCCTAGAGGATGTCTATCAGATCCTAAAGGTTTCTATTCATGGGAGATGAGTGATCTATGATGTGGATAGAGGAGGGATGGCATTGGAGAGGGCCTTTGCACTAGGTGCATTCATGTTAGTAGAGGAGGATTGAGTGATGAGTTACCATCAGACTCTTGTAGCTGGGGAGCGGAGTTGGATCTTGTTTCTTTGTGCTCTGATCAGTGGAGTGGTGATGCTAGATAGGAGAGGATGAGGATTCTTAGTGGGTTAGGGAGAGGTGATTGAGGAGATGGTGGTTCACGGGACTGTGTTTTCCTGGGGTCCCTGTATACTTGCATAGTTGTACCATGAGATGCACATATTTGTGTATCATTTAGACAGTACCCTATTAGCAGGAGTGACATTATTACATGTTTGGGCATTTGAGCATATTTTGATCACGCGTCCAGTGGGAGTATTGCACCGACAACTTTTTGAGGCTTATGTATTTAGGTACCGAGGATAGTTACAACACTCATATACAGGGATGCTGAGGTACTGGTGGAGATTACTGGATGAGGTGACATGGGTAGTATACAGACCATATATTGGGTGTGAGTCATGGTTGGATGAGGATGAGCAGCTGCCTTATGCTATTCAGACATGATACATCATGGGGTGAGGAGATCAGACCATTGACAGATACATCCCCTCGCGTGTTATGAGATAGTTTGGTCTATGACAAGATTTACCATAGGTGATGGCCATTTTTGGACGGATGGCGAGAGATAGGAGATGGCCTCCCTGGATAGTACCCTAAATAGCCATTGCTAATTTTGATGCTTTATAGCCACAACAGTGGGACTGGCGGAGTACCATTGTGGATGTAGGTACTACACCTAACTATGACAGATGGTGCGCTATGTGGCGGCCCAACTAGTTGATAGATCTAGAGGTCAAGCTAGATATGACGATGGAGGAGGGATCAGATGATGATGATGATGATGATGATGACACAGGAGAAGCAGGCATTTTGGTGAGGAGAGCTGGTAGAGGGAGATCTAGCAAAGTATAGGGTGGGAGAGATCAGAGTGGAAGGGTTGGGTAGGCACCACCACAGAGAGGGCCACTATAGAGAGGACCGATGGCACCACCACCACAGCGTGCACAAAGATGATTGGTATCTTCTGGTAGGATACTGATATAGTTAGGTTAGAGGGGGGTAGCACCACTTCTTAGGCCACCATAGTAGGGGAGGCCTACAAGTCAGTAGGTGAGACCGACTAGGCAACAACAGGTGAGACCTACAAGGTTGCAACAGGTATTGGTTAGTGGTTCTGGGACCCCAGGGGCAGGTAGCTCAGGAGGAGGAGAGGATGCCCCGATAGAGAGACATGTATCATGGCAGAGAGGCCGAGGGGATGATGAGGAGACAGAGGTGGCTACCCTGCATACTCGGATAGCGAGTTATGAGGATTCCTTGTAGAGACAGGATCAGGAGTTAACACAGCTGCAGGGATTGTCAGCAGCCATAGATGGAGGCAACAGGGATGGGGATGATCAGATCAATACTCTACAGGCACAGGTTATAGCCTTGATAGTAGAGTGGGATAGAGAGAGGCCTGAGTCAGGTAGCGAAGACTTAGGTGGCTAGTTTGACTAGCCAAGTTTCAGGACTGTAGGCTGAGGTTTCCAGGTTGTAGGGGTTAGTGGCTAGAGGGAGCACAGCACAGACAGTGCAATTGCATAGTCAGCTGATATAGGTGCAGGGTCAGTTGATGGTTGAGCAGAGACGGGCATCATAGTAGGCCTCTCAAGCAAACTACTACTATGTAGCTTACTGTATAGCTATTCCTCAGGAGCAGCGGCTGCCCAGCTTTAGTCAGTAGAGTTGATCTAGGACATCAGGCTCACATAGATCAAGATCGATGTAGTCTGTCCATCAGCCACTATCTCAGCAGGTAACGCCACAGGTACCACAGCCATCATAGCCACCATAGCCACCACAGGGTCCAGGGGGATCTCTAACTCAGTCAGAGAGAGGCTCATCAGGCTAGGGCTGACATGATGTTGTATCACTTTGGCCCTTGGAGGCATTATGACATTTTTTTGATGTACATATGAGCGATGTACATTTTTTGCAATGATTATATATATATATATATATATATATATATATATATATATATATATATATATATATATATATACGAGACAATTTTGGTGACCTATATGTTGTGGTTATGATGTGTTTATGTGCTTTTATTTCATGCAAAATGCTTTATAGATGATAAATGTGTTGTGTTACTTTTTTTATTTTATGTATGCAAAATGATTATGATCTAACATGTTTCCTATGTATGTTATGTTGAACTATGGAAATGAATGCATTTGGTTTATGATAGGGACAAATATTTGCATGCTAGTGATTGATGTTTATGTTTCATGATGTTATGGATGCCATGCCTTGTATATGATTTATGCAATGTTTTCTTTTCTTGTATATGCAAAATGTGATGATATATGGTATGCAAAATGTAATTGGATATGTACCTAAATGTAATGCAAGTGATAATGTAATAGTGATAATGCATCTAAAAATGTAAATACAATGTGATGAAATGGAAAATATGTCATGATACAATTTAGATTATGTCAAACACTAGGTGACAAGATTAGGGAAAAGGATAGGGGAAAGGACGAATGGGGATAGGTAGAAGGAAAAATGGAAGGAAAGCTAAGTCAGTAGACACCACGTCATTGAGGGACTCATGTTTAGGGGAGAGGGGGGTAGACAAGACATGTTAGACAAAAAAGCAATTAGGTGGATGCAAAACTGGGATGGGGGAATGAGCTAGGATTAGTACTTACATGATAACATTGAGAGCATTTCTAGGTTTAATATAGCAAAATAGGATAGAGTGCATAGAGGTATGACAGGACCAAAGTGCTAATTATTATCCTGTTTTTGCATGGACTAGACCTTACAAACAAAGGGATAAGTACCTAGACCCTTAAGATAGCACAACCTTGACTAGATGATGGAAGGGGACTCATAACATAACCTCTTGGAAACATAAAAGGCAAGATTTGTGCTTAAATACCCCAAGAGAGAAATATGCTAGAACCAACACATCATTATCAAGATATAAATATCGTTCTTAGAGGTAAGGAGACCATCCTACAAACACAACATCCAAAATAATGACTATGCTCCATTCTAGGTGTCCTCATCCACATACCAAGATATGATGAGATCAAGGCAACTTTCAAGTATCCCTAAAAATGAGGCTCAAGATAAAAAATCAAGAATCAACAAGATCAATCACAAGCAAGACCATAGCCAGGTATTTCTTGCCAAGAGATGTTTAGATAAGATAAGGATGATGATTAAGGATAAATAGATTCTGCCTATTGTAGGAACGATATATCCATTAAGGCTAAAACTTGTTGATGATGTTTGTTGGATTTAGATGCTAAAAAGGATAAGCAAGAAGATAGCTAGTTGTTTGTGATGATGAGGTTTGATTTGTTGATTGATGATTTTTTGCATTTTGAGGATGATGTTTTGATGTTGATGCTTAGTTTTCTTTGTAAGGTAAGTTTGATCAATCTGAACCATCCAATTGGGTTGAATGGGTGCATCATGTGGACCTAAGTACTGGATACTTCCTTTGTATTCTAGACTACCTACATACCCTGTATCCATGAGATCAAGGTCCTTAATAGATGTGGCCAAGATGAATATGTAGTTCTAGTTGGACGTGATGATGTAGGGATGGCTCATGGATAGAAGGATGGTTCTGAGTAGTTGTGGATGGAAGAAGATGCGGGTTTGATGATGTTTGTGGGTACATTTATTGCTTGGATTTTCTTTGATAATGTTTTGATTTTTTTTGTATTTTGAGGGAATATTTTGATGTTTTTGAGTTTTTTTAGGACATTTTATGATTGTTTTTGGAATTTTTGGAGTGTTGTGATTTTTTTGTATTTTGATATGATTTTTGACTCTCAGGAGCATACAAGGATACTGTCCCTAGGATTTTATTTGTGGGTGGAATTTATGAAAGGAGATGAGGGTGGGATGACCAAAAATACTTCAAAGTCCAAGCTATGGTATGCAAATGGGATGAATGATTATGCAATGATGGATTTTATTATGGCACGATGGATGGTTATGGGTGCAGAGAGGGATTTTATTAGGCAGTAGGACTGGCTACTACACATGGAACCTAAAATAGGTTTTCACCATGGTACTTATCCAAGGTGTCACCGGAGTGATTTTTACCATTGGATGACTTTATTGCACTAGGTTTTTCTTGATTTTTCTAATTTTTTTTTTTTTTTTTTTTTGGACTTGGGATATTTGATGGGTCTTGCATAGAATTTCTTCAAGTGCATGATGTTCATAGGTTCCTCCAGAGGCTGCCCCTCAGGTGTAGATAGTTGATAGGCTCCTGATCCATAACTGGCTATGACCATGAAGGGACCCATCCAATTAGGTTTGAACTTTCCTTTCTTAGGGCGATCTTGCATGTTCTTCTAATTATCCATAAGGACAAGATCACCTACTTCAAAACTGTGGCTCTTCATTTTCTTATTATAACTTCTCTAGAGGTGATTTTGATAAGCTTGCAAATTGTTCAGAGCGTTTATGCGTTTCTCATCCAACAAATCTAATTCATTCAATCATGCAGTATGATAATCCTCATCAGTGATAATGTTCTTTAATGAGATGTGCAAAGATGGGAGCTCAACCTCTATAGGCAGGATGGCTTCAGAACCAAACACTAATGAATAGGGTGTGGCTCCTGTGGGTGTACAAATGCTAGTGCAGTATGTCCATAAGGTGGGATTAAGCTGCAGGTGCCAATCACGATGGACTTCATTGACTTTTTTTTCAAGATGCACAAAATGGTTTTGTTGGAAACTTCAGCTTGACCGTTACCTTGTGGATAATATGGGGTAGAGAAATGGTGCTAGATATGGAACTTAGCACACAAGGTGTAGACTTCTTGGTTCTTAAAGGGCTTTCCATTATCTATGACAATGGAGTGCGGGATACCATAATGACAGATAATGTAATGCAGGATGAACTTGGAAATTTAGACATCGGTGGTAAAGGTGAGTGGAAGGGCTTCTACCCACTTAGTGAAGTATTCCGTGGCAGTGATGATGAACTTATGGTCATTAGAAGAGGGTGGATGGATTTTCCCTATGAGGTCGAGCCCCCACTATGAAAAGGACCATGGAGTCATGATCAGTTGCAATTCCTATGATGGTGCATGTATTAAATCTCCATGTTGTTGGCAAGGTAGACATTTCTTAACATAATCATGTGCATCTTTTTCCATAGTTAGCCAATAGTACCCTGTTCGAAGAATCTTCTTGGCTAAGGTCAGTCTACTAGAACGTGCCCCATAGATACCCTTATGCACTTTGTGTAAGGTCATCTCAGCCTCCCTAGCGTCAAGACATCACAAAAGAGCACTGTCAAGACTCCTTTAGTATAAAGTATCAGCAATGACGGTGAAATGGGATGATCGGTGGATGAAGGTTCATCGTTGGGTAGATGTCAGGTTGGGTGGAAGGGTATTATCATGAAGATATAAATAGATTTCTTGGTACCACGGGGAAAAAGGACCAACAATGTTGCATACAAGTTCTAATTGTGGAACATTATAATCAGGGATTTCAAGCTCTTCCACCAAGAATTCACATCTCTTGCTATCTTTTTTCATATCTACCAATGACCCAATGGTGGCCATTACATCAGCCGCTTTATTATTAAGCCTTGGAATTTGTTTAAAATGAATATCATGGAAGTAATCCTTGAAGTCAGTGACCATTCTCTTATATGGTAGGAGCTTATCATATTTTATTTTGTACTCATCGTTGACCTGTCAGATAACCAATTGCGAATCCCCATATACTATTAGCATTTCTATTTTCCATTTGATTGCTATCTGAAGCCCTGTGATGAGGGCCTCGTATTCAGCTATATTGTTGGTACATGGGAATGTTATTTTGTATGACCTACGGATTCTATCACCTTGAGGTGTGACAAATAGGAGACCGGCCCCCGAGCCATGATGAGTATATGACCCATCAAAATACATTTTCCAAGTGTTTTCTATCGATGCAACTGTCAATATGGATTCATTTGGAAACTCTGACAACAAAGGATGTTCAGCTAGCATAGGAGCATCTGCTAATTGATTGGTAATAACTTGCCCTTTGATGGCTTTTCGTTCTGTGTACTCAATGTCAAACTCACTCAAGACCATTACCCACTTTGTTGTTCTTCCAATGAGAGCGGCTTTGCTTAGTAGATATTTTAATGGATTAATTTTTGCAATAAGATTAGTCTTGTGACTAACCATATAGTGCCTTAACTTCTGTGATGAAAAGACTATTTCCAAACATGCTCGCTCAATCTGTGAATAATTAAGCTCATATGCTATCAATGTGCGACTGATGTAATAAATGGCGCTCTCTTTTCCTTGCTCATCATGTTGTGCCAGTAAGGCTCCAATGGTTATTTCTATTACTGATACGTAGAGGAGAAGAGGTTGTCCTAGTCTTGGTGGGATGAGAATTGGTGGATTGGCAAGATCTTTCAATTGTTTGAAGGCCAATTGACAATAATTATCCCACTGAAAAGTTGTATTCTTTCTAAGCAGATGTTGAAATGGTTCGTATTTATCAGCGAGCTGCGCTATGAATCGATGAATGGATTGCAACTTACCCTGTAGAATTCTGAGCTATTTAAGTTTCAAAGGAGGCATCTCCATTATATCTTTGACTTTGTTCGGATCTACCTCTGTCCCTCTTCGTGACACTATGTATCCTAGGATTTTCCTAGAGGTTACCCCAAAAACACACTTTTTAGGGTTGAGTCATACATTATACTTTTCCAGTTGATCAAAGATTTGTGCTAGCACATTCAGATGTTCCTCTCTTGTTTTTGATTTTTCCAAAAGGTCATCTACATAGTCTTCCATTATCTTGTGAAAGAAATCATGAAAGATGACTGTCATTTCTCTTTGATATGTAGCTCCTACATTCTTTAATCTGAAAGGCATCAAACCCAACAGTAAGTTACCCATGGTGCTATGAATGATGTCTTATGTTGGTCTTCCTCAGCTATCTTGATTTGGTTATATCTTGAAAACCCATCCATGAGGGATAGCATTTCACATCCAGCAGTGAGATCTACGATCATGTTGATGTTAGGAAGAGGGAAATCATCCTTAGGACAAGCTTTGTTAAGATCTCAAAAGTTGGTAAAACAATGGATGCCCCCAGTCACTTTTTTCATTGGTACTAAATTTGACATCCATTGGGGAAGTCTATTGGTTGAATAAATCCTACATCCAGAAGTTTCTTCAGTTCTGCTTTAACAAGTAATTCTATTTGTGGATGCATCTTTCACAATTTCTGTCTTATTGGTTTTGCATCTAGATATACTGCAAGATGATGAACTATGAGAGCAGTATCTAGCCCAGGCATATCAGTGTAAGTCCATACAAAGTTGATGCTTCTGTGTTTGAAGAAATTTAGAAAGGCCTCTTGTTCTGTTCGTGTCAATAATTTAGCTTGATATGTGATCTGAGGCTCGCTTTATGTGCTAAGATTCATTTCCTGTGATGCTTCTATCAAGATAGGAGATGTTTCTTGATAAAATTTAGGTACTTCAAGGAGGTCCAATCTCTCATCCTTTGGCACCTCAGAGAGGTTTTCACCAGAGGATACGTCCTTTATTTTTACTTTTTTATCATCTGAAAGTGCCACAAAGTGGTTTTCACCAGGGGATGTCTTTTTTATTTTTATATTCATCATTTTGCAACTAAGAGATTGGGTGGTCTCACCAAAGTATGTGTCAGTGTTAAGTTCCATGATATACCCTGCTTTATGATCTCCCAAAGGAATATGATTCCTTACTCCCATGAACTCAGCAAGAGCTTCGTCATTTTGTACAACATCTAGGATGGGTGGTGTTGTTTGGTCCTAATCGACAAGTTGTGGATAGATGAGAGGTAGGTCATCAGTTGTGGATGGCATGGAGGATAATGTGAATATGGTATAGATAGAGGATTCAAAGAGTTTGGCAAAATCAGAGAAGGAGTCAGAATGATATTCTTCACCATTGTCATTGATTACCAGGAAGGCCTTGGCATCCTCCGCAAAAGTACACCCGCATTCTGAAGGTGGCAATTCTAATATTCTGTACCCTATCCCTTGGTGATAATAGTGTCCATAAGACTAGATCAGTTCATTGATCCCTGATTCATGCAAGCCAATGCGCCCTTGTCCCCTGTATCCATTGCTTAAATATTTAGGAGCCTTGAGCATAGATTTCTAATGGAAGAGCTGGGGGTTCCTACTCTTCTTCATCCTTGTATAACCATGAGGATACATCTTCTAAGACATCTTGTTCCATGAGATGTTTCCTTTCAAAGGTTGGTGTTGGTGTGCACTTGATGACTACAGTAGAGACTTCATTTCCCTTAGGAATGCCATATGTCTTAGGGGATGGTGGTAGAAGTCTGACACAAAAAAAAGCACCATGTAAATCATATTCACCACATCCTTTGTCACTTGCCTTGATCTTGATCTCGGGATGAGGGGTGGATTGGGATCTTGATGGTAAATCGGCAGGATCAATGTAGGTGGAAGATGAACAGGTAATTTGCGGAGTCTTGGAAGGGGCTGCAATAGGATGATTATAGGGACAGAAAGTATGGTCATGTCCTTCCAAGAAGCTACAGTATTGAAAAGGATGAGGGTCGGCATAAATGGTCACCTCAGTTTTGTTGTGCAGGAATTTGAGGCACTGATGGAAAGTGGAGGGAACGGCTTGCATAGCATGAATCTATGGACGACCAAGAAGAATGTTTTAAGGAAGATCAAGGTCAAGGACTTGGCACTTTGTCTTCAAAATCTTAGGTCCCACTTGAATAGGGAGTTTGATAGTCCCTACAGACAATCTCTCTGTGTCATCATAACCTTTTATGGTGATACATTTGTTTGCATTTATGACCACATTAGAATATCCCAAGTGTTTCAATAATTTGAGTGCACAGATTTAGGCTTGAGCCACCATCTATTAAAACCCTTTTTACAATGTGTTTATGGACTAGGACTTTGATGTGCAATGCTTCATTATGAGATGTATTTGAAGAAAGATCTTTTTCTGAAAAGGTGAGATGATGGGGTGCTGCAAGGTGAGCTACCATAGCTTGAAATTATTCCACATTTAGATTAGTAGGGACTTGTGTTTCCATCAAATCCTTATCTAGGATTTCCTTGTGAAGTGGCAATGTGCAAAGGAGCTCAAGAATTGTTATTCTGGCTAGTGTCTTTCCTAGATGGTCTAGGAGGTTGTATTTATATGCGAGTGGATTAGAAGGTGTAGATGATGAAGCTTGATCAGCTACAGTTGGTTGGTTAGTGGCGCCATGAATGGTTACACGACCACGACGGGTTGTGACAGCATAATCAGGAGTTTAGGATTGGACTTGGATTGTGATAGCGTTGATATGACTAAAGGATTCTTCTATTCGGCCAACAACAGAGTCAAAACATTTTGGCAGAGGAACAACATGATATGTTTGATTGGTGGATGAAGATGCTTTTCCTTTGTTATGGTTGGGGAGGGGGTCCTTGTATGCTCCCAAGTTTGTGTTCAGAGATGGATTTGAAGAGTCTTGGAGGTTGACTTTACCTACTTCTATGAGATCTTGTATGCAATGTTTTAATCTCATGCAATTTGATGTTAGCTTTCCATTAACATGATGATATTCACAATATTGATTCTCATCATACCACACAGGTTTAAATTGAATTTCATCAACAAGTCTTATGGGTGGTAGTTGCAATAAGCACCCTTTCACACATCTATCCAAAATGTCCGTAATGGGTTCACCCAAAGGTGTAAATCTTCTTCTAGGGAAATTTTCTTGTCTTGGAGGTCCCCTAGGTATGTTCACATTATTGCTTGAGATATTCAGCAGTAGATTATTTTGGACATTTTGGACAACTTTTGTATCTATTACTCCATCACTGAGGGAATTCTTATTTTTGTTCCAAAAGCATGGCTTGTCACTTGTTTGAGAGTTATTGTTGTTGTTTGAGGTGTTGTTGTTGTTGTTATAGTTGTTCTTGTTATTTTCATTCAATTTTATTGATCCTTTAGCAAAAAGGCCCTTTTGAATAACTTCTTCAAAGTTTGAGGCACAAAACACTTGCAAGTGAAATGCTAATTCAGGATTCAGATTAGTGATGAACATGGTCACGAATTGTTTCTCAAGTATTTGCCATGCTAACTTGCTTTCCAATGCTCTCCATCTTTGTAAAAAGGCTGCAAATGGTTCCCCATTCTTTTGTTTAGTATTACAAAGGTCCGTCATAGAGATTTCATGCTCACAGTTGTAGGAGAAATGAGTTATAAATTTGTCAGCAAGTTCTTCAAATGATTTAATGCCCTGGGGGAAGATGTGTAAACCATTCAGCGGCTTGTCCACTAAGGTTTTTGGAAAAAAGTCTCATTAAATAAGTGTACTCTTGAGTGCCTTCAAGGCAAGCGAAGTACAATTCCCACAAGTGATCCCGAGGGTCTCCCTTTCCCTTATATTTGTCAAATTTTGGTGTTTCAAAATGTTTAGGGAATGGTAGCATATATAGATTCTTGTCAAAAGGATAATGACATATCTCCTCAAGAGAATAATATTTCTTTTGGGGTTCCTTTGCCTTCTCTACTATTTGTTGGACCATTTCAATTGTCAGAGGTTGTTGTGGGGTAGAATTGTTTTGACACATTCATTGGAGATATGGTGGTAATTGTGTGTCTTGGCCTTATCATGCATTTGTGTTGGCATCTTGTCATTAAGAATTTGAGTTTTGATTATCTTGGGACATGGAGATGGTTGCAACATTAGATGTGTTGACATTTAATTATGAAATTAGTTGTGATATGATGGCTATGGAGTTAGGATCGTTAGATGGGAAGCTTATGGAAGCATTTGTGTTTGGTGTGTTGCTAGGAATAGTGAGTGTGACGTGTTGTGTGGTGGTGCTAGTGTTTGTAGGAGTGGCCCCAATTCAAATAAGGTGATCCATAAACCTATTGGGATCCGACTTGAGGACTTTATGTAGCACATCCATGGCCCCGGTATCTTGTAAGAAATCCTCAACCTCTTAGTCAGGTACATTCGTTCCATGGAGGGATGGTGGAGGTTGAGTTGAATCGTCATAGGGTACATTATTCTCATCAGTTGGTTGCATTCCAATTTTGGTAGTGATACTATTTTGGTTGTTTTGAGGCATTCCATTATCAAAGGATCCCATTTCTTGAAGTCTCTTAGCTTGTAACCTTGTCAAGGGCATGCAATGACGTTGGATTGAGTTTGATTATGAGATGGGTTTGATGTCCTTGGGAAGAAAGACCTTAGAAAGCAATTTGTAATTAGTTGGACCCAAAGGGAAGAAGGAGCGAAATGGATGAAATTTTTCAAGACTAAAGGGTGATATTGGTAATGAAGTTGGCTAAAGATATGGTGTTTGAACTTTGGAAAAATGGCTTAGGACTAAAAAAGATGAGCTTGGATACAATCTAGATATTTAGGTTTTGTTTCAAGGATGATTCCTTATACTCAAGGTAGACTAATGACCTCAAAGCAAAAGGATGATAAGATATTTTACTTGAAGGTAGACTAATGACCTTCAACATAAAATAAGGATGATGATAGATGAAGTTTATAAGGATACCAAAGGTAGCTAATCTTTAAGTATCTTACAAACAAGGATAAGATGAGATCTAGATTAAATATTTTTGCACACAAGCTTAGTAATGCAATTCACACCAAGAAATCTACTAGACCCAATTTACCTTCTCCCAGCCTTTCCTACTAGTGCATGCTTCCATACATATAGTGCAATCACTCAAACACACCATGTCAGCTCCACAACTACTTATCCTCTCATACCTTAGCTCCAGACCCTATGCAGTATCAGAGAAGTGAGATATCGTGTTGATCAAGCCCCAAATAGTATATGACTTGCAAAACCTTATCATGCATTCCTCTATCTAGTTCATGCTTATGCTTGCTAGCGCAAGCAATCAAATAATGATGCTAGTATCTCTTACATAGTCTAGTCACCCTGTCTTGACATAGAACATTGAAAAACACACTTGCGGTACTTCATATCCTTTGAATCCTAAACATGTCATTCATGTACCTTTGCTTTACATAATCTCCAAACCACCAAGTCATACATGCAAATGAAGTGAAATGTGGTGGCTTTCAGTCCTATCTCTAATGACCTTTCACATGAACATGACTTGTTCTCACTTTACTAGCTCTAAAAACTCTGTGGTAACTTTTATACTCTAAAACTTGGATCATGCATACCTCGTAGTTGTCTCTAGCTAACCTCCAAGTTGCAAGGCCATATCTTCATCTGCGTTAGAATGTGGTATAATCTCTTGAGATTCTATAGCATAATTCCATGTGCCTTTGATAACTTATACACTTTCATTTATATCTCATGCAATGCTTTTCATCAAGAGGCAATAAATGCAACCGTAGTGTAGAAAAGAAAGACTAGCTCAATAGATCAAACTAGGTCAAACCCTCTTCTAGAAAACATTGAGGCACAAACTGATCTTGGCTTCTACCCAAGAAGGAGAGCCAAACTACAAGGGTTCTACCCTTTTGTTTTATAGAGAAGCAACTAACCAAATACAATCAATCAAGATAGAGTCAAGGCATGAGACCTAGTTAACAAAGATTTGAGTGCAACAAACTATCAAAACTTGAAACCCAGTAACCAAAGGGACAATAGAGATCAGTAAATAATTTAGAACCTAATTTTAAAGGTAAGAATGCCTAGGACAAGGGTTCTTGGGTGACTTTGTACCAAATTAGGGTTTCTAGAAACTGATTCTTCTGTCAGGTCTATAACAGTAACCTTAGTCTTCTAGAGATCACCTTCCAAAACTTGTTCATCTGAACTGCACACATGCAAGAAGGAAAATGGTTTGGTTCTATTTAGGAGCTTGCCTTAGTCAAGCCTTGTGAATGGTATTTCCACCTCCACAATAGAAAATATGATTGATAAAGAGCGTGTACCCTAGGAGGGCAGAGGCAAATCTGAAGTAGAATGGAATGCTAACACAAAGCATGAAGGGAAGAAGTCACCATGAGCATGGAAACCCTTGTATTCTTGTAGATGGCATCACAAATTGACTCAAGAAGTTGGTGTATCCTCCAATATCTTCACAAGACCTACAATATGTTAGTGTCACAACTATAATCCACAAGAGGGAGTTGTAGAGAGCATGAGAGAGAAAGAGAGAATGTAAGAGTGCTAAGGTTTCTCTAGAGAGAGTTAGATGATCAAATATATAGAATAACTTACTTTTATATGCACTCTCATTGATTTTTGGAGAATTAAACCACACAAGGCTGACCTTAGGAATGTTTTAAGAGGCCTAAGCCGACAAGGCCACAATTTAGGGTAGGGCTAAAGGAGGGGCTAGGGTGCTTGGGTGCCCTAGTCCTTTAGCTACATACTCTCGAAAGAGAGAAATTGAAGTATTCTTAGCCCTACCTTATGATTCTTTTCTAGGTTTCATGTGTCAAGATCAAGAGTTACATGCTTAATGCTCAAAAAGGTCTTAAAATAGGTCCTAATAAACAAGTGTGAATATTTGAGGCCCATCTAGGAGCTAAATTAAGTGTAAAATGGTGTACACATTTTATGATGTTACATTTATCCCCCACTTTAGTGTGTGTATGAACTTATGTTTGAACTCATACTAAAGGATGGAGAAGACACAATTCAAACACAACATAGAAACCATAGAATGACACTAAAATTGAAGGGTGGCCAAGCCCCCAAGTTTAGGATTCTAGGAGTCTTTGATGATTGGAATACACGTAAGACACATGATGTACATGAAACATTTAGAAGGCATGAGATAGGACAAGACATACACAAGGAATACACACTTGACATGAAGAATACATGTATAAGGCACATAGTATACATAGAATATGCATGAAATACACATGAAACACTTAAGAGGTATACATAAAAAATACATAGAGAATTCAATACAAGAAACACATAACAGAAGGCATTGAGTCAGCATGACAAAGGAGGCCTCAATCTAAGTGATGTCTTGAGCATCATGCATCATTCCCCAACATGCAATAAAGAAGAATGCTAAGGGGTTAGTTAGAAATAAGAAGTATAAGAGAAGTACAAACACATTATACACATAATCTATCTAAAGGAAGTGTTTCCACTCAAGGGAATACACAAGCTACCTCCTGCAAGAGGTATTACACAAAGCCTTACAGAATAAGAAGGTGGAGAAACCTTACTACTCTAGTTGGTTGCACAACCCTTCTCCCAAACATACAAGGAGCTTCAACTTGGGAAAAACAAGATAGACTCAAGATCTTGCTTCCAAGTTTCAATTAGGAGAACAAGATAGACTCAAGATCTTATTTCCAAGATTTCTGTAATCCTTTCCAAGAGAGTGTAATAACCAAACATAACCAATAAGTGTTTAGAGAGAATGAAGAGAGTAAGGCACATGTCACTATATATGCCTCCACTTTAAAGTGATTGCAAACTCCAACAGGGAGCAATCACATTTAAGGTAGTATGAGAAAGAAACATAAATCAAGCATGAGAGCTTTCAAAAAGCACATGCCCAAATGAGATGTGCTTACCAAAAGCTACATCGCAACAAGGGGTTTCCCCCAAGAAGAGGAAACCAAGGTGATGCTTACATGTATGATACACAATAGCTTGTGTAGTCATGGTATGATGTCGAGAATTGCTCTAATGTGCCACATAGACGGAAGAAAAATTACATACACATAAATTGAAGCAACATGAAAGGATACTAAATCATCCAAGTGAAATAATGAAATTACACATCATGACATATAGAAGGATGAAGATACATATAGAGGAATGACACAATGCATTCTTATTCCTTGTACCTTTGTGCTAACAAGGGTGCCAAGGGAGAACAAATCATCACAATATGGTGATAATGATACATACAGATGTAACACAAAAGAGAAGGGACCACTCTTGTGAGTTGGCCTATCACAAATTATCCTCCCCCAACTTGATTATAAAATAGATGGAGGACAAGGTGCTCTAGGAACTACATCAAGCTTGATGAGAAGTGCTAGAGCCAAACCTTGTTCAGAGTTGTTGAATTTTGCTACTCAAGACTCGACATTCATTAGTGGAATGGAGAAGTACTCGATGATACACACAATAATGTGTTGAATGAATCTTATTTTGTTGAATCTTTTTGTGTTTTAGAGGAGGAAGAGTGATTAAGCAATCTTTGAGTAGACTCGGCAACATACACTCTTGTTGAGATAAAAGAGAAGATATAGGGGGAGTAGGAAGAAAAACTTTTTGTTGTAAACATGTTGGTGAGAACATCGTAGAAGGCTGTAAACCCAAACCTTCTTTAGACAAGTGCAATATTGGTTCCATATGCTCTTTAATTCCCTATTCTTTATGTCCTAACCTATTCCCATTGTATCCTTGTTTTGAGATAATTTTGAATCCATACCCATAACGCTTCTCTAAGACCGAAGGACGAAGATAGGTCATATGGATAGCTTTGTTTTTAGAGGTATGATTATATGCTAAAGAAGAAGGATCATTATTTTATCATGATGAGGAGGGTAAATCTTTGTTTCAATCATCCCATGGGGATTAAAATCTAAAGAGGCCACTTCATTACCAAGACAAGCATTAGAATTAGATGATTCATTCGATTGAGATGATACTTTATCACAAATGGCCGCCATTCTTGTAGGGGAAGGTAGATCTTTATCTATTTTAAAGGTTCCATCATCATTAAATTCAAGTTTGAACTTTGTAGGAGTATGAGATTGTATTGAAGAAATTGTATTTACCTTCAAGGTCTTAGGGTGTGAGGGTGGGATTTTATATTCTCTTGTAAAGGAGGGTGTAAAATCCAACAAACTCCAATCATCATCAAAAAATGTATTCAAAGGACCAATACCATCCTTACCACTATTGTTGTTAGTAGTGGAGGGTAGTGTTGAAGAAGTGATCAAACTACTTAAAGGAGTTTGATGTCTCGCTTCTATTTTCAAGAAACTATCCAGAGTCAAATCAACTTCAATTGTATGTACTTTGTTTTCAAATATGAATTTTATTGAATGATCAAGGGTAGATGGAACTACCCCCATGGCATGAATCCATAGTCTACCAAGAAGAAGATTGTATGAAAGAGAATTTAGACATGGCATGGATAAGGGTAGGCAATGTCTTAGGTCCAACCTTAATATCTAAGGTGATGGTACCCAATGATTGTCTACCAAAATTATCAAAGCCATGAATGTTGAGTTTATCATCCGGTTCAATTAAAGATGTATCAATATTGATTTTATATAATAAATCTATTCCACAAACATTAAAAACTAATCCACAATCAATCATAGTTTATCTTATCCTCTTTTTACCAATCATGACAATTATCATGAGAGGCTCATTTTCACATATGGGAGGTAACTCATGTTGTTGAAATGATATATCAAATGTTATCACCTGTATACAATCTAACAAAGATGCTACATCATTCAAATGAATAACAAGTAGAACACTCACCTTTTTTAGAGCCTCATGGAGCATTTCGTGGTATGTAGGTGATGTTTGTATTAAATCCCATAGAGAGATCTTAGTCAGAGTAGAGTAGAGCTACTCGACGAGGTCACGTTCTTTACCAATATGAGTAGGAAGACAAGGTGCTTTAAGTAGGATAGATTGAGAAGGTAGAGGAGAAACGGGTGCACACAGTTATTGCTTACTTTGTTTGTTATTACAGGTGTTGTATGTGTGAGCAATCATGTGATGCTGAGACACATCTTGAACACCTTGATTATTTTGAGTGATTTGTTTTGCATAATTGAGAATGGAACTCGAGGGTCAAGGTGGAGTTGGATCACCTTGGACCGTAATCATCAGTTTGAAGTGAGGAGACGTATTAGCTTCCTCATGTACAATGATTTTAGGAACATTATTACACTTATTCACTATCCCCATAGCAGGCAGAATAAGTCTATTAATGATTATAGAATTGAATTTTTTTCCTTTTGAGTAAGCTCAACATCCATCCCCAAGGGATTTAATGTGAGGGGCCTCTCTTCATCCACTAATGCTTCATATTTCAAAGGGAGAGCATTGGAATGAAGGGGGGTAGAGTGTTATTGTTAAAATTGTTGATGATTATATCTTTGGTGATGTCTAAGGGGTTTGAACATGCAACCAAAGGACTAACATCTAAGGTCTTCACATCCTTAGTGATATTCAAGGTACTTGAACATTCCACCAAAGGAGGAAGATCAAGGGTCTTCATTTCCTTAGTGATATCCAAGGCACTTGAATATTCAATAAAAGGAGGGATATCAATAGGATGAGCCATAAAATTATCATGTGCCATGGTAGAATTAGAAATAATATGCTTAACCTTATCTCTAGAAGAAAGACTGAGTATGTCAACGATCTCATCCTCTTGCACCAAAATGTCTTCATTTTTGGGAGAGGGATCCAAATCATAGAGTGAATTAGGCAAAGCTAAGTCACCATCACATGATTTAGAGAGTATATTCATGGCATTATCATGATTTGTAGTAGTAGAAGAATATTTATCATCATCATGAGATATATCATGCATAGGTGCTATGTTATCTAAAATGTGAGGATGCATGAATTTAGAAAAGTTTTCAGATTCCATGATATGTGTATGAAAATATTCCAACCAAAAATAAACCATAATGAAATGCACAATTTATTAACCAACTATAACCAATATCCCAATAAGATTTCAATCAAAGGCCTACAAGTGCAAGAGAAGCAGGGTCTCCCAAAAATGTGATATTCTTGGGAACCAGAACAACTAAGTATTGCAAATGTAGGATGTGAAGTGTGTTTAAACAAAGTGTCTAAATGATTTATCCACTTAAATGTGAGAAAGGCTCTGAGATTTTTTATTTGATGAAGTTGCACTAAATGGAAGACTAGCTAGGGTTTACTAGCAAAACCCTAGATTTTAAATGCTTACTTCCTAAACCACAATTTCATTCAATGGAAGAATTATTTTTGAAAGTAAATGATATTTATGACATGATACATCAATGAAAAATCAGATTTGAAATGTAAATGATAGCAACACAATCTAAAACAAAATTTTAATCACAAACCCTAGGTGTTGAATTTGACTAGGTTTTTCAAAAATCTAAGTTTTTCAACAAAACCCTAGAAAATGAGAGTTTCAAATGTAAGATGCAACACCATGAAATGATTATATACTGTAATGTAAATCAGATCTGATGCAAAAATCAGAGATTTAAATCTTTCTATGACAATCTACAACATATGCAATGAAAACAATGCACAAATATGCCTTTTTTCTAAGCCTAAAATGCTTGATTTTTCACCTTTTTCAATACAAGAATGCTCTAAAACAGAAAGGATTGTTGGGATAAGGTGCCATTAACCTTGTAAATCCCAATATTGTATTTATTCCATTTATTATTTGTAATTTGTAATTACCCATAAGGGATGTATAAGTTTCACTGGCAGAAGTAAAAATTATTTACTGTCCACGGTAATTACGGAGTTACTACACGGTAAGTCCCAGAGTTACCGGCGATAGTTATGGGATGTCATTTACTATGGTAAATGGTAATTGGTCAAAGTGGGGTGCACATGTGGTGGAATAATCTATTTTTAGTGTTATGACGCACATCATAGATGCTGTAAGAAGGTGTAAGAGATTCTATGACAGCTTTAAGTTGTCATAAGAATCTATGATACTAATAATAGCATATGACGTGTCATAAGATGCTGTAAGTGGATATTTTTGGACCCAATGCATTCAAGAGTGCATGGGCACATTTTTCAAAGTGTAGGATGCATGTATGACAGCATTTATGACCCTGTAAGAGCCTATTCTTGGCTATGGATGCCCAAGGTTGTATTGTTGACTCTTGACAAGTGTTATGGGCTTGTAAGAAGTCATTTAATGTCTTGAGGTTGTGTAAATTGTATAAAAAACTATAGCTTAATAGATGAGATATATATAATAGTTTACAGGGACCCAGGTTCTGCCGGAGTGAAGGTTGGAGGACAGAGGAAGTGAATGTATTTGTAATCTCCTTTTGTGAAGATAATACCACTTGGCCTCTTTTCTTGGTGGAGTTTTTTACCCACAAGGGTTTTCTCCATGTTAAACACTTGTGTTATGTGCTTCATTCTGCTTTTGGTATATTTTTGTATTATGGGTTTATGTTTTGTTACAATCTCCATTAATAACACAGTTAAAGTTTGCTAAAATTTATCTCAAATCAGATTTCCATTGAAGTAGTGTTGCTTTCATTTCTAACATTTGGTATCAGAGCCTAGCCAACTTTGACTCTTGGGTGGTAGTGTGGAAGCTGTAGCTATAGTGGGAGATTTGGTTGCATTTGTTTTGTAGATCTTGTGTTGTTATTATGGCTGCATCCACCATTGTATCAACCTCTCGAATGGACATTAAGAAGTTCAACGGAATGGGGTATGAGTTGTGGAAGTTGAAAATGGAAGATTTGTTGGAAGAAAGAAACCAATGGTTGGATGTCCAAAAAGAGAAGAAACCTGACGATGTCTCTCAAGATGAGTGGGATAGACTAGATAAGAAGGCACAGGGAACCATCCAGTTGTGTCTTTTAGACTCTGTCCTGTTGAATGTTTCAAAGGAAGAGACTACATACAAGTTGTGGAAATGGTTGAGTGAGATCTATCAAGCTAAGAGTATGGTAAATAAACTTTATTTAAAAAGAAAATTATTTTCCATGAAAATGTGAGAAGGTGAATCAGTTGCAAAGCATTTAAATTATTTTAATTTTTTAGTGAGTCATCTTGATTCAGTAGATGTTGAGGTTAGTGAGGAAGATAAATGTATCTTACTTCTTTGTTCTTTACCTGAGTCTTGGGAGAATGTTATCTTTGCTATCACTACTAACCTCATGGATCCAAAGTTGGATGCTCTTGTTTTAGTGCTACTGTCATAGGAATTGAGGAAGAAACATTTAGATAGTTCAGGGGATGCTCTCAGTGTCAGGGGAAGGTCTAAGGAAAGAGGACCTAAGGGAGATTAGAAAGGGCTAAGGATAAGTCCAAAGGCTGGTCTAAGACTCCTGGTAAAAAGTATAGAGTTAAGTGTTGGAATTGTGGTAAAAGGAGACATGTGAAGGAGTGCAGAAATCCCAAGAAATAGTGGGAGAGTGCTTCAGATAAGTCCTCGAATTTAGGTGAAGAAGTTTTACTTTCTGCATGTAATCTTGTTTCTAATGATCACTGGTTGATTCACTCAGGATGCTCATTTCATATGACCCTGCATAAGGAATGGTTCTCCTCATATGAAGAATATAATGGAGGTAATATCTACCTTGGTGACAACTCTACATATCTAATTGTCGGGAAAGGAAAGGTATTGTGTTTCAATGATGGGAGGATTAAAACCCTCCCTAGTGTTTTGCATGTTCCTAGATTAGCTAGAAATCTAATTTCAGTTTCAAAGTTGAATGATTTGGGAATGCATGTGACATTTGACAAGCATGGCTGCAGATTGGTGAGAGGGAACTTGGCGGTAGTGAAAGGGCAGAGATTTAGGAACTTGTTTAAGCTTGAAGCCACTATAGTTTGTAATGCCTCCTATGTATTTGAGGCCACTACTGAAAATAATTGTATGTTGTGGCACCGTAGATTGGGCCACACAAGCAATAATGTATTAAAAACTATTAAGAATAAAAATTTGTTGGATGGTTTCTCTTATTCTGATGAGCACTTTGATTTCTGTGAGCGTTGTGTGTTTGGTAAACAAAAAAAAAATCATTTTCTTTCAGAAAGCAATAGAGCAAAAGAGAAGTTAGAAATTATTCATACGGATGTGTTTGGACCTATGAATAATGAATCTATTGGAAAATCTTGTTATTTTGTAACCTTCATTGATGATGTATCCATATTTACATGGATTTATTTTATGAAGCATAAATTTGAAGTTTTCACTAAGTTTAATGAATTCAAAGTCTTAGTAGAGAACTAATCAGGTTTAAAGATATAAATATTAAGATCTGACAATGGAGGGGAATATTGCTCTAAGGAATTTGATGAGTTTTGCAAGTATGCAGGTATAATTAGACAAAAGACAACTCCGTATACACCACAACAGAATGGTGTTGCAGAAAGGATGAACTGAACAATTATGGAAAGGGCCAAAAGTATGCTTAGTGATGCACAGTTGGATAAATACTTTTGGGTAGAAGCTGTGTGTACTGCTTGCTACTTGATAAATAGATCTCCTTCTAAGGCTCTTGATTCAACACCTTATGAAGTGTGGACAGGTAAGAAACCTTTTGTTTCACATTTAATGGTTTTTGGTTGTGAGGCTTTTGTTTTGTGTGCCTAAGGAAAAGCAATCTAAGTTGGATCCAAAGGTTGAAAAGTGTACATTCATTGGA
The DNA here is from genome assembly GCA_027924645.1 of Cunninghamia lanceolata. Lineage (NCBI taxonomy): Eukaryota > Viridiplantae > Streptophyta > Pinopsida > Cupressales > Cupressaceae > Cunninghamia > Cunninghamia lanceolata. Next base: position 21,044,354 of record BSBN01000090.1, on the reverse strand, counting down.
TATGGTGATAATGTCAAAGGTTATAAGCTTTGGAATCCACTAACCGGTAGGATTATCTTTTCTAGAGATGTAATTTTTAGGGAACTTAGAGCTATTTTTGAACCTGAGCAGCCAAAAGAAAAAGATGAAAAGGTAAAGAGAGTGCACTTTGAGTTAGAGTAGCAAGATGCACCTTAGGAAGAATAGAATGATGGATTAGGGGGTGAAGAAGAAGAAGAAGATTTGAGTAGTTCTGATGAAGATGAATTTGTTGTTACAGAAGAAGTTGGTGTAGAAGTACAAGTAGAGTCTCTTACTCCACCCTTGAGGAGATCCACAAGACAACAGAATCTAGTTGACAGGTATAGCCCACCAGATTTTCATTGTGTATATGCTTTATTGAGTACTAACGATGAACCTAGATCTTACAGGGAAGCTATTTCTGCAGATGATAGTGAGTTTTGGCACCTAGCCATGCAGGAGGAGATGATGGCTTTAGACTCTTGTAATACCTAGGATCTTGTTTGTTTTCCCAAAGGAAGAAAGGCCATAGGTTGTAAGTGGGTCTTCAAGAAGAAGTTTGGAGTAGATGGGTCATTGGAGAAGTACAAGGCTAAACTGGTAGCCAAGGGCTACTCCCAAAGAGAGGGAATTGATTTTGGTGAGATATTCTCTCCTATTGCTAAATTGAATTCTATTAGATTTCTCTTATCTATTACTGCAGCTTATGATTGGGAGATTGAGTAAATGGATGTTAAGACTATGTTCTTGCGTGGAGATCTTGAAGAAGAAACTTATATGCAACAGCCTACAGGTTTTGAGGTAAAAGGAAAAGAACATTGGGTTTGTAGGTTAAAGAGGTCTCTTTATGGTCTGAAATAGTCCCCCAGAATGTGATATCAAAAGTTTGGTTCATTTGTTTTGAAATTGGGTTTTGCTAAAAGTGAGGAGGATCATTGTGTTTACATTCATTGTGTTGATGATTCTATACTGGTTATTGCTTTGTATATTGATGACACATTTTTTAACAATACTAAGGGTATGGTCAGTGAGCTTAAAGCCCAACTTTTAGGTGCATTTGAGATGAAGGATCTTGGTGCTGCAAGGTATATTTTAGGAATGGAGATCAGGAGGGACAGAATTAATAGAAAGCTTTGGTTGTCACAAAGTAAGTATGTGAATACTATTTTGTAGAGGTTTAGTTTGTAGGATTGTAATCTAGTTAGAGTTCCTTTACCCATTGGTACTAAGCTTTCATTAGATATGTGTCCAAAGACTGAGGAGGATCTTGAGGATATGTCTAATGTGCCATATGCTAGTGTTGTAGGGAGTTTGATGTATACAATAGTTTGCACTAGACCAAATATTGCCCAAGCAGTGGGAGTTTTGAGCAGATTTATGTCTAACCCTAGTTAACAACATTGGAACTATGCGAAGATGGTGTTTAAATATTTTGTAGGTACTCCTAATCATTGTTTGGTTTATTCTAGTACTGATAGTGCTAATAAATCTTTGGACATACAGGGTTTTGTTGATGCAGATTGGGCAGGTGACTTAGACAGTCGAAGGTCCACTAGTGGCTATGTGTTTACTCTGTTTGGAGGTACAGTGAGTTAGATGAGTAAGAGGCAGCCCACAGTTGCTTTGTCCACCATAGAAGCAGAGTATATGGCTACAAATCATGTCTCTAAGGAGGCAGTTTGGTTGAGGAGATTATGTACAGGTATTGGTATTGATTGCAGGATCATTTAGATTGGTTGTGATAGCCAAAGTACTATCTGTTTGGCCATGAATCCCATGTATCATGCTCGAACTAAGCATGTTGATATTCAGTATCACTTTGTTTGAGAGTTGGCTACAAATGGAGAGATTGAGCTAAAGAAGATAGACAATCAGGAGAATGTTGCAGATTCATTGACCAAACCTATGAGCATAGAGAAGTTCGTGTGGTGTAGAGAGGGTATAGGCCTTATTTCTAGTGCCTGATTAATTTCATTTGATTTCCTATGGGTTGATTTACAATGTATAATGTCAAGTGGGAGAATGTTGGGATAAGGTGCCACTAACCTTGTAAATCCCAATATTGTATTTATTCCATTTATTATTTGTAATTTGTAATTTACCCATAAGGGATGTACAAGTTTCACTAGTAGAAGTAAAAATTATTTACTATCCATGGTAATTACAGAGTTACTGCACGATAAGTCCTAGAGTTACTGGCAATAGTTACAGGATGCCATTTACCATGGTAAATGGTAATTGGTCAAAGTGGGATGCACATGTGGTGGAATAATCTATTTTTAGTGTTATGACGCACGTCATAGATGTTGTAAGAAGGTGTAAGAGATTCTATGACAACTGTAAGTTATCATAAGAATCTATGACACTAATAATAGCATATGATGCGTCATAATATGCAGTAAGTGGATATTTTTTACCCCAAGGTGTTCAAGCTTGCATGGGTTTTTCAAAGTGTAGGATGCATGTATGACAGCATTTATGACCCCATAAGAGCCTATTCTTGGCCATGGATGCCCAATGTTGTATTGTTGACTCTTGACAAGTGTTATGGGCTTGTGAGAAGTCATTTAATGTATTGAGGTTGTGTAAATTCTATAAAAAACCATAGCATAGTAGATGAGATATATATAACAGTTTATAGGTACCCAGGTTCTGTCGGAGTGAAGGTTGGAGGACAGAGGAAGCGAATGTATTTGTAATCTCCTTTTGTGAAGACAATACAACTTGGCCTCTTTTCTTGGTGGAGTTTTTTACCCGTAAGTTTCTTCTCCACGTTAAACACTTGTGTTATGTGCTTCATTCTACTTCTGGTATATTTTTGTATTGTGGGTTTATGTTTTGTTACAATCTCCATTAATAACACATAGTTAAAGTTTGTTGAAATTTATCTCAAATCAGATTTCCATTGAAGTAGTGTTGCTTTCATTTCTAACAAGGATGATAAAGTATAGAAAATTAAATCTTTTAATCAACCTAATAATGCAACAAGATATAAAATAACACGGCGATCTACAAACCCTAGGTTGAAGATTAGCTAAATTTTCCAAAAATGCAAGGTTTTTCCAAACCCTAACAATGAAACAATGTAAAATTAAGATATATAACTATGTAAAATCATGGATAAATTGAATCTAATAAGATATAGGGTAGAAAATAGCTCAGATCTAATGCAAGAAGGATTCCAAAGTGTAATAAACAATGGGTTCACCAAAATATAGTGTAGAAAAGAGAGACTAGCTCAATATATCAAATTAGGTCAAACCCTCTTCTACAAAACATTGGGGCACAAACTGAGCTTTGCTTCTACCCAAGAAGGAGAGCCAAACTATAGGGGTTCTTCCCTTTTGTTGTATAGAGATGAAAATAACCAAATCCAATCAATCAAGCTAGAGTCAAGGCATGAAACCCTAGTGTTATGTCAGAAATTGTCCTCCTATATAGAATGGTATAATTTCCCTCTGTTTAGCTCCTCGCCTTTGGTGACCTCTTAACCTATTTGTTTTTGGCCTTCCTAAAACCATGATTAGCTTGTGTCTAGTTGCAGGATGTTCATTTTTTGAGATAACTATTGATGGAACCCAAAAAGAGAATTTGGATTATGGGTCCTTGGGACCCGCTAGATGCAGATCTGTTAGAAAATGGGGGATTGGACTTGGGTGCCTGCACCCTAGTCCTACCCCATTTTCTAGGATTTTGAATCTTGGCAGGGTGTCAGCTCCCACTGTGCACCTTCGGATTCCATTTTCAAAATTTTCATTTTTCGTGTGATATCAAGATGTTATTTAGAAATTTGAATTTCTTAAGATTAGATATAAAAAGACATTTGAAAATAATTCCATCACACACAATCTTTATGCAAGCTTGATGCTAAAACTCTGCTGAAATCACCATTGAAGATCACTGACTTGTTGAAGCTCTTGAAAATTATTTGAATTTGCTACATTGAGACAATGGATGGAGATTAGGAATCAATATCTTGAGACTATCTTGCTCTTCCTAGGGTTTGTACACCTTTTGCATGATCAGGACAAGGGTTGAAGCCTCCAACATCGATCTTGGAGATCCTCCATAGACATCACTAATTCACCTTCTTGTTCATGCAAGTCTTCATTTGTTTTCATCTCCTTGAGGTGAAGTTGTATGTGTTTATTGAATTAAAACAAGTTATTGATCTTCCCTTGATTGAGACATCTAGGGTTTGATATTTTTGCATACACTTTGTTAGGTTTGCACACACTTTTGCAAATCTTTATCTCTGGCTATTGTTGAGGTAGGAATACCAAAAATAGGGCTTGACTGAGGCAAGCTCCTATATAGCCACAACATCTTTCTCCTCCTTTTGTAGGTGTAGATCATATTTTTATAGGATATGGTGAAAAGGAGCGGCATAAAGACATATATCATGGATATAGTCGTCATTGAATTTTGGAATTCTAGATCCCAACACTTTTAGGACTAATGAGTACGCACCCTAGTCCAACTAGGGAGATTCTCTAAGATCTAGGAGCTATTGAAGGTCATCAGATAGCTAATGTGGAAGATTTTCATAGATGGAAAGTTGTAGGACTAATGAGTGGGTGCCCTAGTCCAGTTAGCCCTCAATTTCTGAGTGCATGATCTCTGAACCTTATTCTCTGTATTTCTGTGATATGTTTTGTCTGCTTCATCTATGAATTTAGTCAATTTTTGTTACAAGGTGTAATTAGGGTTTACTTGATTAGTGAATAAGGACACTTGATAAAACCTTAGTTAGACACCTAAATTAGACCTAATTAGCATTAGGGAATAGACAAGTGATCATTAGCTTGATCCCAAGCTTGGTCCTTATCTTCCCAATATTTAGTTAGGTGAATGAATATGACTTAACCTTGTTTAAGAGAAATCTACTTTTTCTACCTAAACATTTTGGTGAACCTGCTCTCTAAAGAATTTACATCCTTTTAAACATCAAATCTAAATTAGTTTTCTATCCTAAAGCACATTTAGATTGCAAACCCTCTTTTGTGAAAGTGCATGCATTGAATTTTGAATAATATTCTTTATTTTTTTACTAAAAGAGTTGGAAATTACCACTTAGTGTTTTGCATAGTGTTTCAATTTCATAAAAGTTCATACAACATCATTTTACATTTAAATCTTGGGTTAATTAGAGAATGTTAAAATGTTAGATTATTTTTTGCAATATTTTCATGTATATGATGAGCCATTTAGTTGTGATGAATTTGATATGCTAGATGAAGCCCTTGAGGACTTTATCTCGATTGAACATTCCACTACGACTTCTAAACTATCATTTTTTCAAAGATTTGTAAATGCAATTTATGTTCTAAAACCAAGGAAGATTCCAGGAAACCAAAAATAGTAGTCACCTTGTGTTCGGATGTGGTTAAAACACCTTCTAAACTGGTGCTCACTGTTAGAGGTCTTCCACCTTCTTCTCAACCTCCTGATCACATTTTCAACTTTGCTAAACAAATAAGACATGAAAATTCACAACAACCTAGTCATAATATGGTTGCTCATGCATATAACACTTAGAATAATAAATAAAAAAAATAACAACTAAGCATTTTGATATCTTTACCAACTTCTCAACCTATTCTTCCTCAAGCACCTTGTTTAACACATAAGGTTGGTCAAGACTATGATCTTGTAGAGAAGCTTCGTGTTACTCCTGCAAAGATATCTCATTGGGAACTCATACAAACTTCACCTACTTACCATGGAATGCTCCAAGAAGCTTTACAAAAGGTGATTGTCCCACCTGCTATCAAGCCAAATGATGTAGCAGATCTATTAGATTGTATGCATGCAACAAAAACAAACATTTTGTTTTAACAACATGAGTTGCCATCTCTTGAAGTTTAGAATCAGTATGATCCTTTGATTAGCTTCATTACAATAAATAAGACACTGGTTAAGAGAGTTATGATTGATAATGGATTAGCTCTTAATGTTTGTGGCCTTAACTTATTACATAAGATTAAAGTTGATACATCTTTGATTAAGCTGGAAATAATAAGTATTCATGGCTCTGACAATATTGAACAATAATCCATGGGCACTATAACTCTACATGCATAGGTAGGACCTGTGATTGTGCCTACCTTGATTCATGTCATGCCTTGTTCTCTATCTTACAACATGATTCTTGGTAGACCTTGGATCCATGCATTGGAGGCAGTTCCTTCTACTTTACATCATTCAATTAAATTTATATTCAAATAGAAGCTACACACCATTCATACTGATCTTGAGCCTGACAATTGTTTGGAAATTGAATCACAAAGACATGTCATTTGTCCTAAGATTTTAAACAATTTGAAAGTTGATTCGTCAACTTCTCTTGCCCCAGACAATGTTGTGCAAGAGTCTAAACAATCAAATGCATTTCTCAGTGACAATTGGGGTTCATTATATTTTACATCTTCTTCCATGGGAGAATATAAAGTTAATAACCCTAGCCTTGAAACATTAAACATTGCATCAATATCATCTCATGCTTTAAATGTGAAATATAAAGCTTCTTTAGTAATGAACCTAGGTAATACTTTTACTTACACTACAGATTACGAAACTTATGAAGCTCCACCTTCTTCTAAAGAAATGGCTTCTCTTAATGGTTGCGGATTTCATATCCTTTATAAAAATTATGATTATGTAGGTAATGGTTGTGGTATTAATCAACAAGGAATCAAAGTCCTTATAGAATCCACTTCACGACATTACTCAAGTGGCATTGGATATAACCCTTTCAAGGAATCTAAATCCCGTAGATGTCCTACTCTTAATGTGAATACAATATCAACACTTAACTTGATATTTTTTGAGATGATTGACACTAGTTGTCCTCTAGGAGCAATTCCTTTGGATATCTTTTCAACTGATGAAGCAATAATGGAATTCTTAGGTGCTTATGACAATATTCCTCATTACCATCATAAATGTGGCTTACCTTATTGTTTGAACAAAAGTGCATATTTTGGGAAATCTACTAGCACGATAAATGCCACTCTAAATTCTAATGAGGAATCTGAAGACCTACCACAATCACCTTATCTCCTAGACCACATTACTCTACTTAATGGAAAGACTATTGATGTTTTCATGGAGAAAGATAAAACTAAAAATGTTATTCCTATTGGTGATTACTTATATATAGAAGAAAAAGAAGAAATGACCAAGTTATTACATGAATTTTCTGAACTATTTGCTTGGAACTATTCAGATATGCATGGTATTAATCCTCAGATTATCACGCATAATATCATCTTGAAACCAGATGCCAAGTTGTTTAAACAAAAGATTCCTAAGATGAATCCTAAGGTAGAATTACTTGTCAAAGATGAGATAGAAAAGCTTCTAGAAGCTGACTTTATCTGCCCTATTTCCTATTCACCTTGGATCTCAAACATCGTCGTCGTCACTAAACCTGATGGTCATATAAGAATGTGTACAGATTTCCAAGATTTGAATCTTACATCTTTGAAAGACAATTTTCCACTTAGTAACATTGATATGATTGTTGATTCTATAGCTGGCCATGAATTACTCTCTTTCATGGATGGTTTTTCAAGATATAATCAAATTTTAATTAACCTTCAAGATCAATATAAAATAGATTTTATAACACCTTGGGGTACATTTTGTTGTGTAGTCATGCCGTTTGGACTTAAGAATGCAGGAGCTACTTACCAATGCACTATGACCCTTCTATTTCATGACTATATGCACAATATTTTAGAAGACTATGTTGATGACATCTTGGTGAAGTCCATTCATTGTCAAGATCACACTACAAATCTTTGACAGATTTTTGAGCGAATAAGAAAATACAACATGCGATTAAATCCTTGTAAGTTTGTTTTTGGTGTAGACAACAGAAAATTCCTAGGGTTTATCATTTCAAATCTTGGTATCAAAGTGGACACAGAAAAGATTGACGCAATTGTTAATATGCCAACACCTAAGAACATATCCCAACTTCATAGTCTACAAGGGAAGATACAAGTCATCTGCTGATTTGTTTCACAACTCGTGGATAGGACTCACCCTTTTATGTAATTATTGAAGAAGGATTTGAAGTTTCAATGGAATTCTAAATGTTAGAAAGCTTTTGAAGATTTAAAGGCTTATCTCGGTAACCCTTCTATCTTACAACCTGCTATCCCTAATAAGCCCTTTCTCTTGTATACTTTAGCATCTAATAATTCCCTGGCAGCCTTGTTAGTGCAACATAATTTTGAAGGCAAAGAATGTGTTGTCTATTACATCAGCTGAACTTTGCTCAATTATGAAGTGTGGTACACTATTATCGAGAAGCATTGCTTAGCTTTAGTGTTTTCCACACAGAAGCTTAGACATTATCTTTTAAATGCTGAAATACATGTGATGGTAAAATTTGACCCTTTGAAACACCTTTTTACAAAAAATAGATTTGTTGGGTTGTCTTGCTAAATGGGTTATGTTGTTAATGGAATTTGATCTTAAGTTCATTTCTCAGAAAGTAATTAAAGGGAAAGTGTTAGCTGACCAGTTAGCTGAAGCTCCTTTGCCTTTTACTACACAACATTAGGACATATTTCCCGATGACCAAATTTTAGCAATTACTAAGGATGATATATGAAAATTGTATTTCAACAGATCAAGATGTTGAACCGGCTCTGGTGCTGATGTTATATTAATACCCCCTGCAAGTAAGCTAATTCCTATTTTTTACTACCTCGACTTCTCATGCACAAACAACTTTGCTGAATATGAAGCTCTCATTACAGGACTTCATGCTACCTTGGCACTTAATATCAAAAATATTATAATATAATTCATAGCTAATTGTACAACAAATAACTGGATCATATCAAACTAAGCATGAAAAACTATCTCAGTATCGTGAGTTTTCTCTATCCCTATTAAAACAATTCACATCATTTTCAATACATACTATTCCCAGGAAAGACAATTGACATGCGGATGCAATGGCAAGCACAACTTCCCTTATATCCCCTGATGATTCTCCTGAGGAATTTTTGTTATCCATAATCTTAAAACACCAACAATCGAAGACGCTATAGTTACGAATTCAGAACTCTATGGTAATACATATACTAATGAGTGGTTCTCCTATATATTCAATTATTTGTATGATGGAACCATTCCTAATTCAACATCTAAGAATGCTCGAATCCATCTATGAAAAATAGTGGCATGCTATATCATCTTGTTGAATGTGTTATATAGATGAAGCTACAACAGAGTTTTACTTAGATGTTTAAGTAATTCAAAAATTTTGATAGCTTTAGAAGAAGCTCACTCTGGTGCCTATGGAGGGCATTCTGGGGGAAAATCCTTGGTACAAAAATTGTTATGAATGGGTTATTATTGATAGCACATGGAACAAGATTCATTCACCTATGTCAAGAAATGCCTGCAATGTCAACAACATAATCACCTAATTTGAGCTCCCGCTCAAGAGCTTCATACCCAAATTTCACCTTCGCCATTTTCTATTTGGGGCTTGGACCTAATTGGCAAAATCTCTCCACCATCCTCTTGAGGTCATACATTTATCATTACTACCATTGATTACTTCAGAAAGTGGGTCAAAGCTATCCCTTTACGATCCATGACTGCTGATGTAATTTGTTGGTTTATACAAGATAACATTATTTCTCGATTTGGAAGACCTTCCTCCCTTGTTCCTAACAATGGCACACCATTTAAGAAAAAAATGTGAATAAATTTCTTGAAAAATACCATATTCAACATCACTTCTCTATGCATTATTATCCTTAATCAAATGGCCAAGCAGAACCTTCAAACAAAATTATTGGATAGATTCTATGAAAGACTATTAACAAGCATCAAAAGGATTGACACATTCAATTATCCTACGCATTATGAGCCTATAGAATAAGTATTCGTATGGCTACTAGAAATACACCATATAACCTTGTCTATGGCGCAGATTGTGAGGCCTTATTATTTCACTCCCTTATTTTGCTTATATTGCACTTTCAGTTTGATGACATTTAGACATTTGGGACTATTGATCCTGATATGTAGATTTTCTGGACTCTATCCCCTTATTTTGATTGGTTATATTTAGTATGTTGTGGTGTGACTATATCCTGACTTTATATTTCATTGATGATTATTGACATGTGACATTCATTTGATGCTATTAGAGATACTAGTTGTGAAATTATTAAATGGAATTGTTATGCGATTTTGATCTTGAGTAGTGTTTAGAAATGCAGTTAAATTATAAAATTTATTAATGATGCTATGTGATTTTAATAATGTTTTATATGATTATGCGATATCGTGAGTGTATGCATTTCCTTACTTCGGCTATGATGTATATGTTGGATTAATCTGTTTGTTCAAGTGCGTAGGTGATTTTCCATGCCATAGAAAATCAGAGATCAATTCCACACCTAATGTGAATCCTGTGTTAGAACGATCTAGTCCCAAGAGGGACCAAGATCATGTGTGGATTGTATGATGCTTTCATAAATGTCTGCATTTTAATTATTTGGTTTAGGCTCCACCTCTTTTGTATTATTTACTTGAAGTGTTGTAAAAATATGTGATTTAATATACACCACTTGGTGTCTTTTATTTTGATGGCCATTTTATGTCATTTTCTACTTCCTAGATTGTTTATTATGGGCTAAAATTAATCCTAGGTGGTACCCCTAGGGTCTAGGGCCTATTTGAGCATTCCAAACCCTAGGGTAACCTCTGTCTAATCACTTTAACTTCAACTTGAAGTAAAGTGACGAAACTCAAATTTGAAATGGAGTGGAGGATGAGTCATGCACTGAAACATGACCCACTCCTCTTTCCATGGCTTGGATTCCCATCACCTTGAAGACTTGGGGAGTCTTCAAGACCCCCAAGTGTGTGGAACCCTTCTCCAATGCTCTCACACATGTGGGAGAGCATCTTGGAGTGAATGGGCTTCCTTTAGAGAATAGGGTAATGACATGTGTATACACTTAAAAATGACACAACTCTGTCCAAATAAATATTTTTAATATTTATTTAAGTCTATTTCCTCTATCAATAAATAAATAATTAAATTTATTTATTCAATTCATATTTCTCTAAGTTAATTAAATATAAAAAATATTTAATTACTTATTCTAAAGTCAAAATTAAATAAAATCATTTATTTAATTTTTTTCTTCCAAACAATTAAATAATTTCTAATTATTTAATTAAGTCATGCATTCTTCCAAATTTAAATAAATCATTTAAATTTATTTAAATCCTCTTAGTCTCTAAAATAAAATATAATTAAATATTTTATTTTATTCTTCTATCTTGCACAAGATAAATTAAATAAATTTATTTATTTAATTTGCTTTCTTCTAAAAATATCTTCTTACTTTCTTTCTAAAATTGCAACTCATGCATATCTAATTTATTTATTTAATTAGATATTTCATCTATTATTCCTCTCATCTTTTTAGGATTTATTTCCTTTAAAGCAAAAAATCAAATCAAATATTCTTCCCTCTCCATAATCAATTAAATAAATTCTATTTATTTAATTAATTTCCTTATTCTTCTATTTTCCATCAAATGATTAAATAATTTTAAATTATTTAATTATCGCATCCTTCTTCTAAAAATAAATAAAATTAAATATTTTATTTATTTAATTTGTATTTCATCCACTCTTATCTATATCATTTTCTTCTAAAAATAAATTCTTCTTGTCATGCAAAAGCAAAAGTTGAGTTAATTGATTTAAAGCAACTTTGCTCTTAAATTAGAAAAATAAATTCTAATTTAAGAAAATAAAAACTCATCCTCATTAAGAAAGCAGTTAACTCAACAAAGCTTCTTTTTGAATGACACATGTCCTATTCACGCACATTCTCTCGAACATTCTCCTTCGTTGATCTTCTTATTTCTTTTCAACCATTGATCTTCTCTCACGCAACTCTATAAATACAACCCTCTTCCATTTTTTGAGTAAACTTATGCTGCAGAAACCATAGCACACCATTGGCACCCCATTGCATATCACTTAATCATCCATCCATTTCATAGTGTGTTGAAGTTCACCTTCAATCACACCAAGTATCAGAGCCAACTTCTCCTTATCATCTTGAGGAATCAAAGCAAGGAAGCGAGCTTCCTGAGGGCCATTTTCATCTACATCAAGATCAAGAAAGAAAAGGCGAGCAATGGAAGGTGTAAGGTAAAGGTTGTAAGTATCTCTTCTTTATTATTAAATCCTTTTTACCTTCATATTCCATTAATGTTTTGGTTTTATTATTCATTTGATTAATCCAAATTTTAACCTTACATTTTTTGCACCCACCGTGGGGCTCTTGCCCTAATCTAACAAAAAATCTGAGTTTCTTTGTGACAGGTTCTATACAGGTTTTCGTACAAGCTTCTGACAAGTTCAATCAGTGTATCTGAGCAATCTCGTGGCGCATATACAACCTGTTACGGCACACATAGTCTTCTGGTGCATACATCTTCCAAGCCAGTGCATCTGCTCACTGTTCCAATGCTTTTACAGTTATGATGCATACATCTTCTGAATCAGCACTTTCACCTCTTGTTTCGGTGCCTGCATAATCCTAGTGCATACACCCTACCTCACGGTGCTTTTATACCATTTCATGGTGCATCTATTAAATTAATGCATTTGTCTCATCTTCCCACACTTTTGACATATGTCTTAGCGCATCTGTAAAATGATGCTTACAGCCTCTGTTTCTACGCATTTAGACTGTATAGCGGTGCATCTGATCTATCATTGTGGTTTTTAGGATTTCTTCTAATTTTTCTAATTAATGCTAACATTTGCCTTGCAGGATTAGGAGCTAGATAGATCATTTAGTTGCATTAATTAGTTCACTTAGACTAATTAAGGGAAAAAGTAAAAAAAATGCATGCATGCAAATCTCACGTAGTCTTTAACTAGGAGGATAGTAACTGAACCACTGCTATCTTTGCATATTGCTATCTCACAAATAGAATGAACATTGCTATCTTTTAAACAATTCAAAGTTAAAAAATGCATGAGTGCCCAATTAGATAGCACATTTAGTTTTTTTCCTTTTAACTAGGTTTGGATTAATCATTGTCTTCTGTGACTGTTGAATGACAATAGGCTTATGCTCTCCCCTTTACTAGCTGATTAGAACACTAGACTTGTTATTCCATATGTATAACCTTTAGAGGGGCTTGCCCTTGAATGCCTACCTATCCAAGTGGGAATGACCCTAAGTGGAAACAGGCTAAAGACAAGCCCTACCGATCCACTTTAAATAAACTATGCTTGAAGTGAAATCTTCCTGCAATGAGTGCTATTGTGTTACACCGACAACAAACCTCCCCCAAAACCCTCCAAGCTGTAACCCTTTGAGGCTCAGAGACTCCATAATGGAGAGTAGTGCTACCGCATTTGTAACCACTCGAATGGTTACCTTGACTACTTAGCCCCTTGTTTAGTATACCAAAAACCCCTATTTGTTGACACAAAAGGTGGAGCCTTTGAAGCGGCCCCGATTCATGTGATTCTTATTAGAGGTAGCAGGGACAATCCCAAGGTTTAGTGGGGGTATGAGCCTAAGGAACCCTGGATCTGGTATGAGTGAGAAGTGAGTGCCGTGGAGGGGAGCCGGTGCTATTAGATCTTGGAGCTACATGCTTTGAATATGCACAACTAAGGGATTCAACAAATACTATCCTATCTAGCCTAGGTTGTACTTGTTCTTGAGTCAAAAAAGTCCAAAATACAAAAAAAATAACAAAAGATAAAAATCATGAAAACTTCTATGTGCTTGTTGTGTCTTTTGCCATAATTGAAAATCAAAATTCAAGAAAAGACCAAGTTTTCAACCAAAATAACAGAAATTTTTGAAAAATGTGCCAAAAAAACTCTGCAAAAATAAACTTTTCAAGATCTACGCATATGCTTTGACCTGCTATGCTTTTATCCTCTGTTTCCATGCATTTGTAGCTACGCATCTATCACTGTAAGCTTTTCTGGTCCTGTGTCAATTTTTGTAGAGATGGCAAACCAATTAGAATATATTGCTCAAACACTCCAATATCTATAATTGCAAATAAACTTAGGTCCCTCACCCCAAGATTGTATAGAATTGCTCAACAAATCCAAGTCTTACAACAAGAAATGGCAATCTTGCAAGCTGAAGGTGCCAGTACCAACTACTCCTTGCCCCAAAATTATATATCCTTTTCCCATACTCATGACAAGGCAAGCACCACCTCAAGTTGGAGATCATATACCACTATGTCTACTAGTCCTCCTTCGCCACCTGCTAAGACGCCTATCCCAAAACATACCAGTTCTACACCAACACCACCATCAATTCCTCAAACTCTAAATGGACAACCAAAAAAGAATCAGATGAGTTTAGGGAAAAATATTTTCCAAATTTATACAACAAAAGAAAAGCTATGGAGAAAGCCAAATCCACTCATCCATTACCCCATTCACCTACAAAGGATGTGATCCAAGGACTACCAGTAGAGAGCCAAACATGCCCTCAAATTCTGGTCCTTGACCTTACCAAAGATTCTTCTAATGCCAAGTCAAATCTTACAACCCCTTCATGTCATTTGCAACCCCTTGAGCTTATCGAAGAACCTCCTACCATGAACCAAAGTCAAGGTCCATCGAACATCCATATTGTCAACCAAGAAGCTATCCAAGATCTATCCGCTTCCATTCAAAAAGACCAAGAGCTATGTCAAGAGCACACCTTAGAGCATGTGGAAACATCCACCCTTTGTCTAAATAAAGATCAAGACACCCCCATCCAATTTCAAACCATTCATAACCTTTATCTCTTCCATGATCAAGATAATAACTATGAAGAAGCTATCCATGAGCAACTTGATCCTATACATTGGAAAGTGATCCAATTCCAAACTGTCCATAATCTATACCTTCTCTATGATCAAGATACTACCTTTTACAAAGAAGATGTCCATGAACAACTTGATCCCATACCTATACATGAGTAAGAAACCTTCGTTACTTCTATCCATCTTCCATCTAATCCTATCCATGATCCAACAACTTCCGCTTCCACTGATGAGACACTTGCCTCCCAAGTACACATAGATGATCAAACCAATAACTTGGATCCTAAAGAGTATAATGATGATCAAGATCTTGGTAATCCCACACCATCTATTATTGACCATGCTACAAATCCGTTATGCTATATCCTTGGTCTCACTACCTTCACGCATGAATGTTCTTCATTGGGAGAACATCAACCATTATCTACCTCTTCGCCTTCCTCATCAAATAATGATCTCCCTGCTAGTGTTCCACCTATACATAATCCCATGGTCCACCGCATACTCCAACATATGAACTATCAAGGTAAAGGCTTAGGCCTTCATGAACAAGGTATTTTGGAACCTATCCATGTCAAAATTCCTCCACCTTCATATGGCCTTGGATACATACCCCAAGATGAACAATCCAAAGATGTTGGTACTTCCTCCACTCCTCCTAAGTCCACCACTTTCCATCACAAACCCTATCATGTCCCCAAAACATATGTTTCCATTCCACCTCCATCATCCTACAATTGTCAAAAGCATGTGACCATACACCTTCCACTATCCAATCTACCTCCACTACTTCCAACTCCTAATAGCTCTCCATGAATCCTACCACCACTTCTTCCAACACATTATTCATCCATCTATAAATCCTCTAAATATCCCAATCATGGCCAATAGATGCACATGTTGTCTAAACAACAAG
Source organism: Cunninghamia lanceolata (assembly GCA_027924645.1). Taxonomy (NCBI): domain Eukaryota; kingdom Viridiplantae; phylum Streptophyta; class Pinopsida; order Cupressales; family Cupressaceae; genus Cunninghamia; species Cunninghamia lanceolata. The sequence continues at coordinate 21,028,573 of BSBN01000090.1, read as the reverse complement.
CTTCCACCAACCCCACTTCCCCCATCCCATGGGAATTCAAAACCACAAATCTAGATGCCTCTACCTATAAAGTCAAAAATCCTAAAGGTCCTCATGCATGTGGATACAAAAGTCAAGAATCAAAGAAATATCCATCTCAAGTGTTGCATTCACCCACACACCTCAATGTCAAACTGAAAAAGGTGTGGGTCCCCAAGCAATAGGCAATTACCTCTAAAGCTGCACACAAGCTACATACACCCAGACCCATACCTTCACAAGCCAAGTCTAAAAGAAAAATGGTTTGGGTACCTAAGCAAAAATCCCTTAAGTCAAATGAGGCATCCACCTCTCACAAATCCCAACCATCCACTTTCTACTTGTCCATCCAAAAATCGCATTCCAACCAAAAATATCAAATCCTTCCATCCCACATGACAAGAAAAAATCAGAAAAATACTAAGTCTATGTGGGTCCCTAAAGACCTATATCATTCATCCACCAAGAAAAACTCTTCATTACTTCCTACGCCACCTTCCCATCATCAACTTCAATGTTTATCATGGTATGTGCAACCGTTGGTGGTTCCCTTCCATTCCACAACACTTCCATATAACTCCATCTCCCCTCCCTTCCACTACTATCCTACATATCTTCCTCATCATATGGTCCATGCTTTTGCATAAACCTTCCTTTCATCCTTGCATAAGTCCTTTATTCTGCATCATCATCCACTATCGCACCTTCTATAATCCGCTATCTACCTACTCCATCTCACTTTCATGCAATCCCCTACCAACATCTATGAGAACACTTGACATAGTCCATGCAACATCCATCTAGTGGGACTATCATCTTTCATGGAGCTAGATGCTTGAGTTTCTTCTTTCCATATCCATCTATCCCATCCAAATATTCAAAAAAAAAAGTAAAGAAAAATCCTTTCGTCTAATGGTGAAAATGTGGCAAACAGGCACCTTCGATAAGTACCATGATGAAAACCTAGCAAACAGGCATCATGTGTAAGTTGATCTCCTAAATCACCTACACTTGGGGGCACCTTGTCTCATTAGCATATCACTTTTCTCCTACCAGTTTTCTTTCATACCATTTCCTATCTTATTCCTCTATCCATAACATACCTATACTATTGAGTTTATCCATCCTAATCTTCCATTCCTCTATTTCTTTGATCTTGATAAAGATTGGGGGCACAATGTTGACAAATGTTTTTGAATGGCTCTTGACATACCTTATCCCTCCAAACCACGCAAATCCTTCATTAGCCTCTCATCCTCTTCCTTCATCTTAAGCATTGTCATGAAAAATCCTAACTACTCTACCTATAATGGGGCATGTTATTCCTATGCGACTTAGTCCTTGGCAATCAGATCCTTGCCCTCTTTTGTGTACATTTCATTCCTTATCACCCATGCATCTACCTATCTGTGGTGTTTCCTTATCATCAGTATCATCTGATCCATATCTATTCCATATCTGATCCATATCTGTTCCATATTGTGTCTCATTTAATCCATATCCTAGGTTCATCAAGGTTCTCTGTCAAACTACGTTGCCTCTGTGTCGTGACGTAGGCATGACCATTGTCAATGCACCCCGGCTCCGTTTCCCATCCATTCCATATCTCGTCGTCTGTCCTTCTCTCTATCCACGTCTGTACCCTTTCACTAGACAAGCGCACGCAGCAAAAGCAAGTTTCCCAAAATAACAAAAATCTTGGCGCAGAACATCAACCTCTCTAAAGCAAAGCAGAACACCATACCAAAACACTCAAACTGACTCTATATCAATTATGGCAAGAAGACACATCTAATGCAAGAATGATTTGTGTTTTTATATCAGTTAACTTATAAGGTCTTGATTTTCGTTATTATGTCTTTCTATGCTACTCAAGAATGCCAAAAGCTAGAGATGCTCTGATGGGGGCATAATCATTTTTCTCTTTGTCTGCTGCTTGTGGATCAATCTTTAGTAATGTGATGACTTTTGTCTAACAATATGATCAGTAAAAAGACCATCAAGGACTTCCAAAGCCTAAACATGAAAAGGGGCAATCTTTGTCTATTGAAACACAAGCGATACTCAAGTCATCTAGATTCAATTTTGACTAGATGCTTGTATTAACTTGCTATATCAAAATCCATGTAAGTAATACTCAGGTCATCTCGGTTCAATTATACCTCGATGCTTGTATTTTTTTACAACATAATAAAAAAGCCCAATGATGAAATAAGCACTTTAAAATACTTGCAATATCAAGATGACACATATCCATATCCATATCCATAACGTATCCAATTGCATTCCATATCCATATCCATATCCATATCCAATTGCATTTTACATCCATATCCCATGCAATAAAGATTCTATGCAGAGTATTAATGTTTGCAAAAGCTGGTGATTTCTTCTGTTGAGTCATTCTTCTATTGATCAAATTTCTATCTATCTTCATATCTCTCATCAACAATTCTTGCTGTCAATCTAAGCAATGATCCACATGCAAGTCCATCCTTAATCCATACTAATTAAGTCAAGTCAATCTTGTCAAATGATCCTTTCACAATCAGTAGTCTTGATCCTTGTTTGGTCGTAAACCAACTCGATCAGTTATAATCAAACTGTAGACACTCAAATTTGTCCCAACTTTGTTCATGTCTAGCAACACCTGGTTAACTCATTAATCATTAAGCCAATTAATTAAATAAATTTTATTTATTTAATTAAAATCCCATTCTCATCCACTTAGCCAATTAATTAAATAAATTTTATTTATTTAATTAATTTCCACATCATATCTTATCCCATTTTATTCATTTATCCTATTAATTAAATAAATTTAATTTATTTAATTAATATCCAACTCATATCCCAACTAATTCAAATATTTTATTTGAATTAAGCCCTCATCATTTACCACATTCCAACACTTGTCCAGTCAATCATGTGTTGTAAGACAACTTTCATTCATATCCTTCACATGCACAATTAATGGAATCTAAATTTAGTAACTTTCAATCCTAGCCATTCACATAGCCTTTGAATCTCCACCGTTGATTGATCTTGGCTAAGTCCTATATAAACACCCTCTCACTCCATATGAGACATCCAGCAATCATATAGCACCTACATTATCATCTTGAGCATCTGAGCATCCATTTGAGCTTTTATCATCCATCATGGCAGCTTTCAGCATTGCAATTGTTCATTGTTGAAGAAGCAGTCCACATCCCTCAAACAAGGAATCGCATGGTCTAGGTGATGTTATGCTTGAATTGCATTGTCCGTTGATTTCATTTAGATTAGATTCCTTGATGATGGTAGGGTTAGGGTTTCATGACTATGTCTGATCTTCTACACCTGACTTTCACCTATCACATTTTGGCACGCCTGGTGGGACTCACGTCCTTGATTGACTTCATTTTTTTCAGAGTTGTTTTCTTTGAAGATCAGATTTTGCAGGTGCTTGCAGAAAATTCCGGTCGCTTCTAAATGAAAATCCACCACTTCTGAATCTCTGCGCCGCTTTTAAGCTGGAACAGGCCGCATCTACCTCTCTAGATCACCTTTAAACAGACAGTCGTTGCCTAGGGTAAAATTTGTATCGCTTTTGTTTTAAAAAGGCTCTCCTGTGATGTAGCACTGATTGCGGTTGCTTTTTTGACTGTATTTATCGCTTTTGACCTAACAGTGGCCGCTTTTGCACACAATCGCATCGCTTTTGACCTAACAGTGGCCGCTTTTGGACATATTCGCATCGCTTTTGATCTAACAGTTGTCGCTTTTGCTTTGATATGAATCGCTTATGAACTAAGAGTGATCGCCTGTGCAGGTTAGGGTTTAGGTTTTTTTTGTAGATACAGGTCACTTTTGTCTCGCAGCCGGTCGCTTTTGGGTATAGCTGGATCGCCTCTGAGTCTACAGAGGCCGCGTTTGAATTAATTAGAATCGCTTTTGAATTTACAGTGATCGCCTGTTAAATTAGGGTTTTTGTCTGTTGACTATGTTTTGCAGATACTTTTCGCATTTAGCCCTCAATTGATCGCTTTAGACTAATACGCATCGCTTATTAGTTGACAGGTGTCGCATGCTGTATTTTCCGCGTCGCATACGATCTACAGTCTTTCGCCTCTGATATAATGAAGATCGCTTTTGATCAGCAGTGAATCGCATCTGGTAAGTTTTGTTGTTTTCAAATCTGTTTCAGTTCCAGTTTGATTTTTTGGCTATTAATTGGGTATTTGCACAGCATCTTATCGATTTGTCCAAGAAAGGAGGTTATCAAACTACTGACATATCTATTGCAGATTCGATCGGTCCAAGATTTGTGGTTTTTCACTAAATTAGGCATATTTAGGCTTGGTGCTTAAAATGAACCATTGTTTGCTTCGTGTTTGATTTATCTTTTTGATTGCTTGCATGTGCCTGATTGTAACCCAAATTTAATGGCAAAAGTATCCTCTCCCCTTGCCTATCAAATGGATCTTGGGTGTATGAGAACTTGTCATTATCTTTAGAGGGCCTGCCTTCTCGGTGTGAGAAGGGATACGACCCAAGCGGTAACGGGCTAAAGCCAAGTCCTTCCGAACCTCTATATAAGAAAAGTGTTTGTGTTGAAAGCCACAAACAATGGGTGCTGTTGCATTATACCGACAGCCAACCTCCCCCAAAACCCTCCAAGGCGCAACCCTTGGAGGCTGGGAGACTCCATAACGGAGAGTAGCGCTGCCGCATGTATAGCCACCCGAACGGATGCCCTTATTAGCAACTTTGTGTAGTAGCCAAAAACCTTCTATCTGTTGACGCAGAGGGCAAAACCCTTGAAGCAGCCCTGATTCATGCGGTTCTTAGCCGAGGTAGCAGGGACAATCTAAAGGTTTGGAGAGGGTCAAGCCTTATAAGAAACTTGGATCTTGGTATGCGTGAGAAGTGTGTGCAAATGTAAGGAGGAGCCGGTGCTACCAAGATCCTGGAGCTACCCACTTTGAATAGGCACAGCTAGGGGATTCAACGGATACTGTCCTATCCTAGCCTAGGTTGTATCAGTTTGTGCTTGTTGTGAGTGTGAGTGATTGTTATCACTGTTTTCTTGCTGAAAAACTGCAAAATCAGACAACTTTCGAGACAAACACAGTCACTTTTGAACCTAAACTACTCGCACTAATCACAGACATCACTTCTGAACTGTAGTAATCCGCTTTTAGTTTGACCTATGTCACTTTTAAACAACAGCTGCCCGCATATTGCTTGAACAGAGTCACTTTTAAACCACAGTTGATTGCCTTTTTCCTGAACAGAATTGCTTTTAAACCACAGTTGATCACCTTTTTCCTGAACCAAATCGCATCTGAACCATAACTGATCGCATCTTGTCTGAGCCAAATCGCCTTTAAGCCGCAGTTATTCACCTTTTGTTTGAACGAGCTCGCCTTTGAACAATAGACTATCGCCTTTAGGGATATTTGAGTCACCTCTGATCAATAGACAATCGCCTTTGAACCAACAGTCGTCGCCTTTGGCATATCATTCGCTTCTAGTTTACACTGTCATTCTATGTTGAGCCTAAACTAGATTGCATCTGAGCTATCATTGATCGCCTTTAGCATCCTTTGAGTTGCATTTGAGCTATCATTAGTCACTTGTAGCTAAAATACCTGCAAATCTCCGTCCATCAGCTAAATTAGCCACAAGTCCAGCTTGCTTGAGTCTTAAACATCAGCTTTCAGACTTCTCTTTGATCAACAGCAAATACCTGGACTTTGTCTCCCATTTTTGAGCTTATCAATCAATCACAACTCATGAGCTTTCCATCTTTTTGAGACCCCAACCAGCAAATCAGACATCAACCCAATCATTTCAATCAGCAAACATCCTTCAGTTTTAGCTTCAGCCAACATCATCCTTCAGCTTTAGCTTCAGCAAACAACATCTTTTAGCTTTAGCTCCAACAAACATCAACAGCAAATAATCTTTCCCTTGAGTGTTTGAGCTATCCTCTAGGGACAATCAACAACAACTGAACAACAACAACTCAGCCAAAACAAAATCAACCAAGCGAATTAGCCAAACCAGCAAACCAAAACAACAACCAATCAACCAACTAGCCAACTATCATCTTTTGGGTCTCAAAACTTTGACAAGCTCAACTTCATCATCAACATCATGCCTCAAACTAGGAGTCAATATCGAGCTGAAATAGAAGCCAAATTGAAAGCTGAAATGGAAGCCAAATTGCAAGCCGAGATGAAACAATTCACAACACCTCTTAAGGACGCAACTCAATTCACAACTAGTATGCCTTCTCATATGTTTATACCTCAAGGATACACTATTGGCGAGTCATCTTCACAACGAATGCAACCTCCACCATCCTTGGAAACTTTCGAAGAACAATCTCAAGACGACTCATCAGAATTCCAAGATACCTATCTATGGGACCAAGTTGAGAAACTCATGATATCTGAGCCTGATCGTTGCTTTCTCCAACTTGCTCGCATGGGTGCTAAACTACCAAAGGACTTTGACATATCTGCTATTAGAGAGCAAGATCCCAACACTACCGCTGTTGTTGCGAATAGACCATCTACTATAGTCACATCATCTCCTACTACATCGCAAACATCGTCCTCATTGCCTATTGTTGCTTCATTTGAGCCACCACGATCAGAGCATACTTTAGAACCATTGATAGTGCCCACCAATGTGCTCCCTCTCATGTCACAAAATCTCAACATTCCACCTTTCCATGTTCCTCAACATATCTCTCCTTCTACCATGACTGTTTCCATGCCTCAAGTAACACAAGCTGTCCCTGTAACACAAGCACAAATACTTCGAGCATCACAAGCTATTCCCATGTCTTATAGTGTGCAAACCTCCCAAACCACTCCAACAACACATGTTGTTCATGCTTCACACCCATTACAATCCACTACATCTCATACAAATACCATATCCCATATACCAACTGCTAATCCTTCCACGCTATCATATAATCCCAACGTTAGTCTCATTGACATGAGTGATCCCCCTGTCTCTCAAGCCAATTCAAACAATAAGATCACTTATGTTGATCAACTTACATCCATGTCGTCATATTCTTCCAATCCTTCACGTACCATCAATCCATCCTATGCTACCCAAAGCATTCCTATTGTCACCCAACCGATGACACATACCCATCCTCATATCATCCAAAATACAAATCCAAATGTTTTTGTCGTATCTACCAACCCCTCCATTACTTACCATGTCACGAATCAAATCCCAGCTTCCCAACCATTCGCTACTATCAATCCACTATCCACTTCCCATGTGATGCACACCCAATTGCCACTTGTGTCTCAAGGACAACAATCCTCCAACACATACGTTTCACATACCAATCCTTTGACATACATTGTGGGTACACAACTGCAACAAACAGTCACAACTCCATATATCTCACAACCGCAACCACAATATATCTTCTACCATACTCCACCCCCTTCGCAACAACAGCAATTATCTTCAGTAGATGTTCAACAGATGATCGATGAAAGGGTAGGACAAGGCAAGAAACCTTTTTCTCTCAAAAACATATGCGCCTATCCATTTGACAAGTCTCTTAATATGATACCTTTTCCACCACATTTTGAAATCCCACAATTTGATAAATACAAAGGGAAAGGGAATTCGGAAGACCATCTTTGAGCCTTTTTTGTAGCATGTCTTGATGTCTCTTATGACGATACGTATCTTTTGAGACTATTTCCTCGAAGCTTAGCAGGACAAGCTCTTGAATGGTTTTCTCATTTACCCCCGGGCATCAAATCTTTTGCGGAATTAGCAAACAAATTTCGATCACACTTTGCCTTCAACATTGAACATGAGATAAACATGAATGACCTTGTCAATACCAAACAGCGCAACGGTGAACCCTTTTCTGCTTTTACCCAACGATGGCGTAATATGGCTAGCAAATTATCATGGGAATACCTGAGAAACAACAGCTTGACATCTTTGTTCAAAATCTTCATCCTGAGCTGTCATTCCAACTACAATTGCAGAGTGCTAGCACCTTTGACGAACTAGTTTCCAAAGGAGTTATTATTGAACGAGCCTTAATTGCCAAGGGCACTATCAAGATCTTTCGCGACAACAAAGATTCTCCCCAAAATTCCAATGATAAGTCTCGCTTTTGGAACAAGAACAAGAATGTTGTAAATGACGGTATTGTAGACGCGAAGAATATTCAAACTATGAGAGCTCCCATCAACATTCAAGTAGCCTCTACACCAAGACAGCCTTTTCCACAACGAAGAAACCAATGCCAAACTTCCAATCCACGCCGATAATTTACACCATTAGTGGAACCCATGGAAGTTATTCTTCAAAAGCTACTTCAAGCAGGAGACATTATTCTACCCGATGCACCACCAAATGGCGAACCACTCTTTCGAGCTCCTTGGTACAAAGAAAATGAGTATTGTGATTACCATCGAGTTAAAAGGCACAAAACAAATGGTTGTATGCGCTTAAAACATGTTATCCAAGACTGCATTGATCAAGGTTTAATCAACATCACACCTTCAACAGCTCAACCTGCTCAACAATCAACATCAAACTATGATCTAGAGACTTTCAAGAATCCACTTCCATCTCATGATCAGACAAATAACCTTCAGGTTGGAAATGCTATTTCGTATAACTATGCATCATCTACCATTGGCCGCATTGACCATGCTCGCATTTCTACCATTACTGTCCAAGGGAGAGCACCTGATTGTGTCGTAACCATGCGAAGAGGTCAAGTTACTATTTAAGGAGCACCACCTCATCCTCCTCGATCTCTCTCTGACTATAACCTCTTGGATCACCTTGGTAAAACACCCGCACACATATCTATTCTTGAGCTGCTCCGCATATCCCCCGCACATAAAGCTATCCTTGATAAAGCCTTACAAGAGTCTTCGGTGCCTAATAATATTAATATCACCCAATTCCAATCTATGGTCGCTAGCATTGCAGCTCCTTGTCATTTGACCTTTTTCGACAAAGATCTTCAGCCCTCCATTCATCCTTCACACAACGAAGCCCTCCATATTAAAGTATTTGTTAAACAACGCCGTATCAAACGAGTCTTGATAGATGGGGGAGCTGGTCTTAATATATGTTCTTTGAAACTTATCAAGCAATTGGGATATTCTAAGAAAGATGTTGACACCTCCAAGGTTATTACCATCAGAGCATATGATGACGCTGAAAGAGATACTGAAGGGATTATCTTATTGCCTATCCAAGTTGGGCCGGTCATTACAGAAACTCGCTGTCAAGTCCTCGATATTGATCTTCCTTATAACATCATCCTTGGACGCCCTTGGATCCATACCCTTAAAGCAGTTCCCTCTACATACCACCAATGCCTTAAATTTCCACATAAGGGTGTTGAGGTTACCATTCCAGCTGATCCCAATCCATTTGAGTTTTGTCGTTCCTTTCAAGCTAAATATCAGAGTCTGAATCGCATTCCTATCAACACCGAGGCATATCCGTCTTCATCCTATATCAACCCATCCGATCTTCTCAAGCCCTCATCTAGCAAAGCCGCTTCCAACCTCCATATCAAATATACCGAACATGGCCCTGGTGAATACAAATTACAAGAGTCCTATTGCGTTGGTACCCTTCCATTATCTCCTAAATCCCGCGGTAAGCCCTCTGCATCCAAGCCAACTTCAGCCTCCGCTGTTATCAAAGCTCCCCCTACGGTATTCATTAAAGGTGGTTTCTTGGATGATGAAGACATTGAGGACATCAACTCTTGGATATTCTTTGATGAAAATGACCAAGTCCAACTTGAAGTAGAGCGCTACAACAATGGGTTTCGTATCATAAAGAACATGGGCTATAAAGGACATGGCGGCTTGGGATCACAGGAACAAGGACCTACTGAGCCCATTATTGTGTCTAAGAAGTTTAATAAGCAAGGCCTTGGTTACCAACTGGAGGTACCGCGACTCAAAGACATTAAGTGTATTTCTGATATTGACGTTGGACCTTCTTCGGTAGGAGAGACTTCTAATTCAGATACTATCGATGACTCCTCCCTTCATATCACCGACCTTTTTTAGGAACATTCCATCTTCATGTTTTCCACCACCTCTTCTAGTCATCATGATTCCTCCATTAGCCTTTCACTCATATATCTTGACCTCATCGATTGGGACCAACAGGGGGCACCGATATTGGATACATTTGAAAATGACGAAGCCATTGCAGAATTCATGGGTTTGAGACAAGGTATTCCATTGGGTGATCATAAAGCAGGTTTCATGATGGATTTACCTAAACTAGCATATTTTGGGGGAAGTATCAAATCCTTCAGTCGCAAAAGTGAAATAAACAAAATTCAACAAAATAGGTCACTAGGTGAAAACCGAAAGGTGCCTCTTGACCGTGAAAAAGTAAAAATAAAGGACGTATTCGAAGGTGAAAACCTCTCTGAGGCGCCTGAGGATGAGGGATTTGATCTTCCTGTTGTCATTGATTACCATGAAAAATCAACTGTGCTAGTTGAAAAATCACAAGACATGAACTTGGGAACAGAACAGAATCCGAAGATTACCTTTTTGGCAGCATCACTATCAGAGCAAGAACGAAGAAACTTCACAGCATTTTTTTTGAGAAGAGCTATAAATTTTGCATGGACTTATGCAGACATGCCAAGTCTAGATCCTTCACTTGTGGTACATCATTTAGCAGTATCTCCTAATGCAAAGCCTGTCAAACAAAAATTGCGCAAAATGCATCCACAAGTTGCCTTATTGGTCAAAGCAGAAATTCAAAAAGTGTTAGAAGCAAAATTTATAAAGCCTATTGATTATCCAGAATGGGTTTCAAATTTGGTACCTGTAGCAAAACCAGATGGACGTGTTCGTTGCTGCACAGACTTTAGAGATCTTAACAAAGCTTGTCCTAAGGATGATTTCCCACTACCAAGCATAGACAACATTGTAGATCTTACAGCAGGACATGAAATGCTATCTTTGATGGATGGATTTTCAGGTTATAATCAAATCCGAATAGCAGAGGAAGACCAAGATAAAACAACTTTTATTTGTCCATGGGGCACATATTGCTGGGTTGTAATGCCTTTTGGTCTTAAAAACGCTGGAGCCACCTATCAACGAGCTATGACAGTTATTTTTCATGACCTTTTTCATACTATCATGGAAGACTATGTTGATGACATCCTGGGAAAATCCAAGACAAGAGAAGGACATCTACAAGTATTGGCACAAATCTTTGATCGATTAGAAAAATACCAAGTCAGACTAAACCCAAAGAAGTGTGTATTTGGTGTAACATCAGGAAAACTGTTGGGATATATTGTGTCTTGACGAGGGATAGAAGTGGACCCAGCTAAGGTAAAAGCTATCATAGAAATGCCTCCACCAACGAATCTCAAACAGCTCCGCAGTTTACAAGGTAGGCTACAATCTATCCGCAGATTTATCTCACAACTAGCAGATAAATGTCATCCTTTTCAACATCTTCGTAAGGGTGAACCTTTTAAGTGGGATGAAAAGTGTCAACAGGCTTTTGATAAGATAAAAGAATACTTGGCAACACCTCCTGTGTTAGTACCTCCGATACCTGATCATCCATTACTGCTCTATATATCATCAACAACTACAGCATTGGGTGCCCTTCTAGCTCAACATGATGACTCAGGCAAAGAACAAGCCATTTACTACATCAACAGAACCCTTGTGGGCTATGAACTCAATTACTCATTCATGGAAAAATCTTGTTTAGCATTAGTGTTTGCTTCCCAAAAGTTGCGACACTATATGCTGAACCAAACAACGAAGCTCATTTCTAATGTGGATCCCCTCAAGTATCTCCTTTCAAAAGCCCTTCTCATAGGGAGATTAGCCAAATGGGTTATGATCTTAAGTGAATTTGACATACAATATGTGAACCGCAAAGCTATCAAAAGACAAGTTATTGCTGATCAATTAGCTGCAGCACCCATCACAGGTATTCAACCCATATATCCAGAATTCCCTGATGAAGGATTGTTTAATTTGAATTCTCCAGCACGATGGCAGCTATACTTTGATGGATCATACACACAACATGGTTCTGGAGCAGGTATCTTGTTTGTCACTCCTCAAGGAGATTGCATACCTAAATCATACAGAATAGCATTCCCATGTACCAACAACATAGCAGAGTATGAAGCTTTAATCACAGGCTTGCGCATGGCAGTACAATGGGCTATCAAACAGTTACGAGTCTTTGGTGATTCTCAGCTGGTTATCAAACAGGTCTTAGATGAATATCAAACAAAAGATGAAAAGCTTCTCCCATACAAGCTAATGGTGGATGATTTCAAGAAATATTTTGAGGATATTACCTTTGAGCAAATTCCCAGACTACAAAACAGAGCAGCAGATGCCATGGCTATGATTGGATCTCTTTTAGACATGCCATCTAACACCTATAAATGTGAGTTCTTGGTTGAACAGCTTTTGATCCTAGCATTTGAAGTTCCACAATCTGAGCTTATATGTGAAGTTGTTGGTCCCAACTCGTCGTGGTACAAGGATATATACGAGTATCTTCGCCATCAAACCTTTCCACTTCAACTATCCAACACCTAGCGCAAAACCTTTATCCGTCAAGCCTCTCGTTACACTATCTTAGGAGACACCCTTTATCCCCGGAGTCTTGATGGTATCCTTCTTAGATGTCTTGATTCTGAGGAAGCAAAAATGGCCTTACGTGAAGTACATGAAGGTGTCTGCGGTTCGCATTCCGCTGGCCCTAGCCTTGTTAAGAAACTTCTACGAGCAGGATACTATTGGCCAACTATGGAAAAAGATGCACAACAATTTGCAAGGAGATGTCTACAATGTCAGAAACATGGAGATCTAATACATGCACCAGCACATGAGCTTCAGCCTATTGTCACTCCATGGCCTTTTTCGCAATGGGGACTTGATCTCGTAGGTAAAATCCATCCTACTTCATCCAACGGTCATAAGTTTATTATTACTGCCACTGAGTATTTCACGAAGTAGGTAGAAGCCATACCAATGACCTATATCACAGGTAAACAAATAGTCAAATTCATCCTACATTACATTATCTGCCGTTATGGAGTTCCTCAAGCTATTGTCACAGACAATTGTCGCCCTTTCAAGAACCAAGAGGTTAGAGATCTTTCCAACAAGTTCCATATTCAACATAGATTCTCTACGCCTTACTATCCTCAGAGCAATGGTCAAGCTGAAGCCTCTAATAAGATAATCATCAAGATCCTTAAAAAGATTGTTAATGAAGCTGGTTGAGATTGGCATCTACAACTACATCCTGCATTATGGGCATATAGAACAAGCATCAGAACTCCCACTGGAGCCACACCCTATGCTCTCGTCTATGGCACTGAAGCTATTTTGCCTATCGAGGTTGAGATCCCCCCTTTGCGCATATCCTTGCAACATACTATCTCAGATGAAGAGTATCGAGTATCCAGACTCCATGATCTTGAGCTATTAGATGAACGCCACCTTACAGCATTGAACCATCTTCAAGTCTATCAAAACCGGCTACGCCGCAGCTACAACAAAAAGATCAGAGAACGCAGATTTCAAGTTGGTGACCTTGTCCTTAAAGAAAACCAAAGGAATCAACAACATCGAGAGAAACAGGGCAAGTTTGAACCCAATTGGCTTGGTCCTTTCATTATCACAACATTCTATGGATCTGGTGCATACACTCTGTCAACACCTGAAGGCATTCCCTTGGATGAACCAGTCAACAGTGTTCATCTCAAGAAGTTTTATCCATAAATCTCAGCTATCCCCAAAACCAAATAAAAATTAAAAATTAAAAAAAAAAACAAAAAAAAAACAAAAAAACAAAAAAACAAACAAAAAAACAAATAAATAAGTAAATAATCCATCCTCTGGTGAAAACCTGGTAAACAGGCGCCTTGGATAAGTACCATAGTGAAAACCTGGCAAACAGGTGCTATGTGTAGTGACTAGCTTCCCTCATCTGTTTGGTTCATTTGATCATATTTCCCCATTTCATCTTGTATAAGCCATAATCCCAATCCACCTCACAATGCCACACATAGCTTTTCATCTTCATCCTTTGCCAATGCTAGCTATCATACTTGAGCCATTGTTGTGATATCCATATCTTTTGGCACCTTAGCCTCTTGGCCATATCCTTTCTGCATTGTTGCTTCTGCATAATAAACCTCATCCCGCACTGGGGGCATTTGTCGAGTCTTATTTGGAAGTGGATCCTATTATCTCTGGCTCATAACACATCAAACAACTCAGCTTACAACACAACAAACCTTATCAACTTCCGCCATGGCACATATCCAACCACAAATATGACTTAACGATTTACAACCAGGACCCATATCTTCGCAATCTATCCACATTCATCCAACAATCACAACAAACATCGCTTGATCAAACATCCAACCAACTAGCGACATCAATAAGAACTACATACAGCTCTATCGTTGACGCCTTGATCCCGTGGATACAGGGTATGTAGGCAATCTGAGATGCAAAGGAAGCACTCTGATTCAGGCTACGACGATAGCCCCTTTTCATCATTCATCTTTCATCTTTCTTTTAAACATCCTTTAATCTTTCAGCTCACATTCTTCTATCTTTCATCACTTACATCATCAATAAAACCCAGAACTACATATTCATCATGTCTCATCTTCATCGTAAATGTGCTTTGATCCTGTGGATACAGGGTATGTAGGCAGTCTGGAATATGAAGGAAGTTTCCAGTACTCAAGCACAGATGATCCACCCCATCTTCTTCATTTTCTTTCCTCATCCATCTTCTTCTCTTTGATTAGCTCAAACAAGAAGCAAACCATGTGTAATTGAAAGCTCGAGCACTTTAACCAATCAACAGTATGCCAGAAGCTATTTGTCCGCATGCCTTAAGCCAACATTTGCTATACCAGTTTATCAACAACTTTAGCCTTCAACAGGATGTAGCTTTCCTCTTAACAAGGCGCCAGCTTGATCTATCCAAGAGCACCCAAAATTTGGCAAGAGAACGTGATGACAGTATCTTTTGTTTTACCTTTTGATTTATCTTTTGTCCCTTTTCTATGCCTAATCACGATTGCCTTGATCCATTTATATCTTGGTATGTTGCGATGAAGTAAGGATTGGGGCATGGTCATATAGCTTTCGTATGTCGTGTTTGTGGGATGATCTTATTCTCTTCCTATGCGTATTGGTATCTTGTACGTGTTCGGATTAGCATCTTACATATCAATATCTCTAGCATTTGAGAAGCTAAACAGTCTCTTATGCATTTGAGACTATTCTATGTTAAGACTAACTCCATACATATAACCAACAAGCTACTATTATGTGTAGTGGAGATAAGCTCAAACCATTGCTTGTAGCATCAAAGTCCAACACTAGCTATTATTCATATCTTGTGTATGTTGGCTCAACATCTTGACCTCATGCGTTCAGACAAGATTGTAACACGCTAGTTGCGCATTGGATACCTTGACACCTTGGTCTCTTATACCCTAGTGCATAACATCCATATGCTATATCAAACATAAGGACTGCATTTCTTTTCATTTTGAGCAATTACTTGAAAGCTGCCCATCATCATCCTACCTATTCATTCTATCTATCCATTCCATCATACTCAGCCAAGATCAATCATTTCCATCATCCTTTGTCCATGTTCCCGCTCTTGCAAAAACAAGTGTGTTAGACATACATAAGTCCATCATATATATCTTTCATTACCATCTACCTCTATACATACATCTATCCATATCCTTACCATTTACATATTCATACATTTTCTATTCATTACCATTTGCATAAACATCCATCCATAATCCATATATAATCCACATAACATGCATAGCCACCATAATATCAACATCATACCCATTACAACATCATATAGATCACCAAAACTGCCATATATATATACATGTGTGTCAAAATACAAGTGTCTACAATACAAGCTGAGCCCTGAAAGAATGAATGTACAAAATCAGCTCTAGGCCTCATCATGATACAAAATACACAAGGTAGCCCTAGTGACTACTGCCAGCTCCCTCGCCCTGACCACCACCACCACTAGGTCCTGTACCTGGTCCTCCATCTCTCGGTGGCCCCATCACTGAGGCTACTAATTGAGATCCACTTGACCTCCGTGAACTCGAAGCCCCTGATCTACTCCTGAAGCTAGGCTGCCTCTGCTCTGCCGGCATAGCTCCATAGTATAAGCCTCTGTAATACTCAGCCTCACCCTGCACTCTCTGAAGCTCTGCCTGTACCGCTGTCAACTGTGTGGCCAAGTACATCGTAGCTCCATTAGTCCCCAAGGCAGCCACTGCTCTATCTCGCTCACTAGTCATCCCTTGTAGCTGCTGCACTGCCCTATCTCTCTCAGCTCGCAGACCATCCCTCTCTGCTCTCATATCCTGCTCCTACTGTATCACAGTGTCTCGCTCAAGTCTCATCATCTGCTCATGCTGTCTAGCTATGTCTCTCTCTCCTGTCACTCTAGCTAGAGCCCCGTCATCCTGTCCATCTCCCCCCTGTGCTCTCAACTGTAGCTAAGCCTGATAGGTCTATGCCTATGCTCTCGCATGCCGCAGACTAATCACGGCCTGATGCCTATCCATCTCCACTCTCCTCAGCCTCATTTGTGCCCGCTACCTCCATCTCCTCTCCTCTCTAATCCGTCTCCGCAGCTGCTGAATACCAACATCATCACCTGCTCCAATCTATGCGTGAGGCTGTGCTAATATCGCAGGCTGACCTGGCACCTGCCCTGGCATCTGTATCCCTGGTGCAGCTGGCACAACTGCCTGTGCTAATGGAGCCCGTCGTCGTCTCCTCCAAATTGGCCTCTCCATCCCAATCTCTCCTATCTCCCCATCTCGTGTCAACCGAGTCGGCCTCGCTGTCGCCCAGTATACATCATACTCTGGCAATGTGCCTGGATCTGCAGGACCCTATCCCCACTGCCATGCTACTGGCTGTAGTCCATCTCTCTCTGCCAAAGCTGTGTCAACCACAACCTCTGGACCCCAATCAAACACCTCCTGCCTCGTCCTCCCAAAAACGGCATCACCTACCGGTACTGCCTGTGCCTCTCCAAACTGTCTCAAGGCTCTCTCTGGAAAATAGCGCTCTATAATATACACGCCACGTCCAAAAATATATCTCGCCTGTCTAGCATAGACAAGCTCCGCATCCTCCTCCTCCCACTGCTCACATCCTAGGCATGGCCTCCATACAAATCTATCTACCTCATCTAATCTCCGCCGCCAGTATACCACACCTCGGCGCTGTCGATATGTCAATGCTCTTCTATACATCCATGCAAATGGCTCTCCTGCTGCTCTAGCAACCCATCCCTCTGGTCTCGTCACCGGAATGTGCTCATACGCCCATACATGTAAAACTATCACTCCTGCTGACATACTGGCTCCAAACATATACATGCAATCATGCAGATAATGATAGAGCTGTCCCAACACGCACTCTGCCTATGCATATCTCATCCCATAGGAAAACATGCCCTCCATAACTGTCCCCCATCCTACGGGAAACCCTCTAGCTCTCCTATCACCCACTAGCCATCTAATGATAGCCACTACCACCCGCTGTAATCTGTCACAGAGCTCCTCCATCCTCCCCATCGGAATCTCTGAACCCTCTGCTCCGATGTCTGGTGTCCCAAACAATCTCCTGAATGCAGCTGGACCCATCTCCGGATCATAATCCACACTATCCCCATCTATCAGAATCCTCAATATCTGGAATACATCCTTTAAGGTGATGGTCACCTCTCCTGTCGGTAACAAGAATGAACTGTGCTCGCTCATCCATCACTCCACCATCGCTGTCATCAGCCCTCGATGTGCCTGAACTGGCTCTAATCATGACACATGCTCCAAGCCCAGGATCTCTAATACCAGTCGCTCCTCTGCATCTAATCGTCTCACCAGCCGTAAATCTCTCAGATGGGGCTCTCGCGATAACAATGGCGGTAGTACATCCAGCATCATCCATTTACCCTTGTCAGTCCATTCCGTTAGTCCTACATATCAAAATTTGCTTCTCTATTTTCTACTTTACCCTACACCTACCATAAGCGGTCCACTTTACCACATGCGCTCTTTTTCTGCTCCCTAGCGACTAGCCTTACCATATGCGCATCTGTTTTGTCTATATGCGAGCCATTTCACCTCATGCACTTACTGTTTTCCTAAAAGCGAGCTAAACCACCATATGCGCTTCTTATTGCTTCATCTGCACGTCATATACCATATGCGATCCTATTTGGCCTAAACGTGAGCCTTATTCTACATGTGCCTAGTTTTATACTCTAAGCGAGCCACCTAAGCATATGCGACCATTCTAGCCTTAAACGCGCGCTACTTTCCCTATTCGAGCCATTTCTATCCATAAGTGAGCCAAACTACGTGAAGCGACCCCTATTTGCTTATAAGCGAGCCATTTCTATCCATAAGCGACGCATATTCTTCTTTCTGCGCTTTTCGACTGTGTTTTTCCCGCCGACGGGATGCGACCCATTTTCCCCTATGCAACCTACCCACGCCCATAAGTGACCCAAACTACCATAAGCGCTCTCTATTCCTACATAAGCGACCTACAATGACTATTCCTAACCTCGTCGCTTTTGGTGACGTGTGTGAAATAATTACGCTTTTAGGCTATTAATTACACGCTTTTGGGAAAAGTGTTGAAACATATCGGTGCGCCTGCTCCCTCTGGTCGTCCATGTGTCCTCACCCGCTCCGCACGATGATACCTGCATGGAATAACCATCCTGCTAGCTCTGCAACTCTCACTCTAAGGAGCTCTGGGTTTCTCTAGTTTCTGAGCACAAATGAGCCTATTTGCCATTGAAGAACCTACTTATAGCCCTTCTCAAAACCCTAATTCTTCTATGCCACAGCCTATTTTCTTCCATCCAACTCCCATTTTCTTCTTGTCAGCCTTCTTTTTAGCCTTTTTCTTCTATCGAGAGCCAACCCAGCCCTTCCTGGTTAGCCTGACTTACCTCTCGAGGGGGCATCACCTGCCAGTTACACTGGGGCATAACTTGTTTATCGAATACATATCGTATCTTCTTTGACACAACATTCTACCGAACATTGTATCAAAGAGGGGCAAAATGTAGACACTCAAATTTGTCCCAACTTTGTTCATGTCTAGCAACACCTGGTTAACTCATTAATCATTAAGCCAATTAATTAAATAAATTTTATTTATTTAATTAATTTCCACATCATATCTTATCCCATTTTATTCATTTATCCTATTAATTAAATAAATTTAATTTATTTAATTAATATCCAACTCATATCCCAACTAATTCAAATATTTTATTTGAATTAAGCCCTCATCATTTACCACATTCCAACACTTGTCCAGTCAATCATGTGTTGTAAGACAACTTTCATTCATATCCTTCACATGCACAATTAATGGAATCTAAATTTAGTAACTTTCAATCCTAGCCATTCACATAGCCTTTGAATCTCCACCGTTGATTGATCTTGGCTAAGTCCTATATAAACACCCTCTCACTCCATATGAGACATCCAGCAATCATATAGCACCTACATTATCATCTTGAGCATCTGAGCATCCATTTGAGCTTTTATCATCCATCATGGCAGCTTTCAGCATTGCAATTGTTCATTGTTGAAGAAGCAGTCCACATCCCTCAAACAAGGAATTGCACGGTCTAGGTGATGTTATGCTTGAATTGCATTGTCTGTTGATTTCATTTAGATTAGATTCCTTGATGATGGTAGGGTTAGGGTTTCATGACTATGTCTGATCTTCTACACCTGACTTTCACCTATCACACAAACATTTGTCCTATATAGGATGTAGCATTGTTGAAATTAGACCAATACATGTGTCTTACATGACATGCTTCATTTCCTGAAACTAGACACTGTCATTCATGTTACTGTAGGGATCTATCGTTCCCCGCCATGACAACACTATTGTATATCGTTATCAATATATCGTTGGTTTACCACTTGATAGGGGCAATACCTTGTTTGTTCTTGTATCATTTGTGCATACTTGCTTACTTGCTTGTGTGTGTTATCATTTTATCTTGCATCACGTATCATTCAGCTCTTTCTTTAAACCATTTTTTTCTTCATACTAGCCCATCTTCCACCTTCTTCTTTGTGAGATTGTCCATCTCACGCCTTCTGCCTTCTTCCTATCTAATCTCCCGAGGGGGTATCCTGTCGTTAACTACCAGGGGCAAACAGGGGCATGTATCATTTTCAAACAAACTTATTCTTTAAAACAATGTGATAAAACACATTGCATCAAAGAGGGGCAAAATGTATACACCTAAAAATAACACAACTCTATCCAAATAAATATTTTTAATATTTATTTAAGTTTATTTCCTCTATCAATAAATAAATAATTAAATTTATTTATTCAATTCATATTTCTCTAAGTTAATTAAATATAAATTTTTTTAATTACTTCTTCTAAAGTCAAAATTAAATAAAATCATTTATTTAATTTATTTCTTCCAAACAATTAAATAATTTCTAATTATTTAATTAAGTCATGCATTCTTCCAAATTTAAATAAATCATTTAAATTTATTTAAATCCTCTTAGTCTCTAAAATAAAACATAATTAAATATTTTATTTTATTCTTCTATCTTGCACAAGATAAATTAAATAAATTTATTTATTTAATTTGCTTTCTTCTAAAAATATCTTCTTGCTTTCTTTCTAAAATTGCAACTCATGCATATCTAATTA
The DNA here is from genome assembly GCA_027924645.1 of Cunninghamia lanceolata. Classification (NCBI taxonomy): domain Eukaryota; kingdom Viridiplantae; phylum Streptophyta; class Pinopsida; order Cupressales; family Cupressaceae; genus Cunninghamia; species Cunninghamia lanceolata. Next base: position 21,007,706 of record BSBN01000090.1, on the reverse strand, counting down.
ATTTATTTAATTAGATATTTCATCTATCATTCCTCTCATCATTTTAGGATTTATTTCCTTTAAAGCAAAAAATCAAATCAAATCTTTTTCCCTCTCCATAATCAATTAAATAAATTCTATTTATTTAATTAATTTCCTTATTCTTCTATTTTCCATCAAATGATTAAATAATTTTAAATTATTTAATTATTGCATCCTTCTTCTAAAAATAAATAAAATTAAATATTTTATTTATTTATTCATGATGCACATAAATTAAATAAATTTTATTTATTTAATTTGTATTTCATCCACTCTTATCTATATCATTTTCTTCTAAAAATAAATTATTCTTGTCATGCAAAAGCAAAAGCTGAGTTAACTGATTTAAAACAACTTTGCTCTTAAATTAGAAAAATAAATTCTAATTTAAGAAAACAAAAACTCATCCTTATCAAGAAAGCAGTTAACTCAACAAAGCTTCTTTTTGAATGACACGTCCTTCTTCTATTCATGCACATTCTTGTTAGATTTGGGACAGATAACTGAGAGGGGGGGTGAATCAGTTGTCCAAAACTTTCTTCAAATTAAACACTTAAATCCACTTTGTAACCTAGCAGCTTATTAATAACTTAATCATGAAAGCACAATGCATTGAATCAAGAGCAGAAACACATTAACACATAAGACACCAAGATTTTGATGTGAAAACCCGATTAAGGGAAAAACCACGGGGTGATTAACCCAAGATTATATTCTCTGTTAGAAGAATAGAAAGAACAAAATGACACATGCCAATTAGGGCTCACTTCCTGAGCACACTGCTCACAAGAGGCCCACTACCTATAAGAGACACACTGTCTACAGAAAAATAAGTATCACCTACTTGAACTAGAAAATAGCATCTTCACCATGCTTGAATAAGTTCCATTTAAGCCCAATACTTATGCTCTGCCTTTCGCTCTCCTCCTCACTACCACACTCTCATCTCCACAAGGACAACATTGAAATGACTTCACAATCCTTTATTTATACAAGGTATCGACTTAGATATAATCATCTAAGTCAGCAAACATCAACAAGAACATCTGCAGGAGTGTATCTCATCCAGTCGGCCAGTCTCAGGAAGAACACCGTCAACTGGAAGTTATTCTTTAATTGTGAAATCCAACTTCAATGCGGACCACCAACATGAACTGAACACGATCCAAAGACCTTGACAAGCTTGCATGAATCACCAAGAACATCAGCACTTCATCTGCTTACAGAAATCCTTCACTCCTTCATCCGGAACCTCAAGAACACAGTCTATCATCACTGACACAAAGAAATAGATGCTTGCAAACCTTCAAACCAAGAACCAATCGAGTTGACACATTACAAGGACTTCCTAAACACTCCCTCAAATCCGCAGATTAGGATAATGCATTTCCGGATCTCACCGGACCTCTCTGTGTCACTCTGTTACCTCTGAACACCTGTCAGAACTGGTTTTACTTGAGCGGCCACAACTTCTTCAAAACTTCATGTGGACATCTGAAATCTCTATTGGACCACCTTAAGACACATATCTACAAACCCTTTAAACCACATCCTCTGATCCTCATCCTATCTTAAACTTTACCTTACTGTCATCACTGTTCTTCACCATTCTTGATTTAGACTAATTTTCTCAATATCCTTAGAACACAGCTCATCCAATCCTTATCATTAATGCAATAGGAGTATGTTGACATCAATGACAACACCGGTTAGGCCCATACTTGCAACAATCTCCCTCTTTGACATTGATGGCAACATATGGTGTGAAAAATTGTTTTAACCATCAAGACAAGAACTTCTCCTTACTATCACAACTCCCCCTATCAGCAACAACCATTCACATGTCTTCTCTCCTTTAGTACTCCGCCTTTGATCAGCAACTACTTGTTTTTCACATTTCTTCTCTCCCCCTTTGACATCAATGGCAAATGGCACATACTTGCAATTCCACTACTTTAGAGTCATACCAGCTGCTCCCCCTGAGTAGTAGCTCCCCATCATTAATCTGGACCACAAGATATGACTGTGATATCCACCGGACTAATGCACATCAGTGCACCTTAGTTCATCATCGAAGGGGCAAGAACCCCTAACTTCTCCCTGAGATACTCAAAAGAGTACTTAGGTAGAGGTTAAGTAAAGATATCTGCAATCTGATCCTTGGAAGGCACAAACTTCAATCTGACTTCATTCTTGTTCACTTGCTCTCTCAAAAAGTGAAACTTGATGGATATATGTTTAGTTTTTGAATGCAACATTGAATTCTTAGATATGTTTATTGCACTTGAATTATCACAGAAAATTGTGATAGGCTCCTTATACTCCACTCTGATGTCTCTTAGCATCTACTTCATCCACAAAACTTGAGTGCAACTACTTGCTGTTGCAATATATTCTTCTTCTGTAGTGGATAGAGATATTGCCTCTTATTTCTTGCTTAGCCAAGAAACCAATCTCTTCCCCAAAAAGAATGCTCCACCAATGGTACTCTTCCGGTCATCCACATCTGTTACCCAATCCGCATCTGTATATGCATGAAGAGAGAAATCATGATCTCTGGGATACCACAATCCATACTCAACTATCCCTTTTAGATATCTTAAAATTCTCTTGATTGCCATGACATGAGATTCACTAGGATCAGCTTGGAATCTAGCAACAAGACCAACAACCTACATAATGTTTGGTCTAGTTTAAGTGAGATACAACAATCCTTCAATCATTGACCTATACTTTTTCTGATCAGCCTTGGGAGAGTCATCATCTTTGCTCAACTTACATCCAGTTGCCATGGGAGTATTCATTGGCTTTGAATCTTCCATCCCAAATTTCTTCTACAATTCTTTCACATATTTGGTCTGAGAAATGAAGATTCCTTTCTTTGTTTGAGGGATTTGCAGACCCAAGAAGAAATTCATTTCACCAAGCATGGACATCTCAAATTCACTTTTCATTTGATTTGCAAAAGTTTTACACATACTATCTCTTCCTCCAAAAATGATATCATCAACAAACACTTCAACAATCAAGATTTTTTCATGATCAATTTTGAAATACAAGTTATTGTCAGCAGTACCTTTGTTGAAACCAATCTTCAAAAGATGCTTATCTAATCTTTCATACCAGGCTCTTGGAGCTTGCTTCAATCCATACAATGCTTTCTTCAACTTGCAAACCATATCACTATGATTAGACAATTGAAATCCATTCAATTGCTCAATGTACACTTCTTCTTCCAAGTCACCATTCAAGAATGTAGACTTGACATCCATCTAATATACCTTGAAATCCTTGAAAGCAACAAAAGCAATAAATAGTATGACTGCTTCAATTCTTGCCACTGGAGCAAAAGTTTCTTCAAAATCAACTCCTATTTGAGAATAGCCCTTGTAGACCAATCTAGCTTTATTTCTGATTACTTCACCAACTTCATTTAGTTTGTTCTAGAAGACCCATTTTGTTCCAATCACATTCTTGTTTCTAGGTCTAGGAACAAGATCCCAAGTGTTGTTATATGGAGCTTAATCAAACTCGGAGGTTAAATTTACCCCACTTTTATCGGCGTAGTTTCCCCCCAAATTCCTACGGGATCAAGGGGCAGTGCCCCCAAGACAGGGTCAAGGGGCAGTGCCCCTGGTGCATTCCCTGTCTCGATACAGGGTGGGGTTGAGGGGTAGCGCCCCTAAAATGTCACACGATTTTTTTTATTTTATAAAGGCACCAGGAGTTATTTTTTAATTGACTGACATAAAAAAACCCTATTTTGTAACTGACAAAAAGGCTTGATAAATCGGCTAAGGGTTAGGGTTTTGATATATTGTATTGTAGCATTTTGCAGTGGTATTGAGTTGCAGAGATTACTAATTGTAATCGGATTGATTTACTGGATAATATTATTAGACTCTTTGTTTAGTGGATGTAGCCTGAGTTTGGGTGTACCACGTTAAAACTTGTCTCTCACTGTTATTATTTCTGTGTATTTCTATTCCTTTGTTTAATCTTTATTAGCATTTAATTGATATCTTCTGTTGGCTAACCCTAACAAGTGGTATCAGGGTGGGTTGTGTTTGATTATTGTTTGCAGGAAGGTCTCACGGTTGAGTGGGAGCAATGGAAGACAAGGGTAAATTAAAGGTCAATAAATTCAATAGGCAGAACTATCAGTTATGGAAGATGCAGATGGAGGATTACCTCTATCAAAATGATTTATGGATGTCGTTGGAAGGAGTAGCCAAGAAACTGGCAACAATGTCTAATGAGGATTGGAATCTTCTTGACAGAAAGGCACTGGGAACCATTTGGTTGTGCCTGGCACCAATGGTGGCATTCAATATAACAGAAGTGAAGACAACAGATGGTCTGATGGAAGCTTTAGCTAAATTATATGAAAAATTGTCAGCATCAAATAAGGTATTTCTCATGAAGCACTTGTTTAATATAAAAATGGTTGAAGGTGGATTTGTGACAGATTATTTAAATGAATTTAATATGATTGTCAGTCAATTGACTTCTGTAAATGTAAAATTTGATGAAGAAGTTAGAGCTCTCTTGATATTATGTTCATTGCCTGAAAGCTGGGATAGTTTGGTAATGGCAGTTAGTAACTCTGTTTCAGGTTCAAATACCCTAAAATTTGATGATGTTGTTGGTGTTATTCTGAGTGAGGAAATTCATAGGAAAAACTCAGGTGGATCCACATCAGGCAGTGTTTTGAATGCAGAAAGTAGGGGCAGATCAAAGGAGAGAGGAAAAGGTTCTGGAGGTCATGGGAAGTCATGAGGAAAATCAAAGGACAAAAGATCCCAATCTAGAGGACAAAAAGATTGCTGGTACTGTGGGAAACTAGGTCATCCGAAGAAAGATTGCTGGTCTCAGAAAAATAAAGGAGACAAATAAGAAGGCAATAAGGAGGCAAATGTGGTAAGCAATAAATCTGAAGATGATGCTTTGATTCTTTCCCTAGATAATGCTGATAATTCATGGGTTTTAGATTCAGGGGCCTCATTTCATGCTACGCCCCATAGAAGTTATTTTTTTGATTATGTCCAAGGGGATTTTGGGCTGGTTTATTTGGGAGATAACGAACCCTGTCAGATTGTTGGAAAGGGAAGAATCATTATTAAGTTGCAGAATGGGAATCATTGGTTACTACAAGAGGTAAGGCATGTTCCAAGGCTCGGTAGGAATTTAATTTTAGTAGGCCAGCTAGCTAAATAAGCTTGCATTGTTACATTTATTGATAAAAATTGAAAGGTTTCAAAAGGTACCTTAGTAGTAGCAAAAGGTGTGAAAGTAGGCACCTTATATATTTGTATAGGTCATACTTTTCCTTCTACTTTAGTTGTTATAGAGAAAAAAATAAACATGTTTAGGAACAGTTGCTGCAGGTTTGTAGGAAGAGACTAGAAAAGTTGTTGCAGGTTCTGAGACAACAACTGTGGCATAACAGACTTGGGCATATGAGTGAAAAAGGTATGAAGGTACTTCATTCTAAGAAAGTTTTACCAGGTCTGAAATGTATTAATATAGATTTTTGTGAAAGTTGTGTATATGGAAAACAAAAGAGATTCAATTTTCTCAGAGATGGGAAGCAAAAGAAAAATAAAAAGTTGGAACTTGTACATACAGATGTATGGGGACCAGCTCAGGTATCTTCTCTTGGTGGCTCTTGATATTATGTTACATTCATAGATGATGCAACTAGGAAGGTCTAGATTTATTTCTTTAGATAGAAATCTGATGTATTTGAAACATTTAAGAAATGAAGAAGCTTGGTTGAGAATGAGATGAGTAAAAGATTAAAATGTCTCAGATCTGATAATGGTGGTGAGTATTATAGCAAAGAATTTGAGGATTATTGTTCCTTAAATAGAATTCGTAGGCAGAAAATAGTTCCAGGGACTCCACAAGAAAATGGAGTGGCTGAATGCATGAATAGGACAATAATGGAGCGTGCAAGGACCATGAGATTGCATGCTGGGCTACCTTTAAACATGTGGGCAGAGGTTGTCAACACTGCTGTATATTTAATTAATAGAGGTCCTTCAGTTCCTTTGGGTTGTGGTATTCCAGAGGAAGCATGGACAGGCAAGAAGGTGAGTTATTCTTTTCTAAAAACCTTCGATTGTGAAGCATTTGCACATATAGATTCTGAAAATAGAACCAAGCTGGATGCAAAATCAAAAAAGTGTACCTTCGTTGGATATGACATTGATGAATTTAGTTATAGGCTTTGGGATTTTAAAAATCAAAAAATTGTGAGAAGCAGGGATGTTATATTCAATGAGAAGGTGTTGTACAAAGATCAGTTGCAGTAGCATGAGAAGAAAGAAAAAGATTATGTGGTGCTAGATGATACTCCAAATAGTGATGTTCCAGTGGTTCCTCATGCTCTACAATAGCAACCAGAAATACCACAAACTCCAGTGAATGTTAGATGGTTAACAAGAATAAGTAGACCTCCTGAAAGGTTTTCTCCCTCTTTGTATTCTATTTTGTTAATAGATGTTGGTGAACTAGAAGGGTATGATGAAGCTATGCAGGTGGATACACAGGTTCAGTGGGACCTTGCAATGAAATAAGAAATGAACTCCTTGCTGAAAAATTATACTTGGGAATTATGTAAGTTACCTGCAGGTAAAAACACTTTACCAAACAAATGGGTTTATAGGCTGAAAGAGGAAGATGGAGGTAAGAAAAGATTTAAGGCTAGGTTAGTTGTACAAGGATTTGCACAAAAAAAGGGCATTGATTTTGATGAAATATTTTCTCCGGTTGTGAAAATGACTTCTATTCGTAGTGTTTTAAGTATTGTGGCTACTGAAGATTTGCATTTGGAATAGCTAGATGTGAAAACTACCTTTCTCCATGGTGATTTGGAGAAGGAGATATATATGGAATAGCCCCAAGGATTTGAGGTCAAAGGTAAGGAGAAACATGTGTGCAGATTGAAGAAGAGTTTCTATGGCCTAAAACAAGCACCTCGGCAATGGTATTTAAAATATGATAGTTTTATGGCTGAGCAAGGCTACAACAGGTGTAATTCTGACAATTGTGTTTATTTTAAGAGGTTGGATAATGACAGCTACATTATTTTATATTTATATGTTGATGACATGCTTGTAGCTGGGTCTAACATGGATCACATAAGAGAGTTAAAACATCAATTAGCACAGTCATTTGATATGAAGGATTTGGGGGCAGCAAAACAAATCCTTGGTATGAAAATTTGCAGAGATAGGATGAATAGACAATTGACTCTATCTCAGGCTGCTTATGTTGAAAAGGTGTTGTAGAGATTCCATATGGAGAATGCAAAAGCTGTCAGCACACCTTTGCCCAGTCTTTTGAAATTGACTAAGGAGATGTGTCCTAAGACACAAGAGGAGGAAGAGAAAATGTCTAAGGTACCATATGCTTCAGCTGTAGGAAGTTTAATGTATGCCATGGTATGCACGAGACTGGATATTACACATGCTGTAGGAGTCGTTAGCAGGTATATGAGTCATCCCAGATTGGAGCATTTGAATGCAGTAAAATAGATTCTCAGATATTTAAGAGGTACATCCAATAAACACTTATGTTTTGGGGGCTCTAATACTGATTTAGCAGGTTATGTAGACTCAGATTTGACAAGGGATATTGATACTAAGCAAAGTACTACAGGTTATGTCTTTACTGTAGGTGGGACAGCGGTGAGTTGGATTTCTAGGTTGCAAAAGGTGGTTGCTTTATTCACCACAGAGGCAGAATATGTAGCTATAATAGAGGCAAGCAAGGAGATGATATGGCTGCAATCTTTCATGAAAGAATTGGGCAAACAATAGGTAAATAGTTATTTGTTTACGGATAGCCAGAGTGCCATACATCTTGCAAAGAATTATGCCTTGCATTCAAAGACCAAACACATACAGTTTAGGTATCACTTCATTTGGTCAGTGTTGGATGATGGACAATTACAGCTAGTAAAGATATATACAAATGACAATCCAACAGATATGTTTATAGAGGTAGTGACAAGGGAGAAGCTGAGCTCCTCTTTAGCTTCGGTTGGTCTTCTAGACTGAAAATAACAAAAATAGAACAACAAAGTCCAGGGTGCTTATTTCCAGTGGGAACTACAGGGTCAGTGGTGTTATGATCAGTCTCAAAGGGGGAGATTGTTGTTATATGGAGCCTAATTAGACTTAGAGGTTAAATTTACCCCACTTTTATCATTACGGTTTCCCCCCAAATTCCTACAAGGTCAAGGGGTAGCGCCCCTAAGACGGGGTCAAGGGGCAGTGCCCCTAGCATGTTCCCTGTCACGATACAGGGTGGGATCGAGGGGCAGCACCCTCATGGGGGCTTGGGGGTAGCGCCCCTGAAACCTCACATAGTTTTTTTGTTATTTTATAAAGGCACTGGGAGTTATTTTTTCATTGACCGACATAAAAAAAATCTATTTTGTAACTGACAAAAAGCTGCTAAGGGTTAGGTTTTTGATATATTGTATTGTAGCATTTTGCAGTGGTATTGAGTTGCAGGGATTACTAATTATAATCGGATTGATTTACTGGATAATAATATTGGACTCTCTGTTTGGTGGATGTAGCCCGAGTTTGGGTGAACCACATTAAAACCTGTCTCTCGCTGTTATTACTTTTGTGTATTTCCATTCCTCTGTTTAATCTTTATTTGCATTTAATTGATATCTTCTATCAGCTAACCCTAACACCAGGTGTGATTTTCTCAATTTGCATCAGTTCTTCTTAAATTGCTTTACTCCAGTTTTCATCATTGCAAGCTTCATTCACTGTCTTAGGTTCAATCTTTGAAATCAGACAATACTTATCTGAATTTTGAGCAATTCTCCTTCTAGTTTGTACACCTTTGCTTTTATCACCTATGATCTGATCTTCAAAGTGGTTTAGTCTTACATACCTAGGAACTTTAGGAGTTTCCTACACTTCTAATTCTTGATCAGGCTCATTGAAACTCAATTCTTCTTCCTGATTCACCAGATCAGTTTGAATCTAAATTTTAGAAGGGACTTGGGCTCCTTGAGTTAGAGCACCATTCTGATCATCTTCATCATACTCATAAAACCTTGAGGGTTTTTCAATACCTTCATTAACCTTCACATTTGTACTTTCTATAATCTTCCTCAATCTCTTGTTATAACACCGGTAGGCTTTACTTTGAGTAGAATATCCCAAGAATATTCTTTCATCACTTCTAGCATCAAACTTACCTAGATCTTCATCTCGTTTAATGTAACACTTGCTACTAAAGACTCTGAAATACCTCATAGCAGGAGTGATGCCAAACCAAAGTTCACAAGGAGTCTTACCAGTATTGCTTCTAATTTGAACTCGATTGAGAGTATAGAATGCAGTGCTGACAGCTTCTCTCCAATAGATCTGAGGAAAATTTTCTTCCATCATCATGGTCCTAGATGCATCCGGTTCTTTCTCTCAACTACTCCATTCTGCTGTGGAGTCCTAGGAGCAGACAACTATCTCTTTATTCCATGTTTCTCACAGAAATCTATGAACTCACTGGATGTGAATTCTCCACCTCTATTAGACCTCAGACATTTCAATTTTAATCTAGTTTCATTCTCTACCATAACCTTGAATATTTTGAATTTCTCAAGAGCTTCTGATTTCTCTTTCAGAAAGGTTACCCACATCATCTGGGAATAGTCATCAATTAGTAACATGAAGTATCTATCACCTTGCACACTTCTGATTCTTGCTAGACCACAAAGATCAGTATGAACTAAGTCCAATAATCTGGTAGAAGATTGTCCCTTGCTTTTAAATGAGACTCTGCTTTGTTTTCCTAACTGACATTCTTTGCACAAACTATTTGTAGGTTTCACCAGTTTTGGAAGATATCTTACAACTTGAGTATTGCTTATCTTGATGATATTATCAAAATTCACATGACACATTCTCCTATGCCACAACCAACTCTGATCAACTTGAACAAATAAGCAACTTTTACCAGTACCAATCAAGTGGAAGATATTACCTTTAGTTTGAGTACCGGATGCAATCTTTGTTCCGAAACTTTCAAAGATTTTGCATTTTCCATTCTTGAATCGAAGATCATAGACTTTGTCTACCAACTGTCCAACACTGAGAAGATTGTGCTTAATCCTTCAACATTCAGAACATTACCAGTTTTGTTCCTTCCAACAAAAGAAATAGTTCCTCTTCCTCTGATTCGACTAGAAGAATTATCACCAAACTTTACCACTCCTCCTTCATACCTTTCCAGATCTATGAACTTACTTTTATCACCTGTCATATGATGAGAGCATCCACTATCAATGACCCAGTCATCCTTTTCTTCAACTTGTGCAGCCAGAGCTCTTTCTATAACTTTATGATTGACAGATTCAGAGGGCATTAGATCTTCTTCCTGATGGCAATTAACACCCAATCACTTTGGATTTGTTTCCTGATTCTGATTCATCATCTGTTACTCCATCATCATCATCTTCATGGACATAGTAGCAATTCTTTTAGAACCTTGATTTGTTAGGTTTAGGCCTTGAAAATATTTCCATACATCTTGAGGCAAAATGACCAATCTTATTGCAGTTAAAACACTTAAAAGGTAATTTTCCTTCATACTTACCAAATCCTCTTGGTAGTCTTTTTGCAATAAGAGCTTCAAGTTGAGCAGTTTCTACTTCTTCTTCCAGGTCTTTTCTTGCCTTTTCATACCATGATAATTTCTTTGAAGAGTTCTCTCTTGGATCAAACCTTTATTTACCTTTTACAGAGGCACTGGCTTTGAATGCAGATTCAGTCTTAGGAGGGGCATCTCCAAACTCGGTCATTTCAAATGCAGCCAATTTACCAGCTAATTGATCTCTTGTGATAGTTGTATGGGCGCTGAATTCTTCAATGGCAGCAACCTTGATCTTATAAGAAGTAGGAAGGGATCTGAGAATTTTGCCAACAATCTCATTTTCATCCAAGACTCCACCAGCATTTCTAATTCCACAAACAAGCTCATTTACTCTTGGCATAAAAGTAGTGATATTTTCATCTTCTCTCATCTTTAGATTATCAAATTTTTCTTTCAGACTTTGTAACCTTGCACATTTGACATACTTGTCTCCTTCATGCAGAAGTTCCAATTTTTCCCAAATCTCAAAAGAAGTTGGTAGGTCAACAACATTTGAATGCTCTGAATTAGATAATGCGCTTAGAAGAGCTTCTATAGTCCACAGATTGTTTTCAGCATCTGTGATTTTAGTTGGGGATTTCGGGCCACCCTGTGGAGTATACTTCGTTGAAGCCATGTTCCAGTACTACATTCCCATACATTTCAAGTGACATGTCATGCAACTTTTCCAAAGATTAAAATTTGTTCCATCAAACTTCAGACTATCCTTCTTGTAGGATGACATCTTGGATCTCCTTAAGCGGTTAAGCTCTTTTAGAGGATCTTAGTGCTGCTACCAATTGTTAGATTCAGGACAGACAACTGAGAGGGGGGGTGAATTAGTTGTCCAAAATTTTCTTCAAATTAAACACTTAAATCCACTTTGTAACTTAGCAGCTTATTAATAACTTAATCATGAAAGCACAATGCATTGAATCAAGAGTAGAAACACATTAACACATAAGACACCAAGATTTTGATGTGGAAAACCCAATTAAGGGAAAAACCATGGGGTGATTAACCCAAGATTATATTCTCTATTAAAAGAATAGAAAGAACAAAATGGCACATGCCAATTAGGGCTCACTACCCAAACACACTGCTCACAAGAGGCCCACTACCTACAAGAGACACACTGTCTACAGAAAAATAAGTATCACCTACTTGAATTGGAAAATAGCATCTTCACCATGCTTGAATCAGTTTCATTTAAGCCCAATACTTCTGCTCTGTCTTTCGCTCTCCTCCTCGCTACCACACTTTCATCTCCACAAGGAAAACATTGAAATGACTTCACAATCCCTTATTTATACAATGTATCGACTTAAGAATAATCATCTAAGTCAGCAAACATCAACAAGAACATCTGCAAGAGTGTAACTCATCCGGTTAGCCAGTCTCAGGAAGAACACCATCAACTGGAAGTTATTCTTTAATTGTGAACCCCAACTTCAATGTGAACCACCAACATGAACTAGACACGATCCAAAGACCTTCACAATCTTGCATTAATCACCAAGAACATCTGCACTTCATCTGCTTATAGAAATCCTTCACTCCTTCATCTGGAACCTCAAGAACATAGTTTGTCATCACTAACACAAAGAAATAGATGCTTACGAGCCTTCAAACCTTGAACCAATTGAATTGACACATCACAAGGACTTCCTAAACACTCCCTCAAATCCACAGAATAGGATAATGTATTTTCAGATCTCACCGGACTTATCTGTGTCACTCTGTTACCTTTGAACACCTACAGGAATCTGTTTTACTTGAGCGGTCACAACTTCTTCAGAACTTCATGCGGACCTCTAAAATCTCTACTGGACCACCTTAAGACACATATCTATAAACCCTTTAAACTGCATCCTCTGATCCTCATCCTATCTTGAAATTTTACCTTACTGTCATCACTGTTCTTCACTGTTCCTGATTGAGACTAATTTTCTCAATATCCTCAGCACACAGCTCATCCAATCCTTATCATTAATGCAATAGTAGTATGTTGACATCAATGACAACACCGGTTAGGCCCATACTTGCAACAATTCTCTCGAACATTCTCCTCCATTGATCTTCTTATTTCTTCTCAACCATTGATCTTCTCTCACACAACTCTATAAATACAACCCTCTTCTTCTATATTTCATAGCCATCTTTCGAGTAGACTTATGCCACAGAAACCATAGCATGCCATTGGCACCCCATTGCATATCACTTAATCATCCATCCATTTCATAGTGTGTTGAAGTTCACCTTCAATCACACCAAGTATCTGAGCCAACTTCTCCTTGTCATCTTGAGGAATCGAAGCAAGGAAGAAAGCTTCCTGAGGGCCATTTTCATCTCCATCAAGATCAAGAAAAGGTGAGCAATGGAAGGCGTAAGGTAAAGGTTGTAAGTATCTCTTCTTTATTATTAAATCTTTTTTACCTTCATATTCCATTGATGTTTTGGTTTTATTATTCATTTGATTAATCCCATTTTTACTCTTACAACATGTGTCATTCCTTATCCTCTTGGAGCCCATCTTGAGAGATGCCACCTCTCCACCTTTGCTCTCACACATATGTGAGAGAACATGTGGAGAGGGTGAGGCTTGGATAGATGGGAGAGTGACACATGTCACCTCCACATTCCATGATCCTTGCAAGTGGATTGGGAGGAGGAAGGAGAAGGTGACATGTGTCACCTTCTCATTCCTCAAGGCTTTGGAATGAAGCCTATGTTACTTCCTCTTTGAGAGAGGAAGGGGTTTCTTTCATTTTGCTTGATTTTTTGCTATTTTGGAGGTGATTTTGGAGAGTAAGTGAGTTTGGAGATCTTGGAAGGAAGGCTTGAAGGAGGAGGTTGGAGAGCTCTTATACAAGTTTCTTCCATTATTGGGCTATGGGTGTGTGCAAGAAGTTGTATCCACTTTTTGGCCAAAAAGTGGAAGTATTTTCCCTGATTTTTAGAATTTGTCACATTTGACCTAAAAATTTGAAGCACTTAAAGGTGGAATCTTGGAAAACGTCACTAAATATGAAATGTAGTACTCAGAGTCTAGTTTCCAAATATGTAATTTTTTTCAATACCCAGATGATAGAAATTGATTTTGAATAGGCATTTCTAAAAACTACTATTTAAAAGTCACTTTTTTTTACTATACCATGTACGTGTACGTCATGCATATTTTGACCTAAAGAATCATATTTTTAAAAATCCTTTTAGGAAAAACTCACTGAAGCACGTTTTCCATATTTATTTGTAATTTTTTATTGAATAATTTTTTTTTAATTAATTTTTTATTGGTCATTTTTTGTCTTTAAAAAAATCATCGTGTATGTCACGCATAAGATGACCTAAACTTAACATTTTTTGAATTTTTGTTTTTAAATTGAAAAGAATTGTCTAAAGTATGTTTTCATACAATTTTTTTTACAAAAAAATATTTTAATAAAAAGTTATTAAATTATTAAAAAACCTTGATAATTCAAGTTTATGGACCTATTTCATTAGAAATTGATTAAAAAATAGAAAAATTAATCCAATTGTAAAAAAAATTACATATTTGGAATCTACAATGTCTCCTCTATAATGGGTTTTAATTTTGTCAAAATATTCTGCAAAATAGACCTTTAGATATATGCCTAAAGTCACTATTTTGTTGTGACATTGACAGGGCCTTCAAGTTACGGGTCAAACCAGGTCCAGAGGTCAGGGTCGAGTCCCCAAAGCATTTTCCGAAGCGGGTTACAAAGCAAAACCCGAGCCTAAAATTCAAATTTTGAATAATGTGATCTCGTTTATAAAACAGGATCCCGTTTCTTTATCCATCGGTCGAAAATTAAACGGGATCCCGTAGTAAACATGATCCTGTTTATTAAGCAGGATCTCGTTTAATATTTGCCTATTTTTTTAAATAAGACTGTACTATGACTGTCATTTCTACAACTTGCTCTATAGTACGGCCGACAGCGACTTTTACAACATTCTTTGGCATATTTATTTCTTTTGCAGGTCCATCAACTTGAAGTATTGTTTGTATTTTGATAGAAGCCATCATGGAGATGCTATTTGAGTGGAATTTTGTTGAATTGGTACTTGTTTGGAGGACTTGAAACACATTCAAGTTTTTGACATTCATTTGTAAATGCTTCATAAATTTTTTAATCATGGGATCACAAAGTTGTAATAAGAGGAAAGATAGGAAGCTATTAACCCCTGAAGAAATTGAAGCAAAGAGAGAGGAGGCAAAAAGATAAAGAGATAGAAGAGTAAAGATTCAATCAATGAATAATGCTGAAGCATCCAATTCCACAACTATTGAAGATAAAAACATTGAGGAGACCATGGATGTAGACGATGCAAGTTTGCAAGAGGTGAATGTGGAAACTAATACGATTATACAAACTACTCCTGGTATGTCTTCAAATCCCTCTATTAATGCTATGGAGAATGTTTCAATAGGCACAAATCCAGGTACTTCTTCAAATCTACCTTTGAATGAAATAGAAATAGTGTTGATAGGAGATTTAAAACAAGCTAGATATAACAATGTTGAGATTGATAATATTCGTAGAGATCAAAATTTTAAACAAATTGTTGTTGAAAATGAAAATGAAAATCCTTTTGTTGTTGAAAATGAAAATGAAAACCATTTTGTTGTTGAAAATGAAAATGAAAACCGTTTTGTTGTTGAAAATGAAAATGAAAATGAAAATTGTTTTGTTGTTGAAAATGAAAACGAAAATCCTTTTGTTGAAAATGAAAATGAAAACTGTTTTGTTGTTGAAAATGAAAACGAAAATCATTTTGTTGAAAGTGAAAATAAAAATCTAGGAAGTGATGTTGAAAATGAGAAATATTTTTTCAAAATTGAAAGAGATGTTTTGGATAATCTTCCTGGTAAAATTTCTTGGAGACAAATAAGAACACATGCCAACAGATTATACAAGAAATTTTTTTATCGTAAAAAACTACCATTTCAATGTCAACTAATGATGTAATTAATGAGAATGTGGAAAATGAGAAAAGTAATGAAAATGTTAGGCATTTTTGTTAAACCAAGAAGAAAAGATCAATCACTAAAACATGCTATGTCTACTGTTGCTAGTGCCATTGAGTCTATTGGAAGTAATAGTTGATCCAAAGATAAAAATGCAGCAAGACGAGCTATAACAACTGCTATAGTGAATAAGACAACTTTGAATAGAAGAATGGTAAGCAATATTAGTGGAATTCTAAAAATACATCCTAAAACATTGGTAAGAGCGGCAAAAAGAAGAGAAAGTATAGAAAATGGTCCAATTAACCAATGTTGGAGTCTTAGTGGTCAACTCCCGAGATCTGACATGAAACTAAATGTTGAAATCAGATCTTTGATCAAAAAATATTGGCATGATAATACTAGGGTATCGTCTAATGCTAGAGATGTTTTAAAATTAAGAGTGGGGTCCAAAGTTCGCGATCCTCATCCAAAACACCTATTAGATACAACGCAAACTAAATTTTATAGAAAATTTTGTGATGAATTAGTGTTACCTGGTAATATTAAAATAAGTCAAAGATCTTTTGAAAAATGCAAACCATGGTATGTAAAGATTAATAAGGAACGGATATCTTGTTGTTGTAAAACGCATGTTTAATTTTGTTATTATTATGATGTGTTTCAATATATACGTTGTACTTTACATCGAAACATGATTATACAGGAATGTGATATTAATATGCCAATTGAAGCAATAAAAGAGTTTATATCAAATTTGTTCTGTGAAAGATCTAATGAAAAAGGTTTTTATTTAAGTTCATGTATTTCTGGACAATGCACTAGTTGTGGCAATCTTTATTTGTTAAGAGTTTGTATGCATGAAAGTGTTGAAAATGATTTTGGACAACAATTAGTGGATGTTAAAAGATTTAAGAATGTTGAATATTCTTTAAAAGATGGAAAATTTGGAAAGCGTTGTGAAAGAATGTTGAATATTCTTTAAAAGATGGAAAATTTAGAAAGCGTTGTGATTTAATTACAGAAAAGGTTAGTGTGCATGCATTCATATCATAATTTAAAAGTAAAATTGTACCAAAATATGTCAAGCACTCTCAACAAGCTCGATGGCTTGATGGACAATTTCGTGAATGTAGAAACACATTTCTAGGTGGTACTATACTATTAGTGGTTGATTTTGCGGAAAACTATACTTTAGCTCCACAAGAGAAAATTCAATCACAATATTACAATTCAGTGCATGTTGCTATGTTTGTTCATATTGTTTATAGACATGCAGATGATAGCACAGAGAATGATAGAAAAATTTTGAGGGAGTATCATTTCTATTTGAGTGACAACCGGTTACACTCATCAGAGTTTGTTCAATGTTGTTTCAATATATTTTATACAAATTTAAGAGAAAGAGGAATCTAGATGACTGAACATCTTATATGGTCAGATAATTGTACGGGGCAGTTCAAGAATGCTCGAATGTTCTATTGGTTATGTAGGGTTCACAAGGAGAATAATGTCCAACATATGTGGAATTTTTTTGAAGCCGGACATGGTAAAGGAGAACATGATGGAGCTAGTGCGTGTGTTAAAAGAATTCTTGCTAGACAACAATTAAAATTTACAGTAAAATTTAAAGATGCACGTGGGGATTGTAGATTGGTGCAATACAAGATTATGTACACCTGGATCAAGCGAGTACTCTACAGTTCGTCGATTGTTTTGGTTGGTTGAAGAAGAAAACATTCTACCTAGACTTGATTGCCAGACAATCAGTGGATCTACTAAATGGCATTCATTTAGGAGTTTGAATGCAAGTACATGGACTATCTGGACAAGGGAGCTTGCATGTTTTTGTCAGTTTTGTATTTCAGGAGATTGGGAAGCATGTGCGAATATAGAATGGGTTGAAGAGTGGAAACAAAGACCATTGACACTTGCACAAGCACACAATCAAAGTGAAACAACAATTGAAGACAATGATCAATTATTTGTATTAGACAATTATGACCGTGTTTCAGACCTTGTACAAGAAGGTAATTTAATTCAAATCATTTCATTTTATTTCACGTCATTACTAATTTGTAGTGCTTTTATTTATTTATGTGTACATATGAATGCATGTATGTTGATTGGTCAAATTTTATGGACATTTGCAAGTTACTGAATCAAAATTTGTTTTGCAGGACATGTGTATGCTGTTGTTGCACCAAAGAATATTGAAGAGGAAATTGAATATTGGTTGGCTTGTTGTGTGGAGACTAAGCATAAGTTAACAACACCTTGAGAAGATGATGATGGCTTTCCTTATCCAACAGGTTTGGTGATCCCCTTAAGACATCCCCTTAAGCAAATTTTGATAACAAGTCTTTGACCCTTAAGCATATTTTAAGAACTTCTTTGATCGCCTTAAGCAAATTTTAAATATTTCTTTGATGATGGCTATCATTATCCAATAGGTTCGGTGGTGGTTGTTGGCACTTGGCTACAGAAATACCTAATAAGGAAGAATGATTTGCCTGCATTCGAAGATTATGAAACACATAAGAAGATTATACACTACTCACATTTGGTGTTGGCAACAAATATAAAACTGGAGAGGTATCATGGAAAACCTACAAATAAAGAGCTATGGAACATTTCTATGGAAGACCATGAGACAATCATCGATGCGTTGGAAAAAAGAGAGGATGGAGATGGTACAATGGAATAAGTAAATATAGGTAAATATAGTTAAATAGATTTATATTGTTGTTTTAAATACATTAAATACATGTTTTGATATTTCTTGTGCGTTATTAGTTGAAATTGATTTAATTTGTCCTTTTATATCCCTAGGCCATCATCACAAATTCATCACATACTTTGAAACAAAAACTTGAGAAGCACTTGTAAATACAGGTACAAATTGTGTATATCTAGATAGTTTTATATAAATTAAAATACATGTTTTGATTCAGATATATTGATCAACTGCTTGTATTATTTTTACATCAGGTGGCATGAAGACCTACTACATTCTCCTCAAGTTTTGGATTTTCTTGAGATGGCATATAACGACATTTTGTATTTACATTATTTTGAGTTGGCATATATGTACATACACAATTACATTATTACACATTTTGTACAAAAATTTGTATACATGTGTATGTACACAATTTTATACTCTACAGTATTAAATTTATCAAAATTATTATTCTATGTATTTTATTTGTTAAATGTCCATGTTTTTCTACTTAGAATTTACTTTAAATTTGATTTATTATATTGTTCAATTTGGTTGCCTTGGGCAACTTCACCAAATTTTGAGAACTTAAGATGTCCCCTTAAGACATCGTAAATTAGGACCCCTTAAGACATCCAAAAAGTTAGCATCAAGTTGTAGGTTAATTGCAAATGATAGGTGTCTAGGTAGGGAATGTAATCAAATTTTTATTTTTTCAATTTTCATGTTTATTTTTCAATTTTTGAGTGATCTAACGAGAAAGCTTCGTTGGTGAGTAGTGTGTAGGAGCTTTCTACAACAAATCAAGTTGCCCTATGACAAGGTTGGATAGATAGAGTGGTGTAGGTTCCTATTGTGTTATCCTTATCACACATTTATTATGACAAGGTGGTACTATCAACACTACCTACCTAAAGCTCTTTTAATAATTTTTTTTTTGTTTTTTTGTTTTTTGTCTTTTAATAATCTTTTAAGCCAATTGATTTTTTGATATTTTTATTGAACTTTTATATTTGCCCTTCGTGGATGATAGAGCCCCTATATGTTGATTTTTATTACTCCATGTGATAGTCCCTACACTAAATTTAAAGAAATAGTCCTAGAAGTATATTTCTTATGAACAAAATTACTAATATAGAACTAACATCACAATAACCATATAAATTTGCATTTTGGTGTAGGAAAAAAACCATATTTAAAAGTACTTTTAATATACTTCAATATTTTTTTAGTCATTTTCCAATGATCCACATATGGATCTTGCATGAATCTAGATGCAATACTTACTACATTATAAGTAATGTCTGGTATAGGTATGGTATTGTAAATAAGGATTTCTACTAACTATCTATACAAAGTAGGATTGGTCTTTTCAAATAGAGGTTTGGAGTCAAGTTTAATACTCAATTCAATAGGAATAGCAGTTGGTTTATAGTCAACCATAATTGAAATTTTTAAGTATATATCTTATTTGTATCTTGCTTGTGATACCCTAATAGATTAATGATCCTAGAAGATAATCATTCCTAAGAAATGATGCAGAAGCCCTAAATTAGTTATTCAAATATCTGGTTCAATTTATTTTCTATATTTGTGGATTAAAGAAATAAGACTACTCGTAATGAGTAAGTCGTCCATATATAATACAACTATAATGATTTGACCATTTTTAACATTAACAAAGAGGTCATTATCAAAGTCACAAATAGAGAATCCAAGAGATTGGAAAAAATATTGAACTTTGCATGTGAAGGACTAAAAATGTCCACTTTCTCATATGGTATGTAGGCTCCTATCATTGAGCAAGTGGACTTAGGTAAAGTTTATGTATGGGGGTTTGACATCCTACCTTCAAGGTCTACCATGACCTTTATTAGATTGTGCACCATAAGGCACTAGGATAGTCATCCTTCTCTAGTTATGTATGGATATTGGAGCATATTAGACCAGGTATTAATGACCCATGCCCACACCAGATATTTCACTTCCTTGAGGTATCAAGTAGTGTTGATTGGGTTACTATGGCACATGATTACACATTTACACAATGGTGACTTTGACTAACACAAACAAATTATTACAAACCCATACATAGAGATAGAGAGGAGATGGACCATCTAGGAGATGACATGACTAGATATTATTGAAAAAGGGTGACTTTCTAAAGGATTTCCCCTAGTACACTCCCATGCTACATCACTACATATTCTTTCAATGCAATTTCTTCATTAAGCGCAAATCTAGATCAACACTCTAACACTTACATATAGAGATTTATATTATTGAAAAGGGGCGACTTTCTAAAGGATTTCCCAGGTAGTACACTCCCATGCTACAAATCTACTTAAGATGTAGTAAAGGTTGGTCAAGGGACACTCCCGTGGACTCTTACTCTAGGGACTCCTAAATTACATGGTCAACACAAGAACAAGCACCAAGGCACTTGGATAAATATAACTATAACCATGCTAGGATCATTTAATATAACTTAGTTGATCTCTAGATGAGAAGATGTGAGAGATTGATCCCTCCTAGTAGGCAAGAGATCCTCATGAACTTATCTCACTTTTTAATGCTTTGTTTTGATTTGCTTACCATTTTATTGCTTAAAATTTGACCAGGACCTAAATATGCATACCGTGAATGAATGGAGGAACTTTATTAGGACCTCATCACTACATAAATTCTTTCAATGCAATTTCTTCATTAAGCACAAATCTAGATCAACACTCTGACACTTGTAGATTTATATATGACAATCGATTATTTCTATTGATGTCAATCTATATATCTTATTATGGTTGATCTCAAATGTTTAGATTTCTTTTCCTTCATGCACATGGTTAGATTAGAGTTTGATTTATGATTAAATTTAGGGATGCTTGTATATACATATGTATGTGATGTTATGCTTTTATAGTTTATGATGTATATGCAATGTATGTATGCATGGATAACAGATATATGTATGGATGCACCTAAACTAACATGATGGTTTTACATGATTATTACTTTGACATGTGTATGATTTTGTTATGATAAGATTGCATTTATTATGTGACATGCAAAAATATATAGTCCAAGTTCAACAATATATATAAAGTCCAAGTCCATGTTCAAAAAATATATAAAGTCCATGTTCAACAATATATATATTTAAAGTCCATGACAAATAGTATATAACAAATAGTCCATGAAATAGTCAAATATATAAAGTCCAGGTTCAACAATATATATATATATATATAAAGTCTAGGTCCATGTTCAAAAAAAATATAAAGTCCATGTTCAACAATATGTATATATAAATTCCATGACAAACAGTATATAACATATAGTCCATGAAATAGTCAAATTATACATAGCCCATGTCCAATAACCTATCACATACTATCTCTATCATCATGAGTCCTCTTCACACCATGCGAGCTACTCAGATGACCTGAATCACTCTGTAAAAGAGAAAGATTTACATGAAATTAGATGTAAGATGATAAGGAAATCTAATTTAATGATAATTTTTAAATTTATAATTTATCATAAAATTAAATTACCGTGTGAGGCTGAGAGGCATGCTCTGGTGCACCTGGACCTGTCTCTCCATGCTCTGAATCAATCTATTTAATACAAGAGAAAGTTCAAGTTGAAATTAGATATACTTGACAATTTTAAAAATGATTTAATTTAATTTAATTTATAAGAACTATCATATTTAAAAATTATTATACCGTAAGAGGAACTTGTTGTGAATCCTCTATTCCAGGACCTGTCTCTACAGGCTTAGCTCCATGACATGTATCAAGCAATAAAAGAAAAAAAAAATTTGAATGTACATATCAACATATATTTTAATTGTTCAATTTAAATATAATCTAAATTTTAAATTATATCGTATCAGGCTGCCCATCTCCTCTGTCCTCCTGTTCTACATGTGCTATGTGTTGATGAAATGTGTCACTAACAAGCTCCTACAATGTCATTTATATTTAAGTTAGCACATGTGTGTACAAATTAGGTTTTAAAACATATATATAATTGACTTGTGTACATGTTATACTTTTTGAACAACCTGAAATGTAGTCGACTCCTGATATAAACTCAGATTATCCAAGTGTGCTACAATGCCCATCCTCATTGTTGTGTCAACCTGCATAGACATATTTATAAAATATTAAATAGTACATGTTCACATTTTTAGATACACTGATATCAAAATAGAAAAATTTAAGTATATATATAGTTTTTTAAAACAATATACACACTGTAAGAGTGTTATGTGAGATGCCCAATGATGGAGGAGCACTCGAGACACCCTGAGATGGAGGATTCAATGTGGAAGAACCCTGAACTAGTTCATAAATAAGTTCATAAATATTTAATTGTACACACATTCAAGACTGAATTTTACAAATTTACAAATCATTGAAAATGTACCCCAAATGGGTGCCCGAGATGAACAAGTGTCGATGAAAAATTAATTCAATAATGGTGACCCCTGTTGCCATCATCTACACCAAACAAACCAAACAATTCGATTGTTAAAATATTACAATTTAATTGATCTATATGTTGATTAAAAACACGTGGTTAAAAAATTGTTTTAAATTCAACATGTGTACATAACCTATATATACCTATGTCGAATGATCAGTGGGATGATCCTCAGCAAATAGATAATCAACAAATGATTCAGTGCCCACATTATCAGATGATGCATGTGTAGCTGAAGTGGGTGCAGCTGCCTGATAAGGTCCATAACACAACTGATTGCAACTCATACATGTATGAGGCATCGACACATGTGGAGTGGTACTAGGACCACTTCCATCATCAACTCCTCCATGCTCTCTAACTTGAGCTACCATCATAGAAGTCTGCTCATGTAGGCTACTTGAGAGTGCACTCAATGTGCCTAGTGTGGATACCACTGCATGATGCTAGAAGGGCGAAGGAATGGAAGCAACAGGAGGGTCAATAAGAGGTTGAATAGGCACCGATCGTTGGGGATCAACCCATGCCCCCAACCTCTGTTGTGGCATGCCACCACCAACACCCTGGAATGATCTAAAATCAAAGTAGTTGGGTTTTTTATTCATAACAAACTCTACATATAATTTTCTCAAAAAATATAAAGGAACCTCACAATTAGCATGAGGTGGATAATCAAACACCATCCACCATCTATCCCAAAAATTGGCAGACATTCCTTCATGCCTACACCACCTGATTGATATTCTTTTCTTATTTGCAAGAATAGGTTCATTTGTAATGGGATGTCTAAAATATTGTGCTAAATGAGCTTTTGTGATTTTAAGATCCAAAATAGTCTTATAGGAGAGGCCATCAGCATAAAATTGGTGCCTCTCCTCTCTCCATTTCTGAAATCCATCAAAATCCAAGTCAATAGACCTCACTGAATCTACAATGTTTTGCATCAAAGATGCAAAACGTACTACGTGAGGTGGCATGAATTGTTCATTGCGAAAGGAATTTAGTTTTTCTTGTATTGAATCCACATTTTCATTTATTATGGCTCGTAAGCGAGCCTGGTTAGTTCCAGGTGGGGGTGGACGTGGAGGTTGGTCATCTGCAGGTGGGGCATCTAGAGGTGGGGCATCTAGAGGTGGGGCATTTGGCACTGGGGGTGCGGGTGCGGGTGCGGGTGCAGGTGCAACCAGATCATCCTATGCATTAAGGAAGTCCTCAACATCAAACTAAATATCATCTAGATTCATGATGTATATATAAAAATCTAGATATGAACCTGCATATATATATATATATACATATAAACATACAAACTTCAGTACAAATTTAAAATTAAATCAAGAATATATATATATATATATATATATGTTTCAAGAAATTACACTTGAAATAAATTTAAATTAAACATATAGATAATGTATACATGCATGTACAAATTTCAAAATGTAAGAGACCTACTAGGACTACCATAATGATTGATAAATGGGAAAGGTGACCCATCTTAATGTATAATGTGCATTTAAGTAAGGAAGTCTCTAGACAATCATCATGTATTTCTTAAATGTGAATATGCATCCCAAATTTTAGACTATTTTAAAGAAATATGGTGCATTTAGGAACTTGGTGATTGTTGGGGTAAAGAGGAATATATGATCATGCTAGAAGAGGTGGATTAGGCTCATAATTGGCCAAGGTTGCTTTGAATAAGGTTAAAACAAGGAGATACCCATGTTGATATTCACACCCTTTGGTCCACACCTACATTGGGATGGATTAAGCTTGAAATTTTGATGGGTAGCCAAGGGTAATCCTAGTGAAGTAGGAGGAGTATGTTTATTAAGAGATGATAAGGGAAAACCTCTACCTATCTTAAAGCTTATGATTTTGGTGTCAAGAATAATAATATGGTAGATTCTAGGGCCATGATATCCAGGGCCTCAAGATGACTTGGAAACTAAACAAGATATTCCTCAGTGTGGAAGGAGATTCCAAGATCAACATTGATCATATGAAAAAGCATAGATGAAGCTTGTGGTTATTGGAAACTATTCTATTGGAAGCTAGAAACTTGGTGAATACCTGTTTAAATCTATCTCCTTCAAACATATCAAAAGAAAAGGTAATTTTATATTCTAGACTAGGCAGATAATGGAAAAAATCATTAAATTGCTCCTAGACATCTAGCATTTGTTGGGAAGAATTTTTTTTTACATTCAACTCAATCCCTAAGTTGTACCTCCATGCTATCAAATGTTACTTGTATCTACCTTCTATACAATGATATTGAAGGGGTAGAAGGTTAGGCTAAGGATTTCTATATTGCTACTTAGATAAATTCCACATCTTCAATGTGTGGCATGAGAATATGCACAAAGCCTTGGAGGATATCTCTAAGATAATGAAGATAAACCTTCATGTCTTGATGCTAAATTGGATGATTCTATCCACTATGAGAATTAAGATGAGGAGGAGGTGACATAAAGATCCCTCCTATCAAATTTGAACAATGTTAAAAATGTCAAGGAAGTGGTAGAGGCTTTGTAAGGCTTGTGTAATTTGTCCCACCACCCTAGGATAAAGTTTTTTAGTTTATAATTAGTAATTCTAACACTACTTCAACTTATTACTCTAGGGCGAGGGCCACTATAATTTTCCCTACCACTAATATATCTTAAGACACCTATTGGTTTATGTTGTCATCGTACAATATATTAATTTTCCCTACCACTATTGATCAAGAACAAAACTATACCATATATATTAAGTACTCTAGCTCAATGATCTTAAGATTAATGAAATCAAGACTAACTATATCATCATTATGCTTAGATACACCCAACATGCTAATCAAGAACTTAATTACCTTCACAACCCTATTAGCATTGTATCACTCATATTAGGGAGTGGACTTGAATGGGGCCAAAAGATTCTGAATACCTCTTACGATTGTGACTTTGGGTTTGGCATGGTCAACTTGGAGAGGTTGTGTGGCATATCCCTATAAGAGGATGAAGGGTGATAGGAGGTTGTAGGATGGCTAAAAGCATTCACATGACGATAATGTTCAAGTTTAAATTTCAAGATATGCATCATGGTCTACAAGGTTCTCTTGTTCAAAAGGTTCATCATATTCTAGACAAGGAACTCACAATCATTGGTACCAAATTCAAGATCTCCTATTACAAGTCTCCATATAGCTTTAAACATAACACCTATAAACACAAAATTTATAGGGCTTGAATACAAGCCTGCCTCCCAGTTAGGAGACTTCCAAATAATTGGTTAACTCACATGCAATAGGGATTAGGGTTTAAGGTATAGTGTTGAGGGTTGATGGTTTAGGGATAGGGTTTAGGTTTGAGGGATTAGGGTTTAGGGTTGATGAATTAGGGTTTAATGTTGAGAGTTGAGGGTTGAGGGTTCAGGTTGAGGGATAGGGTTAATGGTCAAGGGATTAGGGTTAAATAAGAGTGTCGAGGGTAGAGGGATTAGGGATAGGGTTTAGGGTTGAAGGTTTAATGATTTAGGGGTAGAAGGTTAGGCTAAGGATTTCTATATTGCTACTTAGATAAATTCCACATCTTCAATGTGTGGCATGAGCATATGCACAAAGCCTTGGAGGATATTTCTAAGATAATGAAGATAAACCTTCATGTCTTGATGCTAAATTGGATGATTCTATCCACTATGAGAATTAAGATGAGGAGGAGGTGACATAAAGATCCCTCCTATCAAATTTGAACAATATTAAAAATGTCAAGGAAGTGGTAGAGGCTTTGTAAGGCTTGTGTAATTTGTCCCACCACCCTAGGATAAAGTTTTTTAGTTTATTAGTAATTCTAACACTACTTCAACTTATCACTCTAGGGTGAGGGCCACTATAATTTTCCCTCCCACTAATAATCTTAAGACACCTATTGGTTTATGTTTGATGTCATTGCACAATATATTAATTTTCCCTACCACTATTGATCAAGAACAAAACTATACCATATATATTAAGTACTCTGGCTCAATGATCTTAAGATTAATGAAATCAGGACTAACTATATCATCATTATGCTTAGATACACCCAACATGCTAATCAAGAACTTAATTACCTTCACAACCCTATTAGCATTGTATCACTCGTATTAGGGTGGACTTGAATGGGGCCAAAAGATTCTTTACCTCTTACGATTGTGACTTTGGGTTTGGCATGGTCAACTTGGAGAGGTTGTGTGGCATATCCCTATAAGAGGATGAAGGGTGATAGGAGGTTGTAGGATGGCTAAAAGCATTCACATGATGAGAATGTTCAAGTTTAAATTTCAAGATATGCATCATGGTCTACAAGGTTCTCTTGTTCAAAAGGTTCATCATATTCTAGACAAGGAACTCACAATCATTGGTACCAAATTCAAGACTTCCTATTACAAGTCTCCATATAGATTTAAACATAACACCTATAAACACAAAATTTATAGGGCTTGAATACAAGCCTACCTCCCAGTTAGGAGACTTCCAAATAATTGGTGAACTCGTATGCAATAAGGGAATAACACATGCATACAAAATATGTAGAAGAAAACCCTGTAGCATGACTTGTGATTAATTAAAGTTAGGGTTAGGGTTTCAATTAGGATCAGGCTTAAAGGGTTAGAATTGAGGTTAGGGTTAGAATTAGAATTCAAGGGTTGCTAAATTAGGGTAAGTATTAGAGCTACAATTATGGTTTGGGTTACGGCTAGAGTTAGGGTTACAATTACAATTACAAGTAGCTCGTTAGGGTTAGGGTTAGGGCTAGAGTTAGAGTTACAATTACAATTACAATTACAAGTAGAGTTAGGGTTATGATTAGGGTTATAATAAGGGTTAGGGTTTGAATTGCATATAGAATTAGGTTTAGGATTAGGGTTAGAATTAGTGTTAGGGTTAGGGTTGGAATTGCATATAGAATTAGGGTTCAATCTAGCTCTAGAAATAGATAAATTAGTCAAGATTATTTTAGCTCAATTTTGTTTCCTATTTCCTAGAAAATAAAAAACTATTGTTTTCTATTTAGTTGTTAGTCCCAACTCTTTCCTTTTAAGAAGTATATCAAATCTAATGTAGTAGTAGATACTTTTACATATACAAGTTTTTGTTAGGAGAAAATATTTTTTGCCAAATTTGTATAGAGTTGTCTATAGTGTGTTCCAGGGTAATCAAATGATGTAAGTCACAATTTAGAGGGTTGAGGGATAAGTTTGTGTTGAGTCTATAGGAGGTGTTTTCTTACATAGACCGAGCTCCATAATCTAGGTGTCTCCATGTCTAACTCAGATGTTTCAACTTGGTCCATATTATATCCAGATTAATGATAAAATTTTATATATATGGCTATGAGATCCACGATCATATCAATGTTTGGTAGAGAAAAGTTATCTAAGTTGGGGTAGATCCTCTTTTGATGTCTTAAAAGTTAGTGCAAACATGAATTCCCTTAGTTTTCTTGTTAACTAAGACCACATTAGAGACCCATTTAGGATAAGTAATAGTTTGAATGAACCCTGGACATCCAAGAGTTTATACAATTCTTCTATGACCACGAGGGCTACTTGGGGGTGCATTTTACATAGCTTTTATTGAATAGGTTTGGCATTGAGGTGAACCACAAGATGATGCATGACTTTAAAGATGGAGTCTCAAGGCATATCACCATAAGACCACATGAAGAAATCAACGTAATCTTTAACATGGTGACATGGTTATATATGCCTTCTTTGATGTCAAGGTCCAGTGGAGCTACTATCTTAGAGAGTTTAGGGTCTGAGCTTCTATTCATAGGTTGATGTCTATAGCATCCTCAAGAAGGAGAGGGGAGTCATGTCTTGTATCTGAGTGGTATCTAATGGGAGGTGAAGTTTGTCAAATTGAGGAGCTCTTGGGAAGTTTCCATTTTTAGTGTATCATTTTAATCGATCACAAGTTTCTTATTATATCCTATTGCTATTCTGCCTAGACTAGGGTGCCTTAGGACTAAAGGGTTCTTCCTTTCTCTCCAAAATAAGCATATGTAGGTGTTAAGTATGGTGGAAAAGTCTTTCTTATGATTACAATGGGGATGTGGTCTTGACATTTCATAAGTTTCATGATGGCTTCATCATTTTGGAAAACATCAAATCATAAAGGGTCGTGTTGGTCCCAATCAATAAGCTCAAGGTATTATAGGTCTAAGGAGATGGTGAGGATAGTGACCTATCATTAAAGAGGTTAGTGGTGGAAAGATCTTCGTAAGGATCATGAGTGGAGCCTACATCAATGTCATTAAGATTAGGGGAAGCATTACCAATGAGGTTGAGCTCGTATCATAATTAACATCACGATGTTCATTCCAAGGGCATAACCTAGCTAGTGAGGACAACTACTTGAGTATATATCAAAAGTTACATAAATGTTGGCTTCATTTCATTCTTGATTAGTTGGCTATCACAAAAATAGTAAAATTTTCTCAATTCTTGATTAGTTGGTTGTCTCTAAAGGTTTGATTATGAAGGATGTGATAACTTGGTTTTATTATGGTTTGTTGTAATTTTTTTTCATGATAGTTAGCTATTCAATAATGCCTTTAAAATACAATGACATACATTGTTATAAGTAAATTTTATAAAAACCAAATATATATATCATCCCAATGCTATATAATTTTTGATAGTTTGTTCAAAATCTCTTCTTTCATATGATACAATCGTTTCAAAATTTCAATTGTATTTTACAACTAAAATGTTTAAATACAGCTACTCAAATTGAACTCAAATTTTGACAGTTTGTTCAAAATCTCTCCTTTCATATGATACAGTATTTTCAAAATTTCAATTGTATTTTACAGCTAAAATGTTTAAATACAGCTATTCAACACTCAATTGAACTCAAATTTTGACAATTTGTTCAAAATCTCTCCTTTCATATGATACAGTATTTTCAAATTTTCAATTGTATTTTACAGTGAAAATGTCTAAATATATCTACTCAATTCTCAATTTTAAACATAATTTTGATAGTTTATTCAAATTCTATCATTTTATATGATATAGTCTTTCAAAATTTCAATTGTATTTTACAACTAAACTGTCAAAAATCAGCTACTGATTTCATAAACCCTAAACCCTAAATAACAATTAAAAATTTAAATTTTGATTGTATTTTACACCAGAACAAACAAGGGAAGCTTAAAACGATTGATGGGTAATTTGTAGAAGTGGAAAAATCCACTTACCTGGTCGCTGGATGGTGACTGAACTTGGGATCCCATTTTCACCTGCCGACTGTCGCTGTTGAAAATGGGGTCTTTGCCCTTTTTTTAAAATTTAATACTTTTACAAAATGGGATCCTGTATAAAATGGGATCCCGTATTATGGAATGGGATCCCGTTTTTGGCCTCTAGGTTTAGGATCCCGTTAAAAAATGGGATCACGTTTTTTGTTTTAGGCTCGGGATCCTGATGCAAAATGGGATCGCATTTTATATAAACGGGATCCCGTTTTGTAGAAACGGGATCCCGTTTTTGTTTCCCCGATTTCAGATTTTGTTCTAACTCTGAAACTTCCACCTTAAGTGGACACAACTTATTGCATTTACCCCTATCATAGGTAATCTTCAAGGCATGAAGCCTTTCCCATGTATTTAATTTTCTGTGTGTTTGAGAGCATTTTGTGTGTTTCCATTTGTTGGTGTTGTTGGGTTTTTATTTTATGGGTGTTTGAATGAGACTACCATTCTTGGTGTGTCCATTCATCTGAGGGGTGGGAGAGGAGTGAACCTCCTCGAGGTCACCCTCTTTGTATTGGCATATTGTGGCATTAAGGGCAATTTGGAGAAGTTTTGGTGATTATTTTTAAGGTATGAGTGCCTTGGAGTGATATATTGTTCATTGAGGTATTTTGGACTTGAGGCCTTGTTTTGGAGTATCATGAGATTTGGTTTTGTAGGAGTGAACCTCTTGAGTAGAGAGAGTCTACTCTCCTACCCCCTCAAATCCATTTTTATGGATTTTGTATTGTTAAACCTTGGAGGGTGTTGTTCTTTTTGTTTGTTGTGTTTGGGGTGTGCACCCATGTGTGAATCGATCTCCAAGCTTGGGGGTGACCCTCTTGTGGGTCTATGGTAGGGTGGAGAGAATTTTGGTGGCTTGGAGTTTCCCCCCTTTGTATTTTTATTGCAGGTTATTGTTGAGTTCTTAGAGATTGGAGAAGGAGTTATCATTTTGTGTTGTGCATTTTATTTGGCTATTTGAAGCCATGGCCAAAGAAAGGCCTAGAAGTAACTTGCCAAAAAAAAAGAGAGATAATACTCTCTCATTGTGTTATTGTTTTCAAATAATATTGTTTGTTGTTCTTCCTTACTATTAGTTAATTAAGGAAAGATACATGTTGTTTATGTCAATCATGTTTTGCAAGAAAGGAAAAAGTTAATGCATAAATTCCTATATTATGCCGTGTTTCATTATTGTAATAAATTGTATAGAATGGGAAAAGAACTACCACCTTATTTTAATATGGCTGCTACAAAAATGTATGCTATTGTTCATTTTCTATTATTTATGAAGTTCAAGGAGAACAGGTATAGTTATTACTATGTAGATTTAATAAATCAGATATTTAGATATATTCTTCATTTCAAAGAAAACAAAATATAGTTATTGTTTACCTTCCATTTAATTCAAAAAAATTATATGCAGTAGGGAAATAGTCATAGTATTTTTCATCAAAAAGTTACATATATATATATATGTGTGTGTGTGTGTGTGTGTGTGTGTGTGTGTATAAAAATATGTATATACACTCAGTTGAGCACATAGATTTTTTTTTTAAAATAATTATAACTCTCAGATCCATGAGGAAAGTGTATATATATATATTTATATCTGATTTCATGTCAAGCTGCTGTTGGAAAACAAAATATATTTATTGCAGCAGTGAGTATATATCTATATATAATATTCAAATATCAATCAATAAATAAAACAAAGTAACATTAGACACTTTTATGGAACTGAGTAATAAAATTAAATAATAGAAATTTTATTTAAGTTGACGCTAGGGTTTAAACCATGCTTTGGGGCCAAAAAGCCAAAACACTGTCATTTTCTTTTATTTATGAAGTTCAAGGAGAACATGTATAGTTATTGCTGTGTATATTTAATAAATCATATATTTAGATATATTCTTCATTTCAAAGAAAAAATATAGCTACTGTTGACCTTCCATTTATTTCAAAAAAATTATATGCTATAGGGAAATAGTCACAATATTTTTCATCAAAAAGTTACATATATTTAAGTTATATATATGTATATATATATATACATATACACATATATGTATATATGTATATATATACACATATATGTAGATATATATACACACATATATGTAGATATATATATATATATACATATATGTGTATATATATATATATAATTAATGTATATATTTATATTTGATTTCATGTAAAACTATTGTTCGAAAACATAATATATTTATTGCAGCAGTGAGTATATATATCAGTAAATAAAACAGAGTAACATTAGACACTTTTATGGAACTGAGTAATAAAATTAAATAACAAAAAAATTATTTAAGTCCACGCTAGGGTTTAAACCCTGCTTTGGGGCCAAAAGGCCAAAACACTATCATGGAGGGTGACGGCCTTAGCCACCACCATGGATGTTTCATCAGTAAAGAGGTTTGGGTGGGGGATGAACTCCCCACCCTCACCATTCCTTAAAACCTTTCAACGGTGCCATAAGTGCCATTCCAACGTGCCCTACTCTGCATTTTTTTTTCTCTGACTCGGCCGCTCCTCGTTAACCCTGCAATGTGCCATTTAGGATTTTATATATATAGTGATTGCCATTCTTTTTCCTCTTCTCCATTTTTTTTAAACCAGAGTTCTAAAGAAATAAATAAAATGATAATATATAAAAAAAGGGGAGAAAAACACATATATAATAATAGAAGCATTTTATACCTCTATCTTGGAGTCCTTTCATGGTTGCCCCCACTCTCCAACTTGCAACAAAAATGAAAGATGAAGAAATGGGGAGAGAAAAGAAAGAGGGAAAACAATAGAGAGAAAAGAATGAAAGATAAGAAAACAAGAGTAGTGAATAGGGTTAGGGTTGAGGATACATTTAGATAATAATATAATAATGATAGCTTTTAGGGCTATTTAGTTATGTGAGATTTCTTTTATTTTGAAATTGGTTTTAACTCCTTTATTTTGTGCACGGGTTGTTTTGTTATTTCCCTCTCATGTGCTTTTTGAATTATTGGTGAGGAGGAAAATTTTTAGTGGGTTTATGTCATTACTTTTTTGTGGGGTTATTTATTTTTCCCCTATTATTGTTTTAGGGTTAATTGTTTAGTAAGGTTAATTTAATCTAGGTTTGGAATTTTTTAAGTAATGGGTTGTATTTTAAATTTACCTTGACCACTTTTATTTTTACTCATGGAACCTAGTGGAGTTGGTGGTGTAGGGAGATTTATTATTTAATTTAAGTCTTTAGAACTTATTGACTTAGTGTTTTTATTGTTGGATTAAAATTAATAGTATAGTCATTATTATAATGGAGATAATTAATTAATCATTTTGTTTCCATTTCGATTAAAGTGAGATTTTTATTAAATTACGCTTATAGTTTATTTTAATTTAATTTTCTCATAAATGTTAAGTTAGGGAATATTTTTAAAATTAATTATTTTGAATGATAATAAGGCGTTATGCTGCCAGATTTTTCCAAAATTTAGATATTAATTTAAGTGATTTGGTTATGCATTTAGTTAATATTTAATTTATGCCTTGTAATTAGGTTTTAGATGTAATCGTATTTTTAATCTAATTTTTTTCTATAGTGTTAGGGTTTTGGATCCCTCCACTTCACTTAGGAAACTTAGGGTTGGCTTGGAATTTGATTCTAACCCTAATGGTGATGCTCCTCACATCATCTAACCCCCTAGTCAGCTTACATCTCATAGGGATTGTGAAAGGTATTCGCATTACCCCACCAGTTGATTGACCTGATTTGTGCCTTTGTGCATATATTGCTGAGCATACTAATGCATGCAAGGGGGTTTCTAGGGATGCATGGAAATTTTTTTGATATTTTGTGTCATGACCACATGACAAATGTGGACATGACACGTGTTGTGTGTTGTGACCACATGGGAAATGTCAGCATTGTTGGAAACAAGGTAGATAACTGAGAGGGGGGGTGAATCAGTTATCTCAAATATCTTAACTTTCTTTTCTCCTTTAATAATTAGTGCAGCATCAAAACATATAAGCATATATGATCATAAGAATAGAAATAAAATCAACACACATAACACAAGGATTTTTATGTGGACAACCCTGTTAAGGGAAAAACCATGGGGTGACTAACCCAAGATTGTATTCTCTGTTAAAAGAATAAGAAGTACAAAATGGCACTGTTAATTAGGGCTCACTGCCTAAGCACACTACTCACAAGAGGCATACTGCCTACAAGAGACTCACTGTCTACAAAACTTACAGAAGGTAATTAGGTGTTTGAACTGATGAGATGCATCTACAAATGCTAGAGTTCAGTTTTGATTAGGCATAATATACTGATTTGATGCACTTCATTCTTCCTCTGCTTTAGTGTTGTTGCTATGTCACATACCAGACTTGTAATGTTGCTTCCACACTTATCCCTACTTTTCCTCACACTCTATTTTCTCATCTCTCTATTCACACCCTTACATACTGGAATCCATCTGGTATATATATTCGCATCAAGGATTTCAACAACTTTCTAGTCGGCAACAAGAATAATCAAGATATTTATAAGTTACTGATCTGTCGACTGAATCCATGCTTGATTTGTGATGCATATGAAAAACATAGACATAGAAGTTATTAATCAAGTCAGCCAACAATGTATGATCACACAAATTTCTTGATCAACATCATTTACTCATCCAGATTGAAGTCTAATGCTCTGCCAGTCAGTTCTTTCTTTGTCTACTCTGCCTGTCTAGAACCCAACACTCAGATGCTCATATCTTTTTCATGCTTTATCACTAGAGGCTAAATCTCTGGAATATAGTAGTCATGATACTCCTCTTGATTTATCCAAGTCCGTAACTTGCTGAGTTACACCATTTGAGATATTCAGACCTGATTGTCAGACCTTGTTGCATACTCTATTCTTGTTCACCAGACCAAAACAATCTTCAATCTGACTTCCGGTATAGGCATACTATGTACTACGGATGTGTGGGATATACTTTGTTGCCATAAATGATAACACTCATGAAGCCACATAGTGTCTCTTGCTAACAATCTCCCCCTTTGGCATTGATGACAACACTTAGTGAAAAATGACTAAGTGTCGTAATAAACTCCCCCTTGGCTGATGCTTTGTCTTATGCACTATTTTACTGAAGCTCCCCCTTAGCTGGATTCCACATTTTTCACTAATCCTCACTCCCCCTTTGACATCAATGGAAAAGGGTGAAATTCACACACCAAAATTTGCAAAAATTAACCTATACATGGCTGCATAAGTATATATACATGTTATACTTACATATACTTGAGTATATCTGCAAAAGTGGCCTTCAACTATACAAACTCTGTGGCCCAGCTCTGCTTCATCCTGTCCAAAATGGAGATGTGACCAGTCAACAAAAATGCATATGCTTCTACCCTTCTTAAATCTATCAGATCACTGGTTCGGGTTGT
The DNA here is from genome assembly GCA_027924645.1 of Cunninghamia lanceolata. Taxonomy (NCBI): domain Eukaryota; kingdom Viridiplantae; phylum Streptophyta; class Pinopsida; order Cupressales; family Cupressaceae; genus Cunninghamia; species Cunninghamia lanceolata. Next base: position 20,972,086 of record BSBN01000090.1, on the reverse strand, counting down.
GGTCTAAGCATTTGTTAAGGCCTCATGCATTGCCTCTAACTTAGGGATAATTATCCCTCTGAGTTCACTCATTCTATTTACTATATCCTTCTTTTCTTTGTTTAGCCTCTTTATTTCATTTATGATGATAATGGCCTAGCATTCTTGATTCATTAAGGATTTGGTGAGGGGATCAAAGTTCTAAGATAAACTTGACAATTTACCTTCTTGTTCTTTCACCTTCTTTTCAATATCCTCTGTCACTTTGGGCCAAGAAAGACAAAATTTGTACATGTCCCCACCATCTCTAAGAGCATTTTCAAGGATCTTTATTCCAATGTCTAGGGTCCTCCTATCATTAGCAATGACTCCCTCTACTTCAGTGAATCTTTTTCCCAAAAACTCCTTCTGGACCTTTGCTTCTGCCGATTTCTCTAAAGATTCAAAATGAGTGCTAATAGAGTTTACCAATGATTTCAAGTTACTGAATGGAAAGGCCGAAGAATCCTTTTGAAATGATGGCATGATCTTCTCCAGCATCCCGGATGTAGTTTCCAACAGCTCAGAGTCTTCCATGTGAGATTTCAAAAGTTTTTCTTTTGCTTTGGCTTGAGCAAAAGATGCTATTTTCATTGTCTGGACTGGAGAGAGAGAGTCAAAATTTAGTGGCCCTTGAAATAGTTCAGGTTCATCTATCTCCATCATTTCTTTGTTTAAGAAGTTCTTCACTACCTCTGTAGTGTCTCTTTTTGGTGATTAAGTCTTCTTTTTTTTTGGGATCTCAGAACTGTCATCATAAATATTCTCTGTTTGTTCTTCTTCTTTTCCCTTTACCTCCTCTTCTTGACTCACTTTCTCCACTTTTCTTCCTTCTCTTTCAGCTCTTGAATCTGGAATGTTTGTAGTGGGATCCGGAGGAGATATTTTACCTATATTTACTACTCCATGAACTTCCTCTTCCAGAATAGAGGAACCAAGTCCTTAGACTTCTCTTCATCTATCTCTTTTCGTCCTTCTACATTTTTGTCAGAAGATTCTTCATTGGCTGCATTTAATCCTTCAACATCCATGGTAGAAGGTTCTTCATTTGTTTCCTCTATGATAGGAAGATTGAATCTTTTGAAGGCATTCCAGAGGATGTCTTTTGTTTCTCTTGCTACTTGGTCAGTTTCTCCAAGCATAAGTTTATTCATTCTTGCTTTGCTCTGGAATTCATCCTTATAGTCCTTAAAGATCATGTCCATTTGCTTTGGAGTAATAGAAGGATAGAGCTAAATTGCTATCTATTCCCTAATCCAAGTCCTTAGACTTCTCTTCATCTATCTCTTTTGACCCTTCTACATTTTTATCAGAAGATTCTTCATTGGCTGCATTTAATCCTTCAACATCCATGGTAGAAGGTTCTTCATATGTTTCCTCTACGATAGGAGGATTGAATCTTTTGAAGGTATTCTGAAGGATGTCTTTTGTTTCTCTTGCTACTTGATCAGTTTCTCCAAGCATAAGTTTATTCATTCTTGCTTTGCTCTGGAATTCATCCTTATAGTCTTTAAAGATCATGTCCATTTGTTTTGGAGTAATAGAAGGATAGAGCTAAATTACTATATGTTCCCTAATCTCTAAGTCTTTTTCTTTTGCATTCTCTTTTCTTAGTTCAAGTACCTTCTCTAGAATTTTGGGAATCAATGAAATAATTTCAATGAATGCTTTAATGTAAATATTCAGATACCTGACTATAGCTTCTTCCAAAATCTTCTTGTCAGTATCACTGTATTCATCATAGAACTCTGTTATTGGTTGCAAGTTCCCATCCACAGTGACTGCCTTGATGATATCATCAATGGAAAGAGTGGGCATTTCAACAAATTCTTCTACCTTTTCTTTTTTATTTTTACTGGCAAAGAATTCCCCAAATGTTTTCTTCTTCTTCTTCATTTTCTTAGTTTCCTCATCAGACTCTGTTTCTTCATCATCCTTGTGACTTGTGTATGACCTTGTGGCTTTTGTTTTCATTATCTTTTCTCCCTTTCTGGATGTCTTGACTTCTGGTTTGGTGGCTCTTGAGCTCTTAGGAGTGGCAGGTGCAGAGCTCTTAGAGGATCTAGTCTGGGAGGAGGCTTGTACCAGAACACTTCCTTTCTCTGCTTCTTGTTTCTCTTTCTCAGCCCTTTCCATTTTCTCTTTGTTTGCATCTACTACCTCTTTTGATATGCCAAATCTTTTAGCAATTTCCTCAACTTCCCTTCTAACTTTCCTCTTTATCTCTGATTGTCTTAGCTCAACATGTATTTTTACACTTAGTTCTTGGAAGGTTCCAAACCTTTCTGCCTCATGGTCCTTAGGCTGGCTCAATAGGTGTTGAATATGTAGCTCCAAGATTTTCTCATTGACCTCGTATCCCATTGGCATTATCCAAATTGTTCTAGGCTCAACTGCCTCCATTAGACATTGATCAGTAGCTACCATGAAACACACTGTATCCTTGTATTTCTTAACTATGGATTAAGGTATCCTCTCTCTAGCTTACATCATACTTTGGAAGTTCTTAAAGTAACCCCAGATAGCTATGCTTTGAGCTTTAGCATCACCAAGTCCATACATATAGTCTCTGATCTATATTGCAACTAGTTTATCATTTTACCAAACCCAACCACTTGATCCAGGTAGCTCATTGATGTAATAGAAAAATAGACATAGTATTAAACAACCATACTTAAAGGAGTTCTTCTTATCCTTCTTCGCAAATGCAAGTGTGCAAATGATGAATGGAAGAACCCTTTTATTCTTGCACAAACTCTAATTTCCTTTTGCAATAAATGCACAACTTAAGTTATCCGGTTGCCCTATTCTAAGAGAGATCTTGCACGTAGAATAATTTTTAGTGAGGATTGACAATGTATCTTCTTTTCTTCAATCATGCCATGGATCCATAGATCAAAGTATTTCAATTTTGACTCATACCTGATCTATCTGTGAAAATCCTACTTTACAGAATGGATGTCAAACTGGATCAATCTTAGATGATTAAACTCTTGCAAAACTCCATGCAGATCTTTCATATTTTTACCGAGGGTTATTTAGATATTTTTTTGAGAACCCTTTAATCCGCAGCATTCCATGTGCCAATTTAGGCACTAATTGACTGGCTGGGGGAATTTATTTTTCTCTATGACTCCCCCTGAGCCAAAGCTCATCTGTTTGGTTTTTGGAAGGAATATCAGCACCAGATTCTGGTGTGGATCCATCCCCAATATTTTATGTACTCTTCTTCACCCAAATCTTGCTCATCTCCCTTTAAACTTCATCGACATTCACTTTGCCTTTTCCCTTATCTTGTTTTTGATTATGATGCACCGGACCCTTTTTATCCTAATTTTTACTTCTGTGTAATTTTGAAATATGACCGGATCTATTGCAATTGTAACAAACAACATCTCTTTGCATATTTGACTAATATCCTCTTGATCTGCATTGATTAGCCATATGTCCCATTCTATTGCATGCAAATCATCTACCATTGAATGAATTGTTTATTTGCATATTTTTGCATTCATGAGATTTGTGACCATACCTTTTATAGTTGAAACATTATCTGGAGAAGGATGGATTAGTCTAATTCATTATCCTTCTATACTGAGTTGCTTTATGACTAAATTTGTTGCAATTGAAGCAGCATCCATTGAAGGATGAATATCTTTGAGCATTTGGTTGCCTTACCAGAGGTCTTCTAGCCCTGTTTCTTTGATTTCCTAATCCAAAGTTCTTTTGACTAGATCTAGAGCTTTCACCTTTCTCATATCCTAAGCCACGCTTGTCATCTACCCTCTTTTGGCTTTTGAGAAGAACTTCAAGTTGGGCTGAGCTTATCTTGAATTTCTCTTTGCATTCATTTGTTGTTTGAAGATCTTGTTTAAGAGTGTCTATTTGATTCTCAAGTTGTTCTTCATTATCTCTAGCTTTTACAAGATTAGATTCAAGATGCCTAATTATTTTGTCCATTTTGTGGTAGTCCTCTATCTTCTCCTTGAGGGATTATTTTAGATTATTTTCAATTTTCCTTTTCTCTTCAATTTCTTGGGTGAATCTCATAACCCCTGATTCCATCTCATGCCTTACCATAATGACCTCTTTTGATATTTCACCTTTCTCATATCCTAAGCCACGCTTGTCATCTACCCTCTTTTGGCTTTCAAGAAGAACTTCAAGTTGGGCTGAGCTTATCTTGAATTTCTCTTTGTATTCATTTGCTTTTTGAAGATCTTGTTTAAGAGTGTCTATTTGATTCTCAAGTTGTTCTTCATTATCTCTAGCTTCTTCAAGATTAGATTCAAGATGCCTGATTATTTTGTCCATTTTTTGGTAGTCCTTTGTCTTCTCCTTGAGGGATTGTTTTAGATTATCTTCAATTTTCTTTCTCTCTTCAATTTCTTGGGTGAATCTCATAACCCTTGATTCCAGATCATGCCTTACCCTAATGACCTCTTTCAACAACTTCTCACATAGCTTGTTTTTCTCATCTAGATCTTCATTAGTATAATTGGCTTCACTCTGATTTGCTAATTTTTGAAGTAGTTCCTTCTCTTTTTCACAAAGATACTCAATTTTTCTTTTAGCTCATTTATGAAATCTTCAACTTGTTTGAGTCTTCCTCTTAAGTTATTGACTTCAGAGTGGGATTGTTCAAGATCATCAAGGGCAGACTGAAGTTGTTCCTTCATACCATACATATCCATTGAGATTCCCAGATCTTCCTCAAGCTGTTAGGCTCGATTTAGAGGAACTTAGCTCTGATACCAATTGTTGGAAACAAAATAGATAACTGAGGAGGGGGTGAATCAGTTATCTCAAATATCTTAACTTTCTTTTCTTCTTTAATAATTAGTACAGCATCAAAACATATAAGCATATATGATCATAAGAATAGAAATAAAATCAACACACATAACACAAGGATTTTTACATGGAAAACCCTGTTAAGGGAAAAACCACAGGGTAACTAACCCAAGATTGTATTCTCTGTTAAAAGAATAAGAAGTACAAAATGGCACTTGCCAATTAGGCCTCACTACCTGAGCACACTGCTCACAAGAGACAGACTACCTACAAGAGACTCACTATCTACAGAACTTACAAAAGGTAATTAGGTGTTTGAACTGATGAGAGGCATCTAAAAATGCTAGAGTTCAGTTCCAGTTAGGCATAATATACTGACCTGATGCACTTCATTCTTCCTCTGCTTTAGTGATGTTGCTCTGTCACATACCAGACTTGTATTGCTGCTTCCACACTTATCCCTGCTTTTCTTCGCACTCTATTTTCTCATCTCTCTATTCACACCCTTACACACTGGAATCCATCTAGTATATATATCCGCATCAAGGATTTCAACAACTTTCTAGTCAACAACAAGAATACTCAAGATATTTACAAGTTATTGATCTGTCAGCTGGATCCATGCTTGATTTATGATACGTATCAAAAACATAGACATAGAAGTCATTAATCAAGTCGGCCAACAATGTATGATCCCACAAATTTCTTGATCAACATCATTTACTCATCTGGATTGAAGTCTAATGCTCTATCGATTAGTTCTTTCTCTATCTACTTTGCCTGTTTAGAACCCAACACTCAGATGCTCGTATCTTTTTCATGCTTTATCACCAGAGGCTAAATCTCTAGAATATAGTAGTCATGATACTCCTCTTGACTTATCCAAGTCCGTAACTTGCTGAATTACACCATCTAAGAGATTTGGACCTGATTGTCAAACCTTGTTGTATACTCTATTATTGTTCACCGAACCAAAAGAATCTTCAATCTGACTTCCGGTATAGGCATACTATGTACTGCAAATGTTTGGGATAGACTTTGTTGCCATCAATGAAAACACTCATGAAGCCACATAGTGTCTCTTGCCAACAGACATGACATAGATGCAATAATGCCCTTGGAGTTAGAAATTCCTTCATTGTGAATTTCCCTAAGAAATATTATTGACAATGATATCGAACATGAGAAAAGATTGCAGGAACTTGAGATGCTTGATGAAAGATGAATAAATTCTCTTGAGCACCTTAAGGCTTATAAGAAAAGCATACATATATTGTACAAAGAACATGTTATACAACGTTCATTCGACGTTGGGGATTTGGTACTTTATGAAAATAAATGCAATATAAATGCACCTCATGGAGAAAAAGGTAAGTTTGGCCCTAATTGGCTTGGACCATACATAGTAACTGAGGCCTTTGGATCAGGAGCATATAGACTAGTTGATGAACAATGTATGCTACTTAAAGAACCTATTAACGTAGCGTAGCTCAAGAAATTCCATGCCTAGATTTGATGTTAAATGTTATAAAATAAATTTATTGCATGGTTAGCTTCAATTTTGACAAGATATTATTTTGTCTTAATTCATTTAACATTACATCTTTTCTTGGTTAATCATTGTTGTATCTTGCTCATATACTCTTTGCTTAGATCACTCTTGTATTAACTAAACATAGCATAGAAATTTGGATTATATGTCAAAGTTTAATCATTGTGTTTGTTACTATATTTTCTGCAAAGAATTGAGTAGCATGTCACATTAGCATTAATTACATTTCCATATTAAGCCTTCAATAGTCATCACTAGTTGCATTTTACAAAAATCACATATGATAGATTAAAACCATTGCGAATAGACAAAAAATAAACATCATATATATATCATTAGTTTCAAATATACATCCAAGTCGACTATCCCTCATAACAAAATGGGATGTCATAGTACATAATATATACACATCATATAGCTAAACCTCAGTCACTTGTACCCTTGGGCCCTCATAGTGTGCATGTATACAGTCTAGTGCTCCTCCATTGCCCTAATGACGTGAATGAGACCCTCATGAAAGTGAATGCCTTGTCCATCTAGTAAGATGGCTAGTGACTATCATGATCCTCCAAACCAATGGAATATCACCGCATCCCTGCTCTAGAAGCCAGAGTTGAATATGTCCTCACTTTTCCCGTGAGACTATGTGACCCATACAATACAACTGACTCTTATGAGTATACTCCATTGTGCAATATCCCAAGACCTTCACTATCTCTCCTCGGATAGGTAGTCACATAATCCTATACACATCCTCTAGTGCGATAGTCATCTCACCTACAGGTAAGTGGAATGTGGATGTATTTGCATTCCACCTCTCCATTAAAGCCATCAACATACTACAATAAAATTTGATTGTGGGCATATCAAACACCCACCATAAGCCCACTCCCTATAATTGCTCCCTCTCTACATTAGACATTGTTAGGGTAAAATGCGGATTAATCAACTTAACAATAATAAACCCAAACATCAATAGAATATTAAAATCAAGAAAGATTGAATGAAATGAAGCAACGAATAACATAGTGCAAACCTTCCTTGAATCAAAGCTTCTATTGTTTGCCTATTAAAACTGTCCTTGCTGATATGAAGTAGGCCCTTAGTGAGTGCACTCTTTTAGCTGTGTTGTAGGATGTCGATAGTAAATGGCTATATTGATAAATAATGTTGTGAAGAGAGCTTCAAAGCAAATGGTGATCTCAAGTAGATTGTATTAGGGGTGCCAAAGGTGCGCTGGTGAATTTCTGCAGAGTAACAATACAAATAACCTGGATGATTAGAATGGAGGGAGGAGGCTTCTTTTATAGACTTGAGAGAATGAGAATCAACGGTTGAGAAGAAGTATGATGATCAATGGCTGAGAATGGTTGAGGAATGTGCAACCAATAGAAATATGACAAGTGTCCAAGCTCCATCATGAAAGAGGGGATTTGACAACATTGATTGGAGAGTTAACTCCTTTAACTGTTCAGTTAACAAACTTGATTAGTCAGTTGGAAGAATGGATTATGGAATTGACTGAATTAATTGAGGAATTAACTCAATAGACTAGTTAGTTAACACTTTTGATTGATTAGTTAACTAACTTTGCTTAGAGAAGAAATAGGACATGTGGGTGAGGGAAAATTAGATAATTAAATATTTAATATATTTAATTACATGTGCAACAGGGTAAGGTGGACAAGGTGAGGTGGATTTTTGAAATTAGAACTTAGGATAGGGGGATTTATGAACAATTAAATAATTTAGGATTATTTAATTATGTGAGACATTTAGAAGAATTTAGGAAATTTAATTAAATAAATTGATTTTATTTAATTACGGAATAGTGAACCGATTAAATAAATTTAGAATATTTAATTGATAGAAGAATGGAATAAATATTTAGAATATTTATTTAGAATGAATCATGTCATTTTTAGGTGTATACATTTTGCCCCTCTTTGATGCAATGCAGTTTACAGCGTTGCTTCAAAGAATAAATAGTCTGATAGTGATACATGCCCCAGTTTGCCCCCGGTACAAGTTTAATGACAATAGGATGCCCCCTCAGGAGATTGGATGGGAAACGGGAAGAATGCGTGAGACAGACAATCTCACAAAGACGAAAGGGTGCAGGTTAGGTTTGAAGAGAAAGGACACGTTTTAGGGAAACAGGAAGAAAACTAGAAGAAAAATGGGCATGGGAAGTAGTCATAGTCATCACCTAGCCAGATTTAAGGTTTTCAAGCTATAAGTAGGAGCTGGGTCCACAAGATAATTCATTTCCACACTTGGTTGATTTGGATTTGAGTTGGAGAACTTAGAGCAAACTTGGAGCAGCATGGCAGCCAGAGTAGCAGACATCCCACGTGAGGAGCATCGATTCAAGCGAGTCCGTCGATTTGGGCGGCCAACAGAGGTAGGACCCTTGGTATGTGCTTCAAAAAAATTTCCCTAGGGTCGAATTAGGGTGTCATAAATGCTAGTGAAAAATAGGTTAAACAGATGTACCAAACTACAGAATGGTGCATATGCAGCGTGAAATGGCACATTTGTCATTCTGCGGTGCATATGTTGAATTTGGCGGCGCATCTGTCAAAGCTGCGCATGCATGAATTTTGGCGGTGCTTCCATGAATTGGTGGTGCATATGCTAAATGTTGCTCCGCATGTGTTGAAGCTGTGCATATGTGTAATTTAATGACGCATCTATGATTTGGCGATGCATATACCAGAAGCGGCGCACTTGTCAAGAAATGGAACTTTTACCACCTATAGTGGTGCATTTGCTTTAGATAGAAAATTACTTAGCAAAATTGATTCGATTAGCATCCTGTTTGACGTAGAAATCGATGAGCTATCTCTGAGATTGCAGGAATCTAGTCAAGAGATGTAGTGTGCTGTCTTGATCAATGTGAAATGCTAAGTTTAGTTGATATAGTTCAATAGATATATTGAGTATGGTACTTGTGGCTTTAGATTGATGTCTTGTTTTGCATGCTTGCAGGAGGAGATATGAGACACATTGCAGTCTAGGGATACGTTCCCCATGCCCCTATTACAGAGATACATGCTGACGGAGATTGACAGAGAGGCACTTGGTGCCATGGGTTTAGACTATGTATGCTTCATGCCTGAGGTGCGAGCGAACTGTGGACTGTTGACTGCTGTGGTGGAGAGATTCCATAGTGAGGATGGGACCTTCCACTTTCCCACAGGAGAGATGACCGTGACCTTAGAGGATGTATACAGGATACTGCACTTGCCTGTTCAGGGTGAGTTGGTGGAGTATGACGCACAACGAGATGCGGGACTCGCCGAGTGCAGGCGAGTATTTGATGACCCTGAGCTAGTTGGACAGGTCATCCCCTGGCATGAGATTTATGACTGCTATGACTACTTTCCTAGGATTGTGGTAGGATTGATCGGAGGCATTGTATGCCCTGACAGGAGATCGTACAGGTTCCCCATTGGATGGGGCAGGATCATGGAGCGGATGGTGACAGAGGGCACCTGATATGCATGGGGTGTCTATGTATTGGCCCACCTGTATCATGACATGCATCAGGTAGTGTACCATCGCAGCATGAGTCTATCGGTTGGGGTACTACTGTTATAGTTTTGGCTATGGGAGCACATAGTGGTGACTAGGCCGATATGTGTGTTTGCGAGACAGCGAGGGGAGCCATATAATTATGGCTATGCAGGGGTGATTTCCCAGCATAGGCTAGGGAAGCTAGAGTACTAGAGACATACTTTGGATTGTGTAGATGTGGTCGTTTGGTGACCATATCTAGATTGTGAGCCCTGGGACAATGAGGGAGACGAGCTGCCCTACTACTTTTAGACAAGGTGGTTCATAGGGCGGACGTGGCACATACTAGAGAGGCAGATGGTAGGCTAGGTACTGAGGTAGTTTGGCCAGAGGTAGGGTATGCCGCAAGGATAGACATTATTTGCATGGACTCATGTAGAGAGGGTCCGATGGGGACCGATGGCTTCCTATGAGGAGGCCCTAGCAGAGTTCCAATAGATGCCATATGTGGCTTGGGACATGAGGATAGAGATAGCCAACGCAGGGATTACATAGGACTATGAGGATTGGATGACTACACATCCTTTCCCAAGATACTCAGGGCCTGGTATGCTGGTGCCGCGTATTGACGAGGTAGATTCAGAGGAGGAGGGCCAGGTTGGCCAGGGGCGAAGGAGAGGTAGAGGAGGATGGGGTCGAGGAGGACGGGGTGGTGGCTGAGATGGGGGAGATGATGGTGGAGAGAGGCTGAGGTAGCAGAGGAGGGTAGTTCAGGCTGAGTAGGCAGTGCTAGTATAGGTTGCACAGCAGCAGATACCGCAGTAGGCGTAGATGCTGCCACCCCAGCAAGTGGCATAGCAGCAGGTGCCCCAGCCATAGGGGCTAGGATAGGCAGAGGCATCAAAGGGGCCGGTGCAGGTAGAGATGTATGAGAGGGCCATAGCCAGCTTGAGGGGATAGGTGCAAGAGTTGTAGGCACAGCTTAGGAGGGTCGACGGCCAGTGAGAGACAGATGCAGTGGTCATTACAGGGCTGACCTGCGAGAGAGCTATGGCGGATGAGCGGGTACGTGATTCGTGTAGAGCGGGACACTGTAGTGGAAGCTATGGGGACAGATGCAGCCAGCACCTTTTTGGTTGGGCAGGTGTAGTAGGCACAGGCATAGGTAGGCTAGTTGCAGACATAGTTAGCACAGGTGCAGGTAGAGCTTGCTAGAGCACAGGCACAGGTGCAGTATTATCGTGGCCTATACCATGGGACAGTGCCAGTGAGACAGAGGGCTTCAAGCTTTAGGAGTCAGTCTGGGGCTTCTCAGAGAGCAGGTCCATCACAGTCAGGGGCTTCCATGATGGGTCCCCAGCAGTTTAGGGTTGGCAGTGGTGGTCCATAGCAGCAGGGGTAGACTTGTATTAGAATTTGTTCTTTTCGAGACATGTAGCACCATCCTTTTGGATGCATTTTGTATATGACATTGATTCAGAGACATAAATTATGATATTGTACATGTGGACCTCTTGTTTTATGATTTGTATATATGATGATGCAGCCTTATGATTCGTGCTATATGTTTATGAAACTATGATGATTCAGTTCTATTGTATGATGCGATGTATGTGCAGATTTAGATGTTCTATCTGATGCTATATGAGATGGTTATCTATTGCAGCTTTTGATATGATGTGATGTAATGCCTATCTGAGCTAATACCTATGTGTTACGAGTGTTTGATATGCTTCGAATGTATGCAAATGCCACATGATTTCTATATGATGATGCAACTTTTTGGTGTGATGCACTTAGCTATGTTTTTGATTTCTTCGTTGTTTGATACTATATGATAATGATAAATGGAAGACCTAATGCATTTTATTATGTATGCAACTGATTTAATCATGTTTGTGATTATCTCAAATTTGATATGATATGCATCTATATGCTTTGTTTTTGTGATGTCCAAATGTACTCTATTGACACAAGAAATGATAGGATGATGGATAGAAGAATTGACGTAATTTAGAAATACTTAGAAGCTTCATTTGATATTGTGACTCTGCATAGTTCTAGTACTGTTTATTGTATGGGATATGGATGCACGGATGTGTGTATGGATATAGGATGGATGTTTTGCTTTTGGAGTGCTTTATTTCATCATTGGATGATTTATTTTTGGTACTTTTTTTTTGAAATGTTGTAAGTTAATACAAGCATCTAGGTATAATTGAACCAGGATGACCTGAGTACTGCTTACATGGGTTTTGATTTAGCAAGTTAATACAAGCATCTAGTCAAAATTGAATCTAGATGACCGGAGTACTGCTTGCGTTTTAACAAACAAGGATTACTCTCATTCATGTTAGACCTTTGATGTCCTCGATGATCTTTTTCTGATCATGTCCTTAGACAAGGTGTCACATTACTAAAGTGAAATCCACAGATAGCAAACAAAGAAAATGATCATGCCCCCATCATAACATCTCTAGCTTTTGGCATCCTTGAGTAGTATAGCAAGACATGATAAGAAAAATCAGGACTCTGTAACTTAACCATGATTTCAAATCACAAAACATTCTTTCATTTAGATGTGTTTATTTCTTGTTTTAATTTGAGTAAAATCATTTAGAAGGCCTTTGGTATTTCATTTTGCATTTGAATAGGTTAAACTGCATGGAGTCGAGATTCTTTCTTGGAGCGTGGGTTCTGCTTGCACCTGCTTGCTTGTTGAGGAGATTTTTAAAATCCTTATTGGTGAGATGGACCCTAAGGGATTGACCTAGTGCCTCGAGGGCGCATTGCTAAATGGCCTTGCCTACATGACGACGTAGAGGCAATGTAGTTCGGGGTAAACCCTAATGGACCTAAGACCTAGGTGAGAGAAAGTGGAGATGGACTCAGCTGGATAGAAGGACGAGATATGGAATAGATGGGACGCTGGAAAGGGGGCCTCGGGGGTGCATTAGAATAATGGCCTTGCCTAGTGACGACACAGAGGCAACGTAGTTCATGGACTCAGACCACGGAAGACTGACGAGAAACACTATGTTAGGCTCACATTGAGGAGACAGTATGGGATAGAACCTTGGTTGACAAGGCCACAAAGAGGGAGAGTTATCAAGCCATGATAGGTAATTGTCAGGTGTTTATTATGGGACAGATATGGGTCAAATGGGATGCAGGTGAAGAAAGAATGGACTCACAGTGATAGGATTCCCAGAGAAGGAGCAGGTAGTTTATCACAAGTAATGCCTATTTACCAAGTTTTCATCACTTGCTTTTATTTGCACAAGAAGCTAGAAAGTAAACATGATGCCTGTTTGCCAGGTTTTCATCATGATACCTATCCAAGGTGCCTGTTTGCTAGGTTTTCACCAAAGGATGATGTTTTTGTACTTTTCTGATTTTTTTGTATTTTTTTCTTTCATCATGTTTTTGATTTTTTCCGTATTTTTGTGCCCCCTTGCATTGGGGTTCTCCTAAGTATAGAACTGGCGAAGGTGCATGCTATTGATTGGATCATTGAACAGTTCACCCTCCGATGTTGCCAATTGATATGCCCCCGATCCGTAAGCTGCTACAATCACATAGGGCCCAAGCCAGTTAGGTTTGAACTTGCCTTTCTTTTCTCTGTCTTGTTGATTGTGAGGATTCTCTTTGAGAATGAGGTCTCCAACCTTAAAGATTCTTGGGAAAACCTTGTGGTTATAGCTTCTTGACATCATCTCTTGATAAGCTTTGAGATGATCGAAGGCTTTATGTTACCTTTCTTCTAGTAACTCTAGTTCTGGTAACCTGGAGACCCTGTATTCTTCATCTGATATGAGACCCTTTAGTGACACCCTGAGGGACGGTAATTCTACTTCAATGGGAAGGATGGCTTCTGAACCATAGACAAAGGCATATGGTGTAGCACCTGTGGGAGTGCATATACTGGTTCTATAGGCCCACAGAGCAGGATTGAGTTGGACATGCCAATCATGGCCAGCAACATTGACTATCTTCTTGAGAAGTTTCAAGATAGTCTTGTTGGATGCTTCAGCTTGGCTGTTACCTTGGGGGTAGTATGGAGTAGAAAAACGGTGTTAGATTTTGAAACGTTCACAGAGTTCTTAGACATCCTAGTTTTTGAATGGTCTTCCGTTATCTGTGATAATAGATGAAGGAATGCCATATCTGTAGATAATGTAATTCAGGATGAAGGAGGAAATTTGCTTACCTATGATGGTGGTGAGGGGAACAGCTTCTATCCACTTTGTGAAATATTCAGTGGCAGTTATGATGAATTTGTGGCTGTTGGACGATGGTGGATGAATCTTTCCCACAAGGCCAAGTCCCCACTGGCAAAAGGGCTAGGGTGTCATTAAAGGTCTCAACTCTTGAGCTGGTGCATGGATTAGGTTCCCGTGTATTTGGCACTGTTTGCACCTTTTGACAAATTGATATGAATCCATCTCCATGTTTGGCCAGTAGTAACCCAAACGCATGAGTTTCTTGGTTAAGGAAGGACTGCTAGAGTGTGTTCCGCAGATCCCCTCCTGTACGTCTTGCAAGGCAGTTATGGATTCTTCTTGTTCTAAACAATGGAGAAAAGTACCATCGAGACCACGTCGGTAGAGGGTATCGGCTATGATGGTGTAGAGAGAGGTTTGTCGTATAAAAGTTCATTTTTGGTTGGAAGAGAGGTCAGGTGGGAGAATGTTGTCCTTGAGGTAAGTGTAAGTCTTACTGTACCAAGGTGAATCAGATCCAACTAGAAGGCATATGGAATGGGTCTCAGGAAGATCATAAGCTGGTTGCCAGATAGTTTCCACTAAGAAGTCGTATCGTGACTCATTTTCAGGTATTTCTAGAAGGGAGGCAATGGTGGCCATTGCATCTGCTACTTTATTCTCAATCCTGGGTATTTGCTTTAAGGAGATGGTCCCAAAGTGTTCTTTGAAGTCGTCAACCATCCTTTTGTATGGGATGAGCTTGTCATCTTTGGTTTGGTACTCATCATTGACTTGATTGATTAGAAGTTGAGAATCACTGTAGACATGCAATTCTTAGATTTTCCATTCATTTGCCATCTTGAGACCAATTACCAAGGCTTCATATTCCGCTATGTTGTTTGTGCATGGAAATAACAACTGGTAAGACTACGGGATTGTGTCACCTTGGGGAGTTATGAACAGGATGCCTGCTCCTGATCCATGGTTTGTGTAAGACCTATCGAAGTATAGTTTCCAGGAAGATGTTGACACATTAAATAGGGATTTGTCTGGAAACTCAAACTGCATTAGCATGGTGTCTTGTAATGGTGCATCTGCTAGTTGGTCAGCTATGATTTGTCCCTTGATAGCTTTTCTATCTATGTATTCGATGTTGTATTCACTGAGAAGCATTACCCATTTTGCTAGGTGACTTGTGAGAGCTACTTTACTGAGGAGATACTTCAATGGGTCTATTTTTGCAATGAGTTTAACTAGATGTGCTAACATGTAATTTTAGAGTTTTTGTGAAGCAAAAACTACTGCGAGACATGATTTTTCTACTTGTGAGTATTGCAACTCATAGCCCACTAAGGTTCGGTTGATGTAGTAGATGGCTCTTTCTTTGTTCTCATAATCATGCTGTGCTAGAAGTGCCCCCAGAGCAGTAGGTGTAGCAGATATGTAGAGAATTAGCGATTTCCCTTGGATCAGAGGCATGAGAATGGGTGGATTCATAAGGTATTCTTTTAGCTTGTTGAATGCTTCTTCACACTGCTCATCCCACCGAAATGGAATATTCTTGTGCAAGAGATGGCTGAATGGTTGGCACTTGTCTGCCAACTGTGATATGAATCTGTAGATTACCTGCAGCTTGCCTTGTAGTGATCTCAATTGAGTTAGAGTCTTGGGCGGTGGCATGTCCATTATGGCTTTGACCTTGGCAGGGTCCACCTCTATTCTGTTTGTTGACACGATGAAGCCTAGCAGTTTGCCTGAAGTTACCCCAAACACACATTTCTTTGGGTTCAGCTTGACTTGGAATTGGTCCAATCTTTGAAAGACTTTTTCTAGTACATCCAAGTGTGAATCCCTTGTGAGAGACTTTGCTAGGATATCGTCGACATAGTCCTCCATTGTTACATGCATCATGTCATGAAATATAGTAGTCATAGCTCTTTGATATGTGGCACCTGCATTTTTCAACCCAAATTGCATGAAGTTCTAGCAAAAGGTACCCCATGGGCAAGTAAAAGTTGTCTTGTGTTGGTCCTCTAGTGCTATTTTGATTTGATTATACCCTGAGAATCCGTCCATGAGAGATAGCATAGTATGTCCTGCAGTTAGGTCGACTATGATATTGATGTTTGGCAATGGAAAATCATCCTTGCGGCACACTTTATTTAGGTCTCAAAAATCATTACATAATCTAACTTAGCTGTCTGGTTTGGACACTGGTACAATGTTGGATATCCATTCTGGGTAATCTATAGCCCTGATGAACCGTACATCTAGCAATTTCTTGAGTTCTTCTTTGACCAAAAGTGCTATGTGAGGGTGCATCTTTCTTAGCTTCTGCTTTACTGGTTTTACTCCTAGATTGAATGGCAGATGATGTAGAATTAAGTTTGGGTCTAAACCTGGCATGTCTGTATACGACCAAGCAAAGATGCCTCTCTTCTTCTTAAAGAACAGTACAAACCTAGTTTTCTCTGGTGGTGTAAGAGATTTGGCAAAGTGGATAATCTTGGGCTGTTCTTCTGTTCCAATATTCACAGGCTCTGTCAGTTCCACAACAATCTGTGACCTTTCTTGGTACATATCACTAGGGAGAGTGTCAAGCTTTCCATTGTCAGGTGCCACAGTTGGGTTTTCACCTTCGGATGCATCCTTCTTTTTACTATTTTGGGATCTGACACTACTGCTAGGTAGTTTTCACTGTCAGATCCATTTTTGATCTTGATATTTTTGTGACTAGAAGGCTTGGCACCCTCCCTGAAGTAAGCCACGGTATTTAGTTCAATAGCAAAAATAGCTTTATGATCTCCCCTGGGTAAGTGGTCCCTAAGTTCCATATAATCAATGTAAGCATCGTCATTTTGGAACATATCTAGTTGAGGAGTTCCTCGCAGATCCCAGTCAATAAGCTCAGGGTGCACAAGGGGGAGGGAGTCGGATGATAGACTTGATTCATTGATGGTATGAATGGAAATGTTTGGAGCATTGTTGGGGATTGTAGTTGGGATGGTACTTTCTTCCAAGTTGTTTATTGCAATGGAATTTAAACTTTCCTCGAAATCCATAATCTCAGGGATGGGCAAATCAGACTCTAGTGGTCTGTTCGAAAGCATTTGTCCCTCACGGTAGGGGATAAAAGTTTGAATGGTGTCAACCTCCTTGTCGTCATAGGAATGCTCTGTTAGCTCATCCCACTCATACTCATTTGAATTTGTATCTCTATCCTCTTGGAGTGTTTGGACCATTTCTACAAGACAGGCATTTTCCTTGGCTTTACCCTTGCCTTTGTATCCTAGGCCACTTGTGTTTCTAGCCGATGAGGATGAAGAAGGTTGTATAGGTTCAATGATTCCTTCTTTTCTGAGGCTGATGCGGCCTTGTCCTTCATACCCCATTCTGTGTAGAATAGTCTCCCCTCATCCGTAGAGTTCTGTTGGGAGTCTAGGCGGATCTTGGGGTGTGCTTTCTTCTTTATTATAAAGCCATTGTAGGATATCTCTCTCCTCTGTTTTATCAGATAAGGTCCCCCATTTTACAAACGGAGTTGCGGGAACTATAGGAGGAGCAAATGGCTTTGGAAAATGCTTGGGTTGGCTAAAAGATCTAGGAGACAAGGGCAATTTGGCAAGATTGAGACTGTGCTCAATTGAGTATTCACCCACTCTAGTTTCTTTTATGGTAACTTTCTGCTCTTTGGGCCTTGAGGAGGAGGCTTCAGTGGTATGGTCAAGCTATGGGATCAGGGATATATATGCTCTATTATTCAGGATGATGCATTCTTGTTTTGCAAGGAAAGAGTTGCAATGCTGATAGGGGTCAGGGTCACCTTGTATGGTGTTTTGCTTGCCATTGTGTGGGAACTTAATGCATTGGTGATAGGTTGAGGGGACAGCCTTCATGGCGTGAATCCATGGTCTCCCTAGTAGGATATTATAAGTGAGCTCCCGATCAAGGACTTGACAAACAACATCTTTTATCATTGGTCCCACTTGAATGGGTAGGACTACCATTCCCTTTGTGGTTCTTTCTTCCTCGTCATATGCTTTGATGGTAATTTTTCTCCTTGGATCAACTGCCTGTTCAGAGAACCCCAATGCAAGGACTAGCTTTAATGTGCAAATATTTAGACCGGCACCTCCATCAATGAGAACTCTCTTGATGCGGTGTTTGTGGATGAAGGTGACGATATGGAGAGGGGTGTTATGGGGTTGAGATACAGAGAGGTCATCTTGCTTAGTAAATGATATGGTGTTGGAGGAAGTCAGATTGCCTACCATGGTCTGGAACTATTCTTGGGCCAAGTTAGTGGGGACAGTGGTTTCCACTAAGGCTTTCTCAAGGATCTCCTTATGAGAAGGAGATAGACTTAGTAACTCCAAGATAGAAATGTGAGCTGGGGTTTTTTGTAATTGGTCGATGACATTGTACTGATGGAAGTTGGACGGAGAAGGGGACGACCTAGGAGGGGCAGTATTGAGCGTGACTTTACCACTATAGGTAATTATACTACAACCAGTTCTGTTAGGTCCTGATTGTTGGTTGGGTGAGATGACATGGACTTGGGGGACTTGCTCTGAAATGCAATTTATGGTATAATCAAATGGCACACTTGCATAGTTGGCATTACTAGTCCCGCTGTTCTAATTTGGCCTATTACGATTGTTGTCGTTGTGATTGTTGCCGTTGTTGTTATTGTTGTTGTATGGCCTGTTGTGATTTAGAAGTGGATCCCTGTAGGCCACATGAGTTTCATTAGAGGTATGTTGTTGGGTTCCTCCCTGGTTCCAATCTAGCACATCTTGTATGACATTTTTGAGGCGGGTGCAGTTGTTGGTTGTATGCCCCCTTCCTCGATGATATTCATAATAGTCTGTATCCTTCCAGTAGGGAGGTTTGACTATAGGCTCGTAATCACTTGTTGGCAGTAGAGAGATTTCATTGTTAGCCAACAACTTCCTTAGTGCAGACTCTTGAGACTCACCCAACGATGTGAATTTTCTCCTTGGATTTGAATTGAACCAAGGTCTGGGCTCCCGAGAGGGTGGTTTGTTGAGTGTACTATTGTTTGTTTGTTTCTCCTTTAAGAGTGAATATGGGTTGTTGCTTGGGAGCTGCTGCCTTGGCATCTACTACCCCATCATTGACCACATTCTTATTTTTGGTCCAAAACTTTGATTTATCCGTTGAGTAATTGGAGGTAGGTGTGTCCTTATATAACTTGATTTGCCCCTTGGCGATCATAGCTTTTTCAATGAACAATCCCATTTCAATGACTTTGGAGAATGATGTAGGGCATTGTATTAGTATTTGATAGCTAAGATCGTTATTGAGGTTATGGACAAACATCTCCATTAACTATTTCTCAAGTATATCATAGGAGCACTTACTTGCTAGTTGTCTCCATTGTTGTAGGAAAGTGGTGAATGATTGACCACTCTTTTGTTTGGTGTTGCATAAATCTAGCATAGATACCTCGTGCTCGATATTGTAAGAGAAGTGTGTGATAAATTTGTTGACAAGTTCATCAAAAGATTTGATGCCCGGTGGGAGGCGTGAAAACCACTCCATAGCTTGACTACCCAAAGATCTAGGGAAAAGTCTCATTAAGTAGGTCTCATTGTGAGCTACTTCCATGCATGCTGTGTTAAATTCCCTAATATGATCTCTAGGGTCCCCTTTCCCTTTGTACTTATCTAATTTAGGAATTTCGAATCGGAATGGAAAGGGTGCCATGTTTAAACTTTTGTCAAAGGGGTACGGTGCAATATCCTCCAAGGAGTAAGTTTTTGTGTTCGTACCTATCTTGTGATTTGGCATTTCTTGTTTGAGGCACTCAAGCTATTTCCTCATGTCCTCCATGGGGGTGTTTTGATCCATGGTTTTCTTTCCTCTATCCTTTGCATTTGAGTCTAGGGTTTTCTTTCCTTTTTCAGGAGCATTTTCTACATTTTCTTGGATTATGCGTACATCAAAATCTGTGGGGAGTTTAATTCCAAGATTAGCGAGGTAATAGAAATACTTATAAGGGTCCTCATGGAGCACCTTTTCTAACATGCGTTGGAATTTTCTACTTTGGATGTGTTCTTGGTAATCTTCGTGAGAAAATTCTTCGTCACTATAATGAGGGGTGACGATGCGGTTGGATGAGCTGGCCATTTCAAGTTTCTTTTTATACTGAGATCTAGTAAGAACCATGTAAGGTGACACAAGATGAAGTGGACTGGGACTAGAAATTTTGGCAAGGTGCCAACTAAGACTGTTGTGAATAGGATATCTAGGAAGAGACTTGGACAAAAGGACTTTTTCGCTCAATGACTTCAAGCAAGACGGTAGCCACTAGTAAGGGTACTCGATACCTGTCTTACTGTGTAGGGACTAGTTGTGCAATGAGACTACTAGCAAGGTTTTGTGACCTACTAGGTTTACGTGAATTCACAAAGGATACAAGAGAGGTTTTGATAGAAGGTGAATGGGACGACTGACGAAAGAGATGTATTTGGGTGAAACGAATGAATACTGACTACAAGGTTGAATCTAATCTCTGAATGTGAAGCTAGGCTAAAATGGGTACTCAAAACAAGTAAAATTGTTTCCTCAAAAATAGTGCAAATACTCATTGTCATGGATGCGCTGAAACAGATGCACAACAAAAATGAACATATGCACAGGAAGTCGCAGTATATGCGTCGCACTAGTAAAGGATGAATGTGTAATAACAGTCTGTATTTGTGTAGCAAGTCTAAATGTATGCGCAACAAGTTGACATAAATGCGTAGGAAAAAAGAATATATGCACAACTCTAGCTTTTTTGTAATTTTTTTGGAGCTTTTCTGATGTTTTTGGTATTTTTGGCTGGAAAAGGTCTTCTTGATCTAATTTTATGAATTAACAACAAGAAAACACAGCAAGCACAAAGAATATTTAATAGTTTTTCATTGTTTTTGTGGTTTTTCTGACTCTATTTTGGACTAGTACAAACAAAAGCAAGCACAAAGATCCTAGGCTTAGAAATGGATTACAAGGGTTACTAGAACAAGGGGTATTTAATGCGGACAACCGTTCAAGTGGTTACACATGCAGCGGCACTACTCTCCGTTGTGGAGTCTCCCAACCTCAAAGGGTTGTGCCTTAGAGGGTTTTAGGGGAGGTTGTCCATCGGTGTAACATAGCAGCACTTGTTGTAGAAGGTTTTCACCTCAAGCACTTTTATTTTAAGTGGATTGGTAGGGCTTGGCTTCTAGCCTGTTTCCACTCAGGGTCATTCCCACTTGGACAAGCGTGCATCCAAGGGCAGGCCCCTCTTAAAGGTTAAACAAATGGAATAACAAGTCTGGCACTCTGATCACCCAGTAAAGGGGAGAGCATAAGCTTATTGTCATTCGTCAAGCACATAAGACATTGATTAATCCAACCTAGTTAAAAATAGAAAAACTAAATGGGCTAATCTACTTGGGCAAGCACAGAACTTTGAAGTGATTTAGTAAGATAGCATTGGTTCAATTTTTTTAACCCAGAAATCAATGATGAGTTTAGTTTTAATCCACATAGCACGAATAGTTAACTTTGAAATTTTGGTCAAACGATATAGTAGTGGTACAATTTTAACCCAGAAATCAATGATGAGTTCAGTTTTAATCCACGTAGCACAAATAGTTAACTTTGAAATTTTGGTCAAATGAGATAGCAGTAGTTCAATTTTAACCTAGAAATCAGTGATGAGTTCAGTTTTAATACCAGATAGCAATAACTTGGAAAAGATAGCACTATTGCAATGCAAAGACAACAATGATCTAGTTACTTCTTTCCTAATTAGAGCTATGTGAGAATTTGAATGAATATCAGTTTTACTATCCCTTTAGAAAGTGAAGTGTGAACTATCAAAATGTAGCTATATGGAACTAAACTCGAACCAATCCTACAAAACAGCTCCAAAGAACACCTGCAAAGATGTTAGTGTTAGCAAACTTTCTCAGAAAAGTACTAAAATCATTGCCTACTATAGAAGCGCAGCTTCAGTGACTAAATGCGTAGAGATAGTCAACAGAAGCCCAGCAAGGATAAATCTGCCATAATAGTGTGTAGAAGCACATAAATGATTAATGCACTGCAACAATGAGCAAAAGCATAGGAGTAACACACAGAAGCGTAGAATTAACGAATGTGCCATAACAGTGTGTAGAAGCGCAGCAAGAAAGAATAGATGCGCAGGAGTAATAAATGAGTCGTAATAGTGCGCAAAAGCATAGCAAGAAAGTACAGATGCGCAGGAATAACGAAAGCATTGTAGAGATGTTCAAATGTGCTGAAGTAGCCTATGCGTGACCTGTACGGAAACTGTCTTCAAAAAAGCTCAGATTTTGATGAGATAAAGGGGCAAAGGCCCCACAGTGGGTGCCAAAAATGTTAGGGTAAAATGCGGATTAATCAACTTAACAATAATAAACCCAAATATCAATAGAATAATGAAATCAAGAAAGATTGAATGAAATGAATCAATGAATAACACAGTGCAAACCTTCCTTGAATCAAAGCTTCTATTGTTTGCCTATTAAAACCGTCCTTGTTG
Organism: Cunninghamia lanceolata; assembly: GCA_027924645.1. NCBI lineage: Eukaryota > Viridiplantae > Streptophyta > Pinopsida > Cupressales > Cupressaceae > Cunninghamia > Cunninghamia lanceolata. The sequence goes on along the minus strand of BSBN01000090.1, from coordinate 20,949,435 downwards.
ATATGAAGTATGCCCTTAGTGAGTGCACTCTTTTAGCTGTGTTGTAGGATGTCGGTAGTAAATGGCTATATCGATAAATAATGCTGTGAAGAGAGCTTCAAAGCAAATGGTGATCTCAAGTAGATTGTATTGGGGGTGCCAAAGGCACGCTGGTGAATTTCTGCAGAGTAACAATGCAAATAACCTAGATGATTAGAATGGAGGGATGATGCTTCTTTTATAGACTTGAGAGAATGAGAATCAACGGTTGAGAAGAAGTATGATGATCAACGGCTGAGAATGGTTGAGGAATGTGCAACCAATAGAAATATGACAAGTGTCCAAGCTCTATCATGAAAGAGGGGATTTGACAACATTGATTGGAGAGTTAACTCCTTTAACTGTTCAGTTAACAAACTTGATTAGTCAGTTGGAAGAATGGATTATGGAATTGACTGAATTGATTGAGGAATTAACTCAATAGACTAGTTAGTTAACACTTTTGATTGATTAGTTAACTAACTTTGATTAGAGAAGAAATAGGACATGTGGGTGAGGGAAAATTAGATAATTAAATATTTAAAATATTTAATTACATGTGCAACAGGGTGAGGTGGACAAGGTGAGGTGGAAAAGTGAGGCGTAAAGTTGAGGTGGATTTTTGAAATTAGAACTTAGGATAGGGGGATTTATGAACAATTAAATAATTTAGGATTATTTAATTATGTGAGACATTTAGAAGAATTTAGGGAATTTAATTAAATAAATTGATTTTATTTAATTACGGAATAGTGAACCGATTAAATAAATTTAGAATATTTAATTGATAGAAGAATGGAATAAATATTTAGAAAATTTATTTAGAATGAATCATGTCATTTTTAGGCATATACAGACATGGTAATAGCATGCTCTCGAAGTAGCGCCATTAGGCGACCGCCAGTGTGCTCTCATGTCTTCGGGATGTCCTGCGGATTGAAAAGAAAGTAGTAGTATTAGTTTTTCATCATTAAACTAAAAACTATTATCTAAAATAGTAATGCATGCTTGTACCTAAGGCCCATGTACTATGTGGACCTGAGTGCCCCAGAAGGACACTGGCACCCCTGAGGGACTAGGATGCTATCATGCCCACATTTCTCATGCGGTCATGATATGCAACACATGTGTCATGTCCACATTTGTCATGTGGTCATGACACGAAATATCAAAAACTTTTCCACACATCCCTAGAAACCCCCTCACATGTGTCAGCGTGCTTGGTGGCAATACGCATAAGGTGTAATCGTGTCAATCAAATCTAGGGGTAGTACAATCACAAGCGCAATCCCTTGCGTGACGATAGCTAACTAGGGGGTTATGCGGTGCAATGAGCATCGCCATTAGGGTTAGGATTGATTTGACCCAAACCCTAAGTTTCCTAGATGAGTGGTAGGATTTTGACATGTCTCAAAATCCAAACCCTAAAACTAGAGCATAAAAAATTAAATAACAACTTATGAATACAACGTTAATCTGCAAAAACATTAAAATATTAATTAACGCAAGGATTAAATCACCTAAGCAATTAACCCTAAATTCTGGGAAAAATTTGACAGCATAACACCTCTAGGGCGTACATGGGAAAAAATCTTAAAATAAAATAAACTAATTAAATAACAAATTAAAAAAATAACCTACTTCAATTATTCCCAAGAGTAAGATTAATTTAATTAATTCAACCATGCTATTATACTATGTCATTAATAACTCACAAATTACAATATTAAAATTAAATTCCCCAATAATAATGATAAAGTTCACTATAGTGTCCTATAAATAATAGAAGATTCCCAAAGTCAAATAAATCACTAAACTAATATTCTAACCCTTGAATAAATAAAATAACAACACTATCCATGATATCCAACATTAACATTATACACCCAAAATAAAAAAGAAAATAATTTGCCTAAGAAAAATTAAGTGCTCTAATAACAAGTAAATCAAACCACACCTAAAAGCTAAAATAAAAATAATTAAGCACACTCGCCCAAGGGATGAGAATCAATAATAAAAAAAAAAATCCAAAGGGAAGAGGGAGAGTAATTTCCACGTTCACCTAAAAAGAGCAAAATTAAAATCCAAATTTAAAATTCCTACGCATGCCCTAAAAGCTCCCACTAAAAAAAATAATAATATCCTTATGGGAGAAAAGAACCCTAACCCTATTCTTCATTATCTCTATCCATTGTTTTTCCTCAACTCTCTATTTTCTTTTCTCTCTTCTCATTTGTTTTTCTCTCTTTTGTGTTGCAGGCCTACAAGAATGGCAGCCATGGCCGCCATATAAGGAAGGTATATATAATGAATATATGCTCATTGTTTTTCCTTTATTCAAATCTAAACCCCTTTTTTTGGGATTTTATATATATATATATATATATATATATATATATATATATATATATATATATATATATATATATATATATATATATATATATGCAGCCATGGCCGCCATATAAGGAAGGTATATATAATGAATATATGCTCATTGTTTTTCCTTTATTCAAATCTAAACCCCTTTTTTTGGGATTTTATATATATATATATATATATATATATATATATATATATATATATATATATATATATATATATATTTGTTTGCCCTTTTACAAAAATGCTTTTAAGAAATTGATGTAGGTCCAAGAATGTATGACGGCCATTTTAAGCCAAGGCATGGACAGATACAATGGTGGCGTCGCTATACCACCCGCAGGTTTGAAGGGTAAAGAAAATAGCAATGGGAGTGTGGGGGGGCAATTCGTTCTCCCCACCCCACACTTTGAACAACCACCAAACAAAATAAATGATGGTGGGGGTTTCAAATCCCCCCACTACCCTTTACCCTCTGTGGTCAAGAGTTACGGTGGCCAACATTTCAGTTCTATCAGTAGTTAGTAAATAAAAAAAATAAACAACGGACCTCTACTAGGGTTCAGCTATAAAATATGTTTGGTTTATTAGATTTTTTTGATATATTTAGTAGAATACACACACACACACAGATGGGTACACAGTATAATACAACAATAATATATATATATATATATATATATATATATATATATATATATATATATATATATATATATATATATATATATATATATATATATATATATATATATATATATATATAAGTGGTATATACACAATTTTCACAGTTTGATCCAAAATATTTTCCAGCAAATTAAAAAATAATTTTGCTATATAAATATATATACTTCCTTCTATCACCTAGAAATAAATTCTTTTGTAAAATAAAATACATCTACATCATTATGTATATAAATGTTTATATATATATATATATATATATATATATATATATATATATATATATATTTAACAATATAAGGCATGTATGTATTTCCAACTTGTGCATAAACATAACATTTACATGCATGTATCTCTTTTTTTTCACAACAAGAAATATTTTATTTTTGACATATATATATATATTAAAACAACAACTATATATATTTTTTTAAACATAATACCAAACAACAACTAATTAATTATAACAGATATTTAAAACAATAGCATATCCATGTCTCTTTTTTTTCTTTGACAACATTAAGGAGCAAAGTAATATGTGCATATTTTGTTTTTTTCCATTGCAACTTTCTCTCAATATCATAATAAAAAACCAGCAACAAAATATATTTCATTTTCTTGCATTCACAAGTATATGGGAACTGACAATACATATATTTTGACAACAAATACACCAAGGAGAGAATTAAATTTTTTTTTTTGAAAACAACAAATAAGCCATCCTTTGGCCAAGGCTCTCAAGTAGCGAAAAAAACATTACAACACCAACAAAATATGTCTTCACCCAAGCTCCAAAGATCACCAATAACACCTATAAGACTAAAACAAAGGAGGGAAAACCAAGCCACAAAAACTGCTTTCCTCCCTACCATAGACCCACAAGTGGGTCATCCCTGAGTTGGGAGGTCATCCACACTAAAGATTTTCACTCCACAACAATGCAAAACACACAACAAATAGAAAACCCTAAAACAAAGGAGGGAAAACAAAGCCACAAAAACTACTCTCCTCCCTACCATAGACCCACAAGTGGGTCACCCCTGAGTTGGGAGGTCATCCACACACAAGATTTTCACTCCACAACAATGCAAAACACACATAGCAAATATAAAATCCAACCCATGGCTTGACAAACAACGAAATCCATTTGGGAATGGATTCAATGGGGTGGGAGAGTGGACAACTCTCTACTCAAGAGGTGCACACTACAAAAATCCCAAATCTCATGAATCTGAAGAAATAACAAGGCCTTAAGCCCAAATACATAATCTCAACACAAACTTCTCAAGGCACTCTTACCTTCAATAATAATCTCATGCACCTCCAAAATACTCAAATGGCCAAAATACCTCAAGTAGAACAAGAGGGTGACCTCAAGGAGGTTCACTCCTCTGCCACCCCTCACATGTTGAGCTCTTCTCCAGAATGGATAGGCTCTTACAAAACTCCCTCAAAACCCCACAACATAAAAATCCAAAACACCCACAATACAAGCACACAAATAAAAAAATAAATGCATAAGGAAAGACTTCAAGCCTTGAATCCTACCTTGAAATACCCAATAATGGAAGATAGTTGAAGTAGAGCCTTCCAACTCCACCTCCAAGTCCTTCCTCCAAATGTGCCTCCAAAAACTCTCCAACTCTCCCCAAAGCCTCAATAAAATGAACAAAGTAAAAAAATCAAGAATCCTCTCCCTCTCTTCAAGAGGGATTAATATAGGCTCTCTTCATGAGCCTTGAGGAATGAGAAGGTGACATATGTCACCTTCTCCTTCCTCCTCACACCCACTTGTGCTCTCTCACACATGTGTGAGAGAAAGGTGGAGCTCAAGAGGATGAGGGTATGACATGTGTCAATATCCTATCCTCCCATGGAAGCCCACAAAACTCGAAGGTACTCTCACACATGTGTGAGAGCCTTGGAGTTAGGTTCACCACAATTAGGGGTCTTGAAGACTCCCCAAGGCTTCAATGCATGGTACCCAATGCCTTGGAATGAGGTGTGGATAAGGTTGAAGGTTTGACTCATCCTTCCACTCCTCTCAAACTTCCATTTTCGTCACTTCACTTCAGGATGAAGTTTAAGTGACCATATGGGAGTTAACCTAGGGTTAGGCATGCTCAAATGGGCCCTAGACCCTAGGGGTACAACCCAGGGTCATTTTTAACCCAAATTTGGCACCTTAGGATGTCAAAAATCACATGAAAAGGGGTCACAAAAATTAAAACACAAAAAATTGAGTCAAATAAACATTTCACATTTACAACACCATAATACAATCAACTAAAAATGGGTAGACCTAGTCCAAAAGATACCATACACAAACATTACGAAAATTCATCATGCAATACACAGTTGATCTTGGTTCCTCTTGGAACTAGATCAGTTCAACACAGGATTAACAAAATGTGTGGGATGATCTCTGATTTTCTATGGCTTGGAGAAATCACCTGCGCACTTAAATAAATAGATTAATCCAACATGCATATCATAGCCAAAGCAAGGAAAATAATACACTCACGCCATCACATAATCATTTAAAACATCATAAAAATCACATCATAATCAGATTCATAATTTGCATTTCTATTTACCATCTCAAGATAACAATCGTGTAGTAAATCCATAATATGATCTCACAACTAGTATCTCTAATAATATTAGAATGCATATCACATGTCTAATCATCATCTGTGAATCATAATCAGGATCTAGTCTCATCACAACATACTAAGCATAGCTAACCAAAATAAAGGAATATAGTCTAGAAATAACATATTAGGATCATCAGTCCCAAAATGTCTAAATGTCACCAACTATAAATATAAAATGAGCAAAATAAGGGAGTGAAATAAATAGGCCTCACATCCACCCCCCTAAGACTAAACTTCCTCCTAGAAGTTGTTAAAGAGGTTAAGATAGAGCGTCCTCAATCTGGCTGCATCCTCCCATGTCATCGTGACCTCATCATACTTGTCCCACTAAACCCTAAGTTGGTCTAGCTCTCAACCTCAAAGGCCGAGTGTCTGATGAGCCAATATATGAATTGGCTCCAAATCCAACTGCTTGTCCACCTCTACCTGTAGAGCACTCCAGTCCAATATATGAGACAAATCAGATATATAATGCCACAATACAGATATATGAAATATATCATGGATGCATGATAAGCTAGGTAGCAAGGCTAGACGGTAGGCTATGGGTCCTATCCGTTCCAAGATCTTAAAAGGTCCAACGAACTGTGGTGTGAGCTTAGAACCCTTTCCATAATGGATTGGACTCTTGTGTGGCCGCACTCTCAATAATACTCTATCACCATCTGAGAAGCTCCAATCTAGTCTTTATTTAATCAGCGTCACTTGTTGTTCCATATCCTACACCAGATTTGGCCCAATAGCAATCTTGTCTTCTATCCAGTCCCAACTCAATGGTGTCCTGCAAGGTTTGTCATACAAGACCTGATAAGGAGGCATACCCAATGAGCTGTGATGCCCATTATTGTAGGCAAACTCATCTAGATATAGATACTCCTCCCATCTAGACTGGTGGTCCATAACGTACATATGGAGCATATCCTCTAATACTTGATTCACCCTCTATCTGACCATCTATCTCAAGGTGATATGCTAAACTAAAGTTGAGCTATGTGCCCAATGCCTACTATAATGCCCTCCAAAAGGTTGATGTGAACACTAAGTCTTTGTTAGAAATGATGCGGCGAGGTACCTCATGTAGTCTCACAATGTCATCCAAGAATACTCTCACCACTGATGGTACATTGTACATTGTGCATACAGGTGAGAAATGTGCCACCTTGGTCAACTTGTCAACCATCACCATGATGGCATCATGGCGGCAAGATGACATAGGAAGACCAACAATGAAATTCATGGAAATGGTATCCCATTTCAACTCTGTTATCTCGTGAGGGTATAAAAGACCTACTAGATGCTGATGCTCGGCCTCCACCTTCTGGCACCTAAGGCATCGAGCAACAAACTCTACAATATCCCATCTCATACTTGCCTAATGGTATAGCTGTCGCAAGTTGGTATGCATCTTCTTCACCCCCCGGTGTGCTGCATAAGGTGCTCAATGAGCCTCTAAAAGAACTACTGCATGTAGGTCACCTACATGGGGTACATAGATGCACTGTCAATGTCTAAGGAGCCCATCTACCTCTAGGGAATATCCTACAAACTTGCCCACAAGGGCCCTCTATGACTATATCTCCTACTGCACCTCAAGAAACCAATCATCCTCAGATAGATGTTGTATGATGCGCCCTCTCAAGTCCACACTTAGGGTTAAGGTCAGGATCTCATGGTGCCTCTGACTCAATACATCGACAACCACATTCTCCTTCCCTTTGATGTAGTGGACATCAAAGTCATACTCACAAAGAAATTCCATCCAATGCCATTGGCAGGCATTTAGATTTGGCTGTGTGAATATGTGCTAAAGACTATGATGATCTGAATGAAGCTCAAAGCAACGACCCAGTGGAAAGTGCCTCTAATGAACAAGAGCATGAACCACCACTGCAAGATCTAAATCATGTGTGAGGTAGTTTAGCTCATGGGTCTTGAGCTTTCTTGATTCATATGTGATCGCTCTACCACCTTGCATAAGTACGGCTCCCAAACCTTCTAGTGATGCATCAGTACAAAGTGTGAAATCCATTGTTGGATCAGGAACTACTAAGATGGGAGTGCTAGTAAGATGCTCCTTGAGGACCCCAAAGGCCCTCTCACACTACTTAGTCCAAGTGAAACTCTTCCCTTTCCACTGAAGGGATGTGATGGGGTGTGCTATCTTAGAGAAGCCCTCTATGAATCTACGGTAATACCCAGTTAACCCCATAAAATTCCTGACCTCTGTCACACTGGTGGGTACTGGCCAATCCCTGATAGCCTTGATCTTTGATAGATCTATGGAGATACCATCGCCATACAGGATGTGCCCCAAATACTGTACCTCGGATCTAAAGAAGGCACACTTTGCTAAGTTGCCAAATAGATGCTACTCTTTCAAGCATTGCAAAACTTGATGTAAGTGCTCCTCATGTTCATCCTCAGTCCTTGAGTAGATCAAAATATCATCAAGGAATATGATCATGGACCAATCCAAGTAAGAATGGAACACCCTATTCATGAGACTCATGAACACTGTAGGGGTGTTCATCAAGCCAAAGGGTACCACAGTGAACTCATAGTGGCCATATCGAGTTCAGAAGGTGGTCTTATGGATGTCCACCTCTGTGATACACAACTAGTGATAACCAGACTTCAGGTCTATCTTAGAGAACACTCTGGCTCCTTGTATATAGTCGAAAAGATCATCAATCATAGGCAGAGGATAACGGTTCTTCACCGTCACCTTATTAAGCTACCTATAATCCATGCACAGATGAAGAGACCCATCCTTCTTCTTCATGAAAATGATTGGTGTACCCTAAGGTGAAACACTAGGTCATATGTGCCCCTTCTCGAACAACTCCTCCAACTACAACTTGAGCTCCGTGAGCTCATGAGTGGTCATCCTGTAGGGTGTACAAGACACTGGCTCGACACCTGGCACTAGATCAATATGGAAGTCTACCTCTCTACGAGGTGGCATCCCTAGTAACTTAGGTGGGAAAACATCAGCAAACTCTCTCAAGATGGGATGGTCATCCAAAGATGCCTCCGGCTCATCTTCTGATCTGTCACTAATAGTGATAGCGAACATCTAACATCCCTTCTGCATACAACACTTAAGCTGCTGAGCGGATATCATACAAACTGTCGTGGGCTTCTAAATGCCCACTATCTCAACTGACATGCCATGATTGTCTAAGTAGCTAATCACCTTTTAGTAACAATCTAGCTTGGCTCTATGATCTGCAAGACAATCCATGCATAAAACCACATCATAAGATCCTAAAGGAATAACCCTAAGGTCACATAATGTAGTGTAGGCCCCCAAAGATACCTCACAGTTGTGCACCAAAGCATCTACTGCCATCTTGGCCCTTGTGGCTAACTCAACCTCCCACCTATCACCCTACCTAGAGGCCACCATCCTGCAATGCTCCACTAATGATGGAGATATAAATGAATCAGTAGCGCCAGAGTCAAATAAAATAGTAATGGGGACATCCCCAATCATACCTATTGTCTCAATCACTGAGGCCTAGAAGTTGGCCTGGCGATTATCAACTACTGCAAACATATGGTGGGATCTACCCACATCTCCAACTGTCTGCTCTGATCCTCCTGCATGAGGTTGTCCCCCTGTCATAAAGCCCTGTGGGCACTCTCTAGCTAAATGTCCTACTCCACCACAAACATAGCATGGCCCTCGAGCCTGTACCTATCCAAACTATGTCCTACTACTCTGTTGATGTCCAAACTGACCTGTGGACCCTAAGAACCTCTGTATGACTATTATGATCTAGTGGACCCTGCAGGTGGTCCTTGTTGTCACTGATCCCTATGCAGGCCCTGCTACTACCAATCACAAGTATGACCCCCTTGTGCCCTCTGCTAGGGTGTGGAGCTCTACTAATACAACTGCTATTACTGCTGTGGAGGTCTAGGAGATAGCAGTGCATAACTAAATCCTCCCCTTTGAGGTGGTGGTGGTGGTCAGTGGAAACCCTGATGCTACTACTAGCTACGGTCCTAAAACTAGGGCCATGAACTCTGACCTTGACCCTAAATCTCCTCTGCTATGTATGCCTTCTCGGTAGCCTCACTCATGGTTTGGAGGTCTGCCATGCACACTGGTCCTGATATCCCATGATTCAAACCTTTGATAAATTTGTGAACCAAAATTTTTTCATCATAGAGGTACTCTACATACCATGACAACTCAATGAACCTACTCTCATATTCCACTACAATGGAACCTCACTGCTGCAAGTCATGGAACTCATCAATCCAACGCTGCCTGTAGTGATCCAAAAGATAACATGCATTAAAGTGCTCAATGAAGGTGTCCCATGTAAGAGTATCTAGTGATAGGCAATGCTTGCACTCCTCAGTGTACCACCATGTCACCACTGCATCTCTCAAAAGATGAATTGCCATGCATGCCTTTGTGTTGCTCCCATATGGACGCAATGCAAAGTACCTATCCAAGATGATGAGCCAAGCCTTAGCCTCGGCTCTCTCTATGGTCCTTGCGAAGGTGGGTGGATTCAACCTAAGTAAATCCCTAATGGGGTCCTATTGATGATGATGTTGGTCATTCAAAAACATAGAATAAAAGTTACACAACAACCTTTACTCATCTTGAAAGATATGATGAATTAAAAGAATACATGATCCCAAGTCTCCGTTGATTAGCTCTTAATCTACTGATGTTACTCAGTGGTTGATGTGTGTTACTATTTTCCATTCAGGGGCCTTACGTTCTTCAATAGTTTCTGTAAAGTTCATCAAGATTCCTCCATAGATCCTATTCTTTCTATCTGCTATGCACAAATCTCTAACAATTCTACCTCTGCACTATGAATTCACTCAAATAATGTGCCTACAGGCTGATATTTACATGATTTCTACCAGTATTTATGATTCTTTGCATGATATTTTCAACATTACATGCATTTAGCTTAGAATATGCTAATGATATTCAGTTATCGATGAGATGTCTGCATATTTCTCTATTTCTACTTATTATTTATTATGATTTATAGTTATGAAAGTGAATTTATGAAATTAAAATAAAGAAAAGAGTTAAAGAATGAGATTCACAAAATTACTTGACTTAGATCACTGATCCACATGCAAGCTCCCATACATGTAATGAAAAGAAGGAAACTAGAATCATACTTCACCAGGACATTCCACAAATCCACATGATCTAGTGCAAATCTTCAAAGGAAAAGTTGACAACATGTAATGAAATGAAAGTGCTTCTATTTGAACACAGCATTCACCAGTACATATCCAGAAATCAACTTGAAGATTACTTAAGTTTTACAATCAAGATGTAATCTGAAGCTTCATCTCCATTCAGTATGCTCAAGAACAAGTACATTTATAGTGATCTGAAGAAAGAACCTTGACATTTCAACAATTCAATCCTCATTAGTCTCGGTAATCTGATCTCTCACTTAATTCTACAGTAATTGGCCTTATTCTGCCAGATATTCTTCTCTTCGGGTATTTTCTATCTCTATGTGTATATATCTTTATGACAAGTTCTGGCCCTCATATAGAAAAAAGGTCAGAAAACATTCATAATGAATCAAGGATTAGGATCCTTCTCAGAATAATCAATAGTCTAGATGAACAGCATGTGCCTGCCAGGTGGCAATTGTATAGTTGGCATAGAATATTCCAGCATCTTTGATTCAGGTCTCCAGCTGGCAAACAACATATTTGTGAATATCCTCCTCATCGCTCAGGTTCACGTTGCATTTGTGTACAACTCTGCAATTATCAATTCCAAACAGCTCCAACATCCTCCTGCAATAAACAGACAAGCATTAAGCATCTTCATCATTTTATAACCAGCAGGAAGATAACAATTACATTAAATCATGCTAAAAATATTCAAGCACAGACAATCAGGTTTTAAATCTATGAAAATCATGCATTCAAATGCATACACAGCGCTTAAAACACTCGGGTCAATCATCGTTGACCAATATCAAGATATCGGGCTCCGGAAAATAACTTAAAAAAATCCATCACTTAATTTTTCCCGCCCATTTCCTTGTATACCAGGTTATGTATTATGATCATGCAGGCGCTAAAATGTACAAAGAATTCTCTGCATTTAACTTTCTTTGAAATCTGTCATTGTACACCACAAGCATGCATGTCGGGTGATATATCATGAAATTGCTCTGGTATATCGACATGATTAAACCTTCGGTGTGACAAAATAAAGCAAGGCCGATAACTAAAATTATACCGATGATCACCTTCCATCGGTGAGAAAACACCCCTCAGGATGATAATACAAGGCAAGGCCGATGGTCAAAGCTATGCCGATGAGCATCCCTCATCGGGCAGACCATATATGATTGGCGAGACAATACAAAGCTCCACCGATACTACAAACTATACCGATGACCCTATCTCTATCGGCGAAATACTTCCCATCGGTATGAAAATACAAGACTCTCCCGCTATGACAAGTCAGGCCGATATCTATCTACTTTAAAACTTTTTATCTTGGCCCAATGTATATAGCATTATATGTCCACTTGTATGTTTATGTAATGTACGTTTCGAGGCCCACATATAAAGCACCATATATACAAGCATTTAATCTTATTTAATAACCATTTCAAATCCGCTAATGCACATTATCAATATGCAGGATATTAACAAATATGATCTTCCTCATCAAATATCATGATGACATCACTGTCATATCCCGAACTTCATTAAAATGCAAAAGATGATGTCACCGTCATATTGGTAAAATCAGGGGATATTATAATATTGGGTCATATTTAAGATCAGGTGATAAATGTAATATGACCCTTGCGACTAAGGTAACCCTCCCTCGAAAGATCAGGATGATGATGATGGCATCATCATCATGTCCACACTGGGGTGATATTTTAAATATGATCCTCCTCTCAACATCCTGGAAAATCAAGTTTGACCAAAGCTTTGACCCGCCATAACTTTTATATTTGGTCGAATTTCAGGGTGATGCAAAAGGCAAACTTGCATGGAATTTCATCCTCTTTCTCATGGTAAGCTTTTTGAGGATAGATTTAGACTTTGGATTTTGGATCAGACTTCAAGATCACAAATATACCTGACATTAGGCATATGCATACTGACTGATATGACTTTTACCATTACTGCCCAGAGCACAAAAGCAAGGGAACAAGCCAGCAAAGTTGGGTCCCTGTTTTGCTAAGGCAAAATGGGGCGTGTTGTGTAACCACACAACAACTTGCCACCAAAGAAAACAACAAAATTCAAATAATTCACAAGATGATGATAAGTTAAAACATAAATTTCCAACTCCTATTAAGCATGAGCATTTTAATCCTTTCAACTGGTATCATGTTCATCAATATAACAATGAATTGATAAGGGATCAAGTGTGTGCATGTGATTCATATACTCATCTTGAAAGTGAGTTGAATAAACCAGTGACTGGTGTTAAGCTACATAGTTTGGTTCATCCCTCATAGCCAACTGGATAGAGCCTTGCTGCTAGCAGGTGTCCATAGCCCCGACAAGGTTATCATTGCAATTCTCCTAAGTAGAGCCCCACTGCCAGCAAGCGTCCACAGTCCTGGTAGAGTTACTTAGATGACTTAATCTGGATTTCAGAAAATCCATTTTATTATTTTATATTTTGCAAGAGATTTCATAAGATATAATAGTTATAGCTTCATGATGCAAGGAGTGGTCACTTTGCCCAACCAAAACAAAAAATCAACAATGCAAAAACAAAGACAACACACAAAGCAAACACACAAAGCAAACTATACAAACAGCTAACTACAAAAGAGAAACAACAGAAAGCAAAACAAGAAAGAAAAAAGAGCAGACTATACAAACAACTAACCTACAAAACTATATACCAACCACTACTAAGCAAATAAAAACTAGAAAAAGACCCAAAGACACCTGTATTTGCATACTTCTTTTGATTGTGCAGGAGCATTAGGGTATTAGTTATGGTTCTCAATCTAGCAAATTTATCTTTATATTCTGAAAAATATTTGAATATTCTGAATTCACCGTATTCAACAGAATAACCCTTGATGATTAGCAACTAAGGAAGCTCATCATGTTCATGACTAATCCATGTGCATATCTTATCTCTCAAATCTCCATAATCAAAATAATAATCAACATCATTTATTGTGGAAAGGAAAAATACAACCTGGTGTATTTCTTATTCTGCAGTTGGATATGCTTGTTCATTGACAACTGGTCTTCCATTTGACTCTATCTTTTCATTTCTCAGCTCAATATTTAGTCTCACTTCATTTTGAAGGATGTATGACTCTTGATGTATTAATTCTTCATCTTTATCCATATTTATTCCTCCATTTTGGACATTCAATTTATCCTCTAGTTCAGGAAACTTCTCAATGTTTTCTTCAATTCTCTACACATCAGCATCTAAATGAGTATCTTTATTATCATAACCTGAGATACAAAAATTTATCATTTCTAAATCATTTGACTGTAAAGGAGAATTGGCATTCAACTGATAAGAATACTTCCTTGTTTCATTTTCAAAATAATGTTGGAATGATACTTGATCATGCATAGCAACAGCATAATCCTCTGTATCCTCAACCTTCATGAATTGTTCATTAAATAACTCACATTTTCTATCTAGTAGAGTGTCTAGTTCCATTAACCTGCAACAATCTTGTATTTGATCATTCAATTCAAACAGGTCATCTATGAAATCAACATTTACTTTCTTTTCTATAACTCCCTGAATTACTATCATAGGAACTTCATCAGCAGCAGTGCATTTAAATTATTCTACTATCTGTTTACACTTCTCTTTGCCATAGAATGACTCCAAGAAAGATGTTTCATCCTCTTTATCAAAAGTATTAGGATTAGAATCAAAAATATTATCTTGACAAGTGGTTTCTTCTCTATAATTTTCACAAGATTCATACCTACATACTGCCTCACCCTTACTTGTATTAGGAAGTAGAGAACTCCTATCAATCTCACCATAAAATGAATCCAGGAAGGATGTTTCCTCTTCTTTACCTTCTTGAATTGATTTAGCTACTGTATTTTCTAGAGTCCTCTTCAATATGACCAAGCAATCATAGCAACCTCTTTCTGAATGCTCTTTATTATGTAATCTGCACCAACTTTCAATCAAGACATCATCAGTGGATAAACCTAATATTTAACTACACTGTATATTTCTAGACAAATATAATTCAAAATCTTCAAAGTGGTCCACTTCAGTGTCTGGACTACTAATAACTTCTAGTGCTGTATCTGCTTGTTGCTCCAGAATTTCCTCATTTCGCTAGTCCAGAAATTCTTCATTTTCTTGGAAAATTTCAACCCTGAACACATTTAAAAAGAATATTAGTCCTTTCAAATATAAATCCATCCTTGTGAGAAAAGTTAAACAATTTATTTCACTGTGCTCCATAGTCTGGTGTATCCTGCAACAGGTGGATAAACCAAAGTTAAGTAAACATTGAGGATAAAGTTGCCTATTCAATGCTTCCTGAAATAAAGGAACGTTAACCTGACAATTATTTTCATATGCATCCATCAAAATGAAACTCTATTTCCAATTTTTTAAGATTTTGAAATTTTAAGGAGATCCATCATATCTCAGAATAAAACTTGAAAGTTCAGAAAATCAAACTAATCTTTGAAGCTTTGAGCTAGATCTTTGCAAAGATGCAACCAAAACCTCTCAGATAAGAGATATTTGCAGACATTTAGCTCAAATGATGAAATATTTATGCAATATTTGCAGAAATCTAGAAATTCTTTGTTTGGCCCTCCTTCTAGCGCCAATTTATGTTGATGATGATGTTGGTCATTCAAAAACATAGAATAAAAGTTACACAACAACCTTTACTCATCTTGAAAGATACGATGAATTCAAAGAATACATGATCCCAAGTCTCCGTTGATTAGCTCTTAATCTACTGACGTTACTCAGTGGTTGATGTGTGTTGTTGTTTTCCATTCAGGGGCCTTACGTTCTTCAGTAGTTTCTACAAAGTTCATCAAGATTCCTCCATAGATCCTATTCTTTCTATTTGCTTTGCACAAATCTCTAACAATTCTACCTCTGCACAATGAATTCACTCAAATAATGTGCCTACAGGCTGATATTTACATGATTTCTACCAGTATTTATGATTCTTTACATGATATTTTCAACATTACATGCATTTAGCTCAGAATATGCTAATGATATTTAGTTATCTATGAGATGTCTGCATATTTCTCTATTTCTGCTTATTATTTATCATGATTTGTAGTTATGGAAGTGAATTTATGAAATTAAAATAAAGAAAAGAGTTAAAGAATGAAATTCCCAAAATTACTTGACTTAGATCACTGATCCACATACAAGCTCCCATACATGCAATGAAAAGAAGGAAAATAGAATCATACTTCACCAGGACATTCCACAAATCTGCATGATCTAGTGCAAATCTTCAAAGGAAAAGTTGACAACAACATGTAATGAAATGAAAGTGCTTCTATTTGAACACAGCATTCACCAGTACATATCCAGAAATCAACTTGAAGATTGCTTAAGTTTTACAATTAGGATGTAATCTGAAGCTTCATCTCCATTTCATATGCTCCAGAACAAGTACATTTACAGTGATTTGAAGAAAGAACCTTGACATTTCAACAATTCAGTCCTCATTAGTCTCGGTAATCTGATCTCTCACTTAATTCTACAGTAATTGGCCTTATTCTACCATATATTCTTCTCTTCAGGTATTTTCTATCTCTATGTGTATATATCTTTATGACAGGTTCTGGCCCTCATATAGAACAAAGGTCAGAAAACATTCACAATGAATCAAGGATTAGGATCCTTCTCAGAATAATCAATGGTCTAGATGAACAGCACATGCCTGCCAGGTGGCAATTATACAGTTGGCATAGAATATTCCAACATCTTTGATTCAGGTCTCCAGCTAGCAAACAACATATTTGTCAATATCCTCCTCATCGCTCAGGTTCACGTTGTGTCTGTGTGCAACTCTGCAATTATTAGTTCCAAACAACTGTAACATCCTCCTGCAATAAATAAACAAGCATTAAGCATCTTCATCATTTTATAACCAGCAGGAAGATATCAATTACATTAAATCATACTAAAAATATTCAAGCATAGACAATCGGGTTTCAAATTTGTGAAAATCATGCATTCAAATGCATACACAGTGCTTAAAACACTCGGGTCAACCATCGTTGACCAATATCAAGATATCGAGCTCCAGAAAATAACTTAAAAAAATCCATCGCTTAATTTTTCCCGCCCATTTCCTTGTATATCGGGTTATGTATTATGATCATGCAGGTGCTAAAATGTACAAGGAATTCTCTACATTTAACTTTCTTTGAAATCCGTCATTGTACACCACAAGCATGCATGTCGAGTGATATATCATGAACTTGCTCTTGTATATCGGCGTGACAAAATAAAGCAAGGCTGATATCTAAAATTATACCGATGATCACCTTCCATCGGCGAGAAAACACCCCTCGGGATGATAATACAAGGCAAGGCCAACGGTCAAAGCTATGCTGATGAGAAATCCCTCAATGGGCAGACCACATATGATCAGCGAGACAATACAAAGCTCCACCGATACTACAAACTATACTGATGACCCTATCTCTATCGGCGAAATACTTCCCATCGGTATGAAAATACAAGACTCTCCCGATATGACAAGTCAGGCCGATATCTATCTACTTTAAAACTTTTTATCTTGGCCCGATGTATATAGCATTATATGTCCACCTGTATGTTTATGTAATGTACGTTTCAAGGCTCACATATAAAGCATCGGATATACAAGCATTTAATCTTATTTAATAACCATTTCAGATTCGCTAATGCACATTATCAATATGCAGGATATTAACAAATATGATCTTCCTCATCGAATATCATGATGACATCGTCGTCATATCCCGAACTTCATTAAAATGCAAAAGATGATGTCACCGTCATATTGGTAAAATCAGGGGATATTATAATATCGGGTCATATTTAAGATCAGGTGATAAATGCAATATGACCCTCGCGACTAAGGTAACCCTCCCTCGAAAGATCAGGATGATGATGATAGCATCATCATCATGTCCACACTGGGGTGATATTTTAAATATGATCCTCCTCTCAACAACCAGGAAAATCAGGTTTGACCAAAGCTTTGACCCACCATAACTTTCATATTTGGTCAAATTTTAGGGTGATGCAAAAGGCAAACTTGCATGGAATTTCATCCTCTTTCTCATTGTAAGCTTTTTGAGGATAGATTTAGACTTTGGATTTTGGCTCAGACTTCAAGATCACAAATATACCTGACATTAGGCATATGCATACTGACTGATATGACTTTTACCATTACCGCTCAGAGCACAAAAGCAAGGGAACAAGCCAGCAAAGTTGGGTCCCTGTTTTGCTAAGGCAAAATGGGGCATGTTGTGTAGCCACACAACAGGTCCCCTCTGTCTCTATGTCCTTTGAAAGGCTCATGTACCTCCTCTCGTCATCCATAATCGTAAGGTCCATGGTATACCTGCTCTATCCTCATAACCTCCTCTCACCTCGCATGCCGTGGAGGACTTGTTCTATGAGCTCTATATGATGAACCAACCTCCTCTGTTGTGGTATCAAGTACCTCTACATACAGCTCAATACATGGCTCCATGCATGGCTCCACTCGTAGCTCTACATGGGGCTCGACATGTGGCTCTACACGCGACTCAGCACACGGCTCATCACATGGTGCTTCTTGCAGCTCAAAGCGGGGCTCAACATGTGGCTCTATATGTGGCTCGACACGTGGATCTACTATGGCCAGTGGTAACCTCTCTAAGACTTCCTGTAAAGCCTGAAGAATTTGTGGCCCTAAGTTAGGTGCGGGTGGTGCCTATGGTGCTTGTGGTGTTGGTGGTCCCTAACCCTCGGCTAATGACTAGCTATGAATCTCCACAGATGTAGTGGCATGTGAACGTGCTCAACTCGTCCTAGGAGGCATCCTACAAGAATAAGGTATTCACAAATATGATGAATTTGTAGAATAATAATGTGCCCAAACAAGCCCATTGTTTAAACTTGGGCTCTGATACCAAATGTCATGCCCACATTTCCCATGCAGTCACGACATGTAACACACATGTCATGTCCACATTTGTCATGTGGTCATGACATGAAATATCAAAAACTTTTCCATGCATCCCTACAAACCCCCTCACACGCGTCAGCGTGCTTGGTGGCAATACACATGAGGCATAATCATGTTAATCAAATCTCAGGGTAGTGCGATCACAAGTGCAATCCCCTGCGTGACGATAGCCGACTAGGGGGTTACACAACACAATGAGCATCACCATTAGGGTTAGGATCAATTTGACCTGAACCCTAAGTTTCCTAGATGAGTGGCAGGATTTCGACATGTGTCGAAATCCAAACCCTAAAACTAGACCATAAAAAAATGACGACTTATGAATACAACATTAATCTACAAAAATATTAAAATATTAATTAACACAAGGATTAAATCACCTAACAAATTAACCCTAAATTCCTAAATAATCCGGCAGCATAACGCCTCTAGGGCATACATGGGAAAAATTCTTAAAATAAAATAAACTAATTAAATAACAAATTAAAAAAATAACCTACTTTGATTATTCCCAAGAGTGAGATTAATTTAATTAATTCAACCATGCTATTATACTATGGCATTAATAACTCACAAGTTACAATATTAAAATTAAATTCCCCAATAATAATGATAAAGTTCACTATAGTGTCCTATAAATAATAGAAGATTCCCAAAGTCAAATAAATCACTAAACTAATATTCTAACCCTTGAATAAATAAAATAACAACACTATCCACGATATCCATCATTAACATTATACACCCAAAATAAAAAAAGAAAATAATTTGCTTAAGAAAAATTAAGTGCTCTAATAACAAGTAAATCAAACCACACCTAAAAGCTAAAATAAAAATAATTAAGCACCCTCACCCAAGGGATGAGAATCAATAATAATTAAAAAAAAATCCAAAGGGAAGAGGGAGAGTAATTTCCATGTTCACCTAAAAAGAGAAAAATTAAAATCCAAATTTAAAATTCCTACACATGCCCTAAAAGCTCCCACTAAAAAAAAAATAATATCTTTATGGGAGAAAAGAACCCTAACCCTATTCTTCATTATCTCTATCCATTGTTTATCCTCAACTCTCTATTTTCTTTTCTATCTTCTCATTTGTTTTTCTCTCTTTTGTGTTGCAGGCTTACAAGAATGGCAGCCATGTCTACCATATAAGGAAGGTATATACAATGAATATATGCTCATTACTTTTCCTGTTATTCAAATCTAAACCCCTTTTTTTGGGATATATATATGTGTGTGTATATATATACATGTGTATATATATAAATATATATAATTATACCCAGTTATCTAAAATA
This sequence comes from Cunninghamia lanceolata, assembly GCA_027924645.1. Taxonomy (NCBI): domain Eukaryota; kingdom Viridiplantae; phylum Streptophyta; class Pinopsida; order Cupressales; family Cupressaceae; genus Cunninghamia; species Cunninghamia lanceolata. The sequence continues at coordinate 20,929,186 of BSBN01000090.1, read as the reverse complement.
CATAGAGATGTAGAACCAGAAGTATATATATATATATATATATATATATATATATATATATATATATATATTTGTTTGCCTTTTTTAAAAAAAATGCATTTAAGAAATTGATGCAGGTCAAATAATGGCTGACGACCATTTTAAGCCAAAGCATGGACGAATACAATGGTAGCGTCACTGTACCACCCACAGGTTTGAAGGGTAAAGAAAATAGTGATGGGGGTGTGGGGGGGTTCACTCTCCCCACCCCACATTTTGAATAGCCACTAAACAAAATAAATGATGGTGGGAGTTTCGAATCTCCCCACTACCCTTTACCCTTTGCGTTCAATAGTTACGGCGGCCAACATTTCGGTTCTATCAACAATTAGTAAATAAATAAAAACAACGGACCTCCGCTAGGGTTTGACAATAAAATATGTTTGGTTTATTAGATTTTTTTTTATATATTTAGCAGAATATATATATGTATATACAAAGATGCATACACAGTATAATACAACAATAATATATATATATATATATACACACCCAGAGATGGGTATATATATAAGTGGTATATACATAGTTTTCACAGTCAGATCCAAAATATTTTCCAGCAAATTAAAAAAATGATTATACTATATATATATATTCTTCCTTCTATCACCCAGAAATAAATTCTTTTGTAAAATCAAATACATCTACATCATTATGTATATATAAGAAAGATTTTATTTATGACCTATATATATATATACCAACAACTATATCATTTTTTAAAAAAACATAATACCAAACAACAACTAATTAATTATAACAGAGATTTAAAACAATAGCATATCCATGTCTCTTTTCTTTCTTTGACAACATTAAGGAGTAAAGTAATATATGCATTTTTTTTTTCCATTGCAACTTTCTCTCAATATCATAATAAAAAACTAGCAACAAAATATATTTCATTTTCTTGCATTCACAAGTATATGGGAACCAACAATACATATATTTTGACAACAAATACACCAAGGAGAGTATTACATTTTTTTTTGACAACAACAAATAAGCCATCCTTTGGCCAAGGCTCTCAAGTAGCCAAAAAGACATTACAACACCAACAAAATATGTCTTCACCCAAGCTTCCAAGATCACCAATAACACTTGCAAGACTAAAACAAAGGAGGGAAAACCAAGCCACAAAAACCGCTCTTCTCCCTACCATATACCTACAAGTGGGTCAGCCCCAAGCTAGGAGTTCATCCACACACAAGATTTTCACTCCACAACAATGCAAAACACACATAGCAAATAGAACACCCAACCCATGGCTTGAAAAACAACGAAATCTATTTGGGAATGGATTTAATGGGGTGGGAGAGTGGACAACTCTCTACTCAAGAGGTGCACACCACAAAAATCTCAAATCTCATGAATCTCAAGAAACAACAAGGCCTCAAGCCCAAATACATAATCTCAACACAAACTTCTCAAGGCACTCTTGCCTTCAATAATAATCTCATGCACCTCCAAAATACTCAAATGGCCAAAATACCTCAAGTAGAACAAGAGGATGACCTCGAGGAGGTTCACTCCTCTCCCACCCCTCACATGTTGAGCTCTTCTCCAAAATGGAGAGGCTCTTACAAAACTCACTCAAAACCTCACAACATAAAAATGCAAAACACCCACAATACAAGCACACAAATAAAAAAAATAAATGCATAAGGAAAGGCTTCAAGCCTTGAATCCTACCTTGAAATACCCAACAATGGAAGATAGTTGAAGTAGAGCCTTCCAACTCCACCTCCAAGTCCTTTGTCCAAATGTGCCTCCAAAAACTCTCCAACTCTCCCTAAAGCCTCAATAAAATGAACAAAGTAAAAAAGTCAAGAACCCTCTCCCTCTCTTCAAGAGGGATTAATATAGGCTCTCTTCATGTGCCTTGAGGGATGAGAAGGTGACACATGTCACCTTCTCCTTCCTCCTCACATCCACTTGTGCTCTTACACACATGTGTGAGAGCAAGGTTGAGCTCAAGAGGATGAGGGTATGACATGTGTCAATATCCTATCCTCCCATGGAAGCCCACAAAACTCCAAGGTACTCTCACACATGTGTGAGAGACTTGGATTTGGCTTCACCACAATTAGGGGTCTTGAAGCCTCCCCAAGCCTTCAATGCATGGTACCCAATGCCTTGGAATGAGGTGTGGATAAGGATGAAGGTTTGACCCATCCTTCCACTCCTCTCAAACTTCCATTTTCGTCACTTCACTTCAGCGTGAAGTTTAAGTGACCATATGGGAGTTACCCTAGGGTTAGGCATTCTCAAATGGGCTCTAGACCCTAGGGGTATAACCCAGGGTCACTTTTAACCCAAATTTAGCACCTTAGGATGTCCAAAATCACATGAAAAGGGGTCACAAAAATTAAAACACAAAAATTGAGTCAAATAAACATTTCACATTTAGAACGTCATAATACAATCAATTGAAAATGGTTAGACCTAGTTACTCCAAAAGATACCATATGCAAACATTACAAAAATTCATCATGCAATACATAGTTGATCTTGGTTCCTCTTAGAACTAGATTGGTTCAGCACGGGATTAACAAAATGTGTGGGATGATCTCTAATTTTCTGTGGCTTGGGAAAATCACCTGCACACTTAAACAAATAAATTAATCCAACATGTATATCATAGCCAAAGCAAGGAAAAGCATACACTCCTTCCATCACATAATCATTTAAAACATCATAAAAATCACATCATAATCATATTCATAATTTGTATTTCTATTTACCATCTCAAGATAACAATCGCATAGTAAATCCATAATATGATCTCACAACTAGTATCTCTAATAATATAAAAAATGCATATCACATGTCTAATCATCATCAGTGAATCAAAATCAGGATCTAGTCTCCACACAACATACTAAGCATAGCTAACCAAAATAAAGGAATGTAGTCTAGAAACTACATATCGGGATCATCAGTCCCCAAATGTCTAAATATCACCAACTATAAATATAAAATGAGCAAAATAAGGGAGTTAAATAAATAGGCCTCATAGATGCCCTAGTGAGACTCTGGTGCCCTAGGTGGACCTGAGCACCCCTACCAGGGACCCCTGTCCATAATACCTCCCTTGGCATGATAAATGATAAAAAAATCTAAAAGAAAACAAAACATTGATAGAAGCATAAGATCAAGACCCTACCTTAGCCTTGAAATGCCTCTCTACCACTCGGGCTCGAAGCATCTCCAGTCATGGGGGCTGATACGAGTGTTGGCTCAGCATGGTTGTCCTCCTCTTCTCCTTCTCTCTATCTCCTTTACTTTTATGTAAAGACAAGAAACAAGAATGAATAAGTGATAAGTGAAAACTCCCTTTACATAAAGTAAGTGGATGAGAATTCCTATCCCTAACTAGGTGCAATATTGAACTATTTCACTCTTGAGCCTCTATCTTGAGTTGTCAAACTCAGATTTCCATGTCATTTGTTGCATTGGAATCCTGGTTCCACTCTCTATCTCACCCAATGTGTTGTGCTTGGGTTTTGTTTCTTCAAACAACCCTCACAACACATTTCTCATCAAGTTTCCCTCGAAATCAATGCATGTGGATATCTCCTTGTTTCTCCTTTTCAGACTAAGCAAGCAAAAACAAGGGGGGCATATATCTCCCTCGATTTCCTCCCTCATCATGTATCATCACTCAACCCCCTTAATGTTTATGTATTGATTCATTGGTGGTGGTTTCAAGTTGATTTGATTTTGATTTTCTAACAGTGTTCCTTTGTAGGTTGCAGTTTCTAACTTTGTGGTCTTGTAGGATTGTGGATTTTGGGGCTTCTTCCTTCTTAGCAAAAAGACTTCAGCTTCCTCTATAGTATCCTTTTGGGTATCCTTTTAATGATTAATGCATTTACTTTCCTTTAGTTGCATATGCACATAGTGTCATATGGCCACTAAAGTGGGGGCTAAATGTTATGTTTAAAATTGTCATGTATGGAATGGTACAATTTCCCTCAATTTAGCTCCTCGCCTTTGGTGACCTCTTAACCTCTTTGTTTTTAGCCTTCCCAAAACCTTGATTAGCTTGTGTCTAGTTGCAAGATGTTCATTTTCCAAGATAACTATTGATGGAACCTAGAAAGAGAATTTAGATTATGGGTCCTTGGGACCCCCTAGATGTAGATTTGGTCAAAAAATGGGGGACTAGACTTGGGTGCCCACGCCCTAGTCCTACCCCATTTTTTGGGATTTTGAATCTTGGCGGGGTGTCGGCTCCTGTCGTGCACCTCAGGATTTCATTTTCAAATTTTTTATTTTTTGCACACTATAGAGATGTTATTTATAAATTTGAATTTCCTAAGATTAGATATAAAAAGACATTTGAAAATCATTTCATCACACACAATCTTTATGCAAGCTTGATGCCAAAACTCTACTGAAATTGCCATTGAAGATTAGTGACTTGTTGAAGCTCTTGAAAGTTATTTGAATTTGCTATCATGAAGATTAGGAATCAAGATCTTGAGACTATCTTGTTCTTCCTAGGGTTTGTACACCTTTTGCATGATCAAGATAAGGGTTGAAGTCTCCAACATTGAGCTTGGAGATCCTCTATGAACATTGATGATTTGCCTTCTTGTTAATGCAAGTCTTCATTTTTTTTCATCTCCTTGAGGTGAAGTTGTATGTGTTTATTGAATTGAAGCAAGTTATTGATCTTCCCTTGATTGAGACATCTAGGGTTTGATATTTTTGCATACACTTTGTTAGGTTTGCACACACTTCTACAAATCTATATCTTTGGCTATTATTGAGGTAGGAATACCGAAAATGGGGCTTGACTGAGGCAAGATCCTATATAGCCACAACATCTTTCTCCTCCTTTTGTAGGTGCAGATCATGTTTTATAGGATACGGTGAAAAGGTGCAGCAAAAAGATAGATATCGCGGATACAGTTGTCACTAAATTTTAGAATTCTAGATCCTGACACTTTTGAGACTAATGAGCGGGTGCCGTAGTCCAATTGGGGAGATTCTCTAAGATCTGGGAGCTATTGGAGGTCATCAGATAGCTGATGCAGAAGATTTTCATAGATGGAAAGCTGTAGGACTAATGAGCGGGCACTCTAGTCTAGTTAGCCCTCAATTTCTAGGTGCATGATCTCTAAACCTTATTCTCTTTATTTATGTGATCTATTTTGTCTGCTTCATCTTTGAATTCAGTTGATTTCTATTACAAGGTGTAATTAGGGTTTAATTGATTAGTGAATAAGGACACTTGATAAAACCTTAGTTAGACACCTAAATTAGACCTAATTAGCATTAGGGAATAGACAAGTGATCAGTAGCTTGATCCCAAGCTCAGTCCTTGTCTTCCCAATGTTTAGTTAGGTGAAAGAATAAGACTTAACCTTGTTTAAGAGACACCTACTTTTTCACCCTAAACACCTAGTTAACAAAGAGTTGAGTATTGTAGACTATTAGAACCTAAAACCCACTAACTAAAGGGACAAAAGAGATCAGTAAACAATTTAGAACTTGATTTTGGAGGTCATAATGTCCAAGACGAGGGCACTTCAGTGCCCTGGTCCCAAATTAGGGTTTCTAGAAATTGATTCTTTTGTCATGTCTGTAACAACCTTAGTCTTCTTCCCAGAGATCACCTTCTGAAACATGTTCGTCTAATCTACATGCATGTAAGAAGGAAAATGGTTTGGTTCTATTTAGGAGCTTGCCTCAGTCAATCCTTATGAATGGTGTTTCCACCTTCACAATAGAAAATATGATTGATAAAGAGTGTGTGCCCTAGGAGGGCAGAGGAAAATCTGAAGTAGAATGGAATGCTAACACAAAGCATGAAGGAAAGAAGTCACCATGAGCATGGAAACCCTTGTATGCTTGTAGACGGTGTCACAACTTGACTCAAGAAGTTGGTGTAGCCTCTAAGATCTTCACAAGACCTACAATATGTTAGTGCCGCAACATAATCCATAAGAGAGAGCCGTGGAGATTATGAGAGAGAAATATAGAGAATGTAAGAGTGCCAAGATTTGGCTTGAGAGAGTTAGATGTTCAAATGAATAGAATAACTTACTTTTATATGCACTCCTATTGATTTTTGGAGAATTAAACCACACAAGGTCGACCTTAGGAATGTTTTAAGAGGCCTAAGGTGACAAGGTAGCAACTTACGGTAGGGCTAAAGGAGGGCCCAGGGCGCCTGGATGCCCTAGTCCTTTAGCCACGTACTCCTGAAAAGAGGGCACTTGAAGTATTCTTCGCCCTGCCTTATGACTCTTTTTCAAGTTTCATGCATCAGGATCAAGAATTACATGTTTAATGCTTAAAAAGGTGTTAAAATATGTCCTAATAAATAAGTGTAAATATTTGAGGCCCATCTAGGAGATAAACTAAGTGTAAAATGGTGGTGTGCATATTCTACGATGTTACAACAACATTCACAACACCATAATCAACAATCATAACTCTTTTCACCAAAAAATAGGAAGTCACAACTTCTTCATGTCAGCATATCCTTCAACTTGACAACTTTCACCTGTCCATGAACTTCAAAAGATAACATACAATTGTGTACCAATGATACTAATCTAACAACATGCTCATGTCTTTCATCATCACAATTCCTCTTATCATCATTCCTTTGACATCCTCCTTTGACATCAATGACAACATGTGCAACAATCTCCCCTTTGTCATGATGGCAACACTAACTCGATATATAAATTTTCTCCCCCTTTGACATCAAGGGAAAAGGGCTAGTGGTCTTCCTCTATACTAAAAAAACATACAAGCTCCCCCTAGCTATACAATTCTTGTCATCCTTAGTAGTCCCTTTGTCTACTTGCTCCCCCCTAAGAGGTAGCCACCATCAATCCAAGGATAATAAATATAACTTGAACTGCTCCCCCTAGACATATGCATAATATGTGCATCTAATTAGAAAAGGGAGGGGAAACAACCCCTAACTACTACCTAAGATATTCAAAAGTGTCCTTGGGAAGAGGTTTTGTGAAGATGTTTGCAATCTGATCCTTGTAGGTACATACTCCAATTTTACCTCTTAGCTTGCAACCTTTTCTATTAAGAAGTGATACTTGATGGATATGTGCTTGGTTCTAGAGTGCATCACTAGATTCTTTGAAATATTGATGGCACTTGTATTGTCACATAGGATAGGAATGGGCTTATCATATATTACCTTGATATCCTTCAATGTTTGATTCATCTACAACACTTGAGTGCAACAAGATACTATAGATATATACTCTGCTTCTGTTGTTGATAAAGAAACTAAATCTTGTTTTTTACTGAACCATGAGACCAGTCTATCTCCCAAAAAGAAAGCACCTCCACTAGCACTTATCCTATCATCAATGCTATCAGTCCAATCTGCATCATTGTATGCACTCAGGGAAAAGTCATTAGCTTTTGATACCATACTCCAAAATCTAGAGTTCTCTTTAAATATCTAAAAATTCTTTTGACTACCTTCACATGTGTTTCTTTTGGATCAACCTAAAATCTTGCTACCATACAAACAACTTGCATAATGTCAGGCTTTGATGTTGTTAAGTACAATAGGCCCCCAATCATACACCTATACTAATTCTAATTAGCCTGAGGTGATTCATCATCTTTACTTAGATAACAACCAGTTACCATAGGTGTACTCACTAGTTTGCAGTCTTCCATACCAAACTTTTTCAAAATCTCCTTGACATACTTTCCTTGTGAAATAAAAATATCTTCATTAGATTGAGTGATTTGAAGTCCAAGAAAGAATGAAATTTCACCTATCATAGACATTTCAAATTCCTTTTGCATCTCTTCTACAAACTTCTTACACATTTCATCATTGCCACCAAAGATAATACCATCAACATATACTATTACTATTAATATGTGCTCATTCTCAATTTTGATATATAGATTGTTGTCTATTGTACCTTTCCTAAAGCCTTTCTAGAGTAAATACTTATCCAACCTTGCATACCAAGCCCTTGGAGCTTGTTTATGACCATATAGTGCCTTTCTCAGTCTGCACACCAAATTATGATCTTCAGATAGTTGAAATCCCTTAGGTTGCTCAATGTAGACTTCTTCTAAATAACCATTCAAGAAGGTTGACTTGTCATCCATTTGATAAACCTTGAAGTTATTATGGACTACAAATGCAAGAAACATTCTAATTACTTCTAACCTTGCTACAAGAGCAAAGGTTTCCTCAAAATCTATGTCTTCCACTGGTGTAGAACCCTTGCAGACTAGTCTTGCCTTGTTTCTAACAAGTTGTCCCTTTTCATTTAGTTTGTTTTTGAACACCCGTTTTGTGTCTATCACATTTTTGTCCGCAAGTCTTGGCACCAATTCCAAAGTCTAATTTTTCTCTATCTAATTGAGTTCCTCTTCTATTTCCTTGATCCATCCTTCATCCTTGCTAGCATCAGCAAAAGTTTTAGGTTCCACCTTAGACAACAAAGATAAGTTTACCTATTCATTTGTTCTTACAAACCTTATTCTAGTCTATACTCCCACATTCTTGTCTCCAATTATCTGATCTTCTAAGTGGTTTATCTAAACATGCTTAGCAGGAGTCTCCATGGCCTTCTCTTGTGTTTCTTCTTCTTGTTCTTCAACTTCATCCTCTTCTTTTGTGCAAGTTGATCCCTCTGAACAATAGTCTTCTCGACCATATGTGGATGAATGGAGATCTTCATCAACCTTCACATTTACACTTTCAACAATCTTTTGTAGCCTATTGTTGAAGCACTTATATGCCTTACTTCTAGTTGAATAGCCAAGGAATATACTTTCATCTGATCTTGAATCAATTTTTCCTAGGTTTTCATCATCTCTCCTAATATAGCACTTATTTCCAAACACCCTAAGATGTTTGACTAAAGAAGGTCTGCCTTTCCATATCTCATAAGGAGTCTTGGTGTTGTTTACCCTTAGTTATTCTCTATTGAGAATGTAGATTGCGGTGTGTACTGCCTCTTTCTAATATTTGTCAGGAATTTTTGCATCACTAAGCATAGTTCTTGCCATCTCTTGTATTGTCTTTTTTTTCCTTTCAACAACTCCATTTTGTTGAGGGGTTCTTGCTGCAGATAAGTTTCTCCTTATTCCATCTTCTTCACAATATTCCTTAAACTCATTTGATGTGAATTCACCTCCTCTATCAAACCTTAAGCACTTGGTTCTAGAATTCATTTCATTTTCAACCATGGACTTGAATATCTTAAACCTACTAAAAACTTCTGATTTTATTTTCAAAAAAGTAACCCATGTCATCCTAGAGTAATCATCAATAAGAAAAATAAAAATACCTCTCACCTTGGAGAATCTTTGTTTTGGTAGGACCACATAGATAAGTGTGAATTAGTTTCAATGGCCTTGTAGAAGAATACTCCTTGGTATTTAACCTTGTCCTTGTCTATTTCCCAATTTGGCATTCTTTACATAGGATGTTTGCAGGCTTTGCAATTTTTGGCATGTCTCTTACTGCCTAAGTAGAGCTAGTTTTCACAAGATTGTCAAAATTGATGTGTCCCATCCTTTTGTGCCACAACCAAAATTTATTTGTTTGTCCTAGAAGACAATTTCTTCCATTAACACCACTTAGGTTGTACAAGTGATTTTTTGTTCTACTAGCTTCTACCACTAATTTACTAGTATTTGCTTTTCTAATTTCACATCCTTGTGCATGAAATATGAGGTTATATCATTTGCTACACATCTAACTTACACTGAGAAGATTCTACTTGAGACCTTCTACATATAGAACATCTTCTATTTTAGACATTCCATCAATACTTATGGTTCCCTTCCACAAATTCTTGCAGTTGTATTATCTCCAAACTTGACTAATCCTCCATTCCACTTTACAAGACTGATGAATTTGCTCTTCTCACCTATCATGTGGCTAGAACATCAACTGCCTATCACCCAGGGGTTTGTTTGCCCTTGTGCATAAAATGTTGTTTAGAAAATCATTGAGTTTTCAACCTCATTATTTGTTTCCTATCTTTTGGAAGTGTCACTCTCCTTGTTGTGCTTAGTGATGTTAGTCATTTGAGCATCTGACTTTGTCAATCCACTTCTGTAATATCTTGCTATGTGTCCAAAATTGTTGCAAATATGACATATCACATTGAAATCAACCAGGAGAGTAAGAGGACTCACAAAATTTCTTCTATTCATTTTAGACCTACACTCAATAGCCTTATGACCATATTTATTGTAGATAAAAACAATAACCAAAAAATACATAGTTGAACCTATTTATGATAGTCTTCATTGCATGAAGAGGCTTTCCATATCTTCTCTTGAAATCTACTTCTTTAATGTCATCCTAATTTTCAGGCCCTTTTCAAAGTTGATACTCTTGTCCAACTGACCATATACTTTCTCTAGTTCTCTTCTGAGTGAAACAACTTCCTCCTCAAGTTTCAAACATTCTTTTGCCTTGGCTTCAATTTGGAATTTTTGTTCTTTGTTCTCTTTCCTTACATGTTTCAAGTCTTCAAGAGCATACATGAGTTCATCTTCAAGATCAACTTCACATTCTTCTTCATCACTAGTATTATTTGAATTATCAAGGACTTACATAGTCATGAATAGTGATTCTTCCCTTTCATCATCTAATGAGTAGTGATCTGCTTCTTCTGAAGAGTTGTGGTCCTCCTTAGAAAGAAGATTATTTTTGAAGTTATTCCTTTTAAATACCTTGTTGCTATTTTCATTTTCTCCAAAGGGACATTTAGATGCATAATGACTAATTCTTCCGCAGTTAAAACATTTGAAAGGTAGCTTTCTCACAAAGTTTGCTTCTTCTTCCTCAAACTCACTGTGTGGACCATATGTTCCTTCTTTATTTGTAGCTTTGAAAGTAGCTTCCCTTTTGGATGTAGCTTTGACTTCATTTCTCATCTCATAGGAAGTGAGGGATCCAAACAGATCATCCATGATAAGTGTGTTCAGATCTATGGCTTCTTCAATAGAAATTTTTATTGAATCAAATCTTTGAGGGAGAGATCTCATAACCTTCTTCACAACCAATGATTCTTTCAATTCTTTGCCTAGCCCTATGATTCCATTAACAACTTCATCCACTTGGAGCAAATAGTTAGCAATGCTTTCCTATTCTTTTATTCTCAAATTCTCAAACATTGCTATGTAAGTTTTTAATTTTGCTTACTTTACTTTGTCATTTCCTTCATAGATATTTTTGAGTTTATCCCATATTTTCTTGGCCATCTTACATTACATTAGCTTGACAAAATCTTAGTTGGTTAGACCACTTAAAACAACATTCTTGGCTTTAGCATTGTTTTCACAAACCTTCTTCTCAACTAGATCTGTGAGAGGATGTGTAGGAGTAGTATAAGATCGATCGTAGAACTCCAAACATCATACCCTAGAGAGGTAAGATAGGCTTCCATCCTTACACTTTGGAAGGTGTAGTTATTTTCATCAAATAGAGGTGCTTTAAGAGAAGCAGATCCTTCCTAAGCCATGTGTTCTAATCCAAGATCTACCTTCAGCTATTAGGTTGCACCAAGGAACCTTTCTTTGATACCAATTGTTAAACACACAGATATACTAAGAGGGGGGTGAATTAGTATATATCACTTTTTAATTTAGTTCTACTTCAAAATCTTTAGTGCATCAATTAGATTATGCAGCCATAAACATGCTCATACATTCACACAAGAGACCATAACACCAGATTTTATGTGGAAACCCAAGAAGGGAAAAACCATGGTGAGCTAGCTGCTTGGATCTACTATCCAAATCTAGCCTCACAAATAAAATTAGATTTACAATGAGTTTTATTGGCACCAACCCAAAGGAAGCACCAACTCCTTGATACAATTTTTTATGGGATCCAACCAAACGGAAGCACCAACTCCCTAATACAAAGTTTTATGGGCTCTAACCCAAAGGAAGCACCAACTCCCTAAAGTGTAACAACACTTACAAGATGAGGCACCAACCTCTATACCAAAGCACTTGACTAATTATGATGGTTCAATCACCTTTGTAACAACATCTCCTTTAACTCTTTGATATTGACTTATTAAGATAACCTCAACACCTTTTCTCTATCATCTCTGCTATCTTCCAAACTCAAAACACTTCCACAATACACTACTGACTGTTATGAATCATGCATCATAACCTCTAGAGTTACTTCTCAATTTATGAATCATTCATCTTTTTTATATACTCTCACACACCTTGATACAATATTCTATCCTTCATATATATCCTCTGCAAGCCTTCTAAACATCAACTTTTTTGGCCTTCATGTATCGTGTATCCTGAAACATGTAACGACTTCCTTGTTGCCTCCCAAATCATTTGTGGTAATTGTTGATGATTGTTTTGATGCAATCATAACAATTAGTTAAAATTCACATATAATGAACCAAAACTGACTTGAAAGGTATGAAGGAATCAGTTAAGATTCACTTAATCCCAAGTTTACTATGGTCAGGTCTTGACTTGTTGGGCAAATTCAGTTGGTCAATGTGAAGCTATAATGTTCAAGGGGTCTTACACAATTTAGGGTTTCTTGTTGGTTTACTAGACTCAAACTATGCAAAAAGATCATGAAATACCAGTGTGTTGATCATTCCTTTTGCATAAAAGTGTTACTGTGCTGCAAAACTTTAGATGATCTTTCTTGAATTATTGCAGCCTTCTTCTCTTCTTAAATATTTATGAAAATTGTCTGCTTTCAACTCTGTTATGCATACTCTTTCAAATTTGAGACAATTTCCTTTAAATTTCTACGTTTTCAGTTAAGTATTTCAGATGGGTTGGGAAAAGTTAGAAAGATCTAATCTAAACTTCATTTTAATCTACCTAAGGATCTAATTGTTCTGTTATGCACTATATAAATCATACAACAATTTGATCAAATCCACAGATAAAAACCTTAAATGTAAGTTCTGAGCATTTTCAAAAACATACACTTAAAATTGCAAGCTCTCAGAGAAAATGTTTCAAAACACAATGAAGAGCAGGAGAACACTCAGAAGATAGATGTAGAACTCCAGATTCAATTATATTAGAAATAAACAGTCATGCATGATTTACAATGTCGGAATGACTCTTAGTTTCATTGATCAAACTATAGAGAACTTACAAGCTTTACAGATACAATAAGGAAGCCATATGTTCCATGCATTCCTTATTGCAGACAATAGGCGACCTCCTTCCTCTACTTCTAAACTATACTAAGCTAAATTGCTAAAATCCCTGTGTGTAATTTTTTAGTGTAGAGAGGCACAATATATAGATTTTGATTGTCCTTAATACAACCCAAAACCCTAGTCTAAACCCTGGTTCAAACACCTAGTTACAACAATAAATGTTGGTGAACTAGTTTCCCAAAATATCTCTGAGCATACATCAAATCTGGGTGAAATATGCCCTTCTAGAAACCCTAGCAGCTTAATATTAACTTCTATGGTCTACTGCAATAATGTCTTCAGCTGCATTTTGTCTTCATCAATGAATGGCCTCTGACTTCCTCACCCTTCATCCTTATCTTCCTCTGCTGTGAGATCTGATTTCCTCCTCTTTCCGTGATGTCACCACCATTAAATTCTAGTTCCCCACTCAACTGCAAACCTACAAAAATAGATAAGCAATAAGTATTATTTCATCAAATGAATAGTAGGAAATGAAAACATCTGATTAAATCAAGGTGTGACCGTGTGAACACATCAATCGAGTCTTGAATCTATGAAAATCGCACGTTTAGAATGCATTTTTAACGTTTAAACTAGCCGAGTCAACCATCATTGACTAAAAATATGCACTCAGGCCCTAAATGCCCTTTAAATTTCCTCTGTTTTGCCATTTCCTGCCCATCGGTGTGATAAACACTATCAGCAAGTCCCAAAAATGATTGGCTGATGCATATTATTTGGCTGATGTAAATTCATATATCCTTCTATTGGCGTAAGTCTCACCGATGCCATTCTTTCATCCTTCCATCGAAGTAACACTTCTTATCGACAAAGGCCTAAATGTTCACTCCGATCATTGTTTGTTAGGCCAATCACCCTATCGGCGTGAGATCTTCCATCGGCAAAAGCTTGAAACATTGTTCCGATTACATTTGTTTCGCCGATAGCCTTTCATCAGCATAAGTCTCACCGAAACAACCCTATCGTCCTGCGCTTTATTTCTATCGGCATGACATCGCCCATCGAGGCTCTCTAACAATCTCCCACCGATAACCCTACTTACGCCGATGCAAATCCTCATCGGTGTAAGTGTCACCGATGCCTATTTTTAAATCATTCGGCTAAGTCTTTCTTCCCTTCATCGGGTTGACCTCCCTCTATCAGCGTGAGCTTGAAATGTTATTCTGACTAATGCTTGTTATACCGATAGCCAAACCACATCGGAGAGACACGGCCCGTCAGGGAGATAAATCCAAACTCCGCCAATACTGAAAGTTATGCCGATATCCTTTGTATCCACATAATGTATATTTTGTTGTAATGTTATAATGTATGCATGAAATATACATTATGTCCAATATCAAATGTATTAACATTGTATTAACATTGTATCATAACCCCCCTGGGTCTGCCATTTTTATAAGTGCATTTGTGTATTTTTCCTGCCAAACAGACAATCATGAGATACAAAGTGGATTCAAAAAACATCAATTCATTTTAACCTGAAACCACTTCAGGTCCACCCTGCATGTATACACTATCAATACATGGGATATTAACAAACATGACCCTCCTCATCGAATGGGATATGATGGTGACGTCACCATCATATCTGGATTTCATAAAAAAAATGCAAAAAATGACGTCACCATCATATTGGTAAGATCGGGGGATTTTATAATATCAGGGTGATATCGGAATATTAGGTCATGCATTATAACTTTGAACTTTACGATCCTGATGCTAAGGAATATGATCCCCCCCTCAGAAAAAGTGATCCTCCTTCAGGAAATCAGGTTGACGTCATCATCTCAAAGACTCAGTTTTATTGCTACTGTACTATGATGTCATCGTCATGTAGAAAGACCGGGGAGGTTTAGAAACATTGGGGTGATATTTGAAATATGACCCGATATTTGAAATATCAGGTGATATTTGAAATATCGGGTGATATTTCAAATATCAGTCCCAGCATAACACATGTAGTTTCTTGATGGATAGTTTCATGAACAAAATGACTTATCAGGTGATAAACTGATATCGGGTGATCTTTGGTAAAGTGATAGATATTTTGAAATATGACTCCCCCTCAGGATATCAGTTTTGACCAGAATTTGACTTGCCCTAACTTTCTCATTTGGTTGAATTTTAGGGTGATGTAAAAGGCAAATTTGCATCGAATTTCATCCTCTTTCACATGGTAAGCCTTTGGAGGATAGATTCAAACCTTGAGATTTGGTTCAGGTTCCAAGATCACAAACATCCTAACATTAAGCATATACATACCAACTGATGCTTTTTTACCAAAATGATCATAACTTGCAAAATATGGAAAATTTCAAGATGGTTCAAAAAGCAACCCTAGCTCATTTTTTATAAGGAATCCAACCATATTATGCCCTAGTACTAAAAATGCATTTTTCCCCTATTTTTAACAAAGTTTGCAACTTTTTACCCTCTTTTCCCTTTACCACCAAGCAGAACAGCAAACCAAAAGTGAAAAAGCAAAGCAATAGCAGGGGTCCTCATTTTGCTAAGGAGTAAAATGGGGCGTGTTGTGAACATCACAATAGTAATGTAGGAGTGAAATCCCATAATGTGGTTCATACAAATCTACTAGACCCAATTTACCTTCTCCCCACCTTTCTTGCTACTGTACACTTCCATACATATGCCACAATCACTTAAACACAGCATGTCAGCTCTACAGCTACTTATCCGCTCATGCCTTAGCTCTAGACCCTATGCAGTACTAGAGAAGTGAGATATCATCATGCAGATCAAGCCACAAATAGTATATGACTTGCAAACCTTCTCATGCATTCCTCTATCTAGTTCATGCTTCTGCTTGCTGGCGTAAGCAATCAAACAATGATGTTGGTATCCCTTACACAGTCTAGTCACCCTATCTTGACATAGAACATTGAAAAACACACTTGCAATACTTTATATCCTTTGAAACTAGAACATGCCATTCTTGTACTTTTACTTTACATAATCTCCAAACCACCAAGTCATACATACAAATGCAGTGAAATGCGGTGGCTTTCAGTCCTATCTCTGATGACCTTTTACAAGAACATGACTTGGTCTCACTCTGCTAGCTTTGAAAAAATCTGTGGTAGCTTTTATGATCTGAAACTTGGATCATGCATACCTCAAAGTTGTCTCTAGCTAACCTCAAAGCTACGAAGCCATATCTTCATCTACGATAGAATGTCGTAGAATCTCCTGAGCTTCTATAGTACAATTCCCTATGCCTTTGATAGTTTGATAACTTATACACTTTCCTTCATATCTCATGGAATGT
Source organism: Cunninghamia lanceolata (assembly GCA_027924645.1). Taxonomy (NCBI): domain Eukaryota; kingdom Viridiplantae; phylum Streptophyta; class Pinopsida; order Cupressales; family Cupressaceae; genus Cunninghamia; species Cunninghamia lanceolata. The sequence continues at coordinate 20,912,650 of BSBN01000090.1, read as the reverse complement.
TTTTCATCAAGAGGCAATAAATACAACATTCACAACACCATAAGCAAAAATCACAACTCTTTTCACCAAAAAATAGGAAGTCACTTTTTCTTCATGTCAGCATATCCTTCAATTTGACAACTTTCACCTATCCATGAACTTTAGAAGATAAGGTACAACTATGTACCAATGATACTAATCCAACATCATGCTCATATATTTCATCATCACAATTCTTTTGATCATCACTCCTTTGACATCAATGGAAACATGTGCAACACCCCTTTTATATATCCTGTCGAAATGCACAGTTGAGGTCACCCCTGAGAGTGGGTGTGTCTCCAAGGCAAGCCTCCTAAGGGAAAGGTTGATGTTAGATGTTTTTGATCTCTAGGATCACACTAAGCACAAGAATAGAGTATACACACACTAACACACCTTTAGGTGACAAAAGTTAATCAAGAGGTGTTTTTTTATCTTCAAGATCACTGTTGATGATGATGTTAGTCATACACCAAACATAGAATAAAAGTTACACAACAACCTTTACTCATCTTGAAAGATACGATGAATTCAGAGAATTCATGATCCCAAGTCTCCATTGATTAGGTCTTAATCTTCTAACGTTACTCAGAGGTTGATGTGTGTTGCTGTTTCCATTTTGGGGCCTTACATTCTTCAGTATTCTCTGCAAAGTTCTTCATGATTCCTTCAAATATCCTGTTCTTTATGTCTGCCCTACATAAATCTCCAACAATTCTACTTCTGCACTATGAATTCACTCAAATAATGTGCCTACAATTTGATATTTACAGGATTTCTACCAATATTTATGATTCTTTGCATGATATTTTCAATACTACATGCATTTAGCTCAAATATGCTAATGATTTTCAGTTACCTACGAGATGTCAGCATATCTCTCTGTTTCTGCTTTATTATTTATCATGATTTGCAGTTATGGAAGTGAATTTATGAAATTAAGAAAAGGAAAAAGGTTAAAGAATGAGATTCCCAAAACTACTTGACTTAGATCACTGATCCACATACAAGCTCCCATACATGCAATGAAAAGAAGAAAACTAGAGTCATACTTCACCAGGATATTCCACAAATCCACATGATCCAGTGCAAATCTTCAAGGGAAAAGTTAACAACAACATGTACTGAAATGAAAGCGCTTCTACTTGAACACAGCATTCACCAGTACATATCCAGAAATCAACATGAAGATTACTTAAAATTTACAATCAGGATGTAATCTAAAACTTCATCTTCATTTAGTATGCTCAAGAACAGGTACATTTACAGTGATCTGAAGAAAGAACCTTGACATTTCAACAATTCAGTCTTCATTAGTCTCAGCAATTTGATCTCCTATTTGATTCTACAGTAATTGGCCTTATTTTGCCAGATATTCCCCCCTCTTGTGGAGTCTCTCCCTCTTTATGACAAGTGCTAGCCCATATATAGAACAAATGCCAGAAAATAGTTACAATGATCCAATGATCAGGATCCTCTCATAATAATCAACGGTCCAAATGAAAAGCACATGCTTTGCCAGTTGGCAAATGTATAACTGGCACATAATATTCCAGCATCTTTGATTTGATTCGGTCTCCAGCTGGCAGATAGCATATTTGACAATATCCTCCTCGTTTCTAGTTACATCCGTATGCAACTTCTGCAATGTTCAGCTTCAAACAGCTCTAAGATTTCCTGCAGCAAACAGACACGCATTAATCATAGCAGCATTTAATAAATAGTAGGAAAAATGAACATTTCATTAAACAGGTCCAAATTATGCAAATATGGGTAATCGGGTTCCAAATCTATGAAAATTATGCATTAAATGCATATACAGCGTTAAAATACCCAGGTCAACCATCGTTGACCAACATCAGGATATCGGGCTCCAATGGTTTCAAAACCAATCGCTTTATTTCCCGCCCATTTCCTTGTGTATTAGGTTTTGAATTCCTTTTATATATCGGGTTATATCTCAGTATGATCATGCAAGTAAAAACACACACAAGGAACTTTCTGCAATATCTTTCCTTTCAAATCCATGGTTCACATCATTAGCATGCATATCGGGTGATATACATCAGTGTGACCGAAGTTTCGGTGTGACAACACCAAGTAAAGGCCAATATCACATCTTATACCGATGATCACCTCCCATCGGTGAGATACTTATGATCAAGGAGATAATACTCAACACTTCCGATGGTGAAAGCTAGGCCAATGGACTTCATTTAAGCATTAATTCTAACTTTTAGCCTTGTCGGGTCTGAACATGCACTTAGTTAATATGAGGCATTATAATTAGTATAACTCTTTTTTCATGGATCAGGACATGATGGTGACGTCACCATTGGGAACGAGCTTCATTTTCATGCTACAATACGACCTCATGATCATATCAAAGGAGAAACAGGGGGTTTTCGAATATGATCCTGCTATTAGGAATATCACCTTCCATATTGTATATGACATCACTGTCATGTTTAGTTTCTATATATCGGGGGAAAGAATGACATCATCATCATCATCATCATCATGTCGAAGGAAAATAGGAGGATGACATATCATCATCATCATCATCATCATGTCGAAGGAAAATAGGAGGATGACATATCATCATCATCATCATCGAATGGAATATGATGGTGATGTCATCATCATATCCAGGCTTCATTAAAATGCAAAAGATGACATCACCATCATGTTTAGCTAAAATCAGTCACCCTCTTTTGAATATGCGAATGCTTTGATAGGTAAAATGACCTTCTGATAGGAATTTGACGTGTGCATGCAAATATGCAGATGGTAGATTTTCTAAGTAGGGTGATATTATAATATCAGCGTGATATTATAATAACAGGTGATGTTATAATATCATGATGATCATGGTTATGAAATATGACCCTCTCAAAATCATGTTTGACTAAACCTTTGACCTGTCATAACTTTCTCATTTGGATGAATTTCAGGGTGATATTAAAGGCAAACCTGCCTAGAATTTCAAGCTCTTTCACATGGTAAGCTTTTTAGGGACAGATTCAAACTTTCAAATTTTGGTTTGGATTTCAAGATCACAAATATACTTGACATTAGGCATATGCATACTGACTGATATGACTCTTACCATTACCGCCCAGAGCACAAAAGCAAGGAAACAAGCCAGAAAATTTGGGTCCCTATTTTGCCAAGTCAAAATGGGGCATGTTGTGTAACTACATAACAACTTGCCACCAAAGAAAACAATTAAAATTCAAATAATTCAAAAGGCAATGATAAGTTAAAACATAATGTTCCAACTCTTATTAAGCATGAGCATCCTAATCCTTTCTAACTAGTATCATGTTCATTAATGTAACAATAAATTGATAAGGGATCAATTATGTGCATGTGATTCATATACTCATCTTGAAAGTGAGTTGAATAAATCAGTGACTGGTGTTAGGCTACATAGTTTGGTTCATCCCTCATAGCCAACCGGATAGAGCCTTGCTGCCAGCAGGCATCCATAGCCCCGACAAGGTTATCGTTACAATTCTCCTAAGTAGAGCCCCACTGCCAGCAAGCGTTCATAGCTCCGGTAGAGTTACTTATATGACTTAATCTAAATTTCAGTAAATCCATCTTTTATTTTATATTTTGAATTTGATTTCATAAGATATAATAGTTATAGCTTCATGATGCAAGGAGTGGTCACTTGCTGAAATTAAGTTGAGAATTGCAATGGTAGCAAGGGCAACCTTTAGATTTTTCACTTAACACCTACACTGATATGTTCAACAGACCCAAGGCTGTTAGGTGTGTCATTGTGAGAATCACCTTGACTCAAGAAAAGTAGTACTGATGAATATGATACCACAGACCTGATCAAGAATACCTACACTAGTAGAAGTTACAACTTATGTAAAAACTTATATTCAACTTTTGAATTCTAACAATTTTTGTGGTGTTCTTAAGTAACAAGGTGCACCAATTTTGCCCAACCAAAACAAAAGCTCAACAACGCAAAACACAAAGCAACCTGTACAAACAACTATCCTACAAAAGGAAACAACAGAAAGCAAAACAAGAAGGCAAAACAAGCAGATTGTACAAACAACTAACCTACAAAACTAAAACAAACCACTACTAGGCAAACAAAAACCAGAAAATGACCCAAAGACAACTGTATTTGCATACCTCTTTTGATTGTGCAGGAGCATTAGGGTATTAGTTATGGTTCTCAACCTAGCAAATTTATCTTTATATTCCAAAAAATATTCTGATATTCAGAATTCACTGTATTTCATAGAATAACTCTTGATGATCAGCAACTGAGGAAGCTCATCATGTTCATGATTAATCCATATGCATGTCCTATCTTTCAAATTTCCATAATCAAAACAATAATCAACATCATTTGCTATGGAAAGGAGAAATACAACCTGGTGTATCTCTGGTTCTGTTGTTAGACATGCTTGTTTGTTGACAGCTGATCTTCCATTTAATTCTATATTTGCATTGCTTAGCCCAATGTCTGGTCTCACTTTGAATTGAAGGATGTATGGCTCTGGATGGACTATTTCTTCATCTTTATCCAGCTTTATCCCTTCATTCTAGGTGTTCAATGTATCCTCCAGTTCAGGAAACTTCTCAATATTTTCTTTAATTTCCTGCACATCAGCATCTAAATGAGTATCTTTATTATCACAACCTGAGATGCAGAAATTTATTATTTCTAAATCATTTGATTGTAAAGAAGGATTGGCATTCAACTGATAAGAATACTTCCCCATTTCATTTTCAAAATATTTCTGGAGTGACGTCTGATCATGCACAACAACTCCAAAGTCTTCTGCATCTTCAATTTTTAGGAATTGTTCATCAAATAACTCACATCTTCTATCTAGTAAAGGATCTGGTTCCATTAACCTGCAACATTCCTGTATTTGATCATTCAACTCAACCAAGTTAGGTAGTAAATCAGCATTTATTTTCTTTTCTATGACTCCCTGAGTTACTATCATAGGAACTTCATCATCAGCAGTGCATTTAAATTGTTCTACTATCTATTTACACTTCTCTTTACCATAGAATGACTCTAGGAAAGATGTTTCATCTTCTTTATCAAAAGTATTAGGATCAGAATCAAAAATATTATCCTGATGAGTGGTTTCTTCTCTAGAATTTTCACAAGATTCATACCTGCATACTGACTGGTCCTTACTTGTATTAGGAAGTAGAGAACTCCTATCAATCTGACCATAAAATGAATCCAGGAAAGATGTTTCACTTTCTTTACCTTCTACAACTGATTCAGGTACTATATTTTCTAGAATCTTTTTCAACATGACCAAGCAAGGGTAACAATCTCTCTCTGAATGCTCTTCCTCATGTAATCTACACCAGCTTTCAATCAAGACATCCTCAATGGATAAACCTAATATTTGACTACATTGTATGTTTCTAGACAAATATAACTCAAAATCTTCAAAACGATCCACTTCAGTGTCTAGACAACTAATAACTTCTGGTGCTGTCTCTGCTTGCTGTTCCAAAATTTCCTCATTTCGCCGGTCTAGAACTTCTTCATTTTCCTAGCAAATTTCAGCCTTGAACACATCCAAAAAGAATATTAGTCCTTTCAAATATAAATCCAACCTTGTGAGGAAAGTTAAGCAATTTATTTCATTGTGTTCCACAATCCTGTGTATCCTGCAACAGGTGGATAAACCAAAGTTAGGTAAACTTTCAGGATAAAGCTGCCTATTCAAAGTTTCCTAAAATAAAGGAATGTTGACTTGATAATTATTTTCATATGCATCCATCAAAATGAGACTTTATTTTCAATTCTTAAGATTTTTTTTTGAAATTTAAGGAGATCCGCCATATCTCAGAATAAAACTTGAAAGTTTTAGAAAATCAAACAAATCCTCGAAGCTTTGAGCTAGATATTTGCAAAGGTGCAACCAAAACCTCTCAGATACGAGATATTTGCAGACATTTAACTCAAATGATGAAATATTTATGCATTATTTGTAGAAATTTAGAAATTCCTTGTTCAGGCCCTCCTTCTAGTACCAATTTATGTTGCGTTAGAAGCGAGGGGCCTGCAGATATATTGCAAGATTTAAAGCAGGTTGATAAACAGAGGCAGGGGATATCACTTCAATTGAACAGGATTTCTTTGCTAAGAAATAGCTCATGCCCTCCTTCTAGCACCAATTTATGTTGCGTTAGAAGCAAGGAGCCTGCATAAAATGTATGATGACTGAAGTAATGGTGGTTATGTTGCTAAGAAACAGCTCATGCCCTCCCTCTAGCGCCAATTTATGTTGATGATGATGTTAGTCATACACCAAACATAGAATAAAAGTTACACAACAACCTTTACTCATCTTGAAAGATACAATGAATTCAGAGAATTCATGATCCCAAGTCTCCGTTGATTAGGTCTTAATCTTCTGACATTACTCAGAGATTGATGTGTGTTGTTGTTTCCATTTTGGGGCCTTACATTCTTTAGTATTCTTTGCAAAGTTCTTCATGATTCCTTCAAATATCCTGTTCTTTATGTCTGCCTTGCATAACTCTCCAACAATTCTACTTCTGCACTATGAATCCACTCAAATAATGTGCCTATAGGTTGATATTTATAGGATTTCTATCAATATTTATGATTCTTTGCATGATATTTTCAATACTACATGCATTTAGCTCAAATATGCTAATGATTTTCAGTTACCTACGAGATGTGAGCATATCTCTCTATTTCTGCTTTATTATTTATCATGATTTGCAGTTATGGAAGTGAATTTATGAAATTAAAAAAAGCAAAAAGGTTAAAGAATGAGATTCCCAAAACTACTTGACTTAGATCACTGATCCACATACAAGCTCCCATACATGCAATGAAAAGAAGGAAACTAGAGTCATACTTCACCAAGATATTCCACAAATCTGAATGATCCAGTGCAAATCTTCAAGGGAAAAGTTAACAACATCATGTAATGAAATGAAAGCGCTTCTAGTTGAACACAACATTCACTAGTACATATCTAGAAACCAACATGAAGATTACTTAAAATTTATAATCAGGATGTAATTTGAAACTTCATCTTCATTCAGTATGCTCAAGAACAGGTACATTTATAGTGATCTAAAGAAAGAACCTTGACATTTCAACAATTCAGTCTTCATTAGTCTCAGCAATTTGATCTCCTATTTGATTCTATAGTAATTGGCCTTATTTTGCCAGATATTCCCCCCTCTTGTGGAGTCTCTCCCTCTTTATGACAAGTTCTGGCCCATATATAGAACAAATGCTAGAAAACAGTTACAATGATCCAATGATTAGGATCCTCTCATAACAATCAACGGTCCAGATGAAAAGCACATGCTTTGCTAGTTGGCAAATGTATAACTGGCGCAGAATATTCTAGCATCTTTGATTTGATTTGGTCTCTAGCTGGCAGATAGCATATTTGATAATATCCTCCTCATTTCTGGTTACATCCGTATGCAACTTCTGCAATGTTCAGCTTCAAACAGCTCCGAGATTTCCTGTAGTAAACAGACACGCATTAATCAGAGTAGCATTTAATAAACAACAAGAAAAATGAACATTTCATTAAACAGGTCCAAATTATGCAAATATGGGTAATCAGGTTCCAAATCTATGAAAATTATGCATTAAATGCATATACAGCATTAAAATACATGGGTCAACCATCGTTGACCAACATCAGGATATCGGGCTCCAATGGTTTCATAACCAATCGCTTTATTTTCCCGCCCATTTCCTTATGTATCGGGCTTTGAATTCCTTTTATATATTGGGTTATATCTCAGTATGATCATGCAAGTAAAAACACACACAAGGAACTTTCTGCACTATCTTTCCTTTCAAATTCGTGGTTTGCATCATTAGCATGCATATCGGGTGATATACATCGGTGTGACTGAAGTTTCGGCGTGACAACACCAAGCAAAGGCCGATATCACATCTTATACTGATGATCACCTCCCATCAGCGAGATACTTATGATTGGGGAGATAATACTCAACACTTCCGATGGTGAAAGCTAGGCCGATGGACTTCATTTAAGCATTAATTCTAACTTTTAGCCTTGTCGGGTCTAAACATGCACTTAGTTAATACAAGGCATATTAATCAGTATAACTCTTTTTTCATGGATCAGGACATGATGGTGACGTCACCATCGGGAACGAGCTTCATTGTCATGCTACAATACGACCTCATGATCATATCAAAGGAGAAACAAGTGGTTTTCGAATATGATCCTACTGTCAGGAATATCACCTTCCATATTATATATGACGTCACCGTCATGTTTAGTTTCTGTATATCGGGGGAAAGAATGACATCATCATCATCATCATCATCATCATGTCGAAGGAAAATAGGAGGATGACATATCATCATCATCATCATCGAATGGAATATGATGGTGATGTCATCATCATAGCCAGGCTTCATTAAAATGCAAAAGATGACATCACCATCATGTTTAGCTAAAATCAGTCATATTAGTAAATATGACCCTCTTTTGAATATGCAAATGCTTTGATAGGTAAAATGACCTTCTGATAGGAATTTGACGTGTGCATGCAAATATGCAGATGGTAGATTTTCTAAGTAGGATGATATTATAATATCAGTGTGATATTATAATATCAGGTGATGTTATAATATCTTGATGACCGTGGTTATGAAATATGACCCTCTCAAAATCATGTTTGACTAAACCTTTGACCTGTCATAACTTTCTCATTTGGATGAATTTCAGGGTGATATAAAAGGCAAACCTGCCTAGAATTTCAAGCTCTTTCACATGGTAAGCTTTTTAGGGACAGATTCAAACTTTTAAATTTTGGTTTGGATTTCAAGATCACAAATATACCTGACATTAGGCATATGCATACTGACTGATATGACTCTTACCATTACCGCCCAGAGCACAAAAGCAAGGAAACAAGCCAGAAAAGTTGGGTCCCTATTTTTCCAAGTCAAAATGGGGCGTGTTGTGTAACTACACAACAATCACCTTGTAGTGTGAGGAGAGAGCATACACACACTTTAACGACACAAGAAAGATTAATTAACCCTTAAAAATTAAATGTGCGTGTGAGAATGAATGTGTCCAAAGGGTGATTTTGATTCCTAAGATCATCTTTCAAAGTGACGGAAGAGTATACATACACCCCAAGTCACAACCAAGCTCACCAAACAAAGAAAGCATAAAATTTAATATAATTATAATTCTTTGATAAGAAAAACCCACAACAATCTTGTTATTAATTTGAGCAATTTTATCCTTTGACAAATGTGAAACTACAAAACAAGTGTTAGGTCAAAATGATAAATATGTCAATAAGATATAAAAGTGATCACATAAAAAAGTAAATGTCATCAACAGATTCCTTATGATTTTCTATTCAATTTTAAAAAAAATCATCAAAATTTGATTTCATATGCAAAAGTTATGATCATTTTAAATTTGCAAACAAAGAGAGGGTTTGATGATATATATATATATATATATATATATATATATATATATTTCCGAAAAATTTCTTTTCTACCACACCTCTTTATTTTTAATGATCTACCTTATTCTTCACTATTCTGCGAGGGTCTTGGCAATGGAACCAAAATGTTAGCAAGAGTTAGGGAATCACAGACTGAAGTTTTGAGCCTCAATGTCCTACATGTAGTGTTTATACCCTAGTTATGACAGTGACAGAAGAGTTAGATCATTTGGGGTAAGAAATAACATAATGCGGTAACTTATAGTAACATATAGTGCATCATACATATTTTAAACAATCAAATAATCCTTCAGAAGCCTTATATCTTCTTCATATATATAATCATTATATATTATAATGGTAGATCTATAGACTCTATTCTATATATCTTCCTTTTATTCTTACTTCTTTCCTTCCCCATTCTTCTATTATTTCCACTATTCTTATATACATATGATTACATTAGGGACATGTCCCTTACAAAATAGGTCTATTCCTACCAGGCCTAGTTAGTCTTATGCTATGTAATCCTTTTTTTGGCCATTTGTGGTCGGTTATGGTATCTACACTATCTATTTCCAACATACACTTTACACTTTTATATTTACTTATTTGCTTCTAAGCACACCTGTGCAGCAATGCTTGCTGAGAAGAAAGAGCCAGGAGATGAATGACCTATTTCTTTTATGAACACTTCACTAAAGGATGTTGAGTTAAGGTACTCAAATATATAAAAATAAGCCTATACCTTGGTGAGGGTTGTCAAAAAATTTAGGCATCACATTCTCAAGAGTAAGGTGATTACAACCATTCCTGATGCAACAGTCAAGGCTCTATTGACATAAAGTGAATTGGGGGATCAAAGAGGAAAGTGGGTAACAATGTTGCAAGAGTTTGACATAGAGATCTAACCCATGAAACTCATGAAAGGGTAGGCACTCACTAGGACTATGGTTGAAGTTGATCCTGAGGTTTCTTCTCACCAATACATCCTTGAGGATGTCTTCAAGGATGAATGGTGTGATGATAGTGTCTTCTATCTGCTAAATTAGAGATGTCCACCACATTTGAATTAATTCCAACAAAAGGCATTATGCTTGAAAAGTAACAACTTCATGTTAAAAGGATTAGTGTTCTACAAGAAGAATCATGAAGGGATATACTGAAGATGTCTCAATAAAATATAAGTTTCTTAGATACTGATTAGTTTTTAGGAAATATTTGGCACATGACAAAATTTTGGACCAAAAACAACCCACCAAATCTTGAGGGAAAGATATTATTGGCCTACTCTCTTTCAAGATGCACATGCACACATATGAACTTGCCATGTTTTCCAAACTATAGCGCCCAAAGAAAGAAACATTGCTCTCTCTCTTCAGCTAGTGGTAGAAATATGGCCATTTGCACAATGGGGACTTGATTTCATTGGTATGATCAATCTACCTTCCTCTATAAGACATGGGTATATTCTAACCGCTACCAATTATCGCATTAGATGGACATAAGTGTAGGCATGCAAGCAATGCACCATTGAGGTGGTAATAAACTCCCTTGAGGAACATGTAATAACTAGGTTTAGATGTTCTTTTTCCTTTAGTATGTGATAACGAGCTAGAATTTTCTTCACTAAAGTTTTTAATCGGGCTTTTGATTATGGGATTATTTTAAAATTTTCATCAAACTATTATCCTCAAGGTAATGGAGTTGCTGAATCAACAAATAGAATCCTGTTGGATGTCATCAAAAAAATGCCAGACAAAAACCCAAGGGAGTGGTACACTCAATTGAAGTATGTATTATGGGATGATAGGATTAGAAATAAGGTTACATTGGGTACTTCACCTTACAACCTAATTTATAGTCTTGAGCTTGTTTTCCCAATGCATCTTAAGATACCAATATTAAGATTCATGTGTTAGTGTATGTTTTTATTTCCTAGTTGGGTTATTTATTTTCCCTTTATTCCTAGGTTTTTCCTACACCTTTTATTAATCTTTCTTAGGTTCATAAAGCATGTTTAATTAGGTGAGTGGATTATGAGGTGTCATCTTCCTACAAGTGAGCATCCATTAGCTATCTTGGGAAGATACTTTTCTATCTTTAGTCTGATAGATGGTTGCTTCCTATTAGTTGGTGTTGCCACCTCCACCCTGTCCCTTTTCTATATAAACATGCTCCCTAGCTTCTATTAGGAATCTTTTGCTTTTGCATCCTCATAATGTTATCCTGCTTCTAGAATTTGTATTAATCTCAAAGAGACTAACTCTGTGTTATTATTTTGATCTTGTATCATTTGCTTTCATAGTTTTATATATATTCATTTGCACTAGTTTTTTGGGTTATTAATTTTTTCATATTCTAACATGGTATCAGAGATTTTCTATGTGCAAGAATAGATTCTAGTTTCTTTATTTGAGAGATTTGGGGGGGCTAATAAGCTTTGTTGTAGGTTTTCCCAAAAACCTAGTATGCTCTTCTCTTGGATCTTTGGATGATCTAGAGAATAAAAAATATGACAAAAACATTTTAACCTCTAGGTGATTGTAGCATTTCTAGTTATACTAATGGCATTTCTACCTATTCTAATGTGTCTAGGAGGCTCAAGAAAGTCAATATTGGATTTCATTTAACCAAAATCAGAGATCGTTTGACACAATTACGGAACGAGGGTTTTAATCTCAGATCTAGAACTTAGTTTCCATTCGGAGCACTTTCAGACCAAAGAGACCTTTCCATTACATCTAGGAGGCCTCACAGATGAACTTTGATATATTGTATGCCCAATTTTAGTAACAAGAGCATCTGAGCCAAAAAAAATTGACAGAAGGCCATTTTGGCCCTCCAACATGCATTTTTGTACAAAATATATATTGTATTGTTTCTTGCAAACTTGTTAAAAATTTCACAAAAAAAATATTAAATTTTTTTTTTCAAAAGTTTATGTGCCTTTTCATGTTGAGCAGTAAGTGCTCTTTTTCCATAGGCCTTGGCCTATGCTAAAGGGGCCTCAGCCTTAAGGAAGGGCTCAACCTCCCTTAGCAGGCCACAAGTCCTACTCTGTAGGCCATGGGTCTTGCTTTGTAGGCCACAGAATGGGGTGTGGCCCTCGGCCCCCCAGACCCCCCTCTCCTTGCCTTTTATAAGGTAGTTTATATATTACTTCAACCATTTGGCCCTAAGATACACTCAGCTGGTTCGGCCTCAGGAAAATGTTTCTTACTTGCGTGCTTCTTTTTTTCCCCATGTACCACCTCCTCAACTTGCATGCCATTGATCTCCCACAGTTGGCAATAAAATTGATTGTTAACTGTATTTGGTGGATTTTTACTATATTTAGTGGTAGTTTTGTTTGTCTAGAGGTGCTCTATTTTTAGCAGAGGTCAAATGTGACTGGTAGGTTCTATCTTTGGTGGACCCCTATTTCTAGTGGCAGTTCTACCAAATTTGGTGGAGGAAGACTTTTGTTTGGATTTTACCCCCTCTCAGATGGAGTTTTGTTTTTTTGAAGACCAACTTTTGAAGGCTATAACCCAGGCTCTCGACCTCCAATTTCTGAGCTTCTTCTTATTTTTTTTTGGCTATTTTTCCATGGTCTTCATGGTGGTGTAGATGATTCTTGATTCTGGTGCATGGTTTTTTCATAAATTATAGAATCTCATAGGTGACACTACATAGTTCTCATTTTGGGAACATTAGAGGCTCATAACTTTCATATACGACCTTGGATCTAGGTACCTTTTTTGAAAATGCATGATTTTTTGAGTAGATCACAGTGGTGTTATCAGTGTCGCTTGAATTTATTCCAATATTGTACTTTCAACATACACCCAATTTGTGAGGATTTTGTAATGCATTGAGATCAAGACCACTAAGTATTTCTTGCTATTGGTAGTTGTAAATGCACTTATTATAAAGTGCCAAATCATCTTTGCTTGGGGGGTTCCTTGATTGAGTGAAAGGGGGGTTGTCATGTGTGTGTTCTCTTCTTTTCAACATTTCTTTTCATCATTTCTTCATCATGGATCAAACAATAGTACCCATCTTAACTCCCTACAACTACTTTGAGTGGAAATCACGCATGACAATCTACTTAAGAAAAGCTAGACCTATTACATAGGATAATAATGGGACTTGAAACTAAACCTACTAAAGATGAAGATAAGTCTAAGTGGTTTAACAAAAGTGATGAGGCCTATGGAACATTTATTTATTTTTCTCCTAATTTGCTCTTTCACATTGAGTCTTTGAATTCATCAAATGAAATCTGGACAAAGCTAGAAACACTATTTGGTACACAAGATTCAATGAGGGATCATATGTTGAAAAATTAACTAATTAGTTTAAGTCTAGGCAACTTCAACACAATTCAATATTTTTTCACAAAATTGAAATCACTAAGTCTATAGTTACAAAAATGTGGAATTGAAAAGAAAGATGAACAATTGATTCTTCATATTCTCTCTAATCTATGTTTAGAATATTCTGTATTTGTTTCTACCTTCTATGCTACTAAGGTTGCACTTGGGACATAGTTCACTATGCCATCTTTGGATGACTTTGATATCTCTTTCACATAGGAATATGATAAGGTAATCCAAAGGGGCACTCTATAATCCTCTGAGTCACATGCTATGGCTACCAACCAAGGCACAAAAGAATGGAAAGGAAAAAGTAGGAATAATAAGGATAAGAAACAAAAAAATAGCAAGGAGAAGGAGGATTAGATATCAGTTGCTTCAAAAGAAACTAATGAGACCCAATCTTCTAAGGGCGACAAGCCTAAGAAAGAGAAGGTCCAATGTGCCTATTATAAAATACCTGGTCATGATGAACATAAGTGTTTGAAGAAACAAATCGATCACTTGACACACATTCTTAAGAAGAATAATATTAGTGTTCCTGAGTCTATCAAACAAAATTCAAATGAGGGGTCTAATAAGGCAAAAGAAAATTATATATTCTAGAAATCAAAATGCAAACAAGAACAAAAGAGACCCTATTCCAATGTCTACATAACTCAAGAAATAATTGCAATTTAGTCAATAATGAAATCCAAAGAAAACACTAATACAAGTTACCACACTATGATATTTATTCCTTGGTGTATTGATATGTGGATTTCTCTAAATGTAGCATAACCATGATTGCAAGTAGATGGATGATAGCTCAATGGATGCAGAGTGCTTCAACCAATGCTCAAAGTGTTGGAAGATATGGATACCAATGCTCAAAAATTGTGAAGGGTTTGTGAAGAGGTGAAAGGGTGTATTTATAGCTCTCAAAGAAGATCAATCAACAGTGGAGAAAATTAGATGAAATCGATGGATGAGACAAATTGAGAAGACATGAAGGAATGTGCACACAACAAATGTCCATGCAAAAAGTTGTTTTATTGAGTTAATTGCTTTGTTGACTAAAGATAGGATTGATTTTCATAAAAATAGAATGTTTTTTCTATTTTATGAATTGATTGATAAAAAGAATGATTTAAAAGCCAATTAACTCAACTCTTATTTTGCTTTTTGACATTCTATGAATAAAATTAAATAATAAATTATTTAATTTCTATGCATGGAAGAAAAATATATTTTTAGAAGATTGAGAATATAATTAGAAATGAAATAAATTAATTTATTTAATTTGTTGTGCATGATGGAAGAATAAGTAGGAAATAAATAAAATATTGATTTTATTTATTTAGAAGAATTCGAAAAGTCAAATTAAATAAATTTGAATAATTTATTTAATTTGGAAGAATAATTAGCTAATTAAATAATTAAAATTATTTAATTGTTGTGGATAAGAGGAATTAAATTGTCGAATTAATTAAATAATTGGTTTATTTAATTAATGGGAAAATAGAAGAATAAAGTGGTGAAATGATGAATTAGTGAAATAATTAAGAATCATTTAATTAATATTGTCTGATTAAAGTGAATTAGAAGAAATTAATGAAATAAATTAAATAATTAAGTTATTTAATTAATGTTGGATGAGAGTGCATTAGAAGAATTTGATGAAATGCAAGGTGAATAATGCAATGGTCATATTTGAGTGTCTACATTTTTCCCCTCTTTGAGACAATGCGTTTCACAATGTTGTTTCAAAGAAAATACTGATAATACATGATTGACAACTATACCCCAATGTAATAGGTGATAGGGTGCCCCCTCGAGAGGAAAACTAGGGAAATTGAAGAAGGATTGGGTTGACTCACGACAAGAAGAAAAGGTTGATGATGCACTAGAAAAAGACTCAGAAAGATGAGAGTGGAAGGTGTAAGCTGACATGATGAAGGAATAAGGCTGACACGATGAAAAATAAGTCATGGGAGGGAAGAAATTATGGTTGGGAGACTATAAGTAGGGCCTATGGGTCACTTTTAAGTCATTTGCATCCTCAAAGTTATAGATTCTTGTCTTCTAGTGCTTTAGAGATTTTCAAAGCGTAGATCAGGCCAGATTGTAGATATGGCAGGCATTCCATGAGTAGATCATCTTGTGGAGAGAGTCAAGACACATGGCCGGCCAATAGGAGCACCTGGAGTGGTAAGTACCCCTAATAGAACCATTAAGTGCATTAAATAGGGTCATCAATGAGAGTAGGTCTTAGGTTTGACCAAAAGCAGTCAGTAGGCTAGAGCTATGCTTATGGAAAATATTGCGACGCTTTTGGAAAAAGTGTTCACTTATGGTAAACACAATGGCACTTTTGGTTAGAAAAGCTCACTTTTGGCCAAATTTAGCATTCTAGGAAAAACTCACTTTTGGCCAATAGAGTGACACTTTTGGAAAAAGTGGTTGCTTATGGTCAATAGAATGGTGCTTTTGGCTAAAAAGGTGCACTTTTGGCTAGATTTTAGGAGTTAGGTATTTATAATTTAGAGGTCGCTTTTGGCAAGTAGAAGTGCACTTTTAGCGGATAGAGTCGTGCTTTTGGCTAGTAGAATGGCACTTATGGTCTTTAGGACTGCTTTTGGCTTTTAATATAGAAAGTTAGGTTTTTTCCAAAAGTTGACAAGTTAAAACACTGTGGATGCAAATTGTTCTTTCCCCACTGATGTCTCGAGAGTGACACCTAGCAACACTAGTGCTAGTGGCAGACTTGGATGAGGCCAAGGATTAGTTTTTGGAGGTGATGGACCTATGGTACATCACTCATATGACACTAGTGCGAGCTCACCAGGTGATGATGATAGCATTGGTTGAGAGATGGCACAACAAGCATAGCTCGTTCCATTTATTGATGGGTGAGATCATGATCACCTTAGAGGGCATCTAGAGGATCCTTCAGATCCTTATCTACGATGTTCGACTTGACTATGACACTAATATTGGAGAGGCTGCATTGGCTAGACTATTGATGATGCAATATTACAGCATCAACAACCATGAGATAGGTGATAGACACATGTGACATTTGTTCGACATGATACAACTGATGGTGATCAGGTTGATTGATGGAGTCCTAGTTCCTGATAAGTGGTCACATAGATTCTCCGTAGGCTAGGACCTAGTTTGAGAGGGGATGTTCACGCATGGGATCAAATATGCATGGGGTCCTTGTGTGCTAGGAAAATTATACCATGACATGCACCAGGTTGTTTATAGATTTGGTTCTAGTTTAGCAACATGTGTTACACTTTTGCATGTGTGGGCTTGTGAGCACTATGAAGTGATGAGGACTATCTCCCTGTGTCAAAGACATGTTGGAATGCCCTTTGTACATTTATATGATGGTACAATTACGTAGAGGTGGCTTGGGGAGTTGACTTATTGGAGACATACTTTTGATGAGCTTGATACCATGATATAGTGCCTGTGGAGGGATTGTGAGATATGGGAGGATGATGCAGAGCATTTGACCAACTATATGTAGGCTTAGTAATTATTTAGTAGTAGTGTATATATTAGAGTGATATTTTCTAAAGAGGTTATTGAGAGATTTTGGACATCCTCAACCTATTCCAGTAGGAGAGGCTATTTTTGCTTAGACATGATGGGATGTACATGATTAGAGTCCAGAGGTGGTTGTGGCTACATCTCATGCTGAGTTTGACACACTTTCCCCAGTGGTGTGGGACCCTATTGGTGGAGAAGTAGATCTTGGGATGATGCCAAAGTATGATGTGTATTGGCTCACTCATAGGCCGACTAGATTGACCATCGTAGGAGTGGTTGGTAGATACAATAGGTAGGTGGGAGAGCTTGTAGGTAGGGATTTAGAGGCTAGACCCTATAGGGACAGGAGACAAGGTAGAAGTGGTGGTAGAGGTGGTACAATAGCTAGAGGTAGGTCAACAAGACATCCTAGGGAGTCTTGGTCATGCAAATGTAGAGATGGGGGAGGCAAGGTAGCAGGATACCCCAATGGTAGAGATAGAGGTGCAGAGACTATAATGACTCCTACAAGAAGAGACCTATAGGAGGACTCAAGCAGAGCTTCATTTGGTGCAATGCTAATAGGAGAGGGATACTACCAAATAGTTGAGGTAGGCGAGGGTATCCTCCCAGGGATAGGCACAGGTACAGGTGCAAGTTCCTGATCCAATAGATCTAGCTTGCATCATAGAAGAGCGTTATAGAGTGATAATGATAAGATTGAGAGTTAAGTCAGCCCTTCAGAGGATGACCTTGGAGAGAGACACTACTAGGGCCTTGATTGGCATAGACTAGCCAACAATGACTTTGGTGATAGAGTTGACTCAAGTTCAACATGAGCTAAACTAAGTGATTCAAGAGGCTAAGTATTATAGAGGGTTATATCATAGTGTAGTTCCAACATAGTAGTGGTAGCCCATCTTTTGAGAGAGAAGTAGATCAGGGGCTTCATCTTCCAGGAGAAATGGGACATAGCATATGGATATTATGCATCAGGTATATAAGACCAAGGTGATGATATATCCAATGTATAGGACATTGACTCTGTAAACAAACAATTTGAACTTATTTGTGCTAGATATAATAGAACCTTGTTAGATATGTGAATGTAAAATAGTCTTTAGCATAGAATGATCCTAATACATATAATGCATTTTCAAAACCTTAGATGAAAAATATATAGATATGCAAGATGCTAATTCCAACACAAATAAGATAAATATTAGCCATAGTAGGATAATAAGATCATCCCACAAACCCAACATATGAAAGCAATGACCATGCCCCAATCCATACTGTATCGCAACATACCAAGATATAGATAGATCAAGGTGGTCTTGATTAGGTATTAGAAAGGAACAAAAGATAAATAAAAAAGAAATCGGCCAATTGATAAAACAAATACATGACCATGATATTCTCTTGCGAAAGAGGGTGCTCATGGTAGATTGGACCTTATTATAGGAACAATATATCCATTAAAGGCTTTGGATTAGGATAGATGGATTTAGCCAATGTGGGAAGTAGTATGTGGACAAGTGTATTGCTTTAGGAGTAGTCTTTTACTTCTAATTTGATAAGTACTTGAGCTTTCAAAGGATGCATCATTCATTTTTTGCTTGAGTTAGTCATGTAGACACCCAAATTTGTCCATGTCTTGTAACACCTAGTCAAAAATATTACTTAGACATCATGTAGAATTTTGTCATAATCCCACTAATCCATTAGCTAATTAATTAAATAAATTTTATTTATTTAATTAAAATCCCATTTTAATCCCATCCTTATCCCACTTAGCCAATTAACTATCTAAATTTTATTTATTTAATTAATTTCACATTCATAATCCCACTTTCCAATTAATTAAATAAATTTTATTTGTTTAATTAATTTCTACATCATATCCCAATCATATCCTAATCCCACTATCCAATTAATTAAATAAATTTTATTTATTTAATTAATTTCCAACTCATATCCCAACTAATTCAACTATTTTATTTGAATTAAGTTCTCACCTCTCACCATATTTTGACACTTGTCCACTTCTCAATTGACTCATGTGTGGTAGTACAACTTTCATTTAAATCCTTCACATGTACAACTAATGGGACCTAATTTTAGTATTTGTGTAGACCATCACATATAAACTTATTAAATAAAAGTATTTGTGTACACAATCACACATGAGACCTATTCTCCTCCCTCCACTTGTCACATGACTACAACTCCCTTGAAGAGTGGGAATAAGTAATCAATCCTAGCCGTCCACATCAATCATTTAGCTTTTTAATTTCAACCATCCATTTGAACCAAGCCTTTCCTATAAATCAACCCCCTCACAAGCCATTTGAAAGATGCATTGAGTTGGACTATCCTTATGTTGTCAAAATATCTTTAGAGCCTTTGCATCTATCATCATCATCTTCCATCTATCAATCTTCCATCTATCATCTCAATCCTATGAAAATGTTATGCTGCCGAATTGTGAGAAACCAACATATCAAATCAATCAAACAATTCATCTTGCATCTTTGAGGTATTGAATGATTTGGGTTTAGGTTATGCATTTCATTATTTGATTATTTCCGTTTGCAAATCCAAATTTTTTGATATACATTTTGGTATGCCTAGTGGGACCCACTTTGCTTGATCTTTTTTTTGCAAGTTTTTGTAGTAAAAATTTGCATTCATCTAACCCCCATTGTCAAGTTTCGTAGGTTTAATTAACTTTTTGTTGCAGATCCGCTATTTTTTTGACAAAACCTTAGATTTTAAAGATTTCATCATATCTTCCAAATGGCTACAAATTTTTCTACAATATTTTAACAAAAGTTTGTCCATGATAAGGAAGCTACAGAAGAAAAATTATAGGTTTATTACTATTTTTGTGGGAGTTATCATGTTTTTATGTTTTTTCATAAAATCACAATTCTGGGCACAAATCAGTGAATTTTTTTAGAAATTTTTACATTTCTAGAAATCTCTTGAAATTATAATAGGGGTCTATGTTTTATAGATTTAATTTGGAGGTCATGTACAGTGAGAAAAAAATCAGATCTTTGCCGACTATAACTTTTGCATAAATCCGTATTTTTGGGTGCAAAATAGGGAATTTTTCTGATTTCTTTACATTTTTGGAAAGCTCTCAGAAAATTAATAGGGGTCTCTTCTTTGATTTTTTAATTTTCAAACCAAAAATGTCTCAAAATACTCAAATCTAATTCAACTATGTATCTAAAATTACAATTTTCCTTGCTTGATGAGCTTATTTTTTATCCTAGCATTATAATATCATTTTTTGATGTTGTAGGTGATCATAAGGAGCTTTAGTAGCAGCAATATCAATCATATGCAATAGCTTGGAAAGTGAAAATAATTTGGGTGCATTCATTTCTATCTTTCATCTTTTCATTTCAACCAATCTTGTTTGCAAACACATTTCAATTTGGGCATAAAATGAACAACTTGTTTTCTATCACATCAAAAATTGGGCTAAAATGAACCATTATCTTTCATCACATTTGGATTTGGGCTTTTAAAATAAACAAGTGCCTGCATTGTCTTCCACACATTGAATTTCTAAGGTTAATGAACCCCATGCGAGTGTGACCAAGTAAATGTGTATGCTCTCTCCTTGCATCCTAACACGTACTTGCATATCAAAAACATTTACTTGTGTTGCTTTTGTTAAACCTTAGAGAGGCTTGCCTTGGTGGGAAAAGAGGTACTCACCCCAAGGGAATGACCTCAAGCGATACTGTCGTTTAGTCCGCTATAAAAATAAGAGGATAAGGCGAAAGCCAAGTCTAACAGGTATTAGCGCTCACCATACAGTGCTAATTCGAAAGGAGGTGTACCTTTGTGTATATTAAAAATCCTAGTAGGGTTAGTTAAAGTCTTAAGTGGCTTGTTAGATGCTTGTGGGGTGCCGGTCCCCCAGATTTTTAATAGAACCTCCTTGTGATAGTAGCCTTGCCTTAACTAGGACATGTTGAAGTGTCTTCACGTGCTTGCTTAACCATCATCACATTCTTCCAAACTAACAACTTTCTTATGTGTCTTGTGTGAGTGATTCATGTGTGTATATGCATAATCATTTTTTTAAATATTGTCACATCAAGCTCTAAACACCCAAACACATAAAGACAAGTCATCCTAAACATTCTTCCAATAACATTCAAACCCAATCACTTTCATCCCAAACATAGCCTAGTCATCATCCAACCCTTCATAGCCAAGTCATTCAAACTATCCTAAACTTATCCTAGTCACATCCCTATCCTAGCCAAATCACTTTTGCCACATCATCAAAATCCCTAAATGAGTACTTGCTAAAAGGACTTAAGATAAGCACTTGGGTGACAACATGTTTACACCAGAAGACCTAGAAATCAAATTCAAAAGATTCCTCCAAAATATTTATCAAGGATCACAACCCCTCAACCAAGAGGCCATTGAAACATTACAATTCTTCATCCAAAAAGCTCAACCCCACACAAGACAATCACCTCAACTGCAACACTTCATAGCCCAAGTCCAACACCTTTTAGCCACTAGTCAAGCTCGATAAGTACATCAATCCTTAGCCACTCCATACCAACCTAATCCACCTCATAGCCACATGTCATATCCATCCACTTCCTATCAACCTAATCCACCTATCCACCAAGTCAATGCCACATCAATCTATGAATATCCACCTCAAGCTTATTCAATCCCTCATGCTGACATTCCAATGCACTACCAAGCCCATCCACAAAGCAATCAAGTGATATTACAAGAACAACATGCAAGTTGAAATGGCCCTTTGTACATAAATCAAGTGAGCACAAGTCAACCTTGCCAACAAGATCAAATGCCCTCAACTTTGAGTCCACCTCAAGATCTTTTGTCTACATATCCTGCCATTACACCTAGCTATCAAGACTATCAATGGCCTCCCTAACAAGAACAAATGAGCCCACGTCCACCTTTGCAAAAAGAAGCATGTGCAACTCCAAGTGGCCCTTTATATATAAACCATGCAAACCTAATACAACAAGCCTTAATTAACTTTGACAAGGGAGATACCAACCTAGCTAATTCATCCTATGAGTGGCCCCCATCATCCAATTATATGCCGACACATGAGCCAACAAGTCGTATCCTAACACCACCATGTGCTCCCATTCCTAGTCCATTAATCCATCTACCTTCTAAACCACCAAGTCCTCCATTACCTTCATCACCATGTCATTCTAACCCTTCACCAAAGGATGCAGCTGAGATAGTTTTACAAAGGATGCTTGAAGCAAAACTCATTGAACTTCCCAAAGTCAAACCGTGTGAAGAAAGTCCATATGATGAACATGATTATTGTGCATACCATAGGACCAAAGGCCATAATACAAATAAATGCCCAATATTTGTCCCAATTTTTTACAAGGTGTATCGACATACAATAAGAGAGCAATATATATCCAATCTCATTATCCCCCCATCCAATCCTAATCCTAATCATAAGCTTACAACACCATCTACCCATATCATTCATCCATTATATTTCCCATCCACTCATACTCTTGTGAAGGATGTGATCCATTGGCTACTAGCTAGGAATAAACTATCTCCATGTCAAACACCCATTCACGAGCCTACCAAAGAACTTCCAAATGTCATGTCCAATCCTATAATACCATCATGTGGTCCACCTATCCTTGAGCCTCACAATGAGTCCTCCAATACCATTCTTAGCCCTTCAAGCCCATCATGTGACCTACAAGCCATCAAGCCTCTCCAAGGGCTATCCACTTTCATTCAAGCAACCCAAGAGGTATGTCAAAGGTTTAATCCTAAGTATGTGGAAACATCAACCCCTAGTCCAACTCAAGATCAAATCACTTTCATGCAACCTATCCATAACATTTATCTTTTCCATGATCAAGATGATATCCATAATGATGAATCTATCCATGAGTCACTTGATCCTATCCATCTCCCAACAACTATTCATGAGCAAGCTATCCAAATCCAACCTATCCATAACATTTACCTTCTTTATGATCAAGATGATATCTATGAAGAATCTATCTATGAGCACCTTTATCATATCCATAATCCTATAATCCATGAGCAAGATATCCAAATTTCTCCTAGTCATCCTCCATCTAGCCCTATCCATAATAAGCAAACATCCACTTGTCATGATGAGACACGTTTCCCCCAAGTAAGCATAAATGATCAAACAAATAACTTGGATCTTAGTGAACACAATGCTAATCAAGATCTTAATGATCCTTCCATGTCCACCATCGATTCCACTTCAAATCCACTATCATGTCCTAGTGGTCTTACCACCTTTGTCCATGAATGTTCTTCCTTAGGACAAAAACAACCTCTATCCACTTCACCTTATCCATACAATAATGAACTTAAGTCTAGTGTCCAAACTATACCAAGTCCTATAGTCCATCGCATCCTATGAAACATGAACTGCCAAGGTAAAGGCCTAGGCCTTTATGAACAAGGTATTTTGGAGCCAAGCCATGTCAAAGTTCCTCCATGCTCATATGGCCTTGGATACACACCCCAAGGTAAACCCTCTAAAGATGTTGGTAATTCCTCCATCCCTCCTAAGTCCACCACTTTCCATCACAAACCACATCATATACCCAAAACATATGTAGCCATTCCCCCTCCATCAACCTACAAATGTCAAAATCATGTGACCATACACCTCCCACCATCCACTTTACCTCCATTACTTCCAACTCCTAACATCCCATTACCCACTTTATCTCCACTCCTTCCAACTCCTAATATCCCTCCATCCACTTTGCCTCCATTGTTACCAACACCTAATTATCCACTTATCCATAAGTACCTTTACATTCCTAATCATGACCAACAAATGCACACATTTCCTAAACATGAAGCTTCCACTCATTCCACCAACTCCACTTCCACCAAACCCATGGGATTCCAAAATAAACATTTGGATGCCTTTATATATATAGCCAAAAATCCAACTAAAACTCCTAAGGACCCTCATGCCTTAGGGCACCAATGTGAAAAGTCTTTAAAAATTCCATCTTCTAAACAAATTACATTCACAAAGCTATCCAAGCCCATATGTCCAAAAGCAAAGTCCAAAAGAAAAATGGTTTGGGTTCCTAAGAAAATAGCTAACAAGTCAAATGAGGCATCCTCATCCACATCTCAAGAATCCCAACCACCTATATCCATCAAAAAGCCTACTTCCATCCAAAACTTCCATTCCCTTCAAAAATCTCACAAGCAAAGCAAAAGCACTAAAAATACTAAATCTATGTGGGTTCCTAAATCGCTTCATCAACCATCCCCTAAGCAAACATCTCCATTGCTTCCTACACTGCCATCCCGTCAAAAGCTTCAATGTTTAACATGGTGTGTACAATTGTTGGTCATGATTCCCTTTCATTCCAAAACATTCCCACATACCTCCATCTCCCCAACCTTCATCCATTACCCTACATATCTTCCCCATCACCGTCCTATGGTCCATGCTTTTGCATAAGTCCTACATAAATCCACACCATAAGCCACTAGCTTACCCTACCATAATTCCACATCATAATACACTATCCCCCATCCTTGCATGAACCTTTCATAATCCACATCATAATCCATCTATCTCCCATATAATCCCTTTACCAACATCTATGAGCTCACTTGACATGGTCCATGCGATGACATCCATCTCTACTGGGACACCTTCATCTTTAATAGAGCTAGACATTTGAGTCCTTCCTATTCATTACCATGGTGAAAACTTGGCAAACAGGCATCATGTGTAATTGCTATCCCATCAAAAAAAAAATTAAAATAGTAAAGAGAAATCCCTTCGTCCAATGGTGAAAACCTGATAAATAGGCACCTTGGATAAGTACCATGATGAAAACTTGGCAAACAGGTGTCATGTGTAGGTTGATCTTCTATGTCACTTACACTTGGGGGTGCATTTTCTCATCCATTTCAAAACTATCTATCCCATTATATCATTTTCCATCCTATCCTATCCTACCATTACCATACCATCCTACCATCCTTAACCATTACATAAACATGCCTATCCTATTGAGCCCATTCATCCATCCTTCCTCCTTTTGATTTTGATGAAGACATAGGGGAAAAATGTTGAAACATGTTTGGATATTTCTTGACATACCTTATTTCCAAACCAAGTCCTATCCATTGACCATTTATCCATCCCATTTAAACCAATCCATCATATCATCCCTTGGTCATGAACTTTGTCATGTAAAATCCTAAGCATTACCACCTAGAATGGGGCAAGTTATTCTTCCTATGCAACATAGCCATTGAAGATCACATCCTAGCTCCCTTATGATCCTTCCACTATGGCTTACCTTTATCATGAGCTTTCCATCTTATAGCTTATCCCAATTCATTTATCATGAGCTTTCCACTATAGCCTACCTATCAATTTATCATGGGGCATGCATCCATCCCTTATATGGCCTATCATCTTATCTATCCATCCAACTCTCATGAACCTTCCATCCCATCCAACTCTCATGATCTTGCCATCCCATTTACTATCACCCATTCTTTTATCCATCCTACCTCCATCCTTGCACCTAGGCTTAGTTTTCTCCCTTGTCATTTGTATCTAGCACAAAGGATACCTAAAATTGTAAATTCATTGACATCCCAAAACATTCAAAAACACAAAAAAAATCAAAATATCCCAAAAAAATCCAAAAAAAATCAAAATATCCTAAAAAAATATAAAAAAATCAAAATATTCTCAAAAATTCAATAAAAAAAATATCCAACAAAAAATTCAAGCAATAAAACCAATCAAATCATCCAAAACAATCCACTCCATCAACATTCAATCAAAATTAAATCATCATCATCATCATCATCAATTCTTCCTATCAATAACATTCTTTCATCCATTTCAATCAATCACTTCTTCCAATCATATCAATCAAATCAATCTAAGCAATGATCTTAAATCCAAGTCACACTAATCCATATCAAGCAAGATAATCAATCAAGGAACATTATCCAATCAAATCAACAAGTTTTTGATCCTAATCTTTTCATAATCATCATCAATCATCATCAATGGGATATAGCATTCCCACAACCTTGTGTTGATCTAAGGATATAGCGTTCCCCACAATGACAACACTATCATCATCAATCAAACAATCAATCATTGGTTTATGACTTGATAAGGGCAATACCTTGTTTGTTTTACATCCTTTGAGCACACTAAGAACACTTGCTTATGCTTAGATTGAGTGGAGACTCTAATCATCACACCATCACTATCATCATTCAAAATAATCCAATCATCAAAAAAATCAACCTAGCAATAACAAAAATCAAAATTAAAGCACATCAAGCCAACCATCAAAACAAATCCAATCACTTTAGCAAATCAAAAGTAGCTCAATCCACCACATATCATCTTATCATCAACATTTCAACAATCAATCTCAATCCATAACCTGATCTTTCATCATCATCAATAAAACATAAATCATAACTACATCTCATTTCCATCGTTAAGTGCCTTGATACCGTGGATATAGGATATGTAGGCAGTCTGGAGTATGAAGGAAGTGCCTAGATTCAGGCATAGGCAATTTTCTTTTTTCTCCTCTCATCATTTCTTCTATCATCTATCTTCTACATCATCAATAAACAACTTCTTCCAATCAATCTATCATTCAATCAATCCATTTCCTTCAATCAAATCATCTATTCATATCAATTCAATTTACTCCAATTCATATTCATCTATCCTTTTCATCAATCCTTCATCAAATCATGATCTTCAAATCATTCCAAACAATGATCCAAGTGCAAGTCATCATTAATCCATACCAATCAAGTTAATCAATCAAGCCAAGTTATCCAAATGTAATCCATGGTCTTGATCCTAGCCTTGTTGTAAGCCACAGCAATCAACCAATCAGCCAACCAACTTAGCAAACAACCTTGTGTTGATCTGGGGATATAACTTTCCCCACCATGACAATGTTAGCTTTAGGGCAGACAACTGAGAGGGGGGGTGAATCAATTGTCCAAAACTTTCTTGAATTTAAACACTTAACTCCACATTGTTATTTAGCAGCTTAATAGTAAATCAATCATGAAAGCACAATGAAATAAATCAAGAACAAAAACACATGAGACACCAAGATTTTGATGTGGAAGACCTGATTAAGGGAAAAACCACGGGGTGATTAACCCAAGAATGTATTCTCTGTTAGAAGAATAGAAAGAATAAAATGGCACATGCCAATTAGGGATCACTACCCGAGCACACTGCTCACAAAAGGCTCGCTACCTACAAGAGACACACTGTCTACAAAGAAGTAAGTATCACATACATGAACTAGAGAATAGTATCTTCACCATGCTTGAATCAGTTCCATTTAAGCCCAATACTTCTGCTCTGTCTTTCGCTCTCCTCCTTGCTACCAAACACTCATCTCCATAAGGACAACTTTGAAATGACTTCGCAATCTCTTATTTATACAAGACATCAACTTAGGAATGATCATCTAAGTCGGCAAACATCAACAAGAACATCCGCAGGATGTGTAACTCATCTGGTCGGCCAGTCTCAGAAAGAACACTATCATCCGGAAGTTATTCTTCAATTGCAAGTTCCAACTCCAATGCGGATCACCAACATGAATTGGACATGATCCAAAGACCTCCACAAGCTTGCCTGAATCACCAAGAACATCCACACTTCATCTGCTTACTGAAATCCTTCTCCCCTTCATCCAGAACCTCAAGAACATGGTCTATCATTATTGTCACAAAGGAATAGATGCTTGCGGACCTTCAAACCACAAACCAATTGAGTTGACACTTCACAAAGACTTCCTCAACACTCCCTCAAATCCATAGAATAGGATAATGTATTTCTAGATCTCACTGGACCTGTCTGTATCACTCTGTCACCTCTAAACACCTACTAGAACCGGTTTTACTTGAGCGGCCACAACTTCTTCATATCTTCATGCGAACCTTTGAAATCTCTACTGGACCACCTTAAGACACATATCTACAAACCCTTTAATCCGCATCCTTTGATCCTCATCCTATCTTGGACTTTTACCTTATTGTCATAAGTGATCTTCACTATTCTTGATTGAGACTAATTTTCTCAGTATCCTCAGCACACAACTCATCCAATCCTTATCATTAATGCAATAGGAGTATGTTGACATCAATGACAACACCAGTTAGGCCTATACTTGCAACAATCTCCCCCTTTGTCATTGATGGCAACATATGATGTAAAAAACTATTTTAACCATCAAGACAAGAACTTCTCCTCACTATCACAACTCCCCCTATCAACAAAAACCATTCACATGTCTTCTCTCCATTTACTGCTCCCTCTTTGATCAGCAACCACTTGTTTTTCACATGTCTTTTCTCCCCCTTTGACATCAATGGCAAATGGCACATACTTGCAATTCCACCACTTCAAAATCATACCTGCTGCTCCCCTCGAGTAGCAGCTCTCCATCATCAATCCAGACCACAAGATGTGACTGTGATATCCACTGGATTGATGCACATCAGTGCACCTTAGTTCATCACTGGAGGGGCAATAACCCCTAACTTCTCCCTGAGATACTCAAAAGAGTCCTTAGGTAGAGGTTTAGTAAAGATGTCTGCAATCTGATCCTTGGAAGGTACAAAATCTAATCTGACTTCATTCTTGTTCACTTTCTCTCTCAAAAAGTGAAACTTGATGGATATATGTTTAGTCTTTGAATGCAACACCGGATTCTTAGATATGTTTATTGCACTTGAATTATCACAGAAGATTGTGATAGGTTCCTCATACTCCACTTTGATATCTCTTAGCATCTGCTTCATCCACAAAACTTGAGTGCAACTACCTACTGCTACAATATATTTTGCTTCATTTGTAGACAAAGATATTGCCTCTTGTTTCTTTCTTAGCCAAGAGACCAATCTCTTCCCCAAAAAGAATGCTCCACCACTGGTACTCTTCTGGTCATCCACATCTCCTGCCGAATCAGCATCTGTATAAGCATGAAGAGAGAAATCATGATCTCTAGGATACCATAGACCATACTCAATTGTCCCCTTTAGATATCTAAAAATCCTCTTGATTGCCATGACATGAGATTCTCTAGGATTAGCCTGGAATCTAGCAACAAGACCAACAACCTGCATAATGTATGGTCTAGTTTGAGTGAGATACAACAGTCCTCCAATCATTGACCTATACTTTGTCTGATCAACCTTAGGTGAGTCATCATGTTTGCTCAATTTACATCTGGTTGCCATGGGAGTATTCATTGGTTTTGAGTCCATCCCAAATTTCTTCAACAATTCTTTCACATATTTGGTTTGAGAAATGAAGATTCCTTTCTTTGTTTGAGTGATTTGTAGACCCAAGAAGAAATTCATTTCACCAAGCATGGACATCTCAAACTCACTTTTCATTTGATTTGCAAACGTTTTACACATACTATCTCTTCCTTCAAAAATGATATCATCAACAAATACTTCAACAATCAAGATGTTTTCATGATCAATTTTGAAATACAAATTACTATCAGTAGTACCTTTGTTGAAACTAATCTTCAAAAGATGTTTGTACAATCTTTCATACCAGGCTCTTGGGGCTTGCTTCAGTCCATACAGTGCTTTCTTCAACTTGTAGACCATATCACCATGATCAGACAATTGAAAACCATCTAGATGTTCTATGTACACTTCTTCTTCCAAGTCACCATTCAGGAAGGCAGACTTGACATCCATTTGATAAACCTTGAAATCCTTGAAGGTAGCAAAAGCAAGAAATAATCTAACTGCTTCAATTCTTGCCACTGGAGCAAAGGTTTCTTCAAAATCAACTCCTTCTATTTGAGAATAGCCCTTGCAGACCAATCTGGCTTTATTTCTGATTACTTCACCAACTTCATTTAGTTTGTTCTGGAAGACCCATTTGGTTCCAATCACATTCTTGTTTCTAGGTCTAGGAAAAAGATCCCAAGTGTGATTTTTTTCAATTTGCACTAGTTCTTCCTCCATTGTTTTAGTCTAGTTTTCATCATTGCAAGCTTCATTAACTGACTTAGGTTCAATCTTTGAAATCAGACAATACTCATCTGAATCTTGAGCAATTCTTCTTCTTGTTTATACACCTTTGCTTTTGTCACCTATGATATGATCTTCAGAGTGGCTTAGTCTTACATACCTTGGAA
The DNA here is from genome assembly GCA_027924645.1 of Cunninghamia lanceolata. Taxonomy (NCBI): domain Eukaryota; kingdom Viridiplantae; phylum Streptophyta; class Pinopsida; order Cupressales; family Cupressaceae; genus Cunninghamia; species Cunninghamia lanceolata. Next base: position 20,881,965 of record BSBN01000090.1, on the reverse strand, counting down.
CTTTGGGAGTTTCTTGCACTTCTAATTCTTGATCAAGCTCATTGAGACTCATCTCTTCTTCTTGACTTACCGGATCAATTTGAATCTATTTTTTAGAAGAGGCTTAGGCACCTTGAATTAGAACACCATTCTGATCATCTTCATCATACTCATAAAACCATGAGGGTTTTTCAATTCCTTCATCAACCTTCACATTTGTACTTTCTTTAATCTTTCTCAATCTCTTGTTATAACATCGATAGGCTTTACTTTGACTAGAGTATCCCAAGAATATTCCTTCATCACTTCTAGGATCAAACTTTCCTAGATCTTCATCTCTTTTAATGTAACACTTGCTACCAAAGACTCTAAAATACCTCACAGTAGGAGTGATGCCAAACCAAAGTTCATAAGGAGTCTTACTGGTATTACTTCTAATTTGAACTTGATTGAGAGTATAGACTGCAGTGCTGACAACTTCTCTCCAATAGATCTGAGGAACATTTTCTTCCATCATCATGGTCCTAGATGCTTCTTGGATGGTCCATTTCTTTCTCTCAACTACTCCATTCTGCTATGGAGTCTTGGGAGCAGACAACCATCTCTTTATTCCATGTTTCTCATAGATTTCTATGAACTCACCGGATGTGAATTCTCCACCTCTATCAGACTTCAAACATTTCAATTTTGAACTGGTTTCATTCTCTACCATAGCCTTGAATATTTTGAATTTCTCAAGAGCTTCTTATTTCTCTTTTAAAAAGGTTACCCATATCATCTGGGAATAGTCATCAATTAGTAACATGAAGTATCTATCACCTTGCACACTCCTGATTCTTGTCGGACCACAAAGATTAGTATGAACTAAGTCCAATAATCCAGTAGAAGATAGTTCCTTACTTTTGAATGTGACTCTGCTCAGCTTACCCAACTGACATTCTTTGCACAAGCTATTAGTAGGTTTCACTAATTTTGGAAGATCTCTTACAGCCTGAGTATTTCTAATTTTGATGATATTATCAAAATTTACATGACACAACCTCCTATGTCATAACCAACTTTGATCAACATGAGTAAATAAGCAACTTTTGCTAGTACCAACCAAGTGGAAGATATTACCTTTAGTTTGAGTACTAGATGCAATCTCTATTCCAGAACTTTCAAAGATCTTGCATTTTCCATTCTTGAATAGGAAATCATAGCCTTTGTCCATCAACTATCCAACACTGAGAAGATTATGCTTCAATCCTTCAACATACAATACATTACCAGTTTGGTTCTTTCCATCAAAGGACATAGTTCCTCTACCTCTGATTCTACCAGTAGAATTATTACCAAACTTTACCACTCCTCCTTGATACCTTTCCAAATCTATGAACTTGTTTTTGTCACCTGTCATATGGTGAGAGCATCTACTATCAATGACCCAATCATCCTTTTCTTCAATTTGGGCAGCTAGAGCTCTTTCTACAACTTTATGATTGATAGATTTAGAAGGTATTGAACCTTCTTCCTTGATGGCAATGAACACCCAATCACTTCTAGATTTGTCTCCTATCTCTGATTCATCATCTGTTACTCCTTCATCATCTCCTTCATGAGCATAGTAACAATTCTTTTGGAACCTTGATTTGTTAGGATTTGGCCTTGAAAATCTTTCCAGACATCTTGAGGCAAAATGACCAATCTTATTGTAGTTAAAACACTTAAAAGGCAATTTTCCTTCATACTTATCAGATCCTCTTGGAAATCTTTTTGCAATAAGAGCTTCAAGGTGAGCAGTTTCAGCTTCTTCTTCTTCCATGTTTTTTCTTGCTTTTTCATACCATGAAAGTTTCCTTGAAGAGTTCTCTCCTGGATCAAACCTTTGTTTACCTTTTACAGAGGCACTAGCTTTGAATGCAGATTCAGTCTTTGGGGGTTCATTTCCAAACTTGGCCATTTCAAATGCAACCAATTGATCTCTTGTGATGGTTGTGTGAGCTCTAAATTCTTCAATTGCAGCAACCTTGATTTTATAAGAAGCAGGAATGGATCTAAGAACTTTACCAACAATCTCATCTTCATTCAAGACTTCACCAACATTTCTAATTCCATAAACAATCTCATTTACTCTTGGGATAAAAGTAGTAATATTTTCATCATCTCTCATCTTTAGATTTTCAAATTTCCCTTTCAGACTCTGTAACCTTGCAAATTTAACATACTTGTCTCCTTCATGCAGAAGTTCCAATTTTTCCCAAATCTCAAAAGCAGTTGGTAGATCAACAACTTTTGAAATCTCTAAATCAGATAATGTGCTTAGAAGAGCCTCTATAGTCCGCAGATTGTTTTCAGCATATGTGATTTCATTTGGAGCTTTCAGGCCACCTTGTGGATGGGTATACTTTGTTGAAACCATGTTCCAGTACTACATTCCCATACATTTCAAGTGACATGTCATGCGACTTTTCCAAAGATCAAAATTTGTTCCGTCAAACTTTAGACTATCATTCTTGTAGGACGACATCTTGGATCTCCTCAAGCGGTTAAGCTCTTTTTAGAGGAACTTGGCTCTGATACCAATTGTTAGCTTTAGGGTAGACAACTGAGAGGGGGGGTGAATCAGTTGTCCAAAACTTTCTTGAATTTAAACACTTAACTCCACATTGTTATTTAGCAACTTAATAGTAAATCAATCATGAAAGCACAATGCAACAAATCAAGAGAAGAAACACATCAACACATGAGACACCAAGATTTTAACGTGAAAAACTTGGTTAAGGGAAAAACCACGGGGTGATTAACCCAAGAATGTATTCTCTATTAGAAGAATAGAAAGAACAAAATGGCACATGCCAATTAGGGCTCACTACCCAAGCACACTACTTACAAGAGGCTCACTGCCTACAAGAGACACACTGTCTACAAAGAAGTATCACACACATGAACTGGAGAATAACATCTTCACCATGCTTGAATCAGTTTCATTTAAGCCCAATACTTTTGCTCTGCCTTTTGCTCTCCTCCTCGCTACCACACACTCATCTCCACAAGGACAACTTTGAAATGACTTTGCAATCCCTTATTTATACAATACATCAACTTAAGAATGATCAGCTATGTCGGCAAACATCAACAAGAACATCCACATGATGTGTAACTCATCTGATCAGCCAGTCTCAAAAAGAACACCATCATCTGAAAGTTATTCTTCAATTGCAAGTTCCAACTCCAATGCAGATCACCAACATGAACTGGACATGATCTAAAGACCTCCACAAGCTTGCCTGAATCACCAAGAATATCCACACTTCATCTGCTTACTGAAATCCTTCTCCCCTTCATCTAGAACCTCAAGAACACAGACTATCATTACTGTCACAAAGGAATAGATTCTTGCAGACCTTCAAACCATAAACCAATTGAGTTGACACTTTACAAAGACTTCCTCAATACTCCCTCAAATTCATAGAACAGGATAATGTATTTTCAGATCTCATCGGACTTGTCTGTATCACTCTGTCACCTCTGAACACCTACCGGAACCAATTTTACTTGAGTGACCAAAACTTCTTCATATCTTCATGTGGACCTTTGAAATCTCTACTGGACCACCTTAAGACACATATCTACAAACCCTTTAATCCACATCCTTTGATCCTCATCCTATCTTGGACTTTTTACCTAATTGTCATCACTGTTCCTCACTGTTCCTAATTGAGACTAATTTTCTCAATATCCTCAGCACACAACTCATCCAATCCTTATCATTAATTCAATAAGAGTATGTTGACATCAATGACAACACCGGTTAGGCCCATACTTGCAACAGACAACACTATCTATCATCATCAATTAGCAATTAATCATTGGTTTATAGCTTGATAGGGGAAATACTTTATTTTTGAATATTTGTGCATGCTTGCTTGCTTGCTTGTGTGTGTTATCATTTATCTTGCATTTGTATCACATCCATATCATTCCAACTAATATTCATATCTTGTATCCAGACAAGTTTGTATTACACTAGGGCACAAGACACATTGTCACCCTAGTCCTTATACCTTGGTGTATAACGTCTAGTGCTATATCAAACATCATGGTTGCTCACTTTCATTGCAGCATAACGCATCATCATTTCAGCATAACACGTCATCATTTCTTCTATCCATTCCTTTATCTTTCTTCCTTGACCAATCCATTTCATTTCAAGAGCCTACCCGTGTTTGTCCAACCCACCTATCCTCTCAAGGGGGCATCATTCCATCATCATCCTATCTTTTCCTCATCCTATCCTACATCATCATCATCTCTATCAATTATCCATACCTTAGCTTCTTTGAAATGATGTTACTCGATGTAAATCTTATCATCTCAAATATCATCTCAAAGAGGGGCAAAATGTAGACACCCAGATTTGTCCATGTCTTGTAACACCTAGTCAAAAACATTACTTAGACACCATGTAGCATTTTGTCATAATCCCACTAATCCATTAGCTAATTAATTAAATAAATTTTATTTATTTAATTAAAATCCCATTTTAATCCCATCCTTATCCCACTTAGCCAATTAATTAAATAAATTTTATTTATTTAATTAGTTTCCAACTCATATCTAAACTAATTCAAATATTTTATTTGAATTAAGTCCTCACCTCTCACCATATTTTGACACTTGTCCACTTCTCAATTGACTCATGTGTGGTAGTACAACTTTCATTTAAATCCTTCACATGTACAACTAATGGGACCTAATTTTAGTATTTGTGTAGACCATCACATATAAACTTATTAAATAAAAGTATTTGTGTACACAATCACACATGAGACCTATTCTCCTCCCTCCACTTGTCACATGACTACAACTCCCTTGAAGAGTGGGAATAAGTAATCAATCCTAGCCGTCCACATCAATCATTTAGCTTTTTAATCTCAACCATCCATTTGAACCAAGCCTTTCCTATAAATCAACCCCCTCACAAGCCATTTGAAAGATGCATTGAGTTGGACTATCCTTATGTTGTCAAAATATCTTTAGAGCCTTTGCATCTATCATCATCATCTTCCATCTATCAATCTTCCATCTATCATCTCAATCCTATGCAAATGTTATGCTGGTGAATTGTGAGTAACCAACATATCAAATCAATCAAACAATTCATCTTGCATCTTTGAGGTATTGAATGATTTGGGTTTAGGTTGTGCATTTCATTGTTTGATCATTTTCCAATTGCAAATCCAAATTTTTTGATATACAAGTCAAATCATTATGGTAGATGTATGAAGTGAAAGTTTGGATTTATTATGGATTATGATAGATAAAAAATGTTTACGAAAAGTGAGTGAAGGTGTGACAATTCCTCTCGAGACAAAGCAAGGATCCACTCCTAGACCTAGGTTAAGGAAAAGTACCCCCAATCAAGTATAGGTTTTATTATGGAGAAATGGTAGATGGATGAACTGACTATGAATGATGCTAATGGATAACAACTAACAATGACAATTTCCAAGCCATGATAGATAAGTATGTGGAAATGCAAAGGTCAATAACTTTATTATGGATGGATGGGGTTTTATTATGGAATGGGATGGAGTGATGTGGATGAAGACTTAGTAGATGGTAGATGCTGACTCTTACACATGGCACCTATTTTCTAGGTTTCTACAATGGTACTTACCCAAGGTGCCTATTTACCAGGTTTTCACCAGAGGATAGATTATTTTATGTTTGTATTTTGGTATTTTTTTAATTTTTTCTATTTTTTCTTATTTTTCTATTAGGAATACTCTGAGGATCAAGCATATAATTTCTTAAGATGAATGCTATTTATGGGTTCATATAAGGGAATGCCTTTAGGTGTTGACAATGTATAAGATATAACAACAAAGGGTCCCAACTAATTAGGGTCAAGCTTGCCCTTTTTGTCTCAATCTTGCTAGTTTTTCTGATTTTATTTAAGAACAAGATCACCTACTTGAAACTGTCTCTCCTTGATCTTCTTGTTATAGTTACAATGAAGGAAGTTTTGATAGACTTGAAGGTGATTTAGTGTTGTGAGATGAATCTCATCCAATAACTCTAGCTCATGCAATCTAGCAAATCTATATTCTTCTCCATCAATAAGATGTTGCATGGAAACTCTAAGAGATGGGATCTCAACCTTGATAGGTAAAATGGCTTTAGTACCATAGACTAAAGCATATGTAGTAGTACTGGTTGGAGTTATGATACTAGTGCGGTATGCCCATAAGGTGGTTTTGAGTTGCAAATGTCAATCACAACCAACTTCATTGACTATTTTCTTTAGGATTATTGAGATGGTTTTATTTGAAGCCTCAGCTTGGTTGTTACTTTGTGGATAGTAAGGGGTGGAGAAGTGACATTAAATATGGTATTGAGTGCACAAGGCACAAACATATTGGTTTTTAAAAGGTCTTCCATTATCAGTTACAATAGCAAGTGGAATATCATATCAGAAAATGATGTAGTGCAAGATAAACTTAGCTATCTATTTTCCATTGATGTAGGTCATAGGGATGACTTCTACCCACTTCATGAAATACTCAGTGGTGATGATAATGAACTTATGGCCATTGAAGCATGGTGGATGGATTTTATCTATGAGGTTGAGTCCCCATTGTGAAAATAAGCATGGACTAGTAACAGGTTGCAATTGATGTGCTGGTGCATGAATCAGATCCCCATGCTACTAACATTAAAGGCATTTCTTAGAAAACTGGTGTGCACCATGTTCCATGGTAGGCCAATAATATCCTATGCATAGAAACTTCTTAGCAAGGTTAGGATTGGTGGAATGCGATCCACATACACCTTTGTGAACTTCTCATAAAGCACAATTAGCCTCTTCTGAGTTAAGACATCTAAGTAGGATACCATCGAGACTCCTTAGGTGTAATGTGTCATCAAGGATAAAGTGGGAAGCATGATGTATATAGGTTTTCTTTTGGGTATTAGTGAGCTTCAGTGGAAGGCTGTTATCATGGAGGTAAACATAAATGTCTTGGTACAAGGGAGAATTGGGATCAACAAGCTCACAGATTAATGCAGTAGGTGGAACATCGATAGCCGATATCAATAATTGTTTGACCAAGAATTCACAGTGTCGAGTATTTGTAGGCATATCTAGGAGGAATCCAATTGTTGCCATAGAATCATAAACCTTGTTATTTAATCTAGAAATTTGTTCAAAGGAGATTGTCGAAAAGTATTTCTTGAAATCATCCACCATCCTTTTGTAAGGCAACAATTTGTCATCTTTGGTTTGATATTCATCTGTGACCTGTCAAATGACTAATTGGAAGTCTCCATAGACTTGTTGTTAGGAATTGCATGCAGAAGATATCAATTAAATGAAAATAAAGATTAAATAGAGGAATGAAAAATAAACAGAAATAATAATAGCGAAAGACAATTTTTAATGTGGTTCACCCAAACTCGGGCTACATCAACCAACAGAGAGTCCAATATTATTATCTAGGAAATCAAACTAATTACAACTAGTAATCCTTACAACTTAATACCACTACAAATGCTACAATACAATATCAACAGAAACCCTAACCCTTAGCCATTTTATCAAGATTTATGTCGGTTACAAAATAGGGTTTTTTATGTCAGCTAATAGAAAAATAATTCATGATGCCTTTATAAAATAATAAAATTTGTTTGAGGTTTCAAGGGCACTACCCCTCAATCCTACCCTATATCGCAATAGGGAGCACACAAGGGGTACTGCCCCTTGACCTCATCTTGGGGGCATTACCCCCAAACCCCCGTTAAATAATTTAGGGGGAAATTGCACCGATAAAAGTGGGGAAAATTTAACCTCTGAGTTTGATTAGGCTCCATATAACAACACTTGTAACTACTTGATATTCCACTAAACTGCCATGCTGAGTCCTGTAATTAAAGCTTTATATTTAGAAATGTTGTTTGTGCAAAAAAAACCTATCTAGTATGACTTAGGAATATAGTCACCCTATGGTGTCATGAAGAGGATTCCAACTCCTGAACCATGTTGGGTATATGAATAATCAAATTATATCTTCCATATAACTAATGGATAGAGATTGAATATCCCTTCATCTAGAAAGTCAGAAAGCATAAGGTGTGTATCTATAACTGGAGCCTCTACTAGTTGATCAATGATGACTTGTCCTTTGATTTCTTTATGATCAACATATTCAATATCAAAATCACTAAGAATAATGACCCATTTTGGTAATGTACTTGTGAGAGCTACCTTGGATAGAAGATATTTCAAAGGATCTATCTTGGAAATAAGCTTATTTTGTTGATTTAACATGTAGTGTCACAACTTTTAGGAAGCAAACACCACAACTAAACATGCCCACTCTAATTTAAGTTTATATCCTACCAAGGTGTGACTAATGTAATAGATTCCCTATTCTTTACCAGAGTCATCATGTTGTGCTATGAGAGCACCTAGTACAACTGATGTGGTAGAGATGTATAACAGTAATGGTCTCCCTAAAATTGGCAGCACCAATACTGGAGGTGTAGCGAGATATTCTTTCAATTGATCAAATGTTTGCTAACACTTACTATCCCATCTGAATTCTACATCCTTATGGAGCAAGTGTAAAAAAGGTTAAAATTTATCGGCAAGCTACAATATGAAATACCTAATAGACTACAATTTTCCTTGGAGGCTTCTTAGTTGTTTTAGATTTGAAGGAGGATCCATCTCAACTATATCCTTGACTTTGGCGGTATCTTCCTCAATTCCCCTATGAGACACTATGTATCCCAACAATTTCCCTGATGTAACACCAAAGACACATTTCTTGGGGTTGATTCTAGATTGATATTGTTCTAACCTATCAAAGATCTGCTCCAAAACCTGTAAGTGACCTACTCTAGTGGTTGATTTTCCCAATAGGTCATCAACATAATCTTCCATAATGGTGTGAAAAAGGTCATGAAATATAATAGTCATCACTTTTCAAACCCAAAGGCATGACTTGCCAACAATAGGTACCCCAAGGACATGTGAAAGTTGTCTTGTGTTGATCTTCAGGTGCTATGATAATTTGATTAAAACTGGAAAAACCATCCATTAAGGAAATAATTTCATGACCACCTATCAAGTCTACAATGATGTCAATATTAGGCAAAGGAAAATCATCTTTTGGACATGCCTTATTAAGATCCCTGAAATCAATGCATTTATGAATGCCCCCAGTGACTTTGGATATAGGTACAAAGCTAGAAACCCAATTGGATAATCAATAGGGCATATGAATTTTACATCTAGGAACTTTTGAAGTTCTTTAATTAGTAATGCTATCTGGGGATGCATTTTTCAAAGTTTCTATTTAACTAGCTTGGCGTTAGAGAATACTACTAAGTGATGGACCACTAATGAAGAGTCCAATCCTGGCATCTCTACATATGACCAAGAGAAGTTAACTATCCTTTTCATGAAGAAAACTATAAAATCCTTTCTTTCTTTCTCTAAAAGAGAAGCTGCTAAGAAAGTGATCTTTAGATTTTGTGTTGTTTCTAAGTTGATTTCCTGTGATTTCTCGACCAAAAGTGAAGACTTTTCTTGATATGTTGAAGGCAAGGGAAGGTCAAATCCTCCATCCTTAGGTGTCTCAGAGAGATTTTCACCCTTGGATACATCCTTTATTTTTATTTTTTTAGGATCTGATGGCACCATAATGTGGTTTTCACCAAGGGATCTAATATTTTAACTTTTACTTTTGCCACTGGAGGATTTGGCCTTCTCGCCAAAGCATTCTATGTGAGATAGGTCCATAACAAATCTTGCTTTGTGGTCACTAAATGGAATATTGTCTCAAAGTCCCATGAATTCTATGAGGGCTTCATCATTCTGAAAGATATCAAGAATGAGAGCTTCTTGTTGATCCCAATTGATAAGGTTAGGGTATACGAGTGAAAGGCTCTAGTTTTTTGTTTTGGATGTGAGGCATATGAAAGATATCATAAAGATGGAAGTCTTCTAAAATAAGTTAGTGAGGTATAAATAGGAGTCATTAATGGTATTCTCATTAGAAATCATAAATGCGGGAAAATCTTTCGCTACTTCATCGAGAATAAACACAATGTCCAAGGATCATGGTACCTCCTTTCCGTATCCTAAACCATGTTTACTATTTTTCTTTGTCAATAAAATGGGTTTTATGCTTCCTTGTCCATGCAATCCAAGGCCACCTTGGCCTTTGTAACCCATGTTCTTAACAATGCAGAGACCTCTACTATATTTCTCAACTAGTAATGTGACTAGATTTTGGTCTTTTGTGAATACCCAAGAGGAGATGTCTTCAATGGACTCATCTTCTAATAGTCCCCAATGAATTAATATTGTGGGGTTAGCCTGTATGATGACCTTTGGATTTGTCTTGGTTATAGGTGGTTTTCCATATGATCTAGGCAATTGAGGCAAATTCCCCACATAGAAAGACTTGCGTAGGTCATACTCACCAAATCTTGTGTCTTTGTACTAAACTTTAATCTCAAGAATAGGTGTATCTATGTTGCTTTGATCAGTGTGGATGGGTTAAGATATGAGGATGATGGTTGAGATACAATGTTTTTAGGGAGTTGATTTGAATTCTAATATCGACCTTGCATGGCTCGGTAAAATTCAAAAGGATTGGGGTCTCCAAGGATAGTAATCTATGTAACATTGAAAGGAAACTTTAGGCATTGATGGTACGTGGATGCAACAACTTGCATGGTATGGATCCATGGAAGACCTAGGATAATGTTGTAAGGAAGATCAAGGTCCAGTACTTGATAATGAGTCTCTATTACAATAGGACCAACTTGGATAGGTAAATGGATAACACATTGTAACTCTCATTTGACATCATCATATAATTTTATTGTTATACTTTTGTCAAAATAAATGATGTCCTTAGAGTATCCTAATTTCTTTAGCAACTTTAGAGAACAAATGTTTAATCTAGTACCACCATCTATAAGAATGTGTTTGGCTTTGTATTGAAGGATATAGACTTCAATATGCAGAGCATCATTATGACAAGGATTTTTTGATGGAAGGTCCTTTCAGTGAAAACTAAGTAGTGTGGTTAAGAAATATACCCTATCATGGCTTGGAATTGAGTAACATCAATTTTATTTGGGACAGACAACCCTTGAAGGGATTTCTCAAGTATAGCTTTATGTGTGGGTGATCCTTGAAAGAGATCTAGGATGTATATCTAAGCTATTGTTTTCCCTAGGTGATATAAAATGTTGTACTCAGAATTTGGATGGATATTTGGTGCTACCCCATGAAGGGTAACATGACCATGATGAAATAGCATAGTTAATGGGTTTTCCCTTGATGGAGAAAGTAGACACATGACTTTGTTCTATATGACCAGCAATGGAATTGTATGAACTTGACACATGATTAGCAGTTTTACCTTTGTCTGAATTACTTTACCATGTGGTGGGAATGGATACTTATATATGTTGAGATCATTGTTTGATGTTTGTTTAGGAGTATCATCAATAGTAACTTCTCCTTGATTAATAAGATTTTGGATAAGGTTTTTGAATTTCATGCACCCAGGAGTCTTATGTTCTTTTACTCTATGGTATTCACAATTTTCATTATCTTTATAACAAGAGGGTTTGAATATTGGTTCATCATATTGATGTGCTTCAGGGAATGTGATGAGACCAATTTGGACAAGTTTTCTTACAATAGACTCAATAGGTTCTCCCAATGTCCAGAGTGAATTTACATCTAGGTATTGATTATGGTCAGGTTTGCTCCCTGGGAGTAGATGCGACATTCTTTACGGGTTGAAGATTAACTAGTGTTTTAACATTTTGAATGTGTTTGGCATCCACAATGCCATTATTGAAAACATTTTTGTTTTTAGAACAAAAATGGGGTTTTTTGTTGGATGTTTCGGGACTATCTTTTATTTCTTTGAAGATCTTGACTAGTCCTTTAGTAATAAGAGTATTTTCAATGTTTTTACCTTTAGAGATAATCTCATCAAAGGAATTAGCACACTAGATTTGTAGATGACATCCTAGTTCAGGATTGAGATTTTGAACAAATATGCTCACCAATTACTTTTTATGGATAGGCCATTAGATAAAGGTTTCCCCATTTCGTTGTTTGTTATTACATAGGTCTGTCATGGAGATCTCATGTTTGACGTTGAATGAAAAGTGTGTTACAAACTTTTTAGCCAACTCATTAAAGGTCTTAATACCTGGGGGTAGATGAGAAAACCACTCTATTGCTTTCCCTCCAAGACTATAGGGAAAGAGGCATAAAAGATATGTATCATTGTGGACAACCTCCAAGCAAGCAATATAAAATTCCCTAAGATGTTCTTTGGGATCACCTTTTCCTTTGTACTTGTCAAATTTTGGCATTTCAAAATTTGGAGGAAAAGGGATCATAGGGAGTGACCTATTGAAAGGATAAGGACAAACTTCTTCTAAAGAGAAATTTTTCTTGGTATCTACTAAGGTAAGATCATAAATTTGTTTTTGAAGGTATGAAAATTTAAGATCAATTTCAGATGTTGGTTGTTGTTGAACAAGACCTTGATGAGTGGAAGATGATGGTGATTGTTTTGATATTTGAGGGGGATTTGTGTTGGATATGTATGTAGACATGTGGTGGATTTTTGGGTAATGTGTAAGAGGTTTGAGGTTGTTATGCATGTGGTGGAGTGATATATGATATACGAGGAATGGATGATTAGGTTTGTGACACATGTGGTGGATTAATATAAGAGATGTGAGGAATAGATGATTGGGGTTGCATGATGTTATGAATGTTGGGGTATGAGATGTATGTGAGGTGATGACGGGATTAGATTGAGTAATAGATAACATGGATGGTATGACTAGAGGAATATATGTAGGAATACTAGAAGAAAGTGGACTAATTGATGTGGGGGGTTGGTAAAGTGGATTGAAAAATTGATTGGTGAATGGTGATAGAGGAATGTTATGTGTGGGTGTAGTTGGGATGGTAGGTGCTATGGTAGATATGGTAGGAATAGAAGTGGGATGTGATGCTCCCATAGAAGTTACTATGTATATATATCATAGAAGTGGGATGGTGTGCCAGAATGTATAAGCTAGAAATTAGAATGCAAACAATAACAAAAGAGACCCTATTCCAATGTCTACATAACTTAAGAAATAATCACAATAGTCAATAATGAAATCCAAAGCAAAAAATAATGCAAGTTACCACACTATGATATTTATTCCTTAGTGTATTGATATGTGGATTACTCTAAATATAGCATAACCATGATTGAAAATGGATGGATGATAGCTCAATGGATGCCAGGTGCTTCAATGAATGCTCAAAGCACCAAAAGATATGGATACCAATTCTAAAAAATTGTGAAGGGTTTGTGAAGAGGTGAAAGGGCAAATTTATAGCTCTGAAAGAAGATCGATCAATGGTGGAGGAAATTAGATGAAATCGATGGATGAGATAAATTGAGAAGACATGAAGGAATGTGCACATGACAAGTTTCCATGCAAAAAGTTGTTTTATTGAGTTAATTGCTTTGTTGACTAAAGATAGGATATATTTTCATAAAAATAGAATGTTTTTTCTATTTTATGAATTGATTGATAAAAACAATTATTTAAAAGCCAATTAACTCAACTTTTGTTTTGCTATTTGACATGCTATGAATAAAATAAATAATAAATTATTTAATTTTTGTGCATGGAAGAAAAAGATATTTTTAGAAGATTGAGAAGATAATTAGAAATTAAATAAATAAATTTATTTAATTTGTTGTGCATGATGGAAGAATAAATAGGAAATAAATAAAATATTGATTTTATTTATTTAGAAGATATTCAAAAAGTCAACTTAAATAAATTTGAATAATTTATTTATTTTGGAGGAATAATTAACTAATTAAGAATCATTTAATTAATATTAGATTAAAGTGAATTAGAAGAAGTTGATGAAATTAATTAAATAATTAAGTTATTTAGTTAATGTTGGATGAGAGTGTGTTAGAAGAATTTGATGAAATGCAAGATGAATAATGCAATGGTCATTTTTGAGTGTCTACAAAAATAACAAGAGAAAAGGAAAGGGAAAGGCTCTTGTAGCAATTGCTTCACAAAAATCTAGTTGGGTTCTTAATTCAGGTGCTTCGCATCACATGGATTCATCTAAGGAAGAACTTGTATCTTTGGAGCCATGTATTATGCCTTATATTTTTATGGGTGATGATACTCCTATTGAGGTGTGTGGGAGAGGGTCTGTTAATGTGGGGGATGGCACATTCCAAGATGTTATTTATGTGCCCTCAATATCAACTAAATTCGTCAATATATCAGATCACTCAAATAGGTTCAGGCAAGAGGGTTGGGTTCACTCCTGATTCAGTGGAGATTCATGAGTTGCACAATGATTCTATAGTTGTAGTTGGGAGAGAAGATCATTAGTCATGGATCTATCTATTTTATAACTTTGTTCTTGATGCTCCTTTAACTATTTTTCTCACTTATTCTAGTGATTTGAGTAAGTTATGGCATGAGTAGTTTGGCCATCTTAACTTCCACTACTTGCAGCAGCTCCATTAGCAGAGCATAGTCATAGGGTTGCCTTTAGTTCAGTTTTTAGGAGGTGTTTGCCAAAGTTGCATTCTTGGGAAGCATCCTAAGGAGAATTTTGACAAAGGTAAGGCATGGAGAGCTTCACAGATACTGGAGTTAGTTCATAGTGATTTGGCTGGACCATTTCCTTGTCCATCCTTTAGCAAAGATAGATATGTTCTAACTTTCATTGATGACTTTTCTTGCTATACTTGTTGATATGTGCTAGACAAATGAGAGGGGGGGTGAATTAGTTGTCCCAAAAGATTAAACACTTTCTGCAATTAAACATTAATCACTTATCCACAATTATTATGATTTAACAATGAGTGCATGAAATCATAAACTTAACCACAGATACAACATCAAACACAAGAGACACTAGATTTTACGTGGAAAACCCTAAGGTGGGGAAAAACTATGGAGAGGATTAGCTCTCAATATATATTACAATCTTTAAATAATGATGTTCAAGCTTGGTCACTCCATGGGCCTAAACATATGAGCTCACTGCCATGAAGAACAACTAGGTCTAGCAAGCTCACTGCCTTAACTCTAAACCTAGAAAGATTATAATAAGGGTTGTTAAATCCTACTGGCGGATCTCTACTAGACTCACTACCACAATCAACACCTTTCTATATTTGTGACTAAAGTACAATAATTCTTCTACTCTTCTCTTCCTTTGCTCTATTCTTCCTCTTCTTTCCTCTGCCTCTTCTCTGCTCTGCCTTTTGGACCTTTCTTAATATATTTTTGTTTCCACTCAAGGACACCTTTTCCATGACTCAACTAAAAGTATTTATACACTACATCAATCTTAGAATGATCATCAAGGTTGGCATCACAATCATCAACCATTGGATCAATCTCCAAGGTTGGCATTACAAACATTTACAAAATAGGTCTTGACCTATTACAACATTATGCAAATGAAAGGAAATGTGGATCATGCCATGCCTTAGCTGGGACTCAAACATGGTCTTCTATGCTACAACACACTTCCACAATATTTCAGAGATCTCCGCAATCACTAGGATTAACCAGGTCGGCCAACAATGGTTACACATTACACTATCTGGGAACAATCTTCGAACACAATCTCAAATCTATAACGCAGACCAATATCAAGATAGGAACATGATTAAGAGACATCCACAAGCATGTTATAATCATCTGGAGAAACCACATGAACCTTGACCACTTTATCCATAGGAATCTTCTCATTGGAACACATGAACTTCATTGTCTTCAACTATCATAAAAGAAAGATAGCTTCCAAACCATCAAAACATGAACCACTACAATTGTAGGCAATTATCATCATCCTAGACTTCCCTCTAGAACTACAGAGCAAAATACTTTATTGCAGAGGAATATAGAGCAAAATACTTTCTTCTTATCCTAACTAAACTTACAGAAAAAGTAGGTTTCACTTTGGTGAACACAACTCACTCAGATCGTCATGCAAAGGGCTCAAACCTAGAATGTAGCATCCTTAGTCATACCTCTAACTTACTTCCAATCTGTAGACCATGATCTTCAAGCAGAAATAAATGCAGAGCAGTTTACCGGACTATTCTTCAGCATACAACTCACTGTCTATATTGCACTTTTCTGTAACTCACTTGTTTCTTCTAGAGAGGCTAATTTTCTCAATATCCTCAACATACAAGTCTTCTAAACAAGTAATAGAATAAGATATAGTTGACATCAATGACAACAAGGATATGTTGACATCAATGACAACATTGATTAGGCACATACTTGCAACAATCTCCCCCTTTGTCATTGATGGCAACATATGATGTCAAAAATTGTAATAGCCATCAAGACAAGATTCTCCCCCTTTCTCTTTACACACCCGCACTCTTTCTTTCTATAAAATTCTCCCCCTTTCTCTTACACATTTGCACTCTAAGTTTTTCACATGACTTCTCTCCCCCTTTGACATCAATGGTAAAGGGCACATACTTGCACTCTACTTGCACTCTTTTGCTCTGATCTAATATCTCTTTTGAACTCTCTGTTTACTCCCCCTGAGAAGTAGCCCTAAAAAGCATCAATCTAGACCTCTGAGCACCTCTAGACTAATGCACTATTATGCATCTTAGTTTAGAGTATGAGGGGTGATCCCCTAATGTTTCTCTAAGATACTCAAAAGTATCCTTACGCAGAGGCTTGGTAAAAATGTCTGCAATATGATCCTTGGTAGAAACATACTCCAACTTGACTTCATTCTCTGTCACCTTTTCTCTCAGAAAATGATACCTAATGGATATGTGCTTTGTCCTTGAATGCATCATTGGATTCTTTGATATGTTTATTGCACTTGTGTTGTCACAAAAGATTGCAATGGGGTTTTCATACACAATTTTGATGTCCTTCAAAGTCTGCTTCATCCATAACACTTGAGTGCAACTGCATGCTTCTGCAATGTATTCTACTTCTACAGTAGATAGGGATATTGAATCTTGTTTCTTGCTTAACCAAGATACTAATCTTTTTCCCAAGAAGAATGTACCTCCACTTGCACTTTTTCTTTCATCCACATCTTTGGCCCAATCCGCATCAGTATATGCACTAAGAGTTAAGTCACAGTTCTTAGGGTACCACAAACCATAATCCATTATACCTTTTAAATATCTCAAAATTCTCTTGACTGTCATCACGTGTGATTCCTTGGGTTCTGCCTGAAATCTTGCCACAAGACATACTGCATGCATTATGTTAGGTGTAGTTTGAGTCAAATAAAGTAATCCTCCAATCATAGATCTATACCTTTTCTAGTCTACCAAGGGTGAGTTATCATCTTTACTCAACTTACAACCAATTATCATAGGTGCGCAAACTAGTTTAGCATCTTCCATCCCAAATTTATTTAACAACTCTTTCACATATTTAGACTGAGAAATGAAGATACCTTTATCTGATTGACTTATTTGTAGACCTAAAAAAAAGTTCATCTCTCCAAACATAGACATTTCAAATTCACTAGCAAAAACTAAGCACATACCTTCATTGCCTTAAAAAATAATATCATCAACAAAAACTGCAACAATCAGGGTTTGTTCATTATTGATCTTGAAGTAGAGATTACCATCTTTATCAAGTACTTGTCCAACTATGTATACCATGCCTTGGGAGCTTGTTTTAATCCATACAAAGCTTTCTTCAATCTGCATACCATGTCACCCTAATCTGATGACTGAAATCCTTCCGGTTGTTCGATATAGACTTCCTCTTCCAACTCTCCATTTAAGAAAGTAGACTTCACATCCATTTGATAAACCTTGAATCCTTGTATGCTGTAAAAGCCAAAAAAATCCTTATTGCTTCAATCCTTTCCACTGGAGCAAAATTTTCTTCAAAGTCTATTCCTTCAACTTGAGTGCATCCTTTGCTTACCAACCTTGCTTTGTTTCTTACCACTTCACCATTCTCATTCATCTTGTTTTTGAAGACCCACTTTGTACCAATTACATTATTGTCTGTTGGTCTAGGAACAAGATCCCAAGTTTGATTCTTCTTTATTTGCATCAATTCCTCTTCCATAGCCTTTGTCCAATTCTCATCTTTGCAAGCCCCATCCATAGTTTTAGGTTCAATCTTGGAAATCAGACAAAAATTTACTTGTTCCTCTATAACTTTTCTTTTGGTTAAGATCCCTTTTCTCTTATCTCTTATGATTTGATCTTTAGAATGACTGATTCTTACATATCTTGGAGTTTTGGTAGCACTTACCAGAGCTTGTTCTTCTTCATCTGGGCTTTCTTCATGTTGTACCACTTCTGAAACATCTGGATCATCTGAATCATATTCACTTGATTGTGAAGACTTTTCCTTACATTCATCAACTTTAACATTTACACTTTCAATGATCTTTTCAGCCTCTTATTATAGCACCGATAGGCCTTTCTCTTGGTGGAGTAACCAAGGAAGATTCCTTCATCACATCTAGCATCAAACTTGCCTAAATCTTCTTCTCTTTTGATATAACATTTGCTACCAAAAAAATTGAAATATTTCACAGTAGGAACTCTACCATGCCACAATTCATAAAGAGTCTTTGAACTATTACCTTTTACTTGAACTCTATTTAGGATACATATAGCGATGTGAATTGCCTCTCTCCAATATGCTTCCGAAAGATGAGCTTCCTTCATCATGGTTCTAGCAGCTTCTTGAGCTATTCTATTTTTCCTTTCAACAACTCCATTTTGTTGTGGAGTTCTGGGCGCAGATAGTTGTCTCTTTATTCCATGTTCTTCACAAAAGAAATTGTATTCATTTGATGTAAACTCTCCTCCTCTATCAGACCTCAAATATTTGATTTTCAAATCCATCTCATTTTCAACCATTGCCTTAAATGCCTTGAATTTATGTAGAGCTTCAGCTCTCTCTTTTAAAAAGGTGACCCAAGTCATTCTAGAATAATCATCAACAAGCAACATGAAATACCCATCTCCTTGCAAGCTTCTTACTCTGGTAGGTCCACACAAATCTATATGCACTTGCTCAAGTAGTCCTCCAACTGATTGGTCTTTGATTTTGAAACTTGTTCTTGTCTATTTCCCAAATTGACACTCCTTGCAAATAGGATTAGCAGGATTCACAAGCTTAGGAAAATCTCTAACAACCTGTGCAGTACTTATCTTCATAATATTATAAAAATTTATGTGCCACAACCTTCTATGCCATAACCAACTCTCATCAGTCTGAGTCAACAAGCAATAGTTATCAGTTCCTTTCAAGTGGTAGATATTACCTCTAGTCTTCTTACTAGTTGCAATGACTATTCTAGAGCTTTCCCTAATCTTGCATCCATTGTCCTTGAAGCTTAAATCATAGCCCTTGTCACACATCTAACCCACACTCAAAAGATTGTGCTTTAATCCTTTCACATACAAGACATCTTCAGTATTATGCTTGCCATCAAAAGAAATAGATCCTTTCCCACAAATCTTACCATTTGTATCATCTCCAAACCTAACTTGTCCACCATCATATCTTTCCAAACCATAAACTTACTTTTGTCACCAGTCATGTGGTGAGAGCAGCCACTATCAATAATCCATTCATCCTTGTCCTTAATGACTTGAGCAGCCAAAGCACTTTCCACTGCTTTTTCTTCCTTCACACAGCTAGTAGAATTGGTAGACACAGGACCTTCCTTAATAGCAATAAACAAGCATTCATTTATAGAGGAACTAGCATTATCTGGTTCACCATTATCTGATTCTCCTTCATCATCGTCAAAATCTTCAACATAATAACACTTCTTTTCGGTCTTAGGCCTATTCTCATATCTTATTCTATTTATTTCAGTTCTTTCAGGACATCTAGAAGAAAAATGACCTACTTTACGATAGGAAAAACATTTGAAATGTAATTTACCTTTATACTTACTAGATCCTCTTTGTAGTCTATCCATGAAGTTGGCTTCAACTTCATCAAACTCATCATTAGATTCTACCTTGTACTTTTCTAATCTGGAAGTACTTCCAGGAGTACTAGCTTTGAAGGTTGTCTCAACTTTTGACAGAGCATCACCAAACTCTCTCATTTAAAAGGTAGTAAGATTACCAAGCAATTGATCCTTGTCAACCATTTTTACTTGCATGAATTATTCAATTGTGTCTACCTTATGATAGTAGTACTTGGGCAGAGATCTAAGAATTTTCATAAGATCCTTTTCGTCGAGAGTTCCACCTATGGATTTTATCCCTATAACAAGTTCATCAACTCTTTACATAAAGGCTGATATGTTTTCATCATCATTCATCTTCAAACTTTCATATTTCACTTTTAGACTTTGTAACTTGGCATCCTTCACAGAATCATCTCCTTCATATAGATTTTTCAACTTTTCCCATACCTTATTTGTAATTTCAAGATTCACAACTTTCATCAATATTGAGTTAGTTAATGAGCTTAGTAGAGCATCCTTTTCCTTGACATCTATCTCATATTCTTTGATTTCATCTTTAGTCGTCAGACCATTTTGAGGAATGGTGTAATCTATTTTTACAGTTTTCCATACTTTTTAACCAAGACAAAGAAGATGGCTTTTCATCCAAGCCTTCCATAGAACATAATTCGTTCCATCAAAATGCAATGCTTCCTTCTTGTAAGACATTTTGGATCTTCCTCAAGATGTTAAACTTTATTTAGAGGAACTTGGCTCTGATACCAATTGTTGATATGCACCGGATAACTGAGAGGGGGCAGGGTGAATTAGTTGTCCCAAAAACTTAAACACTTTCTGCAATTAAACATTCATCACTTATCCATAATTATTATGATTTAACAATGAGTGCATGAAATCAGAAACTTAACCACAAATATAACATCAAACACAAGAGACCCCAAATTTTATGTGGAAAATCCCAAGGCGGGGAAAAACCATAGAGAGGATTAGCTCTCAATATATATTGCAATATTGAAATAATGATGTTCAGGGTTGGTCACTCCATTGGCCTAAACATACTGGTTCACTGCTTCAACCCTAAACCTAGCAAGATTAAAATAAGGACTATTAAACCTTGAGGGCTATTAAACCCTACTGGTGGCTCACTACTAGACTCACAACCATGATCAACACCTTTCTATATTTGTGACTAAAGTGCAATAATTCCTCTGCTCTACTCTTCCTCTACTCTGTTCTTCCTCTTCTTTCCTCTGCCTCTTCTCTACTCTACCTTTTGGACCTTTCTTAATATTTTTTCATTTCCTCTCAAGGACACCTTTTCCATGACTCAACTACAATTATTTATACACTTCATCAATCTTGGAATGATCATCAAAGTTGGAATCACAATCATCAACCATTGGAACAATCTCCAAGGTCGGCATTACAAACATTTACAAAATAGGTCCTAACCTATTACAACATTATGCAAAGGAAATGAAATGTAGATCACGCCATGCCTTAGCTGGGACTCAAACATGATCTTCCACACCACAACACACTTCCACAATCTTCCAAAGATCTCTGCAATCACTAGAATTAACGAGGTCAGCTAAAACTGGTTACACGTTACACTATCTGAGAACAATCTTTGAACACGATCTCAAATCCTTAATGCAGACCACTATCAGTATAGGAACATGATTAGGAGACATCCACAAGCATGTTATAACCATTAGGATCAACTACACAAACCTTGAACACTTTATCCATAGGAATCTTCTCACTGAAACACATGAACTTCACTGTCTTCAACTGTCATAAAAGAAAGATAGCTTGTGGACCACCAGAACATGAACCACTACAATTGTAGTCACTTATCATCATCCTAGACTTCCCTCTAGAACCACAGAGAAAAATACTTTATTGTAGAGGAATGTGGAGAAGAATACTTTCTTCCTATCCCAACTGAACTTATAGAAAAAGTAGGTTTCACTCTGGTGAACACAACTCACTCAAATCTTCATGCGAAGGGTTCAAACCTGGAATGTAGCATCCTTAATCATACCTCTACTTACATACAATTTGTAGACCATGATATTCAAGTAGAAATAAATGTAGTAGAGTTTACCGGACTGTTCTTTAGCATACAATTTACTATTTGTACTATACTTCTTTGTAACTCACTTGTGTCTTCTGGAGAGGCTAATTTTCTCAATATCCGTAACATACAAGTCTTCTAAACAAGTAATAGAATAAGATACAATTGAGATCAATGAAAATAAGGATATGTTGACATCAATGAAAACACCGATTAGGCACATACTTGCAATAATACTTGGGTGTGCTTTCTCAAATAGAAGTCTAAAGTATTTGATCACTTTTAAAACTTCAAGAGTTTTGTGGAGAAGAAATTTAGGAAATCCATAGAAGTTTTGTGCACTGAAAATGGTGATGAATATGTCAACCTTCATTTTGAGGGGTTTTGTACTTCAGAGGGAATTGATTTGTTGCATCTAGTTCCATACAATCCTTAATAGAATGATGTTGTAGAATGGAAGAATAGATCCTTGAAGGAAATGGAGAATAAACTACATGATTCACTATAGATCTCTTGCACCACACTATTCCAGGCAGAGGCCATTAACTATGCTTGTTATATCCAAAACAATGTTCCTCACCAAGCCTTGAAGGGAGTCACTCCTTTTGAAGCTTGGAGCAGTCAAAAACTATCAGTTAAGCACTTTCAAGTTTTTGGTTCTCCTACATCGGCCAACATTCTTGTAGAGAAATGTAAGGCCTTGGATCCACAGAGTAGACCTTGCATATTTGTTTTCTATCCTAATAGTGTGAAGGGTTATTGGTTGCTCCATCCTACTATGCATGAACTATTTGTTGAGAGGAGTGTTCAGTTTGAGGAGGGCTCTTCGATTTCAAATCTTATCACTTCTCCACCTCCTTCTACTTTTACATTGGAGTCACTTGGGCTACATGACATCTTTTGATGAGTCAGATTCACCTGAGTAGATTCTTAATAGTGAGGATGTTGAAATACATAGGACAAATGAGAGGGGGGTGAATCAGTTGTCACAAAAACTTAACCTCATATAAATATCAAACCATCAACTACTTAATTACTGACA
The DNA here is from genome assembly GCA_027924645.1 of Cunninghamia lanceolata. Taxonomy (NCBI): domain Eukaryota; kingdom Viridiplantae; phylum Streptophyta; class Pinopsida; order Cupressales; family Cupressaceae; genus Cunninghamia; species Cunninghamia lanceolata. Next base: position 20,858,823 of record BSBN01000090.1, on the reverse strand, counting down.
ATCAGATTTAACTAAGAAAGCATGAAACCATAGACTTAATCACAATCACACATTCAACACAAGAGACACTAAATTTTTACATGGAAAACCCTACAAGGGAAAAACCACAATGGGTGTTAGATCACAAAAATATATGAGTTATAACAATACTAAAAAATAGAGGCTCACTACAAAGAATGGCTCACTGCCAAAAACAAATCACTACCAAGGGTGGCTCATTGCCAAAGATTTTGAACTGATTTGATAGCATCTATTATATACCTGAGTTTAATTACATTGAAGTGCAATATTCTTCCTCTGCTTTTCTCTTCTTACTCTTCACACTTATCTCCTCATTTTTGCACTCACACCTTTTTCACAATTACATTACAAGTCTTTATACAAGTCATCAACCTTGGAATGTACATCAAGGTCATTAATACATTCATCAACCATTGGAACAATCTCCAAGGTCAGCATTACAAAAACATAAATAGAAATAGGTTTGGACCTAATACAAAAATTAGCTAAGGGAAAGATGTAAAAATGTATGTTGATCATGCCATGCCTTAGCTGGGACTCAAATGCAATCCTTCATGCCACGACATGCTTCTACAATCTTCAAGGCATCTCCGTAAATAGTGAAATCAACCAAGTCAGCCAAGACTGGTGAGAACACTAGGTCTACTGAGAACATTCTTCATCCACGATCCAATTTTCTCTTTGCAAACCAATCCAAGGGTAGGAACATGATTAGGAGACATCCACAAGCACATTGAGCTCATAAGGAACAACTGCACAACTTCTAACCAATCTGTCAAGAAGACTCTTCAAACCAGAGCACATAAACACCACTACCAGCTACTATCACAAGGAAAAGATTGCTTGTAGACCACTAGATAATGAACCATTGGAACTGAAGGAAAATAACATCATCTTAGACTTAACTCTAAAACTGCAGACAAAAATACTTCAATGTAGAGGAATGCGGAGCATAACACTTTCTTCTTGTCACCATCAAACATACAGAAAAGTAGTTTTCACTTTGGTGAGCATAGCTCACTCAAATCTTCATACCAGAGGCTCAAACTTGGAATATAGCATCTTTAGACATGCCTCTAAATAACTTCCAGTCCACAGACAAAGATATTTATTCTACTAGAAATGCAGAGCAATCTACCAGACTGTTCTTCAGTGAACAAAGATACTCTTCCATACACTGTTTCCACTAGAGGAGCAAATTTTCTCAATATCCTCAATATCAGGCTTTCCAACACCTACATAGGCATCTAACTCATTACAAGCAAGCAACAAAACAAAAGCATAGTTGACAGCAATGACAACACTGATTAGGCACATACTTGCAACAATCTCCTCCTTTGTCAAGACAAGATTTCCCCCCCTTTCTCTTTACACATTTGCACTCTTTATCCCCCTAACTTTTTCACATGATTTCTCTCTTCCTTTGAAATCAATGGCAAAAAGGCACATACTTGCATTCTATTGTTCTAAACCAATTGAACTTTTTTCTATTATCAACACTTTCTTCATCAGGAGCTCATACCGGTAACATCTAGCTACTCCCCCTGAGAGGTAGCTCTCAAAACATCAATCCAAATCAAAGTATGAGACATTTGGCACCATTGGACTGATGCATTCCTATGCATCTTAGTTTAGGGCAAGAGGGGTAATGACCCCTAACATTTCTCTAAGATACTCAAAAGTATCCTTAGGCAGAGGCTTGGTGAATATATCTACAATTTGATCCTCTGTGGACACATATTCCAACTTTACTTCATTCTCTGTCACCTTTTCTCTTGTAAAGTGATACTTTATAGATATATGTTTTGTTCTTGAGTGCATCACTGGATTCTTTGAGATATTTATAACACTTGTATTGTCACAAAAGATTGCAACTAGATCTTCATACACAACTCTTATGTCCCTTAAAGTCTTCTTCATCCATAACACTTGAGTACAACAACATGTTGTTGTAATATACTCTGCTTCTGTAGTTGACAAGGAGATTGAATCTTGTTTCTTTCTCAACCATGAAACCAATCTGTTACCCAAAAAGAAAGCACCTCCACTTGTACTCTTCTTGTTATCAACATCTCCGGCCCAATCAGCATCTATATAAGAACTAAGAGTGAAATCATTATCCTTTGGATACCATAAGCCATGATCCGATGTGCCTTTTAAATACCTCAAGTGATGCAGAGCCAACAATAGAAACGTGGAATATTGTAATCAGTTCTTCACCCACAAGAATTTACCGTTGTCTATTTTCCCATCGGCCGAATACATCAAGTCTTGTAGATTAGAATTTCTGAAACTCCCTCTATTCATTGAACCTATTGAACCGTTGAACCACTGAGCTAGTTCAACCATTGTTTCAACTTTCGGCACCTTTTTCTCCATTGAACCAAAGAACCTATTGAACCATTGAACCTTCAATTATTTGGTTGAACATACACTAGCAGTTCAATATACTTCCGTCGCAAAGACTATACCGCTTTAACCTTCAGGCTCAGTGAACTATTGAACCTGATACTCCTTGTGGAACCAACGAACAAACTGAACCTGCTGTGTCCATTGAACTGTTGAACCGGTTCAAACGGTGGTTCAATTGTCGGCAACCCTTACTATAATGAACCGTTGAATCTTTGAATTAGTTCAACCACCTGCAAACATCTTATTATCAGTTCCCTTGAAATGATTCAACCTGATACACAGATGCAGGATATCCACAAAATGTATATTCTCATATAAACATGATATACACATGAAATGCACCTTCATACATTTGTGATATATACAAGAATTGTATATTCAGCAACCAATATAAACTAGACTCAAATAGATTTTTATACATACTGTTCTCACAGCATCTACACAGGAAGTTGTTTGCATGCAAAAGTGATATCCACAGACTATCTCCTCATACAATTGATGCACATTTGAACTTCTCGCTAATAACTTCTTCTGTGACAAATTCTATAATCTCTATTCTGTCGTGTCCATCGTATGCAAGAAAAAAACCAACCGAAAACTAATCTACACAATCCATTCCATTGATTTCATAGAAATCCACCAGTGGAATGGATTTAATCATGTATCTTGACCATGGAAGAACTAAATTAAATACAAATCAAAACTATACAAAAGGATTTGATATACAGATAATTTACAACGAATCCAGAATTTACAGAGTATAACTTGCAGAATTTCTATTCTTTCGTTCCAGCTTCTTACATTTGATAAGTTCCAGAAAAGAAAAAATGAAAGACCCCTTTTTCTCGACCATCTCTCCCCATTTTTGTTAACCCCGTCACCCCTATTTTTGGGATTTTTGAATTTCCCAATGATCATTAATAGAAACCCTAATTAATCCCATGACATCTATTTTGCATAAGACAACAAAACTCCTAATGACAAGACACATTGTTTAACCCTTCACATCACCCAATATGTCTGAAAAGTAAGTTTTGATGTTTACAAACATGAAATGCTAACATAAAATGTTACATTTGTTAATGACATACAAATGCTACATGGTAACATGAAGTGTCAATATATACATAAAAACCTTATTCTTCTCCCTCTTGTGCATATTTATCCTGTTGAAGGAGTGCTCCTGCACCATACTCCCCGGGAGAAGAGATCTCAAGCCCCTTTGAGATCAAAGTTTGGAAGTCTGCACCATATTTTGTAATCTAATTTTCAGTCATCCAAACTACCTTTGAAACAGGTTTCCCGTGCCAAGCTACCAAGTACTCAATGTACTCTTTGTCCCTTGTCTTCTTTGTCACTCTTGAGTCTAATATCTTCGTTAATTTTGGTGGATCATGTTTAGGAATATCATCATCTGCTACATCCTACAATGGTTCCTGTTCTACATCTGTATTTGGCTTGTATGGAGTCAAATCACATACATTGAAAATGAGTGACAATCCAAGATCAAGAGGAAGTTGAATCTCATAAGCATTCTGCCCACACTTCTTTAAAATCTGACATGGTCCAATCTTCCTCTACATTAGCTTGGTATACTTACCTTTGGGGAGCCTCTCCTTCTTTAGATTTACCTACACCAAATCTCCAACATCAAACTATAAATCTCTTTTCTTTTTGTCAGCATAGGTTTTGTACTGCAATGTAGTTTGTTGAAGCTGGTTCTTCACTATCATGTACATCTTTGATGACTGAAGCAAAAGCTTCTCCATCTGCACTAATAGGCTCTCTTGTAGGTAGATCTCTTAGTTCCAGGATACCCCTTGGATGAATTCCATATACTACCTAAAAAAGAGATTTTCCTGTACTCCTATTAATGGTGTCATTATAGGAAAATTCTACTTGTGGGAGGATATTATCCCATTTCTCTCCATGCTACTTGGTTAAACACCTGAGTAGATTACCCAATGAATGGTTAACAACTTCAGTCTGCCCATCTATTTGAGGATGGTAGGCTAATGAGAAGGACAAATTGGTTCCAAGCTTCTTCCAAAGAGTCCTCCAGAAGTGGCCAATAAACTTCACATCCCTGTCTGATACTATGTTTAATGGCAAACCATGTATCCTCACTATCTCTTTGAAAAACAAATCAGTAACATATGAAGCATCACAAGTGGTTTTACATGGAAAGAAATGTGTCATTTTACTAAATCTATCTACTACCACAAAAACACTATCATATCCTTTCCTTGTCCTAAGAAAACCTAATACAAAATCCATGCTTATGCTCTCCCATGGCCTAGAAGGAATGGGTAGTGGCTGATATTGATGCAGAGTAAAACCAGATAACAGATAAAACAGGTGGAAGATCCCTCAAAAAGTCCACAAAATAGCCACTTGAGGGTATAACGGCAAGACCTTTGGTTTGTCTCACCGAAATAGACATTTTCTTGCCTATCGGCAAGACCTTTTAACTTTCTCCCCGATATAGACTTATCGGGCTAACAACGACTATCGGCACATCAAAATGCAACTCACCCCGATTTCCAGGTCACACCGATGAAGTCTTCGTTAGATTTACCTATCGGCATGACATCGCTTGTTGGCGAATCCCTTAAATCTCTGGCCGAATTCGCGGGTTACGCCGATAGACTTACCACCCTCTTTACTGTCGGCAAGACACACATCTTCGGTCAAACATTTCTCAACCTCGCCGATGGGATCACTTACACCGATGACTTCTCACATACTTTTTTTTTATTCGACCTGTTCTACCGGTCTTCCTTACCGTTTCCACGGGTCAACCTTTGTATCATTCAGAATGCATTTTCCTCCCACATACAACAGCAACATTCAAAAGGAAGATACACACGAACTGTATTTGTGATATACACCGGAATGCTTTCCACATACATTAGTTGTATACACTTAAAGTGCACAGTTTCTCTCCACAACTCATGTAACTGAACAAAACACACAGAACTACAAAAAACCCACAGAACAGAAAAGCAAAACAAACTACTAATCCAACACTGAATTGGAAATAAACTAACAACCAGGGGTCATTCCACTAATTTTGGAGAAATTCTCCAGTGGAATGGCGCCAAACAAGATTCACTGTGATTGCACCAGAACACAAAATTCCTTCTATTCCTTCTAATTCAGAATGTACATACAGTTACTTTTCACTGTCTCTCCCTGCTGTCTAACCAACACAAACTGCCTATTTAAAGACACTTAACAGGACAGTTACAATACGTGGTGGAATGTGAATCAACCACCGACCACCGTTTACAAAACAAACAGTTCGGTTACATTACATTTTTAAGCCTTCACGACACGTACCTACATTCATTTAACATGGCTCAAAAGCCTTTACAAACAAACATAACATTTCTTGAAATGTGAGGAACTTTTAGATTTACGAGGTGCCCCTGCATAGGAAATTTTAGATTTTCGAGGGTGCTCCTACACCAGATATAAACCTGCATTTGTGGATCTCCCTTTTACTTTCTGACATATCACACATGCTTCCACAAATTTTCTCACATCTGACTATAACTTAGGCTAATGGTAATGTCTCTTTACAAGATCAAGAGTCTTATCCAGACCAAAATGTCCTGCCATGGCCCCACAATGTTTCTCTCTAATGATATTCTGTCTCATAGAACATCTTGGAATACACAACTATCCACCTTTGAAAAGTAATCCATCTTGGACTAGAAATTCAGAGAACTCAACATGATATTTGTCACCAAAAGAAGTACATACCTTGTAGATTTCTCCAAAGTCTTCATCATCGTTATACATTGTCTTCAAAGAATCAATGCCAACACTCTCTAATTGGATCTGATTGATGGTCAGAACCCTCCTGCTCAAAGCATCTACTACTTTGTTCTTGACCTCTTTCTTGTGCTTTAGTGTGAAAGTGAAAGCTTGCAAAGTTTCCACCCACTTCATATGCCTATGGTTCAGCTTTTCTTGACTGTTTATAAAACTGAGGGCCTGATTGTCTGTGAACACTATGAATTCTTTGGGCATCAAGTAATGCCTCCATTTCTTAAGTGATTGGACTAGAGCATACATCTCCAAGTCATAAGATGAGTATCTTTTCTTGGCATCATTTAATTTCTCATTGAAGAATGCAATAGGCCTACCATCTTGGCTGAGTACTGCTCCAATTGTAATATGACTTGCATCACATTCTACTTGAAAAATCTTGCTAAAGTCAGGAAATGTAAGAACTGGCTGCTCTACCACCTTCTTCTTCAATTTTTCAAAGGAATTATCTACCTCCTTTGTCCATGTAAACTTGCACTTCTGTCTTCCCTTTATAGTGTCAAGCATGGGTGCACAAATATGACTAAATCCCTTTATAAACTTCCTATAAAAGGTTGCTAACCCATGGAAACTTCTAACATCATTCAAGGTTTTGGGAGTTGGCCAAGACAATATGGCACTTACCTTCTCTTGATCCATTTTCAGTTTGTTATGTGAGATAACAAATCCCAAGTAGATGATCTCTTCTTGCATAAATAGACACTTTGCTAAATTGATCATTAGCTACTCTTCATATAACCTTTTGAGAACCAAGTCTATATGGATGAGGTGCTCTTCCCTCATATTACTAAAAATGAGGATGTCATCTAGATATACTATGACAAATTTTCCCATGAATTCCCTCAAGACCTCATTCATCAACCTCATAAAGGTACTAGGGGCGTTGGACAAACCAAAAGGCATGACCTTCCACTCATATAACCCATCATTGGTCTTAAATGCAGTTTTCCATTCATCACCTGGCCTAATCCTAATCTGATGATAGCCACTTTTTAAATCTATTTTGGTGAAGTATTTAGCACCTCCTAAACAATCAAGTAAATCTTCTATCCTAGGGATTGGAAACCTATACCTGATTGTTATCTTGTTGATAGCCCTTGAATCAGTGCAAAGTCTCCAAGTGCCTTCCTTATTTGGTGCTAGCACAGCCGGTACTACACATGGGCTTAAACTTTTGTCAATTAGGCCTGTCTCCAATAATTCCTCAATTTGCTTTGTTACTTCTGCATTCTGATCTGGAGTAAGTTTGTATGCTGCTTTGTTGGGAAGTGTAGATCCTGGAATCAGATCTATACAATGGCTGATGTCCCTAATAGGTGGTAGGGACCTTGGCTTTCCATTAGAGATAATGCCTTTGTACTTGCCCAATAACTCTTAGACAGCTGGGTCTATGAATTTTTGTCTCTGCTCTCCCTTGACTTGTTGTTCTTTGTTTACTTTTAGGCAAGGAATTAGAGCATATGCAACTGCTCCTTCTTCTCCTTTCCCCTTCATGAATTGTTTGCCTTCTACTATCATCACCTTAACTTCTTTTCCTTTTGATTCCACCTCATTCTCCATTAATGGTAGTAATTCTATCACCTTACCATTCTTGGTGATTGAATAGGTGTTTCTAACTCCATCATGGTACACTTTCAAGTCATACTGCCATGGTCTTCCAAATAGGAGATGGCAAGCATCCATCTTGGCAATGTCAAATAGTAACCTATCCTTGTATGGGCCAATTTGAAATTCTACCCAAGCTTGTTCTTCCACAACTGTTTGCTGACCTTGGGTGAGCCATGAAATTTTATATGGGCAAGGATGTGGTAGTCTCCGAAGCTTAAGCTTTTCTACCATCTCAATGGACACAAAATTCTCAGTAGACCTAGAGTCAATCAGAACTTTACATACCTTTCCTCCTACCTTGCAAATAGTTTTGAAGAGAGACTTCCTTTGTGGAGGTTCTTTTCCAGGCACCTTCATGGTGGTCATTGCTCTCCTAATCATCAAAGATTCTCCATTCTCAGGATATCCATAACTGTCAGGAGAATTCACACTTTGATTAGTGCTTGAGCTTGCCACACTTTGACAATTAGATTCTTGGATCAGATTGATCCTCTTTTCTCCTATTGAACTTGTTGCCTTTGCTAGACATCTGCTAGTTATATGGCCTTCTTGATTGCAATTGTAACATCTGATAGGCCCTCTGCCCTAAGATTTTTCTCTAAATGGTGGTCTTCTGCTCTTGAAGTTTCCCCTTTGATTGTAGCTTCCCCCTTGGTTCTGACTGTTGTCTCCTTTGTTGTTCTCTTGATTGGATTCACCCTGGTATCCAAATCCATTTCCTCTACCTCTGAAAGGACTTCTTCCTCCCCTTTGCTATCTTCCTCTACCTCTATTGTTCTACTCATGCCTTCTCTTTAATTTTTCTTCCACTTTGAGTGCCAATTGGTAGCATTTCTGAACTGTATCTGGATTATGCAGATTTAGGTCTTCTTGAATGTTAAACCTCAATCCATTGAGGTACCTAGCTACCTTCTCTTCCTCACCCTCCTTTACCTTTGTTTTGGCACATAGTTTCATGAACTCTTCTATGTATGAGCTGAAATCTAGCTCCTTCTGCTTCAAGTTTTGTTTCCTCTTATGTAATTGGATGTTGTAATCCAATGGAACATAGGCCTCCTTCACTAAAACCATCATTCTCTTCCATGTTGCAGCTCTATTCTTTCCCTCTTTCACCCTATCATCTTGGATGAAGTTCCACCAAGTCAGTGCAGCTCCTTTCATTTTGGATTGAGCCATCTTCACTCTTTGGTGTTCTAGTATCTCCTCGGTCTCAAAGAAATTATTCAAGGAGTCTATCCACTCCATTACTGAATCAGGTTCCATTTTTCCTTCAAACACTGGCAAGTCTATTTTTACATCCATGGTTCTTCTCTCCATGGATTTGAGGGCATTGAGTAAGGGTCTCTGGTCTGCAGGAACCTCAATCTCTTCCTGCTTTGGGGTCTCTTCATCATCCCCATCTTCTCATTGACCAAAGTTTTCCTCTCCCTTCTCTACTCTTTCCCTCAACTTCTCTAACTCTTCTTTCAATGCCTGATTCTAAGCTCTATCTGCTCTACTCTCTACCATGTGCTTTCTTACTAAGGCCGTCAAGTCAACGTTGGTCATCTTTTTTGGGTACATTTCTGATTCCTCTGCTTCTAACATCTTGTCTTCTTCTACCCAAAGAACACTCCTTCGCTCTGATACCACTATGATGCAGAGCCAACAACAGAAATGTGGAATATTATAATCAGTTCTTCACCCACAAGCATTTACCATTGTCTGTTTTCCCATCAGCTGAATACATCAAGTCTTGTAGATCAGAATTTCTAAAACCCCCTCTATTCATTGAACCCATTGAACCATTGAGCCAATTCAACCATTGTTTCAACTTTTGGCACCTTTTTCTCCATTGAACCAAAGAACCTATTGAACCTTCAATTATTCGGTTCAACATACACTAGAGGTTCAATATACTTCCATCACAAAGACTATACCACTTTAACCTTTAAGCTTGGTGAACTATTGAACTTGATACTCCTTGTGGAACTAACGAACCAACTAAACCTGCTGTGTCCGTTGAACCATTGAACTAGTTCAAACGGCAGTTCAACTGTCGGCAACCCTTACTATAATGAACCGTTGAACCTGTGAATTGGTTCAACGACCTACAAACATCTTATTATCAGTTCCCCTAAAATGATTCAACCTAATACATAGATGCAGGATATCCACGAAATGTATATTCTCATATAGATTTGATATACACATGAAATACACCTTCATACATTTGTGATATATACAAGAATTGTATATTTAGCAACCAATTTAAACTAGACTCAAACATATTTTTATACATACCGTTCTCACAGCATCTACACAGGAAGTTGTTTGCATGCAAAAGTGATATATCCATAGACTGTCTCCTCATACAATTGATGCACATTTGAACTTCTCGCTAATAACTTCTTCTGTGATGAATTTTGCAATCTCTATTCTGACGTGTCCATCGTATGCAAGAAAAAAACCAACCAAAAACTAATCTACACAATCCATTCCACTGATTTCATAGAAATCCACCAATGGAATGGATTTAATCGTGTATCTTGACCATGGAAGAACTAAATTAAATACAAATCAAAACTATACAAATAATATACAAAACAATTTGATATACAAAGAATTTACACCGAATCCAGAATTTACAGAGTATAACTTGCAAAATTTCTATTCTTTCATTCCAGCTTCTTACAATTGATCAGTTCCAGGAAAGAAAAAATGAAAGACCCCTTTTTTCTCGACCATCTCTCCCTATTTTTGTTAACCCCGTCACCTCTAATTTTAGGATTTTTGAATTTCTCAAAGATCATTAACAGAAACCCTAATTAATCCCATGACATCTGTTTTGCATAAGATAGCAAAACTCCTAATGACAGGACACATTGTTTAACCCTTCACATCACCCAATATGTCTAAAAAGTAAGCTTTGATGTTTACAAACATGAAATGCTAACATAAAATGTTACATTTGTTAATGACATACAAATACTACATGGTAACATGAAGTGTCAATATATACATAAAAACCTTATTCTTCTCCCTCTTGTGCATATTTATCCTATTGAAGGGGTGCTTGTACACCATCAAGATTCTCTTTACTGCCATCACATGTGATTCTCTTAGATCTGCTTGAAATCTTGCAACAAGACAAACTATATGCATAATATCAAGTCTGGTTTGATTTAGATATAGCAATCCTCCAATCATGGATTTGTACTTTTTTGATCATTCTTGGGTGATTCATCAATTTTTCTCAACTTGTAGCTAGTCACCATGGGAGTAGATACCAGTTTAGAGTAGTCCATCCCAAACTTCCTCAACAACTCTTTCGCATACTTAGACTAAGATATGAAGATTTCTTTATCTAATTGATTAATTTGTAGACCAAGAAAGAAAATCATCTAACCAAACATACACATCTCAAACTCTTTTTGCATTTCACCAACAAGTTTCATACACATACCTTCATTGCCTCCAAATATGATATCGTCAACAAAGACTTCAACAATTAAAATTTGATCACCATTAATCTTGAAATAGAGATTACTATTAGCAGTACCTTTATTGAACCCTAACTATAATAAGTACTTATCCAACCTTGCATACCAGGCTCTAGGAGCTTTCTTAAATCCATACAATGCTTTCTTCAACCTACATACCATATCACCTTAATCTAATAGTTGGAATCCTTCTAGTTGTTCAATGTAGACTTCCTCTACCAACTCACCATTCAGAAATGTAGACTTCACATCCATCTGATACACTTTGAAATCTTTGTGAGATGCAAATGCCATAAACATTCTGATTGCTTCAATCTGAGCTACTACAGAAAAAGTCTGTTCAAAATCTATTCCTTCAATTTGAGAATATCCTTTGCACACAAGCCTTGCTTTATTCCTTTCAGCTTCTCCATTTTCATTTAGCTTATTCCTAAAAACTCATTTGGTTCCAATAACATTTTTTTCAGCAGGATACAATTGTATTCTATAAGAATAGGTTAGACATAGAATTTTTAAAGCCCATGGGGATACAAACTAAGGGAACATCACTCAAATATGGCCAGATAAATGATACACATTTAGGGGATACTAATTTGGATGCATGGATGACACAATCAGAAAAGGCAATAGAAAACCCTTTCTTATCAGCATATATAATTCAGGCATGTGACATGCTAGAGGATTTCACTATGCAATAGAGGCCACCGAGCTGGTAGTTGAATGTGCTCATAATTACAATGTCCACAACAAGAAGATGAAAAAACATGGTCGGGTGTATGCAAACTTCTTAATCAAAGGCATCACCTCAACCTTTAATTTGCCAAAAGGACCTCAAGTATGCAAAATAGACTTAGAGCAGTTAAAAAAGAAATACAATAACACCCACAAGGATTGTAGAAAAATCATGTTCTCATGGAGGGCTAGTGATAGCATGTACAAGGCTTCTGCAAAGCTACCTATGTGTTTATATAAATTTGACTTTGCCCCTGAATATCAGTACATGATGGTGATGCTTAGCCAAATGAGGGGAATGCCAAATGTAGGGTATTTTGAGGATTGGATGTATGGTCTTATGAGCATGGTAGAGACTACCAATGAGAAACCCTAGTGGGCAAAGATTATCAGTGACAACTTAGATGAAGGCATGAGGAATCTGGGAGGAAAGACAAACATGTTCCACATGACCTCATGTGTGGTATATGCATGTGCATTCAAAGGGACATTCAATGGTCTGTAGATAGTTGGTAGTGTTGGTAGCAACCCTAGAGATGTGAGCATATGGGACCACTATCCATAGTTGAAATAGAGAGAGTCTCTCCAACACTACTAGAGAGTGAATGATTCATTTACTATGCATTTAGGTAGGACCATGGAAGAAGGTAAAGCAAAGAGGCTAAGCATGGAAGCTCAAGCCATGATATATAGGCATGGGGCTTGGTTCATCCAATTCCCCACTTTCACATACATAAGAATAGAAGGTTTCACTAGGCAACCTCTCATGTTGCCAAGATACACAAAAGATAAGGTCATACTGATGGAGATGGCCAAGAAGATATTGCCTTCATTTGAGGCTTTTGTTGAGAGAAATATGATACCCAACGTCATGTTCCCACTCATCATTGGGTGGTATATGTGTCCTGATAATGAAAGTGCCAAAGAAGCAACAGGTGGATTATAGTTGATGTCCTTGTAGCCTTTCTCTGTATCCTGGCAATATGACCCATATGATAGGATGGAGGCATTGTATAAAAAATTAGTGCATCAGGTGCACCTTGAAGACTATTGGACTAATTGTGATGATGAGGTGGAAGTGAGGAAGATAAGCTATCAAAGGCATACTCTAAAACAAATTCGCACACTTGACTACATACCAGTTCCAACACAACTGCATGAGGATGATGGAATGGTTACATCATGAGAATATGAAGAGAAGAAAGTATACAATGAAACAATCTCATCCCCTGACTGGAATCAACTAGAGGAAACCTCATTAGACAGGATAACATAAAAGGTCATACAATTGACCAAAGCATGGGTGGATGGAGAGGTCACAAAACTCAAGAACAAAGGAGTGGATCTCACCATCAACAAGAAGAGGAAGAGACAAGAGTTGACAGATGAGGAATATGATGATTTCCTCAAGGAAAAGAGGACATCTAAAGGAGAAAGGAAGCAAGAGGGATCCAAGAAAGGGAACCAAAATGTAGGTGTGAGAATCATTCGTCATCCTCCAACTAAGAAGAATTCATCTTCAATCTCTACTACTACAACATCTCAAGCACTTACAAATAGTAGAAGCCCATCACAAAACCTCCTATCATTTATGAGGATGTAGAGGAAAGCACTGATGATGATGATCTCCTCATAAAGAGAAAGAAAAAGAATACTCAAGAGGTGCCACAGAAAAAGACTCAAGCACCTGCAATGAGGGGGTCAGTGGATGTGAACCCTACCATTATGTTGAAAGGAAAAGGTGGTGAGGGAATAAGGAAAAATTTGCAGCATGATGTGTCTATCCCCACCATAGTACATTTTAACATGGAGTTTTCTGAAGAAAAGAAAGAAGAGATGAAGAAAAGAGGGGGTGATTAGTCTCTCCCACTAGATGAAATAGTAGAACTTTCAGATGATGAAGTGGTGAGGGAAGTCTCCACCAGCCCTATGGAGACACTTATGAAGAATACAGCCATGACTCCCCAAAATACTCCCATTGTGTAAAAGGAGAGGGAGGAAGAAGAGATAGAAAAGGACAGTCCTGAGAATGTAGCATGAAAAATTGGCTTGACAGGACTAGTCGATAAGGTTACCAGCTTGGCTATCATTGACTTAGCATATCAAGGCAGAGAAGATGAAAAGAAATATGATGACATAGCTCTAGATCCCAATGAATTTGAAGATAATATAGCTATGGAGGAAGATAACAGTGTACCTGATCAGCATGATGCTTAAGATAATGAGCAAATGCATGATAAAGAGATAGAGGAAGTTAGGAAAGACAAATCCCAAGGTCCAACAGACGCTGAGATACCAATAAGTGGCAACAAGGTCCACAAGTGGGTGATCATAGCAAGACAGAGAAAAATGCTGACAAGGGTAGCCAAGAAGATCATTAGGATGCACAAGATCCTGGCCACCAAAATCCTAATGTGAACCAATCACCTCAGGATGAATAGGACAAGAATGCAAAGGAAGAAGATGAGGAGGTTCACAATGAGGAAGAAAAAAAATAGTCACCATAGAGGGTGGAACAAAGCATAGGAGCACCAAATGTTCACATTGAACATACAAACTAGGAAGGGTCTAGAGTTGAAGTGCCATATTGGCTGCAAGAAGAGATAAATCCTCCTCCACTGAGTGTTTTCCTCCAATTTTGACATATCCAGATTATTTTTGGCTGATATATCCAAACTTAAGAGGAGGTCTAGGGCCACCTCTACAATAAAAAGAGATCAGGTTATAGGCCATATAACAACTCAAGTGGTTGTACCTATTGTGGATAATGCTAAGGGAGAAATAAGTGTTAGTGAATTTCAAATAACCACTATGGATTTGGGCTTTGCTACAGAGTAGCAAGAGGGCCAGGAGGCCAAGGATATAATAGATTCATTATTGATTAGAATAGAGAATGAGAAGAATAAAAATGAAGTGCATAAAGAGCATATTGCTGAAATACAAACATTCATAAAGGGTTTGTTGGCTCCTACTAACATTCCAATCAGCACATCCACCCCATTGATCATAATATCTCAAGATGAAATGATGGGGTTGGATATCAAGAAGCATAAGTCACATGTGATGGATAAATGGTTTAGCCAGTTCATCACCAAAGCAAAAAAGTTAATAAGCACTTCTCTTGCCAATTGGAATCTGCTCAACACATTGAGGAGCAAAGTAGATAAATTGTAGAAGGAGGTTGCACAAAGGTCAATAAAAATTGAAAAGTATCTGATTACCCTCTCCAAAGTAAAGCATATAAATGTGAATGTCTTGGTGTTCAATAAATTCCTAACTAACCAAACTTCACAATTGTTGGGTATATGGTATGAAGATACCAAATTTGAAGTAGATATCCTTAAGAAGTGCAATGCTAAGCTTAGAAGTGTCAGTGTAAAATTACACAAGCTTTTGTCTAAGGAGGTAGAAATTCTATAGGCCCTCAAGGAAAAGGTAGAGGGAAATGTACAAAATTAGGATGTTGCTTTCGCCATCAAGGCCTTCCAGGATAATTTCAATATTGCAGCAGATGACCCACTTAGCCACTTATCTGAAGATGTGATAGACAAGGCCATGAGGATGAGGGATAAGGTGGAGAAATATAATGAAATGTTGAATAGTAGGAAAACTAAGTGGACTTCTCTGCAAGCCAAGTTCCATTCACAAGGGCATGCAGTTAACAAGGCCAAGCTATAGGATGGAGGTGCAATTGAGATAATTGTGCAGGCATATGAACTCATCAAGGGGATTATCAAGGTGCATGTAGACAATGACTCATCTACTGATGAGGAGGAGAAAGAATAAGTAAAGATGTAGTGTGACAGAGTCATATGCATGATGTGTCGAGAAGAATACTAGTACACTACCAGATGGTTGCCAACTAGTAACCTATGCCACATGTCTACTTGTTGACTTGGTCAAAGAATGTTGTAGACCATTGATCTTAATAGATAAATCCTAATCACAGGATCTTTTGTAACTGCCTCCTCTCCTTGTCCTATAAAAGGAGATGGAGTGTACATTGTAACTCATTTGTGATGATAACTGGGGGGGTGAATCAGTTATCCTAATTATTTCTTCTTTCTGAACTTTCTTATTAATCAATGCAACATTAATTCAAATAAGCAAATATTACCATGAAATGGAAAAACACATGACATAGTATTTTTGACGTGGAAAACCTGTTAAGGGAGAAAACTAGGGTGATTAACCCAAAGATTATTCTCTATTAGAAGAATAAGGAAATACAAAAATGGCACTTGCCAATTAGGGCTCACTACCCAAGCACACTACTCACAAAGAAGGCACACTGCCTACAAGGAGACACACTATCTACAAAAGAATGTTATATAATACTTGAACTGATTGGAAGCATCCACATATGTTGGAGTTTAGTTCCAGTTAGGTTCAGTACACTGATCTGCTGCACTTCATCTTTCCTCTTCTCATATGCTGCTTTCCTTTCACATACCAAACCTTTCTTAGTGTTTCTGCTTTGCTTTGCTTTTCTTCACATACCACATATCACCATACGACTTCTCACAACTAAATCCATCCTATATATATGTCCACACAAGTGATTTCATTATCTTTCTAGTCAGCACCCGGAACAGTCAATCTTCTCACAAACTCTGTTCTGTCGGCTGAATCCTTGCACATCAAGTAATGCAGATCAAGCATATACTTGTAGAAATCATTAATCATGTTGGCCAGACATGATTCATGCCTTCATAACCTTTACCACCATCAATAACACATCTAGAAAGTAGTCTGATGTTCTGTCAGTTAGTTCTTCCTCTGTTCACATTGTTTCTCAGGAACCCAGTACTCAAGTATTCATATCTTTTACCTCATCTATCACCAGAGGCTAAATCCGTGGAATATACCACTCAAGGTAGTCCTCTTGACTTCCCCAAATCTGCACTGCACCAAGATACTTCCTCTAAGAGATCCGGACCTGTCTGTCAGACCTTGCCACATGCTCTATTCTTGTTTACTGGACCACAACATTCTTCACTCTGACTTCCGGTAGAGACACACCATGTCCTGTGGATGTGTGGGATGAACTTTGTTGCCATCAATGACAACAATCATGAATCCATATAGTGTCTCTTGCCAACAATCTCACCCTTTGGCATTGATGGCAACACTTAGTGAAAAATGACTAAGTGTTTACACTATGCTCCCCCTTGGTTGATGCTCTGTCTTTATATACATTTTCCGGAGCTCCCCCTTAGTTGGATTCCTCATTTTTCACTGCTCCTCACTCCCCCTTTGACATCAATGGCAAAGGGTAGGGTTCGTACACCAAAATTTTAAAAAAAATTTACTATACTTAGCCACATAAGTATATACATATGGCATACTTACATATACTTAAGTATGTCTGCAAAAGTTGTTTTTAGTTGGATGAGTTCTGTAGCCCAACTTTGCTTCATTCTATCCAAAATTGAGATGTGACCACTCAACAAAAACACAAAAGCTTCTTCCCTCTTAAGATATGCCGGATCATTGGTCCAGGCGGTAGTCTAAGCATCACTTATGGCCTCATGCATGGCCTCTAACTTAGGGATAATAATCCTTCTAAGTTCACCCATCCGGTTAATTATGTTCTTCCTTTCCTTCTCAAAATTCTTTATTACATTTGTGATTGCAATAGTTTGACATTCTTGATTTATTATGGAGGAAGAGAGAGGATCAAAACTTTGAGACAAACTTAGGAGTTTATCCTCTTTCTCTTTTATCTTCTTCTCAATCTCTACTATTGCTTTGGACCAAGAGATACAAAATTTATATATTTCACCGCCATCCTTAAGTGCATTTTCTAAGCTCTTTATTCCAATATTCATGTTTCTCCTATCATTAATAATTAATCCTTGTACCTCTGAGAATCTCTTATCCAAAAAATGCTTCTGGACCTTTTCTTCAACAGATTTTTCTAGAGAATCAAAATGTGTACTAATATCGCTGACTAAGGTTTTGAGATTACAGGAAGAGGAGGCTGTGGGATCCTTCTAGAAAGATGGCATGATCCTTTCCAGTACTCTGGATGCAGCTTCTATCAACTCACAGTCTTCCATATGAGACTTTAGGAGTTTTTCATTAGCCTTAGCATTTGCAAATGAAGCTATCTTCATTGTTTGTACCGAAGAAAGAGAATCAAAATTGAATGGACCTTGTAGAAGCTCTGATTCATCAATCTCCATTATTTCTTTGCTCAGAAATTCTTGGACAGTTTGTGCAGTGTCTCTTGCCAGAGATAGATGTTTCTTCTCTTCTGCAGTCTTGGAGCTATCCTTTGGAGTTTTCTCTCCACCTACAATCCCACCACTAGTAGTTGTGGTTTTCTCTGCTGAAGTTTTCTTTCCTTCTACAATCTTACCACTGTCATCTTCTTTTCCCTTCACCTCTACTTCTTTCTCCTATGATTTTTCTTCTCCTTTAGATCTGGAGACTGTAGGGGAAATCGGAGGAGAAATGTTTGTCTGTTCGAGGCCCACCTCTTCTGACATGTTCTTAGGAGTTTCTTCTACAACATTTGTGGTGGAGGGGTCAGTACCCAAGTCCTCTATGATAGGAAGATTAAATCTTTTGAAGGTATTCTAGAGAATCTCTTTAGTGTCCTTGGCTACCTTATCAGTCTCACCAAGCATAAGCTGATTCATCCTTGCTTTACTCCTAAATTCATCCTTGCAGTCTTTGAATACCATGTTCATTGTCTTGGGATCAATTGAAGGATATAGCTGAATAGCTATCTGTTCCTGGATCTCAAGGTCTTTTTCCATGGCATTGGTCTTTCTCATTTCCAACTCCTTTTCTAGACTTTTAGGAATTAAAGAGATAATTTCAATAAAAGCTTTGTTGTAAATGTTCAAGAACTTAACTGTGGCTTCCTCCAGAATCTTTTTATTTGCTTCATTATAATCATCATAAAATTCTGTTAGGGGTTGAAGGTTACCATCCACAATGACTTCTTTTACTACATCATCTAAGGAGAGAGTGGGTTTTTCAACAAATTCCTCTTAGAGTGTTTACCAGATGATTTCTTCTTCTGTTTCTTTATCTCCTTTACCCCCTCATCTGATTCAGTTTCCTCTTCATCTTTTTGACTTGCATAAGCCCTTGTGGCTTTTATTTTAGACCTTTTCTCTCCTTTACCAGATGTCTGACCTTCTGGTTTTGATGTTTTTGAGCTTTTGGTTGTGACAGGTGTAGATCCTTTTGATGATCTGGTCTGGGTTGAGGTTTCCACCGAAGAACTTTTCTTGCTTTTCTTTTTTGCCTCTTTCTTCTCTTCCTCAGCCTTTCGCCTCTTTTTCCAATTGGCATCAAGTGCCTCCTTTGAGATGCCAAAACCTTTTGCCACTTCCTCAACTTCTTTTCTTACCTTTCTTTTGATTTCTGGCTACCTGAGCTCAGTGTGAATTTTCACACTTAGTTCTTCAAAGGTTCCAAATCTCTCTCCTTTTGGGTCCTTTGGTTGACTGAGCATGTGTTGGACTTGTAATTCTACAATTTGTTCATCCACTTCATACCCCATAGGCATGATCCAGACTGTCCTTGGCTCTACTGCCTCCATTAGGCATTGATCAGTGTCTACCATGAAGCACACTGTATCCTTGTATTTCTCAATTACTGATTTGGGGATTCTTTCTCTGATTTGCATCGTAGTTTGGAAGTGTTTGAAGTAACCCCACAGGGTTGTATTCCTTGCCTTAGCACCCCCAAGTTCATGCAGGTAATCTCTGATCTAGACTACTACTGGTTTGTCATTCTGCCATACCCATCCACTTGATCTGGGCAGCTCATTCATGAAGTAGAAAAATAGACATAATATTAGTGTACCATATTTGAAAGAATTCTTTTTGTCCTTTTTGATCTTTTGTATGTTTTCCATTAATTGGTTTAAAAGAAGTTCACAGAGATCATAATCTACATTCTTTCTCAGCATCTCATAGGCAATATATACTGCAGTTTCGGATACTGAATTCTCCCTACTAGAGTGATAAATCTTGTATCCTATTATCATAGATGCAAGCTTTATATCCGGGTCAGAAATATCTTCAATGGTCATTGCCCTCTTATCAAATTTTGATCCGGCGGCCTTAGTTACGATGTTCTTTTTGACAAATTTGAGGATAGGTATCCCTCCGGAAGAGTATAGACTAGTTACTGCCCTAATTGCCTCTTTTGTGATCTTGCAGGATCTATCTAGCCATAGGAAGTTGTCATGCACCCTACTCAATACGTACCGGACCCATTCATCTTCTACAAAGCAGGGGAAATGAATGAATTGATCAAAATGTTTCTCTTGGATGCCCTTATAATCTAGTTTAAGCTCAAATGAATCATCTAACAGTTGTTTGTGATAGATATCTCTTAGTTTGAATTCCCCAAATTCTTCAATACTCACATGTATGTAAACCCTAATATCTTCGGTGTGCAACATGCCATGCGAAACACTAGAGAAGGCTCCTAGGGGATCTACCTCCAAGGATTTGTATGGATGTTTCTTGAATGTGGGGTGAGGTCTATCAGAGATCTTAACTATATTTAGAGTAGCCATTTTTCAATTGCAATGAGATATTGAAAATAGAAAATACCTTATGTGCCTTCGGTTATACAGAGTTGGTTAGATTAATTTCTGGATGTAATGACTTATGCAAGTGATCTTCGATGAACTTGATGAATTTTGTTGTAGAGCTCCACTTTTCATTTCTTCTTGAGTGTAGAATGAACAAGTGATTAATGAGAAATCCCTTATATTGTTCCGAAAACCCTAATATCTTATTGCAATAAATGCTTGACCTACATTATTCTGGTTTGCCTTATTCGGATGACTTGAAGAACCAGATTAGTCCTAATCTATGAACATCAGGCAGATCTTCCAACCATGAACCAATCAAGATGACACATCACAAGGACATCCCAAACACTTTGTCCAATCCGCAGAATAGGACAATGCACTTCCGGATCTCACCAGACCTTTTTGTAATCCTTTGTCACTCCGGAGCATCTCCTGGAACTGGTTTTACTTGATCGATCACAACTTCTTCACATCTTCATGCAGACCTCTAAAATCTTAACTGGATCATCTCAAGACTCATATCTACAAACCCTTTAATCCGCATCCTCTTCTTGTGCCAATTCCAGCACCACTTGACTGGCTGGGGGAACAAGGTTTTCTTTGTGTCTCCCCCTGAGCCAGAGCTCACTTCTTAATTTCTGGAAAGAATATCAGCACCAGAGTCTGGTGCGGATCCATCTTCTACATTCTTTGTATTCCTCTTCACCCAAATCTTGTTCATCTCTCTTTTAACTTCATCTGCACTCACTTTTTGTTTGCCCTTATCTTGATTCTGATTATGATATACCGGACCTCTTTTGTCCTGATTCTTATTTTTACAGAATTTTGCATTATGACCGAATCTATTACAGATTTGGTAAACATCATTTCTTTACATATTTGACTGATATCCTCTTGATTTGCATTGATTAGCCATATGACCTATTCTATTGCATGCAAAGCATCTACCATTGAATGATTTGTTCATTTGCATATTTCTACATTCATGAGATTTGTGACCATACCTTTTGCAGTTAAAGCACTATCTAGAGAAGGATGAGTTAGTCTGACTCATTCTCTTTCTGCACTGATTAGCTTTGTGACCAAAGTTATTGCAGTTGTGGTAGTATCCATTGAAGGATGGATATCTTTGAGCATTAGGCTATCTTACTGGAGGTCTTCTAGGCCTATCCCTTGGATTTTCTGATCCAAAATTCCTCAGACTGGATCCAGAGCTTTCTCATTTCTCATATCCCAGACCACACCTGTCATCTGCCTTCTTTTGACTATCAAGAAGAATTTCAAGTTGAGCAAAACTTCTCTTGAATTTCTCTTTATATTCATTTGCTGTTTGAAGATCCCTTTTGAGAGAGACAATTTGATCCTGAAGTTTTTCTTCATTATTTTTAGCATCTTCAAGATCAAATTCAAGATGTCTGATAATTCTGTCCATCTGGTGGCAATCTTCTGATTTCTCCTTGAGAGATTGTCTTAGATTATCTTCAATTTCTTGGGTAAACTTCATAACTCCTGATTCCATTTCATGTCTTACCATAATGATTTCTTTTGATAACTTTTCACATAACTTGGTTTTCTCATTCAGCTCTTCATTTGCATCATTTGCTTCACCTTGTCTTGCCAATTGCTAAAGTAGCTCCTTTCTCTTTTTCATAGAGAGACTTAATTTGTCTTTTAGTTTTCTCATGAATTCATCACCCTGCTTGAGTCTTTCCTTCAATTCATTGACTTCAGAGTTTGACTGTTCAAGATCATCAAGGGCAGTCTTGAGTTGCTCTCTTAAACCATATGCATCCATTTGAACTCCCAGATCTTCCTCGAGCTGTTAGACTCTATTAGGAGGAACTTGGCTCTGATACCAATTGATGATAACTGAGAGGGGGGGTGAATCAGTTATCCTAATTATTTCTTCTTTCTGAACTTTCTTATTAATCAATGCAACATTAATTCAAATAAGCAAATATTACCATGAAATGGAAAAACACATGACACAGTATTTTTGACGTGGAAACCCTGTTAAGGGAGAAAACCATAGGGTGATTAACCCAAAGATTATTCTCTGTTAGAAGAATAAGGAAATACAAAAATGGCACTTGCCAATTAGGGCTCACTGCCTGAGCACACTGCTCACAAAGAAGGCACACTGCTTACAAGGAGACACACTGTCTACAAAAGAATGTTATACAATACTTGAACTGATTGGAAGCATCCACATATGCTGGAGTTTAGTTCCGGTTAGACTCAGTACACTGATCTGCTGCACTTCATCTTTCCTCTTCTCATATGTTGCTTTCCTTTCGCATACCAGACCTTTCTCACTATTTCTGCTCTACTCTTCTTTTCTTCGCATACCACATATCACCACACCACTTCTCACAACTAAATCCATCCTATATATATCCGCACAAGTGATTTCATTATCTTTCTAGTCAGCACCCGGAACAGTCAATCTTCTCACAAACTCTATTCTGTCGGTTGAATCCTTGCACATCAAGTAATGCGGATCAAGCATATACTTGTAGAAATCATTAATCATGTCGGCCAGACATGATTCATGCCTTCATAACCTTTACCACCATTAGTAACACATCTGGAAAGTAGTCTGATGTTCTGTCAGTCAGTTCTTCCTCTGTTCACACTGTTTCTCAGGAACCCGATACTCAAGTATTCATATCTTTTACCTCATCTATCACCGGAGGCTAAATCCTTGGAATATACCACTCAAGGTAGTCCTCTTGACTTCCCCAAATCCGCACTGTACCAAGATACTTCCTCTGAGAGATCCGGACCTGTCTATCAGACCTTGCCATATGTTCTGTTCTTGTTTACCGGACCACAACATTCTTCACTCTGACTTCTGGTAGAGACACACCATGTCCTGCGGATGTGTGAGATGAACTTTGTTTCCATCAATGACAACAATCATGAATCCATATAGTGTCTCTTGCCAACAATTTGAAACTTAATTGAGATTAAATTGCTAAAGCATTAGGACTAATTCTCAAGGCTAATTGTAAATGTACATCTCTTTTGCATACTTAATGAAGATGAAGACTCTGATTACATACAATCGCAAACTTTGAGTAATCTGTGAATGGATTCTAGATATGTGCTTTGATTTGCTACGTCCCTTAGAGTGCATCTCATGTTGTGCATGTTGTTTTCATTCCTTTCCATCGAAGTTAGCATCAATCATATCTATCTATGGAACATCCTTGTGAACATATGGTTTGATTTCCTTCTATTCATGATAGTGTCAAGAATGTATATGGATCAAGGGCTAAAGATTCACTCATTTAGTAAAATTTAGAAAGCATTCATTCAAATTTCTTTAATTTCATTTGATCATCATTACAATTGCAAATACATAGATAATCTTAAGCAAATATAAAAAAATATGTTGATATCTCGTATGTAACTGAACATCATTAGCATATTTGAGTAAGTAGTATTCTAAAAATGATAAATATCATACAAATGAACATAAATAATGATAGTAATCATGGAAATATATGTCTGTAGGCACATCATTTAACTAAATTTATAGTGCAAAGGTGAAATATGGTTAATTAGAGTCAATATGTAGAAGAATTGATCAAACTTACATAATATCTAAATACTTTGGTTGAATATAGTAGGAATTAACCTTGTTTGTTAAGGAATTTATAGAAAGTAGGTAGGATTGAGATCATCCAAACATGAATTTCTTGGAAACAGAAATGTAAGGCCCCTGAATAGAAAACAACAAGGCACATCAAACCACTAAGCAACATCAATAGATTATGAACTAATCCATGGGTACTTGGGATCATAAATTCTCTGAATTCATCGTATGTTTCAAGATGATAAAGGTTTGATTTTCATTTCTTTATCTATGTTTGTTTATGACTAACAACATGATCAACATAAATTGGCACTAGAAAGAGGGCCGAAGGAAGCATTGGTTCCCAAACCTATTATCTGGATGTCATTCCTGCTTCTACATGAGGTGATATTCTCCAAACTCTCAGCATTCATGTGAAGTTTCTACTTGTCATAGGTTATTTGAAGAATGTGATCATAAATATGCTATTCTAGTGCATGAATATCATGATCTTTATACTCAACTATCCAGAATCTTTAAAATTGAGTCATTATTTGCAAAGATCCTACAAATATCTTGCCAATAACCTCAGTTGGTGGTCAGTTAACCAGATATTTGCAATCAAAAGTTTAAACTTTCAAAATTCATGTTTATATTTGCATCTCCTGCAAAGATTGTGCAAATATCTAGTTATTTCAAATTCTTGATTATAAATATCCACCTTAGAAGAGTAGATATCCTTATCTTTGCAAAGATCCAGTCAAAATATCTACATTCTATCCTAAGTTGGGAAGCTCTAGGTCATAGTCCTCATAACAAATCTAGATCCATTGTACTTCTTGAAGAACTACCAATCCATGGACTTAGACCTTGTACAACTGATATTCATCATAGTCCTGGTCTCAATTCACCATCATCTTTGTCCATACCTACTATAACACCTCTAGGGTCTCCAATTGTTCCTCAAATACCCCAGATACCTCAAGTACAGGTTGCAATGTCTTTCTTTACAACACATCCACCACTCCTGTTTGTAGCATATCATGCTTTACCAAAGAATCCAGATAAAATCTATCCAAAGTATCATCCTTACCAAGATGCAGAGGATCATATCAGAACTTACAAGGAAGCTTGATTTAGAGCAAGAATAGAACATGAGGATGTAGTATGCAGGTTATTTCCTTACTCTTTAGGAGAAGAGGCTTATAGCTGGTACATTAGTCTTACTCAGTCAACCATCCCTACATGGGATGCCTTAGAGAAAGCCTTTCTAGGAAGATTTAAAATACCAGTAGATCTAGCTATCACTTATCGTATCTTTGCTATAATTAAAAGATCTGAGGGAGAACCAATTTCCAACTTCAAAGCTAGGTTTCAAAAAATATACTCCAAGCTAGTTGATCCTTACAATGTAGGGGATGATGTAGCTAGATCAATATACTATTCGGCCTTAGACCACTTAACATCCATGTTCATCAAAAGAACACATCCACTTATAACTTCATTAGCAAGTGCTTTTGAAGAAGCCATAAAACTCAATCAATAGTTAACACCTGGCTTTACACCTAATGCTAGATATCTTGCATATCCTATACAGCCACAAGGTAGTTGAGTCATGATACCTCATGTCATCATGCCTAGTCCCCTGCAGGTACCTCCACTTAGTATCATGCCTCTTCCGAATGGAAATGGCTAGATGATACCTTATCCTAGACAAGCACATCTAGATGCAGGGCAAAACAATGGTAATGGCAGTTCTTTCTTGAAACCTTAGCATGAGAATGTAGTAGCCAAGTCTCAGGAAGAAAACAATGACATTAAGGAGATATCTGCATAGTTAAGGAAGCTAACTACTCAAATCAAACATATGAGGAGCCAAAACTTTTACTCCCAATCAAATTAAAATAGAAAATATATTGATAAAGGATATGGAAATAACAATGACAGATCTAGATATCCTAACAAAGGGTACAATAATGATAGGAATTTCAATAATAATAGAAATAACAATGCTACCCTTAGGCTACCTAGAAAATGGAATACTAGACCAAACAATGGCTCATTGCCATCACCATTAGACAATCAGCCCCCTAATGAACCCAAACAAACAACTAGGGTGAATTTATCATAAGATGCACTCACCAATTGGTGTAGAATTCATAATACCAATGCGCATGTTGAACTAGATTACTCTCAGTTCAAGATAGCAGCTAGTATTTTCTAGGCTGAAGTGTCCAACATTGTAGGAGATCTTCCCTGTTCTGAAGGAAACAAAATTGTCCCCTTAGGCTATGAGTTTGCCCTTGTGCTGGAGAGTTCCATCAGTCATCAACATCATTAAATGATCTCCACTCATGAGAATTACACATTAGCATGTGAGGAGTATGCTTTAGAATTTGAATCAAATTATGTATTCCCCTTTGAGGATGAAAATGAACTAGAACCTAAATGTAAGGAGGTACATGCTTACCAACAATAATATCAGGGTAGGCATAATTATAACTTGAGTAATTCTAACCGGTCAGCTGGTCCATTGAGCACATTTGTCCATCCCAATAATTTCAACACTCCAGATCCTAAAGCCAGTAATAATTTTGGTCCTCCCAAGGTGAACACTCAGTATTTCATACCTCAAAATACAAGGTCAAAAGCCATCATCCAACTACCCGAGTCTGATAAACTAGTCACATACTTGGTAGAAGAAATGAAAAAGATAAAATTCAACTTATCCTTATCAGAGTTTCTCAAGACACCAATCATCAAGAAATCCTTAGATGAATCCACATCAAGAGATGAGAACCCTGGTCACAATCCTAGTCACCTCCTGACTCGAGATCCTACACCTAAAGAAAATATTGTTAAACACAAAGTGCAGGCTACTCTCCAGGCTACTAAAACATCACACATGACTTTATACAGAGATAAGTCTGAATTACCTCCATTCCTACTGACATTGAGAATATTCAGCAAGAATTTGCATAATTATTTAGTGGATTTAGGTGCATCAACGAATGTGATGTTGCTATCCATTTGCAATGCTTTAGGGTTACATCCAGCCAAGTCCCTCAAGAAGGTGACACAACTTGATAAAATAAAGGTAAGTGTGGTAGGAGAGTTAAATCATATCCACATGCAACTTGCATTAGCCCCAAGGGTGTAGTACTATATTGACATCCAAGTGGTAGATATCCCTGATACCTATGGGATGCTTCTTAGTAGGGATTGGTCCAAAATACCTAATGGTTATGTGGCCATTGACTTTAGCCACATGTGGTTACCATGGAAGGGAATCCCTAACCAAATAAGGATAGAGGCTAAACCTAGGATGAAGAATATGATCACTAAGTACAACAATACCAATGAGGTACTTTATTTAGATGTTGAACTAGAGGTTTATGCCATAAGATCTCAAACGGTTAGGATTGAGGAGGTATTGATGTATAACATGCATTCACATAGAAATAACGAATAGAATCAGATCATAGTTCAACTGATAATGAAGAAATAGACAATTTTAAGGAGTTTGATTAATACTTATCTAGAGAAATGTAGAAATGCCAATTACTAGGTACATCCATTGAGAATATCCTAATATCTGACTGGTGCAAGTTACACAATGAAGCACATTCAGAAGGAGGCTATGAAACATGTCTGTACATGATCAAGTTAGAAATAATTTATAGTGAAATAAAGTCATCTTCAACCGAGGTAACTGAAATGTCTGATAATGATGATACTGATTCTTATTTGTTTTCTTCAGATGCGGGAGAACATGAGGAAGATGTACCTCATGATAATGTTGGCATACATCATTCAGAATAAATCCTAATATGTGATGAGAATCCTCATGACAAGGAAAGCGCTATTACCCCAAGAATTGACTGCCTTATTGAGTCACTATGAATTGTCAAATGAGGATAGGGGGAGTCACCTAACCAAGTTTGAAAGGTTTTTGTCTAAACAAGTTCAAAGACTTATTTTACAAGGAGTCTCTCCACAGCAAGCATTGATTAAAGGATGGTGCCAGTTGCATGAGGCACCACATTCAGAGATAACATGTGCTTTATGCTTACAAGTGTTGAACAAAGAAGAGTAGTTGTGTTCCAAAGATAAATCACATGATATCAAAGATATCCCTAAGGATGAAGGAAAAGAACCTACAACATATCTAGAAGGTGAAGGGAATAATATTAAGATAATGAAAAAGAAAGATATATCACTCTCATAGATACCACTAGAAATAGTAAAGATTTAACCTCAAAAGTTGAAGTGGATATCTAGTGGTGCAGCTACCAGAGCTAAAAGGAAAAGAGAAGGTCCTGATAAGCCATTGATAGAAGATAAACCATGGATTTTAAGGTTTGATGGTTCTAAGTCTAGATAGGGAACTAGGGTAGGCATTGACCTCATTGATCCATCAGGGAAATCCTTTTTAGCAACATACCGCTTACAGTTTCCATGCACTAATAATGTGGATGAATATGAGGGCTTAATTCATGGGTTGATGTTTGCCCTCAAGAAGAAAGTCAAGATTCTGCATGTCTATGGGGACTTAGAATTAGTGGCAAGATAAGTTAGGAGTATCTATACATGTAACTATACGAATTTGTCAAACTACATGCATAGAGTTTGGGACTTAATAGAAGAATTTGATGCATTCAACATAATACACATTCATAGAGAACAAAATCATAGAGCCAATGCACTAGCACAGGCTGCCAGCACATTGGAACCTTAATCCATCTCTGGACTAAAGAGATTTTTAGTTGAACTGATATCAGTACCTCCCATACTTGATAATGTGACTAACTTCCAAGTGTTAGATGATGATCAACATATCCTAGATTTCATAGCAAACATGGATATATTTGAAGCACAAATCCTAGATGAGAGGAACCTAGAAGATCATGTATGGTAAGAAGAGGAAATTATGGACCTACCAAGCAACAAGATCCCCAAAGGAATGATAGAACTTGAAAGAGCATTCGATTTGGACAACATGACAAAGAAAAAGGATCTCCCCAAGATAGATGGGGGTGAATCTTCACTAGTCAATATAGGACAAGACGAAGACATCAGGAATGTATTGATTGGAAAAGTCTACACTAAAGAGGAAAAGGCATGGATATTCTAGGCATTAAAATATTATATACATGTCATAGCCTTGACCTATGATGAGATGAAGACATATGACACATCAATCATCACTCATACTTGTTAGTGTAGGTTTTTTTATATTCCTTAAGGATATTTCTTTTTCCTACACATTATTAAGCTTGCTTAGGTTTATTATATGTGGTTAATATGAGGACACGTGGCAAAATACATCAGGTACATGTGTAACTCTTTCCCACACATGGGTAGTTGAGTTACACATCCTCTTTTGGCTTTTGTACCACCTCTCATAACCACTATTCTATCCTTATCTAAGTAGGTTATGGGGTAGTTAGAATTCTCACACTCTTTTGGCTATATATGCCACCTTTCTGTCTTCACTTGAGGAGGTTATGCCACATGTTTTGTCATTTACCAAGTACGTAAAACCTCCCACCTATTTTGGGTAGTTGGAGTTATTACACCTCTTAGATGTATATGCCCTATTTTTTCTATATGTGCAACTCTTTACTCTCCCTTTCACTAGTTCGAATACTAGTTTGGTGAAAGCTCTATGAGAGTATCGAGAGTATTCTCAAATTCTCTTGTATTGTCTCTATTTTTCTCTCTTTTTAGATTCTCTCTCCATTTTTCTATTTCGATCTTCTATCATCTGTTGACTGGAGTGTATGTGATCTACAACCAACATTAGATCTTAGCTCAGTTCTTGCTTCTCATAGAATCTAACATGGTATCAAAGGTGTGTTGTCTGGTATAGTTCATTTTATTATTTTTTTGAGAGATTTGAGACTAATAAAGAGGTAATATTTTTCCAAAAAACCCAGTATGCTCTTTTCTTGCATCCTTGGATGATCTGGAGAATCAGAATAGTTTGAAGGAAAATAAACATCTTTCTACTCTATTTTGCACATTGTGTTCCTGTGAGATCTAGGTGATTGTAGAATCTGGTAATATTGGAGGTATTATCAGCCTTTCCAGAGTGTCCAGAAGGTTTGAGAAAAGTCAAGATTGACTTTTATTTCACCAAAATCAGATATTGGAGGACACAGTAATAATTTAGAGTAAAAATTTGAAATCTTTTTACTGAAGTCGTTTTCATTTTTGCTTCAGAAATCTAGCTTCCACTTGTTTTCAAGGAAATTTTTTTATGGGTTTTATTCCTAGCATCAGAAAACCATCTGGGTAGTCGTTTCATTTTGCAAAAAGTTGATAAATTTTTGCATAAATCAAATCAAAAAAAATGGCGTAAGTCATTTTTCACAGGTAGATTTTGCACTTCTTTTTAAAATTAAATAACTTTTGCCTCGGGTGTTAGATTTTTGCAAATGAGTACTTGACGGAAAGCTGGAATTGAGAACTTTCCATCTACAAAGGTTGAGTAAAAATTTCTTTCTTTTTCAATTAGATATTGCAGGCTGAATCTGCTACATTTTTTTATCTTCAATAAGTCATATCTTTCACTTTTGTAATCCATTTTTCAAAAACAAAAAAGTGTTAGAAAGATATTGAAGAGTAAAAAATAGCTACAAGGTTATTTTTTTCAGATTTTTATTTGAAAATTAACTTGTATCAAATATTGTAATTTTGGCTATTAAGAGCCTTAAAAGCCTTATAATCTGGAAAAGCCTTGTAAACGTACTAATCATAAAGTGTCAACATTGTAATATCTGGGGGGGTGATTTTTGAGACTAGTGGAAGTGGAGAGGGGGGGTGTCTCATGTATCTTCTTTCTTTGCACTTTTCTTTCTTTGTAATCTTCTTTTCTAATCTCATGGATACATCTACAGTTCTAGTTTTAACTCCATATAATTATTTTGAATAGAAATCTAAGATGGTAATATATTTGAAAAGACATGGATATCATCGAGTTACAATGGGACTTGAGACAGAACCTCAAGATGCTGCAGAAAAGATAAAATGGTTTAATAAATGCGATGAAGCCTTTGATACTCTATGTATGTCAGTCTCTCCTGACCTTCTTTTTCACATTGAATATTGCACTACACCAAATGATGTGTGGACCACATTGGAAAAACTCTTTGGTAAGCAAGATGAGTTAAGAGGTCATTAATTGGAGAACAAACTCATAGGGTTTAGTTCTTCAAATTTTGACACCATACAAGACTTCTTCACAAAATTCAAAGCTGTTAGATTACAATTAGAATAGTGTGGAATCAAGAAAGATGATAAACAACTAATCTTAAGCATTCTTTCTAAGCTTGGTCTGAACTATTCTGTCTTTGTTTCTACCTTTTATGCCACAAAAAGTGCCCTAGGTACAAACTACAAAATACCTTCTCTAGATGAGTTTTATGCAGAACTCACCTAAGAGCAAAATAAACTAGCTCACATGGGTACAATTAAACCCTCGAAGTCACATGCTTTGGCTGCAACTCAAGGTACAAAAGAACTAAAGGGGTCTGTCAAACATGAAAATAAACAAAAGAACCAAGGAGAGAAGAAGAAAGATCAGAAACCTGTTGCTCAAAATGCAGCTAATCAGACCTCTTCATCAAAAGGTGATCAACCTAAGAAGGAGAAGGTCAAGTGTTCTTACTGTAAAAGACCAAGACATGATGAGCACAAGTGTTTAAAGAAGTAGATTGATCACTTGTCACATCTTTTGAAAAGAACAACATCAAGGTGCCTAATTCCATCAAACAGAGTTCATCAGAAGGTTCTTCTACAGACATGGAAAAGAATAAGGGGAAAGGAAAGGGTAAGGCCCTAGTTGCAGTTGCTTCACAACCTGATACTTGGATCATTGACTTAGGTTCTTCGCACCACATGGCTTATTCACAAGATAGGTTTGCCTCCTTAGAGCCATGTTCTATGCTAGCCATACTCATGGGTGATGACACTCTTGTTGAAGTGCATGGGAGAGGGTCTGCTAATGTGGGCAAAGGAACATTTTAGGATGTCCTCTATGTTCCATCTTTGTCAACTAATCTCTTATCTATCTATCAAATCACTCACACTGGCTCTGGCAAGCGAGTTGAGTTCACACCATATAATGTGGTTATCAGTGAGTTGCATGATGGGTCTACAGTTGCTATGGGAAAAGCAGATCATCAGTCTCGATTGTATCAGTTTTCTCACTTTGTTCCCAACTCTCCTTCGACTATTTTACTCACTCATTTAGATGAGGTGAGTCATTTGTGGCATCAACGGTTTGGGCACTTGAATTACTGCTACTTGTAGCAGCTTAGTCAATAGGACATGGTTTCAGGGTTGCCTTCAATTCAATTTTCTGATGGAGTTTTCCAGGGATGCATTCTTGGTAAGCATCCTGAGGAGAAGTATAACAAAAGAAAATCTTGGAGGGCCACACAACTTTTGGAGTTGGTACATAGTGACTTGGCTAGACCATTTCCACATCCATATTTCAGTAGGGCTTGATATGGTCTGACATTCATTGATGATCTTTCTCGATATACTTGGGTATATTTTCTCAAATTGAAGTATGAGGCCTTTCAATCTTTTCTAGACTTCAAAGCTTTTATAAAGAAACAGTCTAGGAAGGCCATCAAGGTTCTGCATATAGATAATGGGGGAGAATATGTCAACCATAGGTTTGAGCAGTTTTGTACCTCTAAGGGCATTGATCTTCAGTACACAATTCCATATAGTCCACAATAGAATAGTGTTGCAGAACACAAGAATAGATCCTTGAAAGAGATGGCCAATTGTATGATTCACTCCAGGTCAATGGCACCTTAGTATTGGGTAGAGGCCATCATCTGTGCATGTTACATCTAGAACCGTGTTCCTCACAAAGCTGTAAAGTGGGTAACTCCTTTCCAAGCTTGGACTAGTCAGAAACTCATAGTTAAGCACTTTTGAGTGTTTGGTTCTCCTACATGGGCACACATTCCAGTAGATAAATGCAAGGCTATGGATCCGCAAAGCAAGCCTTGCATATTTGTTGGATACCAAGATGGTGTCAAGGGCTACAGGCTTCTCCACCCTACAACTAATGAGTTGTTCATTGAGAGGAGTGTTCATTTTGAAGAGAATTCTTCCAGTTCTTCTCCTACCACTTCTCCATCAATAATTACATTAGAGACATTGCAGCATGATGACTATTCTTTAGAGGATCTTAATCCTCCTCATCCACATGAGGAGTCTTCTTCCTCTACTTCAGATGGTGACAGTGATGATGAGGATCCACCCTCTTCTCCCAGTCATCATTTAGAGGTTGATGATTCTCCTCCAGATTCTCCTACCACAGGGCCTCTTTAGGCTCATCAAACTTTGTTGTTAGCAGTTGATTGGGTTGGTGATCCTTTAGATACAAGAAGAACAAGGTCACAATTTCAGCAAGCTCCACATCTCTTTGTTTCTTTAGCTTCTAATCCATAGACTTTTCGGGAAGCTTCTAGTGTCCCTGAGTGGGATACAACAATGCAAGAAGAGATTCATTCCTTGGAAAGGAATCATACATGGGATTTAGTCCCTCTTCCTAAGGGAAGAAATCTTGTTTTATGCAAGTGGATCTATCAAACAAAATTTGTAGTAGATGGGTCATTTGACAAGCATAAGGCTCACTTGGTCACCAAAGGATTCTCCCAGGTGCCTAGGATTGACTACTCTAAGACGTTTGCGCCAGTAGCCAAAATGAATTCCATCCAACTTGTACTTGCTATATCTATAGCCCATTGTTGGGAAGTTCATCAGATGGATGTGAAGAGTGCTTTTCTTCATTGTGACCTTTAGGAGGAAATCTACATGGAGCGGCCAAAGGGGTTCGTTCAAGATCCTTCATTGGTTTGTCAACTTTGAAAGTCTCTCTATGGCCTTGTTGTCACATGAAATTGCACCCTACTTGAATGGGACTCCAAGCATTCCAATGACACAATGGGGATGATCTCTACATGTAGGACCTTACTAAATGAGATCAAACCTCCGAAGAAGTCTGGCTTCCTTGTCTAATTATCACCTAAAACTACTAAATTTTGAGGGGAAAAGGGAGAGAGAAAGCTTGCAATGGAAATGAAATAAAAGCTTGAAAACAAGGGTGATACACAAGATAGACTAAAGAAACTTTCACAGAACTGGAGGATGCACAACACAACCAGATATAGCAAGTGGGTATACACAGATCAGATGATTCTAATAGAGGTAAGAAGCAATATGTTTGAGAGGAATCAAAGACATTCATAGGCAACCATATGCATATTCACACAGAACTAGAAAACCAGCAAAAGGTATGATAACTTGCATATATTCAGTAAGAAGGCAAGGTTACAGTAATTGAAAGCTCTGTTTGGAAATAGAAAAGCCTTAATGCCAAAAAGTCTCCAACCCTTTCTACATCATAAGCCTCAGCTTATATAGCATCTTCATCTAACCTAAGTCAGCTACCCAATTCGCTCAGGGAGCTACAATAAAAAATATCTTCTTGAAGGGACGTCCATCTGCCAGGAGTAATGGCACCAAATGATCTAGAATTGGGGTAGGTGAGGAGATATTTAGAATCATTAACGCGAGTAGCTTACTTCTCAATCCTCTACACCTAGGTGGTGGAGAAAATATCTAAAACTAGGTGGTGGCAAGATATTTTTTATCATTAATGCAAGCAGCTTACTCCTGTGCAGTAAAAAATATCTGCACCAACTCAAAAAAGTCATCGCTGAAAAGTCCACTCAACCAACATGCAGATCCAACTCTAAAAAAAACCTCCTGAAGACTTCCTGCCAAAATGTCATCATCATGATATTTTCAAATTTCTACGGGAACTGATTATCCCACATGCACCTGGAGGCGACGTCTTCATCACTTTATAAGCTAAACCATGAGAATATATAATGTCGGTGATTTTTCTCCCAACGGCATCATCATGAGCCTCATCATCATCCTCTTCCTCATTATGTTCCATTAGCAAGACTCCCCAATATCGGCGGGCCGATTGCATGTTAGCCCGATATAGAATGTCACCCCGATATGAAATATCCTCCTGATGCGAAATATCCTCCTGCTGGAAGTAACATGATATAAAATATCACCCCAATGTTTGAAAATCAAGATGATGTTAGCAGCATGTCACAGAGGAAAGATCCTCCTATCATGTTTAAACAACATACTTCTTCACATTCGGGTGACGTCATCATCACATTAGTGTAAGGCGATATTTGGCAGAAAGGATGATATTTGTAAGGTCCCTGATATTTGGAAATATCATCCTCATCTTGAAGAAACCTCATGATGATATTCAACCTCTTCGGCATAAACCGATGCATCGGAGGAAGCTCCTCTTGCTCTGCCGATCTCATATGTCTCACCGATGATCTAGATGATCATGTCCGCAAACATCCTGATGATGTCACCATCATGTCGAACATCAGGATGATCTTCAAATGCTAATTGGTGTTAAGGAAAATATGACCCCCTGCGGGTTATGACAACATCATCATGATATTCAGGGCAGGATGATATTCAGAAATATCACCCCCGCAAAATATCAGGTTGCACTATAGCTTCCTTGTAAGATCGAGGTGATCTTTGGAATATGATTGATATTTGGAAATATCACCCCTTGCAGAAAAGCATGAAACTGTGAAATAAGCAGACATCACCCTAACATAGGAATGATGTCAGCAACATGTTAGGTGATCCAGCGATCATGAAGTGAAAACATAACATCAGAATGATCTTCAACTAAGATCACCCGATATTCAAATGTGATGACCCCTTAGAAGATCAAGTCATACTTAGAAACTTTGTAGCACCAACATCAAGATGATCTTCAACTAAGATCACCCAATGTTAAAATATCACCCCGATATGAAAGATCGGGTTGGCAGGAATATGCTGACCTTCGTAAAAAAGATGATCCTCCCCCGGAATGGATCTGGATGACGTCAATGGCATATGACTTGGTTTATCACTGGAGTTACCATGATGTCATCATCATGTTATCACATCAGGGTGATATTTGGAAGGAAGGATGATATTCAGAATATCAGGTGATATTTGGAATATCACCTGATGTTCAAAATATCACCCGATCTTAGAAATATGACCCGATATTAGAACATTAGGGCTTGACCAGATGATGATCCCACATAACTTCCTCCTTTTAGCGAATATCAGGGTGATGTAAAAAGCAAACTTGCTTATCTTTTCAAGCTCTTTCACATGGTAAGCCTCTTCAGGCAAGCTTCAGATTTTTGAAATTGGGTTAAGACCTCAGGATCATAAATATGGCTTTCATGGGGATATGCATACTGACCGATCTTGCTTGAAATATTTTGACTCCTGCTAAAGGAAAAATAGGTCAACAATTTGGTGACCTCTATGGGATGTTTGCCTGCTAAACATGAGATCAGTGGCCTTAAGCATCCATTGGGCATGGAGTCAAGTTTAAAATATGCTAGGGAACTGGAAACTACCTCCAAAACACAAAAGGGGGAAAAGGTCTGCATTCTCCTAATGACAAAGTAGCCTGTGTAGAAGCACTTAGGGAAGGGAAAACTAAAATAGAAATGAAACCTACTCTAATCTTAAACTAACCAGTCAGAGGTGACCTTAAACAAAGCCATTAACTGGTTCTTGAAAGTAACTGCCCTTCCTTAACAATTTACAATGTTTCTTATGCATGTGGGCAGTTAAAAAGAGGTGGGGGAATGGGCATATGACAAACTAATAAAACACCCCCCAAAAAATGGAGATAAACTCACCTATCCACCTGGACTGATTGCTGATGTTGTTATCTTGTGGTGAATAAATGGGTTGATCCCACTCATTTTGATGCTCAACTTCATGCTTAGAGGTAAGCATGACAAATGGTAACTCCTCCTGATGTGTCTCCAGCTAAGCTAGATGCCTGATTGGGCATCCCCTTGAAATGACATACAAATCAACATAGTTGATCTCATATCTCTGCTCTGATTCTTTCTCTTCTTGCTAGTCTGAAAACTCCAACTCTTGTATCTCAATTAGAGATGTGGTTGTCTCCACCTCATGAACAAGCTGCTCATGATTTTCTAATTTAGGCTCAGAAAATGACCCATGCACATGCTCGAAAGAGAAAACCTCCCCACCAAGAAGTTGATACCCTTGCTAGAGAATAAAGAACAAATCTGCAATTTGCTCTTGCCCATGTGCAATCTCCTCATTATTTTCAATAAAGCATGGAAGCTCCTCAAGCATATCAGCATCATCAGTCTCTACAGTATCTAGCATAGCAACATGATTGGTCTTCTTTATGGTTTGGAACCTCACTATCATGCTCAGCCTTAATCTGTAACGATTTGTTATTATTTTCAGTATTTTCTTGTTGTTGCATATCTACAACCAGTTGCTCATTCTCTTCATCTTCAACATAATCAGGTAGCTCATGAAGTAGGGCAGCATCATCCACTTTTGGAGTGACCTCATCAATACTCACAGGTGCAATAGGTTCAAACAATTCTATCCCCATGTGTAGGAACAAACTGCTCCTTATCAGTTTTATCTTCTTCCACCTCCTCTTTTGGCTCATCTTTCCAAATATCTTGGTACACAACTTGCCCACCCTTGAGGATTGGAATAGCATCAGGGAAAGAAGCCTGAATAACTCCTTGAAATTCTTGGAGAGGAGAGGGTTCTTGACAAATTTGTTCCTGGGGAGTGATAATTTGAGTTTGCACAGGAACAGGGACTTGTGAAGGGATATAGGCTTTGAAGCCTGGGAACTTGTGGAGTCTAGGATGCTCTTGGCTATGAATCAGTGGTTGGGTTGAAGAACCACTCCTAAAGCTTGGAATTATGTTAGGTTTGGATTCTACAACCATTTCCTCTGCCTGATTTTGAATTGGTATGAGGGAATTGGCCTTTACAAGGTTTGGCATTTTGTAATCATGACGCTTGGCCCAAGAAGGCTGCCATGATAGAGAAGTTTGAGGCTCTGCCATAGATTCACTTTGGTTTGAAAGATGGATTTGTTTGAAACTAGGAATAGGCTCCTGTGAAGGCTGAGGGCCTCTAAAACTTGGGATTTTAAAACTGGGAAATGATTTTGGAGGTATTGAGGGATTATCCTGCCTGAAGCTTGGAATCTTAGATTTTGGGGCTTCTTCAGTAGTAGGCTAAATGGGTGTAAAAAGGATAGGAGAGAAATGTTTTACCTTGAACTCTTGCACTTGAGCAAGCAATTGTTTATCTTGTTTCTCCTTGGCTGCAGGTTGCATATTCAAGCATTTTTCATCAACTCCCTTCTATTTTCTGTCTCCTGCTGATAACAAGAAATTGGATAGGACAACTCCTCCTGCTGGATGTTATATTGTGCTTCTCTATCTATTTCTAAAATTTACCTTTGGTAATCTAGTAACAAACTGTCAAGGCTATCCAAATCAGCACTATTATGGGACTAACTAGGGCATCTATATGTTTGGCTTGGAGCAGAATGGAATTCAAAAGGCTGACTATAGGCATGAATATGCTGCAAACAAGGATAAGAAAGAGTGGTTTGAAACTGCTCCTGTTGGTATTGCTGACTGCAATGAGGAGAGGGGTTGTTTGGAGTGAATTCAGAGGTGTTGGGGGCCTGGTATTGGTGATATGGGGCCAATAGCCTGAATTTTCATGGAATGGAGGTGGATAACCATTGTGGTGTTGATAACTAGACATTGCAAGGGTAAATCACAAACATAGGCAAGTCTAGATAACAAGTTAGGAATGAATATAGACCATTGAAACAATAGGATGGGAGTTAGGACATCAGAAGAGTCACCAGGTGCTATGAAAACTATCAAATGATAGTAGAACTAACAAGTAGCACCAACTTCATTAGCTGCTTGGAAAACTGGACTACTGTAACCAGCTCATTCACCATTAGAGTTGCCATGGTGTTGTTTATACTACCTCCAAAGGCTGATGACACTGGGAGAAATACCAAATCTCTCAGTATTTTGATGATAAGTTCATCATACCTATCCCACCGGGCATGCCAGAAACTGTTGTCACATGAAATTGTACCCTGCTTGAATGGGACTCCAAGCATTCCAATGACACAATGGGGATGATCTCTAAGTGTGGGACCTTGCTAAATGAGATCAAACCTCCGGAGAAGGCCAGCTTCCTTGTCTGATTATCACCTAAAACTACTAAATTTTGAGGGGAAAAGGGAGAGAGAAAGCTTGCAATGGAAATGAAATAGAATCTTGGAAACAAGGGTGATACACCAGATAGACTAAAGAAACTTTCACAGAACTGGAGGATGCACAACATAGCCAGATATAGCAAGTGGGTATACATAGATCAAATGATTCTAATAGAGGTAAGAAGCAATATGTATGAAAGGAATCAAAGACATTCACAGGCAACCATATGCATATTCACATAGAATTAGAAAACTAACAAAAGGTATGATAACTTGCATATATTCAGTAAGAAGGCAAGGTTACAGTAACTGAAAGCTCTGTTTGGAAACAGAAAAGCCTTAATGCCAAAAAGTCTCCAACCCTTTCTACATCATAAGCCTCAGCTTATATAGCATCTTCAACTAACCTAAGTCGGTTACCCAATTCGCTCAGGGAGCTGCAATCAAAAATATCTTCTTGAAGGGATGTCCACCTACCAGGAGTAATGGCGTCAAAGGATCTAGAATAGGGGCAGGTGAGGAGATATTTAGAATCATTAACACAAGCAGCTTACTCCTCAATCCTCTACACCTAGGTGGGAGAGAAAATATCTAAAACTAGGTGGTGGCAAGATATTTTTGATCATTAATGCGAGCAGCTTACTCCTATGTAGTAAAAAATATCTGCACCAACTCAAAAAGTCATCCTAAAAAGTCCACTCAACTGACATGTAGATCCAACTCTAAAAAAAAACCTCCTAAAAAATTCTCACCAAAATGTCATCATCATGATATTTTAAAATTTCTACTGGAACTGATTATCCCACATGCACCCGGAGGTGACGTCTTCATCACTTTATAAGCTAAGCCATGAGCATATATAATATCAGTGATTTTGCTCCTGATGGCATCATCATGAGCCTCATCATCATCCTCTTCCTCATCATGTTCTGCTAGCAAGACTCCCTAATATCAGTGGGCCGATTGCATGTTAGCCTGATATAGAATGTCACCCGGATATGAAATATCCTCCTGATGCGAAATATCCTCCTGTTGGAAGTAACATGATATAAAATATCACCCTGATGTTTGAAAATTAGGATGACGTCAGCAACATGTCACGGAGGAAAGATCCTCCTGATCATGTTTAAACAACATACTTCTTCACATCCAGGTGACGTCATCATCACATTAGTGTAAGGTGATATTTGGCAGAAAGGATGATATTTGTAAGGTACCTGATATTTGGAAATATCATCCTCATCCTAAAGAAACCTGATGATGATATTCAACCTCTTCAGCATAAACTAATGCATTAGAGGAAGCTCCTCCTGCTCTGCCGACCTCATATGTCTCGCCGATGATCCAGATGATCATGTCTGCAAACATCCTGATGATGTCACCATCATGTCGAACATCAGGATGATCTTCAAATGCTAACTGGTGTTAAGGAAAATGTGACCCCCTGCGGGTTATGACAACATCATCATGATATTCAGGGCAGGATGATATTCAAAAATATCACCCTTGCAAAATATTAGGTTGCACTGTAGCTTCCTTGTAAGATTAGGGTGATCTTTGGAATATGACTAATATTTTGAAATATCACCCCTGCAAAAAAGTATGAAACTGTGAAATAAGCGGACATCACCTTGACATAGGAATGACGTCAGTAGCATGTCGGGCGATCCAGCGATCATGGAGTGAAAACATAACATTAGGATGATCTTCAACTAAGATCACCCAATATTCAAATGTGATGACCCCTTAGAAGATCGGGTCATACTTAGATACTTCGTAGCACCAACATCAGGATGATCTTCAACTAAGATCACCTGATGTTAAAATATCACCCCGATATAAAAGATCGGGTTGGTAGGAATATGATGACCTTCGCAAAAAAGATGATCCTCCCCCGAAATGGATTTGGATGACATCAGCGGCATATGACTTGGTTTATCACTTCAGTTACCATGATGTCATCATCATGTTATCACATCAGGGTGATATTTGGAAGGAAGGATGATATTCAGAATATCGGGTGATATTTGGAATATCACACGATGTTCAAAATATCACCCGATCTTAGAAATATGACCTAATATTAGAACATCAGGGCTTGACCAGATGATGACCCCACATAACTTCCTCCTTTTAGTGAATATCAGGGTGATGTAAAAAGTAAACTTGCCTATCTTTTCAAGCTCTTTCACATGGTAAGCCTCTTCAAGCAAGCTTCAGATTTTTGAAATTGGGTTAAGACCTCAGGATCATAAATATGGCTTTCATGGGGATATGTATACTGACTGATCCTGCTTGAATTATTTTGACTCCTGCTAGAGGAAAAATAGGTCAACAGTCCTCAAATAGGCTCCTCAGGCTTAGTATGCCAAGATGGACTCCTTCCTTCTGTCAGTTAGGTTCACTCAATGCCATTTTGATCTGAACGTATACATTCTGTAGTAGGATGATACTCTAACATTTTTGGTTCTTTATGTCAATGACTTGTTGATCACAAGGAGTCACTCATCCACCATTAAAGCAGTGAAAACTGCTCTACATGATTGATTCCTGATGTTAGACTTGGGTCTTTTGCACTACTTCCTTGGGATTGAGATCACTTAGTCTTCTTTAGGTATCTTCATGGCACAATCCAAGTATGCACTTGATATGCTCTCCAAATTTTGCATGGCTGACTATAAGCCTGCACCGACTCCATTTCTGTCTGGGGTCAAACTTGAAGCTAAGTGTTCTTCACCCTTAGTTGATGGAACTTTATACCGATAGGTTGTTGGGAGTCTCATCTATTTGACTCACACAAGGCCTAACATTTCATATGTCGTAGGTATGGTCTCTCAGTTTATGTAGGAGCCACATGAGTTGCATTAGAAAGCAGCTAAGCAGATTCTCCACTATGTTTAGGCAACTCATAGCTATAGGATTCATTATGCAGCAAGTGTGGAATTTGACTTGGTGGGATACAAAGATTTAGATTGGGCAGGTGATTCTCAAGATCGTAATGCTACTTTAGGGTATTGCTTCACTTGGTTTCAGTCCAATTTGTTGGTTGAGCAAAAAGTAGTTTGCAATTACTCTGTCATCTACAGAGGCTGAGTATCGAGGGGTAGTTAATGCCACCACTGAGGCCATCTAGCTTCAAAATATTCTCACTGAGTTTGGCATTTCATTGAAAAAGCCCATAGTCATCTTTTGTGATAATTAGAGTGCAATTCAGATCTCAAGGAATCTAGTCCATCACTAGAGGACCAAACACATTGAGATACATATGCACTAAATTCAGGAGCTAATTCATGCCAACATCATTGATCTCAAGTACATTTAGACATTGGATCAGATCACAGACATCTTCACCAAACCCTTCACTGAGAGAAAGTTCCTTCATCTGCGAGCTTTTCTAGGGATGTAGCCAGTGTCTACTTCAAGAGGGGCTTCTTAGTCCTTTGCTTCCCTCTCTCTACTCTTGGGGGTGTTTTCTGTCTATTTAGGGGGGGTTTCTTCTCTTTTGGGGGAGGAACTCTTTGTACATGGGTACCTCACTAGGATTCACTTGCTTGAACCCATATCTTTCACCCACCTAAGCTATGCTTAAGAGGGGGTGTTAGTGTAGGTTTTTTTATATTCCTTAGGGATAATTCTTTTTCTACACATTATTAAGCTTGCTTAAGTTTATTATATGTGACATGTGGTAAAATACATCAACTACATATGTAACTCTCTCCCACACATGGGTAGTTGAGTTACACATCCTCTTTTAGCTTTTGTGCCACCTCTCATAACCACTATTATGTCCTTACCTAAGTAGGTTATGGGGTAGTTAGAGTTCTCACACTCTTTTTGCTTTATATGCCACCTCCTTTCTGTCTTCACTTGAGGAGGTTATGCCACATGTTTTGTCATTTACCAAGTAGGTAAAACCTCCCACCTATTTTGGGTAGTTGGAGTTATTACACCTGTTGGATGTATATGCCTTGTTTTTGCTATATGTACAACTCTTTACTCTCCCTTTCACTAGTTCAAATACTAGTTTGGTGAAAGCTTTGTGAGAATATCAAAAGTATTCTCAAACTCTCTTGCATTGTCTCTATTTTTCTCTCTTTTTAGATCTCTCTCCATTCTACTATTTTGATCTTCAATCATCTATCGACTGGAGTGCATGTGATCTATGACTAACATTAGATCCTCATTCAATTCTTGATTCTCACAGAATCTAACAATATTATCCCATTGAAGCCTAATGCCAAGCCATTTAGACAAAAGCAGAGGCCAGTCAACGCATTACTGGAACCTATAATCTTTGAAGAAGTAAAAAGCTACTAAATGCTAGGATCATATTTGTATCAAACACTCAACATGGGTAGCCAATCTGGTACCAGTAAGAAAGAAGAATGGGGACATACGCCTTTGTGTAGACTTCATAAATAGATAGATTAAAAACAACATTCACCACCAAGTGGGGGATATTTTCTTATAGACTCATGCCTTTTGGCCTCATCAATGCTGGAGCCACATTCTAGTGTGCCATGGACATAGCATTTAGAGGCCTGGTTCAAAAATGCATAGTCATGTACATGGATGACCTGACCATCTTCTCAAAGAAAAGAAGCGACCATATAGAAGACCTCAAAAAGGTGCTTAAGAAGTGTGAGTAGTATGGTATCTCACTAAACCCAAAGAAGTGCATATTTGGGGTGACCATAGGTTAGTTACTATTGAGAATAAGGAATACTGAGACAGGGTTTGAATCAGTATTCCACAAAGCCACTTCTTAACAAATTTATTTATCCAATTTCCAAAGTTAATAATATGAAAGTA
The DNA here is from genome assembly GCA_027924645.1 of Cunninghamia lanceolata. NCBI lineage: Eukaryota > Viridiplantae > Streptophyta > Pinopsida > Cupressales > Cupressaceae > Cunninghamia > Cunninghamia lanceolata. The sequence continues at coordinate 20,814,574 of BSBN01000090.1, read as the reverse complement.
GAATAAACATAGAAACAACAACCACAAATATATAACACATGAACACTAGGATTTGTACGTGGAAAACCTAGAAAGAGAAAAACCATAGAGAGGATTAACTCTCAATATATGTTGCAATCTTTTACAAATGGTGATTTTTAGGCTTGGTCACTCCATGAGCCTAGAACATGCTGGTTCACTGCTATGAAGTACAACTAGGTCTAGAAGGCTCACTACCTCAACCCTAACCTAGAAAGATTACAATGAGGGCTATTAAACCCTAATGGTTGCTCACTGCTAGGCTCAATACCTTAATGAAAATGGTTTACTGCCAAGTACAAGTGAAGTTATATAAGAAATATGAATACTGCAAAAGTATCTATCAGTATGCCACGGTGTAGTCATTTAGCAACTGAATACTGAATCCTAAGTCTTCATCATCACTGATCTTCTATCTCTGCTCTGCTATTTTCATCCATACTTATATCTACATTCCCTCAATCAAATTCATCACTCTTATATATCCATATCATGATTTGATCCATAATTAGATCGGCATCCAAAATATGAAATGTGTACATTGAAAGATGTAGCTTGTCAACTCTATCCAATATACTATACACTATGTGGACCCAAATAACATTTGAAACATCTTCTCATATGTTAGATCCAACTATAGAACCACTTAGGATAAAGTTATAATCAATAGAACTTGCTGCACATAAATCAAACTATCATGTCAGCCTCAAACACAGAGTATTACTAACTCAGTCTAACTGTCAGACACAACTTTCACTACAGACCACAATACTTGCTCAAAATCATATCAAAGACTCCTTCAACATCACCAATCATACCTTCAGAACTGGAGAGAAAAATATTCTTTAGCAGCAAAATGTGGACAATCAGAACTTAGACTCTGTCACAGTCAAACTTTGTCAAACACTATAGCAATACTCAACAGCTTGCAACTATCTTTCCAGTGGACTTTAGATCTTACAACTCTAGATTTAGACACTTCACACAAGTGTTTACAACACCTCAAAATTGCATAATAAAATATGCACTTGCAGAGAAATGCAAATCATTTTACTTTGTACTATACATTGTCCTTATCTTACTTCTGTTCATCCAGACTTAGATATTTTCTTCAAATGACTTTCGAAGGAAGTCATGACCTAAACACTGGAATATATCATCATCAAGTAGATATGAGTGGTCATACCTGAACTGCATTTGTAGGTCTTCATCTGCAGAGGCATACTAATCCACTTTCTATCCCTTACTCTGAATACTGTCCATACTTAGTCATTTTGGCCTTCTAGACTTGAATAATTTTGTGCCTTGTTGCCAATCCAAGTTGATCTTCTAGAATGAAGTCTTCTTGTCATACTGATGTATCCTCTTTTACTTGTTGCCATAAATGACAACACTTAATTAGTCAACATAGTAGTGTCTCTTTCCAACAATCTCCACCTTTGGCATTGATGGCAACACTTAGTGAAAAATGCTTGACTGCCTTGACTACTCCCCCTTTCTATATACACCATATATTTCTTCTCCCCCTAAGATGTTTTCCCATTTTTCACTAATCTTTTTTTTCCCCTTTGACATCAATGGAAAAGGTGTAGGTTTCAAAGTCAACTATTGTCAAAACTATAAAATTTTCTATACTCTACTGCATATGTACAGGTACAATTTTCAACTTTATTTTACATGTGTTGGAGGACGTCATTGAAAATGTTCTTTATTTGGGCCAACTCACCATCCCAACTTTTCTTGGCATTGTCTAAAATTTGAATATGACCACTGAGTAGAAAAACTATAGTCTCTATCTTGTGAAGATCAGAGGGTGTGTCAGATTGTAAAGGTACTTGTGCTTCAACTACTAGATTAAACATAGAATCTAACTTAGGACTGATTATTCTTCTTAGCTGACACATTTTATTTTTGATTTTGTCCCTCTCACTTATTAGATTGTTCAAATCATCATGAAGGTTGGTGACTTGACTTTCCTTGCTTCTCACTAATTCTATCACTAGATCAAATGACTTAGAAATGTTTATCAATTTTAGCTCTAAATCCTTGATCTTCACTTCTATTTCCTTAGTGGCTTCTGACTAGGATAAGAAAAATTTGTATATGTCACTAGCTTCTTTAATGGCACTCTAAATGCTTTTTATTCTATTATCTACCTAGGCTTTGTCATTAGTTATCATCTCCTTCAACTCATTCAATCTTTTCTCATTGAAATCTTGCCTAACTTTTATGTCTATAGATTTCTCAAAGGATTCAAAATATTTACTTATAGAGTTTATAAGTCCTTTGAGTTGATTTTTTGATGAAAGAGAAGTATCCTTCTAGTATGTTGGCATCAGCTTCTCCAAAATGCTAGATGCCTCACCATTGAGCTCACTATCCTCTATGTGAGACTTTAACATTTCCTCTCTTGCCTTTGCCTATACAATTGATGCCAATCTAAATTTTTGTACAGGGGACATTGTGTCTAAGTTTATTGGACCATGTAGAAACTCAGGCTCATCTAAAACTTGTTTCTCTTTCTCTAAGAGTTCTTTAACTAACTCTGCAGTGTCTCTTGGTGCCGTAGAGATTTCTTCTTTCAAGCTCTGCTCTAGGTCATCTACATCCGTGTCCTTATTAGAGTTCTCCTTCTATTCCAGTGAAGGATTTTCTATAGCCTGTTCCTCCTTTGTCAGCTCCTTGTCAATTTTATCCTTATCTTGATATTCCAGAGAAGATCTTGTTTCAGTAGGTACTTCTTTCTCCTTAGTCATTTTGTCATCTTCATTTATTTCCTAATCAAGATTTATTTTTGGGGCAGATGTATCATTTTCAACATCTCTTTCTTTATTGACATAGATGGTAGGGAGATTAAATTCCTTCAATGTGGTCAGAGTAATTTCTTCAGTTTCCTTTACCACCTTATCAACGTGTCCTTCCATAAGAGCATTCATTCTTTTCTTTGACTTGAATTTTTTGTGAATTGCTTTGGAGATTTTCACCTTCACCTCTAGAGTGATTTCTGGACATAATTTTATAAGTGAATGTTCCCTAAGTTCAGCATCCTTTGCCATGACTGCTTCCTTTCTTGTAGTCATTATACTTCCTAGAGTATGTGGTAGATCAGTAATTATCTCAATTAGGGCCTTGTTGTAGATGTTTAGGTATTCTCCAATAGCAGTCTCAATGATCTTCTTATCCAGATCATTATATTCATCATATAATTATGCAATAGGTTTTAGATTTCCATCCACTGTTATGGTATTGAGAACATCTTCGAGGCTTATGGTTGCTTCCTCTATCTGAGGTACATCTTGCTTTTGCCTTTTTTTGGGTTTACCCTTACCAGAAGGTTTCTTTATGTTGGTTATGGAGGCTTTTGTAACTTCAGCTTTCATCTTTTATACTTCTTCATCAGACTCCATTTCTTCTTCATCAGTTCTCCCTATATTGGCATACATCCTTCTTCCTTTCATTTTCTGTCCCTTTGTGCCCTTGTTAGTGGATTTCTTGGACTGATGCTCCACACTTACAAATGGTGTGGGACCAGAGAAAGTAGTAGAGCTTCTTGTAGACCTCTATGTTGCTTCAGGCTTTTCTTGTTTCCTTTTAGACTCCTCCAGAGCCTTAGCCGGTTCACTTTCTTTCTTTTCTCTTGTTTCCCTTTCTGCTTGAAATTTTTCTCTTGCTTCTCTAATTTGTTCCTTAGTGAAACCATGTTTCAATGCAACTTCTTCTACCTCCTTCCTCACCCTTCTAGAGATTTTAGGTTATCTGTGTTCAACATGGAGTTTCACAAATAGCTCTTCATAGGTTCCAAACCTTTCTTCTCTATTGTTCTTGGATTTTCTTAGCATGTGTTGAGCATAGTTTTCTAATATTTGTTCATCCACTTCATAACCCATTGACATTATCCAGACTATCCTAGGCTCAATAGCCTCCATCAAGTATTGATCTTTTGTAACCATAAAACATATAGTATCCTTATACTTCTCAACAATTTTCTCAAGGATTCTTTCTCTTGAATGCATCATGCTTTGAAAATTCTTTAAGTACCCCCATAGGGCTGTTTTTTTATCATCATGGCTTCTAATGCTATTGAAATGATTTCTAATTTGGACAACTACTAGTTTGCTAGTTAACTAGAACATATTCTTCATGCTTGGCAACTCATTCATAAAATAGAAAAATAGATAGATAATCAGCGTACCAAATTTGAAGGGATAGTTTTTGCTTCCCTTGATCTTCTTTAGATTCTCCAGTAGTTGGATTCTTAGCAACTCACACAAATCATAATCAGCATTCTCTTTGACCATTTGATATGTGGTGTATATCATAGTACCAAAGATAGAGTTCTCCCAGCTTGAGAAATAGATCTTGTAGCCTATGACCATAGAAGCAAATCTTAGTGCATGGTTTGTGATGTCATTTATGGTTAATGCCCTCTTGTTGAATTGGGCTCTAGTAGCCTCTGTAATAGTTTGATTCTTCACAGCTATAATGAAGGGTACACCTCAAGTGGAATTTAACCTTGTTACTACCCTAATCGCTTCCTTGGTGATTTTTAAGGGCTGCCCTAACCACATAAACTCATCATGAATTTGACTTAGGATATACTAGACCCATTCATCCTCTTCGAATGTAGGAAACTCTACATACTAGATGAATTTATTCTCTTCTAAGACTTTGTATTATTCCTTTAGGTCAAATTAATCATTGCTTAAATGCTTTAGGTATAAATATGAGAATTTGTCACCACCGAGCTCATCTAGGGTAACATGGATATAAGCCCTAACATCTTCCACATACAGAATTCCATAGGATATTTTCAAAAATGCACCCATTGGATCAACTTTGGTTACTTTGAAGGGATGTTTCTTGATTTTAGGTCTTGGTTGCTTAGTAATATCAACGACTTGTGGGGCTCCTAGTGCAAAGATTCAATAAAGTTCCAACGGTGAATACCTCATTATGCCGAATTAGGGCACTTTGAATCTCTGTTGATGCTTGAAATCTTGCTTCAATCTCTCTTGGATATCTGATAGCTTGAATACAAAGTGAGTTATAATGCAAATCAATTTTCTTTTTACTCTTCACACATGACCTAATTGTCATAAATTCTCATTCTCAAAAGCTACCTGACTTTATTTTGATAGATACAGTTGATCAGAATTGCTCCGCAATGTACCGCACAAACTTATTTTCTTCAAGATTTTCTTTCAAAAGAATTTTCATGTTAGATTCCACCACATATCCTCATGCTGGATTCTAGCACTAACTATCTGGCTGGGGGTTTTGGATTTTTAACACTACTCCCCCTAAGCCAGAGCTCCCAATTTACTTCCCAGAGGAAGTATCTGCACCAGATCCTGGTGTGGATCTATCCTTAACTTAAATTACTTCTTTCTTGATCCAGATCTTGTCCATTTCTTTCTGAGTTTCAACTGGATCAAACTTTTCTTTTCCCTTATCATTCCTTTACTCTATTTTCCTTTCTTCAGTAAGGTAGTTTCTTTTCACAATTTTGCTTCTGCAGACTCTTGCAATATGTCCATACTTGTTGCAATTATAGCACACAAAATTCCTTTGTCTTTGATTCCTTCTATTGATTGGATTTGATTTTCATTGATTAGCCATATGTCCAAATCTATTGCAAGAAAAAGACTTTCCATTGAATGATTGACTACTCCTTACATTGTAGGAACCATTCCTTACCAAATTTCTTTATTCATTTGATTTGTGACCAGTTTTCTTGCAATTGAAACATTGACTAGAAAAGGATGGAACATTTTGATTTTGCTTTATCCTACTCCTACACTGAGTAGTTTTATGACCAAACTTATTGCAATTAAAACAATGGTCATTGAAAAATGGATACCTTTGAGCATTTGGTTGTTTGACTAGATGTCTTCTAGGCTTCTTCTTTGATTTCTAAACTAGTTTCCTTTGTTTTTCTTTAACTCAATGGTTGTTTGACAAGATTTTGAACTTTCTCCTTTCTCAAATCCCCAACCTTGCTTATCATCAGCACTCCTTTAACTAGCAATCACCTCATCAAGCTTTGCAGAACTTAGCTTGAACTTTTCTTCATAGCTCTTGGCTACATCTAGATCAAATTTTAGAAGTAGCACTTCTTTGCCCATTTTTTCACATCCCTTTGATTTATCCTTAACAACTTGATTCAAATACCTTTCAATTTCTTCCTTCTTTTCAACTTCCAGCGTCAACCCATTTAGAAACTTATGTGCTTCATCTAACTGATCATTTAGCTCCTTGTTTTTCTCTTTGAACTTCCTAACTTGCTCTCTTAGCTTTAGGATGCATTCATCAGCTTCTTGAATATTAGATTTTAGATCCCTAATTTCTACCTTAGATTTTTCAAGATTAATAAGGGTTGCTTCTAGTTCCTTATTGCTTTCATAATTTCCAAATCTTCTTACTGCCATGATCACACTACCTTAGATCTTCCTTAAGCTATTAGACTTCTTCTAAGCAACCTTTCTCTAATACCAATTGTTGAGAATAAGGAATACTGAGAGGGGGGGGTGAATTAGTATTCCACAAAACTACTTCTTAATAAATTTATTTATCTAATTTCCAAAGTTAATAATATGAAAGCAGAATAAACATAGAAACAACTACCACAAATACATAACACATGAATACCATGATTTTATCTGGAAAACCCAAAAAGGGAAAAACCATGGAGAGGATTAGATCTCAATATATATTGCAATCTTTTACAAATGGTGATGTCCAAGCTTGGTCTCTCCACAGGCCTAGAACATGTTGGCTCACTGCCATGAAGTACAACTAGGTCTAGCAGGCTCACTGCCTCAACCCTAAACCTAGAAAGATTACAATGAGGGCTATTAAACCCTAATGGTTTCTCACTTCCAGGCTCACTTCCTTAATTAAAATGGCTTATTGCCAAGTACAAGTGAAATTATATAAGAAATATGAATATTGCAAATGCATCTATCAATATGCCAGGGTGCAGTCATTTAGCAACTAAATACTGAATCTTGAGTCTTCATCATCACTGATCTTCTATCTCTACTATGCTATTTTCATACTTGCATAACATATACTCACATTTGCATTCCCTCAATCAAAATTCAGATCCATAATCAAGTAGGCATCCAAAATATGAAATGTGTACGTTGAAAGATGTAGATTGTCAGCTCAATCCAATGCACTATATGCTATGCGGACCCAAATAACATTTGAAACACCTTGTTATATGTCAGGTCCAACTATAGAACCACTTAGGATAAATTTCTAATCAATAGAACTTACCACAAATAAATCAAACTATCATGTCGACCTCAAACACAGACTGTTAATAACTCAGTCTAACTGTCAGATCTCAACTTTCACTATAGACCACAATACTTGATCAAAATCATATCAAAGACTCCTTAAACATCACCAATCATACCTTCAAAACCACAGAGCAAAATATTCTTTAGCGGAAAAATGCGGACCATCAGAACTCAGACTCTATCACAATCAAACGTTGTAGCAATACTCAACAGCTTGCAACTATCTTTCCAGTGGACTTTAGATCTTGCAACTCTAGATTTAGACACTTCATACAAGTGTTTATAGTACCTCAAAACTACATAACAAAATATGCAATTGTAGAGAAATACAGTTCATTTTACTTTGCACTATACATTGTCCCTGTCTTACTTCTGTTAATCCAGACTTAGATATTTTCTTCAAATGACTTTCGAAGGAAGTCATGACCTAAACACTAGAATATATCATCATCAAGTAGCTATGATTCATCATACCTAAACTGCATTTGTAGGTCTTCATCTGCAGAGGCATACTGATCTACTTTCTATCCCTTACTCTAAATACTATCCAAACTTGGTCATTTTGGCCTTCCAGACTTGGATACTTTTGTGCCTTGTTGCCAATCCAAGTCGATCTTCCAAAATGATGTCTTCTTGTCATGCTGATGTATCCTCTTTACCTTATTGCCATCAATGACAACACTTAATTATTCAACATAGCAGTGTCTTGTTGATCATGATGTTACTCATAAGAAAACATGAAATAAAAGTTACATAACGACCTTTATTTATCTTGAAAGATATGATGAATTCAAAGAATTCATGATCCCAAGTCTTTGTTGATTAGTTCATAATCTACTGATGTTACTCAGTGGTTGATGTGTGTTGTTGTTTTCCATTTCAAGGGGCCTTATGTTGATCAGTAGATTCTATTTCCTATAAATATGCTACACAGAGAGGTTACTCAAGACAATATATTTACTCAAATAATATGTCTATACTTAGATCTTTGCATGACATTTATCAATTTAACATGCTTTAACTCTAAATATGCTATGTATTTTCAATTGTCTATGAGATGTCAGCATATTTCATGTTTATTTGCTTTTAATTTTCTGCTATTTGCAATTGTGATGATGAATTGTTATGAAATTCAAAGAAATTTAAAAGAATACTTCTAATTTTGGTGAATATTTAGCTATTGAACCACATACATACCAGATACAGTCATGAGGAGAAGAAATCAAACCATATTTTCACCAGGATGTTCCACAGCTAGATATAGATGATGCTAACTTCAAAGGATTAGGAATGAAAACAACACATGCAGACTGATAAGCACTCCAAGGGACGTAGTAAATCAAAGCATGTATAGAGATTTCAAACATAGATTACTCAGGATTTATGATGATTTGTAATCAAATGGTCTTCTCTTTCATTCAATATGCAAAAACATGTATGTTTACAACAGCTTTAAAATAAGTCCTGATGTTTCAGCAATAAAATTTCAATTAAGCTTCTGAATATCCAAAATATGGCACTCCCGCACCTTTTATAGAATAAGGTGAGGGAACGACTACAAATGACCTACAGTCAGGATTTATCTATTAAGATCAACAACAAATAATCTTTCTTTGACTTAGTCAACACTTTCCTTCATGGCACAGGTTGCCATCTAGCAATCATTTGGGTGATTCATTATCTTTTGAATGCTTTATGCATATATTCTCTTTGTGCTGCATCCTCATTCCTTCCTTGGGTTGCTGGTCTTCATGTTCCTCCTCTTCATTTTCTCCACAGTCAGCAAGATAATCACTGTCGAAAAATCTCCCTTAAGTTTCCCCTAATCCAAACTCACCTCGACAGCTTAACTGCACTTTACCTTCGGCAAGACCTACTTCCATCGGCCCAGTCTTTTCTTCTTCCATTGATGCTTGATGAAACTTGACTTTACCTTCTCTTAACCATGACGGCTTTCGCATCAATAAACCTACGTACCTGCCAATAGATGTAACTTAATAAAATGGAATTAAAATTCACTTTTTAGTCTTGATCATAACTTTTGTCATAAACATACAAGCATTCTAATAGACAAAGAATTTTCTATTTTTAACTTCCCTTTGACGTCTGGCTTGTATATTTCACCTTGCATATCGGATTGTATATCGTAGACATACAAACATTTAAACATACAAAGAATCTTTTGAATTTAATTTATTTTTGCATCCGCCCTTTGTATATCAGCTTGCATCTTTCGTTTGTATATTGGCTCCATCAGAATAACTCACCCAGTCGGCAAGACTAAACAAACTCATTACGACCACATATCTCTGCCCGATGCAACCTTTATTGGTGAGAGCACACTTAGTTGAGCCTATCAAAATAACTCATTCTGATCACTTGGTTCTTCCCGATGCACATGACACCTGTATCAAATATTTAGATACAAGCATAGATACATTCAAAGACCTTTGTATGTCTTTTCAGACTCCAACCCTTTATAAACCACAACTTATAACCCTGTGGGATCCACGACATGTATAAAGTGTATCTTTCAATATACATTGAGATATGATACATTGTGTTAACCAAATTTTAACCTTCTCTGAATTCCGCCTTGTATGCATCTCATAATGCATGTCCCAAAACATAGATACAAGGTGGAACATACAACGATTATATCATATTTCATAACTTTTTAGTTCCACGGTATGTATATACCATTGTATGTCTACTTTGTATATCTCACACTTTTCAAACATACAAACCAAAATGTGCATCCGACGGACTTACCAGACCATGCATTTAAACTTTGAACTTTTCAGGTCTACCTTGTATGTATAAATAGAACATTAACAAAATGCATACAAATATAACCAAGTATATAAACCTGATGACTTCCACGTGACTCATACAAAGACCCGATATACAAAAAACTTTGTATATGAGACATACAATGACACAACATACAAAAGACTTTGTATGTGTAACATACAAACCCATATCACAATGCATTTTACCCAAAACATACATAACTTGCAAAATATAGGGAATTTTAAGATGGTTCAAAAAGCAACCCCTATTCATTTTTGACAAGGAATTCACCCATATTCAGCCCTGGTACTTAATGCCATTTTTCCTTTATTTTCAACAAGGTTTGTACTTTTCACTTCCTTTTCCCTTTACCACCAAGCAAACACACACATACAAGCAAAGAAGCCATCCACAACAGGGGTCCTCATTTTGCTAAGGAGTAAAATGGGGCATGTTGTGAACATCACAACAACTAGCAACCAAACAAAACAATCAAATTAAAATCATTAAAGAAAACTAAATGAAATAAATTCATAATTTCCAACTATCTTTTCTACAAATCATTATCCAACTTGAGACTCAATGTATTCAATAAGGTGCATGAATTTTCATATTCAGTTTAAGTGGGTGCACATGATTAATTATCCTCATCTTGAAAATCAATTGAATAAACCAGTGATTGATATTAGACTACCTAGTTGATGTCATTCCCTCATAGCCAACCATATAGAGCCTTGCTACTAGCAGGCATCCATAGCCCCGACAAGGTTATCGTTACAATTCTCCTAAGTAGAGCCCCACTACTAGCGGGCGTCTATAGCCCTGGTAGAGTTACTTAGATGGCTTAACCTAGATTTTCAGTAAAATCCATATTATTATTTTATTTATTTTATATTTTCTATTTGATAGAGATTTCATAAGATATTGTAGCTATAACTTCATGATGCAAGGAGTGATCACTTACTGAAATTAAGCTGAGAATTATAATGGTAGCAAGGGTGACCTCTAATTTTTCACCTAATATCTACACTAGCAAGTTCAACAAACCCAAGGATTTTAGGTGTGTCATTGTGAGAAAATTCCCTTGAATACTCAACCCACAGTTATTGAATACAAAATTTCACAAGTCAACTAAGTTTCTACATTCATGACAGTTACAACAAATTATGCATAAATTTTAAATAATTAACCTGAATGTTCTAAATTTTCTATTGTTTTCAGTGGTTGTTAGTCTGCTCCTTCATACTCTAAAACAAAATAAACATCCATGTTGAGGAAACAACAAAGAAAACAAAACAAATAGACTATACAAACAACTATACAAAAATGTACACTATGATACACATGACTGTCATGACACTACTTCAGGCTTGAAAATAATGTTTGAGAAACTATCCATTAATTGGTAATGGAACATCCTCACCAATTAAGGTCTTAAGCCTATAGGTGCTATCTCCTAAAATTTCAGAAATTTGAAAGGGAGCTATCAAAAGTTTATCAAACTTACCATGATCTCCTTTCCTTTCATGTGCTTTGTCCCACATCAGGACTAAATCTGAGATTCTAAAAGCCTTAATTCTAGCACTTTTATCAAACCAGTGCTTGACAATAGCTTGATGTTTAGCAAATTGGTCAATTGCTTTACTTCTTTTTTCTTCTAGGTACATCAACTGAAGCAACCTGACTTCTTGTTTATTATCTATGCCCAGGTATTATTGTACAAACTGCAGTGTAGGAATCTTCAAGTTAATAGGGAGGATGGGATCCACCCCATATACTAAGTGAAAAGGAGAATTTCCTAATGCATCCTTATTCCTGGTTCTATCTACCCACAAGGCATATTTCAATAGGGTGTTCCACTCCCTTGGGTTCTTTTCTATCAGTTTCTTTATGATGTTCAATAAGTTTTTATTTTTGGATTATGCTAATCCATTCCCTTGGGGATAGTAATTTGAGGAAAATTTCAAGATGATCCCATAATTAAAAGCCCAACTTGATAATCTTGTTGAAGCAAAGGTAGACCCATTATCACATTCCAAAGCATAAGGAACTCCATACCTTGTTACTATATTGCTTTCCAAAAACTTGATGACATCCTCAGCATTACATGTCTTACTACTGACAGCTTCAGTTCACTTGGTACAGTAATTAGTAATAGTCAAAACATACCTGTGGCCTGAGGATGATGGAGGATTAATTGGTCCTATGAATTCCATTCCCCATTGAGAAAATGGGTGCATCTCCATCATTGGTTACAAAGGTTGAGCAACATATCTTTCTCTATTTGCAGCAACCTGACACATATGACAACATTTGGCGTGTTCAGCAGTGTCTTTAAAAATAGTGGGCTAGTAATACCCTACCCTAAGGATAGCATGAGTGGTAGCTAAAGATGATCCATGTGCAGTTCCAAACTTATCATATAACTCTACTAACACCTTGTCTACTTCTTGCTTTTCCAAGCATCTAAGGTATATCCCCTTGTAATTTTTCTTGAAAAAGACTCCTCCTTTTATCATGTACTTCTATGACCTTATCTTTAAGGCTCTCCTTTGTGAGGCCTACAATCTTGAAGGACATCTTCCAGTAATTAAGATGTGCTTGATATCTGAATACCATTCCCCATCATCCTTTGCATTTATAACATATTGTTGGCTCATGATGTTAGGATCAATTTCTGATATCATCTAGCTCAATGCTTGTCCTCTTACTAACATCATGGGTGTTATGTCCATATCATACTCTTGGAGGATAGTGATCCATTTAGCTCTTTTCTCACCTGGTTCACTTTGCATTAAAAGCATCTTCACTGGTACATCAGGTACTACAACAATCACTTTACTTCTTAAGATATAATGACTGAATTTCTTGACTACTTGAACCAGAACAATTGTATGTCTTTCAACATCCATGTATCTGAGTTCTGCATCTCTGAAAGGGCAGCTCATGAAGGCTATATGCTTTTCTTCTTTGGCCTCATTTCTCTGTGTCAACACTGCTGCAGATGTATGCTCTAAAGCAAATGAGTAAATGTAAAAATCCTTGGTATAATCTAGACTGACTAGAACTGGAGCATTTGAATATGGCTTTTTTAATATCTTCAAAAGTTATTCTAGCTTTAGGTGTCCACTCAATTTTAGCGTCCTTCTTGAGCATGGTGTTCAAGGGTTTGACAATCTCTGCAAAACCATTAATAAATTTTTCAACAAAATTAATCTTACCAAAGTAAGATTTGAGCTCCTTCTTACTTCCAGGAAGCTATATTTTCATGATTGATTCCACCTTGTCAGGGTCAATGATGATCCCATTTTTTGTTATCAGGTGGCCTAATAACTTCCTTGTGGTTACCTCAAATATGCATTTCTTAGGGTTTAGGGATATCTTGTATTGTTCACATTTCTTTAGCACCTTTCTCAGGTCCTCTACATGATTTCCTCTATCTTTAGAGAACACCACCAAGTCATCCATGTATATGACTATGCATTTACCAATCAAACCTCTAAAAGCTATGTCCATCGCTCGATGAAATGTGGCTCCAGCATTTATCAACCCAAAAGGCATGCGTCTATAGGCGAATATTCCCCACTTTGTGGTGAATGCAGTTTTCAATCTGTCTATTTTGTCCACCATCACCTGGTTATATCCTCAGAAACCATCTATAAATGACATCATCTTGGTGCCATTCACAATTTGCAAAACCTCATCCAAAGAAGGCAAAGGATAATTGTCCTTTTCAGAAGCTCTATTTAAGTTTCTGAAGTCCACACACAATCTAATGTCACCATTTTTCTTCCTTACTAGGACCAGGTTTGCTACCCATGTGGAATGTCTTATAGGAAATATGATCCTGGCATTAAGTAGCTTTTTAACTTCTTCAAAAATGATGGGCTCCAGTAAAGCATTGACAGGTCTTTGTTTCTGCCTAAAAGGCTTGACATCTGGCTTCAAAGGTATTGTATGAGTGATGATTGATGTGTTGTAAGTTTTCAGCTCATCATATCTCCAGACAATGACATGGATATAATCTTTGAGAGCTTGGGTTATTCCTTCCAACTCCTCTTCTATACAAACATCCCGATTAGGACATTTCTTTTTTCATCATCTTGTCCAATGTTAACCTATGAGTACTATCCTCCATCGTCCTTTGGGAGATCCTTTTGTTTTAGCATGTTGTCTAAATCAAATGCTCTTTCTAGCTCTATCATTCCCTTAGGAATCTTATTACTAGGCAACTCTAGGATTTCTTCTTCTTCCCAGATATGATCTTCTACATTCCTTTCATCTATGATCTATGCATCAAAGACATCTCTGTTGGAAATGAAGTCTAATATATGTTGATCATCATCAAATACCTGAAGGTTAGTTACATTGTCAGGCACAGAAGGCACTGATACTAATTCTACTGAATATCTTTTTAGACCAGATATGGATAGTGGTTCCAAAGTGCGGGCAGCCTGGGCTAAGGCATCTGCCCTATGGTTTTATTCTTTGGGTACATGGGTGATGTTGAATGCATCAAAATCATCTATCAGGTCCCACACCCTATGTATGTAATTGGACAACTTTTTGTAATTGCAAGAGTATATACCTCTTACCTATCTCACAACCAATTCTGACTCTCCATAGACATGTAGAATTTTCACTTTCTTTTTAAGTGCAAACAATATCGCATGAATTAGAGCTTCATACTCTGTCACATTGTTCGTGCATGGGAATTGCAATCTGTATGCTGCTAAGTAAGATTTTCTAGATGGGTCAATAAGATCTATCCCTTCCCTAGCCCCTTGTTTTGACTTGGATCCATTGAACCTGAGGGTTCATGGCCTATCTTCAGTCAAAGGCTTATTTGAGCCTTCTCTTTTCTTTTTAGCTCTGGTAGCTACACCACTTGATATCCATTTTAATTTTGGTACCTCAACTTTCTCAAACTTCACCTTATTTGCCTTATGTGGAGCTGATATTTCTTCTTTCTTTTTATCATTAGAAGGAAAATCTTCTGGACTAGGCAACATCTGCCTTTTCAAAATATGCAAACATAATGAACAAGTAGTTTCTAAATGAGGTGCTTCATGTAACCTGCACCATCCCTCAATCAAGACATCATGTGGAGATCTTTGTTATTGTGTCATCTTTTGAATCTCTTTTGATAAAAATTCTTCAAATTTAGATAGATTGTTGCCCCTATCTTCATCAGATATCTCATAATCTAATTCCACTAAACAATCACTCCCTGGGGTGATTCTCTTGTTTCTTTTAAGATTACCCTTGTTACGTACTAGAATCTCCTCTGTCATCTAAATATGACCTTCATCATGCTATGTACATTCTTCTATTCCTATAGAAGACAAACAAAAATAAGTGTCACTATCACTATCTGTAGAACTTACCGTGGATGATGATGAAGATGCTTCACTGCATGCTTGCTCCAGCTCCATCATGTCTAAGTAGGCATCACAAGTCTTCTTAGAATGTGTCTCATCATGCAACCTACACCATCCATCAATTAGAATATCATGAATAGGCACTTTTAACAACTGACATTCTTGCACCTCTTTAACCAAGTGCATCTCAAAATTCTTGAAATGATCTATCTCATTTTCATTTTCAAGGTTACAATTAGATTCTACAATTATTTTATCATCCTAAGGGTCATCATCATGATTATGAACATCATACATCAGGATCTCTTCTATGCTGACGGTCTGGGGTCTGATGGAGTAAACTTTGGGTTCTACATCCACATACATGATTTCATTGGTTTTGTTATATTCAGTGATCATGTGCTTCATGTGAGGCTGAGCATCTATTCTTATTTGATTTGGTATCCCTTTATAGGGCAACCACATATTACTGAAATCAATTGACATGTATCCATTAAGGGTTTTTGACCAGTCCCTACTAAGTAACATCCCATAAGTATCAGGTATATCAACTACCTGAATATCAATATAGTACTAGATTCTAGGATCCGATGCTAGCTGCATGTGAATGTGAGTTAGTTCTCCTACCACATTTACCTCTGTTTTGTCCAATTGTGTTACTTTCTTTAGTGACTTAATAGGATGCAACCCTAAAGCATTGCATATGGATAGGGGGATTACATTAGGAGATGCTCTTGAGTCTACTAAGCAGTTGTGCAAATTTTTACTAAACATCCTTATGGTAAGGAAGAAAGGAGGTGACTCACTTTTGTCTCTGTAAAGAGTCATGTGGGAAGTCTCTACAGTTTGAACAGTAGCTAGCACTTTATGTTTAACATTAACATCCCTAGTAACATGATCTTTACTCCCAAACTAACCTGAGGTATGACTATCCTCTTTTTGAGCAGGATCCTCTAATGATTTCATGAATGCTTTCTTGATAGTAGGGGTTTTAAGCAACTCTAATAATGACAAGCTGATTTTAATCTTTTTCATTTCATCTGCCAGATAAGTGACCAATTTATCAGATTTAGGAGGCAAATTAGTAACTTTTGATACTGTATTTGGTGATGCTAAGTATTGAGCATTGACCTTGGGAAATCTAGGATTATTACTTGCCTTGGGATCAGGTGGAGTGTTGAAATTGTTTGGAGGCAAGGAAGTGGTCAAAGGGCCAGTAGGTCTATTTGAATTATTTCTCAAGTTGTAATTATGCTTACCCTGATATTGCTATTGATAAGCATGTACCTCCTCATGTTCATTTAAAGGCTCATTTTCATCCTCAAAAGGAAAAAAATAGTTAGACTCAAAAGCCATGGCTGAGTCTTCACATGCCAGGGTGTAATCTTGGTGAGAAGACATTGTATACTGATGAGGATGATGCATGAAACTTTCTAGCACTAAGGCATAATCATATCCACAAGGGACAATTTCATTTCCTTCTACATGAGGTGGATTTCTTGAAGTATTGGACACTTCAGCTTGGAATATACTGGCAACAATCCTGAACTGATGACAATCTAGCTCTGCATGAGCATTGGTGTTATGTATCTTGCACCAATTAGTAAGGGCTACCTCTGCAAGGTTGACTCTAGTGGTCTGTCTAGGTTCACTAGAAGGCTGATTGTCTAGGGTTGATGGAAAAGAACCATTATTTGGCCTAGTGTTCCACACTCTAGGATGTCTTAAGGATTTTGTTGCCATTATTGTTATTGTAGTTATTGTTGTATCCCCTATCAGGATAATTAGGTCTGTCATTAGCATAACCTCTATTATGATTTGGTTGAGAATAGAAGTTCTGACTCCTCAGATGAGTGATCTCAGTGGTATGTTTTCTTAACTATGATGATATTTCCTTAATTTCCTTTTTCTCTTCCTGAACCTTGGCCACTACATTCTCTATTTGGGGCTTAAAAAAGAAGGATCCATTGTTATTATTATTGGACTATTCTACACCCTGAGGTACTTGTGTATGTCCTGGATATTGTAACATCTGGCCATTTCCAATTGGAGGAGGCATGATACTGAGTGGAGGTATTTGTAAAGGACTAGGCATCACAGCTGGAGGTATCATGGCTCCATTGGTTTGTTGTTGGGCAGGATATATAAGATAACCAGGAAGTGTGGGAAATGCAATGTTTGGTGTTGGAGCACGAACTAGCTGCTAACTAACTTTGATAGCTTCTTGGAAAGCTCCTGTCAAAGTTGTGACACCAGGATGTGCTCTCCTGATAAACATGGAAGTCAAAGGATCCAGGGCTGAGTAATATATGCTCCTAGCAGCTTCATCTACTACATCATAAGGGGCAACAAGCTTAGATAACATCTTTTGGAACCTTGCATTGAAATTAGCAATAGGTTCTCCTTCAAATCGTTTGATTGTGGTAAATAAATGATAATTCATTGAAGGATCTATAGGTATTTTGAACCTATCTTTAAAGGCTTTCTTCAAGGTAGCCCATGAACTGACTAAACCCTAACCAAGATTTATATACCAGTTATAGGCCTCTTCCCCTAAGGAAAATGGAAATGACCTGCATAATACATCTTGATGCTCAATTCTAGCCCTACAATAGGCTTCCTTGAAAGTTCTGATGTGATCATCAGCATCCTGATATGAATGATACTTAGGACAAATTTTATTAGGATTCTTAGGCAAAGCATGATATGCCAGGAAAGTCAAAGGTGATTCCACTGTAAAGAATGACATAGCAACTGGCAGAGGTTGGACTTGAGGTATGACTGGTTGAGGTTGGACCTGAGGTGTGACAAGTGGTCTTGTAGGTGTTTGTAACCTGATAGGAGTTACAAGAGCACACTTTGGTGAAGCTCCTGATGCACTAGAACCAGGAGTGTGATGAATGTCTACAGTTCTAGGTCTGAATCCCCTAACAGGTAATTCTTCAAAGAGTCCACTAGAGCTAGACTTGGTCTTTGGCCTAAGAGCCAAGATTTCTTAAATTTAAGGAAATTTGGCTGGTTTACTATAAAGATCAGTTGAAACTTTCTAGCAAAGGCTGTATTTATGGTCAGAACTTGAGACTAACTGAATATTTATGGAATATTTGCATAAATGATGCAAATATAAGGTGATATTGAGGCTTGCTGATGCATGTAACTAGATATTAGGTTTCTAAAGCAGGTTACCTCAAAGCTTTAGCAAAAAGCTTGCAATATTAATGCTCAATTTTGAAATCTTCACAAATGATTAGCATGCACAAACTTAAAACAACAAATCTTGGCGTATGACTCAAAAGATAGAGCAACATGAGTGTTACCTTACTATCTGCATTAGCAAATCGAATAAAACCTACTGATGATGAACATGCCCTCCTTCTAGCATCAATTTATGTTGATCATGATGTTACTCATAAGCAAACATGAAATAAAAGTTACACAACAACCTTTATTTATCTTGAAAGATACAATGAATTCAAATAATTCATGATCCCAAGTCTCTATTGATTAGTTTATAATCTACTAACATTACTTAGTGGTTGATGTGTGTTGTTGTTTTCCATTTCAAGGGGCCTTACGTTGATCAGTAGATTCTGTTTCCTGTAAATATGCTACATAGAGAGGTTACTCAACACAGTATATTTACTCAAATAATATGGCTGTACTTAGATCTTTGCATGACATTTATCAATTTAACATGCTTTAACTCTAAATATGCTATGTATTTGCAATTGTCTACAAGATGTCAGCATATTTCATGTTTATTTGCTTTTAATTTTGTGCTATTTGCAATTGTGATGATGGATTGTTATGAAATTCAAAGAAACTTAAAAGAATACTTCTAATTTTGGTGAATCTTTAGCTATTGAACCACATACATACTAGATAAAGTCATGAGGAGAAGAAATCAAACCATATTTTCACTAGGATGTTCCACAGCTAGATACAGATGATGCTAACTTCAAAGGATAAGGAATGAAAACAACACATGCAGACTGATAAGCACTCCAAGGGACACAGCAAATCAAAGCATGTATCAAGATTTCAAACACAGATTACTCAAGATTTATGATGATTTGTAATCAAATGGTCTTCTCTTTCATTTAGTATGCAAAAACATGTATGTTTACAACAACTTTGAAATAAGTCCTGATGTTTCAGCAATCAAATTTCAATTAAGCTTCTGAATATCCAAAATATGGCACTCCCGCACCTTTTATAGAATAAGGTGAGGGAATGGCTACAAATGACCTATGGTTAGGATTTATCTATTAAGATCAACAACAGATAACCTTTCTTTGACTTAGTCAACACTTTCCTTCGTGGTACAGGTTGCCATTTGGAAACCATCTAGGTGATTCATTATCTTTTGAATGCCTTATGCATATATTCTCTTTGTGCTACATCCTCATTCCTTTGTCGGGTTGCTGGTCTTCGTGTTCCTCCTCTTCATTTTCTCCACAGTCGGCAAGACAATCACTGTTAGAAAAACTCCCTTAAGTTTCCTCGAATCCAAACTCACCCCAACAACTTAACTGCACTTTATCTTTGGCAAGACCTACTTCCATCTACCTAGTCTTTTATTCTTCTGTAGATGCCTGATGAAACTTCACTTTACTTTGTCTTCGGCTAGCCAACCATCATCGGCCAAGTCTTTTTCCTTTCTACTAATGCCCGATGAAACTTCACTTTACCTTATCTTAACCATAACGACTTCCACATCAATAAACCTGCGTACCTACCAACAGACGTAAGTTACTAAAATGGAATTAAAATTCACTTTTCAGTCTTGATCATAACTTTTGTCATAAACATACAAGCATTCTAATATACAAAGAATTTTCTATTTTTAACTTCCCTTTGGTGTTCGGCTTGTATATTTCACCTTGCATATCGGATTATATATCGTAGACATACAAACATTTAAACATACAAAGAATCTTCTATATTTAATTTATTTTTGCATTTGTACTTTGTATATCGGCTTGCATCTTTCACTTGTATATCGGCTCCATCAGAATAACTCACCCAGTCGGCAAGACTAAGCAAACTCATTCCGACCACATATCTCTGCCCGATGCAACCTTTATCAGTGAGAGCACACTTAGTCGGGCCTATCAAAATAACTCATTCTGATCACTTGGTTCTTCCCGATGCACATGACACTTGTATGAAATCTTTAGATACAAGCATAGATACATACAAAGACCTTTGTATGTCTTTTTAGACTCCAACCCTTTATAAACCACAACTTATAACCCTATGGGCTCCGCGACATGTATAAAGCACAATGTATCTTTCAATATACATTGAGGTATGATACATTGTGTTAACCAAATTTTAACCTTCTCTGAATTCCACCTTGTATGCATCTCACAATGCATGTCCCAAAACATAGATACAAGGCGGAACATACAGTGATTATATCTTATTTCATAACTTTTCAATTTCGTGGTATGTATGTACCATTGTACGTCTACTTTGTAAATTTTGCACTTTTCAAACATACAAACCAAAATGTGCATCCAACGGAGTTACCAGACCATGCATTTAAACTTTGAACTTTTCGGGTCCACCTTGTATGTATAAATAGAACACTAACAAAATGCATACAAGTATAACCAAGTATATAAACCCGATGACTTCCACGTGACTCATACAAAGACTCGATATACAAACAACTTTGTATACGAGACATACAATGACACAACATACAAAAGACTTTGTATGTGTAACATACAAACCCATATCACAATGCATTTTACCCAAAACATACATAACTCGCAAAATACAGGGAATTCTAAGATGGTTCAAAAAGCAACCCCTATTAATTTTTGACAAGGAATTCACCCATATTTAGCCTTGGTACTTAATGTCATTTTTTATTTATTTTCAACAAGGTTTGTACTTTTCACTTCCTTTTCCCTTTACAACCAAGAAGACCCACACACACAAGTAAAGAAGCCAACCACAATAGGGGTCCTCATTTTGCTAAGGAGTAAAATGGGGCGTGTTGTGAATATCACAACATGTCTCTTGCCAACAGTTACTTGGTCATTTAATATCAAAAAATGGGATCACCATTGACCCTGCTAGGGTAGAATCCATAATGAAGTTACAACTCCCATTGAGTAAGAAGGAACTTAAGTCTTACTTTGGTAAGATAAATTTTGTAAGGAAATTCATCACAAGGTTTGTATAGATTATTAGGCCACTCAATGCAATGCCTAAGAAAGATACCAAAATTGAATGGACACCTAAAGTAAAGGCTGCATTTGAGGACATCAAGAAAGCCACAACAAATGCACATGTCCTGATTAGCCTAGATTACACAAGAGAGTGTTGCAAGTATGTACCTAATCAGTGTTGTCATTGATGTCAACATATATTTGTTGTCATTGGTGTCAACTATATCCTATTTTGTTATTTGTTTAGAAGCCTTATATGTTTAGGATATTGAGAAAATTAGCCTCTCTAGAAGAATCAGAAAGTAAACAATGAATCATAGTCAAGATAGTGAGTTGCATACTGAAGAACAGTCCAGAAGATTACTTTGTATTTCTTGCTAACTGAAGATCTTGGTCTATGGGTTGGAAATTATTTAGAAGCATGGATGAAGATGCAAAATCCTGAGTTTGAGCCTTTGGTATGAAGATTTGAGTTAGTTGTATTCACAGAGTAAAGCCTACTTTTTCTGATTATTTGCTGGTGCCTGAGAGAAAGTATTTTTCTCCGCATTCCTCTGCATTAAAGTGTTCTACTCTGCGGTTCTAGAGGAAATTCTTGGATGATGATAAGTGCCTACATTGCAATGGTTCATGTTTTGGTGGTCCACAAGCTATCTTTCTTTTATGACAGTTGAAGACAGTGAAGTTCAAGTGCTCCAGTGTGAATAATCCCATGGATAAAGTGGTTTGAGTTTGTGCAGTTTCTCTTGGTGATTTCAACATGCTTGTGGATACCTCCTGATCATGTTCCTACCTTTGTATTGGTCTACATTAAGGAATTAAGATCGTGTTTGAAGATTATTCCTAGATAACGTAGTGTGTAACTAGTCTTAGTTGACTTGGTTAATTCCATTGATTACGGAGATCCCTTGAAGATTATGGAAGAGTGTTGTAGCATGGAAGATCGTGTTTAAGTCCTAGCTAAGGCATGATGTTATCACATACATCTCTATAATAAATACTTAGCATAATATTTGTATTAAGTCAAGACCTATTTTGTAAATGTTTGTAATGCTGACCTTAGAGATTGTTCCAATGGTTGATGATTGTGATGTTGACCTTAATGACCATTCCAAGGTTGATGAAGTGTATAAATACTTCTAATTGAGTCATGGAAAGGGTGTCCTTGTGCAAAGATGGGAAGATAAGGAAAGAAGTGGAAAGGCATAGCAGAGCAGAGCAGAAGATCCATTTTACTTTAATGTATTAATCTCATACATGAATAAGATGTTGATCTTGGTAGTGAGCATGGAAGTGACCCACCAGTAGGGTTTAACAGCCCTTAGGGTCTAACAATGCTTAGTGTAATCTTTCTAGGTTTAGGGTTGAGAAAGTGAGCCAGGATGTTCTAGGCCCATGGAGTGACCAAGCCTGAACATCATTTTTCAAAGATTGCAATATATTTTGAGAGCTAATCCTCTCCATTGTTTTTCCCCACCTTGAGATTTTCCACATAAAAATCTAGTGTCTCTTGTGTATATTGTTGCATCTATGTTAAAGTTTCTGATTTCATGCATTCATTGTTAAATCATAATGATTATGGACAAGTGATTAATGTTTAAGTGAAGAAGTGATTAAGTTTTTGTGACAACTTATTCACCCTCCTTCTCAGTTGTTTGGTGCATTTCAACAATTGGTATCAAAGCCAAGTCCCTTCAGAAAGAGTCTAACAACTCAAGGGATAAACCTGAATGCTCATCAAGAGATAATAAAGGAGAATTGTCCAAGGAAGTGTTTCATGAAGAAAAGAATGTTGACCATTGAAGAAGTTTGGATCTAGAAGTATGCACCAGTAATGAAGCCATGTTTCAAAAAGAGAACTATTGGGTTATTGATAGTAGTTGTTCAAACCACATGACTGGTGAAAAGAGTAAGATTTCAAGTTTGGAAAGTTATGATGGAGGGCTAGTTATGTTTGGAGATGATTGTACTGTTGAAATATGTAGAATAGGATCAATCAATTTTGGCAACAAACAAATTTATGAAGATCTTCTTTATGTTAAAAATCTGAAGCAAAATCTCTTAAGCATTGGATAGTTATGCAAAAAGGGATTTAGTTTTGTGTTTGAAAATGATACCCTTGAAATCAAAGAAAAATCTAGAGCTACAATACCAATTGGAAAAAGGACAGAAGAGAATCTTTATCATCTCAAAAAAATTGACTTTCTTGGGTTCACATCTCAGACCAATGAAAGCTAGGTCTGGCATAGAAGACTATGTCATGCAAATCTTGATGTTTTAATAAAAACAAGCATAGCTCAAATTGTAAAGGATCTACAAGAAATTGATTACTCAAACAACATCATTTGTAGGAAATGTCAAGATAAAAGATTGTCAAGAATAATATTGCAGGATAAAGAAAGATCTTCTACTGAACAACTGGAATTGATCCATACAAGCCTTTGTTGTCCTACAAGAATACCAAGCCTCCATGATGACAGGTACTTTATGTTTTTTATTGATAATTTTTCTAGAATGACTTGGTTAGCTTTTTCAAGGATAAATCAGAGATTCTAGATGCACTCAAAGCTTTTAAAGAAATGGTTGAAAATGAGCTAGGCATGAAAATCAAGAGTTTGAGAATAGGCAAAGAAGAAGAGCTCACCTCTAACAATTTCAATATATTCTGTGAGACCTATGGGATTGAGAAATAGTTCTCTATAAGAAATAAGGTAATGGAAGAAGCAAGTAGAGCTATTTAGGAAACTACAAAATTAATGTTGGAAGAAGCAAATCTGCCAGATACATTTTGGAAGGAGGCAATTCAAACCACTGTCTATACATTAAATAGAGTTTAGGTAAAAACCAAAGATGAAAAGACTCCCTTTGAACTATAGTATGGAATAATACCCACTATGAAATATTTCAAAATCTTTGGAAGAAAATGTCTTATCAAAATGGAAAAGGATAATGCTAAGTATGAGGAGAGCATCTTTCTTGGATATTCATCTTGGACCCAAGCCTACCACTACTACATCAATAGACTGAGAAGGATTGTTGAAAGTACAAATGTTAAAGTTAATGAGAACATTCAAAAGTACTCAGACCCAACCAATGAGGATCTACAAATTGAAGCACAAGAGGGCTCCCAAACCATTAGTGACAAAACAAAATATGATGTGGAAGATCACAGAGCTGCTGTGAGTCAAATGAATCTTTGCTTGATTGTCAGTATTGACAACAACAATTTGAAAACTATAGAATAAAACATGGATTTGAAGGAAAATATAACAGAAACAAATTATTACATCAAAGAGTTAAGAAAGCAAATTAGGTAGCTTCACCAAAGACTAAAATAAGACAATGAAGAAAAAACAAATAATGAGAAATGTTTGAAAGACAAAACTAAAGACTGCATGAAACTTGAAGAAGAAGTTGTAGATCTGAAAGCTGATCTAGAACTTGTATGGGCCCAAAGATACCAATTTAGTGTGAGTGCTACCAAATATGATAAACTAATGGCAAGCCAGAAAAATGATAATGACAAAGAAAGCATGAGACTTGAAAAAGGTAAAGATTTTAGAGCAGGCCAATAAGAGGACAAAAGAAGATAGAATCAAAGAAATAGACCTAGAAGATCATCAGTCAGGTAGCCAAACACTCAAAGGTATCCATCCTTCAATGTTTATTGTAATTCATGCAATAAAGTTGGTCACAAGGCTACTTGGTGTAGAAAAAGATGAATCAAAATGTTCCATCATTTTCTAGTTAGTGTTTCAGATGTAACAAAATTGGTCATAAAGCTACTGAATGTAGAAGTAAAGTAAGCCAAAACTCTATTAGATGCTATGCGTGCCATAAAATGGGACACATGGCTAATGAGTGCAGGAGCCAAGGGAGAAAAGGCTATGGCACAAATAGGATAATGGAATCCTTTAGTGGCCATTGTTATACTTGCAATAAATTTTAGAAAAGGCCAACCTATGCAGGTCAAGGATAAATGGAAGAAACAATGATAAAAAAAATATTGCATGCCTCAATTGTGAGAAGCCTGGACATACTACAAAACACTGTAGAAATAAGAACGTGAAGAAGGATGATCAATTAGAGTCAAGGATATCATTGGAAAAAGTTGATGCAGTAGAAGTTAAGAAAGAAATGAACAAGATTTGGGTCAGGAAGGGAATAAATGAATCAAGAGACGAGTCTTCTCCAGACTTTGGAGTAGCTACTTCCTCTGGGAAGTAAATTGTAGTCTATGGCTTAGGGGGAGCCATATTGAAAATTCTAAGCCCCCCAGCCAAATAGTCTATGCTGAGATTCAGCACAAAAATATCCCTTGAAAGGATTCTAGTCTAGAAGCCTAAAATGACTAAGTATGAGGAATGTGCAAAGAAGTAACATTGTGAATTGTCCAAATCTAGATGGACGAAGTCAAGCCTAGAACAATGTGCAGCATCAGAATACAAGGATTCACATTTCTTCACTGTTGCATATTTTGTTTTGTGGTTCTAAAAACATGTTAAAAGGTCAAGAATGAATGTTGGATATAAATTCTAGAGTCTCATATGATCTGCACTAGGAGATATGTTGTGAATTGACCACTCATGCATTAAAGGGACAAGATGACATATCATGAATTTTGATAAAGTGAAAAAGACACTATTTTAGCTACCAACGAGGAATTGACAGGTGCAATTGATATTAAGATAAGGCTGTAGGAGAAAAGCTTTAGATAGAAGAATGTTGATCCTTGGAAATTATTGGCTACATGTGGTGTTGTCGATTGATAAGCACTATTTTCTTAAAATGTCATGATGATTGATAATGAAATATTATGAAGAAGGAAAATTCTTGCACGTCTAAAAGGAAGTTTTCAGAACAACAAAAAGAAAAGGGTGTTGTAGTGCAAGTAGTAACCAAGTTGGTTGTTGAGGGCAAGAGGATCATAAGATATGAGTATCTAACAAAGAGCAGTAAAAGTGTTGTAGTGTTGTTGACAGAGGAAATAGTGCAATAATAGTAAAATTTGAAGTTGAGGCTTGATAAACCAAGAGGAAAAGAAGTTCATCAAACAGGGGGAGTGGTTAGAGAAGAAGAGTACAAGTATGTGCCCTTTTCCATTGATGTCAAAGGGGGAGCTAAGTCATGTGAAGAATTCAGAGAGAAAGAGTATAGATGTGTAAAGAGATAGGGGGAGAATATTGTCTTGATGACTATTACAGTTTTTCACATCATATGTTGCCATCAATGACAAAGGGGGAGATCGTTGCAAGTATGTGCCTAATTGGTGTTGTCATTGATGTCAACATATCTTGGTTGTCATTTGTGTCAACTATATCCTATTTTGTTATTTGTTTAGAAGCCTTATATGTTGAGAATATTGAGAAAATTAGCCTCTCCGAAAGAATAAAAAAGTTAACAATGAACACAGTGAAGATAGTGAGTTACATACTGAAGAATAGTCTAGAAGCTTACTCCACATTTCTTGATAACTAAAGATCTTGGTCTACAAATTGGAATTTATTTAGAAGCATGGCTAAAGATGCTAAATCCTAAGTTTGAGCCTCCGGTATGAAGATTTGAGTTAGTTGCATTCACCAGAGTAAAACCTGCTTTTTCTAATTATTTGCTAGTGTCTTAGAGAAAGTATTTTGCTCTACATTCCTTTGCATTAAAGTTTTTTCCTTTGTGGTTCTAGAGGAAAGTCTGGGATGATGATAAGTGCCTACAATTACAATGGTTTATGTTTTGGTGGTCTGCAAGCTATCCTTCTTTTATGACAGTTGAAGACAATGAAGTTCATGTGCTACGGTGTGAAGAATCCCATGGATAAAGTGGTTTGAGTTTGTGTAGTTTCTCCTAGTGATTTCAACGTGCTTGTGGATACCTCCTGATCATGTTCCTACCTTTACATTGGTCCATGTTAAGGAATTGATATCATGTATGAAGATTATTCCTAGATAACATAGCGTGTAACTAGTCTTAGCTGACTTGGTTAATTCCAGTGATTGTAGAGATCCCTTGAAGATTATGGAAGCATGTTGTGGTGTGGAAGATCATGTTTGAGTCCTAGGTAAGGCATGGCATGATCCACATACATCTCTATACTAAATCCTTAGCATAATTTTTGTATTAAGTCAAGACCTATTTTGTAAATGTTTTTAATGTCGACCTTGTAGATTGTTCCAATGGTTGATGATTGTGATGCCAAACTTGATGATCATTCCAAGGTTGATGAAGTACATAAATACTTGTAATTGAGTCATGGAAAGGGTGTCCTTGTGCGAAGATGGGAAGATAAGGAAAGAAGTGGAAAGGCAGAGCAGAGCAGAGCAAAAGATCCATTAGGGTGTCCTACTTGCACTGTAGAGGATGTGATAATTTTTTTAGAAAATAACATCATAACCAGGTATGGAGTTCCTTATGCCCTTGTATGTGATAATGGACCAAATTTTGCATCCTTAAGAGTATCTAGCTAAGCTTTTGATTATGGGATCATCTTAAAGTTCTCTTCAAACTATTATCCCTAGGGAAATGGCCTAATAGAGTCAACCAATAACAATTTATTGAACATCATAAAGAAATTGATAGAAAAGAACCCTAGGGAATAGAATACTCTACTTAAATATGCCCTATGGGTGGATCAAACTAGAATGAAAACTGCATTAGGAAATTCTCTTTATCAATTAGTTTATGGGGTGGATCCATCCTCCCTGTGAATCTCAAAATTCCCACCTTGTAGTTTGTACAAGAGTACTTAGGTATAGGCAACAAACAAGAAGTTAGGTTGCTTCAAATTATGCACCTAGAAGAAAAGAGAGATAGGGCGATTGACCAATTCGCCAAACATCAATCTACTATCAAGTGTTGGTTTGATAAGAGAGCTAAAGTAAAAGCCTTTAGGATATTAGACTTAGTCCTATCATGGGACAAAGCACATGAAAGGAAAGGTGAACATGGGAAGTTTGACAAACTATGGATAGGTCCTTTCTAGATTTTAGAAATCCTAGGTGACAGTACCTACATGCTCAAGACCCTAATAGGTGAGGATGTCTCATTGCCAGTCAATGGACAATTCCTCAAACATTATTTTCAAACCTAGATAGATCATATCCTGGTGATGTACCATATGTATATAATGTACATTCTATATAGTTGTTTGTATAGTTTACTTTGTGTGTTTATTTTCTTTGCACCATTGAGTCCTTGTTTTGGTTAGGCAAAATGATGCACCTTTTCACTTCAGAAAACCACTGAAAATTGTTAGAATTCAAGAGTTGAGCACAAATTCCTACATAGGTTGTGACTCATATTAGAAGTAATCTTGATCAGGTCTGTGATATCAGATTCATTAGTGATACTTTTTCTTCTTCAAGGATATCCTCATATGATTCACCTAATAACCTTAGGTTTTTTGAACATGCTAGTGTGGTGTTAAGTGAAAAATCAAAAGGTCACCCTTGCTACCATTGCAATTCTTAGCCTAAATAGCAAGTGATCACACCTTAAAAAATATGCTTACATGATGATATCTTATGAATTAAAAAAACAAGGAAATAAATATATAGAATATCCAAAGAGAAAAATTAGGTCATCTAAGTAACTCTATCGGGGCTATAGATGTGTGACTGGTAGTGGGGCTGTACTTAGGGGAATTGCAATGATAGCCTTTCCAGGGCTATAGACACCTACTGGTAGCAAGGTTCTATCCAGGTTGGCTACGAGGGATGAACCAAACTATGTAGCTTAACAACAGTCACTGATTTGTTCAACTCATCTTCAAGATGAGGGATATTAATCACATACACACACCCTATCCCTTCTCAATACATAGCTATACTGATGAAAATGATATCATTTAGGAAGATTAAGATACTTATGCCTAATAAGAGTTGGAACACTATGTTTTATTTGTTCCCACCTCTTGAATTATTTAAATTTTTGTTGTTTTCTTTGTTGGCAAGTTGTTGTGTGGTTACACAACATGCCCCATTTTGCCTCAGCAAAATAGGGACTCAAATTTTTTTGACTTGTTTTGCTCCCTTTCCTTGGGTGGTATGGTAAAAGTTAAGTGTCAGAGGTAGTGATAGGATATCACCCTGTGCATGCAGAGACCTCATAAAAAGGGTTAAGTGCCAACATCAAATTTTGTTATCACAAACCTCATCAAATGAAAGAATGCAAAATTTTAAGCAAGTTTGCCTTTAGGTCACCCTGAAATTCCTTAAGGATAAGAAGTTACGATTGGTCAAATTTTGGTCAAACCAGTCACTCAGGAGAGGGTCATCACATTTGCTAAGGACCCTAATATTCACCAATATCCTGGACATATATTTTAACAAGTAAAATTCCAATATCCTCATACTCACTAATATGCAGATGTCAAATTTAAACCCAGGAAATGTCTACCCGTCGATTACCACGCACATTCCCTGAAGGTGCATATTTCTTAATATCCCTAATAGTTACTAATGTGTGGGATTACCTTGAATATAATGTAAATATCAAACATCAGAATATTTCTTAATATCTGGCATATTAACTAAGATCCCTGATCTTCGTTAATGTGACGATGATGTCATCTTGTTCCATTCCAAAGAAAACTCGATATGATGATGACATCATCATATTCCCTGACATGAAAAGAGTCATCTCATTCTCAATATCCTAGATATTTGCTAATATCCTGACCCAATGCAATTCAAAGACAAACCTTAATATCCATCACATTAACTAAGATCCCTAATATTCGTAAATGTGATGATGACGTCACCTGCTAAGCAAATTTGGAACATTAGTAAAAGTGCTGACGTCATCCTCATCTTCAGAAAGGGGGGGATATTCCTCATAATTAAACATCTAGATATTTCTTAATATCCCCTTATCCACTCTTGGCACCTATATTACGTGGATTTATACAAACCAATAGGGTGCTATCATGTGGCACACTGACCGATCCATGTCAGCATATCATAATGTCATGATAGTAAACAAAAGTAAAGTGACCTGATCTTTCGATGGTTGGTCAACTGTTGACCATTATCATGCTTACATCATGGGAATATTCAAAAGAACATGCATATTTCTTAATATCCCTGACATTTGTGAATGTGATGATCCTGTAATAAATGCTATTCTAACGATAGGTGAACATCCAAAATTTCAAATAACATCACACCACTTGTTAAAATCTCAAAAGCTTAGGGAGTATATCCATGGCTATGAACAATTTAGCATTAATTACACCCTATTCGCCAATGTTTCTAATTAAAAACAAGGATTTGAGTTCATTTTAAATTTA
Organism: Cunninghamia lanceolata; assembly: GCA_027924645.1. NCBI lineage: Eukaryota > Viridiplantae > Streptophyta > Pinopsida > Cupressales > Cupressaceae > Cunninghamia > Cunninghamia lanceolata. The sequence continues at coordinate 20,783,607 of BSBN01000090.1, read as the reverse complement.
TCATGCATTCAAGAGGAAATTACAGAGCTCATGTGCGATTAAGGAGACATTACAACAACCTGTGAATGCAACGAAATGGGGTGTACATGCAAATGACAAATGGAGGAGGGTAGCTGCAAGGTGAATACACATATCTAGATATAGATCAAATAGATTAAAAGGTAGTGAATATCAAGTATTTAACGATGAAACCCTCTTTTGTCATTTATGGATAAATGAACAGGTAAATGTCAAATTTTATGAGAGAAAATTAATATGAGGATGCATGAATTATGCTTGTCTAAAAGTAGAAACATGAAGATTTGCCTACGCAATTGTTGAATTTGAATGTGCATAAGGCATGTTAGGGTGAGACATACATATGTTTTATCACAGGATAGAATGGCATTCCATAAGAACAGGTCAGACATAATTTTTAAAGCCCATGGGGCTACAACCCAAGGGAACTGTTGATGATGATTGTTAGTCATAACAACATGCATAAAAGTTTACACAACAAACCTTTACCATCTTGAAAAGTATGATCAACTTGGGACAAATTGATGACTCCAAGTCTCCATTGATCAGATCATGATCGTCTGATGTTACTCAGAGGTTGATGTGATATGTTGTTTTTCCATTCTAGTGTCTTACATTGTTCTGATAACATGAACTAATATCTACATGTTTAATTTTACATGTGCTTCCTGTAAATCTCTTCACAAACAAAGGTTAATCCTTCTATTTCTACGGATGATGATGATCTTTGATAAGTTTGATCAATTCTTCTGCTCATCAACTATGATGGATTATTTTCACTTTTGCACTATGAATTTGTTCAAATAATGTGCCTTTAAGTTGATATTAGCATGATTACTATTATCATTTATGTATATTTGCATGAGATTCTCAATATTACATGTAGATTAACTCAAATATGCTCTAGATGTTCAATTTCCTTCGGGATGTCTATATATTTATGTATTCTTTGCTTAAGATTGTCTATATTTTTGCAATTATGGAGATGATTGTAATGAAATTTAAGAAAATAAACTCAAACATTCTAAATCTACTAAATTTAAATGAGTCTTTGACAATTGATCCATATGCAACATTTAATATTTCACAAAATAGAGATGAAATCAAACCATGTGTTTCCAGGCCATTCCACAACTTCACACAGTTGATGCTAATCTTCTAAGGTAAAGAATGACAACAATATCCACAAATTGACATGCACTCCAAGGGACGTAGCACATCACAGTGAAATATCCAGATGACATTCATGGATTACTCAGAATTTACAATGATATGTAATCTGATCTTTATTTCATTAGTATTCAAAATCATGCATATTTACAATCTATCTTGAGAAACTATCATGACATTCAACAATCCTATCTCAATTAAGTCTCTAATAATCTGATACAAAGTGCACTCCACCTCCTTTTATAGAATAAAGAGAGGAGGCGGTTATAATTGATTAATGACCAGGACTTGTCTATCTAGATCAACGATTAGTATCTCTTCTTTGACTGGGTCAACATATGTAGACATGGCACAAGTTGCCAGTTGGCAACCATCTGGTAGAACTTGATCACTTCTTTTGTCTTGTTATACATATGACTCTGTCATCATGGATCTCTACTTATTCTTCATCCTCTTCTTCTTCATCTTCTTCACCTTCTTCCTCATTTGCATCCTCTTCTTCTTCATCTTCATCATCATCATTATCATCATCATGAGGATCACTTCCAATATGTACTTTGATTACCCCTCTGATAGATTCATACGTTTGTACTATTCTCTCAATTTCTCCTCCATCCTAGACCTTAGCTTTCACCACAGCATGCTTTTGAGAATTGAATTGTGCCTGTTTAGTAGTCCATTTACTCTTTTTGTTGTTTAACATCTCATTATACACCTCCACCTTGGCCTTCATCCTCATAGCTTTATTGATTACATCATCTATCAAATGATGGAGAGGGTCATATGTTGCTTTCTTGAAATTATAATGGAAAGCTTGAATTGCAAAATCACTATCCTAATTTTCTATTTTCCCTTCTACATTGCCTTCTAAAGCTTCCAAAATACCCATCTCATCTGCCATTAGGTGGTGTAGTTTAACACTGATATCCCTGAGCTTGTTGTTACATTTCTTTAGGATATCACTCTTGAAGTTTGTATCCTCATACCATAATCTTAACAATTGTGTTGTATTGTTATCCAGTACCTTATTATCTATGAGCACTTTCATAGCTTTTCGCCTCATCTCAGCTATGGCATCCGAATGCTTTTCCAATTTGAAGGATATTCACCCAACTTCATTTTGCATTTTATCCACCTTGCTCTTTAATGTACTAAGTAAATCTCAATTTGTGAGGGAGGTTTTTATTACTTTCTCAGCTTCAGAAATAAAAAGAACAAACCAATTATCCATTATATGGGTCTTGTGCTTCATGATATCTAATCTTGTATATGATGGTTAGTAGAGTAGCTGTGTTAGCTGGTATATGATTAGGGTCAATTACCCCTTTTATGAATGCATGCAATTGAGAAATGTGCTCTTTATACACCTTGTTCTTATCCTTTTCCTTCTTTACACTTTGTGTCAATGATTCAATGATATCTTTGGCCTCTTGGCCCTCCTACTGCTCTATAGAAAAGCCCAGATCAACACTAGTTATCTAGAATTCATCAATATTTATTTTCCCTTTCTCTTTATCTACCATTGGCATTGCTACCTGAGGTATCCTCCTACCCATAGTAGGATCTCTCCTTATTGTAGATGTAGGCCTTTCCTTTCTTTTAAGTTTCATCATACTTGCTGAAAACAATGTTGAGACATCAAATTCAGGCACCTCTTCAATCTATTGCAGGTTTATTTCTTGTTGTAGCCAGTATGGGACATCACCTTTGGGTCCTTGTTGGTTAGTTTGCTCAATGTGAGCATCCTGAGACTCTGTATTCTATTCTACCCTTGGCAAAGAGGTCTCTTTCCTTTGTTCTTCCTCATGCACTTTCTCATGAGGGATCTCTTGTCGAGGGATCTCCTGCTAAGGGGGAGGTTCTTGTGATGCATGCACATTCTAGTCATGCACTCCTTGTTGTAATTTATCCTCATGCAAATTCTAGATATCTTGATCTTGTGTATCTTGTGGCACCTAATTTTCATGGGAAGATTGTGCATTTTGATCTATTTTATCTTGGGGATTGCCCTGATCACCCTTGGTCACATTCTCTTTTTTCATTTGGTTAACCACTACCTAGTTGAAGACTTTGTTCTTCACCTTTTGATATGTCGGTCTCCCCAAGGTCTAGAGCTTTACCTACTTTATTTTCATTTATTTTCTCCTATGGTGCTAGATTACTATCCTGATTATCATTTTTAGCAGGTGCTCCTGCATTATCCTGATCTTTATCCTTATCAGGCATCCCCTAATCAGTCTCTTTCTGTACACTAATCTCTACCTTTTCTAGCTCTAGAGGTGGATCACTATTTCTACCTTGATCTTCATCAACCTAGTAAGCTAAATCTATTAAAGTAGGGTTGGTGACCTGATCAACCAAATTTATCAATCCTATCTACCGAGCTACCTCTTCAGGGTCATCTTCTTCAATTTCCTCTATTTCAACCTTCTCCTGATGAGTTTCCTTTTGGACCATAGGAGTGCCATGAGGGGTCATCCTTGTGTTAGCCACCAGAGTCTCCATCTTTTAAGAAGATACATCATTAACTACCTCATCATTCGACAAGTCAACTTTATCATCAAGTGGAAGAGGTGGTTCCTTCCTTGCCCTATGTCTTTCTTCTATTTGTTCCTCTACTTTTTTAGTTTTGAACTGAACAATATCCAGGATGGGAACTTCATGTTGTAGTTTCTTTATAATACCTTGACCACCTGCACCCCTCAATAGAATGGGATTAATATCCACATTCCCTCTCATGGTAGTCTTGTGTTTCTTTTGAGGTGGTGTCTGCTACACTTTCTTCCTTTTCTTTGTTATCAACAAGTCATCATCCAACGACTCCTCCTCCTCCTCTATAATCACAAGTGCAAGCTTGGCAATAGTTTTCTTTTGTTTATTAGGGGTATGTGGTGATGCGACTACTGATGTGGAGGCCACATCTCCCTTTAGTTGGGGTCTTCTAGTGATTACTCCTCCAGCTGCATGGGTTTCTTTCTTATTTTTACCCTGCTTCTTTTTCCCTTCAGTTGACTATCTTTCTCCTTTGGATTACCTCTTCTCTTTGAGGAAATCATCATATTCTTCTTCAGATAATTCTTGTCTCTTCTTCTTATTATCCACAGTAAGGGCTACACCCTTCCTTTTCAATTTGTTGACCTCAACATTTACCCAACTCTAGGTCAGTTGAATAACTTTCAGCATTATTTGATCTAATGAAGTCACCTCAGGTTGACTCAAATCAGGTGCTGATATGGTTTCATTATATACCTTCTTGTCTTCATATTCACTAGACATTTCTTTCCATCATCCTTGTGTAACTAGACAGGCACTAATATGTAGTCAAAGGTGTGAATTTGATTCAGGGTGAGCCTCTGGTAGTTCCTCCTCCTGACATTTGCTTCATCGTCACAATTAGTCCAGTAATCCTCAAGGTGCTTTTGATGTATATGCTTCCCAAGCAATGCCTGCATCCTGCCATATGGGTCATATGACCTAGCTATTGAAAATGGTTGCAAGTGCATTAACTTCAATCCTCTTATCACATCCCTAACACTTTCCTTGTCTGGACATATATACTAGCCAATCATGACTGGAAACACCATAGGTGGAATCTTCCCTTTTTCAATATAAGCCTCTACTGAGGGCAAAATCTATCTAGAAAATTCCATCAGAATGACTTTGTCATTAGGGTATTAGGTAGCATGAGGGGGTGCCCTTCAAAGCCTTCTATTCTTATGTATGAAAATCTAGGGAATTGAATAAACTAAGCCCCATATTTGTAGATAATAGCTTATGCTTCCATACATAACCTCTTTGTTCTGTCTTCTTCCATGGTCCTGACCAGATGCATGGAAAAGGAGTCATTCACTATTTTATAATTTTAGAGAGATTCACTCATGTTCAACTGTGGGTAATGTTCCCAAATGTTCACATCACCAGGTTTGCTTCCAACCATGCCTACTATTTATAGTTCATTGAAGGTCCCTCTAAAGGTATAGACATATATGACATAAGAAGTCATGTGAAACATGCACATCTTTCCAACCAGCCTTCTCATTCCCTCATCTAAACTATCACTTACGATTTTAGCCTATAGGGGTTTGTCATCTAAATATTCTACCATCTAGATAATTCCATACATCTAGTTTTCAAATGCTCTAGTATGTTGTCTTCCTATCATTCTGCTAAGCATGACCATCATGTACTGGTATTCTTTAGCAAAATCAAACTTAAAGAGGTATACTGGCAATTTGGCAGAAGCCTTGTATGTACTACTCTTGGATCTCCACTGATACATGACTCTTGGGGCCTCTTTCTGGTTGTTATGATATTACTTTTCCAATCTGCTCAGGCTCAATCTAACCACATTAGGTCTTGTAGGCAAATTAAAGGTAGAGGTGATGCCTGCAATTGAGAAATCTGCATACACCCTGCCATGCTTCTCCACTTTTCTAGTTTTTGGATTGTAGTTATGGGCACACTCAACCACTAGCTTAGTAGCTTCCATGGCATATGGAAATCCCCCAGCATTCCACATCCCTAAGGTGTATATGCTCTAAAGTAGAGGGTTTCCACTTCCCTTATGTAATCTTCTCGACCATGCATCAAGATCGCTATTTCCCTAAATCGTACCATTGATAATCCCATACCTAAATCCTACCCCTTCTGGTTGTAAGAACATGGATTTTAAGAACTATGTGTCAGACCTATTCTTTTTTATTGCCATTAGATCCTATGATAAAACCATGCATATCTTACCCTAACATGTTGTATGTTGCAGGGCTTAGGGATCTCATACATTCCATGGCAGTAATTTTATCATTCTAGTTTATTCCATGTGTCATGCTAATTAACTCAGTAAAAACCCTTTTTTTCCCTTATGATTTACCATAAATGACAAAAGAGAGGGTTTTATAGTTACATACCTGATAATCATCTTCCCTTTTTATTGTATGAGTGATAACTGTATGAATGTGACTACGTTGTAATTATCATCCTCCATTCTATTTAAGTGTGGGTACGTTCCATTTGCAGGTAGCGGTAATGCTTTGATCTTTGGAGCTTTGTAATTCTTATTTAAATGTAGGGTAAATGTAAAATAAACCCAAAAACTTACTTTTAACCGATCAATATGACAAATTAGGGGAACACTTAGTGTCTTTTGTTTAAGTCCATTGATCAACACATGATGTGCATGGATGTTAACAAGTGGTGGGCTTGCATTCAAAATTTGAATGTGCTACCTACCATTGGGTTCACATTTAATGTAGAGGGTGATCTTTGCAAAGATCAGGGATATTTCGAAATGTGACTGATATCGGATATATGAGCATGACATCGTCATGAGTATGGTCAACCTTTGACCAATGAATGAGATCAGGTCACTAGACATTCACTAATAAATCATGATAATACACTATATTCATATGATCTAGGGGGATGCCATGTGGCATAGTTGGATTGGTCATTGAGAAACTAGGCATCTTGGGTCATCGAAGGATAATATGAGGGATATTGGAAATATCTAGGTCTTCTAACACTAGGAAATATCACCCTATTTGAGAACGTGAAGGTGACATCATCATTTTATAAGCCTTTGAAATTGTTTGAAAGAATGATGTCATCGTCACATTTGTTAAGATCAGGAATATTTTGAAATGTGGCCCTCTTGGGTCTGGATCATGATGACATCATCATCATATCATGTCTTCTTTGTTATCAGGTTAGGATGATGTCATCATCATATTTAGGAACATGATGGATGTTTGGAAATGTGACCCTCCAAGTGTCAAGCAAATTGATGATGTCATCACTAGGATGAGTTATTTTATATATCGAAACAAGATGATGTCATGGTCATATTTTGTGAAGGGTGATATTTTGTAACATGATGGATATTTAGAAATGTGACCCTCTAAAAATATGCATGCGGACTTGATGGGCATATATTCTTTTGCACTTAAGTTTGACATTTGCATATCGGGGAGCATGTGGACATCGAGTGATCTTCATATGTTGGGGTCATCTAATGAATATGACTAATATTTAGAAATATGACCCTCTAAAAATATCCATTTTGACTAAACTTTGACTTAGCATAACTTTATATCCATGATGAATATCAGGGTGATACAAAAGGCAAACTTGCTTAAAATTTAGCACTCTTTCAGATCATGAGGTTTATGATGGCCAATTCTAAATTCAACAATTGACTTCCTCTTGTGAAGCACATGCATGTGCAAGGGTGATATACCTAACTGACTTTTTCCAAACCACTCAAAGCAAGAAAGCAAACAGGAAGAAGCAAAAAAGTTGGGTCCTTGTTTTGCTAGAACAAAATGGGGCATGTTGTGTAACTACACAACAAGAACATCATTCAAATATGGCCAGATAAATGATACACATTCAGGGAATACTGATTTGGATGCATGGACAACACAATTAGAAAAAGGCAATAGAAAACCCTTACTTATCGACATATATAATTCAGGCATGTGGCATGCCAAAGGATTTCCCTATGCAACAGAGGCCACTAAGCTGGTAGTTGAATGTGCTCATAATTAAAATGTACACAACAAGAACATCATTCAAATATGGCTAGATAAATGATACACATTCAGGGAATACTGATTTGGATGCATGGACAACACAATTAGAAAAAGGCAATAGAAAACCCTTACTTATCGACATATATAATTCAGGCATGTGGCATGCCAAAGGATTTCCCTATGCAACAGAGGCCACTGAGCTAGTAGTTGAATGTGCTCGTAATTAAAATGTCCACAACAGGAAGGTGGAAAAACATCACCGGGTGTATGCAAACTTCTCAATCAAAGGCATCACCTCAGCCTTCAATTTGCCAAAAGGACCTCAAGTATGCAAAATAGACTTGGAGTAGTTAGAAAAGAAATACAATAGCACCCACAAGGATTATAGAAAAATCATGTTCTCATGGAGGGTTAGTGATAGCATGTACAAGGTTTCTACAAAGCTATCTGTGCATTTATATAAATTTGACTTCGCCCTTGAATATCAGTACATGATGGTGATGCTCAACCGAATGAGGGGAAGGCCAAATGCAGAGTATTTTGAGGATTGGATGTATGGTCTTATGAGAATGGTAGAGACTACCAATGAGAAACCCCAGTGGGCAAAGATTATTAGCGACAGCCTAGATGAAGGCATGAGGAATCTGGGAGGAAATACAAACATGTTCCACATGACCTCATATGTGGTATATGCACATGTATCCAGAGGGACATTCAATGGTCTGCAGACAGTTGGTAGGGTTGGTAGGAACCCTAGAGATGTGAACATATTGGACCACTATCCATAGTTGAAATAGAGAGAGTCTCTCCAACACTACTGGAGAGTGAATGATTCATTTACTATGCATTTAGGACCATGAAATAAGACAAAGCAAATAGGTTGAACATGGAAGCTCAAGCTGTGATATACATGCATGGGGCTTGGTTCATCCAATTCCCCACTTTCACATATATAAGAATAGAAGGTTTCACTAGGCAACCTCTCATGTTTCCAAGATACCCAACAAATAAGGTCATATTGATGGAGATGGATAGATAGATATTGCCTTCAATTAAGGCTTTTGTTGAGAGAAATAAGATACCCAACATCTTGTTCCCACTCATCATTGGGTGGTATATGTGTCTTGATAAGGAAAGTGCCAAAGTAGCAACATGGGGATTATAGTTGATGTCCTTGCAGCCTTTCTCTATATCCAAGAAATATGACCCTTATGATAGGGTGTAGGCATTATATAAAAAAATTAGTGCATCAGGTGCACCTTGAAAAATATTGGATTGACTATGATGGTGAGTTGGAAGTGAGGAAGAGAAGCTATCAAAGGCTTACTTTGAAACAAATTCACACATTGGACTACATACCAGTTCCAACACAACTGCATGAGGAAGATGGAATAGTTACATCACGAGAATATGAAGAGAAGAAATTATACAATGAAACAATCTCATCCCCTGACTGGAATCAACCAGAGGAAAACCCATTAGATAGGATAACACAAAGAGTCATACAATTGACCAAAGCATGGGTGGATGGAGAGGTCACAAAACTCAAGAACAAAGGAGTGGCTCTCACCATCAACAAGAAGAGGAAGAGACAAGAGTTGACAGACAAGGAATATGATGACTACCTCAAGGAAAAGAGGGCATCCAAAGGAGAATGGAAGGAGGGATCCAAGAAAGGGAACCAAAATGTAGGTGTGAGAATCATTTGTCATCCTCCAACTAAGAAGGATTCAACTTCAACCTCTACTGCTACAACATCTCAAGCACCTACAAAACAACAAAAGTCCATCATAAAACCTCCGGTCACTTATGTGGATGTAGAGGAAAGCACTGATGATGATCTCATAAAGAGAAAGAAAAAGAAGACTCAAGAGGTGCCATAGAAAAAAGACTCAAGCACCTGCAATGAGGGGTCCAGTGGATGCGAACCCTACCATTATTTAGAAAGGAAAAGGGGGTGAGGGAATAAGGAAAATTTTGTAGCATGATGTGCCTACCCCCACCATAGTACATTTTAAGATAGAGTTTACTGAAGAAAAGAAAGAAGAGATGAAGAAAAGAGGAGGTGATTAGTCTCTCCCACTAGATGAAATAGTAGAACTTTTAGATGATGAAGTGGTGAGGGAAGTCTCCACCAGCCCTGTGGAGACACTTATGAAGAATATAGCCATGACTCTTATTGTGTGGTTACATGACATGCCCCATTTTAACTTGATAAAACAAGGACCCAACCTTTTATTTGCTGCTTTGGCTTGTTGTTTTTCTGCATTGGGTAGTTTGGTAAAATTAAGTCATGCATGTAACCTTGAAGGAGTGTAGATTAGTCCCCATGATGAGGTTAGTTGTCAAAGTTAGTATTTCACATTATTAACCTCATGGTTGGAAAGTGTATAAAATTCCAGGCAGGTTTGCCTTTTGGATCACTCCAAAATTCTCTAAGGGGAGAAAGTAATGTTAAGTCAAAATTTCGGTCAAACCTGATCTTCTAAAAGCGGGGGTCACATTTCTAATGTCAGTTATATTATATAAGATTACCCTGATATAAGTTTATCACCAGATAATCACTTGATCCGCAAAGTCCAGACGTCAATTTTATGTAAGGGCCAATATCTACCCGTCAAACAACTTCATATATTTTGCGGGGGGGGTCATATTGTCAAACATCTATCATCTTACGAATATCACCCTTGTGGAAAAATATCACCCTATGCCAATATGATGATGATGTCATTTAAATCCAATGAATGAAGGAAATCACCTTCATGCTGACATCATCATTCCACTTTACCTCGCGGAGGTATATATCCGATGCCCACCATATTCAATAACATGACGGTGACATCATTATAACACTACGCTTAAACAAGGTCATCGACACGCTGATGTCACCCCGATCTTTTTCCAAAGGGGGTCATTTTATTTGCGGGGTCATATTTTGAACAACCCCTGATCTTAAATTCATGACCTGATATACACATGGTCAACATTGACCACATCACCTGATTCCTTTGCATTTAGTTTTGCCGCTCAAAGGTGGGGGTCATTTTATCCAAAGGTATCATATTTTCAAATATCACCTAATCTTTCAAAGATCACCCCCCCTCCTGTTTCCTGACATTAAATGCACTTAAATGTGGTAGATGGATTCCCACTGATTACGAATACAAATCAAACACTTGGCATCATCCATGAATTCTCTACAGAAGATCAATGAATTTAACCATCCCAGCTCAGTTTTACCCTAATATGCCCTACAGATACATTTAAAGGTAACTTTCCAAGGTTATTTTCATTTACCTTTCAAAAAAATGAGAAATTATAGAGTAGAGAAGTCAAACCCTCATATAGCTACCTGTTAACAGACTAGATCTTTCAACATAATGGAGCAAGTGATATTCAACATTTAGTCCTTTTCTATAATCACCCATTTAACCCAAGAGGAAAGCACTATCAGGTAAGTAAATGAAAACCCTCCTGTTGTCATTTTTTGCATGTTCAGGTAGGATATATGTTCTTTCTTGTGGTTTGAATCTATAAATATGCATATCATGATGAAGTAAAGAGTAATAGACAGAGTGTGCATGATGCTGTAGAAGTACATAATAGATAGATTTTGCTACAATTAAAAGATCTGAGGGAGAACCAATTCCCAACTTCAATGCTAGGTTTCAAAAAATGTACTCCAAGCTAGTTGATCCTTACAACATAGGGGATGATGCAGCTAGATCAATATACTACTCAGCCTTAGACCCATTAACATCCATGTTCATCAAAAGAACACATCCACCTATAACTTCATTAGCAAGTGCTTTTGAAGAAGCCATAAAAATCAATCAACAATTAACACCTACCTTTACACCTAATGTTGGATATCCCGCATATCCTTTATAGCCACAAGGTAGTGGAGTCATGATACCTCCTATCATCATGCCTAGTCCCTGTTAGTTTCCATTACACCAAAAGATTGACCTATTAATGCCCGATACAACCACTTGACTTAACAATCACGGGAGGTGGTTAAGCCCTTGTCACAAACCACCACAGCGTAGTGCTAAACAAGAAGACCAAGGGTCACACCTTGCAACAATCCCCCCAGCACAAGCACGGGGTTTGAACCTGTGACCTTAGTTTTGATACCAACTGTTAGTTGTCATTACACCAAAAGATTGACCTATTAATGCCCGATACAACCACTTGACTTAAAAAGCACGGGAGGCGGTTAAGCCCTTGTCACAAACCACCACAACGCAGTGCTGAACAAGAAGACCAAGGGTCACACCTTGCAACAGTCCCCTGTAGGTACCTCCACTTAGTATCATGCCTCCTCTGAATGGAAATGGCTAGATGATACCTTATCCTAGACAAGCACATCTAGATGCAGGGAAAAACAATGGTAATGGCAGTTCTTTCTTCAAACCTTAGCAAGAGAATGTAGTAGCCAAGGCTCAAGAAGAAAATAATGACATTAAGGAAATATCTACATAGTTAAGGAAGCTAACTACTGAAATCACACATATGAGGAGCCAAAACTTTTACTCCCAATCTAATCAAAACAAAGGATATCCTGATAGAGGATATGGAAATAACAATGACAGATCTGGATATCCTAACAAAGGGTATAATAATGATAGGAATTTCAGTAACAATAGCAATAACAATGCTACCCCTAGGCCACCTAGAATGTGGAATACTAGACCAAACAATGGCTCATTGCCATCACCATTAGACAATCAACACCCTAATGAACCCAAAAAAACTAGGGTGAATTTAGTAGAAGATACACTCATCAACTAGTGTAGAATGCATAATACCAATGTGCATGCTAAACTAGATTGCCCTCAGTTCAAGATAGCAGCCAATATTTTCTAGACTAAATTGTCCAACATTGTAAGAGATCTTCCCTATTTTGAAGGAAACAAAATTGTCCCCTTACGCTATGAGTCTGCCCTTGTGATGGAGAGTTCCATCAGTCATCAACATCATTAAATGACCTCCCCTCATGAGAATTACACATTAGCATGGGAGGAGTATGCATAAGCTGATGTAGAGTACTCAACAAAGTGGTGAAAATAGATCAAAACTACAAAACTATTGCTGTGGTTGAACCATTGAACCACTTGAACCAAATGGACTCGTGAACCATTAAACCTTTCACTATCGGTTCAACATATGCTATCGATTCAACATATTTCCATTGCCTAGACTTAGGCTATCGGTGTAACCCTGTCCTCATCGCCCGATATCAAAATTCACATCGATATACATAATACTTCACTTTGACTCCGTTGAACCAATTGAACCTATTGAACCCTTTGAACCTTTGAACTGATTCAACCGTTGGTTCAACCAAATGCTTTCAGCCGTCTCAAAAATTCTTCTGATGGTTCTTCTCACCCCGATGCATTACTTAACTTTCTATTGCCGGTTCCCTCTACCGATCCTATAGATCATTCCTTGTATCCACAGAAGGTGAACTTCCAACATACACTCTATGTTACCATTCCAGCCAGTCATCCCTTACATAATTAGAAATGTATCTTTTCTGAAACAACGCTAAATCTTACGTCGAGGACATCCTCTACAACCAAACTCGTAGTCTCTATTCTGTTGAGCCCTAGCACATAGAGATGCTAGGCTCTCTACTGCGACAACTCTTCCAAAGATTGGATCATCTGTCCCATTCTGCCATAAACACGAACAAAAAGAAAACAAAATAGAAAACTATGTACAAAATCCACTAGTGGAATGGTCTCAATCTTGCATCTTTGACAATAGAAAACTAGATTATGTAATGAACAATTTGATATAGCGAGTATACACAGAATAATTTGATACACAGGGAATTTATATAAAACACAGAACTTGTGAACACAAACTAACATAACTTCTATTTCTTCAATCAAACTTCATCCTCTTCTCCTCTTCCAAAAATGTGTTTATATCTCTCCTTGTTCAGTTCCAACCAAAACATCAGAAGGTTGGAGTCGTTACAACTTCCAACCAAAATACCAAAACTCTAACTAATCACACGACACATGTTAGGCATACGACATGATTTAAACACATTAACAAGACACCTAAACATAACACACTTGATTTAATCATGCACATACCCCAATTTCCCAAGATGTTCAAATTGGCTTATCAGGATGCTAAATTTGTAACACTGGTTCACATGATGGGGTTTTATTACAAACATGAAATTACCACAACAACAAGAACTACATGACAACATGAACAAACATAAAATTGCATAAAATATAACATATCAAAACCTTAGTCTTCTCCCTTAGATGTATAGTTGACTAGTTGAAGAGGTGCTCCTGCACCATACTCCCCAGGAGAGGAGATCTCAAGCCCACTTGAGATCAGAGTTTGAAATTATGCACCATATTTTATGATTTACTCTTTAGTCATCCAAACTACATCTGAATCAGGTTGCCTGTGCCAAGCCACCAAATACTCCATGTATTCTTTGTTCCTTGTCTTCTTTGTCACTCTTGAGTCTAAGATCTTTTTCAATTTTGGTGGATCATGCTTAGGGATATCATCATCTGCTATTCCCTGCAATGGTTCTTGTCCTGCATCTGCATTATGCTTATATGGAGTTAAATCACAAACATTGAAGATGGGTGACAATCCAAGATCAAGAGGAAGTTGGATCTCATAAGCATTCTGCCCACACTTCTTCAAAATCTAACATGGTCCAATCTTCCTCTCCATTAGCTTGGTATGTTTATCTTTTGGGAGCCTCTCCTTCTTCAGATGAACCCACACCAAATCTCCAACATCAAATTGTACATCCCTCTTCTTCTTGTTAGCATATGCTTTGTACTTTAATGTAGTTTGTTGGAGTTGGTTCTTGACTTGATCATGCACCTCTTTGATGGCTGATGCAAAAGCTTCTCCATCTACACTAATAGACTCCCCTATAGGTAGATCTCTTAACTCCAAAATACCCCTTGGATGAATGCCATATACAACTTGGAAAGGTGACTTCACTGTACTCCTATTGATAGTGTCATTATAGGAGAATTCTGCTTGTGATAGGATGTTATCCTACTTCTCTCCATGCTGCCTTGTCAAACACCTCAGTAGATTTCCCAATGAACGGTTAACCACTTCAGTCTTCCCATCTGTTTGAGGATGGTAGTTTGATGAAAAGGATAAGTTGGTGCCCAACTTTTTCCAAAGAGTCCTCCAAAAGTGGCCAATAAATCTCACATCTCTATCTGACACTATGCTTAATGGCAAACCATGTATCCTTACTATCTCTTTGAAAAATAGATTTGCAACATATGAAGCATCACAAGTGGTTTTACATGGCAAGAAATGTGCCATTTTACTAAATCTATCTACTACAACAAAAACACTATCATATCCCTTCCTTGTCCTAGGCAAACCTAATACAAAGTCCATGCTTATGCTCTCCCATGGCCTAGAAGGAATGGGTAGTGGCTGATACAAACCTGCATTAGTGGATCTCCCTTCTGCCCTTTGACATATCACACATGCCTCCACAAATCTCCTCACATCTGACTGCAACTTGGGCCAAAATTAATGCCTCTTCACAAGATCAAGAGTCTTATCTAGACCAAAATGTCTTGCCATGGCCCCACAATGTTTCTCCCTAATGATATTCAGTCTCATAGAACACTGTAGAATGCACAACTATCCACCTTTGAAAGGTAATCCATCTTGGATCAAAAATTCAGAGAACTCAACATGATAATGGTCACCAAAGGAAGTACATAACTTGTAGATCTCTGCAAAGTCTTCTTCAAAATCATACATGGCTTTCAAAGAGGCAATGCCAACACTCTCCAACTAGATCTGATTGATGGTTAGAGCCCTCCTGCTCAAAGCATCTGCTACCTTGTTCTTGACCCATTTCTTGTGCTTGAGTGTGAAGGTGAAAGCTTGCAAAGTCTCCACCCACTTCATATGCCTATGGTTTAGCTTCTCTTGACTGTTTATGAAACTAAGGGCCTGATTATCTATAAATACTATGAATTCTTTTGGCATTAAGTAATGCCTCCACTTTTTGAGTGACTATACTAGAGTGTACATCTCCAAATCATATGATGAGTATCTCTTCTTTGCATCATTTAGTTTCTCACTGAAAAATGCAATAGGCCTACCTTCTTGACTGAGTACTATCCCAATTGCCATGTGGCTTGCATCACATTCTACTTGGAAAATCTTGTTGAAGTCAGGAAGTGTAAGGACTAGCTACTCTTCCACCTTCTTCTTCAATGTTTCAAATGAATCATCTGCCTCCTTTGTCCAAGTGAACCTGCATTTCTGTCTTCCTTTTATGGTGTCAAGCATGGGTGCACAAACATGACTAAACCCCTTTATAAACTTCCTATAAAAGGTTGATAACCCATGGAAACTTCTAACATCATTCATGGTTTTAGGAGTTGGCCAAGACAATATGGCACTTAACTTCTCTTGATCCATTTTTAGTTTTCCCTGTGAGATGACAAAACCCAAATAGGTGATCTCCTCCTACATGAACAAACACTTCTCCAAGTTGATCATTAGCTGCTCTTCATGTAACCTTTTGAGGACCAAGTCTCTATGTTTGAGGTGCTCTTCCCTTGTATTACTGAAAATTAGGATGTCATCTAGATATACTATGACAAATTTGCCTATGAATTCCCTCAAGACCTCATTTAACAACCTCATAAAGGTACTAGGGGCATTGGACAAACCAAAAGGCATGACCTTCCACTCATACAACCCCTCATTGGTCTTAAATATAGTCTTCCATTCATCTCCTAGCCTAATCCTAATTTGATGATAGATACTCTTTAGATCTATTTTTGTGAAATATTTAGCACCCCCCAAACAATCAAGCAAATCTTCTATCCTAGGGATTGGGAACCTATACCTGATTGTTATCTTGTTGATAGCCCTTGAATCAGTACAAAGTCTCCAAGTGCCTTCCTTCTTTGGTGCTAAGATAGTCGGTACTGCACATGGGTTTAAACTCTTGCCAATTAGGCCTATCTCCAACAACTCTTCAATCTGCCTTGCTACCTCTGCATTCTATTCTAGGGTAAGCTTGTATGCTGCCTTGTTTGGAAGTGTAGATCCTAGGATCAGATCTATGTAATGGTTGATGTCCCTTATAGGTGGTAGGGACCTTAGCATTCCATCAGAGATGATGCCTTTGTACTTGTTCAATATCTCTTGGACAGCAGGATCTATGAACCTTTGTCTCTTCTCTCCCTTGACTTCTTGTTGCTGCTCCTTGTTCACCTTTAGGCATGGAATTAGAGCATATGCAACTGCACCTTCTTCTACTTTCTCTTTCATGAATTGTTTGCCTTCTATCATCATCACCTTGACTTCTTTTCCCTTTGATTCCACCTCATTCTCCATCAATGGTAGAAACTCTATCACCTTACCATCCTTGGTGATTGAATATGTGTTTCCAACTCCATCATGTTGTGCTTTCAAGTCATATTTCCATGGTCTTCCAAATAGGAGATGGAAAGCATCCTTCTGGGTAATGTCAAACAATAATTTGTCCTTGTATGGTCCAATTTGAAACTCCACCCACGCTTGCTCTTCCAAAATTGTTTGCTTGCTAACCTTGAGTGAGCCATGAGACCTTGTATGGGCAAGGATGTGGTAGTCTTCTAAGCTTAAGCTTTTCTACCATTTCAATGGACACAAAATTTTCAGTGGATCTAGAGTCAATCAGAACTTTACATACCTTTCCTCCTACCTTGCAAGTAGTTTTGAAGAGAGACTTTCTTTGTGGGGGTTCTTTGTTAAGCACCTTCTGTTGTTATATGGAGCCTAATCAGACACAAAGGTTAAATTTTCCCCACTTTTATTGGCGTAGTTTCCCCCCAAATTCCTATGGGGTCAAGGGGCAGCACCCCTTATGGGGATTTGGGGGC
The DNA here is from genome assembly GCA_027924645.1 of Cunninghamia lanceolata. Classification (NCBI taxonomy): domain Eukaryota; kingdom Viridiplantae; phylum Streptophyta; class Pinopsida; order Cupressales; family Cupressaceae; genus Cunninghamia; species Cunninghamia lanceolata. The sequence continues at coordinate 20,765,972 of BSBN01000090.1, read as the reverse complement.
AGCGCCCCCAAGACGGGGTCAAGGGGCAGTGCCCCTGGCACATTCCCTGTCGTGATATAGGGAGGGGTTGAGGGGCAACTCCCTTGAAACCTCACACAGTTTTTTATTATTTTATAAAGGCACCGAGAGTTATTTTTCCATTGACCGACATAAGAAAACCCTATTTTTGTAACCGACAAAAAGCTTGATAAAAAGCGGCTAAGGGTTAGGGTTTTGGTATTGTATTGTAGCATTTTGTAGCGGTATTGAGTTGTAGGGATTACTGATTGTAATTAGTTTGATTTACTGGATAATAATATTGGACTCTCTGTTTGGTGGATGTAGCCCAAGTTTGGGTGAACCACGTTAAAACTTGTCTCTCGCTGTTATTATTTTTGTGTATTTCCATTCCTCTGTTTAATCTTTATTTGCATTTAATTGATATCTTCTGTCGGCTAACCCTAACACCTTCATGGTGGTCATTGCTCTCCTAATCATCAAAGATTCTCCCTTCTCAAGATATCCATAACTGTCAGGAGCATTCACACTTTGAAAATTGTTTGAGTTTGTCACACTGACAATCATATTTGTCCTTATTTCTTCCATTGAACTTGTTGCCTTTTCTGGACATCTGCTAGCTATGTGGCCTTCTTGATTGCAATTGTAACATCTAAGAGGTCCTATGCCCTGAGATCTCCCTCTAAATGGTGGTATTCTGCTCCTAAAATTTCCTCTTTGATTATAACTTCCCCCTTGAGTTTGACTACTATCTCCTTTGCTACTCTCTTGATTGTATTCACTTTAGTGTCCAAATCCATTTCCTCTGCCTCTAAAAGGACTTCTTCCCCCTCTTTACTATCTCCCTCTTCCTCTACTATTCTACTCTTGTCTTCTCTTTAATTTCTCTTCCACTTTGAGTGCCAATTGGTAGCACTTTTGAACTATATCTGGGTTATGAAGATTTAAATCTTCTTAGATGGCAAACCTTAATCCATTGAGGTACCTTGCCACCTTCTCATCCTCACCCTCCTTTACCTTTGCCTTGACACATAGTTTCATGAACTCTTCAGTGTATGAACTAACATCTAACTCCTTCTGCTCCAAGTTTTGTTTCCTCTTATGTAGTTGGATGTTGTAATCTAATGGAACATAGTGTTCCTTCACTAAAGCCATCATCTTCTTCCAAGTAGCAACTCTGCTCTTTCCCTCTTTCACCCTGTCATCTTGGATGAAATTCCACCAAGTTAGTGCAGCCCCTTTCATTTTGGATTGGACCATCTTCACCCTTTGGTGCTCTAGTATTTCCTCAATCTCAAAGAAATTATTCAAGGAGTCTCTCCACTCCATCATTGAATCAGGATCCATTTTGCTTGCAAATACTGGCAGGTCTAGTTTCATATCCATGGTCCTTCTCTCCATGGATTTGAGGGCATTAAGTAAGGGTCTCTAGTCTATAGGAACCTCCATCTCTTCCTTCCTAGGGATCTTCTCTTCATCCCAGTCTTCTCCATTACCAGAATCTTCTTCTCCCTTCTCTACTCTATCCCTCAACTTCTCTAACTCTTCTTTCAAGGCCTAATTCTGAGCCCAAGCTACTCTGCTCTCTGCCATTTGCTTCTTTACTAAGACAGCCAACTCAACATTGGTCATCTTTGTTGGGTACTCTTTTGACCCATCTCCATCTGACATCTTGTCTTCTTCTTCTACCCAAAGGATACTCCTTTGCTCTGATACCACTTGATGCAGAGCACACAACAAAATGGTGAAAACAGATCAAAAATATAGAACTATTTCTATGGTTAAACCATTGAACCACTTGAACCAAACGGACTCGTGAACAGTTGAACCTTTCACTATCGATTCAACATACGCTATCGATTCAACATACTTCCATCACCCGGACTTAGGCTATCGGCGTAACCCTATCCTCATTGCCCGATATCAAAATTCACATCGATATGCAGAATCCTTTGACTCCATTGAACTAATTGAACCTATTGAACCCTTTGAACCTTTGAACTGGTTCAACCATCAGTTCAACCAAATGCTTGCAGCCGTCTCAAAAATTCTTCTGATGATTCTTCTCACCTTGATGCATTACTTAACTTTCTATTGCCGGTTCCCTCTATAGATCCTACAGATCATTCCTTGTATCCACAGAAGGTGAACTTCCAACATACACTCTATGTTACCATTCTGGCCAGTCATCCCTTACATCATTAGAAATGTATCTTTTCTAAAACAACACTAAATCTTAGGTCAAGGATGTCCTCTACAACCAAACTCACAGTCTCTATTCTGTTGAGCCCTAGCACATAGAGATGCTAGGCTCTCTACTATGACAACTCTTCCAGAGATAAGATCCTCTGTCCCATTTCACCATAAACACAGACAAAAAGAAAACAAAATAGAAAACTATGTACAGGGTCCATTCCACTGATTTAAAAAAAAATCCACTAGTGGAATGGTCTCAGTCTTACATCTTCGACAATAGAAAACTAGATTATGTAATAAACAATTTGATACAGAGAGTATACACAGAACAATTCAATACACAGGGAATTTATATAAAATATAGAACTTGTGAACACAAATTGACAGAACTTCTATTTCTTCAATCAAACTTCATCCTCTTCTCCTCTTCCAAAAATGTGTTTATATCTCTCCTCATTCAGTTCTAACTGAAACATCTTAAGTTGGAGTCGTTACAACTTCCAACCAGAATACCAAAACTCTAACTAATCACATGACACATGTTTGGCATACGACATGATTTAAACACATTAACAAGGTACCTAAACATAACACACTTGATTTAATCATCCACATACCCTAATTGCCCAAGATGTTCAAATTAGCTTATTAGGATGCCAAATTTGTAACACTGGTTCACATGATGGGGTTTTATTACAAACATGAAATTACCACAACAAGAAGAACTACATGACAACATGAACAAACATAAAATTGCATAAAATATAACATATCAAAACCTTAGTCTTCTCCCTCAGATGTATAGTTGACTAGTTGAAGAGGTGCTCCTGCACCATTAGCATTTGAATCAAATTATGTATTCCCCTTCGAGGATGACAATGAACTAGAACCAGAACTTGAGGAGGTACATGCTTACTAATAGAAATATCAGGGTAGGCATAATTATAAATTGAGGAGTAATCCTAACCATCTAGCTGGTCCACTGACCACATCTGTCTATCCCAATAATTTCAAAACTCCACTAGATCCTAAAGCCAATAATAATCTTGGTCCTCCCAAGGTGAAAACTTAATATTTCACACCTCAAAATACAGTGTCAAAAGCCATCATTCAACTGCCTGAGTCTAATAAACTAGTCACATACCTGGCAGAAGAAATGAAAAAGATAAAATTTAGCTTATCCTTATTAGATTTTCTCAAGACACTAGTCATCAAGAAAGCCTTCTTGAAATCCCTAGATGAATCCACATCAAGAGATGAGAACCCTAGTCACAATCCTAGTCACATCTTGACTAGAGATCCTACACCTAAAGAAAATATTGCTAAACACAAGGTGTAGACTACTATCTAGGCTGCTGAAATGTCACAAATGACTTTATACAGAGATAAGTCTAAATCACCTCCATTCCTACTGACATTGAGAATATTCAGCAAGAATCTACACAATTGTTTAGTGGATTTAGGAGCATCAATGAATGTGATGCCACATAGATCCATTTGTAATACTTTAGGGTTACATCTAGCCAAGTCCCTCAAGAAGGTGACACAACTTGATAAAATAGAGGTAAGTGTGTTAGGAGAGTTAACTCATATCCACATGCAATTTGCATCGGACCCAAGGTTGCAGTACTACATTGACATGCAAGTAGTAGATATCCCTGATACCTATGGGATGTTGCTTGTTAGGGATTAGTCCAAAACACTTAATGGTTATGTGGCCACTGACTTTAGTCACATGTGGTTACCATGGAAGGGATTCCCTAACCAAATAAGGATAGAGGTTGAACCTAGGATGAAGCATATGATCATTGAGTACAACAATACCAATGAGGTACTTTATGTAGATATTGAACTGGGCGTTTATGCCATAAGATCTCAAATGTTTAGGATTGAGAAGGTATTGATGTATAACATGCATACACATAGAAATAGCAATATAGAAGATAGGATGATCGTAGAATCAAATCACAGTTCAACTGATAATGAAGAAATAGACCATTTTAAGGAGTTTGAATAGTACTTATCTAGAGAAATAAAGAGATGCCAGTTACTAGGTACATCCATTGAAAATATCCTAATATCTGACTAGTGCAAGTTACATGATGAAGCACATTCAAAACGAGGCTATGAAGCATGTCTGTACATGATCGAGTTAGAAAGAACTTATATTGAAATAAAGTCATCTTCAACTAAGGTAAGTGAAATGTCTGATAATGATGATACTAATTTTTATTTATTTTCTTTGGATGCAGGAGAACATGAGGAAGATTTACTTTAGGATATTGTCAGCATACATCATTCAGAAGAAATCTTGATATGCAATGAGAATCCTCATGACAAGAAAGTGTTATTACCCCAGGAACTGACTACCTTATTGATTCACACTATGAATTGTCAGATGAGGATGGGGGGAGTCACCTAACCAAGTTTGAAAGGTTTTTGCCTAAACAAGTTTAGAGACTTATTTTACAAGGAGTCTATCCACAACAAGCATTGATTAAAGGATGGTGCCAGTTGCATGAGGCACCACGTTTAGAGATAACATGTGCTTTATGCTTACAAGTGTTGAACAAAGAAGAGTAGTTGTGTTCCAAAGATAAATCACATGATATCAAAGATACCCCTAAGAATGAAAGAAAAGAAACTACAACATATCTAGAAGGTGAAGGTGATAATATTAAGATAATGAAAAAGAAATATATATCAGTCTCACAGATACCACTAGAAATAATAAATATTGAACCTCAAAAGTTGAAGTGGATATCTAGTGGTGCAGCTGCCAGAGGTAAAAGGAAAAGAGAAGGTCCTAATAAGCCACTGATAGAAGATAAACCATGGATTTTAAGGTTTGATGGTTCTAATTCTAGAGAGGGAGTTGGGGTAGGCATTGAGCTCATTGATCCATCAGGGAAGTCCTTTTTAGCAATGTACCAGTTATAGTTTCCATGCACTAATAATGTGGATGAATATGAGGTCTTAATTCATGGGTTGATGTTTTCCCTCAAGAAGAAAGTCAAGATTTTGCATGTCTATGGGGACTTAGAATTAGTGGCAAGACAAGTCAGGAGCATCTATGCATGTAACTATAAGAAGTCAAACTACAGGCATAGAGTTTGGGACTTAATAGAAGAATTTGATGCATTCAACATAATACACATTCATAGAGAACAAAATCACATAGCTGATGCACTAGCACAAGCTGCCAGCACATTGGAACCTTTATCCATCTCTGGACTAAAGAGATTTTTAGTTGAACTGATATCAGTACCTTCCATACCTGATAATGTGACTAACTTCCATGTGTTCTATGATGATTAACATATCCTAGATTTCATAGTAAACATGGATATATTTGAAGCACATATCCTAGATGAGAGGAACCTGGAAGATTGTGTATGGGAAGAAGAGGAAATTATGGACCTACCAAGCAACAAGATCCCCAAAGGAATGGTAGAACTTGAAAGATCATTTGATTTGGACATGACAAAGAAAAAGGTTCTCCCCAAGATAGATAGGGGAGAATATTCACCAGTAAATATAGGACATAACGAAGATATCGGGAATATCTTGATTGGAAAATTCTACACTGAAGAGGAAAAGGTGGGGATATCAGAAGCATTAAAATATTATATACATATCATAGCCTAGACCTATGATGAGTTGAAGATATATGACACATCAATCATCACTCATACTATCCCATTGAAGCCTGATGCCAAGCCATTTAGACAAAAGTAGAGGCTAGTCAACGCATTACTAGAACCTATAATCTTTGAAGAAGTTAAGAAGTTGTTGAATGCCAGGATTATATTTCCTATCAGACACTCAACATGGGCAGCCAATCTGGGACCAGTAAGAAAGAAGAATGGGGACATATGCCTTTGTGTAGACTTTAGAAATCTGAATAGAGCTTTGGAAAAGGATAACTATCCTCTACCCTCATTAAAAGAAGTTTTACAAATAGTGAATGGAGATCAAATGATGTCTTTCCTGGATGGTTTCTCAAGATACAACTGGGTGATGGTAGACAAAATAGATAGATTAAAAATAACATTCACCACCAAGTGAGGTATATTTGCTTATAGATGCATGCCTTTTGGCCTGATCAATGCTAGAGCCACATTCTAGCATGCAATGGACATAGCATTTAGAAGCCTGGTTGGAAAATGCATAGTCATAGACATGGATGACCTAACCATCTTCTCAAAGAAGAGAGGCGACCATATAGAAGACCTCAGAAAGGTGCTTAAGAAGTGTGAGTAGTATGGTATCTCACTAAACCCAAAGAAGTGCATATTTGGGGTGACCACAGGTAAGTTACTATTGAGAATAAGGAATACTGAGAGGGGGGGTGAATCAATATTCCACAAAACCACTTCTTAACAAATTTATTTATCCAATTTCCAAAGTTAATAATATGAAAGCATAATAAACATAAGAACAACAACAACAAATACATAACACATGAACACCAGTATTTTTACATAGAAAAACCCAAAAAGGGAAAAACCACGAAGAGGATTAGCTCTCAATATATATTACAATCTTTTACAAATGGTGATGTTCAGGCTTGGTCACTCCACGGGCCTAGAACATGCTGGCTCACTGCCATGAAGTACAACTAGGTCTAGTAGGCTCACTGCCTCAACCCTAAACCTAGAAAGATTACAATGAGTGCTATTAAACCCTAATGGTTGCTCATTGCTAGGTTCACTACCTTAAATAAAATGGCTTACTTCCAAGTACAAGTGAAATTATATAAAAAATATGAATACAACAAAAGCATCTATCAGTATGCTAGGGTGTAGTCATTTAGCAACTGAATACTGAATCCTGAGTCTTCATCATCACTGATCTTCTATCTCTACTCTGCTATTTTCATACTTGTATCACACACACTCACATCTGCATTCTCTCAATCAAAATTCATCGCTCTTATATATCTGTATCATGATTCGATCCATAATTAGGTCGGCATCTAAAATATGAAACATGTACATTGAAAGATGTAGCTTGTCAGCTCAATCCAATGCACTATATACTATGCAGACCCAAATAACATTTGAAACACTTTCTCATATGTCAGCTCCAACTATAGAACCACTTCAGATAAAGTTCTAATCAATAGAACTTACCACACATAAATCAAACTATCATGTCGACCTCAAACACATACTATTATTGACTCAGTCTAACTGTCATATCATAAATTTCATTGTAGACCACAATACTTTCTCAAAATCATATCAAAGACTCCTTAAACATCACCAATCATACCTTTAGAACTACAGAGAAAAATGTTCTTTAGTAAAAAAATGCGGACCATCAGAACTCAAACTTTGTCACAGTCAAACTTTGTCAAACACTGTAGCGATACTCAGCAACTTGCAACTATCTTTTTGGTGGACATCAAATCTTACAACTCTAGATTTAGATACTTCATACAAGTGTTTACAACACCTCAAAACCACATAACAAAATATGCACTTGCGGAGAAATACGACTCATTTTACTTTGCATTGTACACTATCCCTATCTTACTTCTGTTAATCTAGACTTAGATATTTTCTTCAAATGACATCCAAAGGAAGTCATGACCTTAACACTAGAATATATCATCATCAAGTAGCTATAAGTCATCATACCTGAAGTGCATTTGCAAGTCTTCATCTGCAGAGGCATACTGATGCACTTTTTTGTCCCTTACTTTGAGTGCTATCAAAACTTGGTCATTTTGGCCCTTTAGACTTGAATACTTTTGTGCCTTGTTGCCAATCCAAGTTGAACTTCTAGAATGATATCTTCTTGTCATGTTAATTTATCCTCTTTGCCTTGATGCCATCAATGAAAACACTCAATTATTCAACATAGCAATGTCTCTTGCCAAGAATCTCCCCCTTTGGCATTGATGGAAACACTTACTAAAAAATGCTTGACTGCCTTGACTGCTCCCCCTTTCTATATACACTCTATATTTCTTCTCCCCCTGAGATGTTTTCCCATTTTTCACTAATCTTCTTCTCCCCCTTTGACATCAATGGAAAAGGTGTAGGTTCTGGAGTCAAATATTGTCAAAACTGTAAAACTTGCTATACTCTACCGCATATGTACAGGTACAATTTTCAACTTTATTTTACATGTGTTGGAGGATGTAATTGAAAATGTTCTTTATTTGGGCCAGCTCACCATCCCAACTTTTCTTAGCATTGTCCATAATTTGAATATGACCACTGAGTAGAAAAACTACAATCTCTATCATGTGAAGATCAGAGGGTGTGTCAGATTGTAAAGGTACTTTTGCTTCAGCTGCTAGATTAAACATAGAATCTAACTTAGGACTGATTATTCTTCTTAGCTAACACATTTTGTTTCTAATTTTGTCCCTCTCACTTATCAGATTGTTCAAATCATCATGAAGGTTGATGACTTAACTTTTCTTGCTTCTCACTAATTCTATCACTAGATCGAATGACTTAGAAATGTTTATTAGTTTTAGCTCTAAATCCTTGATCTTCACTTCTATTTCCTTACTACCTTCTGACTAGGATAAGAAAAATTTGTATATGTCACCAACTTCTTTAATGGTACTCTGAATGCTTTTTATTCTATTATCTAGATGGGCTTTGTCATTAGTTATCATTTCCTTCAACTCATTCAATCTTTTCTCATTAAACTATTTCCTAACTTTTATGTCTGCAGATATCTCAAAGGATTCAAAATGTTTACTTACAGAGTTTATAAGTCCTTTGAGTTGATTTTTTGATGGCAAAGAAGCATCCTTCTGGTATGTTGCAATCAACTTCTCCAAAATCCTAGATGCCTCACCAATGAGCTCACTATCCTCTATGTGAGACTTTAACATTTCCTCTCTTACCTTTACCTCTACAATTGATGCCAATCTAAATTTTTGTATAGGGGACATTGTGTCTAAGTTTATTGGACCATGTAGAAGCTCAAGCTCATCTAAAACTTGTTTCTCTTTCTCCAAGAGTTCTTTAATTGACTCTGCAGTGTCTCTTGGTGTGGTAGAGACTTCTTCTTTCAAGCTCTATTCTAGATCATCTACATCCATGTCCTTATTAGAGTCCTCCTTCTATTCCAATGAAGGATTTTCCTTAGCTTGTTCCTCCTTTGTTATCTCCTTATCAATTTTATCCTCAGCTTCATGTTCTATAGTTGATCTTGTTTCAACAAGTACTTCTTTCTCCTTAGTCACTTTGTCATCTTCATTTATTTCTTGATCAAGATTTATTTCTAGAGAAGATGTATCATTTTTAGCATCTATTTCTTTATTGTCATAGATGGTATGGAGATTAAATTCCTTCAATGTGGTCAGAGTAATTTCTTTGGTTTCCTTTACCACCTTATCAACGTGTCCTCCCATTAGAGCATTCATTCTTTTCTTTGACCTGAATTTGTTGTGAATTGCTTTGGAGATTTTCACCTTCACCTCTGAAGTGATTTCTAGACATAGTTTTATAAGTGAATGTTCCCTAAGTTTAGCATCCTTTACCATGGTTTCTTCCTTTCTTGTAGTCATTATACTTCCCAGAGTATGTGGTAGATCAATAATTATCTAAGTTAGGGCCTTTTGTAGATGTTTAGGTATTCTAAAATAGCAGTCTCAATGATCTTCTTATCCGGATCATTATATTCATCATATAATTATGCAAAAGGTTTTAGACTAACTTCCATTATTATGGCTTTGAGAATATCTTCAAGGCTTATGGTTGCTTCCTCTGTCTAAGGCACATCTTGCTTTTGCCTTTTTTCGGGTTTACCCTTACTGAAAGGTTTCTTTTTGCTGGTTGCAAAGGCTTTTGTAACTTCAACTTTCATCTTTTTCACTTCTTCATCAGACTCTCTTTCTTCTTCATCAGTTCTTCCTATACTGACATACATCCTTCTTCCTTTCATTTTCTATTTCCTTGTGCCCTTGTTAGTGGATTTCTTGGACTGATGCTCCACACTTACAGATGGTGTGGGACTAAAGAAAGTAGCAAAGCTTCTTGTAGACCTTTGTGTTGCTTTAGGCTTTTCTTATTTCCTTTTAGACTCCTCTGGAGCCTTAGCTTGTTCACTTTCTTTCTTTTCTCTTGCTTCTCTAATTTGTGCCTTAGTGAAACCATGTTTCAATGCAACTTCTTCTACCTCCTTCCTCACCTTCCTGGAGGTTTTAGGTTGTCTGAGTTCAAAATGGAGTTTCACAGATAGCTCTTCATAGGTTCCAAACCTTTCTTCTCTGTTGTCCTTGGATTTGCTCAACATGTGTTGAGCATAGTTTTCTAATATTTGTTCATCCACTTCATAACCCATTGACATTATCTAGACTATCCTAGGCTCAAGAGCCTCCATCAAGCATTGATCTTTTGTAACCATAAAACATATAGTATCCTTATACTTCTCAACAATTTTCTCAAGGATTCTTTTTCTTGAATTCATCATGCTTTAAAAATTCTTTAAGTACCCCCATAGGGCTGTTTTTTGCTCAACATGGCTTCCAATTATATTTAAATGATTTCTAATTTAGACAGATACTAGTTTACTAGTTAACCAGAATATATTCTTCATGCTTGGCAACTCATTCATAAAATAGAAAAATAGATAGATAATCAACATACCAAATTTGAAGAGATAATTTTTGCTTTCCTTGATCTTCTTTAGATTCTCTAGTAGTTGGATTCTTATCAACTCACACAAATCATAATCAACATTCTATTTGACCATTTGATATGTAGTGTATATTACAGTACTAGAGATAGAGTTCTCCTAGTTTGAGAAATAGATCTTGTAGCCTATGACCATAGAAGCAAATCGTAGTGCATGGTCTATGATGTTGTTTATGGTTAATGCCCTTTTGTTGAATTAGGCTTTGGTAGCCTCTGTAATAGTTTGATTCTTCATGGCTTTTAAGAAGGGTACACCTTCGGTGGAATTTAACCTTGTTACTACCCTAATCACTTCCTTGATGATTTTTAAGGGCTACCCTAACCACATGAATTCATCGTGAATTTGACTTAGGATATACTGGACCCATTCATCCTCTACAAATGTAGGAAACTCTACATACTAGATGAATTTATTCTCTTCCCAGACTGTGTATTATTCCTTTAGGTCAAATTGATCATTGCTTAAATGCTTTAGGTATAAATCTGAGAATTTGTCACCACCGAGCTCATCTAGGGAAACATGGATATAAGCCCTAACATCTTCACATACATAACTCCATATGATATTTTAAAAAATACACCCATTGGATCAACTTCAGTTGCTTTGAAGGGATGTTTCTTGAGTTTAGGTCTTGGTAACTTAGTAATATCAATGACTTGTGGGGCTACCATTGCAAATATTCAATAAAGTTCCAACGGTGAATACCTTGTTATGCTGAATTAGGGTTTTCTTCACCAGGATCACTTTGAGCACTTTGAATCTCTATTGGCGCTTGAAATCTTGCTTCAATCTCTCTTGGATATACGATAGATTGAATGCAAAGTGAGTTATAATGCAAATGAGTTTTCTTTTTATTCTTCACACTTGACCTAATTGTCATAAATGTTCATTCTCAAAAGTTACCTGACTTTACTCTGATAGATACAGTCGATCAGAATTGCTCTGTAATGTACCGCACAGACTTATTTTCTTCTAATTTTCTTTCAAAAGATTTTTCATGTTAGATTCCACCACATATCCTCATGTTGGATTCTAGCACTAACTATCTGGCTGGGGGTTTTGGATTTTCAACACTACTCCCCTAATCCAGAGCTCCCAATTTACTTCCTAGAGGAAGTATCTACACCATATGCTAGTGCAAATCTATCCTTAACTTTAATTACTTCTTTCTTTATCCATATCTTGTCCATTTATTTTTGAGTTTCAACTAGATCAACCTTTTCTTTTCCCTTATCATTCCTCTGCTCTGTTTTCCTTTCTTCAGTAAGGTAGTTTCTTTTCACATTTTTACTTCTATAGACTCTTGCAATATGTCCATACTTGTTGCAATTGTAGCACACAAAATTCCTTTGTCTTTGATTCCTTCTATTGATTGGATTTGATCTACATTGATTAGCCATATGTCCAAATCTATTGCAAGTAAAACATTTTCCATTGAATGATTGACTATTCCTTGCATTATAGGAACCATTCCTTACCGGATTTCTGCATTCATTTGATTTGTGAGAAATTTTCTTGCAATTGAAACATTGACCAGAAAAGGATGGAACATTTTGATTCTAGTTTATCCTACTCCTACACTAAGTAGTTTTATGACCAAACTTATTGCAATTAAAATAATGGCCATTGAAAGATGGATAACTTTGAGCATTTGGTTGTCTGACTGGATGTCTTCTAGGTCTTCTTCTTTGATTTCTAAACTTGTTTGCTCTGTTTTGCTTTAACTTAGTGTTTGTTTGACCAAATTTTGAACTTTCTCCTTTCTCAAATGCCAAATCTTGCTTATCATCAACACTCCTTTGACTACCAATCACCTCATCAAGCTTTGTAGAACTTAGCTTGAACTTTTCTTCATAGCTCTTGGCTGCATCTAGATCAAATTTTAGAAGTAGCACTTCTTTGCCCAGTTTTTCTCATTCCTCTGATTTATCCTTAACAACTTGATTCAGATACCTTTCAATTTCTTCATTCTTTTCAGCTTCCAGTGTCAACCCATTTAGAAACTTATGTGCTTCATCTAACTGATCATTTAGCTCCTTGCTTTTCTCTTTGAACTTCTTGACTTGCTCTCTTAGCTTTAGGATGCATTCATCAGCTTCTTGAATATTAGCTTTTAGATCCCTGATTTCTGCCTTAGATGTTTCAAGATCAATAAGGGTTGCTTCTAGTTCCTTGTTGCTTTCATAATTTCCAAATCTTCTTGCTGCCATGATTACACTACCCTAGATCTTCCTTAAGTTATTAGACTTCTTCTAAGGAACCTTGCTCTAATACCAATTGTTGAGAATAAGGAATACTGCAGGAGGGGGGGTGAATCAGTATTCCACAAATCCACTTCTTAATAAATTTATTTATCCAATTTCCAAAGTTAATAATATGAAAGCAGAATAAACATAGAAACAACAACCACAAATACATAACACATGAACACCAGGACTTTTATGTGGAAAACCCAAAAAGGGAAAAACCATGGAGAGGATTAGATCTCAATATATATTGCAATCTTTTACAAATGGTGATGTTCAAGCTTGGTCACTCCACGGGCCTACAACATGTTGGCTCACTGCGATGAAGTACAACTAGGTCTAGCAGGCTCACTACCTCAACCCTAAACCTAGAAAGATTACAATGAGGGCTATTAAACCCTAATGGTTGCTCACTTCTAGGCTCATTGCCTTAATGAAAATGGATTACTGTCAAGTACAAGTGAAATTATATAATAAATATGAATACTGCAAAAGCATCTATCAGTATGACAGGGTGCAGTCATTTAGCAACTAAATACTAAATCCTAAGTCTTCATTATCCCTGATCCTCTATCTTTGCTCTATTATTTTCATGCTCGCATAACACACACTCACATTTGCATTCCCTCAATTACAATTCATTGCTCTTATATATCCGTATCATGATTTGATCCATAATTAGGTCGGCATCCAAAATATGAAACGTTGTACATTGAAAGATGTAGCTTATCAGCTCAATCCAATGCACTATATGCTATGCAGACCCAAATAACATTTGAAACACCTTCTCATATGTCAGCTCCAACTATAGAACCACTTAGGATAAAGTTATAATCAATAGAACTTACCGCACATAAATCAAACTATCATGTCGGCCTCAAACAAAGACTGTTACTGACTTAGTCTAACTATCATATCACAACTTTTACTGTAGACCACAATACTTGCTCAAAATAATATCAAAGACTCCTTAAACATCACCAATCATACCTTCAAAACCATAAAGTAAAATATTCTTTAGTGGAAAAATGCAGACCATCAAAACTCAGACTCTATCACAGTCAAACATTGTAGTGATGCTCAACAGTTTACAACACCTCAAAACCGCATAACAAAATATGCACTTGTGGAGAAATGTGGATCATTTTACTTTACACTATACACTGTCCCTATCTTACTTCTGTTAATCTAGACTTAGATATTTTATTCAAATGACTTCCGGAGGAAGTCATGACCTTAACAATGGAATATATCATAATCAAGAAGCTATGATTCATCATACCTAAACTACATTTGTAGGTCTTCATCTGCAGAGGCATACTAATCCACTTTCTGTCCCTTACTTTAAATACTATCCAAAATTGGTCATTTTGGCCTTCTGGACTTGAATACTTTTGTGCCTTGTTGCCAATCTAAGTTGATCTTCTGGAATGTTGTCTTCTTGTCATGCTAATGTATCCTCTTTGCCTTGTTGCCATCAATGATAACACTTAATTATTCAACATAGCAGTGTCTCTTTCCAACAGTTACTTGGTCATGTAATATCAGAAAATGGGATCACCATTGACCCTGCTAGGGTAGAATCCATAATGAAGTTACAACTTCTAGAAAGTAAGAAGGAACTTAAGTCTTACTTTGGTAAGATAAATTTTGTAAGGAAATTCATCATAGGGTTTGCACATATTATAAGGCCACTCAATGCAATGCTTAAGAAAGATGCCAAAATTGAATGGACACCTGAAGCAAAGGCTACATTTGAGGACATCAAGAAAGCCATAGCAGAGCACATGTCTTGATCAACCCAGATTACACAAGAGAGTGTTGCAAGTATGTGCCTAATCGGTGTTGTCATTAATGTCAACATATCTTTGTTGTCAATGGTGTCAACTGTATCCTATTTTGTTATTTGTTTAGAAGCCTTATATGTTGAGGATATTGAGAAAATTAGCCTCTCTGGAAGAATCAGAAAGTAAACAATGAATCACAGTGAAGACAGTGAGTTGCATATTGAAGAATAGTTGAGAATATTACTCTGCATTTCTTCCTAACTAAAGATCTTGGTCCATGGATTGGAAGTTATTTAGAAGCATGGTTGAAGATGCTAAATCCCAAGTTCGAGCCTCTAGTATGAAGATTTGAGTTAGTTGCATTCATCAGAGTAAAACCTGCTTTTTCTGATTATTCACTGGTGCCTACGAGAAAGTATTTTTCTCTACATTCCTCCACATTAAAGTGTTTTACTCTGCGGTTCTAGAGGAAAGTCTAGGATGATGATAAGTGCCTACAATTGCAATGGTTCATGTTTTGGTGGTATGCAAGCTATCTTTCTTTTATGATAGTTGAAGACAGTGAAGTTCACATGCTCTGGTGTGAATAATCCCATGGATAAAGTGGTTTGAGTTTGTGCAATTGCTCATAGTGATTTCAACATGCTTGTGAATACCTCTTGATCATGTTCCTACCTTTACATTGGTCCGTGTTAAGGAATTGAGATCATGTTTGAAGATTATTCCCAGATAATGTAGCATGTAACCAGTCTTAGATGACTTGGTTAATTCCAGTGATTACAGAGATCCCTTGAAGATTATGGAAGCATGTTGTGGCATGGAAGATTTTGTTTGAGTCCCAGCTAAGGCATGGTGTGATCCACATACATCTCTACAATAAATCCTTAGGATAATTTTGTATTAAGTCAAGACCTATTTTGTAAATGTTTGTAATGCTGACCTTGGAGATTGTTCCAATGGTTGATGATTGTGATGCCAACCTTGATGACCATTCCAAGGTTGTTGAAGTGTATAAATACTTGTAATTAAGTGGTGGAAAGGGTGTCCTTGTGTCAAGATGGGAAGATAAGGAAAGAGGTGGAAAGGTAGAGTAGAGTAGAGCAGAAGATCCATTTTACTTCAATGTATTAATCTTAGACATGAAGAAGATGTTGATCTTGGCAGTGAACCTGGTAGTGAGCTGCTAGTAGGGTTTAACAACCCTCAAGGTTTAACAGTCCTTATTGTAATCTTTCTAGGTTTAGGGTGGAGGAAGTGAGCCTGTTAGACCTAGTTGTACTTCATGGCAGTGAGCCAACATGTTCTAGGCTCGTGGAGTGACCAAGCCTGAACATCATTTTTTAAAGATTGCAATATATTTTGAGAGCTAATCCTCTCCGTGGTTTTTCCCCACCTTGGTGTTTTCCACATAAAAATCTAGTGTCTCTTGTGTATAATGTTGCATCTGTCTTTAAGTTTCTAATTTCATGTATTCATTGTTAAATCATAATGACTGTGGACAAGTGATTAATGTTTAAGTGAAGAAATGATTATGTTTTTGTGATAACTGATTCACCCCCTTCTTAGTTGTCTAACACATTTCAAAAATTGGTATCAAAGCCAAGTCCCTTCATAAAGAGTCTAATAACTCATGGGAGATCCTAAATGGAGTCAAAAGGAAAATAGCTACACACCGATGCACCCGAATGCTCATCAAGAGATAATAAAGGAGAATTGTGCAAGGAAGCATTTCATGAAGAAAAGAATGTTGACCATCGAAGAAGTTTTGATCTAGAAGTATGCACCAGTAATGAAGCCATGTTCAAAAAGAGAACTGTTGGGTTATTGATAGTAGTTGTTCAAACCACATGATTGGTGACAAGAGTAAGTTTACAAGTCTGGAAAGTTATGTTAAATGGCTAGTTACATTTGGAGATGACTACACTGCTAAATATGCGGAATAGGATCAATCAATTTTGGCAACAAACAAATTTCTGAAGATGTTCTTTATGTTAAAAATCTAAAGCAAAATCTCTTAAGCATTGGATAGTTATGCAAAAATGGATTTAGTTTTGTGTTGAAAATGATACTGTAGGCACCCAAAAATGTCCACTTGTCATAACACTCAGTTAGGCATCTCGTAACATTTTTGCCCTTGTCGCCATCATAACCCATGTCTTCATAACCTAATTAGCATTTCCTCTAATAAATTAAATAAATATAACATTTATTTAATTTATCTAACATTCCTTCACCATTTTTAAATAAATAAATTTTATTTATTTATTTGGTCCATTTTCCTCTTAAATTAAATTAAATAAATATTTTATTTAATTTATCATTTTATCCCCATATTCCTCATAATTTAAATAATATTAATTTATTTAAATTATTTACCTACCTTCTAATTTCTTCACAATTTAACTTGATCCACTTACTAATTTCTTCTCCACTCATTTTTCTCACTTTATATTTATCTCTTGAGATGACTCAACCACTTTCTAATTCATCTCCATAATCACTCATCCACTTTCCTTTTCTTTTCCCAAGTTGCACAACAGAACTTTCCAATTCAATTGTCACTCATGAAATGGGAAACTTTATCCCTCCACTCTCTCATATTTGTCTATTTAAACCAAAATTTTAATTCATTTTTGCATGGATGAATCTTCTAAGTATCGTTACTCTACCGAATTTTCTTTTCAATCTCTCATCCATCAACCTCTACCTATCTTTCATCCATCAATCTTTTATCGTCATTAAGCTACAAAATGTGAGCAATCAACAATCCATAATGGAAACCAAGGAATCACATCATCTAGGTGATTTGTGTTTAATTTGCATGTCTTTTTGATCACTTCGATTAGATTTCTTGAAATTTTGTAGGTTTTGTTGTTTGAATTTGTAAATGATGTAAAATTTCCTACATACATAAAATGGCACGCCTGGTGGGATAGAATCATTCATTTTTTGCAGGTTTTTGCTTCTAAAAATTTGCTTTCATCTAACCCTCTTGTTGAGTTTTGAAGAGAATTTGCTATAGGTGATCTCTGGGGAAAAACCAGACAACGCCATCATGTCCGGGAGGCTGTTTCCAAGCTCCTAGATTATAAATTTGACATAGTTCGCTCTCCGAAAAATTATTTGTAAAAATTTGAAATTTTTAAAATTTTTGGTAGCCATACTATACAGATCCGTACAACATGGACTACCATTTGGGGGTCTCTGAGAATTTTGAATATATCAAATAGCATTTTGGGGGTGATTTGCAGGTTTTTATCAGGGTTGGCTTTGTTGACTGCAGTATTGAAAACCCCTATCAACTTTTGTAAAAACCTAGCTGTGCTGCTATTTTTCTCTGTCAATCTGCATCATCATCAATCTATATCATTGTCTAAGCCTTGACTGTGAACCTAAACCCTCAACTATTATTTAAGTTTCGATGTCATCACCATTGGTTCAACTCTCTCACCTTTAAGCATTCGAGTCAGCTTTCTTGTCACTGTCCAATTGAGAAATTGTTGCCATTTCCAATCACCATTGACTATTCTTGTTCCCTCTTTCGTATCTTCTTGACCACCGGTTAAAGTCCCCTTTGGTGAAATCATTGGTTGGAAGTAAATGCAAATAGTCAAATTTTCTTTTCTTCGCTTGCTTACAACCTTTGTTGCCACTAAAATCTTTTGTCACTTCATCCAGTGGCATCAGTCGCTAGCCAATACACAGTTGCCACTCAATCGCCACATAATACCCTGTCGGTTGTCTTATCTTTGAGCGGTAGACTACCTTATCCTTGATTGTCATCGGTCAGTGTCTTGGTCTAAATTCTAGCATTGGCTTGTGAGGTCCTCGTCGACATTGTCATTCCCCATCCATCGACCAATCCCTTAATCTGTAGCCTTAAGAAATTAAAAAAGCTTCAACCTCGGCTTAAAATGTTTCGATCATGTCTTAAAAGCTTTGACCATGTTTTGAAAACCGTGACCTTTACAACCTTGCAATCTCTATTTCCCTTTTGACTTCAAAGTCATTTTAGGGTTTTCACTTTAGCATTAGGGTTTCATATGGTAATAGTTTGGGCTTTTAGAACCTTAAATTTCTAAAAATGAGTAGGGTTTAATTTAATCTCTTGACACAAAACTATGATCAAAAGAAATACAACAACATGTGAAAAGCAAAAAAATTTGCAAAACCATTAAAAAAAAACCAAAAAGTCAACAACAGTCAACTTAAGTCACCCTAGTTCTTTGAACATGCCGAAGGAGGCAAATTTTTTCTCTTAGCCATAACTTTGTCATATGAGGTCAAAAAATCTCATGGAAGGACTCGGTGGAAAGGTAATTCCGTGAATTTCACATTTGTGAAGGTCTCATCATGTAATTTCGTCATTTCTATAGGTAATTTCTCAGGTAAACCTCATCCTTCTTTCAAACTTCAATTGATCATACTTTGAGCAAAACACATCAAAATTTAATGATTTTTTTTTAAATTGTGTGGAATCATCTAAATTTTCTATTTATGCACTCTAGTTTTCCATATCAGATCATTTATTTTAGATTTTTAATAGATTACTTTTTTCTGGAAACTAGTCATTTCTTGGTGCAGCTTGACTAAAATCGCATGTCAAAGAATAGCGGCAAGCAAACTATTGATATGTTTTATGCAGATACGAGTGGTAAAAGACTAATCATTTATCACTAGAGTAGGCACATTTTTTTTTTGGGCATTAAAATTAACCTTGTCTTCATCGTGTCTGTTTTTCATTTTATTTGTTTGCTTGTCTAGTATGTTTGTTACCTGATTTAGCAACACAAGTATCCTCTCCCCTTGCCTAACCAATGGATCTGGGGTGTAAGAGAATGTGTTTATAACTCTAGGCAGGCTTGCCTTCCCAATGTGAGAAGGGGACAACCTAGGCAAAAAATAGGTCAAAGTCAGGCCATTCCAATCTGCTTGATAAATAATGTGTTTGCACCAAACGTTGCAAGCGATGGGTGATGTTTAGCTATGCCGACAGCCAACCTCCCCCAAAACCCTTGGAGGCTAGGAGACTCCATAATAGAGATTAGTACTGCCATACGTATAGCCACCCAAACAGAAACCTAAAAAAAAAATCATGTCTTAGTGGCCAAAAACCCTCTATTTGTTGGCGCAAAAGGTCAGACCTCTGAAGCTGCCCTGATTCACATAGTTCTTAGTAGAGATAGCAAGGACAATCCTAAGGTTTTTTGGGGGGATGAACCTTAGGAAACCTGGATCTTGGTATGCATGAGAAGTGAGTGTCATGGAGAGGAGCCGATGCTACCAAGATCTTGAACCTATCCGCTTTGAATAGGTATCAGTTTGTTTGGTGTGCATGCATGTGTATGTGAGATCTTGTGTTTGATATTGCCACATCATCCTTAATCCTACTTGTCACAACACATATCCCAATCATTACATTTCATCTAATCCTTCCAAATCAAATCATCCTTGTCATCCTATCATCCTGGTCATCCAATCAACCATATCCTAATCGACCCAAGTCATCTAGCCACATCATTCTGCACCATCCCATCTAGTTTGACCATATCATATCATTGGACTTCTTGATCTCTACATCCTTTTTGAGACTCTACATCAGCTATCCAACATCAATCCAGTCAACCAACATTGTCCTTTAGCTTTGGTACTTATCTAGCATTTAATCATATCAGCATTATCAACCAACCTTGTCTACCCTTGAGTTCATAAGTCTATCTCTTGGGAGATAATCTTATCCAATCAACCAACTAATCAAACCAATCCAATTAATTGACCAAGCTAATCCAGTCAATCAATCAAGAAAACTAATAAGTCCAATCCACATAACTTTCCATCTTGCCAACCTTAGAGGACATAGCGCAAGAGATCATTCACATTATTCACCAAGCACCAAAACCTCTAGACCAATAAAGGATTTAGAGGATCCATCACATAATTCAACAACTTCAACTTCAAGCAGGCCAATCACCTCACATGCAACATCTCATAGCATAGGCCCAACACCTCATAGCCATTTGCCAATCACAAACCCAACAAGTACATCATCATCCCTTATCCATTCAACACCAAATAATTCCACCTCATTCCTATGTGGCATCTCCTTCCGTTTCACACCAATCTGATCCATGCACATATCCTAACCAATCCACATCACCTTATCTTATTTATTATCAATCTAATCTACCTGTATTTCAAATCACTTCCACATCACCTTATCCTACATCTTTCCATAATAGATCTGCATCACCTAATCCTATACCTTCTTATAAAAATGCCACATCACCATACCCTACTTCTAATATCTACCATTATCCACAACAATTCATACCCCAAGATCTTTCACCTACACATCCTACCATTTCATCTCTTCATCAAACACATTCACAAGATTATCAATGGCCCCCACAACATGAACATGCAAATCCAAGTGGCCCTTTGTATATAAATCAAGCATCCCTAAGCTCACCTTTGCCGCAAGACTTAATAACCTTTGACGAGGGAGACACCGACCTAGAGTAGGTATCCTATGAACATCCTCCATCACCATCCAATCACATGCCAACACATGAGCCTACTAGTCCCATTTTGATACCATCATGTGATCCCATTCCTAGTCTATTGACCCACCAACCATCTGATCCATCTAGTCCTATCTTGGCACCTCCATCTGGCCTCACTATCCTTCCATCCAATCCAAATCCTACTTCTAATCCTACAACACCATCCACTATCATCATCCATCCCCTATATTATCCATCCACCCATATACTTGTAGAGGATGTGATCCATTGGCTATTAGCGAGGAATAAATCATTGCCATGTCATCAAAGTCCCATTCATGAGCCTATCACAAATTCTCCCAATGCCTTGCTTATTCCTCCAACTCCATTGTGTTGTCCTAAAATCATTGAGCTTATTGAGAAGACTTCTCCCATGAGTCCACATCAAGATCCATCATACCCTCATGTTATTAAGCAAAATCCTATCCAAGAGTCATCCCCTCCCATCCAAGTAATCCATGAGCTATGTCAAGAGTATAATCCAACAAGCCTTCATCTGAGTCAAGGTCAAAGCATCTCTAAGTTCAAACTATCCATGACCTATACAATTTGTGTGATCAAGATATTAGCTATGATCATAACCCTATTCATGAGCAAATCGATCCCCTTCATAGCCAAATTAATCCTTTTTATGCTAATCTTTATGATCAAGACTCTATATGTGATCATAAAAACCACAATGAGCCTCTTAGCCAAACTTTATGTAACTCATGATAAAGAGGTTATCACTCCGCCTATCCCTACTTCCATACCCCTCCATGAGCAAGATATCCAAATTGCTCATATCCATCCTCCATCTAGCCCTACCCATGATCCCCAAACATATATCTCTCATGATGAGACACATGTCCCCCACATAAGCATAGAAGATCAAACAACTACCTTGGATCATAATGAACACAAGCAAGATCCTAATGATCCTCTATCACCCACTATTGACCATCTTTCAAATCCACCAACATATCCTGTGGGTCTATCCATCTTTATCCATGAGTGTTCTTCCTTAGGAACACACCAACCTTTATCTGCTACCTTAGCTTCTCCATCCAATAAAGGACTCATGTCTAGTGTTCCACCTGCACCTAGTCCCATTGTTGATCGCATCCTCCAAAACATGAACTATCAAGGTAAAGGCCTAGGCCTTCTTGAACAAGGTATTTTGGAGCCCATCCATGTCAAAGTCCCTCCTCCATGCTCATTTGGTCTTGGATACACACCTCAAGGTCAATAATTTAACGATGTTGGTAGTCCCTCCATCCCTCCTAAGTCCACCACTTTCCATCACACATCCCATCATATACATAAAACATATGTTGCCATTCATCCTCCCTCGTCCTACAAATTGCAAAAGCATGTGACCATACACCTTCCACCATCCAATTTTCCTCTGCTTCTGCCAACTCCTAACATCTCTCCATCGAATCTACCTCCACTACTTCCAACACCTTATCCATCCATCCATAAACCCTCTAAAAATCCCAATCATGACCAACAAATGCACATCTTGTCTAAGCATGAATTTTTCTCTCCTTCCATCGACCCCATGGGATTCAAAAACCACAATTTGGATGCCTCCCCACATAAAGCAAAAAATCCTAAAAATCCTAATGCCTTTGGGTACAAATGCAAAAATTCAAAGAAAAATCCATCCAAAAAGCAATCCAAACCCATACCTCCACAATCAAAGTCAAAAACTAAAATGGTATGGGTCCCTAAGCAACAAGCAACTACAAATCCATCTCTAAAGCTACATACATCCACCCACCTGAAAGAAAATATGAAAAAGGTGTGGGTCCCTAAGCAACAAGCCATCAAGTCAAATGAGGCATCCACTTCTTGTGAAACCCAACCATCTCCTTCCGTCCATTCCATCCAAAAGTAGCAAAATCCTCCATCCCACATGAAAAGTAAAAATCTGAAAAATACTAAATCTATGTGGGTCCCTAGATGCTTACATCATCCATCTCCTAAACAAACAACACCATTGCTTCCTATGCCACCTTCCCATCAAAAGCTTCAACATTTATCATGGTGTGTACAACTGTTGGTCATGGTTCCCCTCCATTCCCCACTTCCACATACCTCCATCTCCCCATCCTTCATCCATTGTCCTACATATATTCATCCTCACTTTCCTATGGTCCATGCTTTTGCATAAGACTTGCATATCATAATTCACCATTTTCCTTACATAATCCACATCATGATCCACTATCGCTCCCTCATAATCCACTATCTACCTACTCTAGCCCTCTTTCATGTCATCTCCCTTACCAACATCAATGAGCATACTTGACATGGTCCATGCGACGACATCCATCTAGCAGGACTATCCCTTTCATGGAACTAGACACTAGAGTCCCTTTCGTCCATATCCACCTATCCTAGTAAAAAAGTCAAATAAATAAATAAATAAATAAAATTAAAAAAAAGTCAAAAAAAAGAAAAAGAAAATGAAAAAAAAGTAAAGAGAAATCCCTTCGTCCAATGGTGAAAACCTGGCAAACAAGCACCCTGGATAAGTACCGTGATGAAAACCTGGAAAATTGGTGTCATGCATAAGCTTGATCTTCTATGTCACCTATGCTTGGGGGCACCTTGTCTCATCCACCATATTATTTTCAATCTGTCTTACCATGTCCTATCTTACCATCCTTATCTATCCCCACATACATACCTATCCTATTGAGTTCATTCATCCACCTTTTCTCTTTTGATCTTGATAAAAGATTGGGGACAAACTATTGAAACATGCTTTGGTTATCTCTTGATATACCTCACCCTTACAAAATTGATCCTATCATTATCCTCTTGCCATTAGACATTTATCCATCATCCTATCATCATCCCATTGTCATAAGCCTGAATCCATCATGTTATCCAATTGTCCTGAGCCTTGTCATGAAAAATCCCAACCATACTATCTAGAATGGGGCATGTTATTTCCAATGCGACATAGTCTTTGAGATCACATCCTAGCTCTCTTATGCATACATCCAATGTCGCTTATCCTCCTATCCAATCATTTGTCATAAGTCTTCCTTTCCATCCCTTACCACCCATCCTTTTATCCATTCATCCTAATCCATCCTATATCCTTTCTCGCACCTAGACTTGGTTTTATCCCTCATCATTAGTATCTAGCACAAAAGGTTGCACAAATTGTAAATCCACTGACATCCCAAAACATTAAAAAATCTAAAAAAATCATAAACTGTCCTAAAAAAATACAAAAAATCAAAACATTTCAAAATACAAAAAAAATAAATATTCCCAAAAATTCACATCAAATCATCAAATCAAATCAAACAAATCACATCAAGTCCATCAAAAACAAATCCAATTAAACCTACCAAATAAAATCAATCAAAATCATATCAACTCAATCAATCTAACTCAATCAATCATCCAATCACCAAATCCAGTCATTAACATCGCATCATCAAATCAATCCAATTCAATCAATCATCAAACTCAAATCAATCATTAAAATCAATCAAATCATTCGATCACCAAATCCCATTCTTCCAAACAATTCTTCCATCATTTCTTATTCTAATCCAATCATCCAATCCAATCAAACCCATCAATGACCTCAATCCAATCTTGTCATCCAATCAATCCGAATTAATCAATAACCCAAATGAATCAATCCATAAACTTTCATCATCTGATGAAAGTAGATTGTCATTGATGTCAAAAAGGTGTTGGTAAATTAGTGTTTTGGTGTTTGGTGTTCATATTGGTTCTTGGAGTTATCTATTTTGGCTTATGATGATTTGATGTTGCTGTTTTCAATTTTATCTTTATAGGTTAGAATGATATTTATATTTAGGATTTGGGTGATATGATTTGTCATGATGTTGTGCTTCTTGTTGCAAAGAGTTTGGTCTCCATAATATCCTTTATTATGTTGAATACTAAGATTGAATGGACATGTCATACTTTTTCAAGAGGCAAGTGAATTTTAGAGATTTGTTTGGTTTGGAGGTGTTGCGTTATGATGCTCTTCATAATGAGAATGGTTCATTACAAGGATGCTTTAATATCCATATCAAAGTGTGATAAGTTTGCAGAGAGCTTGTTGTCTTTACATTGATGACAAAAAGAGTTGATTGTGATGTCAAAAGGTGTTTGATGGTGTCATGGTATGGTATGGTATATGATGTCTCTAGTTGATGCTCATAGATTGGGTCTGGTGCTCATTTTAGTGGCATACAGTGTCATATGATATACAATTGCAAATGGTATAGTATACAGTGGCATGGTCTTCATAATGGTAGTGGTTTGGTGGTATGGTCTTCATTTGATCTCTGTTACATATGATCTTCATTGTTGATGTTGGTAGTTGTGACATATGCAAAGGGATAAAGTGGCTTTCAAGTTTCTAATGAAGTTTCCTTGTCAATATTGTTAAGGGTCTAAATCCTAACAAAAATCTATGTTCACTGTAAGGCCTGCCCTTGTCTCACTGGTATGTACCTATTCATCATATAGTTCTAGATTAAAATATAACATGTGTTGATTATTATATGATATAATTGTGGGATAGACATGTACTTAGCTAGATCATGCATCCTCAATGGTCTATTAATGTTGTGTCGGCTATGATTATGTTGTGGGATTTGATGTTTTGATTTGAGTGTGCAGGGCATACTTGCAGGTATTGACCAATGGGTGGATATGGAGGAGGAGACAGGGAACCACTAGACCCCACTACCTTACCTAGTCCTTAGGTCAAGCTATTGGCCCTATGTCATATGGTATGTTGTCACTCAAACCGTCCGATTTGATTTGTGGATAGAGGGCTACTTTTAGTGTTTGTCTTATACCTCTAACCAAAGTTAATTGTGTTAGGATCCCTATGTTGTGTGTAAACCTGTAAAGTGTTTGTGTCCTATTGTCATCTTGGTTATCGTGAAATCTATCTTCTCTCCTTTGGCTCCTCCTATAGTTATTAGAGTGGTTGTCTATATCTTTCTTGTGCTCTACGCGAGGTCGCTTTGGTTAACGATCATCATGGGTTGGTGCATTGCTTTAAGTGTTATGTAGGGACTTCATAATGCTTTCTTATGTGTTTGGCCTTTATTTTTGCACATTGTTAAGAAGTCATTATAATGCACCTACCCTCATAGAGGGGTAGTTCACATGTTAATGGTTGCTCTCGCAATTGGTTTCTTAGGTCATTAGATAGTCCACTTCATGTTAATGATTGTGTAAACAAGTATATAGTATTGTTTAATCCATGTATTAAATTTAGTATGGATGTAACTATTGGTTTGCTTTATATTATGTATGAAAACATAGTAGACCCTTGTTCATAAAGTACTTTTCAGAGATGTATAGATAAACTTATAGTAGAGTGTAGTTGTTTAAAGATTTTCTCCATTTCGTATTAACCCCCGGAAGTTTATCAGGCTTAATTCGATAGTCGAGTTTTCTTGGCAAGTATTTCGTTTTATGATTTTTTTTGCTTTTCTCTAGTGCTCTTTAAAATACTACAATATCTCTTAGTATGCATGATATATAAGCAAACCAAACATATATCTAGTTATATATATGGTTAGTTATTATCAAAATCCTAATTAAAATTATAGCGGGTTGATTTAAAATCCCTCCTTTTAGGGCTTAAATTTGACAGGCAACCTTGCCTATTGAGAAATCTTTTTATGACAGTTATCTTTCAATGGTGCCCTTATAATACTTTGACTTAGCTTAGTACGAGTAGATTCATATAACCAAACCATATTACAATAATCACTATCCTATATAAAAAAAAAGGACCAGATGTATATATTATTATATCATCATTATATCATCATAATCCTATATAAATGTTGACAGTTATTCTAAAATCTCTTGTTTCGTAAGATACAGTCTTTTTAAGACTTTGATGGTACTTCCTTGGTAAAGGTCTATTTTATTTCTATATAAGGTTCGTACCACCTAGTAGGTGGGATTCAACTAATAGTTTTGATGAATAGCCGAGTTCTTTTAAACTTATAGTCTAGAAAAAAAAATACATCTCTTGTAACACTATTTTTGTATCCTTGATATGTATTCTTTGGGCATATTTTCCTTCCTCATGATATAGGGTGACATGGCTAAGTGGATGTATTATTCCTTGAAATCCTTTGTTACTTGGTACTATTGAATATTTTGTTCGCAAGTGAGGTCTAGGTAAGAACAAAAAGGGAAGGAGATCATAGGATCATGCTTGGCATGCCCAATTGTGGTTTATTTGAGGGTAAAACTCAATCCTATGATACTAATAAGGTAATTTTAAACAATCTTTTAAAAAAAAGCGATAATAGAAATGTTAAATCAGTGTCATGGAATGCACTCTTGTTGTGCTTTGGTTAAAGATGGCCTCATGGTGTTATAATAAAAATGCCAAATCGGAAATTTTAACTTATGTTAAAATTTAGTGTGCGAGTATTAGATAATCAAGAGCAATATCTAATTCCTTTTGAATTGATGATGTACTTAGGAGATTTTTGTGTGAAAATTTAAACAAAAAACATGTTTTGGGGATAAGTGTATTCTTGAGAGAAGCATGTGGTGAGCGTGGGGGGAAGTGGCATTTTGGGAAATGGGGGCAGCGAAGGAAAACCATGTCATGGATAGCTATGTGTGCATGGCAGACAGGTAGCTGTTGAATGGCAGGAGGGTGAGACAACTCTTCAAGCTCAGAAGGGAGAAACACTACATTGGCAGCGGCAGGGAAACTAGAGGGGGATCATTGACATGGGTGACAGCCTTTGCAATGCATGTATTGACATGGTTATGTCAGGCATTTTCTGTGGACCATGACAGTGGTTGCTCCTCGTAACATGCTTCTCTGCTGCCAAACATGGTGGGGATTCAATC
Organism: Cunninghamia lanceolata; assembly: GCA_027924645.1. Classification (NCBI taxonomy): domain Eukaryota; kingdom Viridiplantae; phylum Streptophyta; class Pinopsida; order Cupressales; family Cupressaceae; genus Cunninghamia; species Cunninghamia lanceolata. The sequence goes on along the minus strand of BSBN01000090.1, from coordinate 20,737,643 downwards.
ATTAAGAGGGGAGTCAGAGACTAGTATTAGGGGTACTCCATTATGGTTTCACGGATGGAAATTCATTTCTAGAATAACTAACTAGCCCACAATGTTTAGGTTGATTTCCTGGTAGACTTGGATGGCTATGGAATCAAAGTGATTAATGGGTGTGGGAAATAGTTGGATGGCGAATAATAACAGTTGGGTGTCTGTAATGATGGCAGTTTTCTTTTTGGTGGCTGATGTTCCTCGAAAGAAGGTGAAAGAGAAAGAGAAAGTGAAGAAGAAGGATTCATCTTCGGTTTCATCCACATGGGTATTGTTTAGAAGAATAGTAAGCAGCTGCAAGTTTGATGGCGGGGAACTGAAAAAGGTAAGGGTAGAGTGTTCTAGTTCTGGGTCTTCACAAGTGGTGGGGAAAACGAGGTTGATGCACAAAGGAGAAATCTCCCCAGAAACATCATCCACATCCACACACTTGTCTGCTCAAGCACTGGCATATTCGTGCAAGCCTCAGTCGACAATCACAGAATCCTCCATTGCCTCTTTCCATGGAATGCAGTTGAAGCGATGGTCAGGGTGCTATGAATGCCATATGATAGTAGTGTTGATAACTGAGAGGGGGCGTGAATCAGTTATCCTAATTATTTCTTCTTTTGAACTTTCTTATTAATCAATGCAGCATTGAAGTAAACAAACAAACATTACCATGAAATGAGAAACACATGACACAATATTTTTGACGTGGAAACCTTGTTAAGGGAGAAAACCACGGGGTGATTAACCCAAAGATTATTCTCTATTAGAAGAATAAGGAATTACAAAATGGCACTTGCCAATTAGGGCTCACTCCCCGAGCACACTGCTCACAAAGAGGCACACTGCCTACAAGGAGACACACTGTCTACAAAAGAATGTTATATAATACTTGAACTGATTGTAAGCATCCACATATGCTAGAGGTCAGTTCCGGTTAGGCTCAGTACACTGATCTGCTGCACTTCATCTTTCCTCTTCTCTTTATTCTGCTTTCCTTTCACATACCGGATCTCTCTCTGGCTGTTTCTGCTCTACTATGCACTTATTCACACAACAACAACATACAACTACACTTTTCACAACTAAATCCATCGTGCATATATGTCTGCACAAGTAATCTCATCACCTTTCTAGTCGGCATTCGGAACAGTCTATTTTCTCACAACCTCTGTTCTGTCGGCTGAATCCTTGCTCATCAAGTAATATGGATCAAGCATATACTTGTAGATATCATTAATCATGTCGGCCAAACATAATCCATGTCTTCATAACCTTTACCACTGTCAGAAACACATCCGGAAAGCAATCTGATGTTCTGTCAGTCAGTTCTTCCTCTGTTCACACTGTTACTCAGGAATCCAATATTCAACTGTTGATATCTTTTTCCTTGTCCATCACCAGAGGCTAAATCCTTGGAATCTATTACTCAAGGTAGTCCTCTTGACTTCCCCAAATCTGCACTGCATCAAGATACTTCTTCTAAGAGATTCGGACCAAACTGTCGGACCTTGCCACATGCTCTGTTCTTGTTCCCTGGACCACAACAATCTTCATTCTGACTTCCGGTGGAGCCACACCATGACTTGCGGATATGTGGGATGACCTTTGTTGCCATCAATGACAACAACCATGAATCCATATAGTGTCTCTTGCCAACAAGTAGATCCCACTGAGGCGTTCTCCAGGGATTCTTTCAGAACCGTTGTGGCTTGCCCTTCCTGTGGAGAGATATTCACCAAGACAAAGGCTCTCGAATACCACCAGATCACCAAACATGCAGGTTCTACACTCCATCTCAAACTTTTTCTTTTTTTTTTTCACACAAATTTACCCTCCCAATATAACTCAACAAGATTAATTTGTTTTAGTTCTTGGTGGGGTTGTCTGTTGGTTCATTTGTTTCATTTGTTGGTTATTTTGTTATTTATATATAGGAAATGAATAATTAGTGTTGTATGAATTATAGAATGAAGTACTAATTTGGGTGTGTTATGGTTAGAACTAAATGGTCATTATGATATTTATTAGGAAGGGGGCTACGTATGAAATTAGTTTGTTATTGATGTCCCTTGACTTACCCTTCTATTCCTCCTGTTCGCTTGGGACCATGAGTGTCCTTAAAGTGCATGTTGTTTTGGTATTGAACCATGTATGTAAGGTGTATAGAGACCCTTGAGTCCTCTTGTTTCTCCTTGGAAGTGTAGGGCATGGGTGACTTGTGTTTTATTTTTGTGGATAAGTGTTATGTCGCCCTTGAGATCCTAGTCGTGTGAGTCAGCCTTGTTATCTATGATTCCTTGATCTCCTCTCTCCGTAGCTCAGGGGTTGCCTAGGGCACAATGGACATCCATTTGTGCTAAATGATGGCAATATGGTTGGGAGGAGAGTGGCTTCCCCCATTGGTCCCATTCTGGCATCCTACTGGAGAATCGATGAGATTATGGTGTTGTATCATTTCGATGTACTCTGACCTCGATGGTTAATTACCTTATGGTTACTTGCCTCTATTGTTGTAAAGCAAAAATGATTATCGTATTCATTTTGGTTATCGTTATATTTTAGAGAAATAATTAATGTATAATTATCTCCTTTATGTACTCAAAAAAAATAAATATTGTTTAATTATATCAATTGATGCGTAGGATAATAATGGATGTATATTGATGTACTCGACAATTTAAATATTGATTATTTATTTGTTTTTTTATTTTATGAATGGGAAAGTAACTAATGTATGTTATCTCCTTGATGTACATGGAAGGTTAAATATTGTTATTATTCCAAATGATATATAGGAAACTAAGTAATGTATAATTATCTCTTTGAAGTATTCAGGAAAATTCATTATCGATTTAATATTCTATTGACTTATATAGGAAACTTAAATAATGGATATTTATCTCTTTGAGGTATTTGGAAAAATGATTAACATATTTACTTCTATTGTTGTTTCAGAAAAATAATTAATGTAAAATGTTCTCCTTGGATGTATGTAGCAAAGTAATTAATGTTATTTTTTTATTCTAATGATATATACAGGAAAAGTAATTAAGGTAAATTTACCTCTGTCGAGGTATTCAGGATAAATAATTATTGTTCATTTTAATCTATTCATGTATAGGAAATAATATTAATGGGTAGTTATCTCTAACGTTGTAAGAACAATGACTACTGTTATTTATTCCATCGATGTAAAGGAAAATATGTAATATAAATGTACCTCTATTGATGTAAAGGAGAAAATTTAACGTTCTTTTGTTTCACTTTTTTTTTAAGTTGGACTTGTTTAGACCGAACGTTGAAATCTTCCTTCCCTTGTTATGCAACCTTGGTGTGTAGTGTAATTTATTAACACAATTGTTGCCTTGAAACACTCATAGCATCGTATTTGATGGGTAGGGTAGATTTCACCTCTTCACTTGTGAGCGACTTAATTCATCTTTGGTTAGGTGGGGAATTGAACCTACTCTCTCTCTCTTGTTGTTTGTTTGTTTATGCATCTGGGATGTTTTTATCCATGCCTTGTCTTCCTTCCCCGCCTTATGCGATGGGGTTTTAGGGGCAGGTGAAAAAAAATTTTGGTGGTTCATGTCATGACCACATGGGTATGTGGGCATGACATGTGTGTTCTTGTGTCGTGGCCACTCATATAAAGTGGGCATGACATTTGGTATCAGAGCCCAGCTTTCTACATTGGGAGCTCTTGGGTTTGCATGTTGTTTGGGCCGGTATGTAGTGGGTTGAGTGTGTTTTGACCCTCATCCTACTCCTTGTAGCCACGAAAGAGCAAGGTTGTGGTTTGTCGACTAACCTTCATCTTGGAGGAATATCCATCCTCTTGTCTTTTCATTGAGGTGACTTTGTCACATGATTATTGAAGTCTTCCGCTTGTGTTTTTGGGATGGTTGTGTTCCTTTTTGTTAACTCTCCTCTTGAGTAGGTTGGTCTAGTATGAGAAGGTTGTGTTGGACCCTATTATTGCCCTTGTGTTCTTTTTGTGAAGTGTGGTATTGTTCTCCAGTATGCACTATGTGTGATTGGGTTTAGAGGTTAGCATCATGGGAACATATAGTCTTGTGTTGCGCCTTGATTTATGTTAGGAATTTGGATGTGAAAGAGACGATGGTGCATTGTTATGCTTGGGTTCTTTGAATGAATAATGTAGTCTTAATGCCCTTTTGACTTATTCTTGCCTTGTGGACTTGACACGTATTTATCATGATGTTGAATGACATAATTTCTTAAACTCCCTAACCCTTGTTATCATTGGAAATTAACAATGTCTCCTTTGGATTAGTAACTAGAAAAGATTGCATGAAGTATGTCTTGCTTAGAATTTTATGGGTGCAAGTTGTGATGTGTGTGATTCATTAGATGACCTTGTAGGAAAATTAATAAAAAAGGAAGAGGTGAAAATGAGTTTTTAAGCATGGCAATTGTTAAGAATTAACATATGTTCTCAAATTGCTTCAATGATGCATTGTGTGCTTGGTGACTATCTTTGTAAAGCACTACCATAGTGGGAAATTTTTTTTTTTTTTAAAACTTTGATCTTATGTGAATTTGATATCAAGTTGCACATACTGTGTGGAGATAATGTTTGGGCATCTTATGGTAAGATACTAAATTAAGGACTTGAGCTTGTAATTAGATTCTTCTTATGATATACCTCTACGTTATGAGATTTGTGGTTAGATGAGTATATGTAATGTTCATAGTGCATACTTAGTATGATATGGTTTATGAATAACTCCATGATGTGTGATGTGAGAGAGGCACCATCTTGCAAGTTGAAATAATGATGTTTTGATTCAATTATGAACTAGTATAAAATTGCTAGTATGTTGGTATACCTGTTTGGGGTGTATTGTGTTGCCTCAATATGTGAAGTTACAGTAGATTCCATTTATGCCTTAGAAAGGCTAATTCAAATTACTGTTAGATAGATTTATTAGAAAACCTTTATGGCAAATAATTATGTGACCTTGTGTAGGAAAGTTGTTTTTCTTCACTAAGTAATGAATGGTAAAGAAGAATTGTGATATGTGTTACCTTGTGGATGTGAATACCTGTTATGAGCATGCTTGCTATGTGTTGTGATCACCTCGTACATGCATTGTGTACTCATGAGCTTGCGATACTGGGTATCCATCCATGGGTTGAGTGTATAACTACAAGTATGGTGGAGTCATGCTTATGTGGTTGCTTGTTTGTATACCCTGTAAGGTCCAATCTTGGAGTTGGAGACCTTCCATGTGTGGAGTTAAGTAGTGGAGAGGAAGAACTTAGGAAGCTATGGTGACATGTTGTGGCATTGTTTTGGGATTACCCAACCAGCCATACCTTCCTATGCCAGAGTACCCCCTACTTCTCCTTAGTAAATGGACCCTTGCAAGGCCCATTGTGTTATCCTATCATGCTCTGTTTCCTTGATGGTACTATTGACATCTGACATGGGATCTTGGTTATGTTTTGGTATGGGCATGTGATTTGCTCGAGGCCATGCTACTTGTGCAGGTTTATTCTTATCTTGGTATCTTATTTGAGTGGATGTGTAGTAGCATAGAGACATTTACATTCTAATGATGACATGTACCTTTGAGAAGGGCACGATGTACTATATTGATGATGTGTTACCTTTGAGAAGGGCACGATTCCATGTAAGAGTACATGAAGGCACATTGATAATACTTACCTACATGATGTTATTGCATTGGTTGTGTTTACATAACACATGTAGTGACCGTGTTTCCCTCCTTCCTTATTGGTGACTTAATGTTAGTCACATAATGGTGTAATGTGCACTTTCTTGGATTGCGATTATTTCTTTCAGTTGTTTGGTGATCTTTTTGTATCTTGTTGTGTGGACCAGCCATGTTATTTTATCTTGTCTAAAAGTAGCTTAGCCACAACCTTTGATTCTTCCTTTTTCGCGAAACTCCTATGGTTATGTTGTTTTAATGTTGAAATTGCGCGCATTTATTCATTTATTTTTTTATTCTAATTTGGGTTTTGGAGACTTCTCCTCTTGGCTTTTTTGGATATTTGTGTTGGCTAAGCTAGGTTCTTTCTATTTTCTAGTGCTAGTCTTGTGTTGTGTTGTTCTTCTCACCATGTCGATGGAGCGACCTCTAGTGGAGTGTATATAAGGAAGAAGACATGGGAAACTTTTGAGGATGGGGGTAAGTGTGGACTAGTGTGGGCTGGTCATTATCCACTTACCTTCCTAGTGATCTTGTTCTTATGTTGGCTATCTCTTGGAGGCTTAACCCCTTATACAAACAAGACGTAGGCCATTGTGGGAATGTATGGTGAGGCCCCTAGGTGCGTGGCCTCGAGACCATCATTCCTTTGGTTCTTGGATCTTTGGACACTTGGCATTGATATTTGGTTACGTGATTCTATGATGAGACTATGACATCTTTCTAAACCTATATGTGAACCTTGTGAAGTTAATTCCTATGATGTGGGTGAATGAAAATGTGTGGTTTGTGTAAGCTCTACATTTAATGTATATGTATATGAGTTGATGTCTTCTATATGAACATGCATTATGATATATGAATTCCTCTATGCACGTGTGATAATGATTGATGAACATGGGAATTGTTCATGTTGAATTTCGATCTATAGAATGTGTTTTGTGAAGAGAATCTAGCCTTTATAACATTTAGTTAATATGTTTTATAATCTTATGAATTCTTTATTGCATATGTATCTTGTGTACTTACCTTGTCTGGTGAAAAGAAGTTCAGGAAAGTGTTTCTATCCTTCTCTTGATGACTTCCCAAAGTAAGTCATATCCTAGGGGGTAGAGTGTAAGGCCTGCCCTTGTCTCACTGGTACGTACCTATTCATCATACAGTTCTAGATTAAAATATAACATGTGTTGATTATTATATGATATAATTGTGGGATGGACATGTACTTAGCTAGACCATGCATCCTCAATGGTCTATTAATGTTGCGTCGGCTATGATTATGTTGTGGGATTTGATGTTTCGATTTGAGTGTGCAAGGCATACTTGCAGGTATTGACCAATGGGTGGATATGGAGGAGGAGACAGGGAACCACTAGACCCCACTGCCTTACCTAGTCCTTAGGTCAAGCTATTGGCCCTATGTCATATGGTATGTTGTCACTCAAACCGTCTGATTCGATTTGTGGATAGAGGGCTACTTTTAGTGTTTGTCTTATACCTCTAACCAAAGTTAATTGTGTTAGGATCCCTATGTTATGTGTAAACCTGTAAAGTGTTTGTGTCCTGTTGTCATCTTGGTTATCGTAAAATCTATCTTCTCTCCTTCGGCTCCTCCTATACTTACTAGAGTGGTTGTCTATATCTTTCTTGTGCTCTACACAAGGTTGTTTTGGTTAACGATCATCATGGGTCGGTGCATTGCTTTTAAGTGTTATGTAGGGACTTCATAATGCTTGCTTATGTGTTTGGCCTTTATTTTTGCACGTTGTTAAGAAGTCATTATAATGCACCTACCCTCATAGAGGGGTAGTTCGCATGTTAATGGTTGCTCTTGCAATTGGTTTCTTAGGTCACTAGATAGTCCACTTCATGTTAATGATTGTGTAAACAAGTATATAGTATTGTTTAATCCATGTATTAAATTTAGTATGGATGTAACTGTTGGTTTGCTTTATATTGTGTAGTTGTTTAAAGATTTTCTCCATTTCATATTAACCCCAAAAGTTTATTAGGCTTAATTCGATAGTCGAGTTTGCTTGGCAAGTATTTTGTTTTATGATTTTTTTTTTGCTTTTCTCTAGTGCTCTTTAAAATACTACAATATCTCTTAGTATGCATGATATATAAGCAAACCAAACATATATCTAGTTATATATATGGTTAGTTATTATCAAAATCCTAATTAAAATTATAGCAGGTTGATTTAAAATCCCTCATTTTAGGGCTTAAATTTGACAGGCAACCTTGCCTATTGAGAAATCTTTTTATGACAGTTATCTTTCAATGGTGCCCTTATAATACTCTGACTTAGCTTAGTACGAGTAGATTCATATAACCAAACCATATTACAATAATCACTATCCTATATAAAAAAAAGGACCAGATGTATATATTATTATATTATCATTATATCATCATAATCCTATATAAATGTTGCCAGTTATTCTAAAATCTCTTGTTTCGTAAGATACAGTCTTTTTAAGACTTTGATGGTACTTCCTTGGTAAAGGTCTATTTTATTTCTATATAAGGTTCATACCACCTAGTAGGTGGGATTCAACTAATAGTTTTGATGAATAGCCGAGTTCTTTTAAACTTATAGTCTAGAAAAAAAAATACATCTCTTGTAACACTATTTTTGTATCCTTGATATGTATTCTTTGGGCATATTTTCCTTCCTCATAATATAGGGTGACATGGGTAAGTGGATGTATTATTCCTTGAAATGCTTCGTTACTTGGTGACAAAAAGGGAAGGAGATCATAAGATCATGCTTGGCATGCCCAATTTTGGTTTATTTGAGGGTAAAACTCAGTCCTATGATACTAATAAGGTAATTTTAAACAATCTTAAAAAAAAGTGATAATAGAAATGTTAAATCAGTGTCATGGAATGCACTCTTGTTATGCTTTGGTTAAAGATGGCCTCATGGTGTTATAATAAAAATGCCAAATCCAAAGCTTTAACTTATGTTAAAATTTAGTGTGCGAGTATTAGATAATCAAGAGCAATATCTAATTCCTTTTGAATTGATGATGTACTTAGGAGATTTTTGTGTGAAAATTTAAATAGAAAACATGTTTTGGGGATAAGTGTATTCTTGATGGGCGCATGTGGTGAGCATGGGGGGAAGTGGCATTTTGGAAAGGGGGGGCAGCGAAGGAAAACCATGTCATGGATAGTTGTGTGCGCATGGCAGACAGTGAGCTGTTGAATGGCAAGAGGGTGAGACAGCTCTTCGAGCTCGAAAGGGAGCAACACTACATTGGTGGTGGTAGGGAAACCAGAGGGGGATCATCGATGTGGGTGACAGCCTTTGCAATCCTTGTATTGACATGGTTATGTCAGGCACTTTCTATGGACCATGACGGTGGTTGCTCCTCGTAACAAGCTTCTCCCCTACCAAATATGGTGGGGATTCAGTCATTAAGAGGGGAGTCAGAGACTACTAATAGGCGTACTCCATTCTAGTTTCACAGATGGAAATTCATTTCTAGAATAACTAACTAGCCCACAATGTTTAGGTTGATTTCCTGGTAGAGTTGGATGGCTGTAGATTCAAAGTGATTGATGGGTGTGGGAAATAGTTGGATGGTGAATAACAACAGTTGGGTGTTTGTAATGATGGCAGTTTTCTTTTTGGTGGCTAATGTTCCTCAAAAGAAGGTGAAAGAGAAAGAGAAAGTGAAGGAGAAGGATTCATCTTCAGCTTCATCCACATGGGCATTGTTTAGAAGAATAGTAAGCAGCTGCAAGTTTGATGGCGAGGAAGTGAAAAAGGCAAGGGTAGGGTGTTCTAGTTCTAGGTCTTCACAAGTGGTGGGGAAAATGAGGTTGATGCACAAAGGAGAAATCTCCCCAGAAACATCATCCACACCCACACACTCGTCTGCTCGATCACTGGCATATTCGTGCAAGCCTCCGTCCACAATCATAGAATCCTCCACTGCCTATTTCTGTGCAATGTAGTTGAAGCAATGGTTGGGGTGCTATGAATGCCATATGATAGTAGATCCCATTGAGGCGTTCTCCAGGGATTCTTTCAGAACCGTTGTGGCTTGCCCTTCCTATGGAGAGATATTCACCAAGACAAAGGCTCTCGAATACCACCAGATCACCAAACATGTAGGTTCTACACTCCATCTCAACCTTTTTCTTTTTTTTTCACACAAATTTACCCTCCCAATATACCTCAGCAAGATAAAATAATTTTAGTTCTTGGTGGGGTTGTCTGTCGGTTCATTTATTTCATTTGTTGGTTATTTTGTTATTTATATATAGGAAATAAATAATTAGTGTTGTATGAATTATAGAATGAAGTACTAATTTGGGTGTGTTATTGTTAGAACTAAATGGTCATTATGATATTTATTAGGAAGGGGTCTATGTATGAAATTAGTTTGTTATTGATGTCCCTTGACTTACCCTTCTATTCCTCCTGTTCGCTTGGGACCATGAGTGTCCTTAAAGTGCATGTTGTTTTGGTATTGAACCATGTATGTAAGGTGTATAGAGACCCTTGAGTCCTCTTGTTTCTCCTTAGAAGTGTTTGGTGTGTGTGACTCATGTTTTATTTTTGTGGATAAGTGTTATGTCTCCCTTGAGATCCTAGTCGTGTGAGTCAGCCTCGTTATCCGTGATTCCCTGATCTCCTCTCTCAATAGTGCAGGGGTTGCCTAGGGCACAATGGACATCCATTTGTGCTCAACAATGGCAATATGGTTGGGAGGAGAGCGGCTTCCCCCATTGGTCCTGTTCTGGTGTCCTACTAGAGAATCAATGAGATTATGGTGTTGTATCATTTTGATGTAATCCGACCTCAATGGTTAATTACCTTATGGTTACTTGCCTCTATTGTTGTAAAGAAAAAATGATTATCGTATTCATTTTGGTTATTGTTATATTTCAGAGAAATAATTAATGTATAATTATCTCGTTTATGTACTAAAAAAAAAAAATATTGTTTAATTATATCAATTGACGCGTAGGATAATAATGGATGTATATTGATGTACTTGGCAATTTAAATATTGATTATTTATTTGTTTTTTTTATTTTATGAACAGGAAAGTAACTAATGTATGTTATCTCCTTGATGTACACAGAAGGTTAAATATTGTTATTATTCCAAATGATATATAGGAAACTAAGTAATGTATAATTATCTCTTTGAAGTATTCAGGAAAATTCATTATCGATTAATTATTCTATTGACTTATATAGGAAACTTAAATAATGGATATTTATCTCTTTGAGGTATTTGGAAAAATGATTAACATATTTACTTCTATTTTTGTTTCAGAAAAGTAATTAATGTAAAATGTTCTCCTTGGATGTATGTAGGAAAGTAATTAATGTTATTTTTTTTATTCTAATGATATATACAGGAAAAGTAATTAAGGTAAATTTACCTCTGTCGAGGTATTCAGGATAAATAATTATTGTTCATTTTAATCTATGGATGTATAGGAAATAATATTAATGGGTAGTTATCTCTAACATTGTAAGAACAATGACTACTGTCATTTATTCCATCGATGTAAAGGAAAATATGTAATATAAATGTACCTCTATTGATGTAAAGGAGAAAATTTAACGTTCTTTTGTTTCACTTTTTTTTTTAAGTTGGACTTGTTTAGACCGAACGCTGAAATCGTCCTTCCCTTGTTATGCAACCTTGGTGTGTAGTGTAATTTATTAACACAATTGTTGCCTTGAAACACTCACAGCATTGTATTTGATGGGTAGGGCAGATTTCACCTCTGCACTTGTGAGCGACTTAATTCATCTTTGGTTAGGTGGGGAATTAAACCTACTCTCTCTTTTGTTGTTTGTTTGTTTATGTGTCTAGGATGTTTTTATCCACGCCTTGTCTTCCTTCCCTGCCTTATGCAACCGGGTTTTAGGGGCAAGTGAAAAAAAAATTTGGTGGTTCATGTCATGACCACATGGGTATGTGGGCATGACATGTGTGTTCTCGTGTCATGGCCACTTGTATAAAGTGGGCATGACATTCACAAAGACCTAAACAAATCTAAGTCATCTCTCCTCAAACCCTAGTTTACTTGTTGTTCATATTGCACTTTATGTTTTAATCTAATGGTGACCGGGAGTAGCAGGTGTCGGTCATCAAAGAGTGTTTGAATTTGATGGGTCTTCACCTTATGTTAATAGCTTTGTTTAAGAAATTTTTTTAATCGATTCTCTTTATGTCATATCCTTATGACATAAATGAAGGGGAGCTCGATGCATTTTTTTTAAGGGAAGAATATGTTATTATCTTCATTTGAAAATTTTTAGTGGAGAGTTTGAAAAGCATTGAATATGCTTAATTTAATAGAGAGTTTTATTTTTAATATTAAAAGACTTTGAATCTAAGTGGGGTTTGGATTTGTATGGGCATCAAGTATATTTGAATAAGTTTTATAAAGTTTCGAAGGCTTTTTCAAGGGAGTGTGGATTAGCCGTAAATGGTTTTGTTTCTAAAGTTTAGAAACTTTTTTTTAAATTTCTATTTTATTTGCTTTTTAAAAGGCATGAGATCGAATATGGGAAGTATATGAGTTTTTTAAGGAGCTTTTAAAGGAGATGGTTTATGCTTTTTAAAAGCAATTTTTTTAGGAAAATCCTTTCTATTTTCTCTCCCATGCCATTGAAGAAATTAGTGAAGATTTGTTTGTGCGAAATTTATTGAAAAGAAGGTGAGAAGTTTTTTTTTCAAAGAGCTTGTAGGAAAATATTGCATCAAGGAATTTTGCACAAGTTTTATGAAAATAAAATGAAAGATTTTTTTTAAGAGTAGAGGAAGAGATTTGTGACAGAGAGAGGATAATGGAAGATCAAGGGTTGAAGGATATTTGGTGACAAGGAATTTGATTTAATGTTTTGATTGAATTTTTTTTATATCTCTTTGTTATATGTTGTATGTAGGGCAGAATTAACTGAAGATTTTTTAAGGAGAATATGAAAAGATTGAAGAGGTTTTTAAAGTTCACACAGAGATATGAAAATATATTTAGACAAAATAAAAATGGAATATGGAAAGATTTTTATTTTCTCTTACATTGATGCAAGAAGAAATGTGTGTGTGTGTGTGTGTGTGTGTGTGTGTGTGTGTGTGTGTGTGTGTGTGTGTGTGTGTGTGTGTGTTGTGTGTTTGTGTGTGTGTTTATTTTTGTAGGTGGAACATATTTTTGAGAAGAGGAAAACGAAAGTGAAATTGAAAAAAATAGAGAAGATGAAGAATGTGGAAAGTCATGAGAAGACATTTATTTTCTTTATTTAATGTTATCACAAGTGTTTTTGATGGATAAGTTGTGTTGCAGATGAAAATGTTATGATGAATATAATTTGATGATACAATTATAATGGATGTGAACCAATTTGCAAAGTAAAAGACATATTGTGTGAGATGTTCTTCATAGTGAAATGTTCTTATAGGTGTATCAGAATGTATAAAGACACCTGCAGAGGTTTGTAATGTTTTTGATTGCAAGGAATCAAGCATTGATTGCAATGATTGATGAAAGATTAATAGAGACAATTTGTAGAGATAATTGTTTAGAAGATGGTCTTGATTTGAAAATGAAACAGGAGGTATAATGATGTATGATGAAACATAGAGTTTATATTTGTGTAAATCAGATTGAGTTGCAATCAGTTCTTGCACACTAGATTTTGTATGTTGATCATGGTGATTGTATTTTACCAGTGAGGCATAATGTATGCCAGTGTGGCACAATGTATACCAACCAGTGAGGATTATAGGTCAGTGAGACCTTTTAGTTGTCAATGAGACACAATTTTCAGCTAGTGAGGCCTTGTAAAGAAGTTTTAAAAGTTAAGCCAGTGAGGTAGTTCTTGAGTGGTTTTTCTACCCCAGAGGGTTTTCCACTCAGTAAAAAGCTTGTGTCATGCTTCTCATTGATTTCCTGTGTGTGTGTGCATATTAATCATTTGATCATGATTTTTTGTTTACATCTTTTATTATAAGTCTTGTGCATTTAAACTCAACAAATCATTAATGTCCTCCTCTCTATTTGTCTTGTAAGATAAATATTGCAAAAAGTTAAAAATGTATACAACACTGATTCACCCCCCGTCTTAGTGTTGTCTTGGACTCCAACAAGTGGTATCAGAGTCAGGTTCCCTTTTTGAAGTCTAATAGGCTCGGGTAGGTCCTGGTAGTGGAGTAAAATGGGTAAGAAGAATAGAATTAAGGTTTCAAATAGAGAAAAGAAAGATGCTAATCAAAAGATGGTAAAACAAGCCTCAGTTAAGCCAAGCAATGATATGTTGCATATGTTACCCCTGAAAAAGAGTGATCTTGTAGTTGAGAATTTTGATAAAAAGGAAGACTTCAATATGAATGTAAGAAGACAAGAACTTGATGAAACTAAAGATAACTTTGCTGCTGAGATTAATGGTAAAGAAGAAGAATTCTTTATGGATGAAGATGAATAGGAGTTTGGTGAAGATGATTATGAATTTGATTTAGAAGGTGAATTATTGTGTTCCCTAGATACAATCAAGCAGCTGAGAAAAGAGAATAAGAAACTAGAAGATCAACTTCAACATGAAAAAGTCTCTAAGGAAAAAGTTGTTTCAGACCTTGAAGAGGCTAGAAATCTAATTATGGATTTAAGAAGTCAAGTAAATGCTTCAGACAAATTGATTATTACTATGAAGACAGAAGTAGAAGAAGCAAAAAGGGTTGTTGATTTTATGAAATATGATCTTGAAGCTAAATCTAGTGAGTGTCTAAAACTAGAATCGGAAATAGTCTCTTTGAGAAAGGAGTTAGAAAAGGCTTCCTCTAAGTTGCACAAAAATCTACTATTTAAAAAGAGTATTGAAGAAGGAGAGTGTTCCAAAGTCAGAAATACTCCTTGGCAGAAGAGAGACTTGAATTATTATTCTGCTGCTCCTAAGGAAGACAAGAAGAAAGCAAAAGATAAAGTTTCTGATGTTGGAAAAGAAAGAACAAATAGACCTCCACTTGTCAGGCAATACCATTCAATAAGGTATAATTATTCTTAGTTTTATGGTTATTACTCTTCTTGTCACATCTATGGTCATAGAGCTAGAGATTGTAGGACTTATGCTAGAAATGATGTTGAGTGGCATAAGAACAAAAGTCTTTCTAGATTGACAAATAAGAGTTCTAATGAAATATGTGATAATTGTAACCAATTTGGTCACATAGAAAGAGACTATTGGATGCATAGAAGATATGATTATGGAAGTACTTTTGGCATGTCAAAGAGATATGGATCCTTTACTCCTCTAATTGGTTATAATGTCACATGCTTTAAGTGTCATAATCTTGGGCATAAAGCACAGTTTTGCAGGAATAAATTGAAGACATCTAGAGCAGACACCTTGAGCAAAGAAAAGAAAAAGCCTATATAGGTTTGGAGAAGAAAACAAAGTTAGGACAAGAAGGATTCTAAACTTGTGCATCTTGCACAAGTTACATCATTAGTTGGATAAATGAGAGCATGAAGTAAGGGGGAGTTATTCATGTTCTATCAAGTATCCCCGAAAAGTTTCAGGAAGAAGATCATTTGATGTTTATCAATTTGATGATCTTGTTTTGTTGGTTTTGAATTCATCTTTGATAATGTTTGTGTGTGATAGTGATATAGGTGATCAGTGGTTCATGATTGATAAGATGTTCATGGAGTCAATCCACAAAGAGTTTGATGATGTTAAGTGTTTTGTTTTTCTTTGTCATATCATGTTGGTACTTACAAAGATTGAGTTGTCATGGTGTTGTAGTTCAAAGTGATCTTGTGCTTGTGAAATATTTGGTTGTTATGGCAAAGAGATTAAAAAGCTCTTATTAGATATTAGCATGTGTTGGCTAAGGTGGCTGAAAATGCATTTGATTTTGCAAAATATTGTTGCAAGAAGAGCTTGATGGTGAATTTAGTTTATTGATGTGCTTATTTGATGATCTAGTTTGAATGACAAAGTCAAGAGGCAACAATTATTATTTATTGTAGTTTGTTTTAGATATAGTTTTGTATATATCAGATTTGACATGGAGTTGTAAAAGTGTCGTGTGCAGGATCAGCTTGGTGGTCTTCATCAAGATTGTCTTCATTCTTTTTCATGTCAAAAGGATATGTAAGAATAGATTGGTTGCAGGTTAAAAGTTTATGTTGTCTTTATCATGGAAGTTTTTGGCAAGAACATCTCTTGGTTAGTTATCATGTCATCATGGATTGTGATTTGTGCTTATTGGTGTTGTTACAAGAAGTGGTATTATGCAGAATATGGTACAGTCAATGGGCAATTTATAACAAATGGTTTGATGCTTTGGTTGGTGTGCCTCACATGATGTTGCTTTCAAGTCCTATGCTTCATGGTGTCTTATTACTCACAAGTTGAAAATTTGTACAGTATGCAGATATACATGGACAGAGCTCTCAGGATAAGTTTTGGACAACAAATTGCAATAATGATCAGTGCCTTAAATTTTTTGAGAGACTAGTGGTATCAAAGGTCTGGGTAAGTGACATTTTAATTCTTGGTTGGTATGAAAGATAACAAGGTCAGTGATAGTGTTTGTGATCCAAGAAATATGTAAACAGTTGATTGATATCAGCATACTTTACTAGTCTTTTACTAATGATCTATATGAGTTATATTTCTCAGGGGGAGACAATAGTCTTTGTCATCAGATGTCAAAAAGGGGGAGAAAGAAAAATGTATCAGGTAGTTTTGCCATCAATGACAAAGGGGGAGATTGATAAAAGTAGATTGTCATTGATGTCAAAAAGGTGTTGGTAAATCAGTGTTTTGGTGTTTGGTGTTCATATTGGTTCTTGGAGTTATTTGTTTTGGCTTGTGTTGATTTGATGTTGCTATTTTGGATTTTATCTTCATAGGGCAGGATGATATTTATATTTAGGATTTGGGTGATATGATTTGTCATGATATTGGCACTTCTTTTTGTAGAGAGTTTAGTCTCCATAATATCCTTTATTATGTTGAATACTAAGATTCAATGGACAGGTCATACTTTATCAAGAGGCAAGTGAATTTTAGGGATTTGTTTAGTTTGGAGTTGTTGCATTATGATGCTCTTCATAATGAGAATGGTTCATTACAAGGATGCTTTAATATCCATATCAAAGTGTGATAATTTTGCAGACAGCTTGTTGTCTTTACATTGATGACAAAAAGAGTTGATTGTGATGTCAAAAGGTGTTTGATGGTTGCATGGTAATCCTTGGCATGGTATGGTATGGTTTATGATGTCTCTAGTTGATGCTCATAGATTGGTTCTAGTGCTCATTTCAGTGGCATACAGTGTCATATGATATACAGTTGCAAATGGCATAGTATATATTGGCATGGTCTACATAATGACAGTGGTTTGGTGGTATGGTCTTCATTTGATCTTAGTTACATTTGATCTTCATTTGTTGATGTTGGTAGTTGTGACATATGCAGAGGGATAAAGTGGCTTTCAAGTTTCTAATGAAGTTTCCTTGTCAATATTGTTAAAGGTCTAAATCCTAACAAAAATCTATGTTCACAAAGACCTAAACAAATCTAAGTCATCTCTCCTCAAATCCTAGTTTACCCATCATTCATATTGTACTTTATGTTTTAATCTAATGGTGACCGGGAGTAGCAGGTGTATCTCTTAAGTTTTACCATTTCAAGGGGCTTTTAAACATCTCTTGACTGGCCTTTACTATTTGTCTTGCTGAATGTCTTGGTATTCACCTTATGTCGTCAGTCATCAAAGAGTGTTTAAATTTGATGGGTCTTCACCTTATGTTAATAGTTTTGTTTAAGAATTTTTTTTAATTGATTCTCTTTATGTCATATCCTTATGACATAAATGAAGGGGAGCTCGATGCATTTTTTTTAAGGGAAGATCTTCATTCAAAAAAATTTAGTGGAGAGTTTGAAAAGCATTGAATATGCTTTATTTAATAGAGAGTTTTATTTTTAATATTAAAAGACTTTGAATATAAGTGGGGTTCAGATTTTTATGGGCACCAAGTATATTTGAATAAGTTTTATACAGTTTCAAAGGCTTTTTCAAGGGAGTGTGGATTAGCCATAAATGGCTACGTTTCTAAAGTTTAGAAACTTTTTTTAAATTTATATTTTATTTTCCTTTTAAAAGGCATGAGATCGAATATGGGAAGTATATGAGCTTTTTAAGGAGCTTTTAAAGGAGATGGTTGATGATTTTTAAAAGCAATTTTTTTAGGAAAATCCTTTCTATTTTCTCTCCCATGCCATTGATGAAATTAGTGAAGAATTTTTTGTGAGAAATTTATTGAAAAGAAGGTGAGAAGTTTTTTTTTCAAAGAGCTTGCAGGAAAATATTGGATCAATGAATTTTGCACAAGTTTTATGAAAATAAAATGAAAGATTTTTTTAAAGAGGAAAGGAAGAGATTTTTGACAGAGAGAGGACAATGGAAGATCAAGGGTTGAAGGATATTTGGTGACAAGGAATTTGATTTAATGTTTTGATTGAAATTTTTTTTATATCTCTTTGTTATATGTTGTATGCAAGGCAGAATTAACTGAAGATTTTTTAAGGAAAAGATGAAAAGATTGAAGAGGTTTTTAAAGTTCACACAGAGATATGAAAAGATATTCAAAGAAAATAAAAATGGACTATGGAAAGATTTTTATTTTCTCTTACATGGATGCAAGAAGATAGGTGTGTGTGTGTGTGTGTGTGTGTGTGTGTGTGTGTGTGTGTGTGTGTGTGTGTGTGTTTATTTTTGCAAGTGGAACATATTTTTGAGAAGAGGAAAATGAAAGTGAAATTGAAAAAAATAGAGAAGATGAAGAATGTGGAATGTCATGAGAGGACATTTATTTTCTTTATTTAATGTTATCACAGGGGTTTTTGATGGATAAGTTGTGTTGTAAATCAAAATGTTATGATGAATATAATTTGATGATACAATTGTAATGGATGTGAACCAATTTGCAGAGTAAAAGACATATTATGTGAGATGTTCTTCATAGTGAAATGTTCTTATAGGTGTATCAGAATGTATAAAGACACTTG
Organism: Cunninghamia lanceolata; assembly: GCA_027924645.1. Lineage (NCBI taxonomy): Eukaryota > Viridiplantae > Streptophyta > Pinopsida > Cupressales > Cupressaceae > Cunninghamia > Cunninghamia lanceolata. The sequence continues at coordinate 20,718,864 of BSBN01000090.1, read as the reverse complement.
CAAAGGTTTGTAATGTTTTTGATTGCAAGGAATCAAGCATTGATTACAGTGATTGATGAAAGATTAATAGAGACAATTTGTAGAGATAATTGTTTAGAAGATGGTCTTGATTTGAAAATCAAATAGGAGGTATAAGGATGTATGATGAAACATAGAGTTTATATTGGTACAAATCAGATTGAGTTGCAATCATTTCTTGCACATTAGATTTTATATGTTGATCATGGTTATTGTAATTTTCCAGTGAGGCATAATGTTTGCCAATGAGGCACAATGTACACTAGCCAGTGAGGCTTATAGGTCAATGAGACCTTTTAGTTGTTAGTGAGACACAATTTTCAGCCAGTGAGGCCTTGTAAAGAAGTTTTAAAAGTTAAGCCAGTGAGGCAATTCATGAGTGGTTTTTCTACCCCAAAGGGTTTTCCACTTGGTAAAAAGCTTGTGTCATGCTTCTCATTGATTTCCTCTGTGTGTATATTAATCATGCTTGTGTGTGTTATCATTTTTTATCTTGCATTTGCATCTGTATCTTCCCAGCTAATAGTCATATCTTGTATCCAGACAAGGTTGTATTATGCTGGGACAAGAGACACATCGTCACCTTGGTCCTTATACCCTAGTGCATAATGTCTCATGCTATATCAAACATATGGTTACTCACTTTCATTGCAGCATAACGTATCCTTTATCTCTTTCCTCCATTTCCTCCTCTTTCTTCCTTGACCAATCTATTTCATTTTGAGAGCCTACCCATGTTTGTCCAACCCGCCTATCCTCTCGAAGGGGCATCATCATCCCATCGTCATCCTACATTTCCTTATCCCATCTTTTCTTTTGCTATTCGTACCTTAGCTTCTTTGAAACAATGTTACTCAACATAGATCTTATCATCTTGAACATCATCTCAAAGAGGGGCAAAATGTAGACACCCAAAAATGTCCATTTGTCATAATGCTACATCAATTAGGCATCTTGTAACATTTTTGCCCTTGTCACCATCATAGCCCATGTCTTCATAACCTAATTAACATTCCCTCTAATAAATTAAATATATATAACAATTATTTAATTTATCCAACATTCCTTCACCATTAATAAATAAATAAATTTTATTTATTTATTTGGTCCATTTTCCTCTTAAATTAAATAAAATAAATATTTTATTTAATTTATCACTTTATCCCCATATTCCTCATAATTTAAATAATATTAAATTATTTAAATTATTTACCTACCATCTAATTTCCTCACAAGTTAACTTGATCCACTTACCAATTTCTTCTCCACTCATTTTTCTCACTTTCTATTTATCTCTTGAGATGAATCAACCACTTTCTAATTCATCTCTCTAATCACTCATCCACTTTCCTTTTCTTTTCCCAAGTTGCATAATGCAACTTTCCAATTCAATTGTCACTCATGAAATGGTAAACTTTATCCCTCCACTCTCTCATATTTGTCTGTTTAAACCAAAATTTCAATCTATTTTTGCATGGATGAATCTTCTAAGTATCATTACTCTGCCGAATTTTCTTCTCAATCTCTCATCCATCAACCTCTACCTATCTTTCATCCATCAATCTTTTATTGTCATTAAGCTGCAAAATGTGAGCAATCAACAATCCACAATGGAAACCAAGGAATCACATCATCTGGGTGGTTTGTGTTTAATTTTCATGTCTTTTTTATCACTTAGACTAGATTTCTTGAAAGTTTGTAGGTTTCGTTGTTTGAATTTGCAAATGATGTAAAATTTCCTGCATATAGATACCCTTGAAATCAAAGAAAAATATAGAGCTACAATAGCAATTGGAAAAAGGATAGAAGAGAATCTTTATCATCTCAGAAAAAGTGACTTTCTCGAGTTCACATCTCAGACCAATGAAAGTTGGGTCTGGCATAGAAGACCGTGTCATGCAAATCTTGATGTTTTAATAAAAACAAGCGTAGCTCAAATTGTAAAGGATCTACCAGAAATTGATTACTCAAACATCATTTGTAGGAAATGTCAAGATAAAAGACTGTCAAGAAAAATATTGTAGGATAAAGAAAGATCTTCTACTAAATGACTAGAATTGATCCATACAAGCCTTTGTGATCCTACAAGAATACCAAGCCTCCATGATGATAGGTACTTTATGTTTTTTTATTGATAATTTTTCTAGAATGACTTGGGTTATCTTTTTCAAGGATAAATTAGAGATTCTAGATGCACTCAAAGCTTTTAAAGAAATGGTTGAAAATGAGCTAGGCATGAAAATCAAGAGTTTGAGAATTGGTAAAGAAGAAGAGCTCACCTCCAACAATTTGAATATATTCTATGAGACCTATGAGATTGAGAAACAGTTCTCTGTAAGAAATAAGGTAATGGAAGAAGCAAGTAGAGCTATTCAGGAAACTACAAAATTAATGTTGGAAGAAGCAAATCTGCCAGATACATTTTGGAAGGAGGCAATTCAAACCACTATCTATATATTAAATAGAGTTCAGGTAAAAACCAGAGATGAAAAGACTCCCTTTGAACTATCGTATGGAACAATACCCACTATGAAATATTTCAAAATCTTTGGAAGCAAATGCCTTATCAAAATGGAAAAGGATAATGCTAAGTATGAGGAGAGCATCTTTCTTGGATATTCATCTTGGACCAAAGCCTACCACTGCTACATCAATAGATTGGGAAGGATTGTTGAAAGTACAAATGTTAAAGTTAATGAGAACATTCAAAAGTACTCAGACCCAACCAATGAGGATCTACAAATTGAAGTACAAGAGGGCTCCTAAACCATCAATGACAAAACAAAATATGATGTGGAAGATCACAGAGATGTTATGAATCAAATGAATCTTTGCTTAATTGCAAGTATTGACAAAAACAATTCCAAAGTTGTAGAATAAAACATGGATTTGAAGGAAAATATAACAAAAGCAAATGATTGCATCAAAGAGTTAGGAAAGAAAATTAGGCATCTCCAGCAAAGACTAAAAGAAGACAATGAAGAAAAACAAAAATTGAGAAATGTCTGAAAGACAAAACTAAAGACTACATGAAACTTGAAGAAGAAGTTGTAGATCTGAAAGCTAATCTAGAACTTGTATGGGCTCAAAGAGACCAATTTAGTGTGAGTGCTACTAGATATGATAAACTAATGGCAAGCGAGAAAAATGATAATGACAAAGAAAGCATGAGACTTGAAAAAGGGAAAGATTTTAGAGCAGGCCAAGAAGAGGACAAAAAAAGACAGAATCAAAGAAAAAGACCTAGAAGACCATCAGACAAGAAACCAAATGCTCAAAGGTATCCATCCTTCAATGATTATTGTAATTCATGCAACAAAGTTGGTCACAAGGCTACTTGGTGTAGAAATAGGATGAATCAAAATATTCCATCATTCTCTAGTCAGTGTTTCACATGTAATAAAATTGGTCATAAAGCTGCCAAATGTAGAAGTAAAGTAAGCTAGAACTCTATTAGATGCTATGCATGCCATAAAATGGGACACAGAGCTAATGAGTGTAGGAGCCAAGGGAGAAAAGGCTATGACACAAATAGGATAATGGAATCCTTTAGTGGCCATTATTATACTTGGAATAAATTTGGGCACAAGGCCAACCTATGGAAGTTAAGGATAAATGGAAGAAACAATGATTAGAAAAATATTGCATGCCTCAATTGCAACAAGCCTAGACATACTACAAAACACTACAAAAATAAGAACATGAAGAAGGATGATCAATCAAAGTCAAGGATATCAGTGGAAAAAGTTGATTAGTAGAAGTCAAGAAAGAAATTAACAAGATTTGGGTCAAGAAGGGAATAAATGAAGCAAGAGATGAGTCTACTCCAAACTCTGGAGTAGCTACTTCATCCTGGAAGTAGATTGTGGTCTATGGCTTAGGAGGGGGCTATATTGAAAATTCTAAGCCCCCCAACCAAATAGTCTGTGTTGAGATTCAACACAAAAATATCCCTTGAAAGGATTATGGTCCAGAAGCCTAAAATGACCAAGTATGAGGAATGTACAAAGAAGTACCATTGTGAATTGTCCAAATCCAGATAGACGAAGTCAAGCCTAGAACAATGTGCATCACTAGAATACAAGGATTCACATTTCTTCACTATTGCATATTTTGTTCTGCGGTTCTAAAAACATGTTAAAAGGTCAAGAATGAATGTTGGATATAAATTCTAGAGTCTCATATGATCTGCACTAGGAGATATGTTGTGAATTGATCACTCATGCATTAAAGGGACCAGCTAATAGGTCATGAATTTTGATAAAGTGAAAAAGACATTGTTTTAACTACCAATGAGGAATTGATAGGTGCAATTGATATTGAGACAAGGCTATAGGAGAAAATCTTCAGACAGAGAAATGTTGATCCATGGAAATTATTGGCTACATGTGGTGTTTTCAATTGATAAGCATTATTTTCTTAAAATGTCATGATGATTGATAATGAATTATGAAGAAGGAAAATTCTTGTACGTCTAAAAGGAAGTTTTCAAAACAACAAAAAAAAAGGGTGTAGTAGTGCAAGTAGTAACCAAGTTGGTTGCTAAGTGCAAGAGGATCATAAGATATGAGTATCTAACAAAGAGCAGTAAAAGTGTTGCGGTGTTGCTGATAGAGGAAATAGTGCAACAACAACCAAATTTGAAGTTGAGGCTTGACAAACCAAGAGGAAGAGAAGTTCATCAAGTAGGGGGAGTAGTGAGAGAGTTCAGAAGAGATATGGAATAAGAGAAGAAGAGTGCAAGTATGTACCCTTTTCCATTGATGTCAAAGGGGAGAGAAGTCATGTGAAAAACTCAAAGAGAAAGAGTACAGATGTGTAAAGAGATAGAGGAGAATCTTGTATTGATGACTGTTGCAGTTTTTCACATCATATGTTGCCATCAATGACAAAGGGGGAGATTGTTGCAAGTATGTGCCTAATCGGTGTTGTCATTGATGTCAACATATCTTTGTCATCATTGGTGTCAACTGTATCCTATTTTTTTATTTGTTTAGAAACCTTAAATGTTGAGGATATTGAGAAAATTAGTCTCTCTGGAAGAATCAGAAAGTAAACAGTGAAACATAGTGAAGACAGTGAGTTGCATACTGAAGAACAGTCCAGAAGATTACTCCATATTTCTTGCTAACTGAAGATCTTGGTCTTTGGATTGGTAGTTATTTAGAAGCATGGCTAAAGATGCTAAATCTTGAGTTTGAGCCTCTGGTATGAAGATTTGAGTTAGTTGCATTCACCAAAGTAAAACCTATTTTTTCTGATTATTCGCTGGTTCCTGAGAGAGTATTTTTCTCTGCACTCCTCCACATTAAAGTGTTTTGCTCTGCAGTTCTAGATGAAAGTCTAGGATGATGATAAGTGCCTACAATTGCAATGGTTCATGTTTTTTGTGGTTTGCAATCTATCTTTCTTTTATGATAGTTGAAGACAGTGAAGTTCATTTGCTCTAGTGTGAAGAATCCCATGGATAAAGTGGTTTGATTTTGTGTGGTTGCTCCTGGTGATTGTACATGCTTGTGGATACCTCCTAATCATGTTCCTACCTTTACATTGGTCCATGTTAAGGAATTGAGATCATGTTTGAAGATTATTCCTAGATAACATAGCATGTAACTAGTCTTAGTGGACTTGGTTAATTCTAGTGATTGTAGAGATCCCTTGAAGATTATGGAAGCATGTTGTGGCATGGAAGATCATGTTTGATTCCCAGCTAAGGCAAGGCGTGATTCACATACATATCTACAATAAATTCTTAGCATAATTTTTGTATTAAGTCAAGACCTATTTTTTAAATGTTTGTAATGCTGACCTTGGAGATTGTTCCAATGGTTGATGATTGTGGTACTGACCTTGATGATCATTCCAAGGTTGATGAAGTGTATTGTTAGATTCAAGATATACAACTGAGAGGGGGGCTGAATCAAATGTCCAAAACCTTCTTCCAATTAAACACTTAAATCCACTTTGTAATTTAGCAGCATATCAATAAATCAATCATTGAAACATAATGCATTTAAATCAAGAGCAGGAACACATTAACACATAAGACACCAAGATTTTGATGTGGAAAACCTGGTTAAGGGAAAACCATGGGGTGACTAACCCAAGATTGTATTCTCTATTAGAAGAATAGAAAGAACAAAATGGCATATGCCAATTAGGGCTCACTGCTCGAGCACACTACTCACAAGAGGCTCACTGCCTATAGGAGACACACTGTCTACTGAATAATAAGTATTGCATACTTGAACTAAAGAATAGCATCTTCACCATGCTTGAGTCAGTTCCATTTAAGCCCAAAACTTCTGGTCTGCCTTTCGCTCTTCTCATTTCTACCACACACTCATCTCCATGACTACTTTGAAATGACTTTACAACTCCTTATTTATACAAAACATTGACTTAGGGATGATCATCCAAGTCAGCATACATTACAGAGCAAATACATAAATACAAAATGACTAGTTACAAAAAGAGTTCACGCGGATCAACACACTATTGGCCACATAGATTTGAGACTTCAATCTTCACTTAGGAACACACCAATCTTCACATAACATCTTTAAGATTATCTGTAGGATGCGTAACTCATCTGGTCGGCTAGACTTAGGAAGAACACCATCATCCAGAAGTTATTCTTCAATTGCGAGCTCAAACTCTAATGCAAACCACCAACATGAACTGGACACGATCCAAGGACCTCCACAAGCTTGCCTGAATCACCAAGAACATCCACACTACATCTTCTTACTGAAATCCTTCTCTCCTTCATCCAGAACCTAAAGAACATAGTTTGTCATTACTATCATAATGGAATAGATGCTTGTGGACCTGCAGACCATGAACCAATTGAGTTGTCAACTCACATTGAATTCCTAAACACTCCACCAAGTCAGCAGAACAAGATATTTCATTTCCAGATCTCACCGGACCTATCTATGTCAAACTGTCACCTCTAAACATTTGCCAGAACTGATTTTACTTAAGTGGGTATAACTTCTTCAGATCTTCATGTGGACTTCTAAAATCTTTACTGGATCATCTTAAGACACATAGCTACAAACCCTTTGAAGCGTATCCTCTGATCTTCATCTTATCTAGGATCTTTAGCTCACTGTCTTCATTATTCTTCTATGTTCCTAATTAGGACTAATTTTCTCAATATCCTCAGCACATAGCTCATCCAATCCTTATCATCAATAACAACACCATTTAGGCCCATACTCCTATCACCAACAACCATTCACATGTCTTCTCTTCCTTTACTGCTCCCCCTTTGATCAGTAACCATTTGTTTTTCACATGTCTTCTCTCCCCTTTTGACATCAATGGTAAAGGGCACATACTTGCACCAATTCAAAATCATACCAGCTACTCCCCCTGAGTGGTAGCTTTCAAAACATTAGTCTGGACCACAAGATATGACCGTGAGATCCACCTAACTGATGTACATCAGTGCACCTTAATTCAGAATCAGAGGGGTAATAACCCCTAACTTCTCCCTGAGATACTCAAAAGAATCCTTAGGAAGAGGTTTAGTAAAAATGTCTACAATCTTATCCTTGGAAGGTACAAACTCCAATCTGACTTCATTCTTGTTCACTTTCTCTCTCAAAAAGTGAAACTTGATGGATACATGTTTAGTCTTTGAATGCAACACTAGATTCTTAGATACATTTATTGCACTTGAATTATCACAGAAGATTGTGATAGGCTCCTCGTACTCCACTCTCATGTCTCTTAGCATTTTCTTCATCCACAAAACTTGAGTGCAACTACCTACTATTGCAATATATTCTACTTCTGTAGTGGACAGAGATATTGCCTCTTGTTTCTTGCTCAACCAAGAAACCAATCTCTTTCCCAAAAAGAATGCTCCACCACTAGTACTCTTTTGGTCATCCACATCTCCTGCCCAATCCATATCTATATATGCATGAAGAGAGAAATCATGATCTCTAGGATACCATAGACCATACTCAACTATCCCTTTTAGATAGCTAAAAATCTTCTTGATTGCCATGACATGAGATTCTCTAAGATCAGCTTGGAATCTAGCAACAAGACCAACAACATTCATAATGTCAGGTCTAGTTTGAGTGAGATACAACAATCTTCCAATCATTGACCTATACTTTTTTTTATCAGCCTTGGGAGAATCATCATCTTTGCTCAACTTACATCCGATCGCCATGGGAGTACTCATTGGCTTTGAGTCTTCCATCCCAAATTTCTTCAACAATTCTTTCACATATTTGGTCTGAGAAATGAAGATTCCTTTCTTTGTTTGAGTGATTTGTAGACCCAAGAAGAAATTTATTTCCCCAAACATGGACATCTCAAATTCACTTTTTATTTGATTTGCAAAAGTCTTGCACATACTATCTCTTCCTCCAAAAATGATATCATCAACAAACACTTCAACAATCAAGATATTTTTATGATCAATTTTGAAGTACAAATTACTATCAGCAGTACCTTTGTTGAAACCAATCTTCAAAATATGCTTATCCAATCTTTCATACCAGGCTCTTGGGGCTTGCTTCATTCCATACAGAGCTTTCTTCAACTTACAAACCATATCACCATGATCAGACAATTGAAATCCATCCAGTTACTCAATGTATACTTCTTCTTCCAAGTCACCATTCAGGAAGGCATATTTGACATCCATCTGATAAAATTTGAAATCCTTAAAGGTAGAAAAAGAAAGAAATAATCTAACTACTTTAATTCTTGCCACCAAAGCAAAAGTTTCTTCAAAATCAACTCCTACTTGGGAGTAACCCTTGCAGACCAATCTGGCTTTGTTTCTGATTACTTCACCATCTTCATTCAGTTTATTCCAGAAGACCCATTTAGTTCCAATCACATTCTTGTTTTTAAGTTTGGGAACAAGATCCCAAGTGTGATTTTTCTCAATTTGCATCAGCTCTTCCTCCATTGCTTTAGTCCAGTTTTCATCATTACAAGCTTCATTCACTGTCTTAGTTTCAATCTTTGAAATTAGACAATACTCTTATGAATCTTGAGCAATCCTTCTTGTTTGCACACCTTTGCTTTTATAACCTATGATTTGAACTTCAAAGTGATTTAGTCTTACATATCTGGGAACTTTTGGAGTTTTTTGCACTTCTAATATTTGAACAGGTTCATTCAAACTTATCTCTTCTTCCGGATCAGTTTGAATCTGAATCTCAGAAGGGGCTTGGACTCCTTGGATCAAAACATCATTTTGACCATCTTCATCACATTCATAAAACCTTGAGGTTTTTTCAATCCCTTCATCAACCTTCACATTTGTACTTTCTATAATCTTCCTCAATCTCTTGTTATAACACCAATATGCTTTGCTTTGAGTAGAATAACCCAAGAAAATTCCTTCATCACTTCTAGCATCAAATTTGCATAAATTTTCATCTCTCTTAATGTAACATTTGCTACCAAAAACTCTAAAATACCTCATAGTGGGAGTGATGCCAAAACAAATTTCATAACGAGTCTTACCGGTATTGCTTCTGATTTGTACCCGATTGAGAGTATAGATTGCAGTGCTTACAGCTTCTCTCCAATAGATCTGAGGAATATTTGCTTCTATCATCATCATGGTTCTAGATGCTTCCTAGATGGTCCATTTCTTTCTCTCCACTACTCCATTTTGTTGTGGAGTCCTAGGAGTAGACAACTATCTTTTTATTCCATGTTTCTCACAGAATTCTATGAACTCACTAGATGTGAATTCTCCGCCTCTATCAGACCTTATACATTTTAATTTTAATTCGGTTTCATTCTTTACCATAGCCTTGAATATTTTGAATTTCTCAAGAGCTTTTGATTTCTCTTTTAGAAGAGTCACCCACATCATCCAGGAGTAGTCATCAAACAATAGCATGAAGTATCTATCACCTTGCACACTTCTAATTCTTGCTGGACCACATAAATCAGTATGAACTAGGTCCAATAATCTAGTAGAAGACCATTCCTTACTTTTGAATGTGACTCTGCTCTGCTTACCCAATTGACATTCTTTGTACAAGCTATTAGTAGGTTTCACAAGTCTTGGAAGATCTCTTACAACCTGAGTGTTGCTTATTTTGATGATATTATCAAAATTCACATGACACATTCTCTTATGCCATAACCAACTCTGATCAATTTACAAATAGACAATTTTTACAAGTACCAACCAAATGGAAGATATTACCTTTTGTTTGAGTACCGGATGCAATCTCTATTCTGGAACTTTCAAAGATCTTGCATTTTCCATTCTTGAATCGAAGATCATAGCCTTTGTCCACCAACTGTCCATAACTGAGAAGATTGTGCTTCAGACCTTCAACATATAGTACATTACTGGTTTTGTTCTTTCCATCAAAAGAAATGGTTCCTCTTCCTCTGATTCTGCCAGCAGAGTTATCACCAAACTTTACCACTCCTCCTTCATACCTTTCCAAATCTATGAACTTGTTTTTGTCACCTGTCATATGGTGAGAGCATCCACTGTCAATGACCCAATCATCCTTTTCTTCAACTTGGGCAGCCAAAGCTCTTTCTACAATTTTATGATTGACAGATTCAGAGGGCACCGAATCTTCTTCCTTGATGGCAATAAACACCCAGTCACTTCTGGGTTTGTTTCCTATCTCTGATTCATCATCTGTTACTCCTTCATTATCATCATCTTCATGAACATAGTAACAATTCTTTTGGAACCTTGATCTGTTAGGATTTGGCCTTGAAAATCTTTCCGGACACCTTGAGGCAAAATGACCAATCTTATTGCAGTTAAAACACTTAAAAGGTAATTTCCCCTCATACTTATTGGATCCTCTTGGTAGTCTTTTTGCAATAAGGGCTTCAAGTTGAGCAGCTTCTGCTTCATCTTCTTCTAGGTCTTTTCTTTCTTTCTCATACCATGATAGTTTTCCTTGAAGAGTTTTCTCCCAGATCAAACTTTTGTTTTCCTTTTAGAGAGACACTAGCTTTGAATATAGATTCAGTCTTGGGGGGGCATCTCTAAACTCAGTCAATTCAAATGTAGCTAATTTACCAACCAATTGATCTCTTATGATACCTGAAATAGATCTGAATTCTTCAATAGCAGCAACCTTGTACTTATAAGATTCAGGAAGGGATCTGAGAACTTTGCCAACAATCTCATCTTCATCCAAGACTCCACCAGCACATCTAATACCACAAACAAGCTCATTAACTCTTGGCATAAGTGTACAGTGATATTTTTATCTTCTCTCATCTTCAGATTTTTGAATTTTCCTTTCAGACTTTATAGCTTAGCACATTTAACATACTTGTCTCCTTCATGCAGATGTTCCAATTTTTCCCAAATCTCAAAAGTGGTTTGTAGGTTAACTACATTTGTCAGCACTAAATCAGACAAGGCACTTAGAAGAGCTTCTTTAGTCCTCAGATTATTTTCAAAATCTCTAATTTCATCTATGGTTTTTGGACCATTTTGTGGAGTATACTTCTTTGAAGCCATGATCCACTACTGCATTCCCATACATTGCAATTGAAATTCCATGTGACTTTTCCAAAGAGTGAAATTGGTTCCATCAAACCTCAGACTATCCTTTTTGTAGGATGACATCCTGGATCTTCTCAAGTAGTTAAGCTCTTTTAGTGGAACTTGGCTCTAATACCAATTGTTAGATTTAGGACAGAGAACTGAGAGGGGGAGGTGAATCAGTCATCCAAAACTTTCATCCAATTAAACACTTAAATCCACTTTGTAATTCAACAGCATATCAATAAATCAATCATTGAAACATAATGCATTTAAATCAAGAGCAGGAACACATTAACACATAAGACACCAAGATTTTGATGTGGAAAACCCAGTTAAGGGAAAAACCACAAGGTGACTAACCCAAGATTGTATTCTCTATTAGAAGAATAGAAAGAACAAAATGGCATATACCAATTAGGGCTCACTACTCACAAGAGGCTCACTACCTACAGGAGACACACTGTCTACAGAATAATAAGTATTACATAATTGAACTGAAGAATAGCATTTTCACCATGCTTGAGTCAGTTCCATTTAAGCGCAAAACTTCTGCTCTGCCTTTCACTCTTCTCCTTTCTACCACACACTCATCTCCATGACTACTTTGAAATGACTTTACAACTCCTTATTTATACAAGACATTGACTTAGGGATGATCATCCAAGTCGGCATGCATTATAGAGAAAATACATAAATACAACATGACTAGTTACAAAAAGACTTCATGCGGATCAACACACTTTCATCCACATAGATCTGAGACTTCAATTTTCACTTAGGAACATGCCAATCTTCACATAACATCTTTAAGATCATCTGCATGATGCGTAACTCATCCGATTGGCTAGACATAGGAAGAACACCATCATCTAGAAGTTATTCTTCAATTGTGAGCTCAAACTCCAATGTAGACCACCAACATGAACTAGACATGATCCAAAGATCTCCACAAGCTTGCCTAAATCACCAAGAACATCCACACTACATCTTCTTACTGAAATCCTTCTCTCCTTCATCCGGAACCTCAAGAACATAGTCTATCATTATTGTCATAATGGAATAGATTCTTGCAGACCTTCAGACCACAAACTAATTGAGTTGTCAATTCACATTGACTTCTTAAACACTCCACCAAATCTACAGAACAAGATATTTCATTTCCAGATCTCACCAGACCTATCTGTGTCACATTGTCACCTCTAAACATCTGCCAGAACTAGTTTTACTTAAGTGGCCATAACTTCTTTAGATCTTCAAGTGGACCTCTAAAATCTTTACTGGATCATCTTAAGACACATATCTACAAACCTTTTGAAGCGCATCCTCTGATCTTCATCTTATCTAGGATCTTTAGGTCATTATCTTCATTGTTCTTCTCTATTCCTGATTAGGACTAATTTTCTCAATATCCTTAGCACACAGCTCATCCAATCCTTATCATCAATGCAACAGGAGTATGTTGACATCAATGACAACACCGGTTAGGCCCATACTTGTAACAGTGTATAAATACTTGTAATTGAGTCATGGAAAGGGTGTCCTTGTGCGAAGAAGGGAAGATAAAGAAAGAAGTGGAAAGGCGGAGAAGAGCAGAGTAGAAGATCCATTGTACTTCAATGTATTAATCTCAGACATGAAGAAGATGTTGATCTTGGTAGTGAGCCTGGCAATGATCTACCAGTAGGGTTTAACAACCCTTATTGTAATCTTTCTAGGTTTAGGGTTGAGGCAGTGATCCTACTAGACCTAGTTGTACTTAATGACAGTGAGCCAACATGTTCTAGGCCCGTGGAGTGACCAAGCCTAAACATCATTTTTCAAAGATTGTAATATATTTTGAGAGCTAATCCTCTCCGTGGTTTTTCCCCACCTTGGGGTTTTCCATGTAAAAATCTGGTGTCTCTTATGTATAATGTTGCATTTGTGTTTAAGTTTCTGATTTCATGCATTAATTGTTAAATCATAATGACTATGGACAAGTGATTAATGTTTAAGTGAAGAAGTGATTAATTTTTTGTGACAGCTGATTCACCCCCCTCTTAGTTTTCTGGTGCATTTTAATAGAGAGTTTTACATTTATTCATTTGCTTCAGAGCATACCTATGCAACAGTACTAACACAGAGAAATGAAGAAAAGGAAGAGAAACCTATCACCTTCATGAGTTCTCCATTTAGGGATGCAGAGCTTAGATACACGGATGTTGAAAGATAAGACTTTGCATTAGTCAGAGTAGTAAAGAGATTCAGGCACTATATCTTGAGAAGCAAGATAATTGTTGTTGTACCTAATGCAGAAATTAAAATCCTCCTGATGTAGAGTGATCCTAGAGAAAAGAGAGCAAAATGGATAACAGTGCTCCAAGAATATGATATGGACATAACCCCCATGAAGTTGGTTAGAGGGCAAGCCTTGAGCCAGATGATTTTAGAAATTGACCCCAACCTAGTGAGTCAACAATATGTTGTGAACACAAAAGAGAATAAAGATTGGTATTTAGTTATCAGGCATATCCTAATCACTGGGAGATGCTCGTCAAAGACACAAGCTTCTCAAAGGAGAGATTTGAATATCATATCACATAAGTACATGATCAAAGGAGGGATTCTCTTTAAGAAGAATTATGAGGGAATATACCTTAGGTGTGTAGACAATCCAGAAGCTAATAAGGTTCTCAAAGAATTGCATGATAAATTTGGGATAGCACATGGATCTCACCTAGGTACTACTCATGCTATCCTGAGAGCAGGATATTACTAGCCAACAATTTTCAAAGACACTGCTAAACATATTAATTGTTGCCATACTTGTCAGAATACCACCAACAGAGAGATATGCCGCTTAACCACTACAGCTAGTTATGGAGATGCACCCATTTTCTCAATGGGGCATGGATTTTATTGGTCTAATCAATCCTCCATCATCCTCAGGCCATAGCTATGTGTTAACAATCATGAATTATTGCACTAGGTGGACTAAAGAAGTTAGTAGAAAGACTTGCATTGTAGATGATGTGATCAAATTTTTAGAAAATAACATCATAACCAGGTATGGAGTTCCTTATGCATTGTATGTGATAATGGACCAGCTTTTGCATCCTTAAGATTATCTAGCTGAGCTTTTGATTATGGGATCATCTTAAAGTTCTCTTCAAACTATTATCCCCATGGAAATGGATTAATAGAGTCAACCAATAAGAATTTATTGAACATTATAAATAAATTTATAGAAAAGAACATCGAAGAATGGAATACTCTACTTAAATATGCCCTATGGGTGGATCGAACTAGAATGAAAACTGCATTAGGGAATACTCCTTATCAGTTAGTTTATGGGATGGATCCCATCCTCCCTGTGAATCTCAAAATTCCCACCCTGTAGTTTGCACAAGAGTACTTAGGTATAGGAAATAAACAAGAAGTTAGGTTGCTTCAACTTATGCACCTAGAAGAAAAGAGAGATAGGGTGATTAACCAATTTACCAAACATCAAGCTACTATCAAGCAGTGGTTTGATAAGAGAGCTAAAGTAAAAGCCTTTAGGATACTAGACTTAGTCCTATCATGGGACAAAGCACATGAAAGGAAAGGTGAACATGAGAAGTTTGACAAACAATGGATAGGCCCTTTCCAAATTTTAGAAATCCTAGGTGACAGTACCTACAGGCTCAAGACCCTAACAGGTGAGGATGTTTCATTGCCAGTCAATGGACAATTCCTCAAACACTATTTTCAAGCCTAGATAGGTCATATCTTAGTGATGTACCATATGTATGTAATGTACATTCTATATAGCTATTTGTATAGTGTGTGTTTGTTTGCTTTGCGTCATTGAGTCCTTGTTTTGGTTAGGAAAAATGATGCACCTTTTCACTTCAAAAACCCACTAAAAAATTGTTAGAATTCAAGAGTTGAGCACAAATTCCTACATAGGTTGTGACTCATATTAGGAGAAGTAATCTTGATTAGGTCTGTGATATCTAGTTCATCAGTGATACTTTTTCTTGTTCAAGGATATATTCACATGATTCACCTAACAACCTTAGGTTTGTTGAACATGCTAGTGTGGTGTTAAGTGAAAAATCAAAAGGTAACCCTTGCTACCATTGCAATTCTCAGCCTAAATATCAAGTGATCACACCTTACAAAATGTGATTACATGATGATATATTATGAATAAAAAAACAAGGAAAGAAATACATAGAATATCCAAAGAGAAAGATTAGGTCATCTAAGTAACTCTACCGAGGCTATAGATGCCTGACTAGCAGTGGGGCTCTACTTAGGGGAATTACAACGATAACCTTACCGGGGCTATAGATGCCTGTTGGCAGCAAGGCTCTATCTAGGTTGGCTATGAGGGATGAACCAAACTATGTAGCTTAACAATAGTCACTAGTTTGTTTAACTCATCTTCAAGATCAGGGATATTAATCACATGCACACACCTGATCCCTTCTCAATACATAGCTATATTGATAAAAATGATATCATCTAGGAAGATTAAGATGCTTATGCCTAATAAGAGTTGGAACACTATGTTTTATTTGTCCCCACGTCTCAAATTAGTTAAATTTTGTTGTTTTCTTTAGTGGCAAGTTGTTGTGTGGTTATACAACATGCCCCATTTTGCCTCAGCAAAACAAGGACCCAAATCTTTTTGGCGTGTTCTACTCCCTTTCCTTGGGTGGTATGGCAAAAGTTAAGTATCAGAGGTAGTGACAGGATATCATCCTATGCATGAAGGGACCTCATAAAAAGGGTTAAGTGCCAACATCAAATTTTGTTATCACAAACCTCATCAGATCAAAGAATGCAAAATTTTAAGCAGGTTTGCCTTGTAGATCACCTTAAAATTCCTTAAGGATAAGAAGTTAAGACTGGTCAAAGTTTGGTCAAACTAGTCACTCAGGAGAGGGTCATCACATTCGCTAAGGACCCTGATATTCACCAATATCCCAGACATATGTTTTAACAAGGAAAATTCCAATAACTCATACTCACTAATATGTAGACATCAAATTTAAACCCAGGAAATGTCTACCCGTCGATTCCCATGCACATTCCCTAAAGCTGCATATTTCTTAATATCCCTGATATTTACTAATGTGCAGGATTACCTTGAATATAATGTAAATATCAAACATCGGCATATTTCTTAATATCTGTCATATTAACTAAGATCCTTGATCTTCATTAATGTGACAATGACATCATCTTGTTCCATTCCAAAGAAAACCCAATATGATGATGATGTCATCATATTCCCCGACATAAAAAGAGTCATGTCATTCTCAATATCCTAGATATTTGCTAATATCTTGACCCAATGCAATTCAAAGACAAACCTTAATATCCATCACATTAACTAAGATCCTTGATATTCATAAATGTGATGATGATGTCACCTCCTAATCAAATTTGGAACATTAGTAAAAGTGTTGACATCATCCTCATCTTCAGAAAATGGGGGATATTCCACATAATTGAACATCTAGATATTTCTTAATATCCCCTTATCCACTCTTGGGAGCTATAACCCATGGATTTCTACAAACCAATATGGTGCTACCACATGGCACACCAACCGATCCATGTTAGCATATCATAATGTCATGATAGTAAACAAAAGTAAAGTGACCCGATCTTTCGATGGTTGGTCAATGGTTGACCATTATCATGCTTAGGTCATGGGCATATTCAAAAGAATATGCATATTTCTTAATATCCCTAACATTTACAAATGTGATGATCCTATAATAAATGGTATTCTAACGGTAGGTGAACATTTGAAATTTCAAATAACATTGTGCCACCTATTAAAATCTCAAAAGATTAGGGAGTATATCCATGGCTATGAACAATTTAGCATTAATTACACCCTAATTTACCAATGTTTCTGATTAAAAATAAGGATTTGAGTTCATTTTAAACTTATCACACATTCAAGAAGAAATTACAGAGCTCATGTGCGATTAAGGTGACATTACATCAACCTGTGAATGCAACGGAATGGGGTGCACATGCAAATGATAAACAGAGGAGGGTAGCTGCAAGGTGAATATGCATATCTAGATATATATCAAATAGCTTAAGAGGTAGTGAAAATCAGGTATTTAACAATGAAACCCTCTTTTATCATTTATGGAAAATGAACAAGTAAATGTCATTTTTTATGAGAGGAAATCAATATGAGGACACATGAATTATGCTTGTCTAAAATTAGAAACATGACAATTTCCCTATGCAATTGTTGAATTTGAGTGCACATAAGACATGTTAGGGTGAGATATACATATTTTTTATCGTAGGATACAATGGCATTCCGTAAGAACAGGTCAGATAAAATTTGTAAAGCCCATGGGGATACAACCCAAGGGAACATCATTCAAATATGGCTAGATAAATGATACACATTCAAGGAATACTGATCTGGATGCATGGACAACACAATTAGAAAAAGGCAGCAGAAAACCCTTGCTTATCAACATATATAATTTAGGCATGTGGCATGTCGAAGGGTTTCCCTATGTAACAGAGCCCATTGAGCTAGTAGTTGAATGTGCTCATAATTAAAATGTCCACAATAGGAAGGTGGAAAAACATGGCTGGGTGTATGCATACTTCTTAATCAAAGGCATCACCTCAGCCTTCAATTTGCCAAAAGGATCTCAAGTATACAAAATAGACTTGGAGCAGTTAGAAAAGAAATACAATAGCACCCACAAGGATTGTAGAAAAATCATGTTCTCATGGAGGGCTAGTGATACCATGTACAAGGATTCTACAAATCTACTTGTGCATTTATATAAATTTGACTTCACCCCTAAATATCAGTAAATGATGGTGATACTCAGCCGAATGAGGGGAAGGCCAAATGGAGAGTATTTTGAGGATTGGATGTATAGTCTTATGATAATGGTAGAGACTACCAATGAGAAACCCCAATGGGTAAAGATTATGAGTGACAGCCTAGATGAAGGCATGAGGAATCTTGGAGGAAATACAAACATGTTCCACATGACCTCATATGTGGTATATGCATGTGTATTCAAGGGGACATTCAATGGCCTGCAGACAGTTGGCAAGGTTGGTAGCAACCCTAGAGATGTGAACATATGGGACCACTATCCATAGTTGAAATAGAGAGAGTCTCTCCAACACTACCGGAGAGTGAATGATTCATTTACTATGCATTTAGTCATGACCATGGAAGAAGACAAAGTAAAGAGACTGAGCATGGAATCTCAATCCGTGATATACAAGCATGGGGCTTGGTTCATCCAATTCCCCACTTTCACATATATAAGAATAGAAGGTTTCACTAGGCAACCTCTAATGCAGTAGCATCCCTAGTTCAAGAGTAATCTTGCATCAACCAAAAAATATTTGCATTTCAGTTTGTTTGCATTTCAGTTCTTTCATTTTCTAGTTCAGTTTAGGTAGTTCAGTCAAAAGCAATTTCAGCTTGTGGTCCAGTTTTGGCAATTCACATCTTGTGTATCTGGACTTAGCACTTGCATTCATTCATCTACACCATATCAGGAATTTAGAGCATTTGGATTAGTTACTAGAAAGTTATCACTATTGGAAGATCAACTATTTTCTCAAAGCAGAGCATATTGACAGTCTCAGACAATCAGCTAAAGGAGAAGGCTTGCGGGTCATTCCTTGACTTGTGGATCTCAATGACACATCATTCAATGTCCTTTGGTTCATGGCTGAACTTCCCCAAGGATCTGCACATTGTTCCATTCATTTGAGGAAGTGTTCTATGCATTTAGGTCTGACCTATCTGTGAACACGTTACAACTCTTCATTGGAGTTTGTGACCTTCCTTAGCCAACACAGAGGAATTTATTGGTCTAAAAATGCTATATATTGATGTAATAGATCCTTAGGAAAGTACCTATTCACATAATAAAGATATGATAGTTTAGATTTTGTGTGAAGGAGCTTTAAAGCTTTATCTTGCGCATGTATGTAATCAGGCTTGTGAGCCCTACTTCTAAGCCTGCATGTTGCTGACCATATTGTATTTGAATTCTTTGATATATTGAATGATTGAATCTGGATTTGTTCCATTTCTTTGAGTTATTTCCATTGTGTTTACTCTTCCTGCATGGTCTGGATTGTTCATTCTGTGAACCCTCCTACCATGACTGCACCAAGTGGTATCTGAGTGAAAGTTTGATTCTTTGGAGCAAATTGGCGAAGGGAATTCCATAAGATCTTATTGTGAGTAGATTGCTGATCCAAGGTAGGCTACTTATGCGCAACCAATCACCAATTGAGAGGCAGTTGTCACTTGTAGCCCAATTGCCAAACCTGAGGTAGTTTGCACTTGATCCTAGGAAAATGCCATTGCAAAGAGTTCTTATTGTTGGTACAATGGCTAATAGAATGGATGAGATGATGGAATTGATGAGAACAATGTAAATCTGATTGGATGCTATTGAAGAAGATAGGTGAAGAGGATTGACACCAAGACCTAATGTTGAAAGTGATGATGAAGAGGAATTTCAATCTACCGAACAAACTAGCGAAACCCTAGAAGGTAATGGAGAAGAAGAATCAGATTAGATAAAGATCTTGCGAGCTATTTCAAAGATTGGAAAGAGACCTAGAGTTGATGTGCCAAATTATATTGGTAATTTGAACCCTAAAGAATTGATTGACTGGATAAATGATATGGAAGAATATTTTGAATATGAAGAAATTGAAGATCCAGAAAAGGTGAAATTTGCAAAGACAAAGTTGAAGAGACATGCTCCTATATGGTGGAAAGAAGTTCAGTTAGAAAGAAATAGAAGAGGAAAAGAAAAGATTACAAAATGGTACAGGATGGTGACAAAATTCAAGAATCAGTTTATACCTGCTGACTATGAGTTGGAGTTGTTGAAAAGATTGCAAAACTTAAGACAAAAGGAGAAATATGTGGAGTACATTGAAGAATTTCATAAAATAGAAACAAATGAGGAACCATCATATAGGAAAAGTCTGTTCAGAACTAGATGCAAATCTGGAGGTAAGTGTTGTAAAGTTGTGATTGATAGTGGTAGTTCAGATAACCTAATTTCAGAGGAGATGGTGACTAAGCTAAAGTTGGAAATATTGAAACACCCTAAGGCCTATCAGATAGTGTGGATTCAGGATGATCATAATGTACTGGTGAGTGAACAATGTTCTGTGAACCCTCCTACCATGACTGCACCAAGTGGTATCAAAGTGAAAGTTTGATTCTTTGGAGCAAATTGGTGAAGGGGATTCCATAAGATCTTATTGTGAGTAGATTGCTGATCCAAGGTAGGTTACTTGTGCGCAACCAATCACCAATTGAGAGGCAGTTGTCACTTGTAGCCTGATTGCCAAACCTGAGGTAGTTTGCACTTGATCCTAGGAAAATGCCATCGCAGAGAGTTCTTGTTGTTGGTACAATGGCTAATAGAATGGATGAGATGATGGAATTGATGAGAACAATGTAAATCTAATTGGATGCTATTGAAGAAGATATGTGAAGAGGATTGACACCAAGACCTAATGTTGAAAGTGATGATGAAGAGGAATTTCAATCTGCCGAACAAACTAGCAAAACCCTAGAAGGTAATGGAGAAGAAGAATTAGATTAGATAAAGATCTTGCGAGCTATTTCAAAGATTGGAAAGAGACCTATAGTTGATGTGCCAAATTATATTGGTAATTTGAACCCTAAAGAATTGATTGACTGGATAAATGACATGGAAGAATATTTTGAATATGAAGAAATTGAAGATCCAGAGAAGGTGAAATTTGCAAAGACAAAGTTGAAGAGACATGCTGCTATATGGTGGAAAGAAGTTCAGTTAGAAAGAAATAGAAGAGGAAAAGAAAATATTACAAAATGGTACAAGATGGTGACAAAATTCAAGAATCAGTTTATACCTACTGACTGTGAGTTGGAGTTGTTGAAAAGATTGCAAAACTTAAGACAAAAGGAGAAATATGTGGAGTACATTGAAGAATTTCAGAAAATAGAAACAAATGGGGAACCATCATATAGGAAAAGTCTATTCAGAACTAGATGCAAATTTGGAGGTAAGTGTTGTAAAGTTGTGATTGATAGTGGTAGTTCAGATAACCTAGTTTCAAAGGAGATGGTGACTAAGCTAAAGTTGGAAATATTGAAACACCCTAAGGCCTATCAAATAGTGTGGATTCAGGATGATCATAAGGTACTGGTGAGTGAACAATGTTTGGTGAAATTTTATATTGGATCTTATCATGATGAAGTCTTGTGTGATATTATGCCTATGGATGTTTGTCATATCTTGTTCGGTATACCTTGGCAGTATGATAGAAAAGCTATACATGATGGGAGAATGAACACATATACTATAACAGTAAATGGGAAAAGAATTACTTTGATTCCTTTGGAGGATGATCCTAAAGATGTGGTATGTGGGAATGCTAGAATCTATTTGGTAGATGGAAGGAAATTTTTGGATGGTTTAAAATAGGAAAGTATGTGTTATGCCTTGATTCCTAAAACACCTGAAGTAGTGAAGAAAGAAACTAAACTGGAGGAGATAAGAGAGTTGCTGACAGAGTATGAAGACATCATATTAGATAATGTACCTGAAGGATTACCACCTATAAGGAGCATCAGTCATCACATGGATCTTATACCGGGAGCAAGTTTGCCTAACAAAGTAGCACACTGGTGACACTAGCTGAGAATGAAGAACTGAATAGATAGATACAAGAGTTGTTGAGGAAAGGTTTGATCAAAGAAAGTTTGAGTCCTTGTGCAGTACCTGTAGTTTTGGCACCAAAGAAGGATGGAGAATGGAGAATGTATACTGACTCTAGAGAAATAAACAAGGTCATAGTTAAGTATAGATTTCCTTTACCTAGGATGGATGATATCATGGATTGTTTGAGTGGAGAAAAATATTTCACAAAGATAGACTTGAAGAGTGGATACCATCAGATCAGAATCAGAGAAGGTGATGAATGGAAGGCTACTTTTAAGACAAATGAAGGGTTGTATGAGTGTTTAGCGATGCCCTTTGGATTGACAAATGCACTGAGTACTTTCATGAGGTTGATGAATGAAGTATTGAAGAAATTTTTGGGTAAGTTTGTGATTGTGTACTTGGATGATATTCTATTTTTTAGTAAAACAAAAGAACATTTGTGGTATATTAGAAAAGTTTTGTAGAGACAGAGAGGAGAAATTTTTGATAAACATCAAGAAGTGTAGTTTCATAAAGGAAGAGCTGGTATATTTGGGATTTGTGATTTCTATCGAAGGATTGAAGATGAACCCTAAGAAAGTGAGAGTAATTATTGAATGGCCTACACTGGAGAGCATTGGAGAGGTTAGATCATTTCATGGATTGGCTAGTTTCTACCAGAAGTTCATCAGAAATTTTAGTTTAGTTTGTAACCCTATGATAGAGACAATGAGAGGTGACAGAAAAGATTTTAAGTGGACATCTGGAGTAGATAAAATTTTTGAGTTGTTGAAGTAGAAAGTGATAGAGGAACCTATTTTGGCATTATCGAATTTTGATAAGGTATTTCAAGTTGATTGTGATGCAAGTGGAAATGCAATAGGAGCAATATTAAGTCAAGAAGGTAGACCAGTAGCATATTTTGGTGAGAAGTTGAATGATTTAAGGAAAAGATATTCAATTTATGATCAAGAGTTTTATGCCATAATTCAAGCCTTGAAGAAGTGGAGACATTACTTATTGCCTAAGGAGTTTGTGTTGTATACAGATCATCAAGCTTTACAATATTTGAATAGTCAAGGTAAGTTGAATCAGAGACATATGATATGGGTAGAGTTCATGCAGAGTTATACTTTTGTGTTGAAGCATAGGAGTGGTAAATCTGTAGTTAGGGTAAAATTGCAAATCAGGGCAAATGAATAAACAGCAATGATAAAAACCCTAGCAATGCACAATGAAGCACAAGACAACATGAAAATCAAAATAAAAAATGTAAATGCAAACCGATCTCCACGCTATGCTTGATTTATCTCCATTGCTCTTCTCTACCTCGCATGAGCATGCAAGATTTTGAAGGATTTTTGTTGGAAGAATGTTGGGTGCTCACTTCTGTAGCATAATATTAAGATAAAGATGCTAGAATGAATGATAGATGAAGGATGCAAAGGATCTAATGATATTTTGATAGCATGTGGATACTTGAGGATCAATGCATTTTTAAAAATTTGGCAGAATAATGGTACTTGAGGCTCAATGCATGCTAATGGCTTGTGAGGGGTTTGATTTATAGGAAAGGCTTGGTTCAAATGGATGGTTGAGATTAAAAAGTTAAATGATTGAGGTAGATGGCTAGGATTGATTCGGTTATCCCACTCTTCAAGGGAGTTGTAGTCATTTGACAAGTGTCAAGGAGAATCGGGCTCATGTGTGCTTGTGTACATAAAAAGTACTACATATGAAAGATATTAAATAAAAGGCTGTAGTACCACTTATTTTTTTAAAATGAAAGAGGCACACATGTCGGCTAAATGATAAAATAAATTAATTAAATAAATAAAATTTATTTAATTAATTGGAAAGTCGGCTTATGATGAGAACTTAATTCAAATAAAATATTTGAATTAGTTGGGATATGAGTTGGATATTAATTAAATAAATAAAATTTATTTAATTAATTGGATAGTGGGATAAGGATATGATGTGGAAATTAATTAAATAAATAAAATTTATTTAATTAATTGGCTAATGGATAAATGAGATTAAGAGTGGGTTTTAGGACAAAATGCTACATGATGTCTTAATGATGTTTTAACAAGGTGTTGTAGGACATGGACAAAGTTGGGACAAATTTGGGTGTCTACATTTTTCCCCTCTTTGAGATGATGTTCGAGATGATGAGCTTTGTGTTGAGTAACATCATTTCAAAGAAGTTAAGGTATGGATAGAGGAAAAGGATAGTGATGATGATATAAGGATATGATGAGGATGATGATGATGATGGAAAGGATAGGTTGGTGATGCCCCCTTGAGAGGATAGGTGGGTTGGACAAACACGGGTAGGCTCTCGAAAAGAAATGGATTGGCTACAGAATAAAGATAAGGGGATAGATAGAAGAAATGGAGTTGTGTTATGCTGCAATAAATGTGAGCAACCATGATGTTTGATATAGCACTAGACGTTATGCGCCAAGGTATAAAGACCAAGGTGACGATGTGTCTTGTGCCCCAGCATAATACAACCTTGTCTAATGTATGAGGAAGTAAACTTAGAGCATTGAAGTCCTAATGCACAAAATGTATGATATGACCTTAGATGCAAAGGATAGTGCAAAAAGCTATTCCAACATACACAAGATATGAATATTAGCTAGAAATGATACCCATGTGATACAAATGCAAGATAAAATGATAACACACACAAGCAAGCAAGCAACCATGCACAAATGATTCATAAACAAACAAGGTATTGCCCCTGTCAAGCTATAAACCAATGATTGATTGCTGATTGTTTTGTTGAGAGTGTTGTCATTGCGGGGAAAGCTATATCCCTAGATCAACACAAGCTTGTTTGCTGAGGTGGTTGGATGATTGATTGAGTGATTTGGCTTACAACAAAGCTAGGATCAAGACCATGGATTGCGATTGGATAACTTGGCTTGATTGATTAACTTGATTGGTATAGCTTAATGATGACTTGCATTTGGATTATTGTTTAGAATGATTTGAAGATGAGAAAATGATTACATTGATTTGTTTTGAGGAAATGTGGATGATGGGATGATATGTGGTGGATTGAGCTACTTTTGATTTGTTGGAGTAGTTGGATTTATTTTGATGGTTGGCTTGATGTGCTTGAGTTGATTCTCTTTGGTATTGATAGGATTTGTTTTGATGGTTGGCTTGATGTGCTTTGGTTGTGATGTTTGCTATTGCTAGGTTGATTATTTTCATGATTGGATTGTTTTGAATGATGATAGTGATGGTGTGATGATGAGAGTGTCCACTCAATCTAAGCATAAGCAAGTGTTCTTAGTGTGCACAAAGGATGTAAAACAAATAAGGCATTGCCCTTGTCAAGTCATAAACCAATGATTGATTGTTTGATTGATAATGATAGATAGTGTTGTCATTGCAGGGAAAGCTATATCCCTAGAGCAACATAAGGATGTGGGAATGCTCTATCCCATTGATGATGATTGATGATGATTGATTTTGATTGAATGTTGAAGTGGATTGTTTTGGATTGATGATGATTGGTCTTATTGCTTGGATTTTTTGTTGGATATTTAATTTTTTTGTGTTTTTTGAATATTTTGATTTTTTTTTTATATTTTTTGGGATATTTTGATTTTTTTGTGTTTTTGAATGTTTTGGAACATCAATGGATTTACAATTTGGGTAGCCTTGAGCTTGATACCAATGACAAGGGAGAAAACCAAGTCTAGGTGCAAAGATGGATGAATGGGATTGGATGGATAAAAGGATGGGCTCATAGTAAATGGGATGAAAGGCTCATGATAGATGGATAGATAAAGAGATAGGCCATAAAATGGAAAGCTCATGATAGATGGATAGATATAAGGGATGTATGCCTCATGATAAATGAATAGGTAGGCTATAGTGGAAAGGTCATGATAAACAGATGGGGATAAGCTATAAGATGGAAAGCTCATGATAAGGATACACCATATTGGATGGATCATAAGGGAGCTAGGATGTGATCTTCAAAGGCTATGTCACATAGGAAGAATAACTTGCCCCATTCTAGGTGGTAATGCTGAGGATTTTGACATGAGAAAGCTTATGACCATGGGATGATAAGATTGGATTTTACATGACACTTGTGACGATAGGATGACATGATGGATTAGTTTAAATGGGATGGATGAATGGTCAATGGATAGGACTTGGTTTGGAAAGAAGGTATGTCAAGAAATATCCAAATATGTTTCAACATTTTGCGCCCATGTCTTCATCAAAATCAAAAAGGAGGAAGGAGGGATAAATGGGTTCAATAGGATATGCATGTTTATGTAATGGCTAAGGATGGTAGGATGTAGCATGATAGGATGGAAAATGATATAATGGGATAGATTGTTTGGAAATGGATAGGTTGGATGAGACAATGTGCCCCCAAGTGTAAGTGACATAGAAGATCAACCTACACATGACGCCTGTTTGCTAGGTTTTCATCATGGTACTTATCCAAGGCGCCTGTTTACCAGGTTTTCACCGTTGGACGAAGGGATTTCTCTTTACTTTTTTTTTTCTTTTTTTGTATTTTGCTTTGATGGGATAGCATGAAAATTACACATGGCGCCTATTTGCCAGGTTTTCACCATGGTAATGAAGAGGAGGGACTCAAGTGTCTAGTGCTATGAAGGTTGATAGTGTCCCATTAGAGATGAATTTCATTACATGGACCATGTCAAGTGTGCGCATAGATGTTGATAAGGGATTGTGTGGATGGGAGATAGATTAGGTAGATAATGGATTATAATGGATTATGAAAGGTTCATGCAAGGATAGATGGATGGGGGATAGTGGATTATGATGTGGATTATATCGAACTTATGCAAAAGCATGGACCATAGGGATAGCATGGGGGAAATATGTAGGATAATGGATAGAAGATGGGGAGATGTAGTTATGTGGAGGTGTTGCGGAGTGGAAGGGAACCATGACCAATGGTTGCACACACCATGATAAACATTGATGCTTTTGGTGAGATGGTGGTGTAGGAAGCAATGGAGATGTTTGCTTAGGAGATGGTTGATGAAGTGATTTAGGAACCCACATAGATTTAGTATTTTTAATGCTTTTGCTTTGCTTGTGGGATTTTTGAAGGGAATGGAAGTTTTGGGGGGAAATAGGCTCTTGGATGGATATAGGTAGTTGGGATTCTTGAGATGTGGATGAGGATGCCTCATTTAACTTGCTAGCTATTTTCTTAGGAACCCAAACCATTTTTATTTTGGGCTTTGCTTTTGGAGGTAAGGGCTTGGATAGCTTTGTGAATGTACTTTGCTTAGAAGATGGATGATTTAGAGACTTTTCACATCGATGCCCCAAGGCATGAGGGTCCTTAGGAGTTTTAGTTGGATTTTTGACTTTATAGATAAAGGCATCCAAATATTTATTTTGGAATCCCATGGGGTGGGTGGAGTGGATGGAATGATTGGAAGCTTCATGTTTAAACGATGTGTGCTTTTGTTGGCCATGATTAGGGATGTAAGGATACTTATGAATGATAGGTATGTTAGGTGTTGGAAGCAATGGTGGCAAGGTGGATGGAGGGATATTTGGAGTTGGTAAAAGTGGAGGCAAAGTGGATGGTGGAAGGTGTATGGTCACATGCTTTTGACATTTATAGGATGATGGAGGTGAAATGGCTACATATGTTTTGGGTAGATGATGGGGTTTGTGATGGAAAGTGGTAGACTTAGGATACATGAAGGAATTACCAACATCTTGGCCTTGTTTACCTTGGGGTGTGTATCCAAGGCCATATGAGCATGGAGGAATCTTGACATGGTTTGGCTCCAAAATACCTTGTTTATAAAGGCCTAGGCCTTTACCTTGGTAGTTCATGTTTTGGAATATGCGCTTGATTATAGGACTAGGTGTGGTTTGAACACTAGACTTGAGTTTATTATTGGATGGAGAAGGTGAAGTAGATAAAGGTTGTTGTTGTCCAAAGGAAGAAAACTCATGTATAAGGGTGGTAAGACCAATAGGACATGATGGTGGACTTGAAGTGGAATCAATGGTAGATGGGGATGAAGGATCATTAGGATCTTGATTGGCATTATGTTCATGTAGATCCAAGTTATTTGTTTGATCTTTTATGCTTACTTGAGGGACAAGCGTCTCATCATGACAAGTGGATGTTTGTTCATTATGGATAGGGCTAGATGGCATATGACTAGGAGAAATGTGGATATCTTGCTCATGGATTATAGGATTATGGATAGGATCAAGGTGCTCATGGATAGCTTCTTCATAGGTATCATCTTGATCATAAAGAAGGTAAATGTTATGGATGGGTTGCATGAAAGTGTTTTGATTGTGAGTTGGACTAGGGCTTAATGTTTCCACATGCTTAGGATTAAACTCTTGATATACCTCTTGGGTTGCTTGAATGGAAGTAGAAGGCTCTTGGATAGGCTCTTGGTCAACAACATGAGAACATGATGACTCTTGACTTCGATTAATGATAGAAGGTTCGCAAATAGGCTTGATGGCTTGTATGTCACATGATGGGCTTGAAGGGCTAGGTATGTTAATGGAAGGCTCTTGGATAGGCTCAAGGATAGGTGGACCACATGATGATATTATAAGATTAGACATGACCTTTGGAAGTTCATTGGTAGGCTCATGAATGGGTGTTTGACATAGAGGTAGTTTATTCCTAGCTAGTAGCCAATAGATCACATCCTTCACAAAGGTATGTGTAGATGGACAATATAATGGATGAGAAATAATAGTAGATGATGTTGTAAGTGTAGGACTAGGTGTGTATATGGAAAAATGGATTAAATCTAAACTAATAAAACCAAAGAATCCAATAACATAAAGAAAACGAATTTAAATAAAAGCCATGACAAATAATCAATGCAATAAAGACTTTTACCAAAATTTGTGTTGTTTCCTTTGGATTGAATGTAGAATTGCTCAATGAAATTGCAAAGCCATAGCTGCAACAAGCAAGTGTAGTGCTCAAGAGATCAATGTCAAAAGATCGTTATAGTGCTCAATCGACGCGTTGTGTATGCTCAAAGCTCTGTTAAGTATGCCTGAGAATACGATCGAAGAGAGAGAGGCTCAATGAAGGAGATGAGGGGGGGTTATATAGATTTCATCAAAGATCGATCAACGGTCCAGATAATTCAGAAGAATCAACGGAAGAGAATAGTTGAGGAACGTGCAACGAATGAGAAGAAGACATGTGTCTTGCTTTCTTTTGTATGAGAGGAGTTATCAAGAATAGAAGAATGAGTTAACTGAAGAGATAAATCAATTAAAAGAATAAAGCAATCAGTTAAGTGATTTAAAACAAGAAGAAGAGATTTGCATGAGAAAAGAAGATATTTTGCTTTATTAAATATAGAAATATTTAATTGATGAGCAAGAAAGCTTGAGTTATTTTAGAGATAACTCAAATTAGAAGAAAAAACAATTTAAATAAATAATTGATTTATTTAAATTTAGAGAGGGTATTTTTGGAAGAAATAATTAAATAATTGGAATTATTTAATTTAGAAGATTTTAAAAGCTAATTAAATAAATAAATTTATTTAATTGTTGTGCATGATTTTGGGAGAATGATTTTTGATTTAATTAAATAATGTAAATTATTTAATTGTAGATAAGAGAGAATTTGTTGAATTAATTAAATAATGGGATATATTTAATTAATGTAGACTTAATTTTTGGAAAGAGGATAATGATCAAATTAAATAATTATAATTATTTAATTGTGGAAGAATAATAGAGGAATTTAATTTAATTAATTAAATAAAGAGGATTTATTTAATTAATGTCACAATTTTGTGATTTAGAAGAATTTGATGAAAATTAATTAAATAATTAGATTATTTAATTAACGTTTGCAATGCAGGTGATTAGACAGATTATGAAATGCAAGTAGCATGACAAGTTGGTCATTTTAGGGTGTCTACATTTTGCCCCTCTTTGATGCAATGCAGCATGTAGCGTTGCGTCAAAGAAAACGATTGTTGAAGATGTAATACAATTTTTTTGATGCCCCAGTGTAGGTAGTTGCCCCAGCATATGCCCCCTCGAGCGGGAAGACGGGGAAGCAGTAGAAGAACTGTGTTGATGCTCGACTAGAAGATTTGTTGGAGATAGGTGAGGTTGAATAGAAGAAAGTGGAGATAGAAAAGAACATAAGAGAAAGACTGTTGATTGATCTTTGCTGGAAAACTATATAAGGCCATGGATGAATGGATGGGTAGATGGATGAGCTTGTTGCAATGGTTTCACATTTGAAAAAGAGCAATCCTTATTTTTGATATAGCACGTGGATAGTTTGCCACCAAGGTATAAAAGACCAAGGTGCAGTAATATCCGAGTGCGTGGACGTTGACTCTGCAAGCAAGCGGTTTGAAATTAGATCCATTAGACATAATATAACCTTGTTGGAACATGCGAATAAGCCATAGTCTTGAACATAAAATAAACTTCAATACATGTAAATGCAAGAAGAATTATTAATATGTAAGATGCTAGGTCCTAACACACACAAGATAAATAGAATGCCAAGAAAGATACTAAAGATCATTCCTCAAACATAACACACAGAAAGCAATGACTATGCCCCAAATCCGTACTGCATCGCAACATACCAAGATTATAGATAAATCAAGGTAGTCTTGAATAGGTATTGGAAAAGGAACAAAAGATAAACCATAACACAAATTGACTGACTTACAAAGTAATCATACAACCAACATATTCTCTTGCCAAAGAGGTTTGCTCAGAATAGATTGGATAGGGAAGATAACAGCCTTATCGTAGGAGCTCTGTGTCCATTAAAGGGGGCTATCTACCTAAAAAGATAATATCTTGCTGTAGGAAATGCCACATGTCGCAGGAGACGCGTGTGTTGGTCTCGACAATGGAACACTTCGCAGAAGACAAGCTTGTTGATCTAGGGCTTGGTTAAGCAGTACTTAGCTGATGTTGGCAATCGGTATGCAGGACAGTAGATGACTCTGGAAGAAAGCCTCTTTGCTTCAAGTTTGTTAAGGACTTTTGCTTTGAAAGGATGTGCTAGCTTGCTGCTTGAGTTAGTCAAGTCAAGGCGAATGGATTTTGACAAACGGAAGACTAGAAGGATGAAGTGCAAATGGATTGGGACAGGTGGAGAATGGTGGATCGTGTGTGCCTGAGTACTGGATACATCCTTCGTATTCCGGACTGCCTACATACCCTATATCCACAGGATCAAGGCACACTTACGATGGAAGATGAATGTGATAAATATGTAGTTCTGGATAGAGTGATGAATGGGGCAAGGTGAAAGGAGGGGATCTTATGTACCTGAGTACTGGAAACGTCCTTCATATTTCAGACTGCCTACATACCCATATCCATGGGATCAAGGTACCTTAAGACTGAGAAGAGATGATATGTAGTTCTGGTTAGTGTGATGATGTGGGAAAAGAGCGGAGAAGAGGTGATCTTATGTACCTGAGTACTGGAAACGTCCTTCGTATTCTAGACTGCCTACATACCCATATCCATGGGATCAAGGTACCTTAAGATTGAGAAGAGATGATATGTAGTTCTGGTTAGTGTGATGATGTGGGAAAAAGTGTTGAGAAGATAATAGCCTTATCGTAGGAACTCTGTGTCCGTTTAAAGGGTGTTACCTGTGGCAATGAGACAAGATTGAAGTACGCGCTATGAACCACGAACAAGGAACCAATCCTAGACTGAAGCTAAGGAAAGAGTTGCCCCCATTCTGGTAGAGGAAACTGTAGGGGTGACCGCTGAAGAAGACACAGAAAGACTTGACCTAGGACAAGACAGTGTTAACTGTAGACACAGATCAAGACATGGGAAGACGACGATGGACATTGACAAATTTCCAAGCTATACTAGATAGGGAAATGGAAATGCAAACAAGGTCAATGGTTTTATTATGGATGGATGGATGAAGTAGGTTGCGAACTGGATAAGGTGTGGACAGGACTCGATAGACGATGGATGCTGACTCTACGCATAGTGCCTGTTTGCCAGGTTTTCACTATGGTACTTATCCAAGGCGCCTGTTTGCCAGGTTTTCACCAGAGGATGAATGTTTTTTTGTATTTTTGTATTTTTGGATTTTTTTGATTTTTTGATTTTTTTTGATTTTTTGTGGGAATACTCTGAGGATCAGGCATAGAACTTCTTGAGATGGACACTGTTAAGTGGCTCATCTAGAGGAATGCTGTCAGGTGTAGCTAAAGTATAAGCTCCCGATCCATATGCTGCTGTCACAATGAAGGGACCTAACCAGTTAGGCTCAAACTTGCCCTTCTTCTCTCGATCTGCTTGATTTCTCTGATTCTCCTTAAGTACAAGATCACCAACTTGAAACCGTCTTTCTTTGATCTTTTTGTTGTAATTACGCCGGAGGCGGTTTTGATAGACATGGAGATGATTAAGTGCGGCAAGGCGCCTCTCATCTAGTAGTTCAAGCTCAGCTAATCTGGAAGTGCGATACTCATCTCTGCCGATCAGGTCCTGCATGGATACTCTGAGTGATGGGATCTCGACCTCTATAGGTAGGATGGCTTCAGAACCAAAGACCAAGGCATATGGTGTGGCACCAGTTGGTGTTCTGATACTAGTGCGGTAGGCCCATAGGGCGGGATTGAGTTGCAAGTGCCAATCACGACCAGCTTCATTGACTGTTTTCTTGAGGATTTTGAGAATGGTTTTGTTGGAAGCCTCAGCTTGGCCGTTACTCTGCGGATAGTAGGGAGTTGAAAAGCGATGTTGGATATTGTATTGTATGCATAAGGCACGGACATCTTGGTTCTTGAATGGTCTCCCATTATCAGTGACAATGGCTTGGGGAATACCATACCGGCATATGAGGTAGTTTAGGATAAACTTGGCTATTTGTTTACCGGTGATATAGGTCATAGGAATGGCTTCCACCCACTTCGTGAAATACTCAGTGGCAGTAATGATAAACTTGTGGCCATTGGAGGAGGAAGGGTGGATTTGTCCTACGAGGTCGAGACCCCATTGAGAAAAAGGCCATGGAGTTGTCACAGGTTGTAACTCATGAGTGGGTGCGTGAATCAAATCTCCATGTTGCTGACATTGTAGACACTTCTTAGCAAACTGTGCAGCATCTTGCTCTATTGTAGGCCAGTAATAACCTGTTCTGAGTATCTTCTTAGCAAGATTAGGACCGGTAGAATGTGCGCCACAGACACCTTCGTGTATGTCTCGTAAGGTAACTTCGGCTTCTTCCGCGTTAAGACATCGTAAGAGGATACCATCAAGACTCCGGCGATATAGTGTATCACCCAGAATGATGTAACGAGAGGATCAACGGATAAAGGTTTTGCGTTGAGTGGATGATAGGTCGGGAGGAAAGGTTTTGTTCTTGAGGTATTCATAGATATCATCGTACCATGGGGAATTGGGACCAACAAGTTCGCAGATGATTTCAGTAACAGGAACATCGACGGCTGGTATCAACAATTGCTCAATCAAGAATTCACACTTGTGTGTATTTGCAGGCATATCAATTAATGACCCTACAGAAGCCATAGAGTATGCGGCTTTGTTATGCTCTCTTGGAATTTGCTCAAATGTGATGCTAGAAAAATGTGGTTTGTAGGCATCCACTAGTTGTTTGTAGGGGACCAACTTTTCATCCTTTGTTTGGTATTCATCCGTAACTTGGCGGATGACTAGCTGTGAGTCTCCATATACTTGTAATTCTGTGATGTCCCATTGAACTGCTGTATTGAGACCTATAAGGAGTGCTTCATACTCGGCTATGTTGTTGGTGCAAGGGAATGCAAGCCGATATGACTTTGGAATGTAGTCATTCTGAGGTGTAACAAATAAGATGCCAGCTCCTGAGCCATGCTGTGTGTAAGAACCGTCAAAGTACAACTTCCACATTATGGAGTTGGAAAGAGTGAAGAGATTCTCATCAGGAAAGTCTGCTACCATGGGATGTGTATCTTTCATAGGTGCTTCTGCTAGTTGATCCGCGAGGGCTTGTCCTTTGATTGCCTTACGATCTGTGTATTCAATGTCAAACTCACTAAGGATCATAACCCATTTAGCCAGTCTACCTGTGAGAGCTGCTTTTGCTAATAGATATTTCAAGGGATCAATCTTGGCTATCAGGTTTGTGTGTTGGTTCAGCATGTAATGCCGCAACTTTTGGGAGGCAAACACTACTGCTAAACAAGCCCTTTCCATGGGTGAATAATTGAGCTCATATCCCACCAAGGTTCTACTGATATAGTAAATTGCGTGCTCTCTGCCTGAGTCATCATTTTGTGCTAGCAGGGCCCCTAGGGCCGAATTTGTAGTGGAGATGTACAATATCAAGGGTTTGTTCGCAACTGGTGGAACCAATACAGGAGGTGTAGCTAGATACTCCTTAAGTTGATCAAACGCTGCCTGACACTTGTTGTCCCATCGAAACGAAACATCCTTTCGGAGCAAGTGCTGAAAGGGTTGACATTTATCTGCTAGCTGTGATATGAAACGCCTGATGGAATGTAACCTTCCTTGGAGGCTCCTTAGTGCTTTTAGGTTCTTTGGTGGAGGCATCTCCACGATAGCCTTTACTTTTGCTGGATCTACTTCGATGCCCCTACGAGATACTATGTATCCCAACAGCTTCCCTGATGTGACACCGAAGACACACTTCTTAGGATTGAGTCTTACTTGGTATTTTTCAAGCCTGTCGAAGATCTGTCCTAGGACTTGTATATGTTCTGCTCTAGAAGATTTAGCCAATATATCATCCACATAGTCTTCCATGATGTGATGGAATAGATCGTGGAAGATCACTGTCATAGCTCGCTGATAGGTTGCTCCTGCATTCTTCAGACCAAACGGCATAACACACCAACAGTAATTGCCCCAAGGACAAGTAAAGGTTGTTTTATGTTGGTCTTCTTCAGCGATCCTTATCTGATTGTAACCCGAGAATCCGTCCATGAGAGAAAGCATCTCGTGACCTGCTGTCAAGTCCACTATAATGTCAATGTTTGGTAGTGGAAAATCATCTTTGGGACATGCCTTATTGAGATCTCTGAAATCATTACACATGCGGATGCGCCCATTAGGCTTAGACACAGGTACAATGTTTGAGACCCAATCTGAATAGTCAATAGGTCGTATAAATTTTGCGTCTAACAGCTTTTGTACCTCCACCTTCACTAAGAGAGCTATCTGTGGGTGCATTTTTCTCAATTTCTGCTTGACTGGTTTCACCTTGGGATCAACTGTGAGATAATGAACTACCAGCTTAGGGTCTAGCCCTGGCATATCTGCATAGGTCCATGCAAAGTTGATGGTTCGTTGCAAGAAGAAGTTGTTAAGATTTCTGTGCTCTGTATCAGATAATGATGCCGCTAGGAATGTTGTCTTTGGATTTTGTTCTGTACCTAGGTTGATCTCTGTAGAATCTTCCACTAGTAGAGCTGATTTCTCTTGGTACTTAGATGGTAAAGGAAGGTCAAATCCTCCATCCTCAGGTGCCACAGTTGGGTTTTCACCTTTGGATACGTCCTTTATTTTTACTATTTTATGATCAAGAGGTGCCACAGTGTGGTTTTCACCTAGAGATCTTTCTTTATTTGCACTTTTGCGACTGGAGGATTTGGCATTCTCACCAAAATAAGCCGTGGGCTCAAGTTCCAGTACAAAACCTGCCTTGTGATCGCCAAGAGGGATACCTTCTCGAAGTCCCATGAATTCAGCTAAAGCTTCGTCATTCTGAAAGACATCTATAACGGGGGCCCTTGTTGGTCCCAATCGATAAGTTCAGGGTAGACAAGCGTGACATTCTGGGTGCTGGTGGTGGAAGTTAAGGATACAGAGGATAGTGTAAAAATGGAGGATTCTGCGAATAGATTGGTCATGTGGAGGGAAGATTCATCGGTGATATCCTTTGTAGATGTCAAATCGGCGAGAAACTTGTCAGCTACCTCGTCAAGGATATACTCGATGTCCGAGGCGCGTGGTACCTTCTTACCAAATCCTAATCCTTTCCTGTCTAGCTTCTTTGTTACCACCATGGGCTCCATAGTGCCTTGATTCTGTTTCCCAAGGCCACCTTTGCCTTTATAGCCCATGTTTTTCACTATCCTTAAGCCATTGCCATACTGCTTGACTGGTATTGTGACTGGTTCTTTCTCCTTGTAGAGCCAAGAAGAGATGTCCTCAATAGTTTCCTCTTCCAATAACCGTCCATGTTGGAATTGGGTTAGGAATGTTGGGGGAGGAATAGCTGCTTTTTTGGTAACTTTAGCAATGGGTGGTTTGCCGTAAGATTTTGGAGATAAAGGCATCCGCCCTACACAACAAGATTCAGAGATATCATAAGAGCCAAATCCTATATCCCGAAAGCGAGCTGTGATTTTGGGGAGGGGTGTAGGTTCACTTGTAGAGGCTTGTGTGAGAGTTTCAGGATCAACATAGAGAGGGGACTCAAGGGCTTTGTCATTTTTAGGCACTTGGTTGCAATTCTTATAGCTTCCTTGCAAGACACGGCAAAATTCAAAAGGATTAGGGTCTCCTGGGATGGTGATCTCCGTACCATTGTATGGGAACTTGAGGGACTGATGGTACGTGGAGGGGACAGCTTTCATTGCATGGATCCATGGGCGACCCAGAATAATGTTGTAAGGCAGCTCAATATCAAGAACTTGACACCTAGTTTCAAGCATAACGGGGCCCAGCTGTATAGGCAAGTGAATAACACCTTCTGAACGGCGTTCTGCATCATCATACCCCTTGATTGTAATACTATGCTCAGTGTTGACGTGATCCTCAGAGTATCCCAATTGCTTTAGTAACTTTAAAGAACAGATGTTGAGACCAGCACCACCATCTATGAGGATGCGTTTGATTTTGCGCTTATGGATGAGCATTTCAATATGGAGGGCATCATTGTGACAAGGATCATGGGAGGGAAGGTCTTTCTCAGAGAAGACCACATTGTAAGGCGAAGCAATATTACCCACTATAGCTTGGAAATCTGTGACTGCTATGTTGTTAGGAACGGAGGACTCTTGGAGGGCCTTTTCTAGCACTACTCGATGTGCAGGTGATGACCGTAGAAGGTCCAAAATAGAGATCTGCGCTGGTGTTCTCCCTAGATGTTCGACAAGATTATAATCAAACTGAACTAGAAGCCTAGGTGTAGGTGTACGAATGGTGACATGACCTCGACGAGTAGTAACAGCACAGTCTGTAGATTTGCCTTTAATGGTGAGGGTAGACACTCGACTCTCTTCAAAACGACCTACAATGGAATCGAAGGACGTGGAAGCATGATTGATACCTTTACCTCTATCCTGAGGAGGAGGTGGACCATGATGAGGGAATGGTTCCTTGTACATATTGAGATCCTTGTTCGTGTGTTGCGCTGGTGATTCATTCTCAAAGGTGATTTGATTACCGTCGATGAGGTTTTGGATGAGGTGCTTAAGCTTCATGCAAGATGCAGTTCGATGACCTTTGCTCCTATGGAACTCACAATATTCATTGTCTCTGTAACGTGCAGTTTTGTAGATAGGTTCTCCATAAGGAGGAGCATCAGGTAAGGTTATGAGCCTTTTCTGCAAAGCTTGCTGTAAGACTGATTTGATGGGCACTCCCAAAGGAGTAAATTGACGTCGCGGAGGGTAATCTTGTTGGGGCCGCTCTTGTTGTCGTTGTTGATTTTGATAAGGCTGCCTTTGTTGTTGCTGTTGTTGAGGTGGAGCTTGACTTGGTTTGGAGAGTTGCAGCGGTGTTTGCAACGTTTGGACATGCTTAGTATCGACCACTCCATCATTGACCACGTTTTTGTTTTTATTCCAATATTTGGGTTTATCGTTCGATTGTTGATGAGAAGAGCTATCTTTCGTCTCTTTAAAGATTTTGACCACACCTTTAGCAATGAGGGCCTTCTCAATGTTGATACCCTTGTATGTGATTTCATCGAAGGTTGTAGCACTAAGGATTTGCAAATGGAAACCTAACTCTTGGTTGAGGTTCTGCACAAAGATGCTAACAAGCTGTTTCTCCGAAATCTTGAAAGGGAATTTACTAGCCATTTGTCTCCATCGTTGGAGGAAAGAAATGAAAGTTTCCCCACTTTTCTGTTTATTGTTGCATAGGTCCGTCATGGAAATCTCATGCTCTGCGTTGTAAGAGAAATGGGTGGCAAACTTCTCTGCTAGCTCGTTGAAAGACTTGATACCCGTAGGTAAGTGTGAGAACCATTCTATTGCTTGTCCGCCAAGACTGCGAGGAAAAAGACGCATAAGATATGTGTCGTTGTGAGAGACCTCAAAGCAAGCAAGATAGAATTCCCTAAGATGGTCTTTTGGGTCACCTTTTCCTTTGTACTTATCGAACTTTGGAATAGTGAAATTTTGAGGAAAAGGGATCATTGGTAATGACCGATCAAAAGGATAAGGGCACACTTCCTCCAAAGAGAAGGTCTTTTTGGTGTGGCCAAACGTAAGATCAGATAGCTGTTGTTGCACCTCCGCAATCTTTAGTTCCATAGTCGTGGGAGGGGTTGGTAACATCTCCTGTTGTCCAAAAAGTGGTTGGTGTTGCCCATATGGAAGATTATAATGTGAGCCATGCGCAGTGGTATTGTAAGGGTCGTAAGATTGATTGGGATTGTATGGATTGTATGATTGGTTCAGATTGGGTTGGAATTGGGGGTTTTGATTAGGCAGAGGTGGAGGTGGCGCTAGGTAAGAATGTTGGCTCTGCAATGGTTGAAGAAACATATTGGGGGGAGGAAAGCTAAAGTGCGTTTGATTAGGTTGTGAAGGTGGCACATAGCTTTGGGAAACCTGATGTTGGGAATGTTGCGAGTGGCTAGGTAATGTATGAAAGAAGTTGAGCGTGGATGAACGTTGTGGAGGAGGAACATAGGTAGAAGTGTTTTGCGACGGTGGGGGTTGATTGAAGATGAGAGTAGAAGAATGTTGTGGTGGAGGAACATAGGTAGAAGTGATTTGCGACGGTTGGGGTTGCTTGACGATGAGAGTAGAAGAATGTTGTGGTTGGGGCTGCGTGACTCCAATTGGTTGAGAGACATGCAGGTGTGATGATATAGGAGGTGGCATATGTTGAGACCCTTGTTGCATGGTTACATACATGTTCCCCGGATTGTAATTGGGTGGGAAACCTACGCGTGATGGGGTAACCAAGATTCCACTTGCGCTTGGGGTGGACACTTTAGGAGGTGGTTGCACATTCGACCGAGCTAAGGTGGCTTGCTTAGCTAACTCTGCTTGATGTTGGAGAGTTTCTTGTTGGTTTTGATAGATCTCCATAGGAGTCAAAAGTGGTGATATGGGCCTCTCCCCTGTTGGATTTTGAAAAAGGGGATTCCTATACTGCGAACCTTGAGTAGGTAAGGGCGTAGTTGCCGTGGACATGGTTTGCACTGCTTGTATGGTTTCTTGGGTCTTGGTGCTCTCCTTGAGAGTGGACACATCAAAATCTGGAGGTAACTTGGCACCTTGCTTTGCAAGCAAGCGAAAGAAATGATCCTGGTTCTCACTAAGGATTTTATCAAAGGCAGCTATAGCTCTAGGATCTTGTATAAATTCATCAATATCTTGCCCATCTTCTTGAGAGGATTGACCTATTTCAAAGTGTCGCTCTTCTTGAGATGGGGTTTGATCTACGATATAACCTTGTGGGACAAAATCCGGAGGCAAGCCTGTGGTATACTGCGGTGCATTTAGCAAAGGGGTTCTATCCTCATGAGGATTGCTTGGTTCCTCTATGTGTGGCATGTTTGGGGAGCTGATTGGTTTTGCCGCGGGTGTACTAGGAGTCACTTTGGGAGTAACGTTGAGACGACCTGATTGTGGTGTGCGAGGGGGTGACTTGTGTTTCTTAGGGATAACTTGCCTAGACTTCATAGTTTGCTGTAGCCTAGTGGTGACCATGGGAAATACTGAGGACACAATGTAATGCTGGGAATCTGTAAGATGCTTTGAAGAAACGGACAAACTCTGATGCACAAAGTACTGGACCAAAGGCGCTATACTGTTTGACCAGAGGCGCAGGACTGTGCTACCAAAAGCGTGCTACTGTGGGCCAGAGGCGACGGACTGAGCTACCAATAGCGAGTTACTGCTATGTCAAAGGCGAGCTACAGTGACCAAAAGCGAGCTACTGTTATACCAAGGGCGCTGAAGTAGAGTTTTGCCAGAGGCGGGTTACTGCTGACCAAAGGCGATCTACTATATTACCAAAGGCGAGCTGCTGTAGTACCAGGGGCGCTGAAGTAGTGACTGATGTTTTTCAAAGGCAAAGATTTTTTTGTTTTTGATTGGATTGGTTTGGCAAGAGAAAACACAGCAAACAAGTGGTCAAAAAAGGCACAAGGACTGACACAATAGATAGTGTATGTTCAAGGCTCCAAACAAGCCCAATGTTTTCACAGGTCTAATACAGTTGCAATCAAAAACAAGCACTTTTTATCCCTAGAGACAAGGTTTCATTGCAGTAGATCAGCTCACAGCTTAATACTCCGTCGATAAAAATATCATTCCATAAAGGTGTCGGATATTTAGTATCTTTGCGAGAGACGATAGGTAGGGATATCTCACCCTCCCCTTGGAAAGCTCAAGTAGGTCACAAGAGCTTTATGTCCGAGGGAATACTATCTCTTCTCAAGGGAGCCAATGGTGAGTGTCTTAAGGGTTTAAATCGATTTCCCTTGCACTGATGATTACCGCAATGTTCGGAGGTAGGTCGGGTAGTCTCTATCTAAATTGGTTCTTAGTGACTTTGAGGGACCAACGCCTTACGAGCAATGCGACAAGCTACTAAAAGCTTTAACCAATCCTACTAAGAGTTTCAAACACTTCGCTCAATGTGAAAATCGTTTCCACAAAGGGCTAGTACACCTCTTTTCAGTTTGGCATCACAAGGTAAGGCTGACGTCGGTTAGGACTTGGCTTTCACCTTATCCCTTTTATATAGCGGTTCAAAGGAAAACTCCGCTTAGGGTCGTCCCTTTTGGATGAAGTGCAATCCAAAAGTAGGCCCTTCTAAAGGAAGTACAAAAAATGTAAAATCAAGCACGTCAAACAATGGTTCAATTGTCCCGTTATAAGAAAAATAAGGTGCAACTAAGCTATGCACACACACGATTGTAGTTGTAAATTGTCCCTTATGAAATGAAGTGTTTGGCATTCATGTCCATTGTCCTTTAGAAAATTGAGGTGTTTGTTCATACATGTCCATTGTCCCTTAAGAAAAGCAGTATGTTCCTAAGACTTAGATTGCAAGAAAAGATTTGTTCAATTATCCTTTTAAGCATGCAATGTGTTTCTAAGACTTAGTGAGATAGATCAAGAGGTCTTCAATGCTCATCCTGCATGAACATGTTAAAAACACCTATTTGCTCTGTATGAGTAATAAGAAGCTGCAACAAGTGATATTAGGTCCACACAAACTCAAAAGTTAGCAAGTGCTTGAAGTCAGAGATTGAGAATAGGCCAATGAGTGGTCTTAAAAAATAGATCTCAGAAAATCTTTGAAAAAATATTACCACTGTGTAGAGGACAGAAAAATACCAACTTTCAAAAAAAACATCACCTGAATCCGAGTCCGTTTGTGAAAGTTATGAAGCTTGAAAAGTCAAAAAACTGTGACGAGACAAAGACAGCAGTGAGAAAATCAATTTTCTGAAAAATCAGAGAATCTTGAGAAAAAACCAATTTCACCACGATGTAGATCACGAAATTCTAGCCTATTTCAAAAAAAAAAAGCACTGAAATACGTGTCCGTATGACCAAGATAATGAGGTTTGAAAATCGCCTATTCATTTAAAAAGCTCATTGAAGAGGGCTCTGTCTTAGCCCCCTGTGACTGGCTCCTGGTCACTGATGTGACCTGCTGCTGGGCTGAAGGTGCTTTATTTTTTTTAAAAAAATAAAAAGAAAAAAGAAAAAAGATTCTCTTTACTTTGTTTTACTTTCTAAAAGAAATAAAAACTAAAAACACTTCATTGTTTTATTTGTTTTATTTGTTTTTTTTTTTTTGGTTTTTGTTTTTGCTTTTTTTTTTTTGGATTTTTTTTTTGCTTTTTCTTTTTGCTTTTTTTTTTTTTTGAATTTTTTTTGAAAAAAGAATTTTTTTTTTTTTTTTTACCGTACCTCACAGTGATTGTATGGCCTCGGGTTGCGTCCCAGAGGTGAAAAAATTTTACCTTCACCGAAATAGGTCAAATTTTATATTTTTCTTCGTCCCTCGACCCTTCCGAACACAACCGTGACCTCCGTTTTTGCCCAGCAAGCTTCCTTTAAATTTTTTTTTTTCGAATCTCTCCAAAAAAAGAGTTAAAAAACCTGTGAAATCAAACTAAAAATTCCATAAATTTGATATTAAATCAGGACCAATGGGTCCCACCGGGCATGCCAGAATGTGTATATGGAAAAATGGATTAAATCTAAACTAATAAAACCAAAGAATCCAATAACAT
The DNA here is from genome assembly GCA_027924645.1 of Cunninghamia lanceolata. Taxonomy (NCBI): domain Eukaryota; kingdom Viridiplantae; phylum Streptophyta; class Pinopsida; order Cupressales; family Cupressaceae; genus Cunninghamia; species Cunninghamia lanceolata. The sequence goes on along the minus strand of BSBN01000090.1, from coordinate 20,676,092 downwards.
ACAGAAAACGAATTTAAATAAAAGCCATGACAAATAATCAATGCAATAAAGACTTTTACCGAAATTTGTGTTGTTTCCTTTGGATTGAACGTAGAATTGCTCAATGAAATTGCAAAGCCATAGCTGCAACAAGCAAGTGTAGTGCTCAAGAGATCAATGTCAAAAGATCGTTATAGTGCTCAATCGACGCGTTGTGTATGCTCAAAGCTCTGTTAAGTATGCCTGAGAATACGATCGAAGAGAGAGAGGCTCAATGAAGGAGATGAGGGGGGGTTATATAGATTTCATCAAAGATCGATCAACGGTCCAGATAATTCAGAAGAATCAACGGAAGAGAATAGTTGAGGAACGTGCAACGAATGAGAAGAAGACATGTGTCTTGCTTTCTTTTGTATGAGAGGAGTTATCAAGAATAGAATAATGAGTTAACTGAAGAGATAAATCAATTAAAAGAATAAAGCAATCAGTTAAGTGATTTAAAACAAGAAGAAGAGATTTGCATGAGAAAAGAAGATATTTTGCTTTATTAAATATAGAAATATTTAATTGATGAGCAAGAAAGCTTGAGTTATTTTAGAGATAACTCAAATTAGAAGAAAAAGCAATTTAAATAAATAATTGATTTATTTAAATTTAGAGAGGGTATTTTTGGAAGAAATAATTAAATAATTGGAATTATTTAATTTAGAAGATTTTAAAAGCTAATTAAATAAATAAATTTATTTAATTGTTGTGCATGATTTTGGGAGAATGATTTTTGATTTAATTAAATAATGTAAATTATTTAATTGTAGATAAGAGGGAATTTGTTGAATTAATTAAATAATGGGATATATTTAATTAATGTAGACTTAATTTTTGGAAAGAGGATAATGATCAAATTAAATAATTATAATTATTTAATTGTGGAAGAATAATAGAGGAATTTAATTTAATTAATTAAATAAAGAGGATTTATTTAATTAATGTCACAATTTTGTGATTTAGAAGAATTTGATGAAAATTAATTAAATAATTAGATTATTTAATTAACGTTTGCAATGCAGGTGATTAGACAGATTATGAAATGCAAGTAGCATGACAAGTTGGTCATTTTAGGGTGTCTACACTAGGATTTTGATTGGATGGAAGGATAATGGAGTTTGATGGATTAGGATGTGGACTAGATGGGTGTGACACATGGGATTGGGATGATGTGGCATGATTTCTCATTATAGGTAGGTACACCTTGTAAACAATTGGGACAAATATTGGGCATTGATTTGTATTATGGCCTTTGGTCCTATGGTATGCACAATAATCATGTTCATCATATGGACTTTCTTCACATGGTTTGACTTCAGGAAGTTCAATGAGTTTTGCTTCAAGCATCCTCTGTAAGACTATCTTAGCCACATCCTTTGGTGAAGGATTAGAATGGCATGCTGATGAAGGTAATGGAGGGCTTGTTGATTTGGAAGGTTGATGGACTAATGGACTAGGAGTAAGATCACATGGTGGTGTTGGGATAGGACTAGTTGGGTCATGTGTTGGCATGGGATTGGATGGTGGAGGCCACTCTAGATTGGTATCTCCCTTGTTAAAGGTTATTAGATCTTGCATAGGATAACTTGGACTCATTTGATTTATGTACAAGGAGCCATTGGGATTTGGATATGATTCTTGTTGGAAAGGTGGATTTAGATCTATCAATGGTGCTTGGTGGTCTTGTTGAAAAGGTGTACTTGGACTTACTTGATTTATGTACAAAGAGCCATTGGGACTTGGATGTTGTTCTTGTAATATCACTTGATTGCTTTGTGGATGGGCTTGGTAGTGCATTGGAACGGTGGCATGAGGGATTGGATAAGCTTAAGGTGGATGTTCATAGGTTGATGTGGCATTAACTTGGTGGATAGTTGGATTAAGTTGATAGGAAGTGGATGGATATGACATGTGGCTATAAGGTGGATTAGGTTGGTATGGAGTGGCTAAGGTTTGTTGTACTTGTCAGGCTTGACTAGTGGCTAAAAGGTGTTGGACTTGGGCTATGAAGTGTTGTAGTTGAGGTGATTGGCTTGCATGGGGTTGAGCTCTTTGGATGAAGAATTGTAATATTTCAATGGCGTCTTGGTTTAGGGGTTGTGATCCTTGATAAAGATTTTGGAGGAATCTTTGGAATTTGATTTCTGGGTCTTCTAGTGTAGACATGTTGTCACCCAAGTGTTTGTCTTAAGTCCTTTTAACAAGTGCTTGTTTAGGGATTTGGATGATGATGTGGCTTGTTTGGATGACTTGGCTATGTTTGGGATGAAAGTGATTGGGTTTGAATGTTATCGGAAGAATGTGTAGGATGACTTGTCTTTATGTGTTTGGGTGTTTAGAGCTTGATGTGGCAATATTCAAACAAATGATTATGCATATACACACATGAATCACTCACGCAAGACACATAAGCAAGTTGTTAGTTTGAAAGAATGTGATGATGGTTACGCAAGCACGTGAAGACACTTCAACAAGTCCTAGTTAAGGCAAGGCCACTATCACAAGGAGGTTCTAGTGAAAATCTGGGGGAATGGCACCCTACAAGCATCCAACAAGCCACTTAAGACTTTAACTAACCCTACTAGGAGTTTTAATATACACAAAGGTACACCTCCTTTCGAGTTAGCACTGTATGGTGAGCACTAATACCAGTTAGACTTGGCTTTTGCCTTATCCTCTGATTTTTATAGCGGACTGGATGAAAGTACCACTTGAGGTCATTCCCTTGGGGTGGATACCAAGGTAGGCCTCTCTAAGGCTAAACAAAAGCAACACAAGTAAATGTTTTTGATCTCTAAGTTCGTGTTGGGACGCGAGGAGAGAGCATACACATTTACTTGGTCACACTCGCATGGGGTTCATTAACCTTAGAGATTCAATGTGTGGAAGACAATGAAAGCACTTGTTTGTTTTAAAGGCCAAATCCAAATGTGATGAAAGATAATGGTTCGTTTTAGCCTAATGTTTTGATGTGAATTTGTAAACAATTGTTTATTTTATGCCCAAAATCCAAATGTGTTTGCAAACAATGATTAGAAGATGAGAAATGAAATGATTGCACCTGGTTAATCCGCTATCCAAATTGTTGTAGATGTTGATGTCAATGTTGATGTCAATGTTGCTTCAGCTCCTTATGATCACCTACAACATAAAAAAAATGATATTATAATGCAGCATAAAAAATATGCTGATCAGGCAAAGAAAATTGTAATTTTAGATGCATAGCCGAATTAGATTTGATTATTTCGATATATTTTTGGTTCAAAAATTTAAAAATCAAAGAAGAGATCCCCACTAATTTTCAGAGAGCTTTCCGAAAATGTAAAGAAATCAGAAAAATTCCCTGATTTACACCCAGAAATGCAGATTTATGAAAATAGTATAGTCGGCAAAGATCTAATTTTTTTGCACTGTAAATGAGTTCTAAATTAAATCTGTAAAACATAGACCCCCATTAGAATTTCGGGAGCTTTCCAGAACTATAAACATTTCTGAAAAATTCACTAATTTGCGCCTAGAATTGTGATTTTATGAAAAAACATAAAAACATGATAAATCCCGCAAAAATCACAATAAACCCAAAATTTTTCTGCTGTAGCTTCCTTATATCATGGACAAACTTTTGCTAAAATCTTATATAAAAATGCATAGTCATTTGGAAGATATGATGAAATCTTTAAAACCTAGGGTTTTGTCCAAAAAGTAGCAGATCTGCAACAAAAAGTTAATTAAACCTGCAAAACTCAACAATGGGGGTTATATGAATGCAAATGTTTACTACAAAAACCTACAAAAAAGATAAAGCGAAGTGAGTCCCACCGGGCGTGCCAAATGTAGTTAAGGTAAAATTACAAATCAGGGCAAATGAATAAACAACAATGATAAAAACCCTAGCAATGCACAATGAAGCACAAGACAATATGAAAATCAAAATAACAAATGTAAATACAAACCGATCTCCACATTATGCTTGATTTATCTCCATTGCTCTTCTCCACCTCGCATGAGCGTGCAAGATTTTGAAGGATTATTGTTGGAGGAATGTTGGGTGCTCACTTCTGTAGCATAACATTAAGATGAAGATGCTAGAATAAATGATAGATGAAGGATGCAAAGGCTCTAATGATATTTCAACAGCATGTGGATACTTGAGGATCAATGCATGCTAATGATAATTTGGCAGAATAATGTTACTTGAAGCTCAATGCATGCTAATGGCTTGTGAGGGGTTTGATTTATAGGAAAGGCTTGGTTCAAATGGATGGTTGAGATTAAAAAGCTAAATGATTGAGGTGGATGGCTAGGATTGATTCAGTTATCCCACTCTTCAAGGGAGTTGTAGTCATTTGACAAGTGTCAAGGAGAATAGGGCTCATGTGTGCTTATGTACATAAAAAGTACTACATATGAAAGATGTTAAATAAAAGGCTGTAGTACCACTTATTTTTTTTAAATGAAAGAGGCACACATGTCGGCTAAATGATAAGATAAATTAATTAAATAAATAAAATTTATTTAATTAATTGGAAAGTCAGCTTATGATGAGAACTTAATTCAAATAAAATATTTGAATTAGTTGGGATATGAGTTGGATATTAATTAAATAAATAAAATTTATTTAATTAATTGGATAGTGGGATAAGGATATGATGTGGAAATTAATTAAATAAATAAAATTTATTTAATTAATTGGCTAAGTAGGATAAGGATGGGATTGAATGGGATTTTAATTAAATAAATAAAATTTATTTAATTAATTGGCTAATGGATAAATGGGATTAAGAGTGGGTTTTAGGACAAAATGTTACATGATGTCTTAATGATGTTTTAACAAGGTGTTGTAGGACATGGACAAAGTTGGGACAAATTTGGGTGTCTACAAAATCAAACAAAGTTGTTGGTGCATTGAGTAGAAGAAGAAACTTGTTGACAGAGATGAGAGTTGAAGTGTTGGGATTTGATGAATTGAAGAACATGTATGAGGGAGAGACTAATTTTGTAGAACCTTGGATAGCATGTAAGGAACCTATTGTGATAGATAGAAGTAAGTGGTTGGACTATTTCATTCAAGAAGATATGTTATTCAAAGGAAATCAGTTGTGCATACCTAAAAGTTCAATGAGGAATAATTTGATCAAGGAAAAACACAGTGGTGGATTGGCAGGACATTTTGGCATTAATAAGACAGTGGCTTTGGTGAGTGAAAAATACTTTTGGCCTCAGATACACAAGGATGTTTAGAGATTTGTGCAGAGTTGTAGAGTTTGTCAAGTTGCAAAAGGGAATAGTCAGAACACTGGATTGTATAAACCTTTGACAATACCAGAGAGACTTTGGGAAGACATATGCATGGATTTTGTGATGGGATTGCTTAAGACACAGAGGGGACATGATTCAATATTTGTAGTGGATGACATATTTTCAAAGATGGCTCATTTCATACCTTGTAAGAAGACAACTAATGCAGTGCATGTAGCTGACCTATTTTTCAAAGAGATTGTGAGATTGCATGGATTACCTAAGAGTATAGTTTCAGACAGAGATACAAATTTTGTTGGATACTTTTGGAGGACACTTTGGAAGAAAATGAAGATAGATTTGAAGTTCAGTTCAACTTTTCATCCACAAATAGATGGATAGACAGAGGTAGTGAATAGGAGTTTGGGAAACTTGTTGAGATGTTTGGTTGGAGACAAAGCTAGAAGTTGGGATTTGATTCTTTCACAAATAGAGTTTGCATACAATAATTCAATAAATAGGAGTACTAGAAGAACACCATTTGAGATTGTTACCGGAGTGAATCCTAGAGGAGTTGCAGAATTAAGAGATATCAGTGCAGAAGAAAAGAGGAGTACAGAAGTAGAAGAATTTGTAGACCATATGAAGACAGTGCATAATCAGGTGAAGAAACATTTGGAGGATATGAATAGTAAGTACGAAGAGAAGGCATAAGGAATTTGAAGTGGGAGATGAAGTAATGGTGTACTTGAGAAAAGAAAGATTTCCAGTTGGGACTTATAACAAGTTAAAGATGAAGAAGTTTGGACCTTGTAGGATACTCATGAAATTTGATTTAGGAAATGCATATGGAGTAGAGCTACTGAAGACACTAAGTATTTCACCTACTTTCAACATTGCAGATCTTTACCATTATCATGAAGCAGAGTTTATTGACAGCATGAAAGAAGACTTGAAGAAGCAGTTACCACAACAAGCACCAGAATAGATTGAAGACTTTTTGGATAGCAGAGTTGGACACAACACTAGAGGAAGACAATACAAAGAATATCTTGTGAAATAGAAAGGCAGACTGAAAGAAGATTCATCATGGATTTCTCAAGCTAAAGTGGACCGTCTTGGTTCTCCCCTAGCCCCAACAAAGTGAGGGACTCACTTTTTCAATAACCCCATATGTCTGATGTAGGAGCATCCCTGGATCAAGAGTAATCTTGCATCGGCCAAAAAATATTTACATTTCAGTTTGTTTGTATTTTAGTTCTTTCATTTTCTAGTTTAGTTTAGGTAGTTTAGTTAGAAGCAGTTTCAGCTTGTGGTCCAATTTTAGCAATTCACATCTTGCAGATCTGGACTTAGCACTTATATTCATTCATCTACACCATATCAGGAATTCAGATCATTTGGATCAGTTACCAGAAAGTTATCACTATCAAAGATTAACTATTTTCTCAGAGCAAAGCATCCTGACAGTCTCAGACAATCAACTAAAGGAGAAGGCTTGTGGATCATTCCTTAACTTGTAGATCTCAATGACACATCATTCAATGTCCTTTGGTTCATGTTCAACCTTCCCCAAGGGTCCCCACATTGTTCCATTCATTTGAGGAAGTGTTCTATGCATTTAGGTCTGACCTATCTGTGAACATGTTACAACTCTTCATTGGAGTTTGTGACCTTCCTTAGCCGACGCAGAGGAATTGATTGGTCCAGAAATGATATATATTAATGTAATAGATCCTTAGGAAAGTATATATTCACATAAGAAAGATATGATAGTTTAGATTTTGTGTGAAGGAGATTCAAAGCTTTATCTTGCGCATGTATGTAATCAGGCCTATGAGCCCTACTTCTAAGCTCACATATTGGCTTGATTGTATTTGAATTCTTTGATATACTAAATGACTGAATATGCATTTGTTCCATTTATTTTAGTTGTTTTCATTGTGTTTACTCTTGCTGCATAGTCTAGATTGTTCGTTCTATGAACCCTCCTATCGTGACTGCACCAACCTCTCATGTTGCCAAGATACTCAATAGATAAGGTCATATTGATGGAGATGGCTAGATAGATATTGCCTTCATTTGAGGCTTTTGTTGAGAGAAATAAGATACACAATGTCTTGTTCCCACTCATCATTGGGTGGTATATGTGTCCTGATAAGGAAAGTACCAAAGAAGCAATAGGGGGATTATAGTTGATGTCCTTATAGCCTTTCTCTGTATCCAAGCAATATGACCCATATGATAGGATGTAGGCATTGTATAAAAAATTAGTGCATCAGGTGCACCTTGAAGACTATTGGATTGACTGTGATGGTGAGGTGGAAGTGAGGAAGAGAAGCTATCAAAGGCTTACTTTGAAACAAATTCGCACACTAGACTACATACTAGTTCCAACACAACTACATGAGGATGATGGAATGGTTACATCACGAGAATATGAAAAGAAGAAAGTATACAATGAAACAATCTCATCCCCTAACTGGAATCAACCAAAGGAAGCCTCATTAGATAGGATAACACAAAAGGTCATACAATTGACCAACGCATGGGTGAACAAAGAGGTCACAAAACTCAAGAACAAAGGAGTGGCTCTCACCATTGACAAGAAGAGGAAGAGACAAGAGTTGACAGATGAGGAATATAATGATTTCCTCAAGGAAAAGAGGGCATCCAAAGGAGAAAGGAAGCAAGAGAGATCTAGGAAAGGGAACCAAAATGTAGGTGTGAGAATCATTTGTCAGCCTCCGCCTAAGAAGGATTGAGCTTTAACCTCTCCTGCTACAACATCTCAAGCACCTACAAAATAGCAGAAACTGATCACAAAACCTCCAATCACTTATTAGGATGTAGAGGAAAGCACTGATGATGATGATCTCCTCATAAAGAGAAAGAAAAAGAAGACTAAAGAGGTGCCACAAAAGAAGAATCAAGCACCTGTAATGAGGGGGTCAGTGGATGTGAACCCTACCATTGTGTTGAAAGGCAAAGGGGGTGAGGGAATAAGAAAAAAATTGTAGCACAATGTGCCTATCCCCACCATAGTACATTTTAAGATGGAGTTGGCTCAAGAAAAGAAAGAAGAGATGAATAAATGAGGAGGTGATCATTCTCTCACTAGATGAAACACTAGAACTTTTAGATGATGAAGTGGCAAGGGAAGTCTCCACCAGCCCTATGGAGATAGTTATGAAGAATACAACCATGAGTCCCCAAAATAATCCCAATGTACAAAAGGAGAGGGAGGAAGAAGAGATAGAAAAGGATAGTCCTACAAATGTAGCACTTAAAATTGGCTTGTCAGGACTAGTCAATAAGGTTACCATCCTGACTATCATTGACTTAGCATATTAGGGCAGAGAAGATGAAAAGAAAGATGATGACACAGCTTCAGAGTGATGCAGAGGTGGCACAAGGGAAGCAACAACAAAATGTTTACTATTCTCCTTTGCCCACTCACCCACTCACCTAGCCTTCAACCAACCAACCAAAGACACAATCAAGGGTATATGAAGGGTTTGATAACCTGGTGATGACTCAACCTTCAAGGATTCTCCCACACCTTAAGACAGATCAATAAACACTTTCCATGCAGTTGGTTTGATCCCTAAGTTCCCAAAACTCTCCAACCTCTACTTTGACTAGTAAGGCTACTAGCCCTCCAAACCTAGTTTTCTCAACACAAATTGACAAAATCCCAAATGACCAGGCAAGTAAATAATGGTTTTAGATATCCTTTAAGGGACCCTATCAAACTTCCAAGTCTCCTATTCCAACTCTACTCCAGCAACTCAGGACACTCACTAGGTCTCTAGGGCTAATTGATTAGTTTAGGGCTAGGTTACAAAGCAAGTGATCAATTTTGGGTGCATAGATCAAGGACAGGAATTTGGAACACTCCTACCATGCCCAAACAACACAAAACCACCATCTATTCACTCACCCTATCAGGATTTTGTCTTCTACAATAGCAAATTGCATAAAATAGGCTAAATACATGGTAATACTTGACCTAGGGCATCACCTTAAAATTTGAAAACAACTTTTCCCCACCAAATGCTTTTGGAATCCTATAGAGTAGATCCCTAGCCTGCATTTCACCAGTTTTCATGAATTTTCACTAGTGGGAATGCATTCTAGGGATGGATTTATATGATAAACCCTAGAAAACAGGGTTTCTAGACTAGTTTTGAAAGAAAATTCAATAACTTTTGATTCCGACCACTTCAAAACCTTAAACCAGTTGCATTCAAACCTTGACTCAGTCTAGTTTTAGGAAAAGTACATTTTCTCACCTGACCAATCCATATAGGCCATGTTACCTAGATTTCACTACTAGCTCAATCAGGTAGAGCTTTCCAGTTTTAAAAGAGAAAAAGGTACATATATTTCTGCTGTGTTCAAACCAAGATGAAATTGTATTTTGTTGCATTCAGATGTTTTCAGAAAAACTCAAAGAGATTGTACAAATCCTTTAATAGATCAGCAATATTGATTGAAAAAATAAGCGTATAAGTTCTCACACAAGCCGTGAGACTAACTGGTTCAATGCAAAAGGGAAAGACAAACTATACATTTATACAGAAACTAAAAAACTAAATATACATATGAGATAGGGTGACTCGTCATTGCCTAAATGACGAGCCTTCATGCTGCTACCGCATCTTGTTTCATCATAGCTTGTCGGCGTGTCCCGCATCCAGCCGCTGTCTCCTTGCTATCCCGTCATCTACATTAAATGTTGGAAAACCAATGTTAGAGCAATGGCGAGGCATCATACATCATATGATAAACATCGATAAACATATAATTTGTGTTTTCAGATTGCAATAAACCAGTTAGCGTCACAACATCTTTTGAGAAGACAAATCAGGAATATCAACCGAAAGCATGCATTTATTTTTCTAACAAGTTTGCTTCAAGTGCAGATATAGATATAAGTACGTTATGAGTGGAGGAAATGTGGCTTCCACAAGGGTTGAGCCCAACTCATAAACCTTACAAAATCTTTCATATGCCATATACAAATGCAAGACAAACTGCAAGGAAGGTAAAGACATGCAGAGGGCTAATCTCAGCTTTCAGGAGGTTTTAGTCATACAAGGATAGCAAACCACAGAGGACAGCCAATAGTCAAAAGTCAAAACAGGACAATAGAGTATGAGAACATTCAAAACAATGATCATCAGAATAGCTGAAGATCATAAAGAACAGCCAACAGGCATGATAGGACATCAATCATGTAACAGGTTTAGACAGCCTATAATGGCGAAGAGAGAGGAGCATCAAATACAGCAAGTTTGAACAGCAGAAAACAAGAGTATATGGACATGTTCCAAATCGAGCCTCAGGGGACAATATAAGGTAAAATGCAATTGTGTTTTTAAAACAAGAATTCATAGAACATGTTGAAAGAAGATCACTGAAAAATGAAGTTGAAGATCATACTACAACTGATAGAAAATGCAGATTTTAAAGAACAAAGGTTATAATCACAGGTATCCCAAAGGCTGAGATGAGCACTTAGTGTACATACAACACTCATATAACATGACCATCCATTCTTCAACAAATTTGTCACTTTTTGAGGCATATTTTGGTTTTATGCCACCAAACCCACTTGATGTTTGTTTGGGATAGTCAACTAAAGGGCTGAAATATATGGATTATGAGGTAGGAAAAGCCCATAAATTCATGAAGAACATCAGGTAAAAAAGGGGTCTTAGCTTAAGTATAAAGAAGCAACCATTCTCAGCACAAAACAGACCACAAGTTCCATGCTAGTGACATGGTTTGGATTTATTTGGGCAAAGGCCTTCATGGAAACTTAAGCTTTTGCACTATGGTCTATCATAAAAATCTTCTCTGTGATAAATATTGATAGGTTACGCTTGTTCAAGCTTTCCATGTTAGATCAGGAAACAAGAAGATGGTGCTATCTTAGTAGATGGAGGTATGTTTCAGATCAAAGAGGCATCACTGAGTGTGAAAACAGGAAGGAGGTTGCTGTGAGGTTTCCAACAACTTCATCAAAACAAATAACCGCATTCAAGCAACATTGTCTTTCTATTGAGAAGAAGTCAAACAATCTTTAGATGATTTAGAAAATTTGAGCAGAAAATGAAAGAATTTAAGAAATTTGAGGTAAACATCTTGATGAATTCTTATTAGCACTTGCACATAAAGTGCTTTTGTCATGATTCCAAATCTATTTGGGATAATGATGTGTGGTAGAACAAAATGCAAGCTGTGATCATGAAGGCAGTGTTACTGTCTGGGATGCATATACATGCCAGGTCAACCTGGAGTATGAAGAGCATAAAAACTGGGTATGGAGTGTAGACATTTCAAGCATAGAGCCTACAAAGCTTGTCCCCGATAGTAAATACAACAAAAAGAAACTCTGAAAATGAATGAAATACTCAGAAAATGGCCAATCGTGCTTTCTGCCAGCGATTAGACACAGAAAATGCAATTTTTAGAGAAGATGCAAATTGTTCAAGCACTGGCCAACAACAGAAGCAGAAAAGACAGTTTTTCATGATGTCGTTTTTGTCATATGAATTAAGTTCAAACAGTGAACAGGGCAACCTTAATGTTTTAATGCATTTTTGAATGAAAGTGACATAAACAAATGAAGGTTTTATCATAGATGTTGTTTTTTACTTTTGTCATAAGCTCAAGTTCAAACAACAAGCAGAATGGCAAATATAAAGGATCTGGTAGCAATTTTCAACGACAAATGCAATTTTCTTTTTATATTTGAATAGCAGACAAGAAAAACATAGGAGTTTTCACTCATTTCAATGGAAAAACCTCATAAATGCTCAAGAATCGCATGTATCACAGCAAGATGCTAGTGTAAAAGCTCAGAAAAATGGAAGAAAGTCGACAGTCAAGGACTTACCATTGTTTCTACAAAATACTATGTTCAAACCATAGAGATTCCTTAGCCAACGACAACCTCAAAAATCCTCAAAGGTGATATATGATGGTTAGCCATCAGAAAAGCAAAAAATAGCAAGAAAAGATAGCATTTTGCAGCCAAATCGCGGCCTACAAACCCTCCAAAATTGACTTCAAAGGAGTTGCAACATCAAAGAATGCCATTTACCTCAGAAATCGACCAAGAAATTGACCAAACTCTCAAAAATTGGCCCATTATTATGAAATTTTTACTTGCAAACCCTCATGATGGCGGCGGCCAAGTTTAGATGGAGAAAGCAAATGCAAATGACAAGTTTTGTGTTTTAGGTTTTCCTCTTTTGAGGTCGAATGACCTATTATTGGAGTATTTCAACCTTTCCATAAAAATATCATTTGTTGACGTGAGGAAGACTTTCTTCCTATGTTCGAACTTAGAAATGCAAATAGGGGGTTGTGGCATATGATATGCCTTTTGTTTCCTTTTCTACACCAAGTCAATCTATTAAGAGGCACAAGGATGTTTTGCTAAGGTTAGGTTGGTAAATGTGAAGTTATGCATATAGGCTAAGGTGTATGTTGGAAGAGTCAAAAGGTAAGTTGTGAATAATAATGGTCAGGAGTTACAAGGTGCTTTGAAAGTAAAGTGATGGCCTGGACATGTGTGTTGAGAGTGATAAGGTGGGTGAATCAAATGTATGTCGAGAAATACAAAGGGGATGAAGTGTAGGAATCGGTGAATGGTGTTGAGCTCTTAAAGCGGGAAAGTTGTCTCTTTAAAACATGAGTGTAGGGGAGTCATAAGGAACACCTTATGTATTGCTTAGAACCTTGTATCATGATGGGAGAGATGTATGTAAAAAAACGGAGATGGCTCAAGGTTCTAAGACATGTTGTGGTCTTGAAACATGAGATATGATGCAGCTATGAGTCATGTTATTATGCTGAGGAGTGGCAAGCATTTTTGTGTCATTTTTTTTGCATGATCGCAATTAGGGAAATAAACATCATTAATGTCATTATTTTCTGCATAGGATTATTTAATTTTGAATTGTAAAACATTTACTAAGGTGGTGCAATTATAAGCCTCTTGGTAAAATGTTAAATATATGTAGAAAATAAGGTATTTTTGTCATGTATTTAAAAATATCAGATATTATGATGCTGCAGAAGATGATGACACATATCAGAATCATTAGAGAGCACTAAAGGACATTTTATCATATTTTTAAGTGCCTTCATTATAGTGGATGACATGCCTCCACCATTTCTGCATTGGGACCCCTTTTTGGAGTAGTTTAAGGGGATATTTTTTCACTATTTTTGAGATACAAGGGAATGAAGCTAGTGGGGTTGGTGGAGGTTGATCTTTTTGATTGGAGCTAGTGGAGTTGGTGGAGATTGATCCTTATTGAGTGGGGTTGGTGGATCTTTTTTGAGTGGAGCATGAGCTCTGTTCATAGCTGTTGGAACTATATATATTCCTCTTCCTTGATCAGTTTTAGGAGGTTCTGGTTGTTCACAGCTCTGCAGATTGTAATTTTATGAGTTCTTTTGCAGAAGTGAAGAGTCTTGTAACCCATTTTCAGAGATATGCAGCATTATAACACCTCTTGAGAGTAATAAGTAGTCTATACCTTCACATGTTCTGCTGATATTGTGTGTTTTTCTGTGTGAGTACAAGCCTTTGTGATATTTTTTGTCCTTAGAGTTGTACTGCATGTTGATGCCTTTATACAAGAGTTACATTATTTTTGCAGGTTGTGAGCTGTGCAAGTGGTAATAATCAGTTTTGGTTAGTGAGAAACTAACAGGACTAGTGTTATTTAGCCTCCTCACAAATTGATCATGCAAAGATTGTGATTTGTTGAGTTGTGTAAATGATTTTGATTATTACTGGTTTTGTAGGGTGTCATTTTCTGTGTATTTACTGATGATCATTTGGTGCATCACCTTAGACAGTAGGTTTCATTTTATGTAGTCCTTCTTACCCTTTTCTCTACAAAGTTTAGTCTAGGTAGCTTAGGTGGAATACCAAGAGGAGGCCGACCTTCTTCAGAGGTTCTTTCCAACGTAGGCCACCCACAGACCTAGGAAAGATCCCATGTTTCTCCAGATTGCTTAGTTTCACAACTCGGTGAGGGTGCAAATCTGAGAGACAACAGGCCATACACAGCAAGAAAAATAGGGAAAAAGTGACTGTTTTTATTGTTTGAATGCCCAAAACTCCATACCAGACCTCCTCTGCCGTATAGGAGTGAAATCACAATGTTATCAACTGATCCAAGTCAGTGTCCAACTTCTACAACAGCGTTCAACCGCCCAAAGTGGTTTTTTTGAACCAACCCAACACATAACACCTTTGACAACTATGGTATTTTGCATTAACACAAGGAGGTTGATTTGTTTGTCTTGTCCAATGGAGTCCAAATGAACAACACACTCCTCCCAATATACTAAAACACTAAAACAACCAAAAGACTCAAAAACCAATCCTTACACCTTCTAGGCCTAATTGGCACAACAAGGGTCCAAATGGACTAAGAAGGATTTGAGGCTTATAAGATTGCCCCAAACCTCTTGACCATACAGAGTGGACCATACAATCATGGCTAAAGGCCTTATTACAAACATACATTGAACAAAACCAAAACTTATGAAAAATGCATCCAAATGCTTGAGGTGTCAAACTGCTCCTAGGTGCCCTGCACCATACACCCATTGTCAAACAGAACTCAAGTCTCTTGAGTTAGGAATGTTATCAAATGTGAAACCTACCTTCTCAATGTCTACTCTGCTCATCCAAGTGGCATCCTCCTGAAGTTTATTGAGCCACTTCACCAAGTACTCATAGTATGTGTGCCTCCTAGTCTGTTTTGCAATCCTCTTATCCAAAATGCACTCAATCTGATCAACAGATGAAGGAATCAGTTCTTGGAGTGTCTGATCAGTTTGGTTTTCTTCATCAACAGCCTGAGGATTAGATCCTTTATAGGGATAAAGGTCTGAAACATTAAAAATTGGAGACAAAGCAATGCCATCTAGAAGTCTGATTTTATATGCATTTTATCCACATTTCTTGAGCACTTCACAAGGCTCAATCTTCTTGATGAGTAGCTTGGTATGTTTACCTACAGGAAGTCTCTCCTTCTTCAGATGGACCATGACCAAATCCCCTTCTTTGAACTGCAGATCCCTTCTCTTTCTGTCAGCAAACAGTTTATATTTCTAAGAAGTGGACTGCAATTTTTGTTGTACTTGTTCATGGACATCTTTCATCACTTGAACGAAGTCTTCAGCCAAGGAACTACTATTTTCTAGTCCTCTAACCTCCCTAAGTTCCAAAATACCCCTTGGGTGAGTGCCATAAACAATTTGGAAAGGAGACAGGCTAGTGCTTCTGTTGATAGTGTCATTGTATGAGAACTCTGCCTGAGCCAAAATTGAATCCCAACTAGCACCCTGCTCCTTTGTTAGGCATCTTAGGAGGTTGCCAAGTGACCTATTAATCACCTCTATTTGTCCATCAGACTGAGGGTGATAGGCAGATGATAATGACAAGTTTGTACCTAGTCTCTTCCAAAGTGTCCTCTAGAAGTGTCCTATGAACTTGGGGTCTCTATCAGAGATTATGGACAAAGGTAAACCATGTAACCTGACTATTTCCTTGAAGAAGAGACTTGCTATATGTGAGGCATCATGTGTGGTTTTACATGGGATGAAGTGAGCCATTTTTGAGAACATATCAACAGCCACAGAGATGTTATCATGTCCATTCTTGGTCCTAGGCAAACCAAGTACAAAGTCCATGCTTATGGAATCCCAAGGCTTTGAAGGAATAGGTAGTGGAGTGTATAAACCTACATTTGACGTATGCCCCTTGGCTCTTTGGCAAATTTGACAAGATTCAACAAACTTCCTTACATTGGTTGGCAACTTTGGCCAAAAATAGTATCTCCTAACCAATTCTAGGGTCTTATCAATGCCAAAGTGGCCTGACATGCTACCACAGTGCTTTTCCTTAATAACATTCTCTCTAATAGACCCTCTTGGGATACACAACATACTACCCTTGAAAAGATATCCATCTTGTATCAAAAAATTAGGAAAATCAGTGTTATACTGCCTATCATGGCTTTGCAAGATTGGTATGGTTCCTTGAAGTCTTCATCTTCTTCATACTGATCTTTGATGGCATGTATACCTATACTTTCCAACTGAATGGTCTGCACAACAAGATTTCTCCTACTTAAGGCATCAGCTACCTTATTGGCCACTTCTTTCTTGTGGTTTATTAAGAAGGTGTATGCTTGGATGTACTCCATCCACTTGACATGTCTGTGATTTAACTTTTGCTACCTATTCATGAAGCTCAATGCATGGTTATTAGTAAAAACTATAAATTCCTTAGGCAATAAGTAGTGTCTCCACTTCCTCAATGACTGAACCATGGCATATAATTATAGATCATAGGTAGAATAGTTCTATAATGCCTCATTTAAATTCTTACTAAAGAAGGCTACAGGCCTCCCATCTTGACTTAGGACTCCCCCACTAGCCCTCTTACTTGCATCGCACTCTACCACAAAGACCTTGTCAAAATCAGGAAGAACAAGGACCGGTTGTTCTGATATTTTTTTCTTTAATAGTTCAAAGGCTTGATTGGCCTCATTTGTCCACACAAATACACATTTCTTGCCCCCTTTTATGGTGTCAACAAGTGGAGCACAAATATGACTGAACCCTCTAATGAACTTTCTATAAAAGCTACACAAACCATGGAAACTCCTTACCTCAAAGGCTGTTGTAGGTGTTGGCCAATTAAGAATGGCTTCCAACTTGCTTGGATCCATTTTGAGGCTGCCCTTAGAGATGACAAACTCCAAGAATATTAACTCTTCTTGTAGGAAGACACATTTGTCAAGGTTGATTCTCAACTTCTCCTCTTGAAGCCTCCTGAGCACTTGATGGATATGCCTTATGTGATCTTCCTTGTTGTCACTAAAAACCAAAATATCATCTAAATACACAATAATAAACTTGTTAAGGAAAGGTTTTAGCACCTCATTCATCAATCTCATGAAGGTGCTTGGTGCATTTGATAAGCCAAAAGGCATGACAACCCATTCAAATAGCCCTTCATTGGTTTTGAAGGCAGTTTTCCACTCATCCCCCTCCCTTATCCTGATTTGGTGGTAACCACTTTTTAGATCTATCTTCGTAAAATACTTAGCCCTACCCAAGCAATACATTAAATCTTCTATTCTAGGTATTGGAAATCTATATCTAATAGTGATCTTGTTGATGGCCTTGGAATCAGTGCATAGTCTCCATGTACCTTCCTTCTTTGGTGCAAGTACTACAAGTACTACACATGGACTAATACTCCTTATAAGCCCTCTATCCAACAAGTCTTGGATTTGTCTTGCCACTTCAGTATTTTGCTCTAGGGTCAACTTGTAGGCTGCTTGGTTTGGTAGGGTGGATCCAGGGATGAGATCAATGCAATGACTAATCTCCCTCTTTGGTGGAAGGGCATCCTTACTCTCATCAGCTATCACATCATGGAACCTTTCTAATAGTTCTTCCACTTCCTTTGGTCCAATCCTCCTAAGAAGTTGCTGCACTTTGACCTTCTTGGGATTTACATCCTTGGGCTTGATGACTACTGCAAAACATGGCACTTTCTCTTCCTTGAGTCTAGCCAAAAATTCTTTTTCACCTACCAACATAACTGAACTAGAAATGATCTTCTCTTTGCAATCATCAATCAAAGGAGTCATTGTGAACTTTTCACCATTTTTGGACAAATGAATCACATTTTTCTTACCATCATGTTGGGCACTTGTGTCATGTTGCCAAGGCCTTCCAAGAAGAAGGTGGCATGCATCCATATCTACTATCTCACAAAGAATCCTATCATGATATTCACCTATCTTGACTTGAACCCAACATTACTCTTTCACTACAATTTGTTGGTCCTTGGTTAGCCAAAAGACTCTATAGGGGTTAGGATGAGGTATCCTTTCCAATCCTAACTTATTCACCATTTCATTAGAAGCCAAATTTTTAGAAGAACCTAAATCAACTATTACCTTGCAGACTTTTCCTTTCACCTTGCAAGTGGTTCTGAACAAGTTGTTCCTTTGGGGCTGCTCCTTGGTGGCTAGCATGATGAGGGATCTATTAAACATGATGCACTCTCCACTCTTAGGTGCTGCAGACTTGGAAGAGGTTGTTTGATAACTTGTGGTGCTTTGACAGTCCTCTTCTTGAAGGAGTTACACCCTTCTATCTTTCTGATTTGCAGTAGTGTTTCCCATCTTCTCCAAGCACCTAAAGGACTGATGTCCTATTTGATTGCAAGAGAAACACCTTCTAGTAAACACATTGGGACCTCTACCCCCACTTCTTCCTCTGCCATTACCTCTCCCTCTAAACTAACCCTTATCAGCCTGTCTCTGTCAGCAGCCCCTTGACTGCCTTCTTGAAATCTTCCACCTTGGGGTCTTGAAGAATTATCTCTGTTTTGAAATCTACCTCTGCCCCTGAGGTTTAGATTTCCTCTACCTCTATTGCTACTGTTTGAATCACCTTTTCTCCTCTGCTTATTCTCAATCCTCAGTGCCATTTGAAAGCACTTGTGGACTATCTCCGAGTTAAAGAGGGTTAATTCATCTTGAATGGAGAACTTAAGGCCATTGAGATACCTTGCAAGCTTCTATTTTTCATTCTTAGGCATCTTGGCTTTCAATGTCATCGTGTGAAACTCCTCTGTGTAGGTGCTCACGTCCATGTCCTTCTGTCTCAAGTTGTGCAACTTCTTGTTCAAGTTGACTTCATAGTCTTTAGGGACAAATTGCTTCTTGATTTCAAGCACCATCTTCCTCCATGTAGAGATAGGGTTCCTATCATCCTCTATCCTCTCATTTTGAATGAAGTTCCACCAACTTAAGGCTGGCCCTTTCATTCTTGATTTGACAATCCTTACTTTCTGATTTTCTGCCACTTCTTCACATTCAAAATAGTTCTCCATTGCCTCTATCCAATCAAGGCACTCCTCTGGATTCATCTTACCAGGAAACATAGGCAAGTCCACCTTAGTGTCCTTCCTACTCAACTTTCCAAGTGCATTTAGGAATTATCTCTCTGACATGCCTCCTTGTGGCTCTTCCTTTGGCACTTCTTTTTCTTCATCTTGATCCTCTTCATTTGAATCTAAGATGACCTTTGGCTTCTTCTTCTTGTCTTTGTCTTTCTTCAACTTCTCTATCTCAGCCTCCATCCTTTTGTTCTTGGTTGCTTGCTCTCTCACTATCTTTGCCAATTCAGCATTAGTCACCCTTGTAGGAACTTCCTCCTCTTCTTCTCTATCTCCCATCTCTTTGATGGATCTGATACCACCTGATGCAAAGGTGGCAAAAGGGAAGCAACAACAAAATGTTTACTATTCTCCTTTGCCCACTTACCCACTCACCTAGCCTTCAACCAACCAACCAAAGGCACATTCAAGGGTATATGAAGGGTTTGATAACTTGGTGATGACTCAACCTTCAAGGCTTCTCCCACACCTTACAACAGATCAATAAACACTTTCCATGTAGTTGGTTTGATCCCCAACTTCCCAAAACTCTCCAACCTCTACTTTGACTAGTAAGGCTACTAGCCCTCCAAACCTAGTTTTCTCAACACAGCTTGACAAAATCCCAAATGACTAGGTAGGTAAATGATGGTTTTAGATACCCTTTAAGGGACCCTATCAAAATTCCAAGTCTCCTATTCCAACTCTACTCCAGCAACTTAGAACACTCACTAGGTCTCTAGGCCTAATTGATCAGTTTAGGGCTAGGTTACAAAGCAAGTGATCAATTTTGGGTGCATAGATCAGGGATAGGAATTTGGAGCACTCCTACCATGCCCAAACAACATAAAACCACCATCTATTCACTCACCCTATCAGGATTTTGTCTTCTACAATAGCAAATTGCATAAAATAGGCTAAATACATGGTAATACTTGACCTAGGGCATCACCTTAAAATTTGAAAACAACCTTTCCCCACCAAATGCTTTTGGAATCCTATAGAGTACATCCCTAGCCTACATTTCACCAGTTTTCATGAATTTTTACCGGTGGAAATGCATTCTAGGGCTGGACTTATATGACAAACCCTAGAAAATAGGGTTTCTAGACTAGTTTTGAAAGAAAATTCAATAACTTTTGACTCTTACCACTTCAAAACCTCAAACTAGTTGCATTCAAACCCCGACTTAGTCTAGTTTTAGGAAAAGTACATTTTCTCACCTGGCCAATCCGTACAGGCAATACATAGCAAGAAAAATAGGGAAAAAGTGATTGTTTTTATTGTTTGAAAGCCCAAAACTCCGTACCAGACCTCCTCTGCCGTACAGGAGTGAAATCACAATTTTATCAACCGATCCAAGTTAGTGTCCAACTTCTACAATAGTATTCAACCACCCAAAGTGGTTTTTTTGAACCGACCCAACACATAACACCTTTGACAACTATGGTGTTTTGCATTAACACAAGGAGGTTGATTTGTTGTCTTGTCCAATGGAGTCCAAATGACCAACACACTCCTTCCAACATACTAAAACACTAAAACAACCAAAAGACTCAAAAACCAATCCTTAGACCTTCTAGGCCTAATTAGCACAACAAGGGTCCAAATGGACTAAGAAGGATCTGAGGCTTCTAAGATTGCCCCAAACCTCTTGACCATACAGAGTGGACCATACAATCATGGCTAAAGGCCTTATTACAAACATACATTGAACAAAACCAAAACTTATGAAAAATGCATCCAAATGCTTGAGGTATCAAACTACTCCTAGGTGCCCTGCACCACAGAGCATAATGAATTGTAAGATAATATAGCTACGGAGGAAGATAACGGTGTACCTGATCAGCATGATGCTTAAGATGGTGAGAAAATGTAGGTAAAGAGATAGAGGAAGTCAAGACAATTGAATCCCAAGGTCTAACAAAGGTTGAGATACCAATAAGTGGGAAACAAGGTCCACAAGTGGGTGATGATAGTAGGACAGAGGAAAATGTTGACAAGGGTAGCTAAGAAGATCATCAGGATGTACAAGATTTGGACCACCAAAATCCTAATTTGAACCAATCACCTCATGATGAAGATGACAAGAATGAAAAAGAAGCAGATGAGGAGGTTCATAATGAGGAAGAAAAAGAATAGTCACCATAGAGGGTGGAACAGAGCATACGAGCACCAAATGTTCACATTGAACATACAAACCAGGAAGGGTCTAGAGATGAAGTGCCATATTGGATGCAACAAGAGGTAAATCCTCCTCCATCAAGTGTTTCCTCTAATTTTGACATATCCACATTATTTTTGGTTGATATAGCCAAACCTAAGAGGAGGGCTGGGGCCAGCTCTACAATAACAAGAGATCATGTTACATGCCATAGAACAACTCAAGCAATTGTACCTATTGTGGACAAAGCCAAGGGAGAAATAAGTGACTATGAATTTCAAATAACCACTGTGGATTTGGGCTTTGCTACAGAGAAACAAGATGGCTAGTAGGCCAAGGATATAATAGATTCATTATTGATTAGAATAGAGAAGGAGAAGAACAAAAATAAAGTGCATAAAGAGCATATTGCTCAAATATAAACATTCATAAAGGGTTTGTTGGCCCCTACTAACATTCCAATCAGCACATCCACCCCATTGACCATAATATCTCAAGATGAAATGTCGGGGTTGGATATCATGAAGCATAAATCACATGTGATGGATAAATGGTTTAGCCAATTCATCAGCAAAGCAGAAAAGTTAATAAACACTTCTCTTGCCAATCAGAATCTGCTCAATACACTGAGGAACAAAGTAGATAAATTTTGGAAAGAGGTTGCAAAAAGGTCAATAAAAATTGAAAAGCATCTGACTGCCCTCTCTGAAATGAAGCATATAGATGTGAATGTCTTGGTGTTCAATAAAGTCCTAACCAACCAGACTTCACAATTGTTGGGTATATGGTATGAAGATACCAAATTTGAAGTAGATATCCTTAAGAAGTGCAATGCTAAGCTTAGAAGTGTCAATGCCAAATTACATGAGCTTTTGTCTAAGGAGGTAGAAATTATAGAGGCCCTCAAGGAAAAGGTAGAGCGAAAGATAGAAAATTAGGATGCTCCTGTGATAGGTAAAAATTAGGTTAATAAGATCAAGCATAACCATGAAAACCTAACCCTACCATCATCAAAGAATCTAATCCCAATGAAATCAAAAGCATGCAATTCAAGAACAATATCACCTAGATCATATGATTCCTTGTTTATGATGTGGATTGCTTCTCAACAATGAACAATTATGAAGATAAAAGATACCATGATAGATGGATGATGAATGATACTAACCTAGATAGATGCTAAAATACTCAATATGCTCAAGATGATAATGTAGACACTATATGAATGCTGGATAGATGTAGTATGGAATGAGAGGGTGTTTATATAGACCTCAACCAAAATCAATCAATGGTAGAGATTTGGTGGCTATGTGAATGGCTAAGATTAAAAGATGATCATAGATGAATGTGTAGATGACAAGTGGAGGAAAGATAAGGCTTATGTGTGACCGTGTACATAAAAAGTACTACATGTGAAAGATATTAAATAAAATATTTCGTACCACTTAACTTTTTTAAATGAACGGGCTCACATGTTGTCTCATTTGAGATAAATGATAAGAAGAAATTAATTAAATAAATAAAATTTATTAATTAAAATAGATAGAATAAAGATAATTAAATAATTAAAGATTATTTAATTATAGCTTAGAAGAAAATAGAAGAAATAGCTAATGAATTAATTAAATAAATAGGAATTTATTTAATTAATAGAAGAAATAAGTGTGTTAAAGAAATTGCTCAAGTGTGCTAAACAAATGCAAATGGTAGCTAATGCAATATTTGAATGCTAATGATAAATAGGTCAATTTTTGGTGTCTACATTTTGCTCCTCTTTGATACAACGTTCGTTAGAGCGTTGTGTCAAAGAAGATACAATATTTGCTTGATAAACAAGGTTATGCCCCATTGTAACTGGCAGGTGATGCCCCCTCGAGAGGTAAGCCAGGTTGACTAGGAAGGGCTGGGTTGGCTCACGATAAGATGAAAGACTAGAAACAAGGCTGACATAAAGAAAATAGGGATTGGGTGGGATAAATGGGATGGTATAGAAGAAAATAGGCTTTGGTCTAGAATAATTAGGGTTCAGACAAGGGCTATAAGTAGGTCCTTCAAGGGCAAATAGGGTCATTTGTGCTCATTTGTGTTCAGAAATCTAGAGAGATCTAGAGCTCCTTAGAAGTGTGGTGCAATGAAGGTTGGAGATCTATCAAGATGGTGATTCCATGCAGAGCTCATCGTGCTGAGTGAGTGAGGACACATGGATGACCAGAGGGAGCAGCCACACTGGTATGTCTTGAAACTTTTGCTAAAAGCATGATTTTGATAGGCTAGAAGAATCATAAATGCACACACATCACTAGAAGCGACTAGGTTTTAGGATAGGTCATGCAAGTCACTTAGGGAGAAAAACAATTCGCTTAGGGTAGTTGAGGTCGCTTATAGGCATGGCTTGGTTGCATATGGAAAAATAGGTTGTATCCAGTCAGCTAGACAAATATAGGTAAAATGCACATATGGATAAAAGCAAGGCACTTATGGGCTAAAGTAGTAGGTGCATATAGATATGTAGCACGCTTAGAAGGAAAATGTGCTCACTTATAGGATAGGGATTGCTTAGGGGCAAAAGGTATGTGCATATAGACATGTAGCTCATATTTGGTCAATAAGCAGTCGCATAAGGAAAATAGGTCACATGTAGACTAGAAAGGAGTGCATGTAAGAAAATGGTTTGCTTGCAATCAGTAGATAGATGCATATAGAAAAATGAGTCACTCTAGGGATACAGGTTTAGGGACAGGTGTAGGGGTAGCCTCAGATACTTGCACAACCTTAGGGATAGATATTGGGAGGTGATGATGTTGGGATTCAATAGCTACGAAGGAGGATTAGAGAGGAGAGGAGATGGAGGTAGCATGCATAGATGAGATTGAGGAGAGTGGAATTGGATAGACATCAGGCAATAATTAGATTATGACATGCTAGAGTATAGGCACAGACATACCAGGCTCAGTTACAGGCAAGAGCACAAGGAGGTGATGGATAGGATGATAGTGCACTAGCTAGGATAACAGGAGAGAGAGGTGTAGTGAGGCAGAGTGAGCAGATGATGAGGGTGGAGTGAGACACTACCATACAGCAGATGCAAGTGATGAGAGATGAGAGGGAAGGTTTGTGGATAGAGAGGGATACAGTTGTCCAACAGTTATAGGTGATGACTGGTGAGTAGGATATAGAAGTGGTTACATTGGGTATAGATGGAGCTATGATGTATTTGGCCACATAGTCGACACAGGTACATGGAGAGCTACGGAGAGTATAGGGTGAGGAGGAGTATTATAGAGGCTTATACTATGGGGTTGTGCCAGCAGAGTAGAGGTAGCCTAGCTTCAGGAGTAGGTCAGGGGCTTCAGGTTCATGGAGGATAGGTGGTTCTCAATCTATAGCATCAGTGATGGGGCCACAAAGAGATAGGGGACCAGGTAGAGGACCCAACAGTGGTGGACAGGGGGATGAAGTGGCTAGTAGTCACTAGGGCTTCCTTGTTTGCTATGTATATTATGTTGTATCATGATGAGGCCTAGAGCTTAGTGTACATACATTCTTTGATGGCTCAGTTTGTATATGTAGACACTTGTATATTGACATATTGATGTATATATGATGGCTTTTGGTTCTACATGATGATGTTATGAGTATGGATGCATTTGTGGTATTATGTTATGCATGTATATGTTTTGTATTTTCATGGTTTATATGGATGGTTATGCTAATGATAATGCAAATGGTAATGAGGCGATATGGATTTATGCATGTATAAATGATAATGATAATGATATGTCTAACACACTTGTTTTCTAGGATAGGAATGTAGAAAAGGACAATGGAGGAAAGATTGATCTTGGTTGAGGACTATATAGGTGTATGATAGAATAGATAGATGATGTGACAGGCAGCTTTAAAAGTAGTTTCTCAAGAATGAAAAGAAATGTAATCCTTATGTTTGATATAGCATGTGGATGTTATGCATTAGGGTATAGAAGACCAAGGTGTCGAGGTATCCAATGCATAACTAACGTACTACAATCTTGTCTGAACATATGAGGTCAAGATGTTGAGCCAACATACATAAGATATGAATAGTAGCTAGTGTTCTAAGATGGACTCTGACGCTACAAGCAATGGTTTGAGCTTATCTCCACTACACATAGTGACACCTTTCTAGTTATATGTATGGAGTTAGTCTTGACATAAATAGTCTCATGTGCATAAGAGACTGTTTAGGTTCTCAAATGCTAGAGATATTGATATGTAAGATGCTAATCCCAACATGTACAAGATACCAATATGCATAGGAAGAGAATAAGATCATCTCGCAAACACAGCATACGAAAGCAATATGACTATGCCCCATTCCATACTTCATCGCAACATACTAAGATATGAGAGATCAAGGCAGTCTTGATTAGGCATAGAAAAGGGACAAAAGATACTGTCATCACATTCTCTTGCCAAATTTAGGTGCTCTTGGATGGATTTGAGCTGGCGCCTTGTTGAGAGGAAAGTTGCATTTTGTTGAAGGCTAAAGATATTGATAAAATGCTATAGTAAATGTTGGCTTAAGGCATGCAGACAAATAGCTTTTCGCTTATCGTTGATTGGTTAAAGTGCCTGAGCTTTCGCTGATGCGGGTAGTCTACTTCCTATTTGAGCTAGTCAAAGAGAAGAAGATGGGAGATGAAAGAAGATGAAGAATGAAAGAAGATGAAGATGGGGTGGATAATCTGTGCTTGAGTACTGGATACTTCCTTCATATTCCAGACTACCTACATACCATGTGTCCATGAGATCAAAGCATAGTTACGATGATGATGAGACATGATGAATATGTAGTTCTGGGTTTATTGAGGATGTAGATGATGAAAGAGAGAATAAAGGGAGATAAAAGATTGAAGGATGATTAGAAGAAGGATGAAAGATGGATGATGAAAGAAGGGCTATCATTTGCCTAAATTAGAGTGCTTTCTTCACATTTCAAATTGCCTACATACCCTATGTCCACGGGATCAAGGATCTAATGATAGAGCTGGTGATGTAGTTCTTGCTTGTTGTGTTGATGGTTGATGTCAAAGGATCAACTTTATTACTTGGATTCTTGTGATGGTGAATCCTGGTTGTAAATGTTTGCCATGTTTGAAATTAGATGATGTGTTGTGTTTTGAAGTTGAAATTTTGTTGTGTTATGAGCTTGGGTGATCATTGTGTTATGAGCTAGAGCTATAGATATCCACTTCCAAATAAGGCTTAACAAGTGCCCCCAGTGTGTGATGAGGTTTTATTATGGAGATACAGTGAGGGACAATGTGTGCGGAGAAGATACTAAGGTACCAAATGATATAGTTACCCCAACAATGTCCAAAATATGATAGCTTGCACTGACAAAGGCAAAGATGGAAAAGGGGTTTTATTATGTAGAAACAAATTGTGATAGTACATACAAGGCAAAATGTGGATTATGATATGGATTATGTAGGATAAGATGGAGAAGTATGCTATGAAAAGCTGTGATCAAACGAACTAAGCAGATGATGGGAGATGGTTATTACACATAGCACCTGTTTGCCAGGTTTTCACTATGGTACTTATCCAAGGCACCTATTTACCAAGTTTTCACTAGAGGATGGATTATTTATCTTGTACTATTTTTTTTGTATCCAAAGTGCCACTAAGTGGTTTTCACTATGGGACAAAATTTTTTTTTTAATAAATTTTTAGGATAGCTGAGATTCATGGATAAAACTTCTTAAGATGGATGTTGTTAACTGGTTCATCCAAAGGAATGCCTTTAGGTGTTGAGAGAGTAAATGCACCTAATCCATAGACTATTGTGATGATAAAGGGACCAAGCCAATTTGGTTCAAACTTGCCCTATTTCTCACAATGTTGTTGATTCCTTTGATTTTCTTTAAGAACAAGATCTCCAACTTGAAATTTGCACTCCCTAATTTTTTTGTTGTAGCTATAGCGTAGACGGTTTTGATAGACTTGGAGATGGTTGAGTGCCATTAGGTGTCATTCATCTAGTAGCTCAAGATATGAAGTCTGGATACTCAATATTCTTCATCTGATATAGTATGTTGTAGAGATACTCGTAGTGAGGTGATCTCAACCTCAATAGGTAGGATAGCTTCAGTGCCATACACTAGGGCATAAGGTGTAGCTCCAGTGGGAGTTCTGATACTTGTTCTATATGCCCATAATGCAATATGAAGTTACAGATACCAATCACAACCAACTTCATTAACTATCTTTTTGAGGATCTTGATACTTGTTTTGTTAGAAGCCTCAACTTGCCATTGCTTTGAGGATAGTAAGGTGTAGAGAATCTATGTTG
Source organism: Cunninghamia lanceolata (assembly GCA_027924645.1). NCBI lineage: Eukaryota > Viridiplantae > Streptophyta > Pinopsida > Cupressales > Cupressaceae > Cunninghamia > Cunninghamia lanceolata. Next base: position 20,648,327 of record BSBN01000090.1, on the reverse strand, counting down.
GATATGAAACTTGTTACAAAGATCTCTAACCTCTTGGTTTTTGAAGGGATGACCATTATCAGTAACAATAGATTGAGGAACTCCATAGTGGCAAATGATATAGTGTAGGATGAACTTGGATATTTGCTTACCAGTAATATAAGTCATTGGAATAGCTTCCACCCACTTTGTGAAATATTCAATAGTGGTGATAATGAATTTATGACCATTGGATGAAGTAGGATGGATTTTACCTATGAGATCAAGTCCCCACAGCAAAAAAGGCCATGGAGTGGTGATAGACTGAAGCTCATATGCTAGTGCATGTATTAAATCCCCATGTTTCTAACATTGTAGATATCTTTTCGCAAATTGTTGTGCATCTTTTTCCATAGTTGGCCAATAGTATCCATCTTGTAGAAGTTTCTTAACAAGCTTAGGGCCAATGGAATGTGAGCCGCAGACATCTTCATGTACATCATGTAAGGCTAATTTTGCTTCCTCAGAATCAAGACATCTAAGAGGGATACCATCAAGACTTCGACGATAAAGGGTGTCTCCTAGGATAGTCTAATGAGAGGCTCGATGGATAAAGGTTTTGCGTTGGGTGTTAGATAGTTGAAATGGAAAGGTTTTATTGCAGAGATACTCATATAAGTCCTCATACCATGGTGAATTGGGACCTACAATTTCACATATAAGCTCAGACTGCGGTACTTCAAATGCTAGAATCAGAAGCTATTCAACTAGAAACTCAAATTTATGTGTATTAGATGGCATGTCTAGAAGGGATCCTATCATAGCCATGGCATCTATTGCTCTATTTTGTAACCTTGGAATTTGCTCAAAGGTGATATTATCAAAATACTTTTTAAAATCATCAACCACTACCTTATATGGAAGAAGCTTCTCATCTTAGGTTTGATATTCATCTAAGACTCGTTTGATAACCAGTTGAGAATCACCAAAGACTTGTAGCTATTTGATAGCCCATTGTACTACCATGCGTAATCTTGTGATTAAAGCTTCATACTCTGTTATATTATTGGTACATGGAAATGCAATTCTGTATTATTTAGGTATATAATCTCCTTGAGGGGTAACAAACAATATCCCTACTCTTGATCCATGTTATGTATAAGATCCATCAAAATATAGTTGCCACAATGTTGGTGAAGTTAAATTGAACAATCCTTCATCAGAGAATTCTAGATGTATTGGATGAATATCTATGATAGGTGCTACAGCTAATTGATTAGCAATTACTTGTCCTTTTATGGCTTTCCAATCTACATATTGTATGTCAAATTCACTCAAGATCATAACCCATTTTGCTAATCTTCCCATGAGAATTGCTTTGGAGAGAAGATATTTGAGTGGATCAACATTAGATATGAGCTTTGTTGTTTGGTTCAACATATAATCTCGCAACTTTTGGGAAGCAAACACTAATGCTAAACATGCTTTTTCCATAGATGATTAATTAAGTTCATATCCCATAAGAGTTCTGCTGATGTAGTAGATAGCTTGTTCTTTCCCTAAATCACCATGTTGAGCTAGAAGGGCACCCAATGCTACTATTGTTGATGATATGTAGAGCAATAATGGGTGATCAAGTACAAGAGGTACTAATACAGGAGGTGTTGCCAAATATTCCTTTATTTTGTCAAAGGCCTGTTGACACTTTTCATCCCACTTAAAAGGTTCACCCTTGCAAAGAAGATGTTGAAAAGATGACATTTGTCTGCTAGTTGTGAGATAAATCTGTGGATGGACTGTAACCTTCCTTGTAGACTACAAAGTTGCTTAAGATTTGCTAGTGGAGGCATTTCCATGATAGCTTTTACTTTGGCTGGGTCCACTTCTATCCCTCATTGAGACACAATGTATCCCAACAGCTTTCCAGATGTTATGCCAAATACACATTTCTTTGGGTTCAGTCTAACTTGATATTTCTCTAGTTGATAAAAGATTTGTGCTAATACCTGCAGATGTCCTTCTCTTGTCTTGGATTTCTGTAGGATATCATCAACATAGTCTTCCATGATAGTGTGAAAAAGGTCATGGAAAATAATTGTCATGGCTCATTGATAAGTAGCTCCAGCTTTCTTGAGACCAAAAGACATTACAACCCAATAGTATGTGCCCCATGGACAAATGAATGATGTTTTATCTTGATCTTCCTCTACTATTATGATTTGGTTATATCCTAAAAAACCATCCATCAAAGATGGCATTTCATGTTTAGCTATGAGATCTACAATATTGTCTATGCTTGGTAGTGGAAAGTCATCTTTAGGGCATGCTTTATTAAGGTCTCTGAAATCTGTGCAATAGTGAACTCATCCATTAGATTTTGCTATAGGTACCAAGTTTGAAACCCATTCTAGATAATCAATAGGATTTATGAACTTTGCTTCTAATAGCTTCTGAATCTCTACCTTAACTAATAGAGCTACTTGTGGATGCATTTTGCGCAATTTTTGTTTGATAGGTTTTACATTAGGAGATACTACTAAATGATGTACCACAAGTGATGGATCTAGACCTAGCATATCAGCATAAGTCCATGCAAAATTTATAGCTCTTTTTATGAAAAATGTTGTGAAGTCTCTTCTTTCTTGCTTTGATAGTGATGCTGCCAAAAAGGTGATCTTTGGATTCTTCTCTATGGCCAAGTTCATGTCTTGTGATTTTTCAACTAGCACTGTTGATTTCTCATGATAGTCAGTGGCTACAGGAAGATCAAATCCCCCATCCTCAAGCACCTTAGAGAGGTTTTCACCTTCGGATACGCCGTTTATTTTTACTTTTTCATGGTCAAGAGGTGCCTTTTAGTTTTCACCTAGTGACCTATTTTGTTTGATTTTGTTTTACTTTTGTGACTGAAGGATTTGATACTTCTACCAAAATATGCTAGTTTAGGTAAATCCATCATGAAACCTACTTTGTGATCACCCAAAGGAATGCCTTGTTGTATGCCCATGAATTTTGCAATAGCTTCATCATTCTCAAATGTATCTAATATAGGTACCCCCTATTGGTCCCAATCGACGAGGTCAGGATATACAAGTGAAATGGTAACTGACGAATGGTTATGGCTAGAGGAAGTTACGGAAATCATGAAGATGGAGGTTTCTTGAAAAATCTTGGTAATATGAAGGGAGGAGTCATCGATGGTATCCAAACTAGAAGTCTCTCCTACCGAAGAAGGTCCAGTGTCCATGTCAGAAATACACTTAATGTCTTTGGAATGTGATACCTCTGGCTAATAGCCAAGGCCTTGCTTATTAAATTTCTTAGACACAACAATGGGCTCAATTGGTCCTTGTTCCTATGATCCCAATCCACCATGTCCTTTGTAGCCCATGTTCTTAATGATGCAGAACCCATTTCTATATCTCTATACTTCAAGTTGGACTTGGTCATTCTCATCAAAGAATATCCAAGAGTTGATATCATGAATGTCTTCATCATCCAGGAATCTACCTTTAATGAATACTGTGGGTGGAGATTTTATGACAGTTGTGGATGAAGATGGATTGGATGTAGAAGGTTTGCCATGAGATTTGGGAGACAAGGGAAGAGTTACCACAAAACAAGATTCTTGTAATGTGTATTCACCAGGGCCATGTTTGGTGTACTTGATATGGATATTGGAAGTAGCTTTGTTAGATGATGGCTTGAGTAAGACAGATGGATCAACATATGATGAAGATAGGTATGCTTCGGTGTTGATAGGAATGCAGTTAGGACTCTAGTATTTAGCTTGAAAAGCGCAACAAAACTCGAATGGATTGGGATCAGCGTGGATAGTAATCTCAACACTGTTATGTGGAAACTTAAGACATTGATGGTATGTAGAAGGAACTATTTTGAGGGCATGGATCCATGGATGACCAAGGATGATGTTATAAGGAAGCTCAATATCAAGGACTTGACAACAGGTTTTAGTAGTGACCGGTCCAACTTGAATAGGCAAGTGAATAATGCCTTCAGTATCTCTCTTGGCATCATCATATGCTATGATAGTAATGATCTTGGAAGTGTCAACATCTTTCTCAGAATATCCCAATTGTTTTATTAGTTTCAAAGAACATATATTAAGACCAGCGCCACCATCTACTAAAATTTGTTTGATATGATGTTGTTTGACAAACACTTCTATGTGGAGGGCTTCATGGAGGGCTGTAGATCTTTATCTGAAAAGGTTAAATGACAAGGCGCTGCAATGCTAGTGACCATAGATTGGAATTGTGTGGTATCGATGTCATTGGGTACCGAAGATTCTTGTAAGGCTTTTTCAATGATAGCTTTGTGGGTAGGGGATATGCAAAGCAACTCAAGAATGGAAATGTGCATAGGTGTTTTGCCAAGGTGATTAAGGATATTGTAGCTAGAAGATGGTCAAGGCAGATGGACAGGTGCTCCTTGAATGGTAACATGACCTCTTCAAGTAGTTACAGCACAGTCGGGTGCTTTGCCTTGGATAGTAATGGTGGAAATGCAAGCATGGTCAATGCAGCCAATAGTGGATGATTCATAGTTGTACTAAATGGCATTCCCAGCATGAGGGTGACTTGGTTGGGCATGAGATGGAAGTGGATTCTTAAAAGCATCTAGATCATAGTTAGATGTTGGTTGTTGTGCAGGTTGCGATGTTGGAGGTGTGATTTTGATTAAACCTTGATCAATGCAATCTTGGATAACATGTTTTAAGTCCATACAACCATTGGTTTTGTGTCCTTTAACTCTATGGTAATCACAATACTCATTCTCTTTGTACCAAGGATCTTTGAAGAGTGGTTCACCATTGGGCGGTGCATCTAGTAATAAGATATCTCCTACTTGGAGAAGGTTTCGAAAGACTACTTCCATAGGTTCCGATAATGGTGTGAACTGTGAACAAGGATTTGATGTTTGTCATTGTCGAGTGCATTGAAAAGGTTGAGTTGTTGTAGAGGCAGCTTGAATGTTGATAGGAGCTTTCATAGTTTGTATGTTCTTTGCATCTACAACACCGTCATTGATGACATTCTTGTTCTTATTCCAAATGTGAGATTTATCATTGGAGTTTTGAGGATAGTCTTTGTTATCACCAAAAATCTTTATCGTGCCTTTAGCAATTAAATCTCATTCAATGATGGTTCCTTTGGAAACAAGTTCATCAAAGGTGCTAGAACTTTGCAATTGTAATTGGAATGACAGCTCAGGATGAAGATTTTGAACAAAGATATTGAGCTGTTGTTTCTCAAGTATTTCCCATGATAGTTTTCTAGCCATATTTAGCCATTGTTGATTAAAGGAAGAGAAAGCTTCACCATTGCATTGTTTATTGTTGACAAGGTCATTCATGTTCACTTCATGTTCAATGTTAAAAGCAAAGTGTGATCAAAATTTGTTTGCTAACTCCGTAAAAGACTTAATGACTGGAGGTAAATGTGAGAACCACTCAAGAGCTTGTGCCGCTAAGCTTCAGGGAAATAGTCTCAGAAGATATGTATCGTCATGAGCAACATCGAGACATGCCACAAAGAATGCTCTAAGATGGTCTTCCAGATTTCCTTTTCCTTTGTATTTGTCAAACTATGGAATTTCAAACTGTGGTAGAAAAGGTGTCATATGAAGTGACTTGTCAAATGGATAAGCACATATGTTTTCCAAGGAAAATGTTTTCTTGCTTTGTCCTACCACTTGGTTAATCATTTGTTGAACATCCATTGGAGATAATTGATGTTGTTGCAAAGGGGGTGGTTGGTTGGGAGATGAACCATGGTATGAAGTACATGGAGTTTTCTATTGTGGAATATATGAAGCCATGACTGTTTGTTGAGGTTACGTACTCACAATGTGTGTCAAAGGATTGGTATGCGACACATATGTGGTTGAAGATTGTTGTCCTTGAGACACAAGCAGTGGTTGAGTATATTGCAATGAAGTACCACCAAGGTTTTGCATCACATGGGAAGTGGAAGATGGATTGGCATTGGTCAATGGTTGTGAATTTGGAGTTGGATTTGTAATATGGTAAGTGATGGAAGGATTGGTGGATGCGAAACAAGGATAGACATTTGGGCTTGTATTTTGGACAACATGAGGATTGGCATATGTCATATGTTGGGTGATGATGGGAAAACCTTGGGTTACGTAAGATGGTGGCATTGATGTAGGCTGATCAACATAAGAGACCATAGCATTAGGATTAGCTTGTGAAATAATAGGTGGGTCACTCATGTCAATGAGACTAAGATTGGGATTGTATGATGGCTTGGATGGATTTGTGGATATAGTGGAGACCAAATGTGATGCAATGGGGGTAGAGGATTGCGATGGTTGTGAAACTTGCTATTAGTGTTGTTGCCATAACTTGGGAAGCTTGCAAAATATGGGATATGGGGATAGCTTGTGATGTTGGAAGAGTTTACACTTGGGAAACATGGACAACTTGTGTTACTTTAGGCACATATATGGTCATGGTAGGAGGAGTATGTTGGGAAACATGGAAAGGTACCATGTTTAGGTTTTGTGAAAGGAAAGGGAGTACATTGGTTGGGGTAATCAAAGGTTCTAAAGTGTACTCTAAGCATGGTGGGTCGAATGAAGTAACAATAGGCAATGAAAGAGATGGATTGAAGATGTATTTTGTGGTATGGTATAGGATTGTGTGACTATAGTGGATGGTTCCTTTGCAACAATAGCGGGAGTGCTTGGATCATGTTCTCGAATAGCGGATATGTCAAAGTCACTTGGTAGTTTGGCTCCCATGCAGGTAAGTTGCAAGAAGTAGCGATTAGGATCAAATAAAACAAGCTTCTTAACTTGGTCCCAGACATGTGTGTCTTGATAGTCAGATAAATCCTCTTGGGAATGTTCTTCGTAAGTTGTTGTAAAAGGATGTGATTGCACTTGATGAGATAACTCTCCAATGGTGTACCCATGGGGCACAAACAAGTGAGGAGGCATGCCTATTGTAAATTGGGTTGCATCTCTAAGAGGCATTGATCGTGATTGTTGCATTGTGGCTTCCATCTCAACTTGCAGTTTTGCTTCCATTTCAGCTCTATATTGGCTCCTAGTTTGAGGCATGATGGTTGATGTTTGAAAATTGGACTTTAGCTTGTCAAGGTTTTTTAGACCCAAAAAGATGATGGATTGTTGATTGATTGTTTGCTGGTTGTTGGTTGGTTTGTTGTTGTTGGTAGATAAGTGTTGGTTGACCTTCCCAAGAGAAAGGTTGTTTGCTAAGGTTGCTAGTTTGTTGATGTTGCTAAAGATAAAGAGAAAAAATGATGTTTTGCTAATTGATCAGGTTGATTGATTAATGTTTGGTTTGCTGGTTTGGGATCTCAAAAATATGAAAAGTTTATAGAATCCAATTGTTTGGGATGCTCAAAGCAAGAGACAATGTCCAACTATCTACAAATGATCAAAGATAGGTTTGAAAACTAGTGCTGAAGTTAAGCAAGCTAAAAATGTAGTTGATTCAGCTGTGGCACTAAGATTTACTAATAATTGACCATAGGCCACAGATAATAGCTTAGATATGACTTAGAAAAGGCCAAAAGTGACTGGTAATAGCTTAAATATGATCTAGTTTTGGTTCAAGTAACAAGCTACAATATTAACCAGAGGCGAGCCAATTTACTACAGGTGATCAATATTGACTCAGAAGTGATTTACTATTGATCAAAGGTGAAACAATTCAAACCAAAGGCAAATGATTGTTGTTTAGGAGTGATTCAGTTTAGGCAAAAGGTGACTGACTGTTGTTTAAAAGTGATCTGATTGTCTGTATGCGGGCAATTTAAGCTCAAAGGTGACTGTGTCTATCAGGAAATATGTTTGAATTGTGTTTTTGACAAGAAAACAATAATTTCAGTCACTCACATTCACAACAATCACAAACTTATACAACCTAGGCTAGGAAAGGACTATATTTGTTGAGTCCCCTAGCCATGCTTATTCAAAGCAGATAGCTTCAAGATCTTGGTAGCACTAGCTCCCCTCCATGACACACACTTCTCACACATACCAAGATCCAGGTTTTTGAAGGCTTGTCCCCCCACCAAACCTTAGGATTGTCTTTGCTATCTCTTCTAAGAACCACGTGAATTGGGGCAGCTTCAAAGGTCCCACCTTTTGCATCAACAAATAGAAGGTTTTTGGCTACTACACAAAGTTGCTATTAAGGGCATTTATTTGAGTGGCTATACATGCGGCAGCGCTACTCTCCATTAGGGAGTCTCCCAACCTTCAAGGGTTATGCCTTGGAGGGTTTTGGGGGAGGTTGGCTATTGGTATAACATAACAACACCCATTGTTTGTGGCTTTCGACACAAACATTTTTCTTATATAGTGGTTTGGAAGGACTTGGCTTTATCCTGTTACCGCTTGGGTCGTATCCCTTCTCACACTGGGAAGGTAGGCCCTCTAAAGATAATAACAAGTTCTCATGCACCCAAGATCCATTTGATAGGAAAGGGGAGATGATACTTTTGCTATTAAATGTGGGTTACAAACATACACATGCAAGCAATCAAGAAAGATAAATCAAGCACGGAGCAAGCAATGATTCTTTTTAAGCACCAAGCCCAAATGTTCCTAAATTAGTGAAAAACCACAAGTCTTGGACCAATCAAAGCTGCAACAGATATGTTGGTAGTTTGATAGCCTCCTTTTCTTGGACAATTGATAAGATGCTACACAAATACCCAATTAGTAACCAAGAAAAACAAATTGCAAATGATACAGATTGAAAGTGACATGATTACCAGAGGCGATCAACTGTTGATCAGGAGTGATCCATATTTTGCCACAGGAGAAATGTTACAGATCAGAAGTGATGTCAATAATGCCAGATGTGGAATGATAAAGCTCATAAGCGATGTGAAAAAGCAATAGGCGACTGGTTACGAGTCATAAATGACTCAGATCTACGAGAAAAATAGAATGTAACAAAAACCCTAGTTTCACAGAAAGCAATCTAGATAACTAAAGGTGATCACTGTTAGGTTAAAAGTGATTCAAATAAAAGCATAAGCAACCAAAATTATCTTGTAAGTGATGCAAAATAGAAAAAAGGTGACTACTATTCACTCAAAAGCGATCCTAGGAAGGCTAAAAGCGGTAGGTTTCGGCTCAAAAGCAATGCATTTGTGCAGACAGTGACTGGAACTTGCTGTAAGCGCTCAAAAAATCTAATCTTCACAAAAACAATTTCAAATAATAAAGTTAATCAAGGACGTGAGTCCCACCAGGCGTGCCAAAATGTGATAGGTAAAAATTAGGTTAATAAGATCAAGCATAGCCATGAAAACCTAACCCTACCATCATCAAAGAATCTAATCCAAATGAAATCAAAAGCATGCAATTCAAGAACAATATCACCTAAATTGTATGATTCCTTGTTTAGGATGTGGATTGATTCTCAACAATAAACAATTATGAAGATAAAAGCTACCATGATAGATGGATGATGAATGATACTAACCTAGATGGATGCTAAAATACTCAATATGCTCAAGACAATAATGTAGATGCTATATGAATGCTGGATAGATGTAGTATGGAATGAGAGAGTGTTTATATAGACCTCAACCAAAATCAATCAACGGTGGAGATTTGGTAGCTATGTGAATGGTTAAAATTAAAAGATAATCATAGATGAATGTGTAGATGACAAGTGGAGGAAAGATACGGTTTATGTGTGACTGTGTACATAAAAAGTACTACATGTGAAAGATATTAAATAAAAGATGTAGTACCACTTATCTTTTTTAAATGAAAGGGCTCACATGTCAGCTCATTTGAGATAAATGATAAGAAGAAATCAATTAAATACATAAAATTTATTTAATTAATTGGAAAGTGGGCTTAGAAGGGAATTTAATTAAATAAAATTTATTTAATTAATTGGAAAGTGGGCTTAGAAGGGAATTTAATTAAATAAAATTTATTTAATTAAAATAGATAGAATAAAGATAATTAAATAATTAAAGATTATTTAATTATAGCTTAGAAGAAAACAAAAGAAATAGCTAATGAATTAATTAAATAAATAGGAATTTATTTAATTAATAGAAGAAATAAGTGTGTTAGCGAAATTTCTCAAGTGTGTTAGACAAATGCAGATGGTAGCTAATGCAATATTTGAATGCTAATGATAAATAGGTCAATTTTTAGTGTCTACAGCTCCTTTCGCCATCAAGGCCTTCTAGGATAATTTCAAGCCTGCAACAGATGACCCACTTAGCCACTTATCTGAAGATGTGATAGACAAGGCCATGAGAATGAGGGCTAAGGTGGAGAAATATAATTAAATGTTGAATAGTAGGAAAACTAAGTGGACTGCTCTACAAGCCCAGTTCCATTCACAAGGGCATGCAGTTACCAAGGCCAAGCTGGAGGATGGAGGTGCAGTTGAAAGAATTGTGCAGGCATATGAACCCATTAGGGGGATTATCAAGGTGCATGTAGAGGACAACTCATCTACTAATGAGGAGGAGAAAGAATAAGTAAAGATGCAATGTGACAAAGTCATATGCATGATGTGTCAAGAAGAACAGTTGTACAGTACCAGATGGTTGCCAAGTTGTAACCTGTGCCACATGTCTACATGTTCAATTGGTCAAAGAATGTTATAGACTATTGATCTTAATAGACAAATGTTAGATCTAGGGCACACAACTGAGAGGGGGGGTGAATCAGTTGTACAAAAAAAACTTGCTTCTACTTCAAACACTTGATTCTTCTTTGTTAGTTAATAACATATTAGTTAACCATTCATGAAAGCAAAATGCATAAACACAGGAGCAGATAAACATCAACACATTGAATACCAAGATTTGACGTGGAAAACCCGGTTAAGGGAAAAACCACGGGGTGATTAACCCAAGGATTAATCTCTGTTAGAAGAATAAGAAAAATGAATGGCACATGCCAATTAGGGCTCATTGCCCGAGCACACTGCTCACAAGGAGGCACACTACCTACAAGAGACACACTGTCTACAAGATCATAAGTATTACAAACTTGAACTAGAGATTGACATCTTCACCATGCCTGGATCAGTTCCATTTACGCCCAAAACTTCTGCTCTGCCTTTCACGTTCCTCTTTTCTACCACACACTCATCATACCAAAAACACACTTCAAAATGAATTCACAAACCTTTATTTATACAAGGCATCAACTTAGGAACAATCATCTAAGTCAGCAATCATCCACAAGAACATTCGCAAGATGAATAACTCATCCGGTCAGCTAGTCTGAACAAGAACATCTTCATTCAGAAGTATATCTCCAATTCTAGGCTCTAACACTAATGCGGACTGATAACACAACCTCAACATGATCCAAGAACCTTCACAAGCTTGCCTGAATGACCAAGTACATCCGCACTTCCTCTACTTACTAGAATTCTTTTCTTCTTCATCCTTAACTTCAAGAACACGGTCTATCGCCACTGTCAAACTAAAACAAGTTCTTCCGGACCTCCAAACTATGTATAAACTAAGATGACACATCACAAAGACATCCTAAACACTTCTTCCAATCCACATAATAGGACAATGCACTTCTGGATCTCACCGAACCTTTTTGTAACACTCTGTCACTCTAAAGCATCTTCTGGAACTGGTTCTACTTGATCGATCACAACTTCTTCAAATATTCATGTGGACCTCTAAAATCTTAATTAGAACATCTCAAGACTCATATGTACAAACCCTTTAATCCGTATCCTCTGATCCTTAACCTATTGATTACTTTTGCCTTCTTCTCATCACCGTTCTTCACTATTTCTAATTGAGACTAATTTTCTCAATATCCTCAGCACACAGCTCATCTAATCATTCTCATTAATGCAATATGAGTATGTTGGCATCAATGACAACACCGGTTATCCTCATACTTGCAACAATCTCCCCCTTTGTCATTGATGGCAACATATGATGTGAAAAACCATCAAGACAAGAACTTCTCCTTTCTGTCACAGCTCCCCCTATCAGCAACAACTCTTCACATGTCTTCTCTTTCTTTACTACTCCCCCTTTGATCAACAACCATGTTTTTCACATGTTCTCTCTCCCCCTTTGACATCAATGGCAAAGGGCTCATACTTGCAATTTCAACACATCAAAATCATACCAGCTGCTCCCCCTGAGTAGCAACACCCCATCATCAATCTGGGTCAAAAGATATGGCTGTGATACCCACCAGACTGATGCACATCAGTGCATCCTAGTTCATCACCGAAGGGGCCATGACCCCTAACTTCTCCCTGAGATACTCAAAAGAGTCCTTGGGAAGAGGTTTAGTAAAGATATCTGCAATCTGATCCTTGGAGGGTACATACTCCAATCTGACTTCATCCTTGTTCACTTGTTCTCTCAGAAAGTGAAACTTGATAGATATATACTTGGTCTTAGAATGCAACAGCGGATTCTTAGAAATATTTATTGCACTTGAATTATCACAGAAAATTGTGATAGGCTCCTCATATTCTACTTTAATGTCTCTTAACATCATCTTCATCCATAAAATTTGAGTGCAACTACTTGCTGCAGCAATGTATTCTACTTCAGTTGTAGACAGAGATATTGCCTCTTATTTCTTGCTTAGCCAAGAAACCAACCTTTTTCCCAAAAAGAATGCTCCTCCACTTGTACTCTTCCTATCATCCACATCTCCTGCCCAATTTGCATCTGTATATGCATGAAGAGAAAAATCCTGATCTCTAGGATACCATAGGCCATACTCAATTGTTCCTTTTAAGTACCTAAAAATTCTTTTGATTGCCATGACATGAGATTCTCTAGGATCCGCCTGGAATCTTGCCACAAGACCAACATCCTGCATTATATCTGGTCTAGTCTGAGTGAGATACAACAATCCACCAATCATTGATCTGTACTTTGTCTGATCTGCCTTAGGAGAGTCATCATCTTTGCTCAACTTGCATCCGGTTGCCATGGGAGTATTCATTGGCTTTGAATCTTCCATCCCAAATTTCCTCAATAATTCTTTCACATATTTGGTCTGAGAAATGAAGATCCCTTTCTTTGTTTGAGTAATTTGAAGACCCAAGAAGAAATTCATTTCACCAAGCATAGACATCTCAAATTCACTTTTCATCTGATTTGCAAAAGTTTTACACATACTATCTCTTCCTCCAAAAATGATATCATCCACAAACACTTCAAGAATTAAGATGTTTTCATGATCAATTTTGAAATATAAATTACTGTCAGTAGTACCTTTGTTGAAATCAACCTTCAAAAGATGTTTATCCAGTCTTTCATACCAAGCTCTTGGGGCTTGCTTCAATCCATACAGTGCCTTTTTCAACTTGTAGACCATATCATCATGATCAGACAATTGAAATCCATCTGGTTCTTCAATGTATACTTCTTCTTCCAAATCACCATTTAGGAAGGCAGACTTAACATCCATCTGATATACCTTGAAGTCTTTGAAGGCAGCAAATGCAAGAAATAATCTAACAGCTTCAATTCTTGCCACCAGAGCAAAGGTTTCCTCAAAATCAATCCCTTCTATTTGAGAGTAGCCTTTACAGACTAATCTGGCTTTATTTCTGATTACTTCACCAACTTCATTAAGTTTGTTCCGAAAGACCCATTTGGTTCCAATCACATTCTTGTCTCTAGGTCTAGGAACAAGATCCCAAGTCTGATTTTTCTCAATTTGCATCAACTCTTCCTCCATTGCTTTGGTCCAGTTTTCATCATTGCAAGCTTCATTTATTGTCTTAGGTTCAATCTTTGAAATCAGACAGTATTCATTTGAATTTTGAGCAATTATCCTCCTTATTTGTACCCCTTTGCTTTTGTCACCTATGATCTGATCTTTAGAGTGGTTTAGAGTTACATACCTTAGAACTTTGGGAGTTTCTTGCACTGCTTTTTCTTGATCAGGCTCATTCAGACAAACCTCTTCTTCCTGATTTACTGGATCAGTCTAAATCTGACTTTCAGAGGAGGATTGAGCTCTTTGAACCAGAGAATCATTTTCATCATCTTCATCATATTCATAAAATCTTGAGGGCTTCTCAACTCCTTCATCAACCTTCACATTTGTACTTTCTATCATCTTTCTCAGTCTCTTATTGTAACACCGGTATGCTTTGCTTTGGGTGGAGTAACCCAAGAAGATTCCTTCATCACTTCTAGCATCAAACTTTCCTAGATCTTCATCTCTTTTAATGTAACATTTGCTACCAAATACTTTGAAATATCTCACAGTAGGAGTGATGCCAAACCAAAGTTCATAAGGAGTCTTACTGGTATTGCTTCTAATTTGTACTTGATTGAGAGTATAGACTGCAGTGCTGATAGCTTCTCTCCAAAACATCTGAGGAACATTTGCTTCCATCATTGTCCTAGATACTTCTTGGATGGTCCGGTTCTTTCTCTCTACAACTCCATTCTGCTGTGGAGTCCTAGGGGCAAACAACTATCTCTTTATACCATGCTTCTCACAAAAGTCTATGAATTCACTGGATGTGAATTCACCACCTCTATCAGACCTCAGACATTTTAGTTTTAATCCGGTTTGATTCTCTACCATAGCCTTGAAGATCTTGAACTTCTCAAAAGCTTCTAATTTCTCTTTTAGAAAGGTAACCCACATCATCTGGGAATGATCATCAATTAGCAATAAAAAGTATCTATCACCTTGCACACTCTTGACTCTTGTCGAACCACATAGATCAGTATGAACTAATTCCAGTAATCCGGTAGAGGACTGAGCCTTGCTTTTGAATGAGACTTTGCTCTGTTTACCTAGCTGACATTCCTTGCACAAACTATTTGTAGGTTTTACCAATTTTGGAAGATCTCTTACAGCCTGAGTATTGCTTATCTTGATGATGTTATCAAAATTTACATGACACATCCTTATATGCCACAACCAACTCTGATCAACTTGAACAAATAAACAACTTTTGTTAGAACCAACTAGATGGAAGATATTACCTTTTGTTTGAGTACCAGATGCAATCTCAGTTCCAGAACTTTCAAAGATCCTGCATCTCCCATTTTGAATCGGAGATCATAACCTTTGTCTACCAACTATCCAACATTGAGAAGATTGTGCTTCAATCCTTCAACATATAGTACATTACTAGTTTTGCTCTTTCCATCAAAAGAAATAGTTCCCCTACCTCTGATTCTACCGGCAGAATTATCACCAAACTTTACCATTCCTCCTTCATACCTTTCCAAATATAAGAACTTGTTCTTGTCACCTGTCATATGGTGAGAGCATCCACTGTCAATAACCCAGTCATCCTTTTCTTCAACTTGGGCAGCCAGAGCTCTTTCTACAAACTTATGATTGACAGATTCAGAGGATATTGGATCTTCTTCCTTGATAGAAATGAACACCCATTCATTTCTGGATTTGTTTCCTATTTCTGATTCATCATCTGTTACTCCTTCATTATCATCTTCTTCATGAACATAATAACAGTTCTTTTGGAACCTTTGTCTGTTAGAATTTGACCTTGCAGATCTTTTCGGACATCTTGAAGTAAAATGACCAATCTTATTGCAGTTGAAGCACTTAAAGGGTAGTTTTCCTTCATACTTACTAGATCCTCTTGGTAGTCTCTTTGCAATGAGAGCTTCAAGATGAGCTGTTTCTGCTTCTTCCTCTTCCGTGTCTTTCCTTACTTGATCATACCATGACAGCTTCCTTGAAGAGTTTTCTCCTAGATCAAATCTTTGTTTGCCTTTCACATAGGCACTGGCTTTGAATGCAAATTTAGTCTTCGGGGGATCATCTCCAAACTTGATCATTTCAAATGCAGCTAGTTTGCCAGCCAATTGCTCTCTTGTGACAGTTGTATGGGCTCTTAATTCATCAATTGTAACAACCTTGATTTTGTAGGTAGCAGGGAGGGATCTGAGAATTTTGCAAACAATCTCATTTTCATCCAGAATTCCACCAGCATTCCTAATTCCACACACCAGCTCATTTACTCTTGGTATAAAGGTAGTGATATTTTCATCATCTCTCATCTTCAATCTTTCTAATTTCCCTTTGAGACTTTGCAGCCTTGCACTCTTAACAAACTCATCTCCTTCATGCAGAAGTTCCAATTTAATCCAGATCTCATAGGCAGTTGGTAGGTCAATAACATTTGAGAGTTCTAAGTTAGTCAATGCGCTAAGAAGAGCTTCTTTGGTCCGCAGATTGTTTTCAACATTTGTGATTTCATTTAGAGTTGTCGAACCAACCTGTGGAGGTACATATGGTTTTGTGACCATGGACAAGTATGCTTTTCCCATACACTTCAAGTGACATTTCATGTGACCTTTCCAGAGAGAGAAGTTGGTTCCATCAAACATCAGACTATCCTTCTTGTATGACGACATCCTGGATCTCCTCAAGCGGTTAAGCTCCTTTTAGAGTAACTTAGCTCTGATACCAATTGTTAGATCTAGGGCACACAACTGAGAGGAGGGTGAATCAGTTGTACAAAAAAAACTTGCTTCTACTTCAAACACTTGATTCTTCTTTGTTAGTTAATAACATATTAGTTAACCATTCATGAAAGCAAAATGCATAAACACAGGAGTAGATAAACATCAACACATTGAACACCAAGATTTTGACGTGGAAAACCCAGTTAAGGGAAAAACCACGGGGTGATTAACCCAAGGATTATTCTCTGTTAGAAGAATAAGAAAAATGATTGACACATGCCAATTAGGGCTCACTTCCCAAGCACACTGCTCACAAGGAGGCACACTACCTACAAGAGACACACTGTCTACAAGATCATAAGTATTACAAACTTGAACTGGAGATTGACATCTTCACCATGCTTGGATCAGTTCCATTTATGCCCAAAACTTCTGCTCTACCTTTCGCGCTCCTCTTCGCTACCACACACTCATCATACCAAAAACACACTTCAAAATGAATTCACAAACCTTTATTTATACAAGGCATCATCTTAGGAACAATCATCTAAGTCAGCAATCATCCACAAGAACATTCGCAAGATGAATAACTCATTTGGTTGGCCAGTCTGAACAATAACATCTTCATCCAGAAGTATATCTCCAATTCTGGGCTTTAACACTAATGCGGACCGATAACACAACATCAACATGATCCAAGAACCTTCACAAGCTTGCCTGAATGACCAGGTACATCCGCACTTCCCCTACTTACTAGAATTCTTTTCTTCTTCATCTGGAACTTCAAGAACACAGTCTATCGCCACTGTCAAACTGAAACAGGTTCTTCCAAACCTCCAAACTATGTATAAACTAAGATGACACATCATAAGGACATCCTAAACACTTCTTCCAATCTGCAGAATAGGACAATGCACTTCTGGATCTCACCAGACCTTTTTGTAACACTTTGTCACTCCAGAGCATCTTCCATAACTAGTTCTACTTGATCAATCACAACTTCTTCAAATCTTCATGTGGACCTCTGAAATCTTAACTGGAACATCTCAAGACTCATATCTACAAACCCTTTAATCTGCATCCTTTGATCCTCAACCTATTGATTACTTTTGCCTTCTTCTCATCACTGTTCTTCACTGTTTCTAATTGAGACTAATTTTCTTAATATCCTCAGCACACATCTCATCTAATCCTTCTCATTAATGCAATATGAGTATGTTGACATCAATGACAACACCGGTTATCCTCATACTTGCAATAACAAATCCTTATTGTAGGATCTTTTGTAATTGCCTCCTCTCCTTGTCCTATAAAAGGAGATGGAGTGCACATTATAACTCATTCGAAACTTAATTGAGATGAGATTGTTGAAGCATCAGTATTAATTCTCAAGGCTAATTGTAAATGTACATCTCTTTTGCATACTTAATGTAGATGAAGACTTTGATTACATACAATCATAAACTTTGAGTAATCTATGAATGGATTCTGGATATGTGCTTTGATTTGAGGTGTCCCTTAGAATGCATCTCATGTTGTGCATGTTGTTTTCATTCCTTTCCATCAAAGTTAGCATCAATCATATCTAGCTGTAGAACATCCTGGTGAACATATGGTTTGATTTCCTTCTCTTCATGACAATGTCAAGAATGTATATGGATCAATGGCTAAAGATTCACTCATTTAGTAAAATTTAGAAAGCATTCATTCAAATTTATTTAATTTCATTTGATCATCATCACAATCACAAATACACATAAAATCTTAAGCAAATATAGAAAATATGTTAATATCTCATATGTAACTAAACATCATTAGCATATTTGAGTAAGTAGCATGCTAAAAATAATAAATATCATGAAAATGAACATAAATAACGACAATAATCATGGAAATATATGCCTGTAGGCACATCATTTAACTAAATTTATAGTGCAGAGGTGAAATACGGTTAATTAGAGTCAATATGTAGAAGAATGGATCAAACTTACATAATATCTGCATACTCTAGTTAAATATAGTAGGAATTAACCTTGCTTGTTAAGGAATTTACAAAAAGTTGGTAGGATTGAGATCATCCAAACATGAATTTCTTGGAAACAGAAATGTAAGGCCCCTAAATGGAAAACAACAAGGCACATCAAACTACTGATAAACATCAGTAGATTATGAACTAATCCAAGGAGACTTGGGATCATGAATTCTTTGAATTCATCGTATCTTTCAAGATGATAAAGATTTGATTTGCATTTCTTTATCTATGTTTGTTTATGACTAACAACAAGATCAACACAGGTCTAGGAAATAATTCCCAAGTTTCATTCTTCTCTATCTACATTAGTTCTTCCTTCATTGCCTTTACCCAATTTTCATCATTTCAGGCTTCATTCATAGTTTTTGGTTCAACTGTAGAGAGCAAATAGTAATTCACTTGTTCTTCTACATCTCTTCTCCTTGTCAGTACTCCTTTGTTTTTGTCTCCAATATTTTGATCTTCAAAGTGACTGATTCTTACATACTTGGGGGTCTTAGCAGCACTTTCTAGAGCCTTTTCTTCTTCATCTTGACTATCTTCTTGTTCAACCTTCTCTTCATATGTTATAGCAGCAGGTTCATCTAATTCATAGCTACTCTGATCTAATATTCTTCCTTTGTCTTCATCCACCTTCACATTTGCTCTCTCAATAATCTTTTTCAGCCTTTTGTTATAGTACCGGTAGGCCTTACTCTTGGTAGAGTATCTAAGGAAGATTCCTTCATCACATCTTGCATCAAATTTCTTGAGATATTCATCTATTTGAATATAGCATTTGCTTCCAAAGACTGAAATATTTTACTGTAGGAATTCTTCCATACCATAATTCATAGGGAGTTTTAGTACAATTACCTTTTACTTGAAGTCTGTTTTGAATGTAGACAGTAGTATGTATAGCTTCTTTCCATAAAACTTCCAGCAAACCTCCTTACTTCATCATTGTTCTAGCAGCCTCTTGAACTATCCTGTTCTTTCTTTCCACAAATCCATTCTACTGAGGAGTCCTAGGTGTAGACAACTATCTCTTTATTCCTTGCTCTTCACAAAAAATGTTGAATTCATTTGAAGTGAACTCACCTCCTCTATCAGACCTCAAGCATTTGATTTTTAGGTCTATTTCATTCTCAACCATTGCCTTGAAGGATTTGAACTTCAATAGGGCTTTAGATTTGTCTCTTAGAAAAGTAACCCAAGTCATTCTAGAATAATCATTAATAAGCAACATGAAGTACCTATCACCTTGTAGACTTCTTACTCTTGTAGGACCACATAGATTTGTATGTACTAGATCTAGCAAACTGGCAGAAAATTGTTCTTTGCTCTTGAAACTTGTTCTTGTATGCTTCCCCAACTGACATTCCTTACAAATGGTATTGGTGGGTTTCACAAGTTTTGGTAGATCTCTCATAGTCTGACCTGAACTTATCTTTACCATATTATCAAAGTTTATATGACACATCCTTCTATACCACAACCAACTCTCATCTTCTTGGGCTACTAAACAATAATCATTAGTTCCTCTTAATTAATAGATGTTACCTCTGGTCTTCTTACTTGTAGCAATCACAATTTCAGAGCTTTCCATGATCTTGCACCCATTGTCCTTGAATCTCAAATCATAACCTTTGAACACATCTGACCAACACTCAAAAGATTATGCTTCAAACCCTTCACATATAGAACATTATTAGTATTATGCTTTGCATCAAATGAGATAGATCATTTTCCACAAATCTTACCAGCTGCATTGTCTCCAAACCTAGCCAGTCCTCCATCATACTTTTCCAAACTTACAAACTTACTTTTGTCACTGGTCATGTGATGTGAGCATCCACTATCAATAATCTATTCATCCTTATCTTTCTCAACCCAAATAACCAAAGCACTTTCTTCCACTAAATTTTCTTCCTTCACACAGCTAGTAGGATTAGTAGAAACAGGTTCTTCTTTAATAGCAATAAACAAGCATTCATCATCATTCACACCTTCATCATCAATATCTCTAACATAGTAGCATTTCTTTGGAGCTCTAGGCCTATTCTCAAATCTTTTTCTATTCCTTTCAACTCTTTCAAGACATTTGGAAGCATAATGACCTACTTTACCACATGAAAAACATTTGAAAGGTAATTTTCCTTTGAACTTACTAGAACCTCTTTACAAACTGTTAGCAAAGTTAGCTTCAATTTCATCAAAGTCATCATTAGTTTCCACCTTATATTTCTTAGCTCTGGAGTTCTTTTCTAAATTATTGGATTTAAAAGCAGTCTCAACTTTTGGTAGAGCATCACCAAACTCTCATCTCACAGGCTGTAATATTTCCAAGTAATTGATCTCTATTGATAGGTTTACAGTCATTACTTCTTCAATGATAGCTACCTTGTGACTTAAGACATTGGTAGTGATCTAAGAATTTTCATCACAACTTCCTTATCACCAATAGTTCCTCCCATACCTTTTATTCCATTGACAAGTTCATCAACCCTATGCATAAGGCTATTATGTTTTCATCTTCATTCATCTTTAAACCGTCATATTTCACTTTTAGGCCTTGTAGCTTGGCTTCTTTTATAGAATCATCTCCTTCATATAGTTTTTTCAACTTTTCCCAAATTTCATTTACAATTTCTAGATCCATGAATTTTATCAACTTAGTGTCAATCAAGGCACTTAACAGGGCATCTCTAGCTTTTTTATTCAACTCATAATCTTTGATTTAATCTTTAGTTGTCAAACCATTTTCAAGTATTGTGTATTTTGTTTCTGCAGCTTTTGACTATTTATAACCAAGACAAAGGAGATGGCTTTTCATTCGTACCTTCCATAGAGCATAATTTATCCCATCAAACTGTGGAGCTTCCTTTTTAAAAGATATCCTAGATCTTCCTCAAGCTATTATTCTTTCTTCCAAGTAACCTACTCTAATACCAATTGTTGAAATACACAAGACAACTGAGGGGGGTGAATCAATTGTCACAAAAACTTAACCTCATATAAATATCAAACCATCAACTACTTAATTACTAACAATCAGATTTAACTAAGAAAGCATGAAACCATAGACTTAATCATAATCACACATTCAACATAGGAGACACCAAATTTTACATGGAAAAGCCTATAAGGGAAAAACCACAATGGGTGTTAGTGCACAGAAATATATGAGTTATAACAATACCAAAAAATAGAGGCTCATTGCCTATGAGGCTCACTGGCTGAATTGCTCACTACAAAGAATAGGTCACTGCCAAGGGGTGCCTAACTACCAAAGATTTCAAACTAATTTGATAGCATCTATTATTTCTTGAGTTCAATTCCATTGAAGCGCAATATTCTTCCTCTGCTCTGCTCTTCTTACTCTTTGCACTTATCTCCTCATTTTTGCACTCACACCATTTTTTCAATTACATTACAAGTCTTTATACAAGTCATCAACCTTGGAATGTACATCAAGGTCAGCAATACATTCATCAACCATTGGAACAATCTCCAAGGTTAGCATTATAAAAACATACATTGAAATAGGTTTGGGCCTGTTGGGCCTTTCTCTCTGAATTGGCAATGGGTTTGCCAGTTCCCATGCATAGGCAGATTCAACCAACAAATATAGGAGGTTGCATGAGCTGCTTCCCCTTCACTTTTGGTTTTGCTGCACCAAGGGGGTATCCCTATTGCTAAAGATTTTTCTTTGACTCACCCAATGATAGAAAGGTTTATCTTTACAACAACAGACAAAATACTCTCATGTTTGGACCAATATTTGTGGGATAAATCATAAGGTTGGTAGTGTTCTTGGACATATCTAATTGGTTAGGTATGAGAGTATGCAGGGGTCCTATTCCTACTACAAACTAACAGGTTGAAGCTTTGAAAGGATTTGTATTTATGTTTTGGATGTAAGATAGGGGGTTTTGGATCATAACTACTACACAAGAGCAGACTAGTGCCTATCTAAGGGCAAGGAGTCAACTAGACGTATACAAGTGAATGATTTGCATTGGCATTCAAGTTCCAAGGGGTTAGGACTAGTATTTGCCTTACAAACACCACCCAAGACCGATTATTTAGCTACCTCTACTTACACATATCCCGACTGACATACATTCTTCTTCATACTTAACCTAAAATAGTTTAATCCACTCATTGAATGGAAGTCACAGATCAAGCATGTAATATAGAAAGTCTATATTCTAGAATCTGAGGAACCCTTAGCAACCAGATTCAAAAGAACGGATGCATACAACAAATGGAGATAGACAACTAAAAACATGCAACAAGCATTTTTCATATAAAATAACATGAAACTGAACATATGTGCAACATGCATCCAAAATGCAACTCATAAACTCTAAAATGAGACAGAACAATAAGGAAATGCTCTATTTTTCATTATTTTTCCCCAAAAAATGTCCAAGTCTTCAACCACCAAAAAAATGAGTGACACAGTTCTGATATACCCAGAACGTGTACCCAGTATTAATTACATGGTCATTTCAAAAATTTTCCAGATATAATGCACCTTCAGAATGGCACCAAGAACATTGAATGCACCAGGGAGAAGAAGAGGGAAGGAGCAGTTGAACTTGGGAGATGTGCCACCGCATGAAGATTTTCCTCTTGAATATGGTAGCTAGTCTGTCATTTCAACCCATACCTCTTACAATCTTGCCATTAATGGCTAAACTACTCGTTTTGAAGTGCAGCGGTTCACTATTTCTGAAGTTCTTCCACTTAGAAATGCAACTGCGAATAAAGGAAATCCTTCACTTTTAGAGAGTTTGAAACAAGGCCGTTGATTTCCACCTTCCCACCGAGATCAACAACCCCAAAACATGTTGAAAAGTCATCGACCAATGAAATTGTGCCACGTAGGTGCCCCTTTTTTACCGCTGACTTTTCACGTCGCAACAAACATTTTGCCTTTTTGCCCTCTTTTGCCTATTCAAATCTTTGTATATGCAGAATGCATATACATACAACTGCATTTTCACCTTCAAATCCTTGTATAATGCAGTTGTATATGAGATTGCATATGCATACAATCAACCTTCATACAAGCACAAACCCCAAATCATTATGAATCAAATTGAAATTGCATTTAGGTCCAGTGTTGTATCTCCATTCTTTGCATCTTACTTTGTACATTGCATATACATACAACATGGATTCCAACATAGTTGTCAATCAAATTGGAATTACCTTTGAAATCTAGCTTGTATCTTCATTTTGTAACTTTCATTGTATATCGCATATACAAATGCAATATACAACCTACAGATGCCAAAATGATTATTTGCTACATTTGATTCTCCAGTCGGGTCCACTTTGTATGTCCTCCCTTACATCTTTGCCTTGTACAATGTGGAAATACAAACAAAACATATATACAATCCAGACCTCTACCTTTATCAACCAGAATGTATAAATTTTTGGGTCCGAGCCTTGCATATTAGGAATGTATATGCCCTTGTATGTTCGATTGCATGTGCAAACATACAATCGCGTTTGCATGCAACTTGTGGACTCCACCCTTTGGTTCTTTCCTTGCATGTATCTTTTCTTTGTATGTGCCTTTTGCATGTTTCCATTGTATATCGGATATACATTCACCTTCATACATGCATTAGCCGTCAGGGATACCTCAAACTGAGCCGCTAATGGATGTTGTCATGCCAAAAAAACCTTTGTATGTGCCCCCATATGTCAGCGTTGTATGTTACCTTGTATATGAATTAGGCCTTTGTATCTCTCACCTTGTATGTTTGAACATACAAACAAAATATACATGCAATCTTTTACATACAACTACAGAATCTTTGATGGAATATGCGATATACAACCACCTTTGTATATGCAAAAATGCACATACAAGCCTGATATGCATACAAAGATGCATGTAACTAATTTTTCACTTTTTGAAGGCCGATTGAACATTTCTTCGGGCTCGCTGATGTACAACAACACTTGTACATTCAAATGTACATACAAATAGCAATGTATATACAAAGATACATGCAATTCAACTAAAGGCTAAAAGACTTAGAAATTTCTTGGGTTTTTTCTTAAAAGTGCCTACGAATGAATACTTGAAACCCAAACCAGCAGCAGGCACCAACATTGGCTTTGTTTGGGGATGCATGCCTCTTGCAGGCATGGCAAGAACCATAGATCTCTGGGATACAGACCAGTCCCTATCCATTGGGCAATAGAGTCAAACACTGCACCAACCTACATCACAAATTACACCTTTTAAAATTTACTTGGTGGCCCAGGGCCACCAAAAAGAAAAAACTGGTATTTTCCTTTGTCAAATACCCTATTTTCATCTGATATCACTGGATCAAGCCTAAAGATATTGCCATTGTCTACCCACAAACAAACCTTGCCATTTGCATATTCAAACATCTCATTGAGCTTACCTCGGTTAAACTTATGCAAACAACCCTTAGCATTAAGCGACATGTGAATGTCATATTCATCAAACAATGCATTGTCATATGATATACAATATTTATCATCATCTAAATCAGCAATATGCATTGTAAAATGATCTCCTAGCTGGACTAAAAACTAAAAGCACTCAAAGTCCACCACATAGCTAGGATTATCAAGTCTCATTTCATCATACGCTGGTATATCAAAGGAAAAGATTTCACATTCACATTTATGCACCTCACTCAAACAATCATTAGCTGCACCAAACAGGAAAAGCTCAGACTCTAGCACTTCTCTACAATAACCTTCATGATATATGTTGGTCTCTCTTTCATCAAGATGAAAGTTAGAATCCTTCTCAATGACAATGCTTAGATTCCCATCATACTCAAACAGATCCTTCTCAGCATATGTATCAAAAAGGGTTGAACCAAGTGTTTTAGCTTCATTATAGTATGCCACTGGTTCACGGGCAGCCAAACATGCATTTTCATTATCAATGAATTCCTTGTGTGGAGGAGTATCAGCCTGTGTGTTACAAACAAAACTATAATCAAATAAATAACAATCATGCTTAGTAATAGCACTTGTTTTAATCTTTGATTGCTCTTCATCATCTCCATGTGTCTGAATAAAAGGCAATGATTCAAACATGGAATTGCTCCTCTATTTGCTTATTTCTTCTCTATCTTGTGCACAATATCGCAATTATCTCCACAAACCCACTCAAACAAGTATTCTTTATTGTCCATAACCTCACCATTGTTTTCAAAACCAAATACCTTAACCTTGAAATGGGAGTCATGATTGATCCTCTCATTGGCATCCTTCACTGGTGAACAATCTAGTTGAGCATTGTTATCATCACTATGTTCAAACATAGCAGCATTGTGTACTTCTATCTCCTAATTTACACATTTATCTTCAAATGATGCCACAATTACTTGGTCATTTGTAGCTACACAACTGTTATTCATACCAAAGCCTATGGACAGGGAATTCTGCATGTGCTCATCTCTCATCTTTTCCGTATTTTCTAAAAACTTGTATTCCATCTACACATCTGTTATTTTGAATTCCCTCAACATCACACTAGAGCCCTTCTCAAATGCTTCAAAATATTAGCCATTGCAGGCTGGAGTATCAGGTTTGAAGTCTTCAGGGATTTGTGAAAGGGCAACTACAAATCTATGAACTAAATCAATACTGGGTTCTTCATCTTGTCTTCTAATTTCCATTAACCTTACAATAAGATCAGCAAGTTCACTTGTAAATTCTTTTCTAAAATAGTCAACAAGTTCATCCCAACAGGCAAAGGATTTCTTTGGACAGCTCAAATACCAATCTGTAGCTCTAGCACCAAAGGATCTAACAAAAAACTCATCCACATATCCTAATCTCTAAATGAGTATTTCTCCATGAAACTGTGAAAGTTTTAGATATGTGTACCCCCATCACACACACTGTGTCCACTAAATCTAGGCATTTGATTGTAAATCTGAGCAGGCATACTCTCAATTTCATAATCAACCCATGACAAATCGAATTGGTCATATAAAGGATCAAAAGGGCTAACAAGAGGTTTAGCTTTCTGGCTGGCAGACAACATTATTACTATTTAACTGAGCTTGCCTAGCCTCTAAGGATATCAACCTATTCTTTATCTCTTCAATTTTTTTACATAACACTTCATTCCCCTCTTGGCTGAGTATGGGTGAATACATACTTGGATTCATGAAAATTTCAATCTTAGAGATCTTATGTCTGCCTAAGACCTAAGGCTTCCCCTTGGCATTTAGCTTATGCAATAAAACAACAAATACAACTGGTAAGAAACCATGTACCTTTTCTCATCTAGATGCTGAAGTCTTGAACAGAGTATTTTTTATCACAACATACATCAACCTTTCATGTGCACTAAAATTTTCTGCAAAGTCGCGACCTCTCCAAAGAGGATAAAATTTTCAAACAACTGAAAGCTCATCATAGAACAAATATTTTTCTGAGTTCATTCCACTAGCAGAGCACCATTGTTCACATGAAAGATCTAGGTATCAACTCCCCAATGGAGTCACCATTTTGTTGGTGACTCGAATGGGCAAAAATATAACACCTTGAAATCAACTACCTAGCAGAGTCGCCAATCTATTGGGTCTTTCTCTCTAAATCAGCAATGGGTTTGCCAGTTCCAATGTACAAGCAGATTCGGCCAAATACAGGAGGTTGCATGAGCTACCTCCCCTTCACTTCTAGTTCTGCCACACCAAGAGGGGTATCCCTATTGCTAAAGATTTTTCTTGGACTCACCCAATGATAGAAAGGTTTAGCTTTACAACAACAGGCAGAATACTCTCATGTTTGGACCAAGATTTTTGGGATAAATCATAAGGTTGGCAGTGTTCTTGGACATATCTAACTGGTTAGGTACGAGAGTATGCAGGGGTCCTATTCCTACTCCTACAAACTAATAGGTTGAAACTTTGAAAGGATTTGTATTTATGTTTTGGATGTATGATAGGGGGTTTTGGATCATAACTACTACACAAGAGCAGACTAGTGCCTATCTCAAGGCAAGGAGTCAACTAGACGTATACAAGTGAATGATTTGCACTAGCATTCAAGTTCCAAGGGGTTAGGACTAGTATTTGCCTTACAAACACCACCCAAGATTGAGTATTTAGCTACTTCTACTTACACATATCTCAGATGACATACATTCTTCTTCATACTTAACCTAAAATAGTTTAATCCACTCCTTGAATGGAAGTCAGAGATCAAGTATGCAATACAGAAAGTCTATATTCTAGAATCTGAGGAACCCTTAGCAACTAGATTCAAAAGAAGGGATGCATACAACAAATGGAGACAGACAACTAAAAACATGAAACTGAACATATGTGTCACATGCATCCAAAATACAACTCATAAACTCCAAAATGAGACAGAACAACAAGGAAATGCTTTGCTTTTCGTTATTTTTCCCAAAAAAAGCCCAAGTCTTCAATCACCGAAAAAATGAGTGACACAGTTCTGATATACCCAGAATGTGTACCTAGCATTAATTACATGGTCATTTCAAAATTTTGCCAGATACAATGCACCTTCAGAATGGCACCAAGAACATTCAATGCACTAAGGAGAAGAAGAGGGAAGGAGCAGTTGAACTTGGGAGATGTGCCGCCACATGGAGATTTTCCTTTTGAATATGGTAGTTGGTCTATCATTTCGATCCATACCTCTTACAATCCTGCCATTAATGGCCAAACTACTTGTTTTAAAATGCAATGGTTTGCTATTTCTGAAGTTCTTCCACTTAGAAATGCAACTGGGAACACATGAAATCCTTCGCTTTCAGAGAGTTTGAAACAAGGCTGTCGATTTCCACCTTCCCACTGAGATCAATGGCCCCAAAACATGCTAAAAAGTTGTCGACCAATGAAATCACGCCACGTAGGTGCCCCTTTTTTACTACTGACTTTTCTCGTCGCAACAAACATTTTACCTTTTCACCCTCTTTTGCCTATTCAAATCTTTGTATATGCAAAATGCATATACATACAACTGCCTTTTCACCTTCAAATCCTTGTATAATGCAGTTGTATATGAGATTGTATATGCATACAATCAACCTTCATACAAGGTGTGGACCCCAAATCATTATGAATCAAATTGAAATTGCATTCGGGTCCAGTGTTGTATCTCCATTCTTTGCATCTTACTTTGTACATTGCATATACATACAACACGGATTCCAACATAGTTGTCAATCCGATTGGAACTACCTTTGAAATCTGGCTTGTATCTTCATTTTGTAACTTTCATTGTATATCACATATACAAATGCAATAGACAACCTGCAGATGCCAAAATGATTATTCGTTGCATTTGATTCTCCAGTCGGGTCCACTTTGTACATCCTCTCTTGCATCTTTGCCTTGTATATCGCAAACACACAATGCGGATATAGAAACAAAATATACATACAATCCGAACCTCTACCTTTATCAACCAGAATGTATAACTTTTTAGGTTCGGGCCTTGCATATTAGGAATGTATATGCCCTTGTATGTTCGATTGCATGTGTAAACATACAATCGCCTTTGCATGCAACTAGTGGACCCCACCCTTTGGTTCTTGCCTTGCATGTATCTTTTCTTTGTATGTGCCTTTTGCATTTTTCCATTGTATATTGGATATACATTCACCTTCATACATGCATCGGCCGTTAGGGAGACCTCAAACTAAGCGACCGATGGATGTTGTCATGCTGAAAAAACCTTTGTATGTCCCCCCGTATGTCGACCTTGTATGTTACCTTGTATATGCATCAGGCCTTTGTATCTCTCGCCTTGTATGTTCGAACATACAAACAAAATATACATGCAATCTTTTACATACAACTACAGAATCTTTGATGGAATATGTGATATACAACCACCTTTGTATATGCATAAATGCACATACAAGCCCGATATGCATACAAAGATGCATTGAACTAATTTTTCACTTTTTGAAGGTCGATTGAACATTTCTTCAGGCTCACCAATGTACAACAACACTTGTACATTCAAATGTACATACAAACAGTAATGTATATACAAAGATACATGCAGTTCAACTAAAGGCTAAAAGACTTAGAAATTTCTTGGGTTTTTTCTTAAAAGTGCCTATGAATGAATACTTGAAACCTAAACTAGCAACAGACACCAACAGGGCCTAATACTGAAATTAGCTAAGGGAAAGATGTAAAGATGTATGTTGATCATGCCACACCTTAGCTAGGACTCAAACATAATCCTTCACACCACAACACAGTTCTACAATCTTCAAGACATCTCTACAAATAGTGAAATCAACCAAGTCAACCAGGACTAGTGAGAACACTAGGTCTACTAAGAACGTTCTTCATCCACGATCTAATTTTCTCTTTGTAGACCAATCCAAGGGTAGGAACACGATCAGGAGACATCCACAAGAACATTGAGATCATCAGGAACAACTACACAACTTCTAACCAATCTGTCAAGAAGATTCTTCAAACTAGAGCACATAAACACCACTGCCAGGTACCATCATAAGGAAAAGATCTCTTGCAAACCAATAGATCACGAACCATTGGAACTGAAGGCACATAACATTATCTTAGACTTAACTCTAGAACTACAAACAAAAATACTTCAATAAAGAGGAATGTAGAGCGTAACACTTTCTCCCTGTCACCATCAAACATACAGAAAAGTAGTTTTCACTCTGGTGAGCATAGCTCACTCAAATCTTCATATCAGAGGCTCAAACTTAGAATGTGGCATCTTTAGACATGCCTCTAAATAACTTCCAATCCACAGACAAAGATATTCATTCTACTAGAAATGTGAAGCAATCTACCAGACTGTTCTTCAGTAAACAAATATACTCTTTCATACACTATTTCCACCAGAGGAGAAAATTTTCTCAATATACTCAATATCGGGATTTCCAACACTTACATAGACATCTAACTCATTACAAGAAAACAACAAAACAAGAGCACAATTGACATCAATGAAAACACTGATATGTTGACATCAATGACAACACCGATTAGGAACATACTTGCAATAGAGGAGTCTTCTACCTCCAATTCCAATGTTGAGAGAGATTTAGAGGATTTGCCTCCTTCCTCTCCTAGTCATCATTCAGAGGGTGATGATTCTCCTCCACATTCTCTGACTTTTGGTCCACTTTAGGCTAAATAGACCTTGCAACATATAGGTGATTGGGTTGGGGATCCATTAGACACTAGGCAGACTCATTGACAATTCCAGGATGCTCCACATGTCTTCATTGTTGTTGCCTTTGATCCATAGTCCTTTTGAGAGGCTTCTTGTATTCTTGAGTGGGATACAACTATGCAGGAGGAGTATAGTTCCTTTATGAGGAACCATACTTGGGATCTTGTCCCACTTCCTAAGAGAAGAAAACTTGTTCGATTTAAGTGGATCTATCAGACAAAATTTGTAGTAAATGGGTCAGTTGATAAGAATAATGCTCACCTGGTCACCAAAGGATTCTCCTAGGTTCTTGGGATTGACTACTCTGAGACTTTTGTGCTAGTTACCAGAATGAACTCCATCTAACTTGTTCTTGCCATTGCTACAACCAATCATTGGGAAGTACACCAGATGGATTTGAAGAGTGCTTTTCTTTAGGATGACCTTCAGGAGGAGATCTACATGGAGCAACCAAAAGGGTTTGTTCAGAATTCTTCACTTGTGTGCCACCTTTGGAAGTCTCTCTATGGCCTCAAATAGGCTCCTTGGGCCTGGTATTCCAAGATAGACTCTGTTGGTGTTTCCAATTGATTATCTAAAATCCTTTAAAGATTTAGCCAATATTTCTTATGGTTGAGGATTTGAGGTCAGTGGCCAATGAATAGGATTCAATAGAGAGTTGAGATCCTTTGCACTTTTGGTTTTGTAAGACCAAGGTAGGTACACCCACACAACATCTAAGGGTATTATTCAAACTTATGCAAGATTTTGTTCATAAACAAATGGTTCTAAATGAAAATATACCAAGGAAATGAATGAATCCTATCAGATTTGGCTTAATCCTTTGGCAAATTAGTTCAAATTAGGATTGAGAACAAGTATTACTTCTAATCTACTCATAAGAACACTTAAGGAAATTACAATGATTTTGATTAAAGAGATAGTTTAGTTCTGATAGAGCTCAATCTCTTGACTGGTGCCTATATGGGTACAGAGTCAATCTTATACAACATTCATATCAAATAAATCAAGAACTTCAATCACAAGATGCTTAATGTAGATTCCTTGCATTTACATAGTCATGGTATGAATTCTGATTAAAATTCTACTTAAATATCCACTATATTGCATTAAAATAACTCCTTAATCCATATTAATTAGCATTTTAATTTGCTTCTTAAGAAAATGCTAAAAGAATAGAACTAAGCTATGTCACTAACACAAAGATGAGATTAGATAGACTTTCTATTTAACTTCAATGAGATATTTCAATACAATGCATGCAGACAATAAGAATTAGACTTCGTGTATTCATATTATCCTTTGATCAAAATTTGATACAAAGAGTATGTTTGATACAAAATATTTCCCCTTCCTCTAATATAGCACATAGAACAACTCAAGACAACTCAAACCCAAACCTAAAAAAATTTGAACCCTTTACAAATGCCTTTGAATTCCCTTTTATAGAACCAAGGGAGCAAACAAGCCTCATACCATGCACAGATGTCATATTTTCATTTGAAAATCCTTACAAGTCTTGTTAGAAATAGAATATGCCAAAAGGCATCCTTTAAGCACAATAAGACAAAATATTTCCTTCTTGCACTATAGCTCCAAGACAAACTAGCTATCATTCCTAAGAATCAAATCATTCCCCTAAGTGGGGAGGCTAACCATTTTGTCCTATACCTATCCCACTCTTGGTCATGGAAAATAGGTCATTATGCTTATTTGATTCCCAACCATAGTGGTTGACCATATGCTAGCTAAGCTCAACCACCCTTCATAGGAGAATCCCTACGAGGAACAACAATCCCAAGGATACCCAAATGATGGGATCCTCTACCTTGCACTACCTTTCAAACATAGAAACATGACTCCTCTATTGCAAATATGTGCCTAATCGATGTTGTCATTGATGTCAACATATCCTTGTTGCCATTGGTGTCAACTGTATTCCATTTTGTTGCATGTTTAGAAGATTGGAATGTTGAGGATATTGAGAAAAGTAATGAACCTCAATGTATGCAGACCATATGGCTTTATAGAGGATTGTCTGAAGTAGCTCTAGTCAAGATTTGAGAGGTCTGCATGTCGATTTGAAGAAGCTATGGCCATCTAAGTAGAACCAGGTTTTGCTACTTTCAAAAGAGACAGAGTGACAATAAACTAGTCTGGATTGCTCTGCATTGAAATATTATGATCTATGGATGTAGAGGCATGTTTGGGAAGTCAGTGTGCATCATCAACTCAAGTGGTTAGTGGTTTGGAGGTCCACAAGCAATCTTTCTTAAGTAACAATCATGGAAGATATTGTTCTTGAGGTTTTGGATGAAGATGTGAGTGATTCTAATGATTTAGAAGAGTGCGGATGTTTTTGTTGAATTTAATGTGCTTGTGGAGGTCTCTAGATTGTGTGACTACTATCTTGGAGGTCCACATTGAAGTTTGAGGTCATTGATGAAGATTTCCTTCTTGGTGTTGTAGTTCTTCCTAGTCTTGGTTGATCAGATGATTCAAGAGTGTTGTGGATGATCTAAGAGCAATTCAATGGAGCATGGTGTGTTGATCAAGGAAGATTTGAGTCCCAGTTATGTTTGGCTGATAGCTTAGTGATTCGCATTAAGTTAAATGCTTGTAGTGCCGACCTTGATGTTTATTCCAAGGTTGATGAAGTATATAAAAGCATGTAGTTGAGTTGCTGAAAATCATCCTTGTGCAAATTAATAAAATCCCAAGAAAGGATCAAAGGCAGAGCATAGAAGAGAAGGAGTAGAGGAGCAAGAATAGTAAAGGATGAAATGATAGTGAAGAAGTATTTGGGAGAAGAGCTAAAGTTTTATGAGCACTCAATGAGACTGAACCAGGCATGAAGAATATGCTATTTATCAATTAATTCTTTTTGTATTAAAAATAAATTCTATAGGAAGTAAGCCTCTCTTTGAGCAATGAGCTCTGGGCGTGAGCCCGAAGGCAAGTGCTTTCCCCTTTTTAAGTAATTTTAATAGGGTACGAATCTTGTAGGTTAACCCCCACTTTGGTTTTTCCCTTAGCTAGGTTTCCACATCAAAAATCTTGGTGTCAAATGTGTTAATTATGTTTCTGTTCATGTGTTATTGTTTCATGCTTTAATGTTTGCATCATTAATCTATTTGTAAGTTGTGAAAGAAGATTAAAATGAACAAAAAGTTAATATTGTGGGACAACTGATTCACCCCACTCTCAGTTGTCTATCCTATTTCCAACAATTGGTATCAGAGCCAAATCCTCTGAAAGAAGCTTGATCGCTTGAGGAGATCCATGATGTCGACTTATAAGAAGGAAAGCTTGAGATTTGATGGGACAAATTACTCTCTTTGGAAGGTGCGCATGTAGTGTCGTTTGGAATGTATAGGTGATGCCTTTTGGTGGATAACTGAGAAAGAGTATAAAATTTTGAAGAATGGACCTACAACTCTAGACAAACTCAGGGAAGTTGAATGCAGTATTCAAGCTAAAGAAGCATTATTGATTGCCCTGACTAATACAGAATTGGCAAATGTCCTAGAATTGAAAACTGCCCATTAAATTTGGAAAAAAATAGAAAATATGCATGAGGGTGATCAATATGTCAAATGTGCTAAACTACAGAGCCTGAAGAGTAAATACGAAAGGTTGATGATGAATGAAGATGAAAACATTACTTCCTACATGCAGAAAGTGAATGAACTTGTGATCGGTATCAAGAATGTTGGTGGAGTATTGGATGAATCAGAAATTGTGGCCAAAGTACTCAGATCCTTACTTGTAGCATACAAGCATAAAGTTGTTGCCATTAAAGAAATCAAGACTATGACAATTGTTACAAGGGATTAGTTAGTTGGTAAGCTTTCAACATTTGAAATGAGTAAGTTTGGTGATTCTCTTCCCAAGTCTGAATCTACACTTAAAGCTAGTGTGTATGGAAAACAAAGATATGATCCAGGTGAAAGTTCTTCAGGAAAATCAAATAGATTTATGAAGGAAAGAAAGGATCTTGAAGATGGTGAAATTGAGACTGTAGATCTTGAAGCTCTTATTACCAAAAGAATGCCAAGAGGATCCGGTAAGTATGAAGGAAAGTTGTTATTCAAATTTTTTTCTTGTAATAAGATTGGTCATTTTGCCTCAAGATGTCCAAAGAGGGTTTCAAAGCCAAACCCTAACAAATATATATTTTAGAAGAAATGCTACTATGTCAAAGAAGATGGACAAGAAGGAGTCACAGATGATGAATCAGATCATGGAGGTTCCACTAAAGGTGATTGGGTGTTCATTGCTATCAAAGAAGAAGATCTGGTGTCTACTAAATCTGTTAGCTGTGCAAATGTGGAAAGTGCCTTCGCTGCTCAGGTTGTTGAAAAGGATGAATGGGTGACTGATAGTGGATCTTCTCATCATATGACTAGTGATAAAAGTAAGTTTGTAAGCTTTGAAAAATATGAAGGTGGAATTGTGAAATTTGGAGACAACTTAGTTGGTAGAATCCATGGCAGAGGATCCATCTCTTTTGATGGTAAGAATAACACTAATGATGTTATGTATGTGGAAGGACTGAAGCATAATCTTCTCAGTGTTGGATAGTTGGTTGACAAGGGTTATGATCTCTGATTTAAGGATGGAAAATGTTGAATCTTGGAAAGCTCTGGAACTGAAATTGCATCTGGTACTCAAACTAGAGGTAACATCTTTCATTTAAGTAGTTCTTGCAAAATTTGTTTGATTACTCAGACAGATCAAAGTTGGTTGTGGCATAGGAGAATGTGTCATGTTAATTTTGATAACATTGTCAAGATAAGTTCTCCTCAGGCTATGAGAGATCTTCCAAAACTTGTGAAACCTGATATCATGTGTAGACAGTGTCAATTAGGTAAACACAACAAAACTTCATTCAAAAGTAAACAACAATTTTTAAGTGGACAGTTGGAACTTGTGCATACTGATCTATGTGGTCTTGCTAGAATTAGGAGTGTGCTAGGAGATAGATATTTCATGTTGCTGATTGATGATTACTCCCGGATGATGTGGGTAACTTTCTTAAAAGAAAAATCATAAGCTCTTGACAAATTCAAGGTGTTCAAAGTTATGGTGGAAAATGAGATTGGTGTGAAGATAAAGTGTCTAAGATTCGACAAAGGTGGAGAATTTACCTCCGGTGAGTTTGATACATTTTGTGAAAAACATGGAATAAAAAGATAGTTATCTGCTCCGAAGACTCCTCTGAAAGGAAGCTAGGTATGCATAAATCACTTCCTACACTAATCTAATGAGGGGAGGAAAGTACAAATTCAATTTTATCCTTAATATTATAGCAATGTTAAACCCACTAACAGAGATATTGTAGCAAACACATAAACAAGAAAGTGAGACAGAAGAAGAGAGACACAAGCTATATGTGGGGAAAACACTTATTGGGTGAAAAACCCCACACTCCAAAACCTGCACAATGTATTAACAAAACTAAAATGGTTTACAATACACTTGCAATGCAAGCTCTTAGGAGTCCTTGACACTCGTATCTAGAGACAAACTAGTAGCATAACAGCACCTGTCAAACCTATAATACCTCTCCTCCTCCAATCACCTGTTTATATAGAAAATACAAGGCAAAATTGCCTCTATCTTGGAATGGGCATCGATCTTGGCCTCATGGCCCAAAACCCATACCTATGGACACTTGGTCAATATTGTAAGATGCTTCTGATACTTGTCCATGCACCCCATCCCAAAGAGGTTTCCTATTTCCAAAATGGGCTATGACAGATGCTCTTACGACTCTTACGACCGTCATAGAATCTGTCATAGTAGTTACAACTTATAGCTGTAAGATAATCTATCATACATAGACTATAAATAGCATATTCTCTTACAACATGTCATAGTCCACCTTGGGGTGCCCAAATATACCTTTTTCAAAGATGCTCTTCGACACATGTCTTCACCTGTCATAGAATCTTCTTTTTCTGACTCTTACATGTCATAACTTCGTCATAGGAATCTGTCATGACCATTATGGTCAATATTCCCTTACACAACATCCAATATGCTAACACATGGCAAAATATTCCTACCACAAAGTGGGATGCCTATCTCCTCATGTAAGGACAAAATTACAAGTTGTCATCTTCCATGTAGGATGACACATCACCGTGCCACATCCCACAAAATGACAATATGAATTTACAATTTAATTTACAACATAAGCAATAAATAAATAAATACAATAAAAATGATACAAGGAATTACCAAGGTTGAGACACCTTAATTCCCAACATTCTCCCACTTTTCGAACACCTTGTAAGAGCCAATAGAATTAACAAAATTTAACTACTATAGGCTGAGAGGCCCATAGACTCCGAACACCATTTGAACTTCTCTATACCCACTGGCTTCGTCAATGCATCTAGAACATTCTTCAAAGTATCTACCTTCTCCAAATTTACCTTCCCATCCTCTACCATGTCTCACATGAAGTGAAACTGAACATCAATATGCTTTGTTCTGGCATGGAAAGTTGGATTCTTCGCAAGGCAAATTGCACTCTGACTGTCACAACAAATCGTAATCTATCTTACATCAACACCACTATATGAACACAATCTCTTAAGCCAAATGGCTTCCTTACAAGCATGAGTTGCAATCATATACTCAGCTTCTGTAGTGGACAAAGCAACCATGAGTTGTCACTTACTCATCTAACTAAATGCACCACCAAACATTGTGAACACATATGCACTAGTAGATCTCCTGTTGTCAATGTCGCATGTCCAATCAGAATCCACAAATCCATAAATACAAACTGAATGTGGAGGTCATGTAGCATTTCCATGATAGAAAATGGAATACTCAAAAGTACCCCTCAAATATTTGATCACTTATTTAACTGCATCCCAATGTACCCATCCAGGATTAGCCATAAATCAACTAAGGATTCCCACTACTTGGGCAATGTCTTGTCATGTGTAGACCATGGAATACATCAAACTGCCAACAACACTAGCATAAGGTACTTTACTCATGTCCTCCACCTCACTAGGACATTTTGGACATTCACTAATAGATAACTTTATCTCCAATGAAACAGGAATACACAATGGTCTACAATCTGCCATGCTAAACCTATCCAACATGGTCTTCACATACTTACTCTGGCTCAACCAAAGTTTTCTATTAGTTCTGTCTCTTCTAATTTCCATTCCTAGAATGTACCTGGTTGACCCTAAATATTTCATTTCAAACTGTGCTACCAACTAAGACTTAAAATCAGAAATCATATTCTTACCCTTCCCAATCAGCAACATATCATCAACATATAATGCAACAATGAGAATACGATCACCATCAAACTTATAATACACATAGTGATCCGATTTTGATCTCACAAATCCAATTGACAACACAAAGGCATCAAACTTCAAGTACCACATCCTAGGAGATTGCTTCAAACCATACAAAGACTTTTTCAATTTGCAAACCAAATTTTCTTTACCTTTCACTATGTAATTCTCTGGTTGTGACATGTAGATTTCTTCCTCCAAATCACCATGAAGGAAAGTTGTCTTCACATCCATCTATTCTACCTCTAAGTCATAAATAGTTGCAAGAGATAACAAAAATCTAATGGATGTCAGCTTTGCAATGGGAGAGAAAATTTCACCATAATCAATTCCCTCCACTTGTGAATACCCCTTTGCAACCAATCTAGCCTTATACTTTTCAACACTACCATCTGCACCAAATTTCTTCTTGAACACCCAATTGCATCTAACAAGTTTCTATCCATTAGGCAAAGGCACCAAGTCCCATGTTTTATTCTTTTCCAAAGAAACCATCTCATCTTCCATGGCCTCCTTCTAGGAACCTACATCTTTCATACCCATAGCCTCTGACATAGTTCTAGGTTCATCAGTGTTAGCAAGTAAAGCAAAAGTACAACTAGAATCAAGTAATGAATAACCAAACCTATTAGGTTGCTTTCTTGTTCATGTAGACCTCCTCAATGGCTAAGGTTGAGGTTCTTCTTCTTCTTCTTCTGAGCTTTTAGAGCTACTAGAGCTCTCCTCATCATCAGGTCTCATAGGGTCTGTCTGTTTAGTCTTCTCAGGGCTAGAAGGAAACTGAACCGCATCCTCTTTCTTTTTTGTCTATTCTAGCTAAAGAACAATGGAAGAAGGTGTTAGCTCTCTAAAGATAACACTTCTTCTATACAACACTTTTTCAGCCACTGGATCCCAAAGCTTGTATCCTTTCACACCGACACCATTGCCAATGAAAATACATTTAACAGCCTTGTTCTCCAGTTTAGACCATTTCTCCCTAGGCACATGTGCATATGCCTCACAACCAAAAATATGAAGATGTCTAACTGAAGGCTTCTTACCAAACCACACCTCCATAGGTGTCTTACCAACAAGAGCTAATGTAGGAGATCTATAGAAAGCAATGGCAACAGCTTTAGCCCAAAACTTTTGTTCTAGGCTTGCTCCACTAAGCCTACTCCTAGCCTTCTCCATTAGTGTCCTATTCATTCTCTCTGCTACATTTTTCTGTGGGGTATATGGAGTTGTCTTATTCCTTTCAATCCCTTGCTCTTTGTAGAACTTATCAAACTCTACCGAACAAAACTCACCACCGTTGTCAGTTCTCAAACACTTAATCTTTTTACTAGTCTAATTCTTAGCAAAGGCTTTAAACTCCTTAAACCAACTAAAGACTTCAGTCTTGCTTCTGATAAAATAAACCCATGTCCTTCTACTATAATAATATGTGAAAGATACAAAATATATAGATTTTGAAATCAAAGGAACATTAATAGGACCAAACACATCAGAATGAATAAGATCCAATACACCAGAAGACTTGTGAGAACTAGAGTAAAACTAAACATGGTTTTGCTTTCCATAAATGCAATGTTTGTAAAAGTCAAACTTGAGATTACAATCATTTAACCCCTCAACAAGGTTTTTATTTTTCAGGGTATGCAAACCCTTCTCACCAATGTGGCCAAATCTCAAATGCCATAACATAGTCTTTTTAGTAGGAAGCTTAGCTTCCATAACATGTGCACTACCATCAGAACTAGTTACAACAAATTTCTTCACTGCTTGTTCAGATGGTGGGGATGAAGTGACTGCAGCTCATTTCTTTGAGTCAAAAGAACTATTACATTGTGAAGTGCATGCCTCCAGCTGAAATAGAGTACCTCTCTGAGTACCCTTCACAAGCACCATAGTTCCTCTAGTCATCTTGCATCCATCCTTTGAAAAGACAACCTGCACACCTGCATCATTCAACATACTTATAGAAAGAAGGTTTTGTGCAAGGCTTGGAATGTGCATAACTCTAGTGATCCCCTTCACTCATCCATCAGGGAATTGGATTGAGACTCTTCCATGACCAACAATCTTTAGATGAGAGTCATCACCTAGGTACACTCTTCCACCATCGAACTCTTCATACTTCGTGAATAGTCTTGATGTGAGGTCATGTAGAATAATGCACCAGAATCAATCAACCTCACATCATCAGATGCATGGGTGGCCAGGGCTGCGATGCAGGCATCACCATCATCTTGTGACTTGTCAGACTCTGAATCAGGATCTTTCTTCTTTTTCTTCTCCTCTTTGCATTCCTTTCAGAAATGCCTAGTTTTACCATAGTTCCAACAAAGAACCTTGGACTTTCTAGGAGATTTGGATCTCCCACAGGATTTGGATCTACCCTTTTTACCTTTCTTTTCCTTCTTCTTCCCTTTCTCTTTAGGTCTTCCACAAACTACAAGAGCCTCTTTGGCTACCTCAAAAGAGTTTCTCTGTATCTCTTCAGATAATAATGAAAATACAATATCTTCCATCTTGAAGGTGGTAGTGGTGCTTCTGATAGACATGATAAGATGATCCCATGAATCTAGAAAAGAACAAAGTAGGGTCAAGCATCGATCCTCCTCCTCCATTTTCACACCCATAGATTGATGCAAAGTCACACAGCAAAAGCTTGCAGACAGGATGAAAAACCCATTAAACCCACCAAATAGCTAATACTATTTCCTATCAGCAAGATATCTCTCTTGTCACCTACCAGCAGCATCATCATATTCGGTGAACACAATTATCCTCTTGACGATCACTATTCACCTTACCACCAAACTCTATCTACAACATCATGATGTTCGGCATCAGTAGGATATAAAATATCGGGTTCCTCCTATATATCCTGATAACGACGACCTCATGTGTCTCTCTTATGATGCTTATGTCACCCTGATATTCAACCCACTTACACAACCAGCATCAAGATATAACTTATCGAGTCATATTGACACATCCTGATGACAATACTCAACTTTATGCACACAATGAATATTCCAATGAATATTCCTCCCGCTATCCACTTAGTGTTAATCTCCAATCGCCTAGACATGAACTGATGATGAACACCTCACACTGATCACCCCGATATCCTATGCCTATGCCAAAACACTTGCTGCCGGCAAGATAAAACTTTATTGGGTGATATTTGGGAATGTCTTGATGACGATGACGTCACATGCACTGCTACTTCCCCTGATATCTACGTCACCCTAATATAAGACTCATTTATATACCCAGCAGCATGATATGAATTGTCAGGTTATACTTATAATATCCTGATGATGATCCTGAGATCTATGTGATCCTCTGACTACCTGATGTTCAAACAAAAGATGATCCTCCTCCTTTCTTTGGCAAAGTGACTTTGACTTGCTGTTGACCTGTTTGATTGTACCTTTGCTTGCGTGCATGCTCCAGCATACATCAACAATATGCAGATGATGAATACACATGAAATGATGATCCTGATGATGATATATACAGGACATACATATCCAAACTACTTCATCCTGATGCCTTCAAAATAGACATTCTCCATAAGTTTCATGACCCGATCTGGAGAGCGATATGTGCATAGATGTCGATGCGATATACATAGTCTGTAATGTCGCATGTAGATGCTGTATATCTATCAAATGTGTATTTTTGACAAAACTCTCAGGACTTCACAATTTCACTTAGAAAACATGTCGATCGGGCCGGATCATCTCTTGAGCACTTCAAGCTTAGAAATTTATCCTCCTAACCCTAGCACATGAGGATGCTAGGATAACTCACAGCATGCTACAATTTGATCCCACAAACATGAAATGCATAAACAGAAAAATGAAAATGTAACCTAAACTATGATACATGCCCATTCCACTGATTCAGAGAATCAACCGGTGGAATGGTTGGATGAATCCATTTCGCCTGCAATAAGAGAATCAGCACATAGATAGCTTATAAATCAGACAAATGAAATCAATGGGATCCTCTTATTTTCAATAATAGAGATGCATACAAGATTCACAGTCTCACTGTATCACAAATGTCTTTGCTTCTGCTATGCTAAAACCTCACTAAACTATCAATTCTCCACTGTCTAGTCTACTCTATCTAAAACTAACTGATCTAGGGCATAAATAGTAATCCTACGCGAGTACTACCAACTCGATTCCTAGCAGCTAGGAGCTTCCAAGTGGCTAGGAGGAGACAGCTAAGACAACTGGCATAACAAACTCCTAACTACCTACACATCCTCCTAGGTCAATCTAAAACATAAGAATTGGTCCAATGGACCTTATTACATCAAGAAGTCAAACATACTAAAAATAGACTTATGCCCTATTTTGCAAGGGTGCTCCTGCACCATACTCCCCAGAAGAAGAAATATCAAGTCCACTTGAGATGAGAGTATGTAGATCTGCACCATGTTTTTAGATCTACTCTGCAATCATCCACACTACTTCTGAATCAAGTTTGCCTTGCCATGCCACCAGATATTCCAAATAGCTTTTGTTTCAGGGCTTTTTGATCACTCTTGTGTCCAAAACCTTTTGCAACTGTGGTGGATCATGTTTTGGAATGTCATCAGCTATTGTATCCTATAGTAGGTCCTATTCTTCATCTGGATTATGCTTGTATGGAGTCAAATCACATACATTAAAGATAGGTGATAAACCAAGATCTGGAGGGAGTTGGATCTCATAAGAATTCTGTCCATGCTTTCTCAAAATCTGACATGGTCCAATCTTCCTCTACATGAGTTTAGTAAATTTGCCCTTAGGAAGTCTTTCCTTCTTCAAATGAACCCATACGAAATCTCCAACATCAAACTATAAATCCTTCTTCTTTTTATCAGCATATGCTTTATAATTCAAGGTAGTTTGTTGTAGCTGGGTCTTTACTTGATCATGAACCTCTTTTATGTCTTCTGCAAAAGCTTCACCATCTGCACTAACAGGGTCTACTGCAGGTAGATCTCTCAATTCCAAACTTCCTCTTGGATGCATACCATACACTATCTAAAAAGGTGATTTCCCTGTACTCCTATTGACAGTATCATTATAGGAAAATTTGGCCTGAGATAGGATATTATCCCACTTTTCTCCATGCTGTCTTGTCAAACATCTGAGCAAATTCCCTAAGGAATGATTGACTACTTTAGTCTGTCCATCTGTTTGAGGATGATATGCGGATGAGAAAGACAAATTTGTGCCTAGTTTCTTCCAAAGGGTTCTCCAGAAATGACCAATAAACTTCACATCCCTATCTGACACTATGCTCAATGGCAATCCATGTATTCTGACAATTTCCTTGAAAAACAAATCTGCAATGTATGAAGCATCAACAGTGGTTTTGCATGGCAAGAAATGTGCCATTTTGCTGAATCTATCCACTACAACAAAAACACTATCAAATCATTTCCTTGTCCTTGGTAAACCCAAGACAAAATCCATACTTATGCTTTCCCATGGTCTGGAAGGAATGGGTAAAGGCTGATATAAACCTGCATTAGTTGACCTACCTTTTGCTTTCTGACATATCACACATGTCTCTACAAATTTTTTGACATCTGATTGTAATTTAGGCCAAAAATAATGTCTTCTGACAAGATCAAGAGTCTTATCTAAACCAAAATGACCTGCCATAGCTCCACATTGTTTCTCTTTAATGATGCTCAACCTCATAGAACACTTTGGAATACACAACTGTCCACCTTTGAACAGCAATCCATCCTGGATCAGAAATTCAGAGAACTCGGCATGATATTTATCTCCAAAAGAAGTACATACCTGATATATCTCTCCAAAATCTTCATCAGCATCATACATGGTCTTCAATGAATCAATCCCAACACTCTCCAACTGAATCTGGTTGACTATTAGAGCTCTCCTGCTCAAGGCATCTGCTACCTTATTCTTGACTCCTTTCT
Organism: Cunninghamia lanceolata; assembly: GCA_027924645.1. Lineage (NCBI taxonomy): Eukaryota > Viridiplantae > Streptophyta > Pinopsida > Cupressales > Cupressaceae > Cunninghamia > Cunninghamia lanceolata. The sequence continues at coordinate 20,604,371 of BSBN01000090.1, read as the reverse complement.
TATGCTTCAATGTAAAAGTAAAAGCTTGTAAAGTTTCTACCCATTTCATGTGTCTGTGGTTCAACTTTTCTTGGCTATTTATGAAACTCAGAGCCTGATTATCTGTGAATACTATGAATTCTTTTGGCATCAACTAATGCCTCCATTTCTTGAGTGACTAGACTAAAGCATACATTTCCAAATCATATGATGAATACCTCTTTTTAGCATCATTGAGCTTCCCACTAAAAAATGCAATTGGCCTTCCTTCTTGGTTGAGTACTGCTCCAATGGCCATGTGACTGGCATCACATTCTACCTAAAAGATCTTGTTAAAGTCTGGAAGTGCAAGGACTGGCTACTGTGCCACCTTCTTCTTCAATGTTTCAAAAGAATCATCTACTTCCTTAGTCCAAGCAAATCTGCACTTCTATCCTCCTTTTATAGTATCCAGCATGGGTGCACAAATATGACTAAACCCTCTTATAAACTTTCTATAGAAGGTTGCTAACCCATACTTCTAACATCATTCATAGTCCTTGGAGTTGGCCAAGACAATATGGCACTTACCTTCTCCTTATCCATTTGCAGCTTTCCTTGTGAAATGACAAAACCCAAATATGTGATCTCCTCTTGCATGAACAAACACTTGTCCAAATTTATCATCAGTTGCTCTTCATGTAACCTCTTGAGAACCAAATCTATATGTCTGAGATGTTCTTCCTTTGTGTTGCTGAAAATCAGAATGTCATCTAGATATACTATGACAAACTTTCCCATGAATTCTCTCAAAACCTCATTCATCAACCTCATAAAAGTACTAGGTGCATTAGACAAACCAAAAGGCATAACTTTCCACTCATACAACCCTTCATTGGTTTTGAATGCTATTTTCCATTCATCTCCTGGCATAATCTTGATCTAATGATAACCACTCTTCAAATTGATTTTTGTAAAATACTTAGCACCTCCCAAATAGTCAAGTAAATCCTCTATCCTAGGTATTGGAAACCTATACCTGATTGTGATCTTATTAATAGCTCTAGAATCTATGCAAAGCCTCCAAGTGCCTTCTTTCTTTGGTGCTAGTACAACTAGTACTACACATGGACTTAAACTTTTACCAATAAGACCTGTGTCTAACAATTTCTCAATTTGTCTTGCTACTTCTGTATTCTGTTCTGGAGTTAGCTTATATGCTGCTTTGTTTGGAAGTGTAGATCCTGGGATTAGATCTATGTAATGGCTGATATCCCTTACAGGTGGTAGGGATCTTGGCATTCCATCAGAGATGATACCTTTATATTTATCCAATAGCTCTTAGACAGCTGGGTCTATGAACCTCTACTTTTTCTCTTTATTGACTTCTTGCTGTTGTTCTTTATTCACTTCCAGACATGGAATTAGGGCATATGCAATTGCACCTTCTACTGCTACTTCTTTCATGAACTATTTTCCTTCCATCAGCATTACCTTCACTTCTTTTCCTTTGGATTTCTCCTCCTCTGTTAATGGTAGTAACTCTATCACTGTACCATTCTTAGTGATTGTATAGGTGTTTCTAACACCATCATGGCGTGCCTTCAAGTCATACTACCATGGTCTACCAAATAAAAGATTGCAAGCATCCATCTTGGTAATGTCAAACAACAACCTATCTTTATATGCTCCAATCTGAAATTCTACCCAAGCCTGTTCTTCTACAATTGTTTGCTGACCTTGGGTAAGCCATGAGACCTTATATGGGGATGGGTGAGGCAATCTTCTAAGCTTAAGCTTTATTACCATTTCATCAGATACAAAATTTTTAGTAGAACCAGAATCAATTAAAACTTTACATGCCTTACCTCCTGCTTTGCAAATGGTTCTGAAAAGAGACTTTCTTTGTGGGGGTTCTTTGTCAGGTACCTTCATGGTAGTCATTGTTCTTCTCATCATTAGAGATTCTCCACTCTCTAGATATCCATAATTGTCAGGAGCATTCACACTCTGAAAAGCATTAGAGCTTGTTGCACTTTGACTATCAGGTTCTTGGATCAGATTCGTTCTCCTTTCTCTTGTTGAGCTTGTTGCCTTTTTCTGGACATCTGCTGGCTATATGGCCTTCTTTGTTATAGTTATAACATCTAATAGATCCTCTACCCTGGGATCTTCCTTTGAAAGGTCTTCTGCCTCTGAAGTTTCCTTGCTGATTGTAACTTTCTCTCTGGTTTTGACTATTATTCCCCTTGCTGTTGTCATGACTGGATTCTCCCTGATATCCTTGTCCATGTCCTCTACCTCTGAAAGGACCTCTTCCACCTCTTTGCTATTTTCCTCTTCCTCTATTGTTCTGTTCTTGTCTTCTCTTTAACTTCTCTTCCACTTTCAATGCTAACTAAAAGCATTTCTGAACTGTATTTGGATTATGCAGATTCAAATCTTCCTAAATGTTGAACCTCAATCCATTAAGGTATCTGGCTACCTTTTCTTCCTCACTTTCCTTTACCTTTGTCTTCACACAAAGTTTCATGAACTCCTCTGTATATGAGCTGACATCTAGCTCCTTCTGCTTCAGGTTTTGCTTCCTCTTGTGTAATTGGATACTGTAATCCAATGGAACATAGGCTTCCTTCACTAAAGCCATCATCTTCTTCCATGTAGCAACTCTATGCTTTCCTTCTTGTACTCTGTCATCCTGGACAAAATTCCACCATGTCAATGCAGGTTCTTTCATCTTTGATTGGGCTATCTTCACTCTCTATTGTTCTGGTATCTCCTCTATCTCAAAGAAATTGTTTAGGGAGTCTATCCACTCCATCACTGAATCAGGTTCCATCTTTCCTGTAAACACTGGTAAATCCAGTTTCACATCCATGGTTCTCCTCTCCATGGCTTTGAGGACGTTCAATAGTGGCCTCTAGTCTGCAGAAACAACCTCCTCATTCCACCTAGGGCTCTCTTCTTCTTCCCTATCTTCTTCTCTACCAGAACCTACTCTGTCCCTCAACTTCTCCAACTCATCCTTCAATTCCTGATTCTGAGCCTTCATAGCCTTGCTCTTGGCAATCTGCTTCTTTACCAAAACTGCCAACTCAACGTTGGTCATTTTTGGCGGGAACTCTGATGTCCCTTCTTCATCTGACATCTTACTATCTTAAATCTTCCCTAAAAGATTCAACCTTTGCTCTGATACCACTATGATGCAGAGTCACACAGCAGAAGCTTGCAGACAGGATGAAAAACCCATTAAACCCACCAAATAGCTAATACTATTTCCTATCGGCAAGATATCTCTCTTGTCACCTACCAGCAGCATCATCATATTCGGTGAACACAATTATCCTCCTGATGATCACTATTCACCTTACCGCCAAACTCTATCTGTAGCATCATGATGTTCGGCATCAGCAAGATATAAAATATCGGGTTCCTCCTATATATCCTGATGACGACAACCTCATGCACCTCTCTTATGATGATTACGTCACCCTGATATTCAACCCACTTACACAACCAGCATCAGGATATAACTTATTGGGTCATATTGACACATCCTGATGACGATACTCAATTTTATGCACATGACGAATATTCTAGTGAATATTCCTCCCGCGATCCACTTAGTGTTAATCTCCAATTGCCTAGACATGAACTGACTGTGAACACTTCACACTGATCACCCCAATATCCTACGCCTATGCCAAAACACTTGCCGTTGGCAGGATAAAACTTTATCAGGTGATATATGGGAATGTCTTGATGATGATGACGTCACATGCACTGCTACTTCCCCCGATATCTATGTCCCCCAGATATAAGACTCATTTATATACCCAGCAGCATGATATGAATTGTCAGGTTATACTTATAATATCCTGATGATGATCCTGAGATCTATGTGATCCTCCTTCTACCTGATGTTCAAACAAAAGATGATCCTCCTCCTTTCTTTGGCAAATGTGACTTTGACTCGCCATTGACCTATTTGATTGTACCTTCACCTACGTGCATGCTCCAGCATACATCAACGATATGCGGATGATGAATACACACGAAATGATGATCTTGACGATGATATATACAGGACATATATATCCAAACTACTTCATCCTGATGCCTTCAAAACAAACATTCTCCATAAGTTTCACAACCTGATCTGGATAGTGATATGTGCATAGATGCCGATGCGATATACACAGTCTGTAATGTCGCATGTAGATGCTGTATATTCGTCAAATGTGCATTTTTGACAAAACTCTCAGGACTTCACAATTTCACTTAGAAAACATGTCAATTAGGCTGGATCATCTCCTAAGCACTTCAAGCTTAGAAATTTATCCTTCTAACCCTAGCACATGAGGAGGCTAGGATAACTCATAGCATGCTACAATTTGATCCCACAAACATGAAATGCATAAACATAAAAATGAAAATGTAACCTAAACTATGATACATGCCCATTCCACTAATTCAGACAATCAACCAGTGGAATGGTTGGATGAATCCATTTCACCTGCAATAAGAGAATCAGCACACATATAGCTTATAAACTAGACAAATGAAATCAATGGTATCCTCTTATTTTCAATAACAGAGATGCATACAAGATTCATAGACTCACTGTATCACAAATGTCTCTGCTTCTACTATGCTAAAACCTCACTAAACTATCAATTCTCCACTATCTAGTCTACTCTGTCTAAAACCAACTGATCTAGGGCATAAATAGGAATCCTACGCGAGTACTACCAACTTGATTCCCAGCGGCTCAGAGCTTCCAAGCAGCTGGGAGGAGACAACTAAGACAACTGGCATAACAAACTCCTAACTACTTGCACATCCTCCTAGGTCAATCTGAAACATAAGAATTGGTCCAATGGACCTTATTACATCAAGAAGTCAAACATACTAAAAATAGACTTATGTCCTATTTTGCATGGGTGCTCCTACTAAAAATAGACTTATGTCCTATTTTGCAGGGGTGCTCCTACACCATAGATGTCAACTGTACAACAATCATATTGAAAGCATTCATGTGATCCACAACAAATGCTCCATCTTCCATTTTCAGAGCAAACTTCTTTTTTAGAAAAAGTTTGTTTGCCAAAGACTTGGTCTGATAAACATCACCCAACTTCTTCTAAAGATCTTTCGTTGTCTTCTCCTCATGGACATTCAATAGGATAGAGTTAGTTAAACAGAGTCTTATGAGACCCTTAGCCTTCCAATCTTTGAGATCCCAATCAACTTGTTGCATTGCTATGGGTTTTACACTGGATACCATTTCCCATAGGTCACAATCAACAAGTAAGTCCTCCATCTTCAATTTCCACAACTCAAAATTAGTGCCATTAAATTTCTCAACCTCTAACCTTCCAGATGTGGTTGCCATCTCCTTGCTACAACAAGATATAGAATACTCTATACAACACTCCCACTCAACCTAAGATTAGCTCAAAAAACCCCTACCCAACAACTAGGACCAAAACTGGCCAGGCTCTGATACCAACTGAAAAGAAGCTAGGTGTGCGGAAATCACTTCCTACACTAATCTAATGAGGGGAGGAGAGTGCAAATTCAATTTTATCCTTACTATTATAGAAATGTTAAACCCACTAACAGAGATATTGCAGCAAACACATAAACAAGAAAGTGAGACACAAGAAGAGAGACACAAGATATATGTGGGGAAAACCCTTATCGGGTGAAAAACCCCACACTCCAAAACCTACACAATGTATTAACAAAATTGAAATGGTTTACAATACACTTGCAATGCAAGCTCTCAGGAGTCCTCGACACATGTATCTGGAGACAAATTGGAAGCATAACAGTACCTGTCAAACTTGTAATACTTCTCCTTCTCCAAACACCTGTTTATATAGAAAATACAAGGCAAAAATGCCTCTATCTTGGAATGGGCATCCATCTTGGCCTCATGGCCCAAAACCCATGCCTATGGACACTTGGTCAACATTGTAAGATGCTTTTGATACTTTTTCACATACCCCATCCTAAAGAGGTTGCCTATTTCCAAAATGGGCTATGACAGATGCTCTTACGACTCTTACGATTGTCATAGAATCTATCATAGAAGTTACAACTTACAGTTGTAAGAGAATCTGTCATACATAGGCTATAAATAGCATATTCTCTTACAACATGTCATAGTCCACCTTGGGGCACCCAAAGATGCTCTTCGACACATGTCTTCACCTGTCATAGAATCTCCTATTTCTGACTCTTACATGTCATAACTTCATCATAAGAATCTGTCATGACCGTTACGGTCAATATTCCCTTACACAACATCAAAGATGCCAACACATGGCAAAATATTCCTACCACAAAGTGGGATGCCTATCTCCTCATGTGAGGACAAAATTACAAGTTGTCATCTTCCATGTAGGATGACACATCACCGTGCCACATCCCACAAAATGATAATATGAATTTACAATTTAATTTACAACATAGGCAATAAATAAATAAATACAATGAAAATGATACAAAGAATTACCAAGGTTGAGACACCTTAATTCCCAACATCCTCAACAAAATGGAGTTGTGCAAAGAAAGAACCGGACCATTCAAGAAGCTACTAGGACCATGATGATGGAAACAAATGTTCCTTAAGTTTATTGGAGAGAAGCTATGAGTACTGTTGTCTACACTCTTAACTGGGTGCAAATCAAAGGAAATTTTGGTAAGACACCTTATGAACTATGGTTTGGTCATTCTCCTATTGTGAGATATTTCAAAGTTTTTGGTAGTAAATGCTATATCAAAAGAGATGAGGATCTAGGCAAGTTTGATACAAGAAGTGATGAAGGAATATTTTTGGGTTACTCTACTCAAAGCAAGGCATACCGGTGCTTTAACAAGAGATTGAAAAAGATTGTTGAAAGTTCAAATGTCAGAGTGGATGAAAGAAAAGGACATTCCAAGTCTTGCAGATATGAATTAGATGATCAAGTTGAAAGTCAAAGTCAAAAAAGGCAAGTTCAAACATAGACCTAGATCCAGATTGATCCAAAAAATCCAATGACTCAAGAGGATAGCACAGAAGTTGAGGAACAAGCTCAAGAATCAGAAGTTCAAGCAAATCCCAAAACTCCCAGGTATGTAAGGATGAATCATCTAAAAAATCAAATCATAGGAGATAGAAATAAAGGTGTTTGAACTAGGAGAAGAATTGTTGAAGATCAAGAAGAGATTTGTTTGATTTCAAAGATTGAACCAAAATCAGTAAGTGAAGCCTACAATGATGAAAAATGGATAAAAGCAATAGAAGAAGAATTAATGCAAATTGAAAAGAATCACACTTGGGATCTTATTTCTAGACCAGAGGACAAAAATGTGATTGGAACTAAATGGGTCTTCCAAAATAAACTAAATGAAGATGGTGAAGTTGTAGAAACAAAGCAAGGTTGGTATACAAAGGATATTCTCAAGTGGAAGGAATTGATTTTGAAGAAACTTTTTCTCCTGTAGCAAGAATAGAAATAATCAGATTATTTCTTGCATTTGTTGCCTTCAAAGATTTCAAGGTATACCAGATGGATGTCAAGTCAGCATTCTTGAATGGAGAGCTAGAAGAAGTCTACATTGAGCAACCAGAAGGGTTCTAGTTGTCTGATCTAGAAGATATGGTCTCTAGACTAAGAAAAGCATTGTATGGACTTAAACAAGCCCCAAGAGCCTAGTATGCAGATTAGTTAAGTATCTGCTAAAGCTAAGTTATAGCAAAGGCATTGTTGACAGTAATCTTTACTTCAATATTGATCATGAGAATATTTTTTTTGTTGAGGTATTTGTTGATGATATTATTTTTGGTGGAAATGAGAGTATGTGCAAGACATTCCCTAATTAGATGCAAAGTGAATTTGAGATGTCCATGTTTGGTGAAATGAATTTCTTCCTAGGTCTATAAATCACTAAGTTAGATAAAGGTATCTTCATATCTCAGTCTAAGTATGTGAGAGAATTGTTGAAAAAGTTTGGAATGGAGGAATCAAAACTAGTAAGTACTCCTATGGTAACTGGATGCAAGTTAAGTAAAGATGATGATTCACCTAAGGCAGATCAGAAAAGGTATAGATCAATGATTGGAGGACTACTTTATCTAACTCAAACTAGACTTGATATCTATTGTGTGGTTACATAACACACCCCATTTTACCTTGACAAAATAGGGACCCAACTTTTCTTTCCACTTTGGCTTGTTTGTTTTCTACTTTGGGTGGTTTGGTAAAATTAGTCATGCATGTAACCTTGTAAGAGGGTAGATTTGCCACTATGATGAAGTCAGTTGCCAAAATTAGTAGTTCCTATTATTAACTTCATGGTTGGAAAGTACACAAAATTCCAAACTAGTTTGCCTTTTAGATCACCCCAAAATTAGCTAAGGGAAGAGAGTTATGTTCAATCAATGTTTGGTCAAACCTGAAATCCCATGCAGGGGGGAGTCATACTTCAAACATCAGTGATATTTGGTAGGATCACCCTGATATAGGATTATCACATGATAATCACCCAGTGGGCGATGTGTAGACATCAAATTTAAATAGGAACTGATATCTACCTGTCAAAAGACTTCAGTTACCCCACGGGGGGTCATGTTTTTTAACATCAGTCATCTTACGAAAATCACCCTCTTCACAAATATCACCCTATGTCATTATGATGGTGACGTCATGTAATTCCAATGAATGAAGGAAATCACGCTGATGATGATGTCATCATTCTATTTAAACTGTGAGGGAGGTATATATCCAATATGTGTCATATTCTTTAATATGACAATGACGCCATTAAAACATAATGATTAAACAATGTCACCAACATAATGATGTCACCTTGATCTTTTCTAAGGGGGTCATTTTATCTAGGGGGGTCATATTTTTTAATACCCCCTAATCTTAATTTCGTGACCTGATATACACATGGTCAAACATTGACCATATCACCTGATCCTTTGCATTCAGTTATTCCGCTCAAAAGTGAGGGGGTCATTTTATGCAGGGGGGTCATATTTTTGAATATCCCCTAATCTTTCGAAGATCACCCCCCCTTTTTTTGACATTAAATCTAATTAAATGTGGTAGATGAACTCTCGCCAATTACAAATGCAAATTGAACACTTGGCCGCATCTACGAATTCCTTGTAGATGATCAACAGATTTGATCAGGATAACACATTTTTACCCTAATATGTCTTATTGATCTGCTTTAAAGGTAAAATTTGAAGGTCATTTTCATTTACCTTGTGATAAATCAAGAAATTATGGAGCTCTGAAATCAAACCCTCAAACAGCTACCCATCAATGGATTAGATCCTTCAATGTAACGGAACGAGTGATCTTAAGCATCTATAGCCCTTCTCTGTAATCAATCATCTAATCCAAAATAAAGCATTGTTAGGTAAGTAACTGTAAAACCTCCTGTTGTCATTTTCTATAATTTTAGGTAGAGTATTTATTTTTACTGGGGTTTGTCTTTGTGATAATATGTATTATGGTAAAATGATAAATAATATATAGAGTATACATGATACAGAAGTACATGATGTTGTAGAAATGCATGTGGACACTGTAGGGTAAAATATATCATGTTTATTGTAGAAATCCATGGCAAATCTTAGAAGAAATAGGTCTAAGGCAGAGTTCCTCAAGCCCATGTTTGTCTAGCTTAAGGGGGTGTAGTTCAAGTACAGAGTTATTGGTGATACACACCAAGGGGATATAGACCTGGCAGTATGGTCGACAAGATTGGACAACGATAAGGATAATCCCATTCTGGATGGGGAGTTTGTTTCAGGTATGTGGCATGCACCTGGTTTTATGTATGCTATGGATGCTTCGGAGCTGGTAGTAGAGTGAGCAAGAAATTACAACCCTGAAACCAGACGAGTAGAGAAACATGGGAGGATATACGCAAACTTCTTAATCAAGGGCATTACTGCCACTTTCAATTTGCCAGTTGGGAAGAAGGTAGTGAGTGTGGACCTACGTAAATTAGAAACAAAGTATAACAATAACAAGAAAAATGCAAGGAAGAGGATATACCAATGGAGATCAAAGAGTAGTACATATGTTGCCTTAGCCAAACTACTCGTGCATCTGTATAAGTTTTATTTTGATGATGAGTACCAATATATGATTTCTCTACTAAGCAGGATGACTGGTAGGCCTCATGCTAGAAATTTTGAGAACTAGATGTTTGGGATCATCCAAATGGTCTTATATGCAGACAACCAGCCACTATGGGCTAAGATCATCAATGACTCATTAGATGAGGGAATGAGGAGCCTGGGAGGACAAACATGCTTATTTTACATGACTTCATATGTGGTGTATTCTTGTGCATATAAAGGAACTTTTGATGCTTTGAAGACAGTGGGTAAGGCTGGTGGTAGTGCTGATGATGCACACATATGGGATCATTATCCCCAATTGCAATAGAAAAGGTTGAGCATGGAAGCTCAAGAAATTATTTATCGACATGGAGCCTAGTTTATCTAGTTTGCCACTTTCTCACATATTAGGATCAAAGGATTTGAGGGATAGCCTCTTATGTTGCCAAGATACCCCACTGATGGGGTCGTCTTGATGGAATTTGTTAGGCAGGTATCCACAATAGTTGAAGCCTACAAGGCATGGAAGAAGATACCTCTAATTTTATTTTGAGTATCCATGGGTTGGTACATGTGCCCAGATTCAGAGATTATAAAGCATGTCATTGGGGGATTAAAATTGATGTATCTTCAACCTTTTCCTTTGGCCAGATCATATGATCCTTATGGGAGGATGCAGAAGATACTAGGGAAACCAATACATCAAAAGCATCTAGAAGACTTCTGGACTGATTGTGATGATGAGGCTGAGGTGAGAAGAAGGAAATATCAAAGACTCACCTTGAATCAGATCAAAACCTTTGACTGTATCCCAATGCCAGCATATCTACATAAGGATGATGGGAAAATCATGTCCAATGAATATGAAGACAAAAAGGTGTATAATGACACCATATCAGCCCCAGATCTTACACAACAGGAAGATATATCCTTAGATCAGCTGACAAATGGGGTGATCTAGCTAACCCAGGCTTGGGTAGATGAAGAGATATCTAAATTAAAGAAAAGGGGTGTTTCCCTTATAGTTGATACTAAGAAGAAGAGGTAGGAGGTGTCTGATGAGGAATGTGATGACTTCCTCACTGAAAAGAGAAAATCTAATGGGAAAAATTGCCTATAGAAAAACAAAGGAGAATCCTCCCTAAGGGAAAGAAGGGTAAAGATGAACCAAAGGGGGTGATAATACAAAGGATTGCCACTATGGCTATAGGTACATCTACATCAGCTTAGGCATCTACATCATCTGTGTAGCCTCTAATGGAAAGACCAAAGACTAAAAGAATTTTGAAGCCTACTATTGAAGCTACAGAGATGCAGGTGGAAGGCCAGACCCTGCAATAGGAGGTGGAAAAGGGAGTCCCTTTTGAAGAGGAACAATTAAATAAGGAACCTGAAGATGATGACTTGCTAGTGACTAGCAAGAAGAGGAGGGGGATGTCGCTGATGTCACCACCCAAGAAACAAAGGACGACCATGAGGGGAGATATCCATGTTGACCCCATCATTTTGAGAGGAGCTAGTGGTGAAGTTTTTAGGAAGGAGCTACAACATGATGTTCCTCTTCCCACCATAATTAAATTCAAAATTGAGAAAGTGAAAGAGCAAATGAGAGAAATGTTTAGAACAAGTTAGGGTATTCCTTTCTCTCTAGATGATATAGTAGACTTATCTAATGATGAGGTGGTTCAGAATGTGGCCGCTCAACAAATGGAAACTCTGGTTTCCAACACCCAGATGACTCCTCATGGGACTCCATTAGCATAGATGGTAGTGTTGGAGGAAGTAAAGAAAACAAAGGAAATGAGACAAGGTAGCCTAGAGAGGGCAACCCAACAGATAGGGCTAGACAATTTGGTTGAGCAGGTTACTAGTCTTGTAGCCGTAGACTTAACATATAGGGGTGACATAAGCCCAAGTAAAGAAATAGGTACACCCAGAGAACTTAAGAAGACTCAAGTGGTAGAGCATATAGGGAAGGATGGCACTACTCCTAATCAAGGTCAGCAATAGCATGAGACACCTACATAATCAAAAATATTAGAAGTTCAACAGAAGAGTTGGGGTGATCAGGACATATTAGAAACTGGTATTGCTCAGACTCAGGGAGATTCGGGAGAAGTCCCAAGAATAGAAGGCAAATCAGGTCAGGAGGACCCTAAGCCACAAGATATCAATGCACTGGGTGCAGAACAGGAAATAACTCATGATCAGGGTGATCCTCAAGGGAAAAATACATAGGCCTCCAAAGAGGTCAATATGCCATAGGATGAGAAAAATAATAAAGAAGATGAAAATCTAAAGGAGGGAGTACAGGATGAAGCATAGGATCAGAATGTGGAAATTCCACAGGATCCTCCTTTGTAGAAGGCAACCCCTCAACAAGAGGAACTCCAACAAGATCCCCCTCATGAGGAAATACATGAGGAAGAAATCAAGAAGGGGCCTTCTCCACCAAGGATAAAAGAGGACACTGAGAAGTAAGATGCACATGATATTGACAAAGGCCACCAAGGATTTGGAGTTGATGTACCTCATTGGCTAGAAAAGGAAATAGGTATGGAACAAGTGTCAAAAATTCAAGAGTTTGATGTTTCTACCTTGTTTGCTAAAAAAATGATGAAACCAAGGAGGAAGGCTAGATTAACATCTGCCATAAAAAGAGATCCTACCACAGGTAGAAGAACTACATAGATAGCAATTCCCACGGTTGAAAAGGAAAAAGGCAAAATTAGCCTAGAGGAATTCCAAATCACAAGTGTTGATCCGGGTTTTGCCAATGAATACTAGGAAGGTCAAGAAGGGAAAGATATTATTGATTCTTTAACCCAAAGGGTGGAGAAGGAAAAGAGAAAAATAAAGTACATAAGGAGCATATTGCTCAATTGCATTCTTTTATAAAAGGGTTAATTAACCATGATAATGCACCAGTTGATCTTGTAGTCCCATTGGCTGTCATATCATAGGAAGAGGTCACCAAATTGGACCTGATGAAACATGAGTCCATGGTGGTGGAAAAACAGATATTTTCATCTCTCATTGGGGCTAAAGATGTATTGAGAACCTCTCTACAGAGGTGGAATTCTTTGAGTATCCTAAAGAGGAAGGTAGAAAAAATACAGAATGATACAGGAAAATGGTCATTTCAATTGGAAAAGGACCTGACTGCTCTAAGTGAGATGAAGAGAATTGAGTCACATATTTTGATAAGTAATAAGGTATTAGATAATAATACTACCCTACTGACAAGTATATGGTATGAGGATATCAGGTTTGAGTGTGATGTCTTGAAGAAGTGCAGCGGCAAACTCAGGGATATTAGTATTAAATTACATAGCATGATAGCATATGAAGCAGAAATCCTAGAGGCCTTGGAAGGGAAAATAGAGGGCAAATTTGAGAATCAGGATGTAGACTTTTCTATTAAAGCTCTGCATGATAATTTTAAGTCAGTAGCAGATGACACTCTCAACTACTTGATAGAAGAGGTAATGAATAGAATTATGAGAATGAAAGATAAAATAGAAACATACAATGAGACATTAAACAACAGGAAAGGTAAGATGGAAGCTCTCAAGGCTAAATTCCAATCTCATAAACATGTGATAGCAAAAGCTAGAATCCAGGACGGGGGAGAGGTTGATAGAATAGTGCAAGCATATGAACATATTAGGACAATAGTAATGGTCCACATACAAGAGAATGTGTATCCAAGTGATAGTGATGGTGAAAGTGATGAAGATAAAGAGAATGATGAGAAAGAAGAAAATGAAGAAGAACCTGAGGGGTGAATAAAGATGCATCACTAAGTGAACATATGCATGAGGTACTCATAAATAGTGAGTCATATAGATGGTTTCCAGTTGGCCACCTATGCGACAAGAGAAAGTTGACTAAGTCATAGGAGAGTTGTCAACCATTGATCTGAATTGGTAAATCTGGACCGTTGGTTAATTGTAACTGCCTCCTCACCTTATTCTACAAAAGGTGTAGGGGTGCAATCTTTTAGTCATTCGAAACTTAATTGAAATTTGATTACTGAAGAATTCAGGACTTATTTCAAAGTTATTGTGAATATACATGTTTTGCATACTTAATGAAAGAGAAGCCATTTTGATTACAAATCATTGTAAATCTTGAGTAATCTGTGATTAAAATCTGGATATATGCATTGATTAGCTACATCCCTTGGAGTGCTTTTTAGCCTGCATGTATTGTTTTCATTCCTAGTTCCTTTGAAGTTAGAATCAACCATATCTAGCTATGGAATGACCTAGTGACCTATGGTTTGATTTCTTCTCTCCATGAATGTATCTTATGTGTATGTGATTCAATAACTAAAGGTTCACTAAAAGTAGAAGTATTCTTTTAAATTTCTTTGAATTTCTTTATAGATCATCTCCATAATTGCAAATAACATATATTCAAAAGCAAATAAAACATGAAATATGCAGATACCCTGTAGGCAATTGAAAATACAGAGCATATTTTGAGTGAAAGCATGTCAAATTGATAAATATCATGCAAATTCAAATAAATATCCACTTATAGACACATCATTTAAATAAATATGTAGTGTAGAAGAAGGATTAAGTTCATAATGATCAATGATTAGAAGAATTGATCAAACTTACAAATATCTTAGTAATCTTTGAAAATAGAATAGAATTGACATCTCTGTGGAGTGAATTTACAGAATACAATGTAATACTGATCACCTAAACAAATGTAAGACCCCTTGAAATGGAAAATAGCATGTCACATTAACCTCTAAGTAACGTCAGACAATCACGACCTGATTAACGGAGACTTGGAGTCATCAACTTATCTTAAGTTGATCGTACTTTACAAGATAATAAAGGTTTGTTGTGCAAATTTTTATGCATGTTGTTATAACTAACAATCATCATCAACATAAATTAGTGCTAGGAGGGACATGATGAATATCTAAGGGTGATTCAGTGACATAGAAGAAAAGGTAATATTCACGCAGCTTTGTACTTCAAGTCGTATGCAAAGATTTGTTGTTTTGAGTCTGTTTATGCTTATCCATCGCAAAGTTTTCAAAATTTGAGCATAAATATTTTAGGCTTTGTGGTCGATCGCTGTGATATTCAAATGATAAATCCTCTTTCAAGTCTTTTTGCTAAGGCTTTGAAGTAATTCTCTTAAGAGATCTGATATCCTGCTACTTGTGTCCAAAAGTCTCACATCACCTCATATTGGCATCATTTCTGCAAATATTGCATAAATATCTAGTCAGTTTCAGATTCTAATCATAAATACATCCTTTGCTTGAGTGTTTTAGCTGACCTTTACAGTAAATAAGCCAAATTTTCTTAAATTAGAGAAATCCTGGCTCTTCGGCCTAATACCAGGTCTAGATCCAGTGGACTCTTTTAGGAATTACCCATCCGGGGGCTCAGACCTAGAATAGTAGATATCCATGATTCTCCTAGTTCTAGTGCATCAGGAGCTTCACCAGAACATACTCCAACAACTCCTATCGGGTTGCAAATACCTATAGGACCACCTGTCATGCCCCCAATCCAACCTCCACTAGTCACAATGTCATTCTTTACTATAGAATCACCTCTGACTTTCACTGTATATCATCCTTTACCTAAAAATCCTAATAAGATTTGTCCTAAATATCATCCATATTAAGATGCTAATGATCACATTAGAACATTCAAGGAAGCCTATTGTAGAGCAAGGATTGAACATCAGGATGTGGTATGCAAGTTATTTCCATTTTCCTTAGGGGAAGAGGCATATAATTGGTATATCAGTCTTGGTCAAGGTTCAATTGGTTCATGGGCTGCCTTGGAGAAAGCCTTTAAGAATAGATTCAAAATACCTATAGATCCTTCAATGAATTATCATCTCTTTGCCACAATCAAGAGATTTGAGGGAGAACCTATTACCAATTTCAATGCAAGATTCCAAAAGATACTCACAAAGCTAGTTGCTCCCTATACTATGGCAGATGAAGCTACTACTAGTATATACTACTTAGCATTAGATCCCCTGACTTCTATGTTTATCAGGAGAACACATCCTGGTCTCACAACCTTGGCAAGAGCTTTTAAGGAAGCCATCAAAGTTAGTCAACAGTTGATTCCTGCCCCCACACCTAATATTGCATTTCCTACACTACCTATTTATCCTACATATCCTACTCAACAATAGACCAATGGAGCCATGATACCTCTAGCCGTAATGCCAAGTCCTTTACAGATACCTCCACTCAATATCATGCCACCTCCAAATGGATATAGTCAAATGCTATAATATCTAGGACATACACAGGTACCTCAGGTTGTGGAATAGTTTAATAACAATAACAATGGCTCTTATTTAAAACCCAAATAGAGAACGTAGTAGCCAAAGTTCAATAAGAAAAGGAAGAAATTAAAGAGATATCAGCACAACTGAGGAAACTCACTACTGTGATCACTCATCTAAGGAGTCAGAATTTCTATTCTCAACCAAATAAGAATAGAGGATATGCCAATGATAGATCTGGTTATCCTAATAGGGGATACAATAACAACTATAACAACAAAAGTGGTAACAATAATCCCCCTAGACAACCTAGAGTGTGGAACACTAGGCCAAACAATGGTTCTTTGCCATCACCCCTAGATAATAAGCCTCCTAGTGAACCTAAGCAAACCACTAGAGTGAACCTGGCAGAGGCAGCTCTTACAAACTGGTGTAGCATACATAATACCAATGCTCATGCAGAGCTAAATTGTCCATAGTTTAGGATAGCCACTAGTATATTCCAAACTGAAGTATCTAATGCTGTAGGTAATCCACCTTGTGTTGAAGGAAATGAAATTGTCCCTTGTGGATATGATTCTGCTCTTGTATTGGAAAGTTTCATCAACCATGCTCATCAGCAGATAATGTCACCTCATGAGAATTACACCTTAGCATGTGAAGAGTCAACTATGTCTTTTGAAACCAATTATGTTTTACCATTTGAAGATGAAAATGAGCCATCAATTGAACATGAAGAAGTGCATGCTTATCAGTAATAGTATCAGGGTAGACATAATTACAACCTAAGGAATAACTCCAACTGACTTGTTGGTCCTTTGACGACATCCTTGCCTCCAAATAATTTCAACACTCCTCCTAATCCTAAGGTAAGCAATAACCCTAGATTTCCTAAAGTTAATGCTCGGTACTTAACACCACAAAATGCAGTACCAAAAGATGGTAATCTGCCCACTGAGTCTGATAAATTGGTCACATACTTAGCACATGAAATGA
Source organism: Cunninghamia lanceolata (assembly GCA_027924645.1). NCBI lineage: Eukaryota > Viridiplantae > Streptophyta > Pinopsida > Cupressales > Cupressaceae > Cunninghamia > Cunninghamia lanceolata. Next base: position 20,586,994 of record BSBN01000090.1, on the reverse strand, counting down.
AAAAGATCAATATCAGTCTTTCATTGTCAGAACTACTCAAAACCCCAGCTATTAAAAAAAATTTCATGAATTCCTTAGATGATTCTACTCCAAAAGAGGATAATCATACCTCAAGTCAAATTGGGAATAAAGATCATGCCATTAAGGATATTAATGTTAAACACAAAACTCCAGCCACTGTTCAAGCTGCAGAAACTTCACACATGACTCTTTACAAAGATAAAACTAAATCACCTCCTTTTCTCCTTACCATAAGGATGTTTAGTAAGAATTTGCATAATTGATTAGTAGATTCAGGTGCATCTACTAATGTAATGCCTCTATCTATATGTAACACCTTAGGGTTACATCCTGCAAAGTCACTAAAGAAAGTAACATAGTTAGATAAAACAGAGGTGAGTGTAGTAGGAGAATTGACTCACATCCATATGCAGTTAGCATCAGATCCAAGAATCCAATACTACATCAATATTTAGGTAGTAGATATACTAGATACCTATGGGATGTTGCTTAATAGGGATTGGTCAAAAACAATCAATGGATACATGTCCACTGATTTCAGTCACAAGTGGTTACCCTAGAAAGGAATACCTAACCAAATAAGGATAGATGTTGAACCTCGCATGAAACATATGATCACTAATTATAATAAAACCAATGAGATAATGTATGTAGATGTTGAACCCAGAGTCTATTCCATTAGAACCCAGATTGTCAAGATAGAGGAGATCCTCATGTATGATGTTCATGTTCATAATGACAATCTTCAACATGATAGAATAATTTTAGAGTCTGATTGTAGTTCTGACAATGAAATAGAAGTAGATCACTTCAAGAACTTTGAAATGCACTTGTCTAAAGAGGTGCAATGTTTCCAATCATTAAAAATGTCTGTTGAAGATGTTCTAATTGAAGGATGGTGTAGGTTACATGATGAAGCACATTCTAAAAAGACCTATGATGCTTTCTTAGATATGATGGAACTAGAACAAGCATGCAGTGAGAAGGCATCATCATCATCCAAGGTAAGTTTTGCAGATAGTGACAGTGATACTAATTTTTTTCTATCATTTGCAAGAACATAATAAAGCACATATCATGATGAAAGCCCTATTCAGATGATAGAAGAGATATTGGTGTGTAACAAGAGTAATTCTAAGAGTAACAAGAATATCACCCTAGGGACCAATTTCTTGGTTGAGTCAGATTATGAAATATCTAATGATGATGGAGACAATAATTTGTCCAAGTTTGAGAAATTTTTATCAAAACAAATTTAGAAAATGATACAGCAGCACACTTCCCCACAGGATGTTCTAATTGATGGATGGTGTAGGTTGCATGAAGCACCACATTCAGAGACTACTTGCTCATTATGTTTACATATTCTAGAAAAGTAGATAATGCCTTATTCAAAAGATCCTCCTTTTAATGACAAAGAAGAAAAAGGAATATTAGCTCCACATCAGTCAGATAAGGTGAGGTTTAAGAAGATTGAAACATCAAAATTAAGATGGATATCAAGTGGTGCAACTGCTAGAGCTAAAAAGAAAAGAGAAGGTCTAGACAAACCTTTAACTAAAGATAAGCCATTGATCCTCAGGTTTGATGGATCTAAATCAAAACAAGGGGCTAGAGTAGGAATAGATCTTATTGATCTAGCTGATAAATCCTACTTGGCAGCATATAGATTACAATTCCCATGCACAAATAATGTGATGGAGTATGAAGCTTTGATCCATGGGATATTGTTTGCGCTTAGAAAGAAAGTAAAGATTTTGCATGTCTATGGAGACTCATAATTGGTAGTAAGACAAGTAAGAGGCATATATTCTTGTAATTACAAGAAGTTGTCTAGACATAGGGTATGGGATTTGATAGAAGATTTTGATGCATTTAACATCACCCATGTGCCTAGAGAACAAAATCACAGGGTAGATGCCTTGGCCCAAGCTGCAAGTACTTTGGAACCATTATCCATATCTAGTTTGAAGAGATTTTCAGTTGAACTAGTGTCAGTAGCCTCTGTACTAGACAATGTCGTTAACCTTCAAGTGTTTGATGATGACCAGCACATTTTAAACTTCATATCCAATAGAGATGTGTTTGATACATAGATCATAGATGAAAGAAATGTGGAAGATCATACTTGGGAAGAAGAAGAGATCATAGAGCTACCTAGTAACAAGATCCCTAAAGGAGTGATAGAATTTGAAAGAGCATTTGATTTGGGTAACATGCTAAAACATAAAGATCTCCCTAAAGCAGATGGAGGGGAATATTCACTAGTTAACATAGGACATGATGTAGAGGAAAGGAATGTCCTGATCAAAAAAGTATGTATGGAGGAAGAAATGGTAGGGATAACCCAAGCACTTAAAGATTATATTCATGTTATTTCCTAGACATATGATGAGTTGAAAACTTATGATACTTCAATCATCACTCATACTATACCATTAAAGCCAGATGTTAAGCCCTTTAGACAAAAACAGAGACCTGTTAATGCTTTGCTAGAGCCCATCATTTTTGAAGAAGTGAAGAAATTGCTTAATGCCAGAATCATATTTCCTATGAGACATTCTACATGGGTGGATAACTTGGTCCCAATAAGGAAGAAGAATGGTGACATTAGGTTGTGTGTAGAATTTAGAAATTTAAATAGAGCTTCTAAAAAGGATAATTATCCTTTGCCTTCACTAGATGAGTCTTGCAAATAGTAAATGGTGTAAAGATGATGTCATTTTTGGATGATTTTTCAGGTTACAACCAAGTGATGGTAGACAAGATAGATAGATTAAAGACTACATTCACCACTAAGTGGGGAATATTCACCTACAGGTGCATGCCCTTTGGATTGATAAATGCTGGAGCCACCTTTCAACAATCAATGGATATAGCCTTTAGGGAGCTAATTGGTAAATGCATCGTCATATATATGGATGACTTGACAATTTTCTCTAAAGAGAGAGGGAATCATGTAGAAGACCTCAGAAAAGTACTAAAGAAATGTGAACATTATGGAATATCCCTAAAACCTAAGAAATGTATATTTGGGGTAACCAAAGGAAAGTTATTAGGTCACCTGATAACAGAGAATGGGATCATTAGTGACCCTGCGAGAGTAAAATCAATCATGAAGATATAACTTCTTGGGAGTAAGAAGGAGCTCAAATCTTTTTTTGGTAACATCAATTTCATTAGAAAATTCATTACTAGTTTTGTAGAGATTGTCAGACCATTTAATGCAATGCTCAAGAAAGATGCCACAATTGAGTGGACACACATCTGCAGTAGTACTAATGCAAATAAATGAGGCTAAAGAAGAAAATCCTATAGCTTTCATGAATTGTCCTTTCAGGGATGCAGAACTTAGATATATGGATGTTGAAAGACAAGCACTTGCTCTAGTCTAGGCAGTCAAGAAGTTTAGACATTACATCTTGAGAAGTAAAGTGATCACTGTAGTACTAGATGTAGTAGTAAATATGCTTTTAATGCAAAGTGAACCAGGTGAAAAGAGAGCCAAATGGATAACTTTCCTCCAAGAGTATGATATAGACATAACACCCATGAAATTAGTGAGAGGAAAAGCCTTGAGTTAGATGATATCTAAAATTGATCCTAACATCATGAGCCAGCAATATGTTATAAATACAAATGAAATTGAAGAATGGTATTCAGACATCAGGCATATCTTAATTACTGGAAGATGTCCTTCAAGGTTGCAGGCCTCACAAAGGAGAGCCTTGAAAATAAGATCACAAAAGTACATGATAAAAGGAGGAGTTCTTTTCAAGAAGAACTATGAGGGAATAAATCTTAGATGCCTAGAAAGGCAAGAAGTAGACAAAGTTTTAATAGAATTAAATGACAAGTTTGGAACCGCACATGGATCATACTTAGCTACCACTCATGCTATCCTTAGATCAGGGTATTACTGGCCTACTATTTTTAAAGATACTACTAAACACATCAAATGTTGTCATATGTGTCAGGTTGCTACAAATAGAGAAAGGTATGTTGCTCAGCCCTTGCAAGCAATGATAGAGATGCACCCATTTGCTCAATGGGGGATGGATTTCATAGGACCTATCAACCCTCCATCATCCTTAGGCCATAGGTATGTGTTGACTATTACTGATTATTGCACCAGGTGGACTGAAGCTATTAGTAGTAAGACATGCAATGTTGAGGATGTGATCAAGTTCTTGGAAAGCAACATAGTAACCAAGTATGGAGTTCCTTATGCTTTAGTATGTGACAATAGATCTACCTTTGCATTGATAAGATTATCAAGTTGGGCTTTTGACCATGGAATTATTTTGAATTTTTCCTCAAATTACTATCCTCAAGGGAATGGATTAGCAGAGTCTACAAACAAGAACTTGTTGAACATCATAAAGAAATTGATAGAGAAAAACCTGAGGGAGTGGAACACCCTAATAAAATATGCATTGTGGGTAGATAGAACTAGGTGAAGGCTGCAATAAGAAATTATCCTTTTCACTTAGTATATGGGGTGGATCCCATCCTCCCTGTTAACCTAAAGATCCCCACATTGCAGTTTGCATAGGAATATCTAGGTATAGACAACAAACAAGAAGTCAGGTTACTTTAGTTAATGTATCTAGAAGAAAAAAGGAATAGAGCAATTGATCAATTTGCTAAACATCAAGCTGTTGTCAACCGTTGGTTTGGTAAAAGAGCCAAATTTAAGGCTTTTAGAATTTTGGATTTAGTCCTTATGTGGGATAAAGCACATGAAAGGAAAGGGGATCATGGTAAATTTGATAAACTTTGGATAGGTCCTCTTCAAGTTTTAGAAATCTTAGGAGACAATACTTATAGGCTCAAGACTATAACTGGTGAGGATGTCCCATTACCAGTTAATGGAAAGTTCCTCAAGCATTATTTTCAAGCCTAAAATAGTGTCATGTAGGTCAAATGTATCATAATGTGCATATTGTATAGTTGTTTGTATAGTTTTGTTTTGTTTATTGATTTGCCTGTTGAGTTTTGTTTTGGTTAGTCAAGATGATGCAACTTATCACCCTAAGAAAATAACCAAATTGTTAAGATTCAAGTGGTGAAGACGAATTCCTATATAGGTTATGATTAATTTTGAGGAGTATCAGTGATCAGGTCTGTGATATCCTTTTCATTATGATGCCTTTTCTTAACTAAAGTGATTTTTCACAATGACTCACCTAACAGCCTTGGGTTTGTGGAACACATAAGTATAGGTGTTAAGTGAAAAATATAAAGGGAATCCCTTGCTACCAATGCAATCTCCAACCTAAATCAATAAGTGACCATGCCTTGCACATTGAGCTTACATGATGACATCATATGAATAGAAGGAATCAATATTAAAAATCCAAAAGGAATAAAATTAGGCCATCTAAGTAACTCTACCAACGCTATAGATGCCTGCTGGCAGTGGGGCTCTACTTAGGGGGACTGTATAGATAACCTTGCTGGGGCTATAGACGCTTGCTAGCAGCAAGGCTCTATCCAGGTTGGCTATGAGGGATGCACCCAAAATATGTAGCTTAACATCAGTTACTCATGTTTTCAACTTACTTTCAAGATGAGGATAATTAATCATTTGCACACACTTGATCCTTTGCTAGCATTGTTGCAATGATGAAAACCCTATCATTCAAAAAGATCATAATACCTATACTTAGAGTTAAAATGCTATGTCAGAATGTGATCACATCACTTGAATCATTGGAATTTGGTTATTTTATTTGGTGGCAAGTTGTTGTGTGGTTACATAACATACCCCATTTTACCTTGACAAAATAGGGACCCAACTTTTCTTTCCCCTTTGGCTTGTTTATTTTCTGCTTTGGGTAGTTTGGTAAAATCAATCATGCATGTAACCTTGTAAGAGGGTAGCTTTGCCACTATGATGAAGTTAGTTGCCAAAATTAGTAGTTCCTATTATTAACTTCATGGTTGGAAAGTACACAAAATTCCAAGTAGGTTTACCTTTTAGATCACCCCAAAATTGTCTAAGGGAAGAGAGTTGTGTTCAGTCAAAGTTTGGTCAAACTTGATATCCCACGCAGGGGGGGTCATATTTCGAACATCAATCATATTTGGTAGGATCATCCTGCTATAGGATTATCACCTGATAATCACCCAGTGTGTGATGTGCAAGCATCAAATTTAAATAGGAACTGATATCTACCTGTCAAAAGACTTCAGTTACCCCATGGGGGGTTATGTTTTTAACATCAGTCATCTTATGAATATCACCCTCTTCATAAATATCACCCTATGTCAATATGATGGTGGTTTCATCTAATTCCAATGAATGAAGGAAATCACACTAATGATGACATCATCATTCCATTTAAACTGTGGGGGAGGTATATATCCAATATCCGTCATATTCTTTACTAAGATGATGACATCATTAAAACATAATGATTAAACAATGTCGCCGACATAATGATGTCACCCCGATCTTTTCTGAGGGGGTCATTTTATCCAAGGAGGTCATATTTTTGAATATCCCCTGATCTTAATTTTGTGATCCGATATACACATGGTCAAATGTTGACCATATCACCCAATCCTTTGCATTCAGTTATTCTGCTCAAAAGCGAGGGGGTCATTTTATCCAAGGGGTCATATTTTTGAATATCCCCCAATCTTTTGAAGATCACCCCCCCTTTTTTTGACATTAAATGCAATTAAATGCAGTAGATGAACTCCCACTGATTACAAATTCAAATTGAACACTTGGTCGTATCTATGGATTCCCTGCAGATGATCAAAAGATTTGATCAGGACAACACATTTTTACCCTAATTTGTCCTATTGATCTACTTTAAAGGTAAAATTTGAAGGTCATTTTCATTTACCTTATGATAAATCAAGAAATTATAGAGCTCTGAAGTCAAACCCTCAAACAAATACCTGTCAACTAATTGGATCCTTCAACGTAATGGAACAAGTGATCTTAAGCGTCTATAGCCCTTCTCCATAATCAATCATCTAATCCAAAAGAAAGCATTGTCAGGTAAGTAACTGTAAACTCTCCTGTTGTTGTTTTCTATAATTTCAGGTAGAGTATTTGTTTTTACTGGGGTTTGGCTTTGTGATAATATGTATGATGGTAAAATGATAAATAATAGACAGAGTATACATGATACAGAAGTACATGATGTTGTAGAAATGCATGTGGACATTGTAGGGTAAAATATATCATGTTTATTATACGAATCCATGGCAGATCTCAAAAGAAATAGGTCTAAGGTGGAGTTCCTCAAGCCCATGTTTATCCAACCTGAGGGGTTGTAGAAGTTTTATGAGCACTCAATGAGACTAAACCAGGCATGAAGAAGATGCTATTTGTCAGTTAATTCTTTCTGTACTAAAAATAAATTATGTAGGCAGTGAGCCCAAAGGCAACTACCTTCCCCTTTTTAAGTACTTTTAATAGAGTACAAATCTTGTGTGTTAACCCCCACCATGGTTTTTCTCTTAACCGGGTTTCCACATCAAAAATCTTGGTGTCAAATGTGTTAATTATGTTTCTACTCATGTGTTATTGTTTCATGCTTTAATGTTTGCAGCATTAATCTATTTTTAAGTTGTGAAAGAAGATTAAAACAAAGAAAAAGTTAATATTGTGTGACAACTGACTCACCCCCCTCTCAGTTGTCTATCCTATTTCCAACATTCTCATCTTTCGAGTTTAGGTTTCCAACCACCTCAACCCTCAAGAAACTTGAGGAAGCCACATATAGTTGACTCTGGAAGTGCTAAAAACTTCCAAATAGAGGAAGCATCAGAATTCATCTATCTAAGTTAGGCAAAGAACTAATTGTTCTTGTCAACTTAATCCTTTCTCCCCATCACCAGCTGTTTCATCCTGGTGGACAACTCTCCTTGAATTATAGCTGGCAACTTGATGAATGCCATCAACATGAGGGAGGAGAAGAGGGAGCAATGGGATCTCACCTCCCCCAAGCCCAATTTGGAGACTCACAGTAACAAAGGGTGCTTAATGATGCTTGGTGGTCCAATATCAAGTAAGAAATTTTTATTTAATATGTTTGTAGTTTGTTTTTGTTTTTAATTCAAATTTTGAATATTGTTAATGTCTTTTAATTTTTTAAATGTTGCTTGCAAATATATTTGCTCTATCATATCACCTATTGTGGGGTAATCAAGCATGCTATCAAAAGTCTTATAAATCTCTCCAAGGATAAGACAGTACCAAGATGATGTCAAAAGAAAACCAAGGAATGAAAGGAGTTTGATGTTTGCCACTTCGCTCCATGAATCTTCCTTGAACAACCCATGCCTTAGAAACATACCCCTCACCTTTAACTCTATATGGATAGAGCATTAACCAAGACTAGAGAGAAGTACTTCCTAAGACAGAAGGTGGTAAACATAGCATAACAACACTGGATATACAATTCATTTTTCTCTTGAAAATGGAAGTTGCGAATAATGGGCACAAGGGGGCTCCTATTTATAGCAAAAGAGCAACAATCCCTACACCTAAATAGTCCCTTCTATTCATACCTTGATCACTCTAGTCCAGTTAGCATTGTAATACTTTAGTCTTAACTGGTAATCTCTGGAGATTATATCAATGCTACAAGAAGAGGAAATGGAGGTGCTGCCCTGATATCAACATCAATTGCTCATAACCCAAAGCCTTTGCATGTGGGATACTCAATAGAACCCTTGTTTCTATAATGACAAAATTGAATTAGGTACCTTGATCTCAACATTTTCCATTTTTAAACATTCAGCTTCTTGTCTTACTCTTTCTTAACATCAGGCAATATCTTACCCAACCAGATGCATCATGTTGTATAATGGCAGCAAGAGTTTGCCAAAGACTTCAGAATATGATAGTTTTCCTTTTAAATCACATCCATCTTGACTCAAGAAGAGGACAATCACCTAGAATATCAATCCATATTTCCAATCAATGGAAAAATAGGACCAAGTACATGCTTGATTTATGCCTTTTTTGCCCTAAGCTAACAACATTATCTCATTGATTACAATGCTCCACCACTCCATTAACTCATTTGTTTTTGAATCGTTAGATTCACTTCAGGAAGCAAATCAATTACCATTGCGTATAGTCAGTGAGTCATGAGGAAGTCATTCAAAAATTTGAATTCTAGCCATAGATCCATTTAAATCAAGAGTCCCTGTGAGAATTTGAATTCTCTCCAGCAGAAGCAACATGTCCCTTTAAGACTTAAAGATTATTTGTCATGGTGGCATTTTTTCTTCTTCACGCCGAGTCATTTGGGGCTGCAGTGAAGTCCTTTTCTTTAGTGAAATAAGATGTTTTATGAGTGCCATAGACACCATGGACACTACATCCCACCTCATTATTTTAGAAGTTCTAGCAAAGCTATTGGATGGCCCTATTGGAATTAAGAAATCTTACGTGGCACTGATGAATCATCGAAACCGCCATGCTAGTGTTTACCATCTCGCAGGACATACTTGAAAGTTCTAGTGGGATGTCAAATTCCCATGTGGCACCTGCCACTGGGCAACAAATAAGACACATGGGCTCATGAGGATGTCATTACAATCCCACAGGGGACTGAAACAAGGTTCATTGAAGGCAAAAGCTTTAGCAAAATGGAAAGACAACAGTGTGGAGTGCTGATTAGGTGCAACTTAAAGGTAAATTACAACATGTGCCCATAAGGTTATTTTAAAAGGGGGCCTTAGTACCAATGACCTAGAAGTGTAACTTGAATGACTTAAGACACTAAAGTTACAACTTAAGATATTGGGAACAACCATTAGGTGGTCAACAAAAGATTATAATGTAGAGAAAACAATGACCAATGCAACAAAGGATTAGTTTTTTTCAAAGGATTTCTCAAGGTTTTATCAAGCCTTAGACACATAAAACCCTAGGCAAAAAGGGCAGAGAAAATATAGGTCCTAACAATGGCTCTAGTTGGGGATAACTAATTGCAAGGTCATCATGAGGATCCAAATCTCTGGAGAAGCAGACCACATACTCAACTTTACCCTGAAACTGCATGACCACAAATGACTAGAATTCATAGACTCTAAACTCCACTTGCTGGCCCTAAGCCACCACAAAAGAAAAGATAAGATATGCCCCTATCAAACATTCTATTCTCCAATGATTGCTTGAAGACAAAATTTGAAATACTACCATAATCTATCTAGTTATTGTTATGGATGTATACCTTTTTCATGAGACTCCTGAATCTATCACTTCCAAACTGTCTGGTGCCTCTTTGATTTCTACAACCAAGATCTAATTGAAATATATCTTCATAAAACATGAGGATAGCACACTAGTCCACCATATCATGTTGAATTGAGTTGAGAAGTGAAAATATTCATAATCCACTAGGTAAACTACATTAGTAATATTATTCTCACTCGCCACATTTATATCAAACTTGAAGCATTCATAAGCAATACCTTCTTGGAATACCTCAACATGTTGTTTCTTTGGCTTATCAAAGTATATTCTAGCTCCAAGTCTATTGAATCATATTGATCAAAGGCACAAGACTGAATTACATCAACTGAGTTCATCATCTAAATTTTGTCCTTCATATAAAAAATGCTCATCCATAAGCACCCCTCCAATCTAAATTAACATTGACCTATGTTCCTTGAAACTTGATAGCTCACCAATTCTATCATATACTCCAATGTTTGGTAGTGGAGGCTCAACTCTAAATATAACAAGGTTCCTTTTCAAGTTTGAGTCATCATCTTCAAAGGGTTTAACAGCTTCAATACTGCTTCTGCACACATCAAACTCCTGGGATTGATCCTTCTCAAATCCCTTAAATTCCTCATACTCAAGGTTCTCTACAAAGATAGGATTATCTCTGCACCAATAAGGATCATCATTTCTCATATCTAATGGGGCTAGAGGTTCATCATAAAGAGGATTATACCTTATGTTCATCCCTGTCATAGATATTTCTACTCCTTTGACCTAAAAATTCAAATCTCTTTCAACATCAATATATTCCAAGTCATCATAGTCCTTGAAGGAACATTCAGACAAACTCTCAATATCACTTAGACAATCAACAGCTAGCCTTTCAAACTTACTCCCAGAGGATCCACTAAGATAGGCAACTTGTTCACCAATAGATAAACATGTTCCCACATAATCCTTTACATCAACGTGCACCCTTTGGTTGAGGCAATGCATTCTGTTTCCACATTATAAATGTAATCATTATTATCAAAGGAATGATCATACACACTTTCATCATAATTAACATAGCGAGGAGACTCATCTATTGAAGAGTCATGTTTCAACCCTTCAAATAGCATGTTTGTATACCCTTCTTCAATATCACCCATCCCTTGGGCTGATCCATAACGTGAGGGCCTGGACACTTCTCCAATTCTTGATTGGCAAGGCTACAACAAGGGGGAACTACATATATCTTATTTTATTTATCATATTCCTCATTTGGATTGTCATACTTGCATTTCTCCTCTACATAGCCAATGAACTGATCATAAGCACCACACTCTCCATTGAGGTATGCATCTTCAAATTTTTATTTACTCTCACTTCCCATGTGTAGAATGCTACTTTTGGGCTCACACATAGCAATGAGACCACTATCCCTTAAATGACAAGGTGATGGGTCAACTATGACATATGGATTCTTGTTGTCTTGATAAACATTTTTATCCCTTGATCTACATCTTTTGCTTGGGTGAGTTTTTTTAACAAAACCTATACCTACAAACATGTGTCTCTTAGTCATAGAATATTTCAAATTATTCTCAATATCCATGGCTACAGAATATGATTGATGAATTGATTTGGGATCCTTATCTCTCACTAAGTAACCAATCTCTTCATCAAATGCACCTAGGTATACCACTAGACACATTGCATCATTGGGCCTCACAACTTCAGGAATTGTTATGTCAGAAAATGTCCCCTTGGGGGGGATTTTCCCTCTTAAGGTTTAGCTCCCAGGTTCTTTAGAATGCATGTAGAAAATCTTGCATGATTTTGATGACTCTCGATGAGAAAACCCTAAAGTATCATGGAAAATAGGACTCAAGGTATGCACTTAACATAAATCTTGCCTAAAATAGGGGGAGGACTTGGGCACCTATGCCCTAGTCTTACCCTAGTTTAGGTCAGAACCAATTTCAAAGTGTCAGTATATGACCATTATTTAGGTCCTATGCTGACATAGTAAGTTTGAATTACAAAATTCTTAGCAAGAATGTTTGTAGTTGCATATATAAGCATGATTAGGTTTCATTTCTAAAATAGAGATAGAAATTTTGATTGATAAGCTTATGTTCAGGTGATTCGAAGGCATTCATTGTGTTGTAGAGTAGAATTTGTGTTGTTCTTGTGTTTGTATTTGCAGATTTGGCATCCATCTCCTCATGGCATGAAGAGAATCTTCCTTCCATGAGATCTTCACTACAAGGTGATATCAATTATGTTTTCTGTAATTTATCATTTGGATTTTACCTCTATCCTGTAGGGATACACACTCTTTATCTGACAATAGTGTTCGAAAGACTTGAATGTCTCTCCAGGGCTTGACTGAGGCAAGCCTCTAAACACCACAACCCCCAACCCATTTTTCTATGATTGTAGATTACAGGTTGCAAAAGAAGAAGTGGAGTTGTAGGAAAGTAGTGCAGACAATCAGAATTATAGATTAGAGAAGAAAATAGGGACCTAGACTTGAGCACCCGCTCATTAGTCCTCTGGATCCCGCCACTGGAAAATCTCTGGAACATTAGGAACAAGTTGTAGACAAGATTCCCAGATCTTGAAAGAAATTGTGGCACTAGGCTAGGGCACCTACTCATTAGTCCTCGACTTTTCCATATTTTGAACTTTAAAATCTGGTACGCATTTGATTGTCATTTGATATCTCTTTGTGCAATCATTTTCCGTAATTTGTTTGTTTGTTCACAAATTTATGTAATTAGGGTTTTGAGCATAATTGGACTTAATTGAATAATAAAATCCTACAATTCCAATCTTCCCCTATGTTCCAAGTGATAGGAGATCTATATTAGACTTTCTACTCAATTGAATGTCCTTAAATGTTTACTGGTGAATGGAGGATCAACATAAACCATCAAAACCAAACCCTAAACATTTTGGTGAACCCATGTTATTTTGAATTTTGCACCTTTTTGAGTGTTGTGCTTCAGATTTACATTCATTTCATTATTCATCTTATTGCATTTGAAAAATTACTAAAAAAATTGAAAAAATTGAAAATTTTGAAAAATTTGGCATTTTAGCTTGTATTTTCAAATAATTTAAATTAGTTGGCATTTAATTTCAATAAATTTATTTCATTAGAATTAGATCTAATTTAAAATACAAAAAAAATTCATTCATCATTCATTTAGATTGCATTTTCATGCTTAAATTGATAAAAATTGCTTGAAATTGTGCATTTTTCCATATAACCTAGTTTTGCATTAGCTAGGGTTTGTAGTCAAAATCTTGTTTAAGATTTTAATACCCTTTTAAAACACTCATTAGGACTGATTTCTAACTTTAGTGTTGCATCATAGTGGTTTGCTTGCAAAATTTCATGCCTAGGGTTTGAAAACCTTGCTTTTTCACTAGATTTTGGCCTTATCATCTCTCTAGATTTGCACCATAGGCATGTTGTAAAGGATTTTTCTGCACTAATTGGCTGTTATCAGGGTTATTATCTGCTTCCCGTCATCAAAATATTTACAACACCCTTTTTTATTGGGCCTTTGTCTTCAGATTTGGTGAAAAATTACATATTTTAGCTATATTTTCCCTAGGGTTTGACTTAGATTGGAACTATAAGTGTGTTGAGACAAATTTTATGGAATTAGGTGACTAATATTACTGTTATTATCTGCTACACCTCCTAAAATGTTTTACAACACCCTTTTCATTGGGTCTTTGCATTCAAAATTTGTGAAAAATTGCATATTTTAGTGTATTTTCACTAGCTTTTGACTTGTCATCACTTTAGGTTTTCCTCAAAAGCATGTTATGAAGGATATTATTGCTTTATTGGACTAATATCAGACATATTATTTGTGGACCTTCATCAATTTCCTTATAACACCTTTTCTCCTAGTGATTTTCATTGAAAAAAAAAGTCAGAAAATCAAGCATTTTGTATCTTAAACATATCTTGCTCCTAGGGTTTGTTCTATTAGTTTGTACATTCTCTATTGCATGCTCTTGCATGAGTCTTATGGCCTACTATCCTAATAGAAACATTCCTTTAAGAAGTAGTAGAAGACTTATGGTATCTAGTGCTTTTGAAGAAAATGATATTCCTACATCTAAAAATCAATTGAATACCTTTAAAAAAGGAGAGACAAATTTTGCAAGACATTATATCTCCTACAACCACTATAGAAGATCAAGTATTTCATGATTTTGACAACACTATTGAGGTGGTCACACATGTACCTGGTGAGAAAATAAACAAACTAGATAAAGAGTTAGCCAATTTTCAAGCATTTGTTGAAACTGAAAGGATAGCGGAAGAAGCTATACCTATGATTCACCACATAAGAAAATTAATAAAAGAAGGATAAGATGGTATTAATGTTGTTCAAGGATTAACACATATAGTACACAGTAATGTCATGACAGCAAATAAATGTGCAAATGGTATCAAAAACATGTCACCTTCGTCTCATACACAAGTATTGCCACCTATACTGACCCCTAGAATGTCTACTTTTACATCGACAATTTTAACAACTAATGCAAATGCTTGTAGTCTTGCTACCACGAGTATTGGAGTATCTAATGGAACTAGTTCAGAAAATTACAAAGTTGTGGGATTTAATTATCAGAATTTGGTTTCTAAGGGGACCTCTTCTATGAATAATCACTCTCAACCACCTCTCCATCCCACTTATTCTAAACCACCATTAAACTATTCATAGCCTCTACTTATCACTACTCAGGCTCAATCACCCCCTCACTTTGGTTCTAATTCCTCACAACAAACTGCATATCCCAATGATGCCATCTTAAACCAACTTTTGCAAGGTATGACTTCTTTACAACAAAAAGTGACAAACTTGACAAATTCTTCACAACCTAATATACCAACTTATGATGCCCGTAATCCCCTATCTTATGCAATTTTGAGAATTTGATGTAGAGTAAGGGAATAAGAACTTTAACCCTCCAATGTACCAATTTGCAAGTTTCATGACCTTATGATTATTGATATCCTTCACTAACATTCCTTATGCCTTGTAGTACTCCTAATTAGGTTTTTTCAACATATCTTTCAAATAAGGCCTCTAACCCACAACTCAATGACCTTTTTGAGTACCCTTTATGCCTTTATTTAATATATCAAGAACTTGGTTGTTGTTGTTTCAGATTAACCCACTCATTAATTCATTGATATTGCTACACCTAAGCCTAATTAGGCCACTTTCCAAAGAAAGTGTGTGGTTTTCAACCTCCAAACTTCCAAAATTCTACTTCAAGGCTTTCAACACATCACCAATGGTCTAATTATGTAGGTTTCACCATCAAAATCCATCACAAGCTCACTAAGTTTCAAGAAATCAAATCTAAAAACTTATAAAGCCTAAAACATAGGAAAATCAGGCTAGGGCTTGGTCAAATTCCCTTCCAACTTCATACCCTGCTCTTGAAAACCACAAAATCATTTAAAATACATTGCATTCTTCTATTCTACCAAGTTTCAAAGGATTTCACCTATGGAAAAGCTCACAAATTCATTTTGTTTGCACAAAACCCTAAACCCTAGTCTTACCAATTATTTTCAATCAAATGCCAACAAAATCCTTCTACTATGATGAAATCACACCAAATCACCTACAAGTGAAAGTAGATTCAAAGCATCATCCATTCAAATGAGTTGTAGAGCATGACTAGGCCATGTGTGACCGTACAGTCGCTGGAAACAACAGAAAGCATATAATTTGATCAGAAAATAGGGTAAATTTGTATTGTTTTGATCCTTATCCACCTTCAATAGTCTATCTCAAAGTTTTTGAGGCCTTTTTAACATGTTCCAATTGAATACCAACTGTTTCCAACCAAAAATCTAAATTATGACCCTTCAACTTCCAAGTGACAACACTTTGCAATGCAACATTTGTTAAAAATGCACACCTAGACCCTATGTGACACAAATACATCAAAGATGATCTTAATTAGACCTTATTACATCAAAAATATGCTTGGACACACAAAACTCAACTAAGGACACCTATTTACAACATTTGACCAAAAATTGTCAAGGTGCTCCTGCACCACACAGCGGAGGAGAAAAGAATCTCAAGTTCCTCCTGAGATCAGCTCGTTCATTGATGTTCCATCCTTCTTAATATCTTCTTTAGACATCCATACTACATCTTTAGGGGGCAGACCGTGCCACTTTACAAGATATTCATTGCAAACTTTATGCCTTGTTCTTTTGACTTCCTTAGTGTCCAAAATGGCTTCAAGTTTCAATGGTTCAGTAGGGGTAGATCTCTAACCCAATCATCATCAGCAACATCAATATTAACACATGTACATACATCCAAAAATCCCTTGAAATGGTAAAGGTCAAAAATATTGAAGATTGGTGAGATAGCAATTTCAGGAGGGAGTTCTATCTCATAGGCATTTTCACCAAACTTGTGGACCACCTTGCATGGCCCAATCTTTTTCATCAGTAGCTTTGTGTATTTTCCCTTTGGTAGTCTATCTTTCCTCAGGTGAGCCAATACCAACTCCTTTACTTTGAAATGAACATTCCTTCTCCTTACATCTACATGCTTCTTATACTTTTCAACACTCTTCTTGAGATTTTCCCTTACCTACTCATGTATGTCTTTCATGGCTATGGAAAACTCCTCTCCTTTTGCACTCCTCTTCTCCAACCCACTAAAGTCTCTAAGCTCAAATATACCTATGGGTTTCAGACCATACACCACTTCAAAAGGACTTTTCCCTATGCTTCTATTAATGGAGTCATTATAAGCTTATTCTACCTATGGGAGAATAAGATCCCATTGTTGTTTATGTTCTTTTGTAAGGCACCTAAGCAAATTTCCCAATGATCTATTGACCACTTTAGTCTTCCCATCTGTTTGTGGGTGATAGGTAGTACTGAAGGTCAAATTTGTCCACAATTTCCTCCATAATGTCCTCCAAAAGTGACCTAGGAACTTAGAGTCTCTGTCTAAAACTATAGTGAGTGGAAACCCATGAATTCTAACTATTTCCTTGAAAAATAAGCCTACAATATTTGAGGCATCACTTGTGCATTTGTAAGGAATAAAATGACCCATTTTGCTGAATCTATCAACAACTACAAATACACTATCCACTCCCCTTTGGGTTTTGGGTAAGCCCAATACAAAATCCATACTTAGATATTCCCATGGCCTGCTATTGGTAGAGGTTGATAAAGTCCTGCATTTGAACTAGAGCCCTTGGCTCCTTAACAAACTCCACAACTCTCAAAAAGTTTTTGACATCTACTTGCATTTGAGGCTAGAAGTAGAATCTCCTTACCTGCTCCAGTATTTTATCAACACCAAAATGTCCTCCTAAACTGCCACAATGTCTCTCCTTTATCAAATTAGCTCTCATGGAGCACTTTGGAACACACAATTGAGCACCTTTGAATAACAATCCATCTTGCAACAAGAAATTAGAAAATTCATCATGGAAAACACCTTGAAACTAATTACAAATAGAGTATACCTCCTTGAAGTCTTCATCATCTGCATACATGTCTTTCAATGCTTCTATCCCCATACTTTGGAGTTGTATTTCATGCACTAACATTGACCTCCTGCTTAAGGCATCTACTACTTTGTTGGCTTGGCCTTTTTTATGTTTAATGGTGAATGTGTAACTTTGCAAGTACTCAACCCACTTTATATGCCTAGGACTCAACTTGTATTAACTATTCAAAAAACTCAAAGCATGGTTATTCGTGAAGACAATGAATTCCTTGGGTAAGAGGTAATGTCTACACTTCCTTAGGGACTGTACTAATGCATAGAGCTCCAAGTCATATGAGGAATACCTTCTTTTGGCCACATTGAGCTTTTCACTAAAGAAGGCCACTGGTCTGCTCTCTTGGCTCAAAACTACTCCAACTGCAAATCCACTAGCATCACACACCACTGTGAAAGCCTTGTTGAAATTCAATAAGGCAAGGATAGGTTGTTGAGCCACTCTATTTTCTAGGTATTGAAAACTTCTTTCTACCTCATTAGTCCACTGAAATCTGTTCCTTTTATCTGCCTTAATGGTGTCAATGATGGATGAGCAGATATGACTGAAATTCTTGATAAATTTCCTATAGAAAGTAGCAAGCCCATGGAAGCTTTTCAGCTCTCCTACTAATTTTGGAGTTGGCCAACTGAGTACGGACTCAACTTTGGTGGGATCCATCTTCAATGAACCCTTGGAGATGACAAAACAAAGGTACACTAGCTCTTCATAAACTCACACTTGTTGAGATTTATCATCAATTTCTCTTCATGTAATCTATGCAAAACCATACCAAGGTACTATAAGTGCTCTTCCCTTGTTTTTCTAAACACAAGTATGTCATCTAAATACACAACAAAAAATTTCCCAATAAAAGGCTTCAACACTTCATTCATTAGACTCATGAATGTACTTAGGGCATTAGAGATGCCAAATGGCATCACCATCCACTCATAGAGACCTTCATTGGTTTTAAATGTTGTTTCCCATTCATCTCCTTCCCTTATCCTAATATGATGATACCCACTTTTCAAGTCAATTTTTGAGAAATAGTATGCACCACCCAAGAAATCCATTAGATCCTCCATCCTAGGTATAGGAAACCTATATATGATTGTGATTTTGTTTATGGCTCTTGAATCAATACACATTATCCAATTCCCATCATTTTTAGGTGCTAAAACAATAGGGACAACACAAGGGCTCAAAATTTCCCTTATTAGGCCTTTATCTAACAATTCTTGGACCTACCTTCTTATTTCCTCATTCTATTTGGGTGTCATTTTATAAGCATCTTTATTAGGAAAATTTGCACCAAGAATCAGGTCTATGTGATGACTTACATCTCTCATGGGAGGCAAAGAACTAGGCAACTCATCAATTGTAATATCCTTATACTTATCTAGCAATGCTTGAACCTCACTAGGTATGTTCTCAACCTTGTTTGTTGTCAAAACAGATTTGGGTCTGATTACTAAGGCAAATCCTTGACCACCTTCATCCTTCAATGTTTTCAAAAACTCTTTCTTTCCCACTACCACAACACTAGACCCAACTTGTTTGTCAAACTCTTCATCTTGTAGGGGTGTCAATGTGAATGAGGTGTCATCTTTATCTATCACATATATGTTTTTGTGCCCATCATATTTAACTTTTCTATCATACTGTTAGGGTCTTCCTAGAAATAAGTGGCAAACATCCATGGGGATGATGTCACAAAGGATTTTGTCTCTATAGCCCCCAATGTTAAACTCTACCCATGTCTGCTCATTTACCAGGATGTGTTGACCTTTGTTCAACTATGACACTCTATATGGTGTGGGATGAGGAATTCTCTTCATATTCAATTTTTCTACCATTTCTAAGGAAACCAAATTATCAGTAGAGCCTGAATCAACAACTACTTTGCATACCTTTCCATGTGACTTACAAGTGGTTCTAAACAAGGATTTCCTTTGGGGAGGTTCTTTGGTTGTTGGCACCTTAATGAGAGTTCTCCTTATCATTAAAGTCTTACCTACCTCAGGAGAAGCCTTTTGAGATGGTGAGTTGACACTCTGTTTATCTTCTTCTTTCACCAATTGTATTCTTCTTTCACTACCTTATGATGTAGAAGCTTGCTTCTCCGAGCACTTCCATGCTTGATGGCTAAATTGGTTGCAATGATAGTATCTACCTCAGAAGGTATTTGTCCCTCTTCCTTTCCCTTCAAATCTACCTCTACCATTTGGTCTTGTACCTTTGAAACCACCTCTTTAATCTGTCCCTTGTTTTTGAGAGCTGCTTGTTTCACCTTGTTGTTTTTGTGACTATCCTCTTGCACCAAAATTGACTCTGCCTCTAGAATTCCTTCCCCTGCCTCTTCCTTTTTGCTCTTGTCTTCTTTTTATCCTTTCTTTTGCCTTGACAACCAATTGAAAACACTCTTCAACTGTCCTAGGTGTAGAGAGGCTGATTTCATCTTGGATGGTGTACCTTAGGCCATTTAGGTACCTTGCTACCTTTTCTCTTTCATCTTCAACATGTCCTATTCTAATGCTTAACTTATGGAACTCCACAGTGTATGCCATAACATCCAACTCCATTTTCTTTAAACTCTGCAACTTCCTAAAGGTTTGAATTTCATAATCTGTAGGTAGAAATTGTCTTTTCACCTTAGATACCATTCTATCCCATGAATTTATCTTTTTTTTGCCTTCTTTGCTCTCTCCTCTTGAACATTGTTCCACCATGTTAGAGCAGGGCCTTTCAACTTGGTTTTTGCACACTTCACCTTCTTATCATCTTCCACCTCCTCAAATTCAAAGAAATTGTCAAGAGCATCTATCCAACCCAACACTTCTTCATTGTCCATCTTCCCACCGTACATGGGCACTTCCACTTTTAATTTAGGAGTACTTCTCCCTTGACAACATTTAGCACCCTGAATATTCTTTCTTCATCAAGGTCCATTTCTTCTTCATCTTGGACTCCTACTTGAGGGTTCCCACTCTCACCCTCTTCTTCCTCTTGATCACTTAGGTCACCACCAACCATTCCTCTTCTTTGGTTAGATTCTAAAGCTGCAAGTCTGGCTAGAACAACCTCTTGGGATTCCTTTACCCTTCCCATTTCCTTAGCATGCTGCTCTTTCAATTCTCTGACCCCTCTAGTTGTTGGATTGCTCTTAGGAGGCATCTTGCTTCTTCAAACTTCAACCTCTTTTCAAATTTTCAATCAGAATCTAAGCTCTGATACCACTATGATGTAGAGCAAGGGAATAAGAACTTCAACCCTCCAATGAACCAATTTGCAAGTTTCAAGACCCTATGCTTATTGATATCATTCACTAACCTTCCTTATGCCTTGTAGTACTCCTAATTAGATTTTTTCCAACATATATTTCAAATAAGGCCTCTAACCCACAACTCAATGACCTTTCTGAGTACCCTTTATGCCTTTATTTAACATATCAAGAACTTGGTTGTTGTTGTTTCAGACCAATCCACTCATTAATTCACTGATTTTGCTGCACCTAGGCCTAATTAGGCCACTTTTCCAAAGTAAGTGTGTGGTTTTCAACCTCCAAACTTCCAAATTCTACTTGAGGGCTTTCAACACATCATCAATGGTGTGATTATGTAGGTTTCACCATCAAAATCCATCACAAGTTCACTAAGTTTCAAGAAATCAAGTCTAAAAACTTATAAAGCCTAAAACACAAGAAAATTAGGGTAGGGTTTGGTCAAATTCCCTTCCAACTTCATACCCTGCTCTTGAAAACCACAAAATCATTTAAAGTACATGGCATGCTTCCATTCTACTAGGTTTCAAAGGATTTCACCTGTGGAAAAGCTCACAAATTCATTTTGTTTGCACAAAACCCTAAACCCTAGTCTTACCAACCATTTTCAATCAAACACCAAAAAAATCCTTCTACTATGATGAAATCACACCAAATCACCTGCAAGTGAAAGTAGATTTAGAGCATCATCCATTCAAATGAGTTGTAGAGCATGACTGGGCTATACGTGACCGTACAGTCACAGGAAACAACAGAAAGCACATAATTTGATCAGAAAATAGGGTAAATTTGTATTGTTTTGATCCTTATCTACCTTCAATAGTCTACCTCAAAGTTTTTGAGGCCTTTTTAAGATGCTCCAACTGAATCCCAATGGTTTCCAACCAAAAATCAAAATTATGACCCTTCAACTTACAAGTGACAACACTTTGCAATGCAACATTTGATAAAAATGCACACCTAGACCCTATGTGACACAAATACATCAAAGATGGTCTTAATTAGACCTTATTACATCAAAAATATGCTTAGACACACAAAACTCAACTAAGGACACCTATTTACAACATTTGAACAAAAATTGTCAAGGTGCTCCTACACCAAAATTCCTATGCCTGAGAGGTTTGAGACCCCTCACTTTGAAAAATATGATGGAAAAGGTGATCCTAATACTCCTGTGGCAGCATTCATGGCTATGTGTAGTGATTTCTACTTTGAAGAGGATTTATTAGCAAAATGTTTCCTGCAATCTCTCAAAGATACTGCTTTAGAATGGTTTTTCTCTTTACCTCTGAATTCAATACACTCTTTTTCACAATTAGTTGATAAATTTTTACAACATTTTCAAGAAAACATTGGACCTCAAGTCTCATTTATTGATTTAGTTCATTGCAAGCAAGGTTTGAAAGAGAAGTTAACTAAGTTTATTAGTTGATATCAAGCTCTCTGTACATAAATTCAATACCAGATGAAGGATGAGGATGTTCAAAAGGTGTTTATTACAAATTTACAACCTAACATCCAATATAATATTCTCTTGATGAAGTATAACTCCTTTCAACATTTATGTACCTCCCTTCGTGATTATCAACTTTCGTCTAGTCAGTATGAAAATCAAAACTCATCAGCTCAAGTTGATCAATCTACAGGTGGATCATCACAAACCAACTTTAAGAGGAATAATAAGAGTTTCATCAAGGTTAATGGATCGAATTCGAGTAACTTTTCCCAAGTGTCTACTATCACTAATTTGAAGAAGGCACTGTATCAGCAAAGAAAATTTACTCTGATATCTGAGTCCTATAATTCTTCATGAATTAGGCTGTGAGTAATAATCTTATAAAGCTTCCCCTGATTAAACCTCTGGATCCTAATAAAATGCAAGGACCTTATTTCGAAGCTAATGCCTTTTTTTCATTTTCATCAAAAACAAGGACATGATGCCAAATGATTTATACATCTTAAACATGAAATACAAGACCTCATCGATTTGAATGTTATACAAGTATTAGGTGTGAATGATAATGGCAATAAGTCAGTTGTTCCTGAATCAGAATTTGCAAATCCTTATTAATCCTTTCCCTAAGCATACTGATAACAATATGATGGAAAAAAATATAGTAGAAGTAGAAGATGATTACTTGGATTATGATAACATCATGGGTATGATAGAAATGGATAAGGAAAAGTTGGTTAACCCACCTCATCCACAAGCAAAAGGTATTTATGCCAAAGTTTGTCCTCTGTTATCCTTACAAGGATTGGGAGATAACCAAAATACATCAAAAAGACAAATACAACAATCAAAACAAGAGAATACAATGGAAGAAAAGATTGAGATAGTACATGATAGTCCTTGTCACTATGGTAGATGAACTTAACAAAGAAAGCTAACTAAAAATTGAAAACAAGTAAGATGATTATCATCAGTTGGAAATAATAGTGGTTCTCCTCACAAACAACAAAAGGTCTCATATGCACAAGGATCTAAGAAACAAGAATTACATGGATTTCATAACAACAAACAAAACTCTCATAAGAACCACTCAAGCTTCGCACAAAACTTGATAGAGCATCTCTCCAAGATGTTCGCAAGTTCTAAATTCTAGACTGGTTGTTCCCTATAGGTAAGTATTTGTTGGCAAGAGACACTACTTCGCATTGATAGGTGTTGTCATTGATGGCAACTAAGATCATCCCAATCATCCGCATAACACAATTTGTTCACACCGGAAGTCAGAATCAGAATTTTTTTAAGTCCAAGCAGTTAGGAATAGGGCAGGTGACAAGGTCCAGTATCTTGGTCTAGATCTCTCTGGTGGAAAGGAATGGTTTACTAAGGATCTAATGTAGTTGTAAGAATTTTCAAGACACTCTAAATCTAGAGTTTTGTCCTCCGGTGATGAAGGACTCAAAAGATATTAGCTTCAGAGTATCGGGTTTCAGTTTGATAGAACAGACAGAAGAAGAATAGACTAACCTTGTGAATGATCTTAATTTTGGATGTATAAAAGTTGGTTATTGAGTAATTGGTGATGATCATTGATGTTAGCCAACATGATTTATGATTTGCAAGTGGAAGTTTTGGCCCACATCTTATATTATGTATGGATCTAGTTGACAGAGCAGAGTACTCGAAAAAGTTATAAATGTTCTTGAAGCCGACTGGTAAAATGATTGTAGATCATGTTGAAGATATATATATTCAATGGAATTGGATAATTTTGGTGTGTGTGTGTGTTATGAACATGGAGTAAAGGAAAAAAGAGTAGAGATCTAAGATTCAGATGAAGGCAGAACAGTAAACAGGGTAGAGTGAAGATGAAATGTGTAAGATCAGTGTTTTGTGCTTAATCAGAACTGAATTCATTCATTAGTAGATGCTTCTCATTAGTTCAAAATCTTTGGTATTCTCTTGTAATCATTTGTAGGTAGTGAGCCTCTATTTGAGCAGTGAGCTCTGGGCAGTGAGCTCGAATGCATGTGCATTCTCATTTGTAAAAATACTTTTAATAGGTTATAAATCTTTGTGGGTTAGCCCCCACCATAGTTTTTCCCTTAACAAAGTTTCTAGGCTAAAAATCTTGGTGTCAAATGTGTTATTTATGCTTCTACTCCTGTGTTATTGATTCATGCTTTAATGTTTATTTGATTGTAAGTTGTAAATGAAGATTAAAGATAGAAAAGTTTAAATTGTGTGACAACTGATTCACCCCCTCTCAATTGTTTGGACTAACTCCAACAATTGGTATCAGAGCAAGGTTCCTTTTAGAAGCCTAACAGCTTAAGGAAAGATCTTGGAAGGAGTCTTAATGGGTTCACTCAAAGATCAACTTCAGTTGGCCCTAGAAGATCTTGTTCGGTCTAAAGTAGAAATTAGTAATCTGAGAGGTGAACTTAAAGATGCTGATGATACAATTGAAATGTTAAAAATAAATTAAAAAAATCCATGCAAAGGAAAAAGGAGCTACTTCTATAGTTATCTAGTTTAACTAAAGAAAATGGCATGAATGAAGCTTTGGAAGAAAAGATAAGGGAATGTGAGAAGCTATCAAAAGAAGTTGTTCTGAAAATTGAGATGGAATCTGGGGTAATGAGGCTAACCAAAGAAATTGAGCAATCGAAGAAGACTGAAGAAGACTTGAATCATACTCTAAAAGAAAGAACTAATGAATGTTATAGATTAGATAGTATACCTAGCCATCTAAAGTTTGATCTACAAGAAAGCAGAGACAATGAAAGAGACCTTGAAAGACAAATTGTCATTCTCAGACATGACCTAGAAGTTGCAAATGAATATAAGGGGAAGTTCAAGATAAGTTTAGCTAAACTTGAAGCAATACTTGAGGGTTAGAAAAAGGTTGATGACAAGCATGGTCTTGGATATGAGAAAGGGGAAAACTCTGGATCTAGACAAAGAAAATCTCAACCAAGGAATGAGAGAAACAAGCCTAGAAGACCTCCAGTAAGACAGCCTAATGCTCAAAGATATCCATCATTTAATGGAAACTATTTCAATTGTAATAAACTTGGTCATAGAGCTACTTAGTACAAAAGAAGAGTAAATCAAAATTGTCCATCTTTCTCCAGTCAATGCTTCAAGTGTAAGAGGTATGGTCATAGATCAAATCAATGCAGAAGTATAATAATGAATAATGTTAACAATAGAGGAATTGGCAATTCTTTCAATGGTTATGGTTTTGCTTGCAATGGGTTTGGACACATGGCTAATTAGTGTAGATCAAGAGGAAATAAAGTTCATAAGCAAGGAAATGTTGTGTTCTTTAATTGCAATAAATCTCGTCATATTGCAAGATTATGTAGAAGTAGGATTAATGAAAGAAGGGGCCCGATAAACAAAAAAGTGGATGAGCAGAGACAAGACAAAGGCAAAAGAAAAATTGATGAAAATGAGATCTAGAATGAAATAAGCAAGACAGGGGTCAAGAAAACAATTGTGAACAATAGTAATGGGTATGCATCGGAATCTAGTGCTGACAATTCTTCCAGTAATTAAATCAGGAGCCCTGGCTCAGGGGGAGTTGCATTAAACATCAAGTTCCCCCAGTCAGTAAGTGGGTGCCTAGATATGGCACAATGAGAGAAGATATTTTGAAGTGTTTTAGAACTTTTGGAAGAATCTCTGGAAGGAAAAATGTTGATATGGAATTTTGTGAAGCAATTCATGAAGAACTGTTAAGAAATAGAGTAACTGGATGTATTAGGGTAGTGCATTTATTACAAAGATAAATTAGGCACTGTGGAGCATAAAAAGATCATTCATTCCTCATTTAGATCACTTTTCTTTAGAAGAAAGTAAGAAGAAAAGGAGTGAATGAGTTCAGAGCTGGGAATTCTCAAGAATTGAAGCGCGAAGAGGATCTCCAAACAAAACCCTAATATGTGGAACAAGGTACTTCTATTTTTTGTGAAACCTCTTGAAATCTCAATCTCTACAAATGGCTACACCCTTAGTTGTTGATGTCACTAAAAGGCCCCATCCTAAATTTAAGAAGCATCCTTACAAATCTGTTGAATTCAAGCTGCCAGGTGCTTTTTCAGGTGTTTCATATGGGGTTTTACATGTTGAAGACATTAGGGCATACATTCATTGCAATGCAAAAGAATTTGGGAATCTGAAACTGCTAGAATTATTTAAGAGCCATCTAAAGGATAACAATTACCAACTAAAAATTGAATTTGAAGCCCTAGAAAGCAAACATTTTCTTCAAATTATTGAATTTCCATCATTTGATGAGAATGAATGGGTTCGTTATGTGTTGAGCTAAATGCTCTATGAATTTATATGGTTGCTAAAACCATTTAAGATCACCAAAGATGTTATCAGAATTCTGACTGGATTAAACTCAACCAGTGGACTACCCATGTTAAAATTTGTCAAAAATCAAACTGTCACTGATGCAACCGGTGTGAAATTTGATAAAAGAGCCATGACAATCAATGACATTTTAGAACTGGATGTTAAGTTTGCTTCCATGGTAATCCGGTATAAGATTTATCACTCAAGCAGAGAAAACTCTGTCTCTAGAATAGCTATATATGCAACATATAAAATGTTGAAAGAGAATGCAGACTATGACCTCTGTAAGCTACTATGGGTTCAACTGTTTGAAAATCTAGACAAAATCAAGAAAGATAAGAAAAATTCCTTCAAGTATGGTTCTTTGATTATATGTTTATTTCTCTATTTCATGAATGAAGTTCCTGGAGTGCAAAATGTGCACTGGACAAATGACAGGCTAGTGGCAATCTAGATAAGAGATCATTTATATAGCCTTGGAGATTCAAGTGCATAAAAGACTACAATTTGGGGGTATTTCAAAAAAGATTAGAGTCTAATGCATGCAAGGGAAAGAATCCCTAAGTCAGTTGTAGAAAAGTATGAGAATGAGATATGTTTTATGGTTGACACAAATCAATGTCTGATGGAAGCTGTAGAACTTGGAATAGTATGGATTATGCCAATGGGATATGAGGTTGATGAGAAATTTTTGGAAATGTATGCTCAACATCTCCTGATTAAATCAAAAGACACATCTGTGGAAAGGTTTGGAACATACAAGGAGCTAAGTCTAAAGTTGCATGTGGAGCTTAGATGGCCAGAGACCAAAATGAAAGTGTAGGGGCAAGTGGAAAGGTATGCTAAGAGCATTTGCCTAACCAAGGAGGTAGTGAATAAAAATAGAGAAAGAATTGAAAAGGCTAAAAGAGAAAAATAGGACAAGAAACAAGAAGATGCTCCAGTGGAACCATCCTCCACTTCAAGGAAAACAAGAAGCTCTACAACTATTTTAGAACAATCCAAGTCTATTCCCATTAAGACACTGGAAGCCACACCATCTAGTGAAGGAGGAAAGAGGAAGAAAACCAAAGCCACAAGAGCCTACAAGAGCACAAAAGATGATGAGGAAATAGAAACAGATGAAGAAGTTAAAGAGATAAGATTAAAGAAGGCCAAGACTTCATAGGCCTCTGAGAACCAACCCTCCGGAAGAAAAAAGGGAAGTAAAAGGCAAGAAACTGGTAAGGTTGCTATGACTGTTGATCAAATTGTAAAATTAGTTACCGTTCATGGGAATCTAAAGCCTATCAGAATATATTATGATAGTTTTGATAAAGAAAATAAGAAAATCTTGGAGGATGCCCCCATCCTGTATTTGAATAAATTCAACAGAGCTCTATTGGAAATTCTGCAATAAATTCCTAAAAGCTTAAGGAAAATACTAGAAATGAGGAAGGAGGCCACCAAGGACAAAGACATAGAACTCAGAGAATATGTTCTTTCCACCCTGTGTCCAGTAATGACCAAAAGAGAAGCTGATAAAATCCTCAAGGAAGTCAAGGAGAAATTTAGAAGCAAGATCCATATGAATAAGTTAATGCTTGGTGAAACAAAGGAAGTTGTAAAGGAAACAGAAAAAATTTGGAGAAAATCCCTTGACAAAGATAAATACTATATTGTTTCAGAGGAACAAGAAGCTCTAGAAGAAGAGATTGAAAAGGGAAATGATGACCAAGGTAATACTCTAGATCCTCTGAAGTAAACCTATGAAGAGATAGATGATGGAATTGATTGATTAATTCTAGTTGTTGAAGAAGTGAACATCAATGAGCAACAAACAGAGATCGATGACTCCTCTATTTCGGTAGAGAAGCAAATAAACAAAGAAGATATAGAAATGGTGGACCAAACTAATGATGCAGGATTTACTCTAACTCCTCCTGACCAATCAAAAATGAAGATAATGTTGAGAATACTGCTGCCACACTAGATCCTCCGGAACAGATTTTAGATGGTGAGGACAAAGGAGAGAATCCCAATATAGATGATACAGAGAAAGGTGAAACAAAGAAAGAGAAAGAAGGGAGTAAGGATGATAAAATAGAAGAAGATGGTGCAAATGTTGAAGCACCCAAACAAGATAGTTTAGAGAAAACTAAAGAAGAGAAAAGTGTTCTAGAAGTTGTTGCAAGAGACACTGTAGATGCAATGAAAAATCTTCTGGGTAAAGAGATGCTTGAGTTTGATGAACCTAAATTACTCCAAGGACCATTTAATCTAGATGCTCTATCTGGGACAAGTGATGAATATTGCATCCTTCACTCAAGCCAAGGCCAGAGAGAAGCTGTTAAAATCTCACATGGAGGACAGTGAACTATTAAGGCTTGCAACTGGAGTCTTGGAGAAGATATTGCAAACCTATCAAAAGAGTCCATTGGATTCCCCCTCTAGTCACCTAAAGAATCTTGTAAATGTTGTAAGTACACATTTTGAGTCTTTTGAAAAATTTGTGGAGGCAAAAGTTCAGAAGGAATTTTTGGATAAGAAATTTAGTGAAGTATAGAATCTAATAAGAAATGATAGAATGATACTCGACATTAGCATGAGGAGTATTCAAAATGTTATAAATGATGGAAGTGATATGTACAAATTATGTCTATCATGGCCCAAAGTTAGTGAAGATATTGAGAAGAAGATAAAGGAGCAAGAACAGAAATTGTCAAATCTTTCTCAAATTTTTGATCCTCTAACAGTTTCGCCTATAAGTTGAGAATGTCAAGTAATTAGCTTGACAGATGAGATAAAGAGGCTTGTTAAATAAAAAGGTAACATTATGAAGAGAATGTGTGAGCTCTGAGGATTGATTGCCCCCAGGTTAGAAACCATGTTTAATGCCTTATCAGAAGCTAAGACTGCACTTTAGACAAGTAATCCTCTGGATCTGACTAAGGAAGAATCATATGCATTTTTGTTGAGTGGACACATCTCAATTTTGGATGGAATGAAGGGAACTCGGGCCTCTAAACTTGTGCAATTGAAAAATAGTTTTGAAGACATTCTCAAGTTCATGTGAATAGAACGTAGTGATTAGTTGTACATATGCGGCACTATACACAAAATTTTTGGAGAATTTTGGCTTACGGATCCCACCCTTTGCCATTAATGTCAAAGGGGGAGTGAAGATCAGTGAAAAATGAGGAATCCAATAAAGGGGGAGCATCGAAAAGTAGTGTGAACAACAGTATGGAGCACAAGAAAAGGGGGAGCTATTCCAACACTTAGTCATTTTTCACTAAGTATTGCCATCAATGCCAAAGGGGGAGATTGTTGGCAAGAGACATTGTTTCACATTGATAGGTGTTGTCATTGATGGCAACTAAGATCATCCCAATCATCCACATAACACAATTTGTTCACACTAGAAGTCAGAATCAAAATTTGTCTAAGTCCAGGTAGTTAGGAATAGGGCAGGTGACAGGTCCCGGTATCTTGGTCTAGATCTCTCCGGTGGAAAGGCATGGTTTAATGCAGATCTAAGGTAGTTATAAGAATTGTCAAGACACTCTAAATCCAAAGTTTTGTCCTCCAGTGATGAAGGACTCAAAAGATACTAGCTTCTGAGTATCAGGTTATAGTTTGACAGAACAGACAGAAGAAGAACAGGTCAACCTTGTGAATGATCTTAATTCTGGATGTATAGAAGTTGATTATTGGGCAATTGGTAATGATTAGTGATGGTAGCTGATATGATTTATGATTTGTAAGTGCAATTTTTGGTCCGCATCTTATATTATGTATGGATCTAGATGGCAGAGTTGAGTACTCAACAAAGTTCTAAATGTTCTTGACGCCAACTTGTAAAATGATTGTAGATCATGTTGAGGATAAATATATCCAATGGAATTGGATGATTTTGGTGTGTGTGTGTGTGTGTGTTTTGAACATGGAGTAAAGGTGAAAAGAGTAGAGATCTAGGAGCAGAACAATAAACAGGGCAGAGTAAAGATGAAATGTGTAAGATCAGTGTTTTGTGCTTAACTAGAACTAAATTCATGCATTAGTAGATGCTTCTTATTAGTTCAAAATCTCTGGTATTCTCTTGTAATCATTTGTAGGTAGTGAGCCTCTATTTGAGTAGTGAGCTCTGGGAAGTGATCATGAATGCATGTGTATTCTCATTTGTAAAAATACTTTTAACATGGTATTAATCTTTGTGGGTTAACCCCCACCGTGGTTTTTCCCTTAACTAGGTTTCTAGGCTAAAAATCTTGGTGTCAAGTGTGTTATTTATGCTTCTACTCATGTGTTATTGATTCATGCTTTAATGTTTATTTGATTGTAAGTTGTAAAAGAAGATTAAAATTAGAAAAGTTTAAATTGTGTGACAACCGATTCACCCCCCCTCTCAGTTGTATGGACTAATTCCAATAGTATTTCTAACCCTTTACCTCTCATGTTGTGTTTTCCCCATCATTTATTATGTGTTGTTCAAGCCTCCTGGGATGACCCTTGATTCTCTTGTAAGGTTCAGGATACTAGGAGATTTCCTTTGTTGTTACCCTTCTTCTATTTGTATCATCATTCTTCTATATAGATTCTCCTTTATTTTTCACTATTATGTGTTGTGTCTTACGAACATAGCACTGCATTTGGTGACTTAGGGGCACCCTCCTATATGACTATCCCTAAGGCACTTGTTTCTCCTCTCTTGATTTATTGTTTCCCTTCCTCTAGTGTTTCTATCTAGTGGGCGGATGATCAAAAACATATTATAGTGATGCGGACCTAGTGTCCCTTTAGCGAGTAATTAAAAAATGGACCAAGTCCATACATGACGATGGGGTTGATATATATTTTCCAACACTTAGCTAGTAGCATCACTCTGTGATACTAATGCTGTCTTATCACACTTACAAACCATAACAATATTGTTGCTCTATCCACTTTGTTTATCTTTGAATCTCTCCTTGGGTACACTCAGTTTTGAGATTTCTATGGTATAGCTCCACAGTTATACTTGATCTCTAAATTCATAGTATAACCCTGGCTCTGTGTGAATGATCATGTTGGAGTATGAGAGACACTGAGAGGGGGGGTGAATCAGTGTCTCATAAAATAGGCTTGTTTTTGGCAACGATTAATAAAATTTTACCAACCATAAACTTCAACCCTTGTATGATGAAAACAAAACAATCATTTATGAACTGTAGTGCATTAACAGATCAACTTGTAAACATGGAAGAGAAAAACAACTATTGGTGAACTATGATGAACCATCAGAACAATTTATCATGACAAACAATAGAGGCAGTTTTATTTCTTTACTAGATAGAGATAAGTATCAGATATAATGTGCATTTGTACTGACCCATAATGAACATCATGTCACATATGCAGCAGTTAAATTATGAAACAATAAACATAAACACATGAAAAAAACAAGTGACCATAACACAGAGATTTGATGAGTGGAAAACCCTCTAGGGATGATAAACCACTCTAGAAAATGCCTCACTGGCTTAACCAAAATGTGCTTCACTAGCAAATACAGATGCCTCACTGGTTGTTTGTGCCTCATTGGTATTTTCAATAACGTCTCACTGATAATAGTGCCTCACTGGCTATTTTTGACTCACTGGTTGTTTGTGCCTCACTAGTATATTTCAAACCATACACTGAGTAATACAGTCTAATACAGAGGGTTACTCTATTTCTCTTAAAGCTCTATTCTTGAATATCTCATTGAATGTTTGAGACTTCAAGAATTACATCAACTTGTGCACATATACAATTGCTTATAGAATGATATTCAATCATAGTCTATTGCTTTTGTTTTATATTACAATAACTGCAAAAACCAACCAAACTCAATAGAGTATAATCCATTCTTTATACTTTCTCAAAAATATCTTTCTTTCTTTCACTGAATAGTTTGAAGACATAACTATTTTTCTGTAACTGTTTAAAACAGTCTAGGTAACCTGTCATGGTTAGGGTCAAACCCCAAATTGTGTATGTCATGGTTTCCAAAATGTCATCACAATTTTTCATTAAAGTCTTTGTTACTCAAATCACATTAACCATGGTTCAAATAACCTCTGTCATGCAACCAGATAATAAATAATGTTTATATTTAATGACTACACCATAGCCAATAATCATAGTTAATCTAAATTGAACACAAGATCTCGACATGAAGTCCCTTAACTGTTAATGTAACCATAGTTAACAAAACTGTCCACAAAACTAAAGTTCAAAGAACTATACATACATCTTTTACTAGGGTTAACCACACAACTGTCCTCATATCATGAACTATAACAATTGTTACATAGATATCCTTCAAAATATCTCAAACCCTAGCACAAATTGCTCATGGGTAAACAAGGATAATAACCCTTTTCAACTACAAAACCCTAACGGGTATAACAAGATTTGCAAAGACCCTAACTGTTCCCTAACTGAAAACTATATTTTGTAATGGTATCCAAGTCAAAACCCCTTTTTAAAACTCAAATTGCCATGGCTTGAAAAGAGCATTAAAAGATTATACAAACTTTCCCTTTTTATCATAGATAGAACCCATAACAGAGCAAGGTAAACTTCACCATTTTCATTTTAAAAAAATCTCAGACGATTGTCATTTTATAAGAAACCAAAAAAAACTTACTATAAGCATAAAAAGAATAATATCACCTGATTATGTGATAGAAAGAAAAACATGCCAAGTAGATTTGGAACTAAGGTAACTGTCCAGTAGCATTGTTGACTCTCAAGCTTTGTCATTTCATAATGATCACCAGAACCTTCAACATTTTGCATAAAAATAAAACCCTAAGTCAAAAGCATCATTCTTCTAAATTTTGATAATATAAAATGATCACCAATAAACTCTTTTTACCCTGCATGTCATAGTAACTGAAAGTTGTAGTTTACCCTAAAAGAAGTAGGTAAATAGTAATAACTTTTGACTTGAAGAATATGTTGTCAACCTACTGGTTAGGTAACTTCTTTAAGTGGCCCAATGGGAAAGTAAATTTGCTAAGTGATATCTTTTATTTTGCACAAGAATAACCTTTATCACAGAGTATGATACTTTATTTGTGACTCAAATCACTTAAAGAGATGATAAAGACTTTAAAAACTTTGGCTTAACCTTGCATTACTTATGACATAATAATCTTGAGATCAAATTGTCTCATGACACAATGATATCATAACACCAAATGAGTTTACTGTAATGTCACAAGATGAAACCAATAATATCATAATCAACAAGCACCTGTAGAGCAAAGTATGCATCTATAAAGTGTCAAATGCCACATTGAAATACAACCCACTGAGATAAAAAATAACTGAAGTGCATACCATACCAAAAACTATAGCAACTGTCCTGTACCATTATATCATATGCCATATACCAAGAGATCATGAGCAAATCAATTGTCATAAAACATTAGGAGATCATGTGAACTGTTCCAATCATATGTTAAACTGATGTGCCAAGCATGTGGCAATTGCATGAGAAAACCATGAAAGAACCATGAGAGTATGTGATTGTCATCAAGGACAACAACTAGAGAAGAGGATAACAAACTCCCCCTTTGTCCTTGGGGGAAAAACACAACTCTCATTCTCCCCCTTTTTTCATCAAAGACAAAGGGAGAAAGGAGTGTGCCAAAGTCTCAAATAGAGATTAGAATGTAAAAACCATCATACTATTGAAATGAGAAGCAAAAATAGAAACTGGAAATCATACCATAACTATCCAGAACATCATAATCATCTAGAATGGCTTGAAATGCAACTACACTATTAGTAGCAGCATATAAACCATCATATATCAAGATCAAGGATAACAACTGGAGACCAAAGTAATAACTATCACAAATGAATCATCAAAGAATGATCAAGCACCAAAATAGCTGAAGAAGCCACTGTACCATACCACTACACACCATCACAAAACAAGAATGATGTGATCATTGTCATAAGCAAGAGAACAGAAAAAGCTGCCACAACACTTCATCATTATCCATCTTATTAATGTACCTTGCATTAAACTCTACAAACTCTGTCATCATACATATTGAATTTCTGGCAAGCAGCAAGCAAGTTATACAGAAAGTAAGCAAACTTGGTCTGAACTTATCAACACATACAACTATCTTTGCAATTCACTGCTATATAGAACAATACTACTATCATTCTAAGAACTATCATAAAGTCATTGACTATACTACAACTGACCATGAAAGACTCCCATTGCAATCATTGTAACAATTCATACAACTTGCATACTTGCATACCACTGTTCCTTGCATTTTCAAGACTGTATTTCATTGTCAAGGCAAAAAAAAATAAATCAAAAGTTATCATCATTGTAATGATCAAATGCTATCATTACTGTCACTGAAACACTTTGTCATACATTTGACTATCACTATTACCATTATTTGTATCAAAATAAATGACCATGGAAACAAGATGACTACTTTTGATCCAATCATTGTAATTCATATGCACTGTGATGCCATTTCTTTTTCACTATCACAACTAAACCAAGCATGGAGAGCACTGTCATATCTAGTATAAAGACTACTGTTAGAGAAAGATGTAAAACACTAGTACTCATGTTTTAATAAGAGAGGTCATAAACTAGATATCATTGAAACATTCACAAGTTTAGTCATACATTTCATGATTTATCTGATCTCTAAAGCGTTGTCAAAAAATGTATGTCTACACATCTTTTACTACTGTCAAACTTGTCATAACAACCTATCAATGCCTGCAAACAAACCTTAATGTCATGAGCACATTGTTCTCAGTACTATCAAGTTGAGACTGTAACTTGTTAGAATACTTCTTTCTATTACCATCACATCACTGGTAATACCAAATATCACCAAATTGTTAAGAATGTACCTCCACTATCTTGTGACAAAGTAGTAATCTCAAGATAACAGACAAATAACTTACAACTCCTACTACTACAAAGGATCACTATAAAAACCAACTACATTTGTTGTCCTCGCCTGCTTCTTGAAACATTATCAAACCAAATTGATAGAAAGAAAACAATGATAGACTTTTGCCTATGAAGATCATTATTAGAGTACTGACACTGTTCCTTCCAACAAGATGCAAGATAAAACATGTCACTGTACCCAAGATAAAACTTATCACTGTCTCATAGAAATCCACTGGAAAATATGTGAAATGCACATGAAGACAATCAACAAACCACTGAACACTGTCACTTTCTTGTCATCAAGACAACATTCCATACCAACATTCCTAGCTCTGTCTGATGCAAAGTACCTGATTGATAGAAGAATGTCATGTTCTAACATAGTAAAAACCTAGTATGTATAATCATGTACCAAAGGCTTGAAAGGCCTGAAAATAATAGAGCAATTAATTTAAAAAACTTCCTGATTTAATTTGTAGTCATAGATGCAACTACACCACTCAACTCCAAACCTCCTTCCTTATACTTTAATGGATGCTATACCATGTATCCTTTTATATTTTGTAGACATTTCTATTAGAGCACTTGAAACTACAACATTTGATAGTAATACCCTTCTTTATACACTGATGAATTTCATACTCTGTTCCAAAACTTTCACAAATTGCAAGAATGTTGACAAACAGCTACAGAGTCTAATTTTTCATTTGCCAACTACATTTTCTTGATAAGGTTTCAATATTTTAATGTATCAAGAAACATCTTGACCTTTGCAAATCCATAAGCAACAAAACAACATTGCTAGTAACAAACAAAGATGAATACCAACTACAAATGTTGTCAACTCATTAAGGACACAACTTCTTTACAAGTTTCTGAGACTGCTACAACCTCCTTGCTTCTACCTTGGGGTTAAATGAAAGACATTAAATATCTCCCACTAACTTCATGGATCTCTTTAAGAACTCAATGATTCCTCTTGTGCACCATGCACAAGCTTAGATTTTTCCTTTTCTTGATTTTGCTTTCTTCTCCAAACTAGTATAGGACATTTGTTTACTTTGCCCAAGGCATTCACATGCTTTTGCTTAAGCATATAGCCTCCAGTTGGTTTTATCCTTCTTCTACACCATTGTGCTTTATGCCCAAAACGATTGCATCTATAACACAAAAATTGTAGTTTTGATCAAGAGGAGAATAGTTTCTTCTAGACTCATACCTTGCATTCATCCAACAGTTTCTTGAAAAATGGCCAATTTTATTATGTTATTAGAAATATTCTCAAAGTTATCAAACTCAATCAATAAACCAATAATATCAATAGAATTTGCAAATAGCAAAGAACAAATCATGCAAACCTTGTTACTACGCTGCTTCCATTGTTTGCCTAGTCTCAATCGATCTTTGTATGTGAATTGAAGCCCTCAAAAAGCATTCTTCCTTGCTTTGTTTTTCAAGATGACGATGGAGAGATGGATATGATACTTCTTGCAATGAAGATGAGTTTCAATACTGTTGGTTAACAGATTTGTCCTTATTCTAAAAATGCTTTATATTAACTCTATACCCTTCTTTAAAGAACAAATGAGTTAAGCAACAAATGGGTGAACTTTTAAATTAGTTCCCCTCTGAATTTAGGTACAGCTCCCTTTAAAATTTGCAATGAATTGAATCTATTCAACTATTCAAGTACACTTTTAACCAGAAAGTGCCTAAGGCAATTTAACATTCATACATAACTATGTTATGAATGCGGTAAATTTCTGCAATAACAGTGAGTAATAGAATGCACAGATTCTATTTTCAATACATTTAAATTACATAAACACATACAAATAATATTTACTGAACCAATGGATAATTAGAACACAAATAACAAGTTGTCCGATTAAAGAGCAATTACCAGATGAAAGGAGATTTCACACAGAAAATCCAATTTCAAACACTCAGACGCACAAATCTAAGTAGGCAATAATTGTTTCTTCTTCTCATTCACAGATGAAAAATTAATCAGACAATCATCATATGCTATAAAACCACAAAATAGTTTAGCCAAAAGATTTCTCCTTCTATTTTTATTTTTCTATCTCTCTATCTCCCTATTGAAAAGATTCAAAAACCTATATATATGAGTGTCTTAATCATATCCTCAAGTAAATCAAACCCAGAGTTAAAGTAACTCTGACCCATACGGGATTTAGTTTATAACAACTGATTCAAAGATCAAGATTATAGAAATAGCATAACAGGGGAACTAAATAAAAGAAAATGAGCCAATAAGATCATGGCTGGGACAACAGATTTGAATCTCCAGATTTGTCATTGGTGGTTGGAGAAGTATGTTGAGTCTTCCACTCCTGAAAAGCTGCAACAAACTCCTGAATTCTTGAGAAGTTGGGAATGCCTATGTGTTTCACCCTTGATTTCCAAACTTCCTTCTCCCTTCGTATTTTCCCAATTTTTTCCTTATGTTCTGGAAGTGCATCGATGCAAAGGTAAAGTAGTGACTCCACCTTAGAAATCTGGGGGAAATCTTCAATCAGGATATTGTCACTTTCTTTGACAAAACTAATTTTATCCTTAAAGGATTGAACCACTGTGTCAACATCCTCCTCTGGTTTCCCATCATCTTTTATGTATTTGACATCAATACATTGCAGATCATGCTGCAGTGATTAAGTGAACTCAGTTATCTGCTTAATCAATTTTGTAAGTTCAAAACACCCCTGCCATGATATGGAGTTTCTCCATTCAATATTTCTTTTATTCACATATAACAGATCTTCATCCAAGCCAGTTAGGTTCTTTTCTGTCAGAAACTTCACTACTCCATACTTTTGAACTTCATTGATTTGATTTATTATACTTACCCATTTACCTTCATCTTTCACCCAAGCAGTAACCTGTGCCCTGAGGTCCTCAATGGTGACAACGATCAGATCATATATATTCTTGATTTCATGAATGTATTTAGTCCCCTTGAGTACAATGCAATCCAACCAACCGTTGAATGTCTTAGTCACCATCTTATTTCTGTTAACCTCATCCAACATCTTCTGGTTAACTGGTGATTTAGGATTGAAAGATAGGGAGAGCTGTGAAACTGGCTGCGAGTTGGGATTATGTATAGCATCAATGTACTCTGCCATTGAATGTAGAGTCTGCTTCAATTCCCTCTTGTCCTTTTTGTCCTTCCAACTCTGACTAACTATCCTCTTGGTGGATGCTTCAAGATGATGAACATCTACAGCTCTTGACACAGCACCAAGATCCACTCTCTCAACAGTGAAATCCTGCACAGTTGGATCCTATACTTCTTCCTCAGTCACTGGTTTGGCTATCTCAGCACTCTAGTTTCTAGTATTTGGATCAATGCTTACTCTGGATGTCATCTTTAGCATCTTAGACTTGGGTGTTTTCCCTAAACATTTGCTCACCATGTCCTCTAAAGGGACAGAAAAAGGAATTATTTTCCTCTTATCAGTAATAGAACTCTCCAGCCACTTGGGTACAGGGGCTAAGGTTTCCTTTTCAGGGTTCAATCCATCAGAGGACACATTAGAAATCATTAACAGTTTGGAGGTCTCTAGAACAACCTCTGACTATGGCCTAGTATCAACTTCCTATGTTCTGTGTGGACTAGATTCCTTTTCACCCATGGGTTTCCCCGAATCCTCCTCTGAATTCAAATCCACAATTATTCTTTCAGAAACCTATTTCTTTCTCTTACTCTTGGTTCTCATCCTAGTAGCACGAGGGGGTAGAATAGCTGTGAGGGCTCTTCTGGATTTCTTAGTAGTAGGGCTCCTTCCAGTTAATGACTTGGAAGTACCTGCACCACAGATAGCAATAGGTTGGTTAGAAGAGCTTACAGGGAATGATGATTCAATCATTGGTGTGAATTGTTGGGCATTTTTATTCTGGATCCTTTCCTGTCTCTTTTCCCTTAACCATTTCTCGGTTCTCCTTATCACTGGGAGAGATTTAACTTCAATCTTATCTTCCTCCTTTTTGCTCCAGTCAACTTCTAGAATAGGTAATTGCTCTACTCGTTCAAACTGTGGATCAATCACCTATTCCTCATCATCAATAACTCTAGAAATATCCATATTTAAATTGAGAGTAATTATCTGTCCTAAAGAGAACATACACTGCAGTCTTCTCCTGACCTCAAACTCATCTGAACAGTCTTCCTAGTAATCCTCTAGCTTAGGAATGTGTGAGAGCCCTATTCCAAAATCTAAGTTATCTCTGACAAATCCTTTGCTGTCAAATTGAGACCTGGCAGTGAAGAACTAAAAATTAAACTTTTTAAGGTTCACCTCTAAATTCAAAGCATCAAATTTTGACTGGCACGAGTAATGTCCAAGTTCAATGGGAAAAGAGATACCAAATCCCTTCTTTGCCAAGAATTTCTTATCCACATGTGCTAGCTGTCTGCATACCTCTATTAGCACAAAATGGTCGAACACATATATGGGTAACTTAACAGGCTCACTGTCAAATCCACCAACTTTGATGTAAGTAAACTCTGAAAATTGAATAAAGAAACTACCATAAATGCTAATCAGCTACATTTCTTCATTGGACATTCTTTTACCCAGATTACCTGCCAGTTCATAAGTCATCTTCCCAGTGAAAACATCATTAACCCTTTTATAATTTTCATAACAGTTCTGTATCTACAACTGTGGATAATACTCATAAACCCTACTATCCTCAGTCAAGGGTGCATGAGGCAGATCAAACCATTCTCTTGTAGATGCCAGGCAATAAAACAAATATGAAGACATAAAAATCTCTGTTACCCAAATAATTACTCAAATCATGATGCAAACAATTGGCTACAATTTCTGCCCAATCCAAATATTGCTCTCCTTAGAGGATGACTTGTACGAAAAAGTACATCCAATCTTCCCAATAATACGCATGCTCACTGCCTTTCAGTCTGTGTAATAACACTACAATATCTCTCACTTCTTTAATCTTATGATCCCTAGTTAGTGGTCTAGGCAACCTTGAGCCACCCTTTTGAAATCTCAATAGCCAGTTTCTTGCTATCACACATTTGTAAGTCGATTTCTTATCTGAGAAATGCCCATTAGAAGAAGTAATATCAAGGCTGGAATATGCCTCTTTAGGCGGTATTCTCATCACAAACATCAGGGTTTGTCTGTCGACATGAAACAATACATCACCATTTGCATTTCTAATGCACCTGTTTTGGGGTTCATACTTATTCATACATTCCTGAACCAGTTCTGGGCACTGTACAACCTTGGGAAAGGCTGCAACTTCAACTAAACCACTATCTACTATTTTCTTCATCATAGGGGTTTGCTCAGAGTTTTTAGACCTTTCTCTAAATTCTTCTAAATCATATTGTACCAACGCAGTATCCCCAAATTCAGAGTGAGAATAGGTAAGACTAGGGCCATGTTCATTTCCCAGACAAGTAGATTTCAAAGCCATACTTGGAGGATCAAAATGAAAAACACTTCAAATTTTGAAAACAATGTCAGAAACTCAAGAGATTCTTCTTTCTAGTTAAGAAATAGGAATAGCACATAGGAAGAACAAAACTCACCTTCAAGATATCTGAATTCACTGCGAGGTTTGAGTAACAAGAACCTTACACTTCCTACGCTATTCTCGTCCACGTTGCATAGTATTCTCACTTGCTAAATTTAGCTTGTTCTTTGTTAATAATGGCACTATGAATAATTATCACCCAGAACAATACGTGCCGAAAATGTTTGAAAAGACATGAGTTCTGACCTCTTCATTAATAGCAAGTATTATTCATGCACCATCACGATGTATAATAATTACCCGTAACCTCCACCAAATTAGAACTTTCAGTTTCATAATGAGTCTTGGACATATTTTCCTCCAACTTTCTCACTAAATTTGACTTAGAGAGCTTCGGGAATAGATGAGACCAAAATCACCAAATCTTCGAACCATTGAACCATCAAACTTTTGGGGTGTGGTTCAATACGGTGGTTCAATCATACCAATTGGATCATGCAAAGGGGCAAAGGATTCACTTGTAGAAATATTGAACTTAGACTCATGAATATTGAACTTGTTAGGATATTGTTTGATATGAAGGTTCAAAGACACAAAGACTAATAGACCAACCAACAGTCATGTGGCTTTGTAAAAGGTTTTCAAGTATGAGATAGTGAACCGTTGAACCTTGAACCATTGAACTTCACTATAGAGTACGAGTGAATGGTTCAATGATACATTAACTACACAAGATAACTGCATGACGCGACTTATTAGAAGGCATTGAATGTTGAAGCTTGAACTGTAGGACCATTGAACTATTGACAAAAGGGTTCAAGTTCAACCTGAAAAACTCGAAGACGTTTAAAATACATAGAACAAAACAACTTGCTTTTTGAGAGACTTTGAACATGTTGAACCATTTGAACTTTGGACTTTGAGAATGTTTTAGGTTCAAAGGTTCAAACCTTAAGTAACTTCACATGCAAAGATGATAAACAGGTAAAATTGAAGGATCAAGAGCCGATTTAAGAAACAAAGGTATGACCAATAATACAACACAGCAAACCAACTATTGTTTAGGGAAAAATATACCAGTGGATAAATAAAGGCGACTCAAAGGGTAACAAATACAATAAAAGGGTGATCACATGCAATGGAGGAAATTGGGTGCCAAAGGCGTGTTGTACTTCCTGTAGAGTAAGGGTACTAAAAGCTTGGATGAATGAAATGAAAGAACAAGGTTCAATTTATAGACTCATGAGAGAGAAGATCAATGGTATAGAAACCTTGAGAGAACGTGCACGAATATAAAGAAGACAAGTGTCACACAAAAGATGTTTTGTTTAAGTTAACTACTTTCTTTTATAAAGATAAGATATGCTTTCATAAATTAGAATGTTTTTTTCTAATTTAAGAGTTATTGATAAAAACAAGGTTGATTGAGTCAGTTAACTCAACTTGTGATTTGCTTTTGCATGATTTGAGAGAAATTAAATAATTAAATAACTCAACTTATTTTTAGAACATTTGGAAGATTTTTGAGGGATTAGAAGATAAGAAAGAAAATTAAATAAATAAATTTATTTAGTTGTTTGTGCATGATTTGGAAGAATAAATAAGATATTTGATTATGTTTTAGTTTTAGAGATTGGTATAATTTAAATAAATTTGATTGATTTATTTAAATTTGGAAGAAGAAATGATTTAATTAAATAATTAAAAATTATTTAATTATTTGTAAGAATTTAAATTAAATAAAGGATTTATTTAATTTTGACTTTAGAAGAGGTAATTAAATATTTTAATATTTAATTAGTTTAGAGGAATATGAATCGAATAAATAAATTTGTGGATTTATTTATTGATAGAGGAATTAGACTTAAATAAATATTAAGAATATTTATTTAGACAGAGTCATGTCATTTTTAGGCGTATACATTTTGCCCCTCTTTGATGTGATGTTCAAGATGATGAGATTTGTGTCGAGTAACATCATTTCAAAGAAGCTAAGATATGGATAGAAGAAAAAGATGGTAATGGAAAGATAGGATGAGGATGTCCCCTCGGAAGATTGGACAGGGAGAGAGTTTCAAAGGCATGAGATGGACAATTTCACGATGAAGAAGGTGGAAGAACAAGATGAGGGTGAAGAAAATGGTTGAAGAATGAACCGAATGATACACAATGCAAGATAAAATGATAACACACACAAGCAAGTAAGCAAGTATGCACAAATGATACAAGAACAAATAAGGTATTGCCCCTATCAAGTGGTAAACCAACGATTAACCAATAACAATATACGACAGTGTTGTCATGGCGGGGAATGATAGATCCCTAGAGCAACATGACAGGTGTGTTGTCATGGCGGGGAACAATAGGTCCCTGGAGCAACATAAAGGATAGGGTTGTCATGGCAAGGAATGATAGATCCATAGAGCAACACAATAGCAATGGTAAATGTATCTCCCACTGATAATTATGATTGATGGAGTTGGTTTACAACCAGACAAAGATCAATATCACTGAGTGTGACTGGATCATTTGATAAGATTGACTTGACTAGATTGGTATGGATTAAGGATAGACTTGCATTTGTATCACTTCTCGGAAGATACGATGATAGATAGGAATTTGATTGATAGAAGAATGACTTGACAAAAGGAATCACAAGCTTTTGTTTGTAAGCATTGATACTCTACATAGAATTTGTATTGCATGGACGGTATGTGAATTGTAAGTGGATATGGATATGGATATGTGATGCAATTGGATACGTTATGGATGCGGATATGAAATGCAATTGGATACGGTATGGATATTGATATTGAATGCAATGGGATACGTTATGGATATGGATATGGATATTTGTCATCTTGATATTGCAAGTACTTTGAAGTGCTTGTTTCATCATTGGGCTTTTTAAAATGTTGTAAGAAAATACAAGCATCTAGGTATAATTGAACTGAGATGACCTGAGCATTTCTTACATAGATTTTGATTTAGCAAGTTAATACAAGCATCTAGGTATAATTGAACCGAGATGACATGAGTATTTCTTGCGTATCAATAGATAAGGAT
Organism: Cunninghamia lanceolata; assembly: GCA_027924645.1. Classification (NCBI taxonomy): domain Eukaryota; kingdom Viridiplantae; phylum Streptophyta; class Pinopsida; order Cupressales; family Cupressaceae; genus Cunninghamia; species Cunninghamia lanceolata. Next base: position 20,542,551 of record BSBN01000090.1, on the reverse strand, counting down.
TGCCCCCATTCATGTTAGACTTTTGATGTCCTCGATGATCTTTTGCTGATCATGTCTTTAGACAAGGCTTCACATTACTAAAGTTTGATCCACAAATAGCAAACAAAGAAAATAATCATGATCCCATTATAGCATCTCTAGATTTTGGAATCCTTGAGTAGCATAGAAAGACATGATAACAAAAATCAAGATGCTACAACCTAACCTGATTACAACCACAAAACATTCTTGCATTTAGATGTGTTTTCTTGCCATAATTTAGATAGAATCAGTTTGAGTGCTTTAGGTGCTTGTTTGCTTTTCTTTGCATGGGTTGATGTCTTGTGCCAAAATTTATGCTTTGGAAGTGGGCTTTGCTTGTGCTTGCATGCATGCCTGGTAAAACGGACCCTAAGGGACTAACCTAGTGCCTTGGGGGCTCATTGCTAAATGGCCTTGCCTATGTGATGACACAGAGGCAACGTAGTTCAGGACTTGGACTATGGATGGACTAAAGGATAGATGACAAGACATGGAATAGATAGGAAGGTGGAGCCTCGGGGGTGCATTGAAAATGGCCTTGCCTATGTGATGATGCAAAGGCAATGTAGTTTGAGGTTGACCCTATGATACTGATGACAGATGCTATGCCAGGCTGACCCTGTGGATAGGATACTAGATAAGACCTTAGTTGATAAGGCGACAAAAAGAGATAGAGTATCAAGCCATGATAGGTCATTGTTAGGTTAGACAAGGTGTTTTATTATGGAATAGATATGGATTGGATGAGATATGATGGTAGGAAAAATGGACACAAAGTGATTGGTTTCCCAAAGATGGAGGAAGCAGTTTATCACAAGTAACGCATGTTTACCAGGTTTTCACCACTTGTTTTTATTTGCACGAAAGCTAAAAGTACACATGATGCCTGTTTGCTAGGTTTTCATCATGGTACCTATCCAAGGCACCTGTTTGCCAGGTTTTCACCAGAGGACAATTTTTTTTGTTATTTTTCCTTTTTTTTTGATATTTTTCTAATTTTTTTATTTTTTTGTTTTTTTGAATTTTTGTCCCCCTTACATTGGGGTTCTCTTAGGTATAGAACCGGTGAAGATGCATACTATTGATTGGGTCATTGAATAGCTCACCCTCTAATGTTGCTAACTGATATGTCCCCGATCCATAGGCAGCAATGATGACAAAAGGACCAAGCCAGTTGGGCTCAAACTTACCTTTCTTTTCTTGATCCTGCTGATTGCGGGGATTTTCCTTAAGTACTAGATCACCAACATTGAAGACCCTTGGATGGACCCTGTGATTGTAGCTCCATGACATTCTCTATTGACATGCTTTGAGATGGTTAAAGGCATATTGCCTTCTCTCTTCTAACAGCTCTAACTCTTGCAATCTAGAAACTCTATAGTCTTCATCAGTAATGAGACCTTTTAACGACACCCTTAGAGATGGTAACTCGACCTCGATGGGAAAAATGGCTTTTGATCGATAGACAAAGGCATAAGGGGTAGCACCTATGGGAGTACGTATTCTAGTTTGATAGGCCCATAGAATGAGATTCAGTTGTATGTGCCAATCATAGCCAACATCGTTGACTATCTTCTTGAGGATTTTTAAGATTGTTTTGTTGGATGCTTCTGCTTGGCTGTTGCCTTGTGGATAGTAGGGGGTGGAGAAATGGTGTTGGATTTTGAATTTGTCACAAATCTCTTAGACATCCTAGTTCTTGAAAGGTTTTCTATTAACCATGACTATGGATGAGGGAATTCCATATCTGCAAATGAGGTAATTGAAGATGAAGGAGGCAATCTGTCTGCCTGTGACATTGGTGAGTGGAACAACTTTAATCCACTTGGTAAAATATTTAGTGGTGGTTATTATGAACTTGTGGCCGTTGGATGATAGAGGGTGGATTTTTCCCACAAGGTCAAGTTCTCATTGACAAAAGGGCCAAGGTGTCGTTAAAGGTCAGAGCTCTTGAGCTGGTGCATGTATCAAGTTTCCATGTATCTGGCACTACTTCCATTTCTTCACAAACTGATATGAATCTGTTTCCTTGTTTGGCCAATAGTATCCCAAACATATGAGTTTCTTAGCTAAAGAAGGACCACTAGAGTGTATTCCGCAAATTCCTTCGTGTACGTCTTGTAAGGCAATTTGAGATTCTTGACGTTCTAAACATCAGAGTCAAGTACCATCTAGACCTCATTGGTATAGTGTGTTAGCAATAATGGTGTAATGGGAGGTTTGGTGAATGAAGGTTCAACGTTGGTTAGATGACAAGTTAGGTGGTAGGGTGTTATCCTTGAGGTAAGTGTAAATCTTACCATACCAAGGTGAATTAGATCCAACTAATAAGCATATGGAATGTGTTTCAAGAAGATCATAAGTTGGTTACATAACTAACTCCACCAAGAACTCATACCGTGACTCATTCTCTAGGATCTCGAGGAACAAGGCAATGGCTGTCATGGCATCTGCTACTTTGCTTTCAATGTGAGGTATCTGCTCAAAGGAGATGATAAAAAATTACTCTTTAAAGTCATCGACCATACACTTGTATGGGATTAGCTTGTCATATTTTGTTTGATAGTCATCGTTGACTTGATTGATTACCAGTTGGGAGTCGCCATAGACATGTAGCTCTTTTATTTTCCATTCTACTGCCATTTTGAGACTAATGACCAAGGCCTCATACTCTTCTATAGTGTTTGTGCATGGGAATAGCAGATGATAAGACTTAGGTATGGTGTCGCCATGAGAAGTGACCAACAAGATTCCTGCCCCTGATCCATGGTTTGTATAGGATCCATCAAAGTAGAGTTTCCATGAGTGTGTTGTGATACTGAATATGGCTTCATTTGGAAACTCAAACATCATTGGTGTGGTATCTTGTAATGGTGCTTCTGCTAACTGATTGGCAATGATTTGACCTTTGATAGCCTTTCTTTCTACATACTCAATGTCATATTCACTTAATAGCATTACCCACTTGGCTAGGCGACCTGTGAGAGCTACTTTGCTAAATAGGTATTTTAGTGGATCTATCTTTGCAATAAGCTTAACTAGATGTGCTATCATGTAATGTCATAGTTTTTGGGAAGCAAAAACCATAGAAAGACATGATCTTTCTATTTGGGAATATTGCAGTCTGTAGCCCACCAATGTGCGACTGATGTAGTAGATAGCCCTTTCTTTGCCTTCATAATCCTGTTGTCCTAATAGGGCGCTACGAGCTGTTGGCATAGTAGTAGATATGTAAAGTAATAGCGGGTTGCCTTGTATAGGAGGCATCAAGATAGGTGGATTCATAAGATACTCCTTCAATTTGCTAAATTCTTCTTTGCACTTCTCATCCCACCTAAATGGAATGTTTTTATGTAAGAGATGACTAAAAGGTTGGCACTTGTCTGCCAGTTGTGATATGAACCGATGGATTTCTTAAAACTTGCCCTATAAAGACTGCAGTTGAGTGATGTTCTTTAGCGGTGGCATTTCCATGATAGCTTTGACTTTTGGAAGATCCACTTCGATCCCATTTGCTGATACAATGAAGCCTAGGAGCTTGCCAGAGGTGACTCCAAACACACATTTCTTTGGGTTCAACCTGACTTTGAAGTGTTCCAGTCTCTGAAAGACTTTCTCTAGTACATCTAGGTGTGATTCTCTTGTTAGTGACTTTGCAAGGATGTCATCTACATAGTCCTCCATTGTGACGTGCATCATATCATGGAAGATAGTGGTCATAGCATGTTGATATGTTGCCCCTACGTTCTTTAACCCAAATGGCATGACATTCTAGTAGAAGGTGCCCCATGGACAAGTGAAAGTTGTTTTATGTTGGTCTTCTGCTGCTATCCTAATTTGATTGTACCCAGACAAGCCATCCATAAGAGAAAGCATAGTATGTCCTACTGTCAAGCCGACTATGATATCAATATTAGGCAATGGAAAGTCATCCTTGCGGAAAGATTTGTTTAGATCTCAAAAATCATTGCACAATCTGACTCTACCATCAAGTTTTTGATACTGGTACTATGTTGGATACCCACTCTGGTTAGTCTATTTCCCTGATGAACCCTACATCTAGCAGTTTCTTAAGTTCCTCTTTCACTAGTAATGCAATGTGTGGATGCATCTTCCTAAGCTTCTACTTGACTGGTTTGACCCCTGGATCTAGTGGGAGATGATGTAGGATCAAATCTGGATCTAAACCAGGCATAACTACATATGACAAAGTTGACTTTCTTTTTCTTGAAGAATGGTACAAATTTGGTCTTTTCTGGTGGAGATAGACTTTGCAAAGTGAATGATCTTAGGATTATCCTATGTTCCAATGTTGATAGGTTTGTAGGTTCCACAACAATTTGAGACTTCTCTTGATACATGTTGGTGGGGAGAGTGTCAAGCCTTCCATTGTCAGGTGCCTCAGAGAGGTTTTCACCATTCGATGCATCCTTTCTTTTTACTATTTTGGGATCTAACACTACCGCAAAATAGTTTTCACCATCAGATCCATTTTTTATTTTTATGTTTTTGCGACTGGAAGGCTTGGCACCCTCTCCAAAATAAGCCACAGTGTTGAGTTCAATGGCAAAGTGACCTTTATGATCTCCTATAGGTAGGTGGTCCCTAAGTCCCATGTAGTTAATATAGGCATCATCACTTTGGAACATGTCTAGTTGCGGGGTTCCTTGTAAATCCTAGTCGATAAGTTTAGGATGCACAAGGGGAAGGAGGTCGAAAGATAGATCTGATTTATTGGGTGTGATAGTTTGAATGGATATATGAGTAGGATTTGGATTGATAGGGATAGGATCTGGGATGGTACTTTCCTCCAGATTGTTTATTGCGATGGAACTCTAACCTTCCTCGAACGTTGTACTCTCAGGAGTTGGCGAATTAGACTCTAATGGTCTATGTATAAGCATTTGTCCTATAGGTTTGAATGGTGTCAACTCCTTTGTCCTCATAGGAGTGATCTGTGAGTTCATCCCACTCATATTCATTGGAATCTATGTCACTGTTTTGAGATCTGTCATTTGTTGCATTAGGCTTTCAATTTGTTTCTGCAATGTTTCCATAGGTATGTTTGGGTCTATGACTTTCTTTCCTTTATCCTCACTAGTGTGGTTTTCATGAATTTCCTCTACAGTCTTTTTCAGTTTGTTGAGATCAAAGTCTATGGGGAGTTTGATTCCTAAGTTTTCAAGATGAAGAAAGTACCTTTGAGGGTCCTTTGTGAGCACTTTTTCTAGCATGGGTTGAAATTTCCGATCTTGGAGGGTTCCTTGGTAATCTTCACGAGAGATTTTCTCATCACTGTCATGAGGGATACAATGCGATTAGATGTCCTAGCCATTTCAAGTTGTTTTTGGTATTGAGATCTAGTTAAGACCATACAACGTGACATGGGAAGAAGTGGGGTGAAACTAGAGATTTTGGTAACATGTTGGTGGAGATTGTTGAGAAGAGGGTACTTGTGACAAGATTTAAACAAGGGACTCTTTTGATCAATGATTCCAATCAAGTTGGTCAACACAAGATGATAGCCACAAGTAAGGATAGCTAGTACCCATTTACTATGTAGAGACTAGTCTTGCACCAAGACCACTAGTGAAGTTCTATGACCTACTAGGGTTACTTGAATCTGAAATGATCTGAAAAAGGTATTACACTAATCTGATATAGGTATTTTGACATGTTTATGGGAAGACCTAGTAGAAGGTGGATGAGACAACTGACAAAAGAGAGGGTAGGTTATGGAAACAGATGGAAAAGGTGACTGCACAATGGATCTGATCTCAGAAACTAGAACAAGGCTGAAATGGGTATCTAGAAATGCTGAAATTTTTCTCTCAAAAGATGTGGAAATGCTCACTATTGCAGATGTGTAGCTACAGAAGCACTGAAACAGAGGATAAATGCATAGTAAATTAGGATAAATGTGTAGCTCTAGTAAATGGTACAAGTGTAGTAACAGGTGACAAATGCGTAGGAAGTCGATGTAAATGCATAGCAGGTCGAAATGGATGTGCAGCTCTGTAGGATAGATGCACAGTTCTAGTTTTCTAATTGTTTTTACAATTTTCTTGGCACATTCTATGTTTTTGGTTCCTTTGGCTGCAAGTTGGTCTTTTTCTCTAATTTTTCAATAATGGCAAGTAAAACATAGCAAGCACAAAGTAGTTTTCATGATTTTAAAAAAAAAATTTATGGACTCTTTTTGACTCAAAAGCAAGTACAAATCCTTGGATGGATGGGACAATATAAACTGAATTCTCACTATTTCTAGATGAGGCATCTTTGGGAGGTGATAATAACCCTTCCCTATACCAGCTTATAGGGGTGTTTGGCTACTAAAAACAAAGGATGATTAATAAGTGCAACCATTCGAGTGGTTATACATACGGCAGCACTACTCTCCATTATGGAGTCTCACAGCTTGCAAGGGTTGCACCTTGGAGGGTTTTGGGGGAGGTTGGTTGTCGGTATAACACAACTTCACTCATTGTTTGAAGGTTTTTCTCCAAACACAATTTATTTATAGTGGCTTGGTAGGGCTTGGCTTTAGCCTGTTACCACTTAAGGTCATTCCCGCCTAGACAGAAGGATATCCAAGGGCAAGCCTCTCTAAAGGTGAAACACATATGAAAATAATATGTCTAGCATTTTGGTCACCCAAGATAGGGGAGAGCATATGCCTAGTATCATTCCCAAAAACATGAAAGATAGTGGTTCTTTTTCTCCTAGTTAAAATGAAAAAGACTATATGAGCTAGCTACTTGGGCACACACGCAAGTTGTTAACTTTGAAAGCAAGATAGCAATGGTTCAATTTTATCCTCCTAGCATTGGGACTAGATTCAATTTGTTGATGCAACAAGATCAAGTTACTCCCTTCCTAGTTAGATCTAGATGTGATTTTGTATGAACATTTGATTACTATCCTTTAAAAATACGATGTGTTATAACAATGCAACTAGAATGACTAAACCAGCCCCTAACCTATAAGTAGATCAGAGGATTTTCCTGCGAAAAGTGTCAACCTTAGCAAAATCACAAGAAAACTATAAAAGTCACTATCAGAATCATATGCACAAGTACAAAGATTAGATGCGTAGAGATAGAGATCAAATGCACAACTATTACAAAAGCACTGAGACAGGGGTCAAAAGCGCAGAAACAAAGAGCATATGCGCAGTTCGGTAGATGCACCATAACAAAACATAGATGTGCAACGTCAGGAGGTAAATGTGCTGAAAGAGTAGATGCATTGAAATAGAGCTCAGATGTATGATAGAATTATTTAGATGCGTCGAATCCTCTTGTGTATGGAACCTTTGAACAAAAAACTCAATTTTTGGGTTAAATCGAGGCAAGGCCCCACAGTGGGCGCCAAAAATGTTACCAAAAATATTCTCAAAGTTATCAAACTCTATCAATAAACTAATAATCTCAATAGAATTTGCAAATAACAAAGAATAAACTGTGCAAACCTTGTTACTATGCTGCTTCCATTGTTTACCTAGTCTCAATCGATCTTTGTATGTGAATTGAAGCCCTCAGAAAGTGTACTTCCTTGCTTTGTTTTTCAAGATGACGATAGAGAGATGGCTATGATACTTCTTGTAATGAAGATGAGCTTCAATACAATAAAAGGGTGATCGCAAGTAATGGAGGAACTTGGGTGCCAAAGGCGTGCTATAATTCCTATAGAGTAAGGGTACTAAAAGCTTGGATGAATGAAATGGAAGAATAGGGTTCAATTTATAGACTCATGAGAGAGAAGATCAACGGTATAGAAACCTTGAGAGAACATGTGTGAATAGAAAGAAGACAAGTGTCACACAAAAGTTGTATTGTTTGAGTTAACTGCTTTCTTTTATAAAGATAAGATATGCTTTCATAAATTAGAATTCTTTTTTCTAATTTAAGAGTTATTGATAAAAACAAGGTTGATTGAGTCAGTTAACTCAACTTGTGATTTGCTTTTGCATGATTTGAGAGAAATTAAATAATAAATTATTTAATTTTGTGTGCATGAAGAAGACTTATTTTTAGAAGATTTGGAAGATTTTTGAGGAATTAGAAGATAAGAAATCAAATTAAATAAATAAATTTATTTAATTGTTTGCACATGATTTGGAAGAATAAATAAAATATTTTATTATATTTTATTTTTAGACATTGGGATAATCTAAATAAATTTGGTTGATTTATTTAAATTTGGAAGAAGAAATGATTTAATTAAATAATTAAGAATTATTTAATTGTTTGGAAGAATTTAAATTAAATAAAGGATTTATTTAATTTTGACTTTAGAAGAGGTAATTAAATATTTTGATATTTAATTAATTTAGAGGAATATGAATCGAATAAATAAATTTGTTGATTTATTTATTGTTAGAGGAATTAGACTTAAATAAATATTAAGAATATTTATTTAGACAGAGTCGTGTCATTTTTAGGCATATACATATTGCAGTTAAAACAAACATTATTGTAATTTTGATTTGACCAACCATAAGAACTTTTCTCTTTATTCCACCCAAAACCATTTCTTTTACAATCTCTAGCCCTATGACCATAAGCATTACATGCATGGCAATAACCATGGAATTGTGAGTAGTTATTCCTGATAGGTGGAAATCTTGAAAAATTGTTATCAGCAATATTAACTTTAGCTTTCTTTTTGGATTCAATCTCAAGTGCAGTAAAGTGAAATGTCAGGTCTATCTTCTTCCTAGGATCATCTCTTGTCTTGGAACATTCTCCTTTCTCATAACCCAAACCAGTAGTGTCTCTATAATACTTTTGCTTGCTCAACATGTCATTCAGACAGTCAGTACTCTTTTCAAATTGAATATTCTTATGCAGCTTTGAAGAAGCTTTTTCTAGATCCTTTCTCAAAGAGACTATTTCTTTCTCTAACTTCAGACATTCTATTCTTTTTACTTCAAAATCAAATTTAGTTATATCTATTATTCTTTTGGCTTCTACAACTTCAGTTTTTAGACTAATAATGCATTTGTCAGATTCATCAACTTGACTTCTTAAATCTACAATCAACTTTCTTGCCTCTTCAAATTCAATAGAAACTTTTGCAAGATCAGAGAGCACCTTAGTCTTGGAATCCTTCTCTTGTCTAAGTTGAACCTTTAATTCCTGGTTCTCTTTTTCAAGATACTTGTTCATTTCTAGAGCACATACAAGTTCTCCTTCAATATCCACTCCACAGTCATCTTCATCAAATCCATTTCCATCTTCATCCACAAAGAGGTCTTCTTCTGCATCATCAATCTCAATAATAAAGTCATTTTCTATATCACACTTTGTGTCAACTTTCAAAGGTGATTTAGGCAAAAACTAATTACTAGGCTTGACCAGAGTTTGATGTATAGCCTTTTGCTTATCCTCTTTCTTTTCTCTATTTCTTCTACCTTTTCCCATGGTACTCCACTATCAGGACCTACCCAGGCTAGTTAGACTTCTATAGGAAACCTATGCTCTGATACCACTTGTTGGAGTACAAGAGACACTAACAGGGGGGGTGAATCAGTGTCTCATAAAACAAACTTATTTTTGGCAATGATTAATAAACTTTTACCAACCATAAAATTCAACCCTTGTATGATGAAAACAAAACATTATTTATGAACTGTAGTGCATTAACAGATCAACTTGTAAACATGGATGAGCAAGATAACTATTCGTGGACTGTGATGAACCATTAGAATAATTTATCATGACAAACAATAGAGGTAGTTTTATTTCTTTACTAGATAGAGATAAGTATCAGATAGAATGTGCATTTGTACTGACCCATAATGAACATCATGTCACTTATGTAGTAGTTAAATTATGAAACAATGAACATAAACTCATGAACAAAACAAGTGACCATAACACAGAGATTTGACGAGTAGAGAACCCTCTAGGGATGAAAAACCACTCCAAAAAATGCCTCACTGGCTTAACCAAAATGTATTTCACTAGTAAATATAGATGCCTCACTGGCATTTTCAACAATGTCTCACTAACAATAGTGCCTCACTGGCTATTTGTGCCTCACTAGTATATTTCAAACCATACAATGAGTAATACAGTTTAATACAGAGGGTTACTCTATTTCTCTTAAAGCTCTATTCTTGAATATCTCATTGAATGTTTGAGACTTCAAGAATTACATCAACTTGTGCACATATACAACTGATTACAGAATGATATTCAATCATAGTATTTTTCTTTTGTTTGATAGTACAATAACTACAAAAACCAACCAAACTTAATAGAGTATAATCCACTCTTTATACTTTCTCAAAAATATCTTTCTTTCTTTCACTAAATAGTTTGAAGACATAACTATTTTGCTGTAACTATTTGAAACAGTCTAGGTAACATGTCATGGTTAGGGTCGAACCCCAAATTGTGTATGTCATGGTTTCCAAAATGTCATCACAAGTTTTCATCAAAGTCTTTGTTACTCCAATCACATTAACCATGGTTCAAATAACCTCTATCATGCAACCAAATAATAAATAATGTTTACATTTAATGACTGCACCACAACCAATAATCATAGTTAATCTAAACTAAACACAAGATCTCGACATGAAGTCCCTTAACTATTAATGTAACCATAGTTAGACAAAAATTGTCCACAGAACTAAAGTTTAGAGAACTATACATGCATATTTTACCAGGGTTAACCACACAACTATCCTCATATCATGAACTATAACAATTGTCAAATAGATATCCTTCAAAATATCTCAAACCCTATCACAAATTGCTCGTGGGTAAACAAGGATAATAACCCAAAGATCCTAACTATTCCCCAACTGACAACTACATTTTATAACTGTATCCAAGTCAAAACCTCTTTTTAAAACTCAAATTACCATGGCTCGAGCAGAGCATTAAAATAATATACAAACTTTCCATTTTTATCATAGATAGAACCCATAACAAAGCAAGGCAAACTTCACCATTTTCATTTAAAAAAACTCAAACCATTTTCATTTTATAAGAAACCAAAAAAACTTACTGCAAGCATAAAAAGAATAATATCACCTAATTATGTGATAGAAAGAAAAACCTGCCAAGTAGATTATGGACTAAGGTAACTATCCAGTAGCACTGTTGACTCCTGAGCTTTCTCATTTCATAATGATCACCAGAACCTTTGACATTTTGCATAAAAATAAAACCCTAAGTTGAACACATCATTCTTCTAAGTTTTGATAATATGAAATGATCACTGATAAACTCTTTTTATCCTATATGTCATAGTAACTGAAAGTAGCAGTTTACCCTAAAAGAAGTAGGTAAACAATAATAACCTTTTGACTTGAAGAATATGCTCTCAACCTGTTGGTCAGATAACTTCTTCAAGTGGCCTGATGGGAAAGTAAATTTGCTAAGTGATATCTTTTATTTTGCACACTAATAACCTTTATCACACAATATGATGCCTTATTTGTGACTCAAATCACTCAAAGAGATGATAAAGACTTTAAAAACTTTGGCTTAACCTTGCACTGCTTATGACATAATAATCTTGAGATCAAATTGTCTTATGACACAAATGATATCATAACACCAAATGAGCTTACTGTAATGTCACAAGATGAAACCAATAATATCATAATCAACAAGCACCTATAGAGCAAAGTATGCATCTTTAAATTGTCAAATGCCACACTGAAATACAACAAACTGAGATAAAAAATAACTGAAGTGCATACCATACCAAAAACTATATCAACTGTCATGTACCATGATATCATATGCCATAGACCAAGAGATCAGGAGCAAATCAACTGTCATAAAACATTAGGAGATCATGTGAACTATGCAAAGCATACGTTAAATTGATGTGCCAAGCATGTGGCAACTACATGAGAGAACCATGAAAGAACCATGAGAGTATGTGATTGTCATCAAGGATAACAACTAGAGAAGAGGACAATAAATCATATGCGTTGTTTTTTATCATGATTATATGGACACTAACACTTTTCTTGCAGGAATGTGTTTGTGGGAACATTTGGCGATTGTAAAGTACATGTCACCTTCAGGGGGCATGCACTTTGCAAGTGATCATGTCCCCTTTTGTGTTTTCTTCCTACCTTAATGTGCTTGATATCGATACTTGATATCAACCACCTTAAGGTGGGGGCATATATAAGGTAAGTTGTCTGATTTAGATGCTAGCAAAAGTGTTTGTTCTCAAGTGCAATCTTAAAGACTGGTGGCAATGAGTCCCTCCTACTCTTTGAGATTTGTTTGAAATCTATTGCAATCATTTAAGCCATCTACAGAGGTGGGATATCTTGTATATTTGTTTTATCTTAATCGCTCTACAGAGGCAAGGATGGTGTATTTGTCATGGAGAGTGCACATCTTGTCATTTTCTAAAAGTCCTCTGTGGAGGCGGGGAGCGGTTCTATGACTAACTCAACCCTTAAGCATGTCTTCGGTGATTTTTGTGGTGAATCCCAATCATCGGTGTGTGCCTATAATGTGCATGATATGGTGATGAACCTAGAAATAGGAACACTCCATTGCTTGTCTGTCATGTTTTCTCCGTGTCTTCCATGTGTGTGTGTATTGCGTGTTTGTTTTCAAGTATAGTTTAAATACCGTTAGTGATGAGTCCCTCCTATGCTTTGGGATTTGTATGGCATGCTTGTTTTGGATGGCATACTTGATTTGTATTGTGTGTCTATTGCCCCATATGCAGTTTAAAGATTGGTGGTGATGAGTCCCTCCTGCATTATTGGTGGTGTGTTTACTTTCCTTGTACTTGCATTTTGCATTTCATATATATGAGAAAAAGAAAAGAAAAAAATCATCACTGTCATCACTACATTCACTATGTTTTGTGTGTCTTCAATGATGTCTTCTCCATGTTTTGTGTGATTGTAACTATCTTCTCCATGTTTTGTGTGCCTGTTACTATCTTCATTGTGATTGATGTGTCTTCTCCGTGTTTGGCGTGTTTGTTGTGTTTGTTGACCGTACTTTAATGCATGTATTGGCCTTGCGTTTATGCATAATTAAAGTGGGGGCTAAATGTTATGTCAGAAAATATCTCCTTGGGGACTTTTCCCTCTTAAGGTTTAGCTCCCAAGTTCTTTAGAATGCATGTAGAGCATCTTGCATGATTTTGATGACTCCCGATGAGAAAACCCTAAAGTTCCATGGCAAATAGGACTCAGGGGATGCACTTAACATAAATCTTGTCTAAAATAGGGGGGAGGACTTAGGCACATGCACCCTAGTCTTGCCCTATTTTAGGTCAGGACCAATTTCAAAGTGTCAGTTTATGATTGTTATTTAGGTCCTATGCTAACATGGTAAGTTTGAATTATGAAATTCTTAGCGGGAATGTTTGTAGTTGCATATACAAGCATGATTAGGTTTCATTTGTAAACTAGAGATGGACATTTTGATTGACAAGCTTATGTTAAGGTGACTCAAAGGCATTCATTATGTTGGAGAGAAAAATTTGTGTTGTTCTTGTGTTTGTATTTACAGATTTGGCATCCATCTCCTCATGATATGAAGAGAATCTTCCTTCCATGAGATCTTCACTACAAGGTGATATCAATTATGTTTTCTATCATTTATCATTTGGATTTTGTCTCTATCCCATCAGGATACGCAATCTTTATCTGACAACGGTGTTTGGAAGACTTGAATGTCTCTCTGGAGCTTGACTGAGGCAAGCCTCTAAACATCACAACCCCCAACCCATTTTTTTGTGATTGCAGGTTACAGGTTGTGAAAGGAGAAGAAGTGGAGTTGCAGGAGAGCAATGCAGACTATTAGAATTACAGATTAGAGAAGAAAATAGGGACCTAGACTTGGGTGCCTGCTCATTAGTCCTCTGGATCCCGTAACTGGAAAATCTCTAGAATAGCAGGAACAAGTTGCAGACAAGATTCCTAGATCCTGACAAAAACTATGGCACTAGACTAGGGCTCTTGCTCATTAGTCCCTAACCTTTTGATATTCCAAACTTCAAAATCTGGTATGCATTTGATTGACATTTGATTGACATTTGATATCTCTGTGTGCAATCATTTTCTGTAATTTGTCTGTTTGTTCACGAATTTATGTAATTAGGGTTTTGAGCATAATTAGGCTTAATTAAACAACAAAATCATACAATTCCAATCTTCCCCTATGTTCCAAGTGATAGGAGATCTGTAGTAGACTTTCTATTCAATTGAATGTCCTTGAATGTTTAGTGGTGAAAGGAGGATCAACATAAACCATCAAAACCAAACCCTAGACTTTTTTCACACTAAACAGGAATATCCCTTAATGTCTTTGCAAATCTTAGGTTAAATACTGGAACTAACTCATCCTCTTATTTCTAGATGCTCATAAACTTGCTGATCACTGAACTTGTATTGATCCTCTCACCAAATTGTTCCATAAAAACTGCCTTGAGCTCATCCCATGAATCAATTGAGCAGGTTGGTAAATAAGAGAATGAGTTCCTTGCTTCATCCTTTAAGGACTAAGCAAACATCTTCATGACCACATCCTCAAAAACTATCTCATAATCTCCCATTACATCAGTGAAATCTCACATATGCTTGTTGATTCAGACTTACTACCACTAAATTTATGTAGCTTATCTCAGATTTCATGTGGTACATGATTTGGAAAGCCATAGATACTGCTGAAATTTATGGCTCTATATCTTTCAATATTAAAACCTCTTTGATAACATAGGTGGGTCTGCACATAATGCATTGTTACATTTGAAACCACACTAGGATGTATGGCTTGATAATACAATTTCCTTTTACAACATGATCTTAAGCTTTTACAATGCATATTTCTCTCTTAGCTTGCCTAAGACTTCCTAAATGAGTCTTTTCAACAACATGCATACTTCATCTCATAATACAAGCAACAAGCTAGTGATACAGAAGTATGCAAGCCTATCACTACATTTTTCCAGTCTGCTATTGCCTAGTTCTCACTCAATAAGGAACCAGATTATTCTCAAGGTTTGCTATGAACTACCTTCAAACATAGAACTATCCTTCAACAACATGTAAAATACCTAGAGGTGTTATAATTGTTGCAAATTCCCTTTCTGACTGGAATTTGTAAGTATTGAAATATGTTGGAAAAAGTGTCTCAAATTACTAGCTTAACATTCACAGTGTTCTATTCATTAGACTAAGTGTTCAAGTATTAGTGGGACTCTCCATCTCATCCCTTTGACATCCCGATACACAGTTAATCTTTGACTACATCGGTGAGACAGAGCATATCGATGGGAGTCTCTTTGATAGTTGATATGAAGCATATCTAAGTGACCTTGTGTATTGGTGGGACTCTATCATGAGTCTCTCTGATACTTCAATATTGAGCAATGGGGACCACATGAAAGATCTTCATCAAAGAGACAGCTCTGTATTGGTAAGAGGCATTATGATGTCTCTTCACTACAACAAATCCTTGTGATTACCTCCCTTTTTTGCTCCATTTTTTGCTTCCACCCACTGTTTTAATGTATTTTTCTCCAATTTTTTTAAAAAGTCAGCGCTATTTATTAGGATGGCACTATTTTTGGTTTTTTTTGCATCAATCAGAACAAGTTGGCACTAAATTAGGTGCAAATTAGCACCTAATTTAGCTCAACATTTAACATCTAATTTAGCACTTGATTTAGCACCCGATTGAGCACTTGATTGAGCGCCTGATTTAGCACCTGATCTAGCACCTAATTTAGTGCCTAATTGAGCACCTAATTTATGGTTACTTAGGTTTAGGAGTATTATTTAGGGTTTAGGGCTTATGGTTTTGGGGTTAGGAGTTAAGGTTTAGACATTTAGGATTTAGGGTTTAGAGAGAGATAGAGGACCAATAGGGAGATTTAGAGGAGACCGAGGGGAGAGACAAGGAGATAGAGAGTGAGGGACATGGCCAAAGACATAGGGAGAGAGATTAAGAGGTAGAGGGACAAAGGCGATAGGGAGAGAGGGGAGAGATAAAAAGATAGAGGTTTAGGGTTTAGGGGCATTATTTAGGGTTTAGGGTTTATTGTTAGGGGTTAGGGGTTCAGGTTTAGAGGTTTAGGGTTTAGGGTTTATAGAGAGAGGAATGATAGGGATATATAGAGGAGACTGTGGAGAGAGATAGGAAGATAGAGAGTGAGGAACATGGCCAGGGACAGAGGGAGAGAGATTGAGAGGTAGAAGGATGATAGAGATAGGGAGATAGAGGTTTAGAGTTGCTTGGATTTAGGGTTTAGGGTTGCTTGGGTTTGGAGATAGCTAGATAGAGAGAGAGGGGAGGAGAGATAGGGAGATAGAGAGTGAAAGAGATATCCAGAGAGATAGGGAGAAGGATTGAGAGGTAGAGGGATGATAGAGATAGGGGTTTAGGGTTTCTCAGGTTTAGGGTTTAGGGGTTAAGGTTTAGGAGCATTATTTAGGGTTTACAGTTTAGAGTTTAGAGGTTTAGGGTTTAGTGTTTAGAGAGAGGACCAATAGGGAGATATAGAAAGTGAAGTACATGCCAAGAGACATAGTTGGAAGAGGTAGGGATATGGAGAGTGAGGGACATGGCCAGAGACATAGGGAGAGAGATTGAAAGGTAGAGGAATGATAGAGATAGGGAGATAATGAGATAGAGGTTTAGGGTTGCTTGGGTTTAGTGTTTAGGGTTTAGGGGTTTGGGGTTTAGGATTTAGGGGTTTAGGGTTTCTTAGGTTTAGGGTTTATGGGTTAAGGGTTAGGGCTTAGGGGCATTATTTAGGGTTTATATATGTTTTAGGGGTTAGGGTTTAGGGTTTAGCAGCATTATTTAAGGTTCAGAGGTTTAGGGTTGCTCAAGTTTAGGGTTTAGGGGCATTATTCATGGTTTACAGTTGCATGTCGAAAGAAATCTATCTCTCTCTCTAAATCCCTCAACCCTAAATAATGCCTGTAATCCCTAACCCCTAACCCATAACCCCTAAACCCTAAACCTAAGCAACACTAAACCTCTATCTCCCTATCTCTCCCTTATCTCCCTCTCTCTATCATCCCTCTACCTCGCAATCTCTCTCCCTATCTCTCGCTATGTCTCCTTTATCTCTCCCAATCTAACTACTCTCTCTCTCTCTACCTATCTATCTCTCCCTATCTCTTTCCTTTCTCTCCCCTATCATTCCTTTATTTCCCTATCTCTCTAGACATCTCTCTAGTCACTCTCTATCTCCCTATCTCTCCCCTCTATCTCTCCTTATCTGTCTCCTCTCTATCTCTCTCTACCTAGCTATCTCTCCCTATCTCTTACCTCTCTCCCCCTATCATTCCTATATCTTCCTATCTCTCCCTTCTATTAATTCTCCCTCTCTCTTATTGATGAAGGAAATGAACAAGAAAACTAGGAATCTCTCTCTTCCTCTTTGTCTCTATCTGTCTCCCTTATCAACAAAGCAAATGGAAACAAGAAAACTAGGACATGAAAAGAGGGATGAGGATATAAATTGGTAGGATGAAATGCAAGCTTCAATAGACTGATCTGTGTGCATGGTACATTGGTGGGACCCGATTGGTGCTAAGATGAAGAACGATTGGATAATGCCGATTAAAGGATGTGTGACTTAGTGACATGGAAGTTTATGTGGAATGCCACCTGGTAGTTAGTAATGATATCAATGTGATAGCATAAGTTTGTTGGAGCTCTTTAAATCATCCCTTCGATGGACAATACATAGTATTGGCTCTCCTTCAGAGTGACTAGGAGATATTGGTGGGACTCTATTATGAGTCTCCTTGATAGTGAACATTGGCAGTTATGTTTTGATAGTTAGATCATTTGCCTTAGAAGTGGAATCAACCAATTTTTGAAAGGCATGGAATGTAGAACAAACTGTTCTATATGGTAACCAAATGCAATTAAGTTTATACATATTGCAACTGTGTGAATGAAAAGAATATATGTAATGGAACATTTTGAAACATAGAGAGTATGAGAGGCTAATTAGAGAAATGTTGTGCCACCCTAGTCACTGTAAATTGATATCTAAAATCATAGGGCTGTAACTTTGTATGTAAACTTTATTTTACTATAATACAAAGTGTTTTTCTTGGTGTGTAGGTTTTTCTCCCATAAGGGTTTTCCCATGTAACTCTAGTGTTAATTTGTGTATTTCTCTTGAATTGTCTATTATGTATTTCTGAGTAATGTGCATCCTTGAATGAACTGTAATCAAAATCAAAAGCATTTTTTGATTTTGTCTTCTACAAATTGGCATTAGGAAGGCATTTCCGCACTTAGTTTTCCTTTCAAGTGGTATCAGAGCTGGCCAGTTGTGTTATCCTTCTGGGCGAGTCAAGTTTTTTTTGCTAATTTGGTTGAGTGGGAGTTTTGCAGAAAAATTGATTTCTCTTGATTACAAATTTAAGATGGCAAGCACATTTGGAAGAATAAAGATTGAGAAATTCAAGAGTGGCAATTTTGAGTTGTAGAAACTCAAAATGAAATATTTTCTTGTGGATCGAGAGTTATGGACTATATTTTCCTCAACCAAACTTATAGTAACCTCACAAGAAGACTGGGATGCAATGGACTACAAAGCCAGGGGTCTGATCAAACTATGCTTAGATGATTCAGTTCTTTTGAATGTCCATGTGAGGAGAAGACAACAAAGCTTTTGTGGAAGAAACTTGGTGATAGTTATTAGGGGAAATCTTTGGTAAATAAGTTGTTCCTAAGGAAGAAGCTATACTCTTTGAAAATGGAGGAAGGAGCGTTTGTTGCAGATCATTTGAATGTGTTCAATATAATTGTTGCTCAATTAACATCTGTGGATGTGAAGATTGAAGATGAGGATTGTTGTATGCTCCTACTATGTTCGTTGCCTAACACCTGGGATCACCTAGTGATGGCTATTGGGAGTACAACAACTAATTTCCAGATGGAAGAGGTGGTTGCTTCACTACTTTCAGAAGAAATGTGGAGGAAGTCTTCTAAGATGACCAAGGAGGCCCTTGCTATTCAAGGTAGATCAAAGGAAAAAGGAAAGAAGAAAGACAAGAATTCTAGATCCAAGTCAGAGGGGAGATCAAAGTCTCCTAGTAAAAAGTCAAAGGTGAAATGCTAGAACTATGGGTAGAAAGGTCATATCTAGAAAGACGACAAACAGGAGAAAAAGAAGAAGAAGAATAATTCTTCTGATGATGAATCTTCTCAAAGTGAAGCAGATGCCTTCATTGCAGCCTTGGCAACACAGGCATCAGATGATGTCTGGTTGATTGATTCAAGTGTGTCCTTTCACATGACATCTCATAGAGAATGGTTTTCGAAGTATGAAGAATACAAAGGTGGAAAGGTGTATCTGGGTGATGATTCTCACCTTGAAATTGTTGGTCATGGAAGAGTTAGAATCAAGTTTCCTAATGGAAGAATAAAAGGAATCAATAATGTAATGTACATACTAGGTTTGGCTCATAATTTTGTTTTCTGCTTGTAATCTTAAATATGTTGGTGTGCAAGTTTCGTTCATGAATGGTGGTTGCAAAATGACCAAAGGCTCAATGGTGTTGGCCAAGGGTGCATGCATAGGCACTCTATTCAGGCTAGACGCACATGTTGTTCACTATAACAATGTCTCTACAAAATCAGACAAAGTTGCCAACGATGGGAAGGAAATCATTGTTCCTCTAGGTGTGAACTCTTTGGAGGTGAAACTCCTAGAAGAGAAAACCATGATGTGGCATCATAGACTCAGCCGCATAGGGGAAAAGGGCTTAAAATCCTTGAAAAACAAAAACCTAGTTGAAGGGCTTGAAGATTGTAACCTTGAGTTTGAATTTTGTGAACATTGCATTTATGGAAAGTAACATCATGTTTATTTTTACTCTAGTCCTCATAAATCTTTTGGTATACTAGATTATGTTCACTCTGATGTCTTTGGTCTAGTGAATGTTCCTTTGTTATCGAAATCTAAATATTATGTTTCTTTTATAGATGATTTCTCGAGAAGGGCATTTGTGTATTTTCTAAAAGGTAGATTAGATGTGTTTGTTGAATATAAGGAATATTGAGAGGGGGGTGAATTAGTATTCAACAAAACCACTTCTTAATTTGTTTATTAACCCAATTTCCAAACTCAATAACATGAAAGAAGAATAAGCATAAGAACAGCAACCATGAAGACATAACACATGAACACCCTAATTTTTACATGGAAAAACCAAAAAGAGAAGAACCACAGTGAGTGTTAGCCCACAATATATAGTGATAGCTCAATACCATATTACAAAAAGGCTCATTGCCTTAGGGCTCACTGCCCTATGAAGAAGTGCTCACTACACAAAGGCTCACTACCAAGAGAAAAGAAGAAAGAAGAAGAATTGGCTCACTACCAGAAGATGAACTACTATTAATGCATCTACCACATGTTGGATCATAGTTCCATTGAAGGATCAATACATAGATTCAAAGGTCTTCATGTATTCTACCCTGCTTCTCAACTTAACTACATATACTTTATTTTCTATCCTTGTTCAACTTATCTTCTTTGCACTCTACTCATATTCCTTCACACATAAATTCATACACCACATACCTCAAATAATCACTCAATCATCAAATTCCATCGAGTATATATATTCACTACAAGATTTATCTCATAATCAGGTCGACAAACAAAACATAAACTGTGTACACAAATACATCTTGTCGGCTTGAACTTGCATACAATCTATGATACGGACCAAGCCAAACATATAATGATCTTCCTATAGGTCAAAACAAATCATACAATCACTTAGATTTATTCCTAAAACAATATATCTTCTTTGCATATGAATTTTTCATGCCTGTCAGCCTATCTCTTAAGAGCACACTTAACCAATTCAATTGTCACTTCACAACTTTCCCTGCTGATCATATACAACTCTAAGAATCACATCTAACACTCATCTTTGAACTCTTAACATGTCTTTAGAACTGTAAGACAAAGTATACAATTGCGGAGGAATGCGGACCCTTTTTCTCAGGCACTGTGCATTGTTCATGTCTTAACTGTGTTCACCCGGACTTAGCTAAATCATGGTATGTCTTCTGGAGATCTTTAGAACTTAAAACCTTGGATATTTCACCTTTAAGCAACTGTTAAGAACATACCTGGACCATCAACTACAGAGGAATACCACTTGAGTCTCTTCTACTAATCTCTGTGTAGTCAGTACTTAGCCATTCTACCGTAGTCTTTTGTGTCTAAACCAGATCCTTGTGTGTAGGTTGTTTCCAAGTTGAGTTCCCAATCATCCTTAGCTCCATCATGCTCTGTTTTCCTTGTTTCCATCAATGACAACATTACCCAATCAATAGTGACTCTTGACTATGTTGCCAACAATCTCCCCCTTTGGTATTGATGGAAACACTTAGTGAAAAATGTGTATCTGCTCCCCCTTACTCTATAATCCTTCTCCCCCTAAGGTGTTTTCCCATTTTTCACTAGTCTTCTTCTCCCCCTTTGACATCAATGGCAAAGGTGTATGTACAAGAGTCAAAATTGGATCAAAACTGCAAAGAAAATCTTCATACTTTGCCACATATGTACACATACAATACTTTAACTCAGTTAATTGCCAGTGAAAGAATATCCTTGTACACAATATTTAATTGTGTAATCTCTTCATCCCATCTAATCTTAGTTCTTTCCAAAATTTGAATGTGACCATTTATTATAAAGACTGATTCTTCTGCCTTTTGTACATCAAAATTTGTGTCAATTTGTGAAGCTGCTTATGCTTCTG
Organism: Cunninghamia lanceolata; assembly: GCA_027924645.1. NCBI lineage: Eukaryota > Viridiplantae > Streptophyta > Pinopsida > Cupressales > Cupressaceae > Cunninghamia > Cunninghamia lanceolata. Next base: position 20,520,767 of record BSBN01000090.1, on the reverse strand, counting down.
CTGCAATACTGATCATTGAGTCTAACTTAGGACTAATGAGTCCTCTCAACTGACACATTTTACTTTCAACCTAATCCCTCTTATTTACAATATCACTTAACTCATTATGAATATTAATTACTTGTATTTCTTTGTTGCTTACCGACTTAGCTGCTGGATCAAATGTTTTGGAGATATTTATTAGCTACAGTTTCTAATCCTTTATCGTTTCTTCTAGCTCTTTTGTGGCTACCAACCAAGATAGGAAAAATTTGTATAGGTCACTTGCTTCTTTGATGGCAATCTGTATGCCTTTCATTTTATTGTCTAGTAGAGCTTTATCATTCACTATCATAGTCTTCGACTCTTTTTATCTTTTCTCATCAAATTCTTGTCTTACTTTTGTCTCAGCAGATTTCTCAAAAGATTCAAAATACTCACTTACAGAATTTATGAGTCCTTTAAGTTGACTTATAGAAGACAAAGAGGTGTCTTTCTAATATGATGGCATCAGTTTCTCCAAAATGTTGGATACCTCACCAATCAATTCACTGTCCTATATGTGAGATTTCAAAATTTCTTCTTGTGCCTTTGTCTGCACAATTGATACCAGTTTAAATTTTTGTACTGGGGACACTGAGTCTATATTTATTGGTCCTTGCAAAACTCAGGGTTCATCTAGGACTTGTTTCTCTTTGTCTAAAAATCCTTTGATTGACTCCACAGTGTCTCTTTCTATATCAGAGACTTCTTTTTTTGGTTTAGCTCTAGAGCATCTAAATCCATAGCTTCATTTCCATCATCTCTTTGTTTTGGTGCAGGGGTTTCCTTATCTTGTTTCTCTTCTTGATCATTGGATTTATCCATTCTTGTCTTGTCACCTATTTGTTGTTCTGGAGATAGACTAGTCTCAATAACTGTAGCAGGGGCTTCCTCCTTTTTACCCACTTTGTTAGATAACCCTAGATCCAAATTCACTTCTAGAAGATTTGTTACATTATTGTCATAGATTGTTGGGAGATGAAATTGTCTTAACACTCTTAGGATGATCTATTTAGTCTCCTTTGCTACTCTTTCAATGTCACCTTCTATAAGAATGTTCATTCTCCTTTTTGTTCTGAATTCATTTTTAAGAGCTTTGGAGATCATGTTCTTTTCTTCTAGGGTGATCTTTGGACATAATCTAACAAGTGTGGTCTCTCTGATTTCAGTATATTTGGCCATGGTAGTTTCTTACATACATAATGATGTTTAGGCTGTTAAGAAGATCATCAATGATTTCAATAAGAGGATTATTGTATATGTTCAGGTATTCTATAGTGGCATTTTCCAAAATCCTTTTGTCTGCATCATTAAAATCATCATATAATTGGGCTAATGGTTTCATATTTTCATCTATTGTGATAGCCTTAAGAACATCTTCTAGGTTTATTGTAGCCTCTTTTGACTATGTTTGTCTTACCCTTTTTTTTGTTTAGTCCTTACCTAAGGATATCTTTTTACAGCTTTTGGATACTTTGGTACCCTCAGTTTTCATCCTTTTTACTTATTCATCTATTTTTGTTTCTTCTTCATCAACACTTAAACTTTCATGCATTCCTTTTTCTTTGGTTTTCACCCTTTTCTTCCTAGGTGCCTCCATACTTGTAGATTGTGTAGGACCAGAGGATGTAGATGTTGAACCTCTTTTTGTTCTTTTTGATGCTTCAAGCCTCTTTGGTTTTTCTTAGGCTCTTCTAGAGCCTTGATTGGTTCATTTTCTTCCTTTTCTTTTGTTACCTTTTCAGCTTGTGCTTTTTCCCTTGCTTCTTTCACTTATTCTTTTGTGAAACCTTGTTTCAGGGAAAAATCCTTTGCAACTCTGCATTTTTCTAGAGATTTCAGGTTTTCTTACTTCAACATGAATTTTAATAGACAGTTCTTCATATGTTCTGAACCTTTCCTCTTTGGGGTCCTGGGGCTTTCTTAGCATGTTTTGTGCATAGTTATCCATAATAGCTTCATCCACTTCGTATCCCATTGGTATAACCCAAATAGTTCTAGGCTCAACAACCTCCATCATGCATTTCTCTTTAGTTACAATAAAGCATATATCATCCTTATACTTATCCACAATTGCTTTTGGAATTCTTTCTCTTGATTGCATCATTCTCTGGAAGTTCTTGAAATAGCCCCATAGGGCTATGTTTTGTTCATCATAGTTTTCAATGCTATTTAGATGGTCCTTAATTTGTACAGTTGTTTAAGGTGAAATTTGATGAAAAGGATTTGTTTGTGTTTATGGTTGATTTTGCTAGTTTGTATGAATCCTCCTTTCACCTCTAAACATTCAAGGACTTTATCCAAGTAAGAAGTCTACTACAAGCCTTCAGTCACTCAAAATATAGGGGAAAAATTGGAATTGTATGATTTTGTTATTCAATTAAGCCCAATTATTCTTAAAGCCCTAATTATGCAAATTTGGAAGCAAACAGACAAATTACAGAAAATGCTCGCACACAAAGATATCAAATGACAATCAAATGCATACCAGATTTTGAAGTTCAAAAAATGGAAAAGTCAAGGACTAATGAGTGGGCACCCTAGTCCAGTGCCATAAATTTTGTCAAGATCTAGGAATCTTGTCTACAACTTGTTCCTGCTATTCCAGAGATTTTTCTATTACAGGATTCAGAGGACTAATGAGTGGGTACTCGATCCTAGGTCCCTATTTTCTTCTCTAATCTAAAATTCTGACAGTCTACACTGCTTTCCTACAACTCCACTTTTTTTGCTTCTATAACCTGCAATCACAAAAAAATGGGTTGGGGGTTGTGGTGTTTAGAGGCTTTCCTTGGTCAAGCCCCGGAGAGACATTCAAGTCTTCCAAACAAAATTGTCAGATAAAGATTGTGTATCCCTACCGGATAGGGGCAAAATTCAAATGATAAATGATTGAAAACACAATTGGTATCACCTTGTAGTGAAGATCTCATGGAAGGAAGATACTCTTCATGCCATGAGGAGATGGATGCCAAATCTACAAATACAAACCCAATAACAACACAAATTCTATTCTACAACACAATGAATGCCTTAAATCACTTTCACATAGGCTTGTCAATCAAAATTTCCATCTAGTCTACAAATGATAACTTAATCATGCTTATATATGCAACTACAAACATTCCCACAAAGAATTTTATAATTGAAACTTACTGTGTCGGCCTAGGACCTAAATAACAATCATAAACTGACACTTAAAAATTAGGCATAACTTAAAATAGGGCAGGACTAGGGCATGGGTACCCAAGTCCTCCCCCTATTTTAGGTAGGAATCATGTCAAGTGCACCCCCTAAGTCCCATTTGCCATGAAACTTTAGGGTTTTTTCATCGAGATGTCAAATTATCATGAAAAATGCTTTAAATGCATAAACAAGACCTAAGAGCTAAACCTTAAGAGGGAAATCCCCCAAGGGGACATTTTTTGATGTAACATTTAGCCCCCACTTTAATGTATGTATAAATGCAAGGCCAATACATGCATTAAAGTACGGTCAACAAACACAACAAACATGCCAAGCACAGAGAAGACACGCCAATCACAAAGAAGATAGTAACAGGCATGCAAAACACAGAGAAGACAGTTACAGTCACGCAAAACATGGAGAAGACAACATTGAAGGCACACAAAACACAGTGAAGACAGTGAATGTAGTGAAGATAGTGAATGATTTTCTTTTTTCTTTTTCATTTTTATAGATATGAAATGTAGATGCAAGTACAAGGTAAGTAAACACACCAACCATAATGTAGGAGGGACTCATCACCACCAATCTTTAAGACTGCATATGGGGCAATAGACATGCCAAACAAATCAAGCATGCCATACAAATCAAACACACCATACAAATCCCAAAGCATAGGAGGGACTCATCTCCACCGATCTTTAAACTATGCTTGGGAACAAACACACAATACACACACACTTAGAAGACACAGAGAAAACATGATAGAAAAGTGATGGAATGTTCCTATTTCTAGGTTCATCACCATCTCAGGCACATTACAGGCACACATCAACGATTGGGCTTCGCCACAACAATCACCAAAAACACACTTAAGGGTTGAGTTAGTCATATAATTGCTCCCCACCTCCACAAAGGACTTTTAGAAAATGATAGGATGTGCACTCTCTATGATAAATACACCATCCCTACCTCCACAGAGGGCTTAAGATAAAAAGGATGCAATATTCAGCCTTCACAAAGGGCTTAAATGATTGCAAGTTGATTTCAAATAGATCTCAAAGTGCAGGAGGGACTCATCACCACCAGTCTTTAAGACTGCACCTGAGAACAAACACATTGCTAACATCTAAAATAGATAGCTTACCTTATATATGCCCCCACCTTAAGGTGGTTGATATCAGGTATCGATATCAAGCACTTTAAGGTAGGAAGAAAATACATAAGGAAACATGAGCTCTTGCAAAGCCTACGCCCCCCGGAGGTGACATGTACTTTACGATCGCCAAATGTTCCCATGAACATATTCTTGCAAGAAAAGTGTTAGCATCCATATAATCATGATAAACAACAATCCATATGATCATTCACACAAAGACCCAAGGTTATACTACGAATTTAGAGACCGAGTATAACCATGGGGCTATACTGCAAAAATCTCAAAACTGAGTGTACCCAAGGTGAGATTCAAAGACAAACAAAGTGCATGGAGCAGTGGTAATGTTATGGTTTGTAAGTGTGATAAGACAACATCAAGATCACATAGAGTGATTCTACTACCCAAGCGTTGGATAATATATATCAACCCCATCGTCATGTATGGACTTGGTCCATTTTTTGATTAGTTGCTAAAGGGACACTAGGTCCGTATCAGTATAAAATGTTTTTCATCATCCTCCCACTAGATAGAAACACTAGAGGAAGGGAAATAATAAATCAAGAGAGGAGAAATAAATGCCTTAGGGATAGTCACATAGGAGGGTGCCCCCAAGTCACCAACCACAACGCTATGTTCGTAAGACACAATGCACAATAGTGAAAATAAAGGAGAGACAATATAGAAGAATGATGATACAAATAGAAGAAGGGTCACAACAGAGGTAGCCTCCTGGTATCCTGGACCTTACAAGAGAATTAAGGGATATCCCAGGGGGCCTAAACAACACATAACACATCATGGGGGAAACAGATCACAAGAGATAAAGGGTTAGAAATACTTACTTGTAGGGACAACTTGACTAAGGGTTGTCATCAAGCAAATCATCATCATCTTACCACTCCTGAATGTTAGAGGTGTTGGGTTTTATCCCAGCTAATTATTTCCTAAGTAATCCCTACAAGGTAGCCACCACTCATCAATGGGATTCTCAAGTCAGGGGCCAATAGTACAGGAGACAGACTCTATAGATGTCTCTTATCCATCTTTAGGCTCTGCAAGACATAGGGGGGTATTCCCCATTCAATATCCATGAAATGAATATACAAGCTTGCTGGGATATTGACACAAAGTAGATAAATCCTCTCTAATGTAGATCAAAATTGTAAAGTAAGTACAAAGGGGCTAGCTTTGGGCTTTATGTTTAGTTCTGAATCAGAGGATTTGGTTCCTAAAACTAACTCTAAGTCCTAAAAGGTTTGTGAATAGGATTTTGATTTTAATTTTGTGTTTGGATGCAAGACTAGGACCTTAGATCATAACTTCAATACCAAAATAGACCGGTGCCTAACTAAGGGTCTGGAGTCAATAGACATTCATATGTGAATGCTTACCATAAACTTAAATCAACAATCAGATTTCAAGGAGATTTTTTAGTATCTACCTTTCAAATACTTCCCAAGACTTAGTATTTAATCATCCATACTTACAGATATCCCTATTGCAATATTTTCCCAATGCTTAACCCAAAACATTTGAGTTGTCCCTTGAACAAAAGTAGAAGGTTAAACATTCAACATAGATAACCCATGTTCCAGAACACTGAATAACCCTTATCTATTTAGAATCAGAAGAAAAATGCACACAATTTGGAGATAGATGTTCAAATACATGCAACAGAGAACTACTCATTTAGAAATGACATGAAATTGATAAATTTATGCATAAGACATTCAACAGATGATTCATAAACTCACAAGACACTAGATAGAGCCACCCAGCAAGTCTATATCTTATTATTCCTCCAAAATTTTCCACATCTTCAACAACAACATGAAATGAGCAACACAATTCCATTATAGACCAGGAACATGCTCTTAGTATTAATTACATGTCATTCCAAACTTGACTAGATACAAAGAACCACCAAAAGGGCACTAAGAAACATTAATTGCATGAGGGAGAAGAAGAGAGGAGGAGTGGTTGAACTTGGGAGATGTGCAACCGCTCGAGGATTTGCCTTGTTAATGTTGGGGATGTAGTGGTTGACTTGTCAATCCTTCGATCCATATCTGTCCTTCCACTCATCATATGTCTTTTCTACTGGCCAGGGGAATGAAAGTACCTCTGCAATCTTACCATTGTGGCTGACATACTTAGCATCTAGGATACTTTTTACATGATTACAAAACATATCAAAACTTATTTCAAGAGAGTGTAGCTTGTCCAATGATAAGCTCAACACTTGCATAGTTGGATCACTTGCATCACAACAAGAGAGAATTAATTGGTAACCATTATCTGTTATCTCCTTCCTCCACTTGTCCAAGTCTTTTATTTTACCATCACCCTCCAAAATGGGAGGTGACCACTTAGTGTCCAACTTTTCAATAGCCTACATATTCTCTTTCACAACTCTTTCCAATTTTAACTAAAAATTGGCCACATCCTTGAAATACTTCAACATGTCTAACACTAGCTTCAATTTAGGAGCTGCATTGGGATCATACCTGGTACACCTAAGAAATTCTCTGACTTCCCTAGTTCTATGCAACCACTTTGCTTTTATGCTCATTAGCCTTTGTTTGTCAGACTCATGCTTCTCATAGGCTACCCTTAGTTGTGAGTAGGATTTCCAAGTCTCCTCAACTCTAGCTAAAGCATTTGTCACCCTATTTTTGATCAAATTGGTGACTACCTACTTAACCTTGTTTTGTTTTTCCTCCACTACTCTTCGGTTATCCTCTTTCAACTCTCTAATCTCTTCAAGGAGAGGCTCTATATCCATTGGAAGAGGCTCTGCAATTGGAATAACTAGAGGAGGCACTAAAGTACTAGCTCCCAATGACAGTTGCTGCTTCAGTCTACTATTTTCTACAACTGCCTGAGCATAATTGAGTTGTAGTTGATTGTAATCACTTTGCAATTTGTTTGTGACTGCTTCAACAAATTGTGCAGTCTATACATTTAGGCTTGTAGCCTGGGGAGCAGGGGTGTCAGATACTCTTTTTATTATTACATCCCCTACTAGCTCCCCCAATTCAACCCTAGGCTTTTTATTGTTTGGGGCTAGGGCCCATATTGCCAGTATTTCAAACTTAGGGTTAAAGGTTTTAACTGACAGAGCCTTTGTAATTTGTTCATCTATTACAGCTGAATGCTTGTATCAAATGTAATGGCATCTGATAGGGTCCAGTGAGGGAGAAGTAGACTATTACTTTTTGCAACTAGTGCTCTTCCCTCCTCTAGAGTCATTGTGTGTATAGATTGCTGCACTTGCTTCAATATCCTCTGAGTAATAGCATCATATTCTTTTTGGTCTGCCCTAGCCTTGGCATCTTCAATTTTCTTCTAAAAATCCTCACTCCTTACTTTCAAAACATAACTCCTAAATTTAGGAGTATTGATAAATTCATCATCTTCAAGGAACTTGTCACATGCCATCACCTTGACATCATCAATTTCAACAGTGGGGTTCCTCATTACTCTCACTCCCCTATTCTGTGGGGATGAATAAGGTCTCATTCTATCAGGTGAATGAGGGCCAATTTCTTGTATATGTTCTTCCTCCCCCTCTAGATCAACTACCTCAATTTGCTCAGGGTTTTCTAAATCAATAATTTTAGCTCTTTTGGCAGGGGAAGGGCCAACTAATTCCCTCTTTACATCATATCTTCTACTTGGGCTGCGAGGCTCATAAGTAGGTCCTTGTTCTCCTACAGGGGCAAAGGCAACCAAGTGTTCTACATTATCCAACATCTTTTCAATTCTCTGGATTGGGTATTACGCTTCTGCAAACACACCTAGGTATGAAGGGTTTATGTTTCTCTTAATCTTCTTAGTTGCCATGATAGCCACTTAATCCTTAAATGATGGACATCATTCATTGTAAAACAATTTCTAGCAATGTCTTCATCATAATCTACCTAGTGAAAGTACCTGGGTCTTCCCTTGTTGACTCTGGTTCTATTGATGAAGCCCTTAGGATCAAAATGTCTTGGTTGATCCAAATACATCCCAAAGCATTGCATAATTGAATAAATTTGATCCAACCCATTCTTATCAGGAATCAAGAAATCACAAAATTTGATGGAAGAAGGAAAGAATGATCCTTTCTTGCAGTTCCTCAAATGCTCCTTATCATAATCATTTAACTACCTTAGAATCTCTAAAAATACCACTCTTTTAGGCACATATTTTGGAAGTATATGGGGTGGGGTCTCACATCCATAGACCTTTATGCAAGTTGTGTGCTCATGGTAGAACCAATCACCCCAATTGTGATCAATTCCAAGATGAGGAGTCATGTCCAATGCCTGAAGAAATTCAGTACATCAGGATGTAGCATCTCACCCTCTGGCTCCAAAAATGCAAGGATCATCCGCACAAAATATTCCTCAAAGATGACATAATCCGCTGTGACACAGTGCATATCCAATATACATGTCCATACTTGCACTAGTAGCATTTTCCCTTGAGCATCTGAAACCCTGACATGCAGATTTTGGTTCCACCTCTTGAATAGAGAAAACAAGTACATATGGCACAACAAGGAGTACCATGTGAATTCAACATGGACATCTGACTTAGACAGATTATTCTTGATTTTTGTCATATGATCATGCATATGGTTAGCAATGAATGTTGCATAATCATATGGTTCTTTGACATCTAGATTTTGAATATCAACTACCATCATCATTAGAGAAATAGACATCCTATCTGAAGCATCTCTATCTAAAACTTGACATAGGCTATGGTAGGTTATGACAAAATATTTATTAAATATACTACAATTAAAAGGCTCCTACTCATCATTTGAAATATTTACTAGTCTTACATCAACACCCCTCAGTCTATGCTTGGCTAGGTTATAATCCCTATAAGCATGTTTTACAGTCTAGTATTTCTCTTGAAAGAAAGGAGGTTAATTGGCTTGATGGCTATAGGGTCTAGATTGAATACAGTGGCAATATATCCCTTGGTAAGCTTGATAAATTTTGAACCATTTCAAGCTATGATTGTCCTTGTAGTTGGGTCATACCTCAATGCTATTGACCTAATCAAGTCATGGTTAGGGAAGACATTTGAGAAAATAAGCTTGGCCAAATCATACATCCAAGCATGACAGATAGGGACATTGTAGTTTATTCTCTTATGCCAATGCTTGAAAAGGATCCAACTAGGAATAGGCAATTTGGCATCCCGACAATTATAGCAGTAGTTAATAAATTCATCTTCAAGTCTGCCTAGGCCATGCAACTTCAAGGGTGTTCTAGTGGAACCAGGGAGTTGGGTCATAAGATCATCATCTAAGCTACATTTTGAAGTGGAGGGCTGACCTGACTAACTCATTTTTACATTTATGTAGACAAACCAAGGCCTTAACAACTTTAATCAATCCCTAATAACTTAAAGTAGATGAATAGATAAGACAGAGGAAAGGAAACAACTTACTAGTTTTAGCACTACAAAGGCTCAAAATTTCACTGACTTGCTTGTTCTGAAGCTCCTCTTGCTCTAAATGTAGCTTATGCTCTTGAAAATGACAGGAAATACCCTAATTCTATCTGCTTTATACTGAATTCCTACACAATTCTCTATATTAATGGAGGTCACGGCAGTCATTATTCAGTTTGTGCCACAAGCACCTAGAAATCTTTCTCCTTTGAAAATTTGAATCTGGGCCATCGATCTATTCCTTACACTTTGAAATCAACGGTCATAATTGGCTAACTAGATTTGATAATCTTCATCACCCTCATTGAAAAGTCTTCATCAAATAGGAATGGGCCAAGTCATATGTACCTCCTCTGCAAATTGTGTCACTTTATGTCTAGACAAGATATGTGGTAGCATTTCATGGCATAGCAGCCTGTGATGGCCCACCTCTTACCTACCGTACGCAGGTGCACTATGGCCTCCACAGGTCCATATTTCATTTGATCTCCACCTCTTAAAGAAAGAATGCCATGTGTCACCTTGTCACTACAATACAATGCAAACTACAACATGTGAGATTTTCCTTGTGATGATGCGCAACCATTAGATTCGCCCCTTTTGCAAATTTCTTTTAGTATCGACACTTAGCAGTGCATGATTCACTAATATGGGATCCTCGATTAAATGGTTCTAAGCCATACTTTTTTGACACTTGACACTTTATCGTGACCGTGTAGGGGGATGATGACATCACTAATGACGCACTGCGATGCTATGCTATAAACTTAAATAAACATTAATACCTATTAGATGACCTAAGACATCAAAGCCTTAAGTGTTAACCAGTGACAGTGAGTAATGACTAGGTTAAGGGGTTAGTCAACCTACGAACATGATGATATGAAGTTACAACTTAAGTATTCGACAACCTTTAGCGGGTAGTCAACATGAGGATAGGACATAAAGCACAAGACTTAGGGAAATATGGATAAAGGGATTTCAAAGGCAAACATTCAAATATTGCAAACCTAAAACCCTAAACCCTAAGGGGTACCACCATTGGCTCTAATTGGGGACATGCAAATGCAAGGTTGCAATGAGAACCAAAAAACTCTGAGACATACCACACAAAAAACACAAGCAAAACTGACTGTACAACAATCTATAATATCTACAAACTTTATATAGCTAATTTACAATGTGCACAGAGATAGACGTACTTATGAGAAGTAGGGTTTAAGGAACTGATCGTGCACTGGTAGCTCCTGCAGCTCGCCATTTAGGGACTGAAGAAAGTATGAATCCTCTCCATGAGTATTGTTTATTTGATATGGGCCCATCCATAAGGGCTCAAATTTTCCATGCTTTCCCTTATCTTGACTTCTTGCATTCCAAATAAGGACTACATCATTAACCTAAAATTTTCTTTTTGTAGTCCTTCTGTCAAACATATACTTCACCTTTTGCTACTTCTTAAGATTGATTTGGCATGCTTCTCTTCTAGTCTCATCTAGTGCATTCAACTAATTTATCCTTTGATTCATTGGGTCTTCTATTTCTTCATCATTTTCTTGAATAAATTTATACACTGGCAAGAGATTATTTACTGGTAACTTGGCCTTTGTGCCATATACTAATTCAAAAGGTGACCTCCTAGTCACTTTCTTTAATGTTAACCTATCAGCCCATAGTGTTAGTTTTAACTTTGTATCCCATGCTCTTTTGTTCTTATCAATTATCCTTTTGATGATCTTCATAAGGCTTTTGTTATTTGACTCTGCTTGACCATTTCCATGTGGATGATATGGCGATGCATGGGATAAGTTGATTCCATAATTATTGTAGAAATCAACAAATTCTCTAGATCTGAAGCACATGGCATTATCTGTGACCAATTTTACTGGTACTCCAAACTTGATAATAATGTATTCTAAGATAAAATCAATCACCACCTTGCTTGTAGCTTTCTTGGTTGAAATGGCTTCAATCCATTAATTAGTGAAATAGTCAGTAACAACCAAAATCCAACTATGTCCTCCACTTGATTTTTCTGAGGTTTCCCCTATAAAATCAATCCCCCATTGCTGAAATGGAGCTTCCACTGTTACAGTTCTAAGGGGTAATGCACCATCATATCTGAGCTTCCCAAAAAACCTCTGACAGGGATCACATCTTCTTACCATCTTTTGTGCATCAAAAAAAAGTGTTGGGCACCAATATCCTACTCTTAGAATTTTGTGAGCAGTTGTCTTAGCAGTATAATGCCCACCACACACTCCCTTGTGCATATCATTCAATACATTCTTATCTTTATTTCCATCCACACACACTTAAGTAGCACACCATCAAGATTCTTCCAATATAGTTATCCTCGAACAATAACATATTTGATTGCATGCAGCTTCAAGGTTCTTCTTTGATTATCACTTAAATGGGAGGGGCAATTTAAAAATGCACATCCCTATACCACTCTAACTCTGACATGTTTGTATCTTTATCATGAGTCATGTTTACTTAGCATGCCTCCAAGTTTGACTATGCCATCAGTTTGGCTAAACCTTGTCCCCTTACCAATTTTGTAATTTGTATGTCAATGTTGAACTCCTGTAGTTTGTTTATCCATCTGCATCTTCTTCCTGTTACTTCCTACTGAATAAAGATGTCCTTAACTACTGTATGAGGTACATTCACAATGATCTGGGATCCTACCAAATATGGCTTGAAACTTTTAACTACCCTAACAAGGCATAAGCCTACTTCTCCATGATATCATACTTTAACTCCTCTACCTGTAATGATTTTATAAAGAAAGCAATGGGATTTTCAAAACCATCTTCATTTTTCTATAATAGGCAAGCAGTGATTGTGTGAAAGGAAGCAAATTAGAACAACTGAAATGGCTTGGAAAAATTAGGGGACTTTAACATAGGAGCCATTTTAATAGCCTCTTTAATATTCTGAAAGGACTGAGTTGCTTCACTTCCCCACTTTATAGTTTCACCCTTCTTCAACATCTTAGAAATATCCTTTGTAATCTCTGTAAAGTTGGGAATAAATCTTCTAACAAAATTGATTTGCCCAAAGAAAGATTGAATTCCTTTCACTGTCTTTGGAATTTGAATTCTGTCAATTACAACTACCCTTTCAGGATTGATCCTAAATCCATCCTTGGAAACTATATGCCCCAATAGTTTTCCTTCTACTACCCCAAAAGCACATTTCTTTTGGTTGAGTAAGATGCCATACTCTAATGCTTTGATGAAAATTTTCTTCAAATGCATACAATGTTGTTCTTCCTCCTTTGAATAAGTAGTCAAATCATCCTGATATATAACCAGAATTGAGTCATTCAATCCTACAAAAGAAACATCCATAGCTCTCTGAAATGTAGCACATGCATTTGTCAATCCAAACGACATTCTTACATAGACATAAGTTCCCCAAGAAGTTGTAAAGGCAGTCTTATATTGCTCGGACTCTTTCACCTTTACCTAATTATATCTTGAAAATCCATCCATCATGGATAAGAGCTCACATCCTATCACTCTCTGCAACATAGCTTCCATGTTAGGTAGTGGATAATTATCCTTTAAAGAAGACACCTTCAATTTCCTAAAATCTACACAAAGTATTATGTCTCCATTCTTCTTTCTGACTAGGACAAGATTGGACACCCAAGTCAAATGTTTGATAGGCACTATTATTCTAGCCTCCCTTAATTTCACAAGTTATTCTTGCATATTTAGAGCCAAAGTAGGGTTGATAGGTCTTTGTTTTTGTCTGAATGGTCTAGCTCCAAGTTTTAAAGGGATTTCATGCTAGAATAAATCCTCCCTATAATCCTTTAAGTCTTCATATGACCATGCAAATACATGTTTGTATTTTCTTAAAAGTGCTATCAACATAGTCCTGATGTGTGGCTTAAGTTGTTTACCAATATATACCCTTTTTGGGGCATGATGTGTTCCTAGGTTCACCTCTTCTAAATCATCTTTGTTTGTCAGGGATGCCTTGGTGGTAGGTTGATCTCTGTTATCAAATGCTCTTTCTAAAGCTACTAGCCCTCTGGGAATCTTATTTTTCTTAAGCTGTATCACTTCTTTCCCCAAAAAGTCTCTTTTCCATCTATTACTTCCACAAAGTTTTGAAAATTAACCTCTTGACTCTCATATTCATCTATGCAGTGCAGGAATCTCAATAGGTCTTTATCATCATCAAACACTTGCCAATTGCATATGTTGTCTGATACTGTAGGTCTGATTTTGATTTCAACATTTGTGATATCAGACAAAGTGATATCGTCTAGCCTGATTACCACATTAGCTAAGAGGTCTGCCATAACATTTTTTGATCTTTCCACCCAATTTATTGAAAAAGCATCAAATAACTTGATAGTATCCCAAACAACATGCTTATATTATTTTAATTCTTATTCTTTGAAGCATATTTATCCCTCACCTAAGAAACTGTTAGTTCTGAATCTCCAAACACTCTTAACATCTCAATCCCATGCTTTAATGCAACATTCAGTCCTAGTAACAGAGCTTCATATTCTGCAATGTTGTTTGTTCATGCAAACTTTAGTAGAAAAGAAAACTTAAGGAGTTTACCTGTTGGGGACAGAAATACCACTCTAGCATCAGATCCTTCTTTTGAACATGCTCTATCAAAATATATAGTCCAAAGACCATTCTGGTCAAGCTCCCTAATGCTAAGATCTCTCTCCTTGTTTTGTTGATCATCAGATACAACCCTAAAATTCTTACAGTCAATATCCACAAAATAAACATGTTCCTCAGGTTCTTGGTCTTCAACTATCTCTGGGGATCTCTCCTCTCTAACCAATTTAACATCTTTACCATTCATAGGGATCATGGCATATGAAAGATCTAATTGCATACTTCCTCCAATCAGTGCAGCTCATCTCCTTGACATTAACATGTTGTACTGCGGCTTTATATCAACTACTGTTATGTTCATTTTGTAGGTCTTTTTTGGATAAGATGCCAGCATAAATCCACATCCTTCATGATTCCTATAACTAGTACTTCCCTCGCATCCATTGCATAACACTTTCCATAAGCCTTATCTATTTTCAATCCAACTTGCTACATAATAGCTAGAGGCATGGCATTTGTTGATGCACCTAAGTCTAACATGCAATTCTTGATTATCTTTCCATTGATGACAAGGGAGACATAGAAAGGTTCAACCTGTGAAGGGAACTTTGTCATTCTCATACCCAAATACACTTCAAAAACATCTTCCTCATCAACACACAACTCTTGTTTTTTATCTTGATCCTCAACACCATGTTTTAGTTGATGAGCTACTCCTAAAATTAGAGACAATGCCTTGTTTTTGTATTCTTCAATTTTCATCATCTCCATTAATGGGATAAAGACTTTTATTTGGGATAAATCTTGAGTTATGTCAAAAGGAGCATAATTTTGTATAATAGTTGTAGTTTGATCTTGGCCATTACTCTTATCCTAAATTGATCCAATCTTGGCTTTAATGGTTTTCTGATTATCATCCTTGACGGGTGAACTCTTAATGTTATCCTCATTTTGAGGTATTTTGAGTTTTGAGTTCTGAGGATCTTGACATGTTTTTTCTTGAAATGTTTCTTGTTATTATTCCATTTCTTCTTATGGGGATCAGCCTCTCTTTGATTGTGCACAGGCTGATTTATGAAAACACTATCTGGTTGATTTGAATCACCAACTTGACTTTTACTTTTGAGGTTGTAGTTACTCTTGACCTAAGCCACTGTAGTAGTTGTAAGAGCCCTAATTTCTTCATCATAAGGTCTCTTTAAATTTCTTAGGGAGATATGTGAGTTTTGGGCATATACATGGCTATCTTCATCATCCTCATCAGAAAAAACTTATTGACAAGCTTGATTCCTATAATTTCTATTTTCATCAGCACCTATTTCATCAGAGGAAGGGTATTCTCCATTTGTAAAGAGCATGTTAACACTATCATCCTCTATATAATGTGGCTCATTACATTCATCACAGACAACAACATCGTTATACAAGGACTGAGCAATCATACACTGTGACTATGAGTGAGGCATCTGACACATTATACACCATGGAGTGTCATCTACAATGTTAACAGCCTTTTTTAAGGGATCAGGAGTCTCCTTAATATTTTGAGTTCTTTGTTCGGTCCTCTTATTTGGGAGGATGGGTTTACTATTATGCCAGTTTGTGTTATATGGCTTATCATGCAATTGTGGTCTCTTTTCCTGTCTATGATAGACTTGTTTTTCAGGACCTAATCCTTTCTCATTTTTGGCAAGTCTATAACTTACATCATTCACAAAAGATGTCAACTTATCTAGTTTATCCTCATAAGTGGATGTATTACCTTGAGTACTTTGAGACCTATTATTTGGGTTTTGTAGAATTCTTACATCATCCCTTCTATTTGTCTTACTAGATGCTTTACTATTATTTTCAATGTTTGTTGCAATTTTGAAAGCATCCCTGATGCTAGCAGGACTCTTATCTCTTAACTCATAATTTGTAATAGCATCAAACGCATTTATTTATAGCACCATGCACATTGGTTCATTTGGCGTCATATGAGGTGGCAATTTGTTCAGTACTCTAGTAAATCTAGCATTAAAATCAGCAACAGGCTCATTTGACCCCTTAACAATACCAGTGAATTCATTAATAATAAAACTAAGGCCAGTCTTATCTCCATATTGTTCTCTAAACATCCTCTAAAGTCATCCCATGATGTGATACTCTGATCAAGCAAATTTCTATACCATTCTCTGGCTTCATCAACCAGGGACTGCATAAATAGTTTCATAAAGACATCCTCATGTTCAACATCAAATTTGTCCATAACATTCTAAAAAGCCTTCAAATGATCTTCCCCTGACACAACATTATTTCCTAAAAACTTTGGTATTTCAGACCTTATGCATTTGTCAATAGGATTGGGATAACCAGGGATACCACTAAAATCTAGTTGTCTAAATCTATCCAATTGCAAGGCCACCTACCAAACTGATTGATATTTGCATTCCTATTAGCATTTTGATTTCTAATGTTATTTAATGGCATCCTATTGTTATTCACATTTTATCTTAGGTTATTCTGTGGATTTTGATTCATGTTCTAATTAAGTCCCTGGTCATCTCTGAGAATATTCTACTCATTTGGTTGATTATGAACTTCATTCGCACATTGGTCTCTAAACACATTCACATTGTCAAGGGTGGGAACTGAATCTTGTTGAGAAATCTTTAGAGCTTGTATCTTCTGTTTCATATCATCTCTTATTCTTAAAGCCTACAAGTAATCTAGTTCATCTCTGATATTTCTATTTTCTTCTGCTAAATCATCATCTTTTGGCAAGGAAGTAGATGGTATCTTGCCATTAGGGCCATCAGTATCCCTAGGAGACTCTATATCTTCAAACCTATCAGTAGGGTCTAAAAAAGGATGTTCTTGATACACCTCTGACCTCATTCTCAACCTATCACCTTGTTGTCTTTCATACACCTCTTGGATTTTAGCCTCAGTGTTTGAAAAATACGGTGCTTGTTGCCCTAAAGATCTAGCATCATCTTGGGTATCATCATTGTTTCTAGGGTTGTGTGAGCTTTCATGACCTATTTGAGAAGTCCCCTTCTTTCTATACATCATTTTTCTAGGTAGTTCTTCAAATAAAAGGTTACGTAGGGATCTTCCCCCCTACATACAAAGTTTATCTTACAGGCCAGGAGATTTATTCAGAGTCACCAATAAACCACTGGGACTTATCTTTCAGACTGGGGATCTTACACAGAGTAATCCCCAATAGAGTCACCAAATTTGTTGCATTTTATCCAGTTGATTGTTTCCTATGGAATCCCTACAAGGTAGCCACCACTCATCAATGGGATTCTCAGGTCAGGGGCCAATAGTACAAGAGACAGACTCTATAGATGTCTCCTCTCCTTCTTTAGGCTCTGCAGGACCTAGGGGGTATTCCCTATTCAATATCCATGAAATGAATCTACAAGCTTGCTGGGATATTGACACAAAGCAAATAAATCCTCTCTAATGCAGATCAAAATTATAAAGTACAAAGGGGCTAGCTTTGGGCTTTATGTTCAGTTCTGAATTAGAGGATTTGGGTCTAAAACTACTTGTAAGTCCTAAAAGGTTTGTGAATAGGATTTTGATTTTGATTTTGTGTTTGGATGCAAGACTAGGACCTTAGATCATAACTTCAATACCAAAATAGACCGGTGCCTATCTCAGGGCATGGAGTCAATAGACATACATATGTGAATGCTTACCATAAACTTAAATCAACAATCAAATTTCAAGGAGTTTTTTTAGTATCTGCCTTACAAATATTTCCCAAGACTTAGTATTTAATCATCCATACTTACAAATATCCCTATTGCAATATTTTCCCAATGCTTAACCCAAAACATTTGATTTGTCCCTTGAATAAAAGTAGAAGGTTAAACATTCAACATAGATAACCCATGTTCTAGAACACTGAATAATCCTTACCCATTTAGATTCAGAAGAAAAATGCACACAATTTGGAGACAAATGATCAAATACATGCAACAAAGCATTACTCATTTAGAAACAACATCAAACTAATAAATTTATGCATAAGACATTTAGTAGATGATTCATAAACTCACAAGACACAAGATAGAGCCACCCAACAAGTCTGTATCTTATTATTCCTCCAAAATTTGCCAACTCTTCAACAACAACATGAAATAAGAAACACAATTCCTTTATAGACCAAGAACGTGCTCTTAGCATTAATTACATGTCATTTCAAATTTGACTAGATATAAAGAACTAGAAAAGGGCGCCAGGAAACATTAATTGCATGACGGAGAAGAAGAGAGGAGGAGTGGTTGAACTTGGGAGATGTGTAGCCACTTGAGGATTTGCCTTGTTAATGCTAGGGATGTAGTGGTTGACTTGTCAATCCTTTGATCCATATATGTCCTTCCACTCATCATATGTCTTTTCTGTCGACTAGGGGAATGAAAGTACCTATGCAATCTTACCATTGTGGCTGACATACTTAGCATCCAAGATACATTTTACATGCTTACAAAACATATCAAAACTTATTTCAAGAGATTGCAGCTTGTCCAATGATAAGCTCAATACTTGCATAGTTGGATCACTTGCATCACAACAAGAGGGAATTAATTGGTAACCATTATCTGTTATCTCCTTCCTCCACTTGTCCAAGTCTTTTATTTTACCATTACCCTCCAAAATGGGAGATGACCACTTAGTGCCCAACTTTTCAATAGCCTACATCTTCTCTTTCACAATTCTTTCCAATTTTAACTAAAAATTGGCCACATCCTTGAAATACGTCAACATGTCTGACACTGGCTTCAATTTAGGAGGTGCATTGGGATCATACCTGGCACACCTGAGAAATTCTCTGACTTCCCTAGTTCTACACAACAACTTTTCTTTTATGCTCATTAACCTTTGTTTGTTAGACTCATGCTTCTAATAGGCTGCCCTTAGTTGTGAGTAGGATTTCTAAGTCTCCTCAACTCTAGCCAAAACATTTGTCACCCTATTTTTGATCAAATTGGTGACTACCTCCTTAACCTTGTTTTCTTTTTCCTCCACTAGTCTTCTGTTATCCTCTTTCAACTCTCTAATATTTGCAAGGAGATGCTCTATATCTACTGGAAGAGGCTCTGTAGTTGGAATAACTAGAGGAGGGGCTGAAGTACTGGCTCCCAATGACAACTACTGCTTCAGTCTGCTATTTTTTGCAACTGCCTAAGAATAATTGAGTTACAAATGATTGTAATCCCTTTGCAATTTATTTTTGACTTCTTTTGCAAACTGTGTAGTCTGTACATTTAGGCTTGTATCCTAGGGAGCAGGGGTATTAGATACTTTTTTTACATCCCCTACTAGCTCCCCTAATTCAACCCTAGGCTTTTTATTATTTGGGGCTAGGGCCCATATTGCCAGTGTTTCAAACTTAGGGTTAAAGGCTGCACCAGAGAGAGCCTTCTAAATTTGTTCATCTGTTACAGCTGAATCATCTCTGGTGATTGTATCAAATGCAATGGCATCTAATAGGGTCCAGTGAGGGAGAAGTAGAATATTACTTTTTGCAACTAGTGCTCTTGCCTCCTCTAGAGTCATTGCATTTATAGATTTATGCACTTCCTTCAAGACCCTCTGAGTAATAACATCATATTCTGTTGGGTCTACCCTAGCCTTGGCATCTTCAATTTTCTTCTGAAACTCCTATCTTCTTACTTTCAAAACATAACTCCTAAATTTAGGAGTGCTAACAAATTCATCTTCCTCAAGGAACTTGTCACATGCCATCATCCTGACATCTTCAATGCTAATAGTGGGGTTCCTCATTACTCTTACTCCCCTATTTTCTTGGGATGAATAAGGTCTCATTATATCAGGTGAATGAGGGCCAGTTTATTTTATATGTTCTTCCTCCCCCTCTAGATCAACTACCTCAATTTGCTAAGGGTTTTCTAAATCAATATTTTTAGCTCTTTTGGAAAGGGAAGGACCAATTGATTCCTTCATTACATCATATCCTCTGCTTGGGATGCTAGGCTCATAAGTAGGTCCTTGTTCTACTGCAGGGGCAGAGGCAACCAAGTGTTCTACATTATTCAACATCTTTTCAATTCTCTGGATTGGGTCTTGTACTTCTACACACACACCTAGGTATGAAGGGTTTATGTTTTTCTTCATCTTCTCAGTTGTCATGATAGTGTCCCACTTAATCCTTAAGTGATGGAC
Organism: Cunninghamia lanceolata; assembly: GCA_027924645.1. Classification (NCBI taxonomy): domain Eukaryota; kingdom Viridiplantae; phylum Streptophyta; class Pinopsida; order Cupressales; family Cupressaceae; genus Cunninghamia; species Cunninghamia lanceolata. The sequence goes on along the minus strand of BSBN01000090.1, from coordinate 20,500,157 downwards.
ATCATTCATTGTAAAACAATTTCTAGCAATGTCTTCATCATAATCCACCTGGTGAAAGTACCTAGGTCTTCCCTTGCTGACTCTAGTTTTGTTGATGAAGCCTTCAGGATCAAAATGTCTTGGTTGTTCCAAATACATCCCAAACCATTACATAATTGAATAAATTTGATACAAACCATTCTTATCAGGAATCAAGAAATCACAAAATTTGATGGAAGAAGGAAAGAATGAACCTTTCTTGCGGTTCCTCAAATGCTCCTTATCAGAATCATTTAACTACCTTATAATATCTAAAAATGCCACTCTTTTAGGTACATATTTGGGAAGTATATGGAGTGGGGTCTCACATCCATAGACCCTTATGCAAGTTGTGTGCTCATGGTAGAACCAATCACCCCAATTGTGATCAATTCCAAGATGAGGAGTCCTATCCAGAGGCTTTAAGAAATCTAGTACATCAGGATGCAGCCTCTCACCCTTTGGCTGCAAAAATGCAAGGATCCTCCTCACAAAATATTCCTCAAAGATGACATAATCCACTATGACATAGTGCATATCAAACATACATGTCCATACTTGCACTGGCAACATGTTCCCTTGAGCATCTGAAACCCTGGCATGCTGATTTTGGTGCCACATCCCAGATAGAGCAAACAAGTACATATGGCACAACAAGGAGTACCATGTAAATTCAACATGGACATCCAGGTTAGACAGATTATTCTTGATTTTTGTCATCTGATCATGCATATGGTCAGCAATGAAGGTTGCATAATCATATGGTTCTTTGACATCTAGATTCTAAATATCAACTGCCATCATCATTAGAGAAACAGACATCCTATCTAAAGCATCTCTACCTAAAACTTGATATATGCTATGGTAGGTTCTAACAAAATATTCATTAAACATACTGCAATGAAAGGGCTCCTTCTTATCATCTGAAAACTTTACCAGTCTTCCATCAGCACCCCTTGGTCTGTGCTTGGCTAGGTTATAATCCCTATAAGCACATTTATAGTCTACTATTTTCTCTTGAAAGAAAGGTGGTTAATTGGCTTGCTAGCTGCAGGGTCTAGATTGAATACAGTGGCAATATGTCCCTTGGTAAGCTTGATAAATTTTGAACCATTTCCAGCTACGACTATCCTTGTAGCTGGGTCATACCTTAATGTTGTTGACCTAATCAAGTCAGGGTTAGGGAAGACATTTGAGAAGATAAGCTTGGCCAAATCATACCTCCAGGCATGATAGATAAGGACCTTGTAGTTTATTCTCTTATCCCAATGCTTGAAAAGGATCGAACGGGGAACAAGCAATTTGGCATCCTAACAATTATAGCAGTAGTCAAGAAATTTATCTTTGGGTCTGCCTGGGCCATGCAACTTCAAGGGTGTTCTAGTGGAACCAAGGTGTTGGATCATAAGATCCTCATCTAAGCTATGTTTTGAAGTGGAGGGCTAACCTTACTAACTCATTTTTATGTTTATGCAGATGAACCAGTGCCTTAACAACTTCAATCAATTCTTAATTCCTTAAAGTAGCTGAATAGATAAGACACAGAGGAAAGGAAATGACTTACTAGTTTTGGCACTACAAAGACTCAAAATTTAACTGACTTGCTTGTTCTGAACCTCCTCTCTCTCTGAATGCAGCTTATGCTCTTGAAAATGACAAGAAATACCCTAATTCTATCTACTTTATACTAAATTCCTACACAATTCTCTATATTAATGGAGGTCATGGCGGTCGTTATTCAGTTCATGCTGTAAGTACCTAGAAATATTTCTCCTTTGAAAATTTGAATCTGGGCCATTGATTTGTTCCTTACACTTTGAAATCTATGGTCACGATTGGTTGACTAGATTTGATAATCTTTGTCACCCTCCTTGAAAATTCTTCGTCAAATAGGAATGGGTCAAGTCATCTGTACCTCCTCTGCAAATTGTGTCACTTTTATGTCTAGACAATATACGTGGCAACATTTCATAGTAGAGCAGCCTATGATGGCCCACCTCTTACCTACCATGCGTGGGCTCGCTATGGCCCCCACATGTCTACATTTCATTTGATCTCTGCCTCTTAAAGGAAGAATGCCACGTGTCACCTTGTTCCGACCGTGCAACGAAAACTACACCTTGAGAGATTTTCCTTGTGATGATGTGCAGATGTTAGATTTTGCCCCTTCTACAAATTTCTTGTAGTATCGACACCTGGCAGTGCATGATTCACTGATATGGGATCCTCGATTAAATGGCTATAAGCCATACTTTTCTAACACCTGATACTTTATTGCAGCTGTGCAGGGAGATGATGATGTCACTAATGATGCACTGCGACGCTGCGCTATAAGCTTAAATAAACATTAAGACCTAGTGGATGACCTAGGACATCAAATCCTTAGGTTTTAACTAGTGACAACAAATAACAACTAGGTTAAGGGGCCAGTCAACCTACGAACGTGATGATATGAAGTTACAACTTAAATAACTAACAAGCTTCAGTAGATAGTCAACATGGGGATAGGACATAAAGCGCAAGACTTGGGGAAATAGGGATAGATGGTTTTCAAAGGCAAACATTTAAATATTGCAAACCTAAAACCCTAAACCCTAAGGGGTAACACCAAGAGGAAAGTGAGACATAAGGTACCATAGCCCAACTCTTATTCTTGTCTTCAAATTGTCCATTCTTAAGATCTTCTTTGTTTGATTCAATGTTAGGTGAGATGTTTTCTTGTTGAGTTGCAATTCATTGGGCATAAGCTTGTCGTCTCCTCCTCCTTTCTCTTGCTTGTCTATTTCTTTTTGTCTTAGCACTTATCTCTTGTAAGATAGTGTTTTGCTCTTCTATAGGTTCTTGTGTTTTAAAGGAGGAAGCACCAGGTTCAAATCTCATTTGTCTAGGTGAAATGTTTTGCTGTTGATGACTACCTCCTAGTCTTTGTAAGGATGGCGGGGGAGGAACCTCAGCATAGGGTCCTTTTCCTTTTGGTCTAGGATTCTCTTCAAATGTGGGTTTTTTGATGCCGGAGCATCCGTGGCAAATTAGAAATCAGCATCACCAAAAATATTTGTCATTTAATTTATTTTAATTTGGTTTCCTTAGGATAGATTAATTAGAGTTGGAAAACAAATGCAATATTAGGCCTAAATAATATATTAAATAAATTGGCCTAATTATAATATTGCAGAAATAATAATGTTGCAAAAATCTAGGAGTGGGAGATAGTTTAAGAGATAATTTTGGAGTGTAAAATTAATAAAGGCAATTTGATGTGGAAATTCAAAAAGGAAATCTTGGGAGTGGATTTTTGGGGATTTACACTTGAAGACAACTCATTAATGCTCCTCAAATGTAGCTAGAGGATTTGGGCCCCCATCTTGAGTTGGCATATTCTTTTTCCAAAATTGGAGCTATTTTCTAGGAGTGGGAATCGTAATTGTTGCCTATTCTTGGAAAATACTTGGGAGTGGTTTTTATTTTGATTTATTGAGTATTTAATATTTTTTTATTGCATTTTCAATATATTCTTCCAAGTGGGACGTTCATAATTTGAGGCTACAGAAAATGGAGTTGCTAGAGGCATAAAGGAAGGATTTTTGACAATTTTGGGGGGTTGTTGCTTCCAAATTTTTAGGGGAGGAAAAATGAAGGCATAGCTTTTGCTGGAGAGTGTTGGGAAGACATTTTTATTTTAGGTTTGAAGCTTTTACACCAGCAGCAAAAGGATTTTGAGATCCATGGTTGAAGATCACAAATTTGATTGTTGAAGATTGTAGATTTGAGAGGCAATTTTAGAGGGTAGGATGAAGATTTGAAGAGGAAGCATTTGGAAATTGTATTGGATGTTGTTTGCTATCACACAATAGATTTAAATTTGTTTATTAATGATTTTCTATAGGATATATGGCTGCACACATTTATGTAATTAGATTTATCTAAAATTGTGAAACATTGTTGCAAGTTGAATAGAGAAGATAAATTTTATTGCTGCACATTTGTGTATCTTTTTTGTTGTTAACTTTGAATATGTTTGTGTGAGGGTTGTGTGAGTTCCCTCTGCATCATTTTTTGTCTCTTATTGTTTCTTGCATAGAAGGACCGGCCACTTTATGTAATAGTTTTGTTTCGCAGTTTCTATAGCTCAAGAAGTTAAAGTCTGTCCGTGGCTCCAGTTCCACCTCAGATCTTTCCTAAAAGTAATCAAGTGTAAAGTGTTGTCTTGTAACCAAAGGTTTATACTTATTGCAAGGAATAGTAATCACTTGTCCATTCAAAGGAAATTTTACATAGTTATAAATTGTTGAAGGGATAACTTTCATAGCCTTTAACCATGAATGTCCTAATTTTATGTGAAAAAGATCAGAAATGGGGACAACACCAAACAATTGTTCTACAAATTTCTCAAATACAGTGACCAATAAAGATATCTTCCCATAAGTGTTTATAAAGGTTCCCTTATGTGTCTTAATCATCATATTCAAACAATCATAAAAGCCTTGCATCAATTCATGTGAATAGAGAAAATTGATGATGGATAGAAAATTATAATAGTAATAACAACCACCTAATGCCAAAAAATCCATGACAACATGCTTATAGTGCAACTCAAGGTCAAACCCTAGGGAAAATATAGCTAAAATATGTAATTTTTCACCAAATTTCCACTGTAAGAGGCCAATAAAAAAGGTATTGTAAAGAATTTTAGGAGGGACAGTAGATAATAACCCTAATAATAGCCAATTAGTGCAGAAAATCCTTTACAACATGCCTAGGATGCAAATCTAGAGAGACGATAACCCCAAATCTAGTAAAAATTTGAGGTTTTCAAACCCTAGGCATGAAATTTTGCAAGCAAACCACAATGATGCAACACTACAATTAGAAATCAATCCTAATGAGTGTTTTAAAAGGATATTAAAATCTGAAATAAGATTTTGACTACAAACCCTAGCTAATGCAAAACTAGGTTATATGAAAAAATGCACAATTTCAAGCAATTTTTATCAATTTAAGTGTGAAAATGCAATCTAAATGAATGTTGAATGCAAAATTTATGTATTTTAAATCAGATCTGATGGTAATGACAGAAATTTAATGAAATTAAATGCAACTAATTCAAACTATATGAAAATGTAAGCTAAAATGCTAATTTTTTTCAAAATTTTCAATTTTTTTATAATTTTTCAAATGCAATAAGATGAAAAATGATATGAATAAATGAAATGAATACAAATCTGAAGAAAAACACTCAAAAAGATGCAAAATTCATTAAAAACATGGGTTCACCATAATGTTTAGGGTAAAATTTGGATAGAGGGTTTTTGATGGTTTGTATGTGTATCCTCCTTTCACCCTAAAGCATTCAAGGACCTTGAGTCGAGTAAGAATCTATTGTCAAGACCTTAGTCACTTAGAATGTAGGGAAAATTGGATTTGTATGATTTGATTGCTTGATTATGCCCAATTATGCACATACAGAAGTAAATGGACACGTTACAAAAAATGTTGCTATAGAAAGATGTAAAATAACGAACAAATGTGTACCAGTTTCCAAAGTTTGGGAAGCAGAATAGTTGGGGACTAATGAGTGGGTACCCTAGTCTAGTACCATGCTTTTTGTTAGGATCTGGGAACTTGATCTGCAACCTGTTCCTGTTGTCTCAGAGATCCTTCCATTGTGGGATCTGGAGGACTAATGAGTGGGCGCCCGAGTCCAGGTTCCTATTTTCAACTCTGATCTATAATTCCAACACTCTACAACCCTTCTCTGCAACTCCACTTTCCCTACTTCTTCAACCTATAACCTGAAATCATAGGAAAATGGGAAGGGAGTTGTAGTGTTTAGATGCTTGCCTCAGTTAAGCCCCAGAGAGACATTCAAGTCTTTCGAACATAGTTGTCAAATAGAGAGTGCTTACCCTTGGAGGACAGAGGCAAAAACCAAATGGTAAATGCTTGAAAATACAAATGATGTCACCTTGTAGTGAATATCTCATGAAAGGAAGAAGTTCTTCATGCAATAAGGAGATGGATGCTCCAATCTGTAAATACAAACAAATAAACAACATAAAATCTACTCTTGCCACACAATGAATGCCTTGAATCACCTTTTGAATGCCAATGCTCATGAAATTTTTATCTAATGATCCTCTAGTTTATAAATGAATGCCTAAACATGCTTATATATGCAACTACAAACATTCCTGCCAAAAATTTCGTAATTCCAACTTACCGTGTCAGCCTAGGAACCAAATAACGGTCATAAACTGACACTTAAAATTTGGACTTGACCCAAAATAGGGCAGGACTAGGGCGCAGGTGCTCAACTCCTCCCCCCCTATTTTAGGCAGGGTCTATCTCAAGCAGTCCCCCTAGGTCCCATTTGCCATGACACTTAGAGGTTTTCTCATTGGGACCAAAATACGATGCAAGATGTCCTAAATGTAGATCAAGGACCTGAGAGCTAAACCTTAAGAGGGGAAAGCCCCCAAGGGGATATTTTTTGACGTTACATTTAGCCCCCACTTTAATGTATGTATAAACACAAGGCCAATACATGCATTAAAGTATGGTCAACAAACATAGCAAACACGCTAAGCATGGAGAATACATGCCAATCACAGAGAAGATAGTAACAGGCACATAAAACATGGAGAAGACAGTTACAGTCATGCAAAACATAGAGAATACAACATTGAATGCATGCAAAACATAATGAATATAGTGAATGTAGAGAAGACAGTAATGATTTTCTTTTCTTTTTTCATTTTTTTATATGAAATGTAGATGCAAGTATAGGAAAGCAAACATGCCACCCATAATGTAGGAGAGACTCATCACCGCCAGTCTTTAAACTGCATATGAGGCAACACACATGCAATACACTCCAAAGAAATCAAACATGCCATACAAATCCCAAAGCATAGGAGGGGCTCATCACCACCGGTCTTTAAACTATGCTTGAGAATAAACACACAATACACACACACTTGGAAGACATGGAGAAAACACAGAAGAAAAGTGATGGAGTGTTCCTATTTCTAGGCTCATCACCATCTTAGGCACATTACAGGCACACACTGATGATTGGGTTTCACCACAACAATCACTGAAGACATGCTTAAGGGTTGAGTTAGTCATAGAACCACTCCTCGCCTCCACAAAGGACTTTTAGAAAATGACAGGATGTGCACTCTCTTCGAGAAATACACCATCCCCGCCTTCGTAGAGAGCTTAAGATGATTGATGATTGATTGATTGCAAACAAAACTCAGAGTGTAGGAGGGACTCATCGCCACCAGTCATTAATACTACACCTGAGGACAAGCACATTACTAACATCTACAATAGACAACTTACTTTATATATGCCCCCACCTTAAGGTGGTTGATATCAGGTATCGATATCAAGCACATTAAGGTAGAAAGAAAACACACAAGGGAACATGGAGTTTCGTAAAGCCCATGCCCCCTGGAGGTGACATGTAATTTAGGATTGCCAAATGTTCCCACAAACACATCCCTACAAGAAACATGTTAGTGTCTACATAATCATGATAAACAACAATATCAATGCATATGATCAATCACACAAAGAGCCAAGGTTATACTATGAATTTAGAGATCAAGAATAACCGTGGGGCTATACCATGAAAATATTAGAACTAAGTGTCACGAAGGCAAGATTCAAAGACAAACAAAGTGCATGGAGCAACAATATTGTTAAGGTTTGTAAGTGAGATAATACACCATCAAGATCACTACATAGAAAGCACGAAGTGCTTCTACTAGCCAAGCATCGGATAATATATTACAACCCCATCATCATATTAGGAACTAAGTCCAATTTTTGATTTCTCACTAAAGGGATACTAGGTCCAAATCAGTATAAATGTTTTTCATCATCCACCAACTAGATAGAAATACTGGAGGAAGGGAAACAATAAATCAGAGAGGAGAAACAAGTGCCTTAGGGACAATCACGTAGGAGAGTACCCCCAAGTCACCAACTGCAACACTATGTTTGTAAGACACAACACACAACTATGAAAATAGAGAGAGGCAATATAGAAGAATGATGATACAAATAGAAGAAGGTCACAACAAAGGTGGTCTCCTGGTATCCTAGACCTTACAATAGAATCAGAGGTCATCCCAGGAGGCCTAAACAACACATAACACATCATGGGAGAAACACATCACGAGAGATAAAGGGTTAGAAATACTTACCTGGTAGGATCTTCAAACTAAATTTTAGAGCTTGTGAACCTCTTGGAGAGGTACTCAATCAAGTTTTGTATGAAGGTTGAGTGGTTCCTATGAGAGTCTTTCTTATTGTCAGAAAATTCATGTAATGCTTGTTTCTCAAATCCTTGTGTAAGTGAGACCTTTTGTTTCTTGGGAGGGGGAGAACCACTATTATTTTCAACTGACGATAATCATCTGACTCTTTTCTAATTTTTACCAAGTTTCCATTGTTGATTTCATCTATCATGGTTACAAGAATCATCCTGCACCATCTCACTCTCTTCCTTTGTTATAGTCTCTTGTTTCAGTTGTTTCATTTGTTTTTCTGAGGCATTTTGGTTATCTCCTGATCCTTGTAAGGATAACAGAGGAGGAACCTCAACATAAATTCCTTTTCCATGTGGACGAGGTGGGTTATCCAACTTTTCCTTATCCACTTCTATCATACCTATGATGTTATCATATTCCAAATAATCATCGTCTACTTCCACTAAACCTTGTTCCAACATATTGTTATCAGTATGCTTAGGGAAAGGATTAGTGAAGATTTGTAAATTTTGATTCAGCGGAGTGACCGATTTATTTCCATTATCATTCACACCTGATACATGTATGACATTCGAATCAATGAGGTCTTGTAGTTCGTGTTTAAGACACATACATCATTCAGTATCATGTCTGTGTGTCTGATGAAAATGACAAAAGGCATTAGCATCGAAATAAGGTCCTTGTGCTTTACTAGGATCTAAGGGCTTAATCAGGGGAAGCCTCAGAAGATTATTGCTCACAGCTTGATTCATGATAGAATGATAAGACTCAGATATTAGCATAAACTTTCTTTGTTTATATGATACCTTCTTTGGATTAGTGATAGCAGACACATTAGAAAAGTTATTCGTATTCAATCCACTAATCCTGATGAAACTCCTATTGTTATTTTTCTTAAAGTTGTTTTGTGATGATCCACCCATGGATTGACCAACCTAAGCCGATGAGTTGTGGTTTTCATAGTGACTAGACAAAAGTTGATAATCATGAAGGGCAGTGTGTAAATGTTGAAAGGAGTTATACTTCATCAAGAGGATCTTATCACAGATTTTAGGTTGTAGATTTGTAATAAACACCTTTTGAACATCCTCATCTTTCATCTGATATTGAATTTGTGCATAGAGAGATTGATACCGACTAATAAACTTAGTTAATTTCTCTTTCAGACCTTGCTTGCAATGAACTAAATCAATCAAGGAAACTTGAGGTCAAATATTTGCTTGAAAATGTTGTAAAAATTGATCAACCAAATGTGAAAAGGAGTGTATTGAATTCGGAGGTAAAGAACAAAACCCTAGAGCAGTATCTTTGAGCGATCACGGTAAAAGTTTTGCTAACAAGTCCTCTTTAAAGTAGAAATCGCTACACATAGCTGTGAATGCGGCCACATGAGTATTAGGATCACCTTTTCCACCATATTTTTCAAAGTGAGGGGTCTCAAACCTTTCAAGCATAGGAGTTCTTAAAATTGCATAAGATAGGGGGTTACGAGCATGATAAGTTTGTCTATTAGGTTGTGAAGAATTTGTCAAATTTGTCACTTTTTGTTGTAGAGCAGTCATGTCCTGTAAAAGTTGGTTTAGGATGGCATCATTAGGAGATGTGGTTTGTTGTGAGGAATTAGAACCAAGGTGTGGAGGTGATTGAGCTTGAGTTATAATAGGCAGAGGCTATGAATAGGTCAATGGTGGTTGGACATATTGATAGGTGGAATATGGTTGCGAATAGGTAATAGGTGGCTAAGAATAAGTTGAATGGATATGTGGTTGAGAACAATTATTCATAGAAGAGGTTCCCCTAGAAACCAAAATTTGATAATTAAATCCCATAGCTTTGTAATTTTGTGAATTAGTTCCATTAGATACTCCAATACTAGTGGTAGCATTACTACAAGAATTTGTATTGGTTATTAAAATTATTGATGTAAAGGTAGATATCCCCGTAGTCGGTATAGGTGCTGATACTTGTGTATGTGACAGTGACGACATGTTAATAAATTTTGCACATTTAGTCACCAGCATGACATTAGTTTGCACAATATACATTAAACCTCAAATAACATCAATACCATCTTGTCCCTCTTTTATCAATTCTCTTACATGGTGTATCACAGGTACAGCTTCTTGAGCTATCCTCTCAGTTTCCATGAATGTTTGGAATTCAACTATATCTTTGTAAATTTTTTTTTTGTTCATTAGGTACATGTGTGACCACCTCAATAGTGTTGTCAACATCATGAAATATTTGATCTTCCATAGTGGTTGTAGGAGGTATGATATATTGCAAAATTTGTGTCTCTCCTTTTGTAAAGAAGGTATTCAATGGATTTTCAGAGGTCTGGATATTATTTTCTTCAAGGGGACTAGATCCCATGAGTCTTCTACTTCTTCTCAAAGGAATGTTTCTATTAGGGCAAAGGGTCATAAGGCTCATGCAAGAGCATGCAACATAGAATGCATAAACTAATAAAATAAACCCTAAAAAAAGCTTGATATTTTGTACTTTTTCAATGCAAATATATGAAAGAAAAGGTGTTGTGAAGATTTTGATTAGGGAAATAAAATAATATGTCTGATATCAATCCAATACAACAATAGTATCCTTCACAACACACTTATGATGCAAATCTAGAATGATGACTAGCCAAAACCTAGTGGAAATACACTAAAATATGCAGTTTTTTCACCAAATCTCAATGCAAAAGAGTATGAAAAAGGGTGTTGTGAGGAAAATGATGATGGAAATAAAATTACAATAGTAATAAAAACCACCTAATGTCAAAAAATCTATCACAACATGTTTATAGCGCCACTCAAGATCAAACCCTAGTGAAAATATCGCAAAAATATGCAATTTTTCACAATTTTTCAACTCCAAGACCTAGCAAAAGGGGTGTTGTAAGGAATTTTAGGAGGTTTAGAAGATAATAGGAATGATATAAGTCACCTCAATCATAAAATTAGTCACAACATAGTTGGAGTGCAAATCTAGGTTAAACCCTAGGACAAATATAGCAAAAAATGTGTAATTTTTTACCAAATTTTCAATACAAGAGCCCAATAAAAAGGTGTTGTGAAGATTTTTAGGAGGGGAAGAAAATAATAACCCTAATAATAGCCAATTAGTGTAAAAATATTCTTCACAACATGCCTATGGTGCAAGTCTAGAGAGTTGATAAGACCAAATCTAGTGAAAATCAAGGTTTTTTCAAGCCCTAGGCATGAGATCTTAATGCAAATGAATGAAAAATGTTATATGAATGTTTTGTAATCAGATCTGAAAATGAAATGAATACAAATCTCAAGTAAAACACTCAACAAGGTGTAAAATTCAGTAAAAACATAGGTTCACCAAAATGTTTAAGGTGAAATTTGAAGAAGAGGATTTGTTTGTGTTTAGGGTTGATTTTACTAGTTTGTATGAATCCTCCTTTCACCTCGAAACATTCAAGGACTTTAGCTGAGTAAGAAGTCTACTACAGGCCTTCGATCACTCAGAATATAGGGGAAAATTAGAATTATATGATTTTGTTATTCAATTAAGCCCAATTATGCTCAAAGCCCTAATTATACAAATTCGAAAGCAAACGGACAAATTATGAAAAATGCTCACACAGAGATATCAAATGACAATCAAATGCATACTAGATTTTGAAGTTTGGAAAATAAAAAAGTCAGGGACTAATGACTGGGCACCCTAGTTGAGTGCCATAACTTTTGTCAAGATCTGGGAATCTTGTTTGCAACTTGTTCCTATTGTTCTAGAGATTTTTCTGTTACGGGATCTAGAGGACTAATGAGTGAGTGCTCGATTCCAGGTCCCTATTTTCTTCTCTAATCTACAATTCTGATAGTCTGCATTTCTCTCCTGCAACTCCACTTTTTCTGCTTCTGCAACATTTAACTTGCAATCACAAAAAAATGGGTTGGGGGTTGTGGTGTTTAGAGGCTTGCCTCAGTCAAGCCTTGGAGAGACATTCAATTCTTTCGAACAACATTGTCAGATAAAGAGTGTGTATCCATGTGGGATAGAGGCAAAATCTAAATGATAAATGATTGAAAACACAATTGATATCACCTTATAGTGAAGATCTCATGGAAGGAAGATGCTCTTCATGCCATGAGGAGATGGATGCCAAATTTGCAAATACAAACACAATAACAACACAAATTCTATTCCAAAACACAATGAATGCCTTGAATCACTATCACATAGGCTTGTCAATCAAAATTTCCATCTAATTTCCATCTAGTCTACAAATGATAACCTAATCATGCTTATATATGCAACTACAAACATTCTTGCTAAGAATTTCATAATTCAAACTTACCGTGTCAGCCTAGGACCTAAATATCGGTCATAAATTGACACTTAAAAATTAGGCTTGACTTAAAATAGGGTAGGACTAGGGCGTGGGTGCCCAAGTCCTCCACCCTATTTCAGCAGGAATCATGTCAAGTGTACCCCCTAAGTCCCATTTGCCATGAAACTTCAGGGTTTTCTCATCGGGATGTCAAATTATCATGAAAAATGCTCTAAATGCATAAACAAGACCCAAGAGCTAAACCTTAAGAGGGAAAAGCACCCAAGGGGACATTTTCTAACATAAAAATAGCAACTAGCTGACTATTCAACCAAAACAAGTTCTTTATCTTTGGCAACTCATGCATGAAGTAGAAAAACAAATAGATGATCAGCGTACCAAATTTGAAGGGATATTTTCTTTATTTTGACTTCTTTAGGTTCTCCATTACTTGTTGTCAGAGCAATTCATAGATATCATAGTCTGCATTCTCCTTGATCATCTGGTAGGCAGTATATATGGTAGTCTCAGAGATAGAGTTCTCCTAGTTAGTGAAATAAACTTTGTATCCCAACACCATGGATGCAAATCTTACAACGTGATCTTCAATATCATTGATTGTTAAAGCCCTTTAATCAAATTTTGCTCCAGTGGTCGTTATTACTATATCATTCTTTACAACTTTCAACAGTGGTACCTTATCAGTAGAATTTAGTCCAATCACAGCCCTAATTGCATCCTTGGTGATCTTGAAGGGTTGCCCCAACCACATGAATTCATCATGGATTCTACTCAAGACGTACCAGATCCATTCATCTTCCACAAATGTAGGGAAGTATTTATATTAAATGAATGTCTTCACCTCTAGAGATTTGTATTCTTCTTTCATCTCAAATTTATCACCGCTTAGATGATTTTGATATAGGTCTGAGAATCTATTATCCCCATGCTCTTCTAGGGCAACATGGATGTAAGCCCTAACATCTTCCACATCCATAACTCCATATGGTATATCAGAAAATGCACATATTGGATCAACTACTATTGATTTGAATGGATGTTTCTTGAATTTTGGCCTTGGCCTTTCAGTTATATAGATCACATGAGGTGTTGCCATTTTAAATAAATTCATAGTGGGGTTTCAAATATGGAAAATACCTATTTTCGTTGAATTAAAAATACCATTTTGGCCTCGGCCTTTCAGTTAAAGTATACCTATAAAATCCAATTTAATATCCAAAATGTTTGCAAAATACTATTGTAGTCTAGGTTTTGCATTTAAGAAGAAAAACCTTGTTTACAACAAATATTGATAAGCTAATCTAAGGGTATTTAGGAGCTTCCTCTACTTAAGTGCTCAGAATGAGATTTGCATCAAGAGATTTGTGGAGTGTTATTTGTTTAATCAACAAAAAATATATAAATCAGCCCTTGAGTGTAGATTGGACAGTTAAGCTGTTGAAAGAGTGGACAATGGTCACAAATTCCAAACTCAAATTACCCACTGTATACATTAAGGACAGTGTGTATAGCCTAGTTATTAATAGCCTAGATTAATTAATAACTGTACAAACATGTCACATATAATCATCCGTATTCTTTTTGTCAAACTGGCATGATTAATTTCGATGGATCGCCCATGGAAACAAAGTTATAAATGGCTTGACATTGAGAGTGCATTTGACTTTTACGTTGAGGGGATTGCTTATAGAAAAAAAATAAAAAATCAACAAGACAATTATCACATGCAAGGAAAGGAAAGATACGAGTAAAGCTTTTACTGCCTTCATTAATGGCGCTTCTCAGGCTGTAAGGCGTACTATTTGTGGGTTTCTCTAATTTGTCTTTATCTGCATTTTCATCCATGTAATTTCTCTGAAATTTACTTCAAAACTCATTGTTTCTAATTCTTCCCTGCTCAATCTAGATCACCTGTACTGGTTGTTTGTGTTGAGGCCCACCTCCAATGTAAAAAGCTGATATATTAACTACAATGTACCAGCAACTTAAACTCTTTCTGTTTTCTTAACTGTTTGTATCAGTACATCTCTTTGTTTTGTCTCTTCCAGTACTGCCCCACTTGATGTGTATGGTGAACTAAAAATTGATGATTTGATTAAACTGATCGAAGTCATGATCCTGTCAGAAAGTCTGGCTTGACATTATTGAGAATCAAGTGCATGCTTTACTGTGTAGAGAAACATGATTCTCTCTAAGACTGAACGACTTGCTTCCTCAATAGAATCTTATTTATGAGATATTTGAAGTTTAGTAGCATTATCGGTCTAACTAAAAATGTATCAGTTTTGTGTATTATCTTTAAATTGAAGATGATGTATTCTTTCTCCTTAATATATTAGATTTTCCTTTGATTTAAGATTTCCTTTGGGTTGATTGAGGGTGTGTTGTCATTAACTTGGTAGAGAGAGAGCGTTATATCTCTACACATTAGTCTATTTGTATACTTTAGAAGAGTGATCCATAAGAGCAGCTTGTGTTTAGTTGTCTATTTCTATACTTTAGAAGAGTGATCCATAAGAGCAGCTTGTGTTTAGTTGTCTATTTGTATACTTTACAATAGTGATTCATAAGAGCAGTTTGTGTTTAGTTGTCTAGTGTATAATAAAAACTATAACAAGTTTTAATGTCTTCAAAGAAAATGAAGGATTTTTATGAGTTCTTATTCATTGTTGATGGTATAACCATCAACAATGTGTAGCTATATCTATTAGAAAGATTATTAAGCATAGACTTAGCTTTGTTAAAAGTTCTCATGTCAAAAACAATTTCCCTAACCTTTAAATCTTCAAGTTCAATCTTTAACTTCAATTTTAAAGCAACAAATCTGACTTATTACTTCTTCTTATAATCACCACATGTAAAGTGTAAAATCTCAACAATATAACATATTGTAAGGGTGCAAAATGTGTATCCTACACTTTTCCCCTCCATTTGGTATTCACTTTGACTCATTTATCCTACATGAGATGACTAGAGTACAAGCGACATATTTCTATGTAAAAGAGTTGGCAAATGACATGACCCTAAACTTCGTATATTACTCCACAAATCCTAAGGGTTTGGATATAATCTAAAGCTTTCCTAGTTCTTGACTCGGGTCAAACCATAGTCATTGATTCAAACCTAGTTTATATTTGTATCACAAATTTGAGCCCCAGACTTTTAAATTCAAATTTAATTATGGTCCCAAGCTAGTTCACTTCCTACAAGCCTTTAGTTGTTCACTTGAGTGTGAAATGTGTGATTTGCATGCTAGGGTGTTGTGTAAACCTAGACAAAACCCTAATCTACTTTTAGGCATTCAATTGATCCAAGGGGTCTATCTCCTAATTTATCATCGCATTATCACTTATTGAGAATTACAAATCACAAAATCAACTAGCATCAATGTCTACAAATAATTAGTCACTAATTATGCATATTACATAATAGATTAGTGTGTCTTTGATCCTTGTTCAAACTATTAAATCGAATCAAGATGTTTGACTAAGGGGAATTACCATTGCTCAATAAAATCCAATAATATATGTAGATACCAACAAGTCTTTAGCTATGGGTTAAAATACCCCTGTTTTATAGGAAAAGAGGGATGACGGGGTGAATGGGTTAATTCCTCCTTTCACTACAAACATTCAAGGACATCCAAACAAGTTGAATCTCAACTCTTGCAAGAAGGATTCACCTACAGGTTGGTGGGTCACTTGGAATGATGTGGAAATTCAGAGATTGTTAACTAATGTACTAATTTAATGCTCAAATACCCTTACAACCCTAATTATGTAAAATAGTGAGTAAAATAGTGAATTGCGACAAATGCTTTCAAATTAAGATAGTAGGCAGAGATTAATAACTGGCCATTTTTTGAAGTTCGAGATACGGAATGCTCGGGGACATTGGCATTAGTGCCCCTATCCAAGGTAGTGTTTTCTTTATGGAATCCTAATCTCCTTCTGACACTGATGTTCACTGTACTTTCTATTTCTGTCCTGAGAGATGCAGAGGACACTGGCACTCGAGCTCGAGTCCAAGGTTGGGTGATTTTTAGAATGTTGGAAGCTCTTTAGATGCTGATTGCCACTGTCCAAGTGATTTCTATGTTTTCAACATCAGAGGAAACTGGTTTTGGTTGCCCAAGTCTGAGCAGTCCTTTTCTTTAAGGATCTAGAATCTGCACACTGCCTTATTGTTCCCTGCAATTTCACTCCATCAAGATGTGACACCTGTAACCTAGAATCATAAGGAGAGTGGTTGGGGGTTGTGGTGTTTAGAGGCTTGCCTCAGTTAATCCCTGGAGAGACATTCAAGTCTACCAAACACCGTTGTCAGATAAATAGTGTGTATCCCTAGTATGGGATAGAGGCAAAACAAATTGATAAATGATTCAAACACAAATAGATATCACCTCGAAGGTGTAGATATCACACTTGGATGAAGGCTTTTCAACACATGAGAAGATGAAGCTAAATTTGCAATCACAAACACAATAACAATGCTCTGCTCTAATAATGAATATCATGAATGCTCTTAAATCATAAGTTTGCCAAAAGTTCACAATCATCTTCTAGTTTGCAAATGAAACCCTAAACATGCTTATATATGCAACTAAACACATTCGCGCTAAGAATTTCATAATTCAAACTGAAGATGTTGGCATGGGACCTAATTAATGGTCACCAAACTGACATTCAAATTTGGGACCTGCCTGAAATAGGGTAGGACAAGTGCGCTAGCACCCATGTCCACACGTCCTTTTTCAAGACAGGATTAGATGCCACAATGTCCTTCATGCCCCATGTGACATGGGTTTCAAGCCATTTTCTTCTGAGAGTCAAAATTGACATGCAAGATGCAAAACAAGGGACCCAGGAGCTAAATCTAGGAGGGAAAAGTCTAGGGAGACATTTTCTGACATAACATTTAGCCCCCACTTTAATGTATGTATAAACGTAAGGCCCATACATGCATTAAAGTACGGTCAAAACACAACAAACACACTAGGCACTTAAAGCTAATGCATACACAAAAATTGAGAGACTATTTTTAGCCCCCAGTCTCAGGTAGACATTAGAGAAAACACATTGCAGACATGCCAAACATAGTGAAGACAATAACAGGAACTTAAAACATGGAGAAGATAGTTACTATCATGCAAAGGACGGAGAAGACAGTATTGAACACATGCAAAACATAGTGAACGCAATGATTATTTCTTTTTCATTTTTATATATATGAATGCAAATGCAAGTACATGGAAAGTAAACACACCACCCAAAATGCAGGAAGGCCTCATCACCACACATCTTTAGACTGCATATGGGGCAACAGACATGCAATACAAATCTCAGACTGTAGGAGGGACTCATCGCCACACGTCTTTAGACTACACTTGAGAACAAACATGCCATACAAATCCCAAAGAATAGGAGGGACTTATCACCACACGTCTTTAGACTATGCTTGGGAACAAACACGCCATACAAGAGGAAAACACATGGAAGACACGGAGAAAACATGGAAAACAAGTGATGGAAGGAGCCTATTGCTAGGTTCACCACCATCTCAGGCACATTACAGGCACACCTGATGGTTGGGCTTCGCCACAACAACCACCAAAGACACGCTTAAGGGAGGATACACCAACCATGCCTACTTAAAGGACTTTTAAAATAAAAAGGATGTGCACTAGCTCAAGAGATACACCATCCCTGCCTCTGCAGAGGGCTTAAAATAAAAGGATAGGCACTAGCTCAAGAGATACGATATCCCACCTCCGCAAAGGGATTTCTCATTGCAATATAAAATAAAGATGTGCACTCGCGTAGAGATACAACATCTCACCTCCACAGAAGGCTTACAAACATGCTTTGTTAGTACCAAAATCATTAGACAACTTACCTTATATATATCCTCACCTTAAGGTGGTTGATACCATGTACCAATATCAAGCACAATAAGGTAGGAAGAAAACACACAAGGGAATAAGAGCTTTCAAAGAGCCCATGCCCCCAAAAGTGACATGCACTTTACGATTTCCAAATGTTCCCACAAACACACAATGTTTTGCAAGAAAAAAGGCTAGAAATCTTTCCATAAGATAATAAACACATCACATGATCAAAGCAATGCATATGCATAATCATATCAAAAGCCAAGGTTATCCTACAGATTTAGAACCTAATTATAACGATGGGGCTATACTGTAGAGATCCCAGAACTGAGTGTAAGCAAGGTGAGATTTAAGATAAACAAAGTGCATAGAGCAGTAGTATTGTTATTGTTCATTAGCAAATATTAGACATCATCAAAATATCACCCGGAGTGATTCTACTAGCCAAGCATCAGATAATGTATATCAACCCCATTGTCATGTATGGACTAGGTCCATTTTTTCTTACTCGCTGAAGGGACACGTGGTCCGTATCGGTATTATTTGTTTTCATCATCCACCAGCTAGATAGAAGAGGAGAAACAAGTGCCTTAGGGTCATCACGTAGAAAGGTGTCCCCAGGTCACCAACCACAATGCTATGTCCCTAGGACACAACACACAACAATGAAAATAGAGGAGAGGCAATATAGAAGAATGATGATACAAATAAAAGAAGGGTCACAATAGAGGCGGTCTCCCGGTATCCTTGACCTTACAAGAGTATCAAGGGTCATCCAAGGGGACCTAAACAACACATAACACATCATGGGGGAAACACAACATAGAGATAAAGGTTTGAGAAATACTTACCTACAGAGACAACTAAACTAGCAATTGTCATGGATCTTGATCTTTACTTGAATAGTTAAAGCCTTATCTTGTCTTCTTTCTTCCACATTTTCACGAGTTTATGAGGGGACCATTGTAGGAAAGGTATCTATTAATGATGGTGTAGAAGGAGTGTCATGGTTTTCTATGTCAATTAAACGTCATTTTGTAGGAGCTTTAACGATACCCATTCTAGTCAAGTTAGGTTGTGAAGGAACCCAAAAAGTGCCCATTTCAGTCCATACGTAGGGTGTTGGAATACCTTGGTTGTGAGGAATAGTTTGTTCTTCAATATTTTTGTGAGTTTTCATTATTGTCCAAGGTATGTGAGGGTTTAGGTAAAGGTGTATGATCTGTTTCTTTGTTTAAGATGTAGTTGAGAAGTGTTTGAACATCAATTGGTAAATTTTTAGTTTCAATAGGTGGAAGTAAATGTTCACAAAGAGAATCTGCATAATCCAATGCCTCATCCTAGCCAGGGAGAGTAGGAAGGGATGGCAAAGTAGTGTTAAGGAATGTGCCAATGATATCTTCTTCTTGTGCCAAAATATCCCCACCAAGTGGGGTTGTGTTTGTATAATGCGAATCACCTAGGGCTATATCAGTCTCATAGGTCTTAGAAAGAATGTCCATTATGTCATCATGAAACGAAGGGAGGGAGGGAAGGACATTGTCGCCATTAATTTCTTCTTGATTATTTTTCAAAATGAAATTAGTGATATTTTCCAAGATTGAAGGGAAAACACCCACAATAGTGAGAGCTTTCAGAATAGGCTATTGTTCGAAGAATATCACAGGTAGTGCTTACAGACATGTTAATAGCATAGATGTATGCGATTTGATGCAAGACTTGAAGATAATTATCAATGAATTTGCAAAAAGTTGTCAACATTTACAATGTATTCAAATAAATCTTCCAAAGATGAGTGAGGAGAATAATCCATGATATATGCAAGAAAATGAATGCAAAACTATGTATGAGTATGACCTAAAATGCTTGATTTTTCACCTTTTTCACAATTTTTCAATGCAAATGACTAAAAGAAGAGGTGTTGTGAATAATTTTATGAGGGGCAAAAAATAATAAGCTCAATATCAGTCCAATAATGCAATAAAATCCAACACAACATGCCTATAATGCAATTCTAGAGAGATGACAAGACCAAATCTAGTGAAAATGCAAGGTTTTCAACCCTAGACATGATTTTTTGAAAAAAAGACACTATGATGCAACACTAAAATTAGAAATCAGTCCTAAATTAGTATTTAAAAGAGTAGTAACATCTGAAACAAGATTTTGACTACAAACACTAGCTAATGCAAAACTAGGTTTTTATGAAAAATGCACAATTTCAAGCAATTTTTAAAAATTTAAGCATGAAAATGCAATCCAAATGATTAATTAATGATGAATTTCTGCAATTTAAATCATATCTAATGAAAATAATAAAAATTAAATGGAATTAAATTAAATTAATTCAAATTATGCCAAAATGCAAGCCTAAGATGTCAATTTTTAAAAAAAGTTCTTTTTTTTTTTGTAAATTTTCAAATGCAATAAGATGAATGAATGCAAATCTAGAGTAAAAAACTTAGTAAGGTGTAAAATTCAAATAAACATGGGTTCACCAAAATGTTTTATAGGAAAAGAGGGACGACGAGGTGAATGGGTTAATTCCTCCTTTCACTACAAACATTCAAGGACATCCAATTGAGTTGAATCTTAACTCTTGCAAGAAGGATTCACCTACAGGTTGGTGGGTCACTTGGAATGATGTGAAAATTTAGATATTGTTAACTAATGTACCAATTTAATGCTCAAATACCCTTAAAACCCTAATTATGCAAAATAATGAGTAAAACAGTGAATTATGACAAATGCTTTTAGATTAAGATAGTAGGCAGAGATTAATAACTGACCATTTTTCAAAGTCTGGGAATACAGAATGCTTGGGGACACTAGCATTAGCGCCCCTATCCAAGGTAGTGTTTTCTTTGTGGAATCCTAATCTCCTTCCGACACTAATGTTTACTCTACTTTTTGTTTCTGTCTCAGGAGATATGGAGGATACTAGCACTCGAGCCTGAGTCTAAGGCATGGTGATTTTTAGGGTGCCAGAATCTCTTCAGATGTTGATTATCACTGTTCACATGATTTCTATGTTTTCAACCTTGAAGGACACTAGCATTAGCACCCGAATCTGAGTAGTCCTTTTCTTCAAGGATCTAGAATCTGCACACTGCCTTATTGTTCCCTGCAACTTCACTCCATCAAGATGCAACACCTATAACTTGCAATTACAAGGAGAGTGGTTGGGGATTGTGATGTTTAGAGGCTTGCCTCAGTCAAGCCCCAGAGAGACATTCAAGTCTTCTGACTACCATTGTCAGATGAAAAGTGTGTATCCCTACAGGATAGAGGCAAAACAAATTGATAAATGATTCAAACACAAATAGATATCACCTCAAAGGTGTAGATCTAACATAGATGAAGGATCTTCAACACATGAGAAGATGAAGCTAAATCTACAATCACAAACACAATAACAATGCTTTGCTCTGCAACAATGAATATCATGAATGCTCTAAAATTATAAGTTTGCCAAAAGTTTACAATCATCTTCTAGTTTGAAAATGAAATCCTAAACATGCATATATATGCAACTAAACACATTCCTACTAAGAATTTCGTAATTCAAACTTAAGATGTCGGCATGGGACCTAATTAACGGTCACCAAATCGACATTCAAATTTGGGACCTGCCTAAAATAGGGTAGGACAAGGGCACTAGCACCCATATCCACGGGTCATTTTTCAAGGCAGGATCAAATTCCACAATGTCCTTCATGCCCCATGTGACATGGGTTTCAGGCCATTTTCTTTCGGGAGTCAAAATTAACATGCAAGATGCAAAAAAAGGGACTCGAGAGCTAAACCTAGGAGGGAAAAGTCCAGGGAGACATTTTCTAACATAACAACTCCATGCAAACAAGTTTCAAGTGATCATGAGCATGTAGGTAAATTTCATAGATAGAGGTTGAATCTGTAGATCAAAGGTTGAATCTGTAGATCAAAGGATTATTTTGTAATGTAGAATTGAACTAGCGAAAACAAGTCATTACATAGTTAATAAGAGCATCATAGTCCTAAATCTGATCATAGAGCACTAAATTGGATCACTTACCATAGTCCACAATAGAAAACTTATCTGAGTTTCACATGAAACCAAGTCCTTAATTCCTCTTTATTTTTTACAAAAAAGCACACTATTGTTAGTTACTATCTCATCTCTTAATTCAAGGGAAATTTGATTGTTAGTGATTGTTTGTAGTTAATTACCCTAGATTTATTTAAAAATAAGTAAATTTCACTTTATGTCTTGATTTTAGTGAACCCATTCAATCTTACACCCTAGGGTTTATTTTTTATTTTCTTTTCATAGATGAGTGTTTTTTTATTTTGTTATTTCTAAATTAGATTTGGAACCTTTTCTTCTTATCACCTCTTAGGGTTTGTGGATTTGTGTGTATGCAAATGTCTCACTATGCTCCTCCCTTTCATTTAAGAAGTGCTTATTTGAATTGACTAAAATGGTCTAGACTCAAGTTGAGAATGGTATGACTAAAAAATTGATTGATACTAGTCATCCTAGTGGGAAGAGGCATTTCATCATGATACATATATTGAGAAGATTGGTAGGCATGATATTAATTTTGTTAGATCTAGGGCACACAACTGAGAGGGGGGGGAATCAATTGTACAAAACTTGCTTCTATTTCAAACACTTAAATCCTCTTTGTTATTTTATAGCATATCAATTAATCATTCATGAAAGCATAAAGCATAAAAACTAGAGTAGATATACATCAACACACGAGACACTAAGATTTTGACGTGAAAAACTCAGTTAAGGGAAAAACCACAGGGTGATTAACCCAAGGATTATTCTCTGTTAGAAGAATAAGAAAAATAGATGGCACATGCCAATTAGGGCTCACTACCTGAGCACACTGCTAACAAAAGGCACACTGCCTACAAGAAACACACTGTCTACAAAGTAACAAGTATTACAAACTTGAACAGGAGATTGACATCTTTACCATGCCTGGATTAGTTCCATGTAAGCCCAAAACTATTGCTCTACCTTTCGCACTTCTCTTCACTATACCACTCTCATCACCGCAAGACCCACTTCAAAATGAATTTACAATCCCTTATTTATACAAGGCATTGACTTAGGAACAATCATCTAAGTTAGAAAACACCTACAAGATCATTCGCAAAACGTGTAATACATCCAGTCAGCCAGTCTCAAGAAGAACACCAATATCTGTGGTTATTCTTCAAATGCACACTCTAACTTTAATACGGATCACCATCATTAACTGGACATGATCCAATGATCATCATAACCTTCCTTGAATCACTAAACACATCTGCACTTTATCAGCTTACTGGAATTCTTCTGTTCTTCATCTGGAACTTCAAGAACACAGTCTGTCATTACTGTCATAATGAAAAAGGTGCTTCTGGACCTCCAAACCATGAACAAATCTATTTTTCACTTCACACAAACTTCTTCAACACTCTCTCCAATCCGTAGAATGAGATAATGTAATTCCGGATCTCACCAGACCAATCTATGACACTCTGTCACCACTGAACACCTGCCGGAACCGGTTCTACTTGAGCGACCATAACTTCTTCAGATTTTCATGTGGACCTCTGAAATCTTGACTGGAGTATCTCAAGACTTATATCTACAAACCCTTTAAACCGCATCCTCTGATCCTCAACCTATAGAGAACTTTTACCTACTTCTCATCATTGTTCTTCATTATTCTTGATTGAGACTAATTTCCTCAATATCCTCAACACACAACTCATTCAATCCTTCTCATTAATCCAATATGAGTATGTTGACATCAATGACAACACTGGTTAACCTCATACTTGCAACAATCTCCCCCTTTGTCATTGATGGCAACATATGATGTGAAAAACCATTAAGACAAGAACTTCTCCTTTCTGTCATAGCTCCCCCTATCAGCAACATCTCTTCACATGTCTTCTCTTTCTTTACTGCTCCCCCTTTGATCATCAACCACTTGTTTTTCACATGTCTTCTCTCCCCCTTTGACATCAATGGCAAAGGGCTTATACTTGCAACTCTAACACATTAGAATCATGCCAGCTGCTCCCCCTGAGTAGCAGCTCCCTATCACCAATCCGGATCACAAGATATGACTGTGATATCCACCAGACTGATGCACATTAGTGCATCCTAGTTCATCACCGGAGGGGCAATGACCCCTAACTTCTCCTTGAGATACTCAAAAGATTCCTTGGGAAGAGGTTTAGTAAAAATATCTGCAAGCTGATCCTTGGAGGGCACATACTCCAATCTGACTTCACCCTTGTTCACTTGCTCTCTCAGAAAGTAAAATTTGATAGATATATGCTTGGTCTTAGAATGTAACACCGGATTCTTAGAATTATTTATTGCACTTGAATTATCACAGAAAATTGTGATAGGGTCCTCATATTCTACTTGAATGTCTCTTAGCATCTGCTTTATCCACAAAAGTTGAGTGCAACTACCTGCTGCTGCAATGTATTCTGTTTCAGTTGTAGATAGGGATATTGCCTCTTGTTTCTTGCTTAGCCAAGAAACCAACCTTTTTCCCAAAAAGAATGCTCCTCCACTTGTACTCTTCCCATCATCCACATCTCCTGTCCAATCTGCATTTGTATATGCATGAAGAGAAAAATCATGATCTCTAGGATACCATAGGCCATACTCAATTGTTCCTTTTAAGTACCTAAAAATTCTTTTGATTGCCATGACATGAGATTCTCTGGGATCAGCCTAGAATCTCGCCACAAGACCAACAGCTTGCATTATATCTGGTCTAGTCTGAGTGAGATACAATAATCCTCCAATCATTGATCTGTACTTGGTCTAATCTTTTTTAGGAGAGTCATCATCTTTTCTCAACTTACATCCAGTTGCCATGGGAGTGTTCATTGGCTTTGAATCTTCCATTCCAAATTTCCTCAACAATTCTTTCACATATTTGGTCTGAGAGATAAAGATTCCTTTCTTTGTCTAAGTAATTTGCAGACCCAAGAAGAAATTCATTTCACCGAGCATTGACATTTCAAACTCATTTTTCATTTGATTTGCAAAGGTTTTACACATATTGTCTCTTCCTCCAAAGATGATATCATCAACAAATACTTCAACAATCAAAATGTTTTCATGATCAATTTTGAAATATAGGTTACTATCAGTAGTACCTTTGTTGAAACCAATCTTCAAAAGATGTTTGTCTAGCCTCTCATACCATGCTCTTGGGGCTTGCTTTAGACCATACAGTGCCTTCCTTAATTTGTAGACCATATCACCATGCTTAGATAACTGAAATCCATCCTGTTGTTCAATGTACACTTCTTCTTCTAAGTCACCATTTAGGAAAGTAGATTTGACATCCATCTGATACAATTTCAAATCCTTGAAGGTAGGAAAAGCAAGAAATAGTTTGACTGCTTCAATTCTTGCCACTGGAGCAAAGGTTTCCTCAAAATCAATCCCTTCTATTTGAGAGTAGCCTTTGCAGACTAATCTAGCTTTATTTCTGATTACTTCACCAACTTCATTTAGTTTGTTCTGGAAGACCCATTTGGTTCCAATCACATTCTTGTTTCTAGGTCTAGAAACAAGATCCCAAGTGTGATTTTTCTCAATTTGCATCAACTCTTCCTCCATTGCTTTGGTCTAATTTTCATCATTGTAGGCTTCATTTATTGTCTTAGGTTCAATCTTTGAAATCAGACAACATTCATCTAAATTTTGAGAAACATTCCTTCTAGTTTGCACACCTTTGCTTTTGTCACCTATGATTTGATCTTCAGAGTGGTTCAGTCTTACATACCTTGGAACTTTGGGAGTTTCTTGCACTTCTGCTTCTTGATCATGCTCATTCAAACCTGTCTCTTCTTCCTAATTTACCGGATTAGTCTGAATCTAACTTTCAGGAGAGGATGGAGCTTCTTGAACGAGAACATCATTCTGATCATCTTCATCATACTCATAAAATCTTGAGGGCTTTTCAATACCTTCATCAACCTTCACATTTGTACTTTCTATCATCTTTCTCAGTCTCTTATTGTAACACCGGTATGCTTTGCTTTGAGTGGAGTAACCCAAGAAAATTCCTTCATCACTTCTAGCATCAAACTTTCCTAGATCTTCATCTCTTTAAATGTAACACTTGCTATCAAATACTCTAAAATATCTCATAGTAGGAGTGATGCCAAACCAAAGTTCATAAGGAGTCTTACTGGTATTGCTTCTGATTTGAACTCGATTGATAGTGTAGACTACAGTGCTGACAGCTTCTTTCCAAAACATCTGGGGAACATTTGCTTCCATCATCATTGTCCTGGATGCTTCCTCGATGGTTTGGTTCTTTCGCTCAACTACTCCATTCTGCTGTGGAGTCCTAGGGGTAGATAACTGTCTCTTTATACCATGCTTCTCACAAATATCTATGAATTCACCGGATGTGAATTCACCACCTCTATCAGACCTCAGACATTTTAGTTTTAATCCGATTTGATTCTCTACCATAGCCTTGAAGATTTTAAACTTCTCAAATGCTTCTGATTTCTCTTTCAGAAAGGTAACCCACATCATCCGGGAATGGTCATCAATCAGTAACATGAAGTATCTATCACCTTGCATACTCTTGATTCTTGTCGGACCACATAGATCAGCATGAACTAACTCCAATAATCCGGTAGAGAACTGATCCTTGCTTTTGAATGAGACTCTGCTCCGTTTACCCAGTTGACATTCTTTGCACAAACTATTTGTAGGTTTTACCAATTTTGGAAGATCTCTTACAACCTGAGTATTGCTTATCTTGATGATGTTATCAAAATTTACATGACACATCCTTTTATGCCATAACCAACTCTGATCAACTTGAACAAATAGACAACTTTTATCAGAACCAACCAAGTGGAAGATATTACCTTTAGTTTGAGTACCAGATGCAATCTCTATTCTGGATCTTTCAAGGATTTTGTATTTTCCATCCTTGAATCAGAGATCATAGCCTTTGTCCACCAACTGTCCAACACTGAGAAGATTGTGCTGCAAGCCTTCAACATATAACACATTACCAATTTTGTTTCTTCCATTAAAAGAAATAGTTCCTCTTCCTCTGATTCTACCAATAGAATTATCACCAAACTTTACCACTCCTTCTTCATACCTTTCCAAATCTAAGAACTTGTTCTTGTCACCTGTCATATGGTGAGAACATCCACTGTCAATAACCCAATCATCCTTTTCTTCAACTTGGGCAGCCAAAGCTCTTTCTACAACCTTATGATTGACAGATTCATAGGATATTGGATCTTCTTCCTTGATAGCAATAAACACCCATTCATTTTCGGATTTGTTTCCTATCTCTGATTCATCATCTGTTACTCCTTCATTATCATCTTCTTCATGAACATAATAACAATTCTTTTGGAACCTTTGTCTGTTAGAATTTGACCTTGTAGATCTTTCCAGACATCTTGAGGCAAAATGACCAATCTTATTGCAGTTGAAGCACTTAAAGGGTAATTTTCCTTCATACTTACCAGATCCTCTTGGCAGTCTCTTTGCAAAGAGGGCTTCAAGTTGAGTTGTTTCTGCTTCTTCCACTTCCATGTCTCTTCTTGTTTGATCATACCATGACAGCTTCCTTGAAGAGTTTTCTCCCAGATCAAATCTTTGTTTACCTTTCACAGAGGCATTGGCTTTGAATGTAAATTTAGTCTTGGGGGGATCATCTCTAAAATCGGTCATTTCAAATGCAGCCAATTTGCCAGCCAATTGGTCTCTTGTGATAGTTGTATGGGCTCTGAATTCATCAATGGTAGCAACCTTGATTTTGTAGACAGCAGGAAGGGATCTAAGAATTTTGCCAACAATCTCATTTTCATCCAAAACTCCACCAGCATTCCTGATTCCACACACCAGCTCATTTACTCTTGGCATAAAGGTAGTAATATTTTCATCATCTCTCATTTTCAGTCTTTCAAATTTCCCTTTGAGACTTTGCAACCTTGCACTCTTAACATACTCATCTCCTTCATGCAGAAGTTCTAGTTTAATCCAGATCTCATAGGCAGTTGGTAGGTTAATAACATTTGAAAGATCTGGGTCAGTTAATGCACTTAGAAGAGCCTCTTTAGTCTGCAAATTGTTTTCAGCATCTGTGATTTCATTTAGAGTTGTCGGACCACCCTGTGGAGGTGTATATGCTTTTGTGACCATGGACAAGTACGCCTTTCCCATACACTCCAAGTGACATTTCATGCGGCCTTTCCAAAGAGTGAAGTTGGTTCCATCAAACTTTAGACTATCCTTCTTGTATGATGACATCCTGGATCTCCTCAAGCGATTAAGCTCTTTTTAGAGGAACTTAGCTTTGATACCAAGTGTTAGATCTAGGGCACACAACTGAGGGGGGGGTGAATCAGTTGTACAAAACTTACTTCTATTTCAGACACTTAAATCCTCTTTATTATTTGATAGCATATCAATTAATCATTCATGAAAGCATAAAGCATAAACACCAGAGCAGATATACATCAACACATGAGACACCAAGATTTTGACGTGGAAAACCCGGTTAAGGGAAAAACCATGGGGTGATTAACCCAAGGATTATTATCTGTTAGAATAATAAGAAAAATAGATGGCACATGCCAATTAGGGCTCACTGCCCAAGCACACTGCCTACAAGAGACACATTATCTACAAAGTAACAAGAATTACAAACTTGAACTAGAGATTGACATCTTTACCATGCCTGGATCAGTTCCATGTAAGCCCAAAACTCCTGCTCTGCCTTTCGCACTTCTCCTCGCTATACCACTCTCATCACCATAAGACCCACTTCAAAATGAATTTACAATCCCTTATTTATACAAGGCATCGACTTAGGAACAATCATCTAAGTCGGCAAACACTTACAAGATCATTCGCAAAATGTGTAATACATCTGGTTGGCTAGTCTCAAGAAGAACACCAATATCCATGGTTATTCTTCAAATGCACACTCTAACTTTAATGTGGATCACTGTCATTAACTGGACATGATCCAATGATCATCATAACCTTCCCTGAATCACCAAACACATCCGCACTTTATCAGCTTACTGAAATTCTTCTGTTCTTCATCCGGAACTTCAAGAACACAGTCTGTCATTACTGTCATAATGAAAAAGGTGCTTCCGGACCTCCAAACCATGAACAAATCTAGTTTTCACTTCACACAAACTTCTTCAACACTCTCTCCAATCCACAGAATGAGATAATGCAATTCTGAATCTCACCAGACCAATCTGTGACACTCTATCACCACTGAACACCTGTTGGAACTGGTTCTACTTGAGCAACCATAACTTCTTCAGATCTTCATGCGGACCTCTAAAATCTTGACTGGAGCATCTCAAGACTTATATCTACAAACCCTTTAAACCACATCCTCTAATCCTCAACCTATTGAGGACTTTTACCTTCTTCTCATCACTGTTCTTCACTATTCCTGATTGAGACTAATTTCCTCAATATCCTCAGCACACAACTCATTCAATCCTTCTCATTAATGCAATATGAGTATGTTGACATCAATGACAACATTGGTTAACCTTATGAGAACATGTGAAGAACATTGATTTAAAGTTGTTAGTGGAAAAGCCACTTAAGTATGGGACTTCTAATACCTGTATATATATCATCCCGCCCTTCAAATTCTCAAAAGTAAATTAGTTTTTGAAAGGGGACTCATAAACACAAGAAAAATCTTAATGCCCGCCATGTTATTAATGCTTTAGATTTTCTTACTTTCAAGCCACATAATTTCAAAACATTTACAAGATTGCATGATCCTATGCTTAAAAATATACTTAGTGTAAATATAATCAAACTTCTCACATTAGATGAACATTGGATATTTCTAGAAGTACACTTTTAAGGGATACAATGAGAATGCATTTTATAATTGTCATAGAGTTAATGTGCATGATACTCAACATTGTGTAGCATTGAAACAAAAGATATAATATATGATAGATAATAATAAAATTCATGGTGAAGGTGTTAATGAGATGGGTAATAATTCGGTTGTTCTACCCAATTAGAATTTAAAGATTTATACAAATCATTTTCCTAACTATGATCAAGGTAATAATCTTGATTTATTTGAGGATCATGAGATGTGTGACTATGAGGATAGTGATGAACATGTTTTTTTAACCAATGAGGATCATTTTATGAAAATTCTTAATTATAGAGGTACTACGTCTTATTCTATGTTGTTGATCATATTTTTATATTATGGGATTCATCATAATAATTATTACAATATACACATCAGGAACAAAATCTTCCTAGAGAATTCAAGGATTGTGGAGAGATGGTTCCCCTGCAACTTGCTCCAATCATAAATTTTAATGAACAAGCTATGTAATGTTGTTCCTACTTGGACTATGGTTTTTCTGCTATGTAATTACATTATTTTCAGTTGTTGATCTTTTCTACCCAATTCCTTTGTATGGGATTTTTGGATTGTAATCCCTTTTTTTGCCTTGTTTCCTCTTGGGGCTTTCATATGTAATACTTATATTATATTAATACAAATTTCAGGTGTAGAGCACCTTTTGTTGAAAAAAAAATTATTATAATACATTGAATGTTCATGGTTATGTATTTGGTAAATCATTTGATAATATAAATGTTGATCCAACTTGCTAATATAATATATGCACATAGGAATTCTTGTATAGTAATTGTACTCATCAACAATGTTATGTACATTCTAGGATTTCTTTAAAAATGACAAATGATATTTTTATCTAGAAATTATGGGATGTATCATTGTTCCTTTAGAAGCAAGTTTGAAGGAATTAATAATCTTTTATCATATTGTTCCCTGTTTGGATAGATTTTATGTTTCACTTTGGAGGCCATGGATTAAAAACTATTAAGTAGTACCATCTATGTTGAATCAATGTATTAGATATGTTTGTAAATGTGAGGTGGTTATCTTTCCTAGAGATCCATACAAGAATGCTTAAAACTAATTAATTACACTTTTGGTATATATGTGAAAAAACTAAGGATCCCCCATATGAGCAACACAATCTTATGCTTGATAAAAATACACAAAGAAGAAAAACAACATAAGATGCCACAAGAATCTACAAGGGTAAAAACCAAATTTATTTATTTTCCATCATATTGTAAAGCACTTGAAGAAAATATAGATACAAGGTGTATGGTACCACAAGTGGCACATCTTATTCCACCTATGCGTACATGGTATGATATATGTGGGCCTTCAAAGGGTATTGTTAGGAACCCATGTTTAACCCTTCTCTTTACTTTGTTAGTATATTGTTGTTGGACGCATATGCTTTGTAAGTCATCCCATGAGTATATTGTATTATCCCACATTCATGGGAAGTAATAGTTGTTTAGATTAGACTTAGTATATAAGTACGTGTTGAGGCCAATGAAGGCATCCACAAATTTATTGTATTGAGCTTGCTCAAAGGAGGTTGCCCCCTCGAAGTGGCCTGCGATCAATAAATTCCTTCTATGTTTCTGCTATTTCTGTTATTTCATGCATTTTTTATTATATTGTTGCAGG
Organism: Cunninghamia lanceolata; assembly: GCA_027924645.1. NCBI lineage: Eukaryota > Viridiplantae > Streptophyta > Pinopsida > Cupressales > Cupressaceae > Cunninghamia > Cunninghamia lanceolata. Next base: position 20,468,057 of record BSBN01000090.1, on the reverse strand, counting down.
AGGTTCCTCTCATCTGGTATCAAAGAGCTTTCTTGGGCTCGCTAGGTGGAATTTCTACCGAATTTTTTTCCGCAGTGGCCTCTAGGCACTGTGTTTATTGTAGTAGTTCTTTCTTTTTTGCATCTATATTGTTCATTTCAATTGCAGGTTCATATTAGGGAGTACCACAGGAACCTTGAAGTAGCTGGCCCATTAAGAGGACTTGCCAGCGAAAAGGGCAATGACCCCTACCTGATTGACTAGTTCCCATCTGTGAGGTAAACCAAGAGATGTCATTTGTGGCAAAGCGGTTATCAGTTTTACCTGAGCCATGGAGTGAGGGGTACTGCCCCAATATGCAAGTCGTTAGACAACATTGGTGGCCGAGTGACTCCCCTAAACCTCTAGGCAGCTAAACATACTTGGGACCCATATCTATTGACAGCTAAAAAATCATAGATTGAATCCATCTAGAGCCGTTTGTAGATCATTTCCAAAAAAAAAAAATCTATTTTTTTTCCATATCTTCCTTGCTTTAGCCCTGTTTCCTCTCAAAATTCACTAGAACCCCTAAAATTTCATTCTGCATATTTCCTTCCTTGAGGACCCTATCCCAAATTCCACTTATCGAAGCTATAAATCCCACATTTGTCTATTTTTAGGGTTTGCCATAACTTCTTTGATTCTCACCCAATAGCCTTCAAATTTTGCCACAGTGTTTATTTCCTATTTCTACTCCTTTGTCCCTCTTGGACAAATTTTCCCATTCTTTCACCTCGCTTCTAAAATCCCCATTTTTTGCTTCCCTGTCCCTCAGAAAGTGTCCAAAACCTAGTCAAACCCCAATTACCCATCAGAGTTGTTCCCAAATACAATTTTTCCTTTACTAAAAAACTTTTCATTTTTATTTTTCTACCCATTCCCCAAAAAAAAATCTCCTGGCTATGGTTGTCACCCGCACAGGAGAAAAAAACATGGAGGATGAACTTGCAGCCCTCAAGACCAAACTCCAAGATCTGGATGAAAAAGTTCTTGGCCTTAATCTTTAGCATTCAACCATGAACAATAGATAGTAGCCAGAGTCTTCTGTAGACAATGGGTTCTCTTCTTCTAGCAATTTTTGTGGGCCAAAACTTGATTTTCCTCACTTCAATGGTGATGATCTGACTGGATGGATATACCGGATAGAACAATATTTCAGTCTCCATAATACTTTTGATGTCAACAAAGTCCCACTTGCATCCTTTCATTTGGAACATGAATCCCTTCAATGGTTCTGTTGGTACATCAAGGCTCATGAAGAGCCCAAATAGATAGATTTTTGCAAACTTATTTTGCAACGATTTGGCCCTAGTGCTTTTGATGACTTCACAAGAGCACTCACTAAACTTCACCAAATAGGCACTATGAGAGAATATTAGATAGAATTTGAAAAATTGGCTAATCACACAGAGGGATTGTCTGATGAATTCTTCAGGAGTTGTTTTGTCTGTGGTCTGAAGGATGCAATCTGATCTGAGGTTAAAATGTTCCGTCCCAGCACAATGATGGAAGCCCTAGGGTTGGCTAAGTTGGCAGAGGACTAGATCACATCTCAACAGCACTCCAAATCCAATTTTGTTCCATTCAGAAATATGGTTTCCCAAAGACCTCCAATCACGCCAACTCCTAGAACAACTCCTATCAAGCATTTGTCTGAAGCAAAGATGCGGGCACGTAGAGAAAAAGGGCTTTGTTATAATTGTGATGAGAAATTCACTCGGGGACATAGATGTGCTGAGAAAAATCTCTATCTCTTGGATGTGGATTCTCCACTTGCAATTGAAGTTTATGAAGATGCTCAGGATGCAGTAGATGATCAGGTCAAAACTCAGCAGCCACCTATTGACCCTACTTCTTAGGAAGACCACCCAGAGATCATGCTTTAGCAGGAGTCACCACCCCACAAACCATGCAGGTCAAGGGTTACTTCAAGAAGCTCCCTCTTACAATACTCATTGATTCTGGTAGCACTCATAACTTCATTAACCCTCAGATCGCCAAATAGGTTGATTGTTTTTTCCATCCTTGCTCCAGCTTTGAAGTCATGATTGCCAATGGGGGCACATTACCTTGCAAAAAGAAGTGTCACAATGTGCATATCTCTATTGGATATTATGACTTGTGCTCCAAAATGTTTGCCTTGCCATTAGGCGGATGTGATGTGGTTTTGGGCACTCAATGGTTACACACACTTGGACCCATGTTATGGGATTTTACTGAACTTTGGATGTAGTTTTCAGACAATGGGCAAAAACACACATTGAAGGGCTTACAACCAGGGGCTCTCAGCATCATAATTTCACATCGCATGGAAAAGCTTCTTAAGAAGAATTCACATGGTGTCATCGCTCAGCTCCATTCCATTCAGATGCAACCATCAGTGGTCTCCACTACTCCTTCAGATCTACAAGGAATTTTAGATAGGTATGCATGTGTCTTTGCCAAACCAGTGGCATTGCCACCTTCATGACTAGAGGACCACCGTATTCAGTTCCTTCCTAGAAGTGTTCCTCCCAACATCAGGCCCTACCACTACCCATTTCACCAAAAGATAGAGATTGAGATGCTTGTTTGAGACTTACTGAAGCAAGGTATTATTCGCCCTAGTACCAGTTCCTTTTCTTCACTAGTTCTTCTTGTTTAGAAAAAAGATGGGTCATGGCACCTCTATGTTGACTTCCAAGCACTTAATCACATCACAATCAAGGATAAATTTTTGATTCCTATTGTTGATGAGCTTCATGGTGCTCATTTTTTCTCCAAGTTGGATCTTCATTCTGGGTATCACCAAATTCAGGTTCATGAGGATGATATCCCTAAAACAGCTTTCCACACGCATGATGGCCACTATGAGTTTTTGGTCATGCCTTTGGCCTCACTAATGCTCCTTCAACATTCTAGGCATTGATGAATAAAATATTTTGGCCCTACCTATAGAAATTCATTCTAGTCTTCTTCGATGATATACTCATCTATAGTAGAACATGGGATGAGCATCTCCAACATCTAGATCTCGTACTACAACTTCTCTTTAATCATCATCTCTATGCAAAACAGTCTAAATGTGTTTTTGGCTAGGAAGAAGTGGAGTATCTCAGGCATATTGTTTCAACCAAAGGGGTTAGAGTAGATCCTACAAAAATAGATGCCATGAAAAATTAGCCACATCTTCAGACACTCAAGAGCCTCCGTGGTTTTTTGGGACGAACTGGCTACTATCACAAGTTTGTCAAGGATTACAAGAAAATTGTAGCTCCCTTAATAGCTATGTTGAAAAAGGATGCTTTTACATGGACACATGTTGCTGAGTGTAAATTTGAAAAACTAAAACAAGTTGTGTACTACACCTATTCTAGCTATGTTAGATTTTTCCAAGACCTTCACTATTGAGAGTGATGCTTGTGGCAATGGACTTAGTGCTATTCTCCTTCAAGATGAACATCCCATTGCGTTCACCAGCAAAGCCCTTTCTGGTAAGAATTTAGTACTCTCTACATATGAGAAGGAAATGATGGCTATTTTACATGCAGTATAGAAGTGGCAGCCATACCTACTAGGGAATCATTTTTGCATCAAGACTGATCCCCAGAGTCTGAAATATTTCCTAGAACAATGAGTCTCCTCCCCAGCACAACAGAAATGGGTTAGCAAACTCATGGGTTATGACTATGAGATCACTTACAAGAAGGGTAAGGACAATATTGTGGCGGATGCTCTTTCTCACACATTTGATGACCAAGCTTCTCTTTTAGCTATTTCTATGCCTATTCTAAATTGGTTGGAATCTGTCCAGCAGGGCTATGTCAATGACTCTTCATTATCTCAAATCATCCAACAGTTGGCCAATAACCCTTCTGATGTACCACATTACTCTTGGGATTGTTCTTTTCTGAGATACAAGGGTCGTCTGGTGCTTCCCTAGAACATAGATCTTCAACAGGCTGTCTTCTATGAACTCCATGCTTCTCCATCGGCAGGGCACTCTGGGTTCCTCAAAACTTATGAGCAAGCATAGAGTAACTTCTTTTGGAAGGGAATGAAAAGGGAAATTCAATAGATGGTGGTTGAATGTGATACCTACCAATGCAACAAGGGTGAAATAACACTCCTTCCTGGATTGTTCAAACCCTTGCCCATCCCTATATGGATTTGGATAGATATTTCTATGGATTTCATTAAGGCACTCCCTAAATCTAGAGGGAAGATAGTGATCTTGGTTGTGGTTGATTGCCTCTCCAAATATAGTAATTTTTGTGCCCTCATCCATCCCTATACCGCCTCCTCAGTTGTACAAATTTTCATGGACCAGATCTTCCAACTTCATGGCATCCCTTCTTCCATTGTCTCAAATCATGATGCAACTTTCACCAGTCATTTTTGGATAGAACTATTTCGACACATTGGCACCAAATTGAAAATGAGTTTGGGGTATCACCCATAAACAAATGGTCAGACTGAAATTATCAACAAATGTTTGGAAACTTATCTTCGTGCTTCACCTCAGAACAACAGCATTAGTGGGCAAAGTGGCTCCCTCTCGCTGAATGGTGGTACAATACCTCCTACCACACTGCATCTAAAATGACTTCATATGAAGAAGTCTATGGTCAGGCACAGCTAGTGCTCCTTCCATACACCCCCAGCAGTTCACCAGTTCAGGCAGTTGACATGGTTCTCCGAACCCAGGATCAAATTCTTCACATCTTGCAGGACAATCTTCACATGGCCTGAAATTGAATGAAATAATAAGCCAATCAGTACCATTCTGAGCACACTTTCTAAGTAGGTGATATGGTTTTTCTTCATCTACAGCCATACAAGCAATCATGCCTGAAACTCAAAGGGCATTATAAGCTGGCTCCAAAGTTCTATGGGCCATATATGGTTCTTTAGAAGATTGGATCAGTTGCTTATAAATTGGAGCTTCCTCCTTCCTGCATTCATCCAGTATTTCATGTCTCTTGTCTAAAGAAAGTTCTTGGCACCAACATCAGAGCATAAATTGTTTTACCAGAATTGGATAATGAAGGATCCATCATTTTGGAGCTGGAGGCAATCCTCAATAGGCGCACTCATCAGCTTCGCTCTCGATCCATCACAAAGGTATTAATTTAGTGGCATGGAATGCAACCAGAGGATGCTACATGGGAACCACTCATTCAGATTCAACAACAATTTCCACATCTTAAGCTTTGAGGATAAAACTTTTCTAAGAGGGAGGGGATGTTAGGAACCCATGTTTAACCCTTCTCTTTACTTTGTTAGTATATTGTTGTTGGACACATATGCTTTGTAAGTCATCCCGTGAGTATATTGTATTATCCCACATTCATGGGAAGTAGTAGTTGTTTAGATTAGACTTAGTATATAAGTACGTGTTGAGGCCAATGAAGGCATCCACGAATTTATTGTATTGAGCTTGCTCAAAGGAGGTTGCCCCCTTGAAGTGGCCTGCAATCAATAAATTCCTTCTGTGTTTCTACTATTTATGTTATTTTGTGCATTTTTCATTATATTGTTGCAGGAGGTTCCTCTCAGGTACAAATGAAAATCTACCTCTATGTGTACCACAAAAAGAAGACTAGAATAAATGAATTGTACACAAAAGACATAAAGTGACTTTACCTTCAAAGGGTCCTTACAATTAGGCACCAAAGAAAGATTACAATATATTAAACAAGTCAAAAATATACATATGGAACCAACTTTAAGGAATCATGAGAAATGGATAAGAAAATTTAAATTAGAAATCAAGCCTTTGCCAATCATATTTACTAAGATCACTACTTTTCATAGAAATGAGGGTTAACTAAGAATATTGCAATAGAATAGGAGGACATTATGTTTCATGATTGGGATTATAATTACATTATGGGGGAAGATTCTTCCCACATAATTGTTTTAAACCTTGAGATCTAAGTTTGGCTTCCCTTACTTTTAGCATTTGTGTTTGTGTTGTTTCCATGTTCTTAGTTAGAGTCTGAATGAGACAAACACACCTTTAGTGGTGCATGTTGTTATAAGTGACTATGAACATGTGTCATGTGTTTAATGCCACCTCTTTATTTTGTTTTTGATTAGTTCTGTAGGAAAAAAGGGTCTTGAACCCTATACAAAGAAGCCCCCAGGGCAAAAAGGCCTTAAATGTGCCAGAAACAATCCATTAACAGCACAGGACCACCAGACAAAAAATGAGACTAACCAAAAACACAAAAACTAGTAGAAAAACTAAGGACTATTAGTCATCCCATACTTGGCCAATAAATTGACCATGTCCTTATAATCACTGAGGCTATCTACCCCAACATCTCTGACCTTGTCATTAAAGTCCTTAATAACAACAAACATAGAGGCCGCGTGATGAAGAGCCTTGGTAGAAAAATCAATCATGGTTCACCACTTCTTTTGCATCTTGTCCATCCTAGCCTTGAGCAACACTAGGTCATCAGTCGTCCTAACACATAATGAGCAGCTTCCCTTCTTCTTTCGGCTCTGAGCTCCCTCAACAACCTCCTCTATCTCCTCTTCACTGGACTTGTTCAGCTCGGCAAAGTGACTTGCTCCCTCTTCTTCATGCATGGACTCTGTGGGCATTTCATCTTTACCCTCCCCCATGGAATCCTCAACAAATTTAGAATCATAAAAAATTTCCATGCTCTAGAGATTAGAGGATGGGATTCTAGTAATACGACTGGACTTGTGCACACTAAGAGCACATTTCTTACCAATGCCTCCCCCATCATCACTCCCCACCTGCTTATTTCCTGAGTCCAAGTCAATAACTTTCACAAGCTCCTCAACCATATCGTGATCCTCCTTCCCTATTTTAGATTTCTTAGACTACATGTTGCCCTCATCCTCCACGATCTTCCGATCCCTTTTAGCAGACACTCCTACATCCTTTTCAATCTCCCAGCTAGGGGTCACAAGTTTACCTTTCATAGGTGACTTAGTTTTAGATTCAAGAGTAGGGACCCAACATGGGTACTACACTCTTCAATTTTGGGGCTCGCCTTTAGGTTTTTTGCAAGGGAGATTTTGGGGGTCCAAATGGTTTTCTTGGCTTTACTTTTAGCATCAGGAGACAAGGTCAATAGAGTATTCTCAACCAAACTAACCTTAATTTGTTTTGGGGGGAACAAGGCCAAATGGAAGTGGTATAGCCTCAGGACTAGGCCTTGGTGGATGGGAATGATAGGGTAGCTAGGGTTTTTCACATGAATATCATTGGCAAACTTAATAGAATTCTCTAGAGAAGACAACAAGAAAAAGGGGAAACTATTCTCCATCCTATTCCTAATGTGATTAAGCAACACAAAGTGATAATAGTAGGATACCTTGAATCTACGCTCCAGTGTGAAATATTTCATGATCATTAGACAAATTTGTCCCCATCTCTCTGGCAGCTTCTCCCTTTCAAACCACCCATGGAGTTTCACGGCAGCCACACCTTCACAAAAGAAAATCCCCATTTTTTTTAGGGTTTGACACCTTGCTGCGATGACTGTGTTTTTTTACCTTTGGTGGGGAGTCTCATGGCTTGCCCTATCACCTCCTTAGAGACTTTGAAACCAATTCACCCCAAGTGGACTTGCCTAGAATCCTCATCCCATGACTCTATGAACTGGCATGACAAATTCTTGTCATGACCAATCATCACATCTAGGAATGGAGCCACTTCCGCCTCCTATATTATATGCCAGACCATGGGGTCTTGTCAGAATTTTTCAGCAGAGGTTAGTGTAATCTTAAAAAGATCTCTCCACCCATCTTCAAGTTTAGTAATTTCCACAACCAGAGAGAAAGGAAATGCTTAATGTAAAGATCGTAGGAATGCTTAGCAAAATACTCAAAAGGGTAATTAAGCCCTTCCATGCACATCCATCTAATTAGAGGCCATGGGATGAAAGATTCATTATAGTTCTATAGATTTGCAATGTCTTCGCCACCCTGGATTTATCCCTTGGGAAAGGCCTGCGCCCGCCATTGATTGTCCTGCCCTCTCATCATATGCTGCCTCAGTGATCTTCCAAGCTAGTCTATCGACTCCTTCTCCCATCCGCCCTTTACATGCCTCCTCGACTTTTTTTGAAGCCAGCCTGTCGTCCAATCAGCTTGCCACCCAGCGTCTTGCCACCTCAACTTACTACCAAGCCAACTAGTCCTCCAAACCTTCCTCTCACTTTTCATATGCCACCTTGGCATCATCATATAACTCTTAGTTAGCTTCTTTCACCACTTTTCTGTGCCATGCCAAAAAGTTTGAAAAGCACCGACTCTTTTCCCACCACCCTAATTTTGAAATCCAATGACAATAATTTTGAAACCCAACATCTCATTTGAATGGTCATTGCCCTTCAAGGAAAAAAAGCCACCTCCACATAGCTAGAGAATGTAGATGGTGAAGAGACCATAAAGCCTAATCTATGTACATGCTTCCATCTTGCTTAATGAGGGTTTGAATCCTACTAGGAAGCCTAGACACAAGCCACCAACACCACCAACCATCACTATTACTACCCAGGTTCACCATAGTGTCAGCTACATAATTACCCTCTCTATAGATATGGGAAACCTTGTACTCCTCCATGGCATTGAGGAGCAATCAGATATCACCAATAATGTCCTTCAGTTTCCAACCTATACCCGCTACACCAAGAGCAGTGTTCACAATTAATTGTGAGTCCCCTTCAACATGTAGATGTCTAATGTTTAGGGAGATAGCTAGTTTGATGCCCCACAACATGGCTAAAGTTTTGGCCTCATTTTTTCTTTTAATACCTAATCCCCCAGTATAAGCATCCACAAACTTCTCTGAATCAGATCTAATTATGCCTCTTCCACTAGCAATCCTAGGGTTCCCTTTAGCAACCCCATCAAAATTGAGCTTGAACCAGCCTTTTGAGGTAGGGTCCAATTAGTTTTAGCTATGGCTATCCTTTTAGAATTGTCAATCTGGCAAATATTTGGGCTAATAGTCCATTGTTTCAATAAACTCTGCTCTTCCTTTCCTAGAGGGTTCTCCACAGCTTTAAATTTGCAAGAATTGATATTCTTTGCCAATAATTTAGAGAAGGTCTGGAAGACCTCTAAGGGGGTTCTAAACTTTTCCCTTAAAACTCTATTATTCTACTCTTTCCATAAATTTTAGGCCAGGTGAGGGGGAATTTGTAGCCACAACTCCTTAACAATAGGGAATGTAGATTTAAATGGGGACCTCCAAGCCCTATCCAGGGCCTCCACATTTTCATTGAAAACCCAATACAAGTTCAGCCTCTCCATAACAAGACTCCAAACCTCCTAAGAAAACTTATAGTGTAAAAAGAGGTGGGTGACCATCTCCTCTTCTTCACCATAAAGAACACACCTATTTGGCATTTGAAATCCTCTCTTCTTTAGATTATCAAGAGTTAGGATTTTGTTATGCATCAGGGTCCACCAGAAAAAGTTGATTTTAGGTAAAAGTCTAGAGAGCCAAACTTTCCCCCATAGCCTATCCTCCCCAAGGTCCAATAGCAAATCATAGGCACTCTTAACATTAAACTGACTCTTTTTGTTTTTATCCCAAATCATCTGATCTTGTTTACAAAGAATGGAGAGCCTAAAATTAACCAATTCCTTTTGAAGCTAAAGAACCACCTCTTTATCCTCATCTTGATCAATGACACAATCCATGATACCCTTCCAACACCTGATACCCCATTGCTTTTGATGTAATTAGCCGCTTTACTACCGAAGAACCTACAGGCTTTATTAGCAAGTCTACCATAGTTCAACTCTTTGAGAGAGTGGTCTTTCAACCATCTATCTTCCTAAAAATTGACATTTGTGCCATCCCCTATCTTCCATATAATGCCTCTATGAAGGAGACTACAAGTCTTGAGGGTCCCATTCCAGATAATAGAACCTTTTGGAAGTCCAAGATCAGCCAGTAGCTTACAACCTCCCTCTCCATTAAGATACTTAGTAGGCATTATATCACCCCAATCCTTATTATCCTGAATCAAGTTCCAGCCTATCTTTGACATTGGGGCCCTATTCATGAGATGGATTCTCCTTAAACCCAAACCCCCTTTGACATATGGGAGTACAGACCTTTTCCTAGCCCACCAACACAATTATCCTTTTTTCCTCCATGCCAGACTAGAGTAATTTCTTCTGAATTTGATCAATCTTCTTAGCCACATATCTCAGGATTTTGAACAGACTTAGGAAATAATTGGGTATGTCTTGCAGGGAGGCTTTGAGGAGTTGAAATTTCCCATCTTAGCTCAGTAAAGCTCCTTTCCACCCATCTAGTTTCCTCTACATTCTTTCCATAATCATGTTCCAATACTCTGGGGTGACTTTGGTGATAGTTAACGGCAAACCAAGGTAGGTAGCAGGAAACCTTGCACAAGAGAAGTCCAAGGCTATGTAACATTTTTGCTGTAAGTTCTCCTGGGTATTTATATAGTAGATGTGACTTTTCTCAAAGTTATGCTCTGCCTAGAGGCCCCTTCGTAAGCATTGACAAGACTTTTCCACCTTCTAGCCTCAACCACGGAGATAATTCCAAACAATATAGTGTCATCCACAAACTGTTGAATGACCGATGCCTGGGCTATGGAGGCAAGCTTAATGCCCTGGAGACTCCCCTACACCATCAAATTACAGACATTCCTACCAAGAAATTTAACTAGCAGGATGAAGAGATAAGGGGAAAGAGGGTCACCCTATCTAAGACCTCTCCCTGAGGAGAAAAAACCTCTAGGGAACCATTGACTAACACAGAGAATCTAACATTGGAGATGTACTCCTTCACTAGGTTGATCACTCGATCTTGAAACCCAAATTTCCTGAGAACCCTAATCAGAAAATCCCAGTTGACTCTATCATAGGCTTTAGAAATATCCAATTTAAATATCATACCTGGGGTGTTTCTTTTGGATATTGAGTGGATGATCTCATGTGTGGTGATGGCTACATCAAGAATTTGCCTATTTGGAACAAAACCTTTATGACTGGAGGCTATGAGTTTGTCTAGAAGAAGTTGAATTCTAAAGACCAGAATCTTGGTGAAGATTTTGTACACTGTATTGCAGTGGCTGAATGGTCTAAAGTCCGTCATGGAAGTAGAGTCAGTCTTCTTCAGAATCAAGGCAATAAATGTGTTGTTCAATTGTCATAGGAGTCTTCTAGTCCAAAAGAAGTCTTTGGCCACACTAGTAAAATCCTTCCTAGTAATATCCCAAAAGGTTTGGAAAAAATCCAGTGGAAACCCATCCAGACCTGGAGCTTTGAGTGCTCCCATAGAGAAGACAATAGCCCTAACCTCCTCCTCCGTAAAGTCAGAAGGGAGTTGTCTTTATCGAACAATAAAGTGGGAATGGAGTCTAGAAGGGACTCATTTTCCTCCCCCGGGACACTGACATGGTGAACAGCCAGGAGAGACTCAAAGTAGTTAGAAGCCAACCTCCCAATTTTAGCATCATCCACCACCATATTTCCATTCTTGCCCTTGAGTTTACTAATGGAGTTTCTCTTTCTATGCCTCAAAGTTGACTGGTGGAAGAAGGATGTGTTTCTATCTCCCACTTTTAGCCATTGGACCCTAGACTTTTGCTTCCAATAGACCTCCTCCTCCCTCAATGTCAACATCCATTCTTTAGAGAGAGAATTATCCAAATCTTGTAACTCCTTAGACAGGTCTCCTTGCTCTATTCTGGATTGAGCCTCCAAAAGTTCACCTTTGATATTCTTTTTCCTGACCAAAACATTCCCAAAAGTGTACTTGTTCTATCCCTTAACTTTGTTCCTAACATTAGCTGGCTTTTGGGCCAGTCTATACATAGACAACCCCTGGACAGGAGTGTTTGACCACCTAGCCAGACAATTTCTGAAATCTAGGTGAAGCACCCACATCATTTCAAATCTAAAGGGGAAGGGGCCTTTAACACACCTCTCATGCCAATTAAGCATTTAAGGGTTGTGGTCAGAACCCATCTCGGGAAGGGTCACCAGGTTAATAAGATTGGTTATGGTCCATTTGGAGGATATTAAGAACCTGTTAAGTTTAACTTGTATGAGATTATGTCCTTGTCTTCTATTTGACTAGGTAAAAGAATGACCCTCCAGATCAATATCCATAAGGCCCACATTACCCAAAAACTCTACCAAGTCTACCATGCTATCAGAATAGTCTGTCTGACCCCCCATTTTTTCAGATGGATAGAGAGGAGAGTTTAGGTCCCCCGCAATCATCCAGTTAGTTCCCTTGGAGCTTTTAATCTTGTCTGACAGATTATCCCAGGCCTCCTTTATCCCATTGCATGTATCTGAGGCATAAACATTAAGTCCCACTAAATAAAGCTCCTTTGGAAGGCAATTTCAATATAATGTCTGGAATAGAACACCACCCTCCCCTAGAGATTATGATTCCATAAGGTAGAAACACCCCCCGAATCACCTAGGGTGCCACTAATGGCGTAGTTAGCAGTGGGCTAGATGTTTTTAACTACCATCTTGAAATTCTCCTCAGTTATCTTAACTTCTTGAAGTAGTAGAATATCCACTTCGTTATAAAAAATGCAGTTCCTAACAAGTAACTACTTGTGAGGGCTATTGAGCCCCCTGATGTTCCATGAAACTACTTTCATTTTTTGGTCTACCTAGGGGCAGCCAACATGGTCTACGTACCCCTAGCAATTTCTTTCTCCATCTCCCTCTACCTTGTTTGCATGAGTGTGGGATTAACTTTGATTTTTACTCCCCCCACATCTGCAGTCTTCCTACTATTTCCCTTTTATTTCTTCTCTACAGTGGACCAACCCTCTGAATCCTTTGCACTCCTACTAGTGCCCGCACTTAGGGATGGGGAGAAATTTTTCTCCAGGGTGCTTATCCTCATCTTGAAACCTCCCAATTTTAACTCTAGGCTACAAACCTCTTGAGAAGAAACTGCCTCAACATTCTCCACCCTTTGACACCCAGAAGTCTAGATGAACTCACCCTCCTTGCTCTCTTCAGTTCTACCACTCAGGTCCTCCAACTGGCTATTAGTTCCCACCTTAACCATTGGGTTCTCCCCACCGGACACTAGTCCCTAATCATCCTTTGAGGGTACCCCCACCTCCTACTCTAGGAGCCCCTGCATTTACCCTGAGGGAAACTTGACCTCCTTCACCGAGGGTTCTAGGTGAGCTTCTTCCACCAAAACAACCTCATCAACACTCTTCGCTAGAGAACCGAGGGGGAATCAAAAAGTTTGAGGATATCCTCCTTGAAAGGACAATCTTCAATGTTCCCAACTAAATCAACCTGCACCTCCTTCTGTGGAGGGGGTGGAGTTTGGGAGCCCTACATTGAGTGAATACATGACCCAATTTCATGCAATTTTGGCAAAAAACCTAGGAATTTTCATAATTAAGAATGTTCTGATTCCACTTCCCATATTTGGATTCTAGAATAATGGAGGTGGGTAGTGTTTTGAGGATGTTGACATTGACACAAAACTGAGCATAGACAAACCTATCCTTTGCCTTAGTGACCTTGTCAATAGTAACATAATACCAAAGGAATTACCTATCTAAGCGAATATTTCCTCATCCCAATATTCCAGTGGGAGCCCCGAGAGCCTGACCCAGACAGGAGCTAATTGGTTAAGGGCCACTTTTAGGTCAAAGCCCAATTTCCATTTACAGAGCGAGAGTGAGTGCTTCCCATATAACCACAGGCCTCCAGCCAGGATTGATAGCAAATCCTCTTGAGAAGTAAACTTAAACAGAAACATTCCACTTGCCATAGTGCTAGCTAAGATGCTCCCCTTAAGAGCCCACTTGGCAGCCACCCATCTTCTCACCAAGTCAATATTGGGTTTGTAGGAAAAAGAAATTTCCCACAAGTGTATTTTCCATGGATGTCACCACTCTTAAGATGGTCTAGTCCGACAGTTTGAGGGCCTTAGCACCCTCACACTCAGATAGAATCGGAACACCCATCGGACAAGAACTGCCACTATTAGTAGTTCCCATAAGGGCCTCTTTCTTGCAAGTATGGGCCTAACTGGTGTTGTCATTAATGTCAACATACTCCTGTTGCATTAATGATAAGGATTGGATGAACAATGTGCTGAGGATATTGAGAAAATTAGTCTCAATCAAGAACAATGAAGAACAGTGATGACAGTAAGGTAAAAGTCCAAGTTAGGATGAGGATCAGAGGATGCGGTTTAAAGGGTTTGTAGCTATGAGTCTTAAAGTGATCCAGTAAATATTTTTGAGGTCTGCATGAAGATTTGAAGAAGTTGTGGCCGCTCAAGTAAAATCAGTTCCGGTAGATGTTCAATGGTGACAGAGTGATACAGACAGTTCCGGTGAGATCCGTTAATGCATTATCTTGTTCTATGGATTTGAGGGAGTGTTAAGGAAGTCTTTGTGAAGTGTCAACTTGATTGGTTCATGGTTTGAAGGTCCACAAGCATCTATTCCTTTGTAACAGTGATGAAAAACTATGTTCTTGAGTTTCTGGATGAAGGAGAGAAGGATTTCAGTAAGTAGGTGAAGTGTGGATGTTCTTGGTGATTCAAGCAAGCTTGTGGAGGTCTTTGGATCATATCCAGTTTGTGTTGGGGGTTTGCATTGGAGTTGGAGCTCACAATTGAAGAATAACTTCCGGATGATGATGTTCTTCCTGAGACTGGCCGACCGGATGAGTTACACATTCTGCAGATGCTCTTATAGTTATTTGTCGACTTAGATGATTATTCCTAAGTCTATGTCTTGTATAAATAAGGAATTGTGAAGTCATTTCAAAGTGTGTCTTGTGGGGATGAGAGTGTGGTAGCGAGGAGGAGAGTGAAAGGTAGAGCAGAAGTATTGGGCTTAAATGGAATTGACTCAAGCATGGTGAAGATGCTATTTTCTAATTCAAGTATGTGATACTTATTCTTTTGTAGACAGTGTGTCTCTTGTAGGCAGTGGGCCTCTTGTGAGCAGTGTGCTCGGGCAGTGAGCCCTAATTGGCATGTGTCATTTGTTCTTTCTATTCTTCTAACAGAGAATACAATCTTGGGTTAATCACCCCGTGGTTTTTCCCTTAACCAGGTTTTCCATGTCAAAATCTTGGTGTCTTATGTGTTGATGTGTTTCTGCTCTTGATTGAATGCATTATGTTTCCATAATTGATTTATTGATATGCTGCTAAATCACTAAGAAGATTTTAAGTGTGTAATTGGAAAGAAAGTTTTGACAACTAATTCACCCCCCCTCTCAGTTGTCTATCTTGAATCTAACAATTGGTATCAGAGCCAAGTTCCTCTAAAAGGAGCTTAACTGCTTGAAGAGATCCAGGATCTCATCCTACAAGAAGGATAGTCCGAAGTTTGATGGAACCTGTGAGGGGGAAAAATAGGTTAATCAAATAAATGAAAATAAGAACCCAAACATCTACAGAATATGAAGATAAAAGGAGATTAACAAAGAAATAACAAATGATACCTTGCACCTTTACCTTTCACCTTCTGTAGTTCGCCTATCTTTCTTTGATCTTGATTGTGAAGCCCTCAGAAGCTAGTTGCTTGCTTGCTTGTTTGAAGATGATAAAGGAAGAATGGCTGTGATACTTATGTATTTGAAGGTGAGCTTCAAATACAGAAATGAAGTATGAATGAGAATGCTTAAATGGGAGTAGGGGTGCCAAAGGCGCGCCAATATCTCTGCAGCATATGTTTACACAGAATCTAGATTATTAAATGAAGAGAAGAAGGTTGTCTTTATAGAAAAAGGTGAGGGAAGATCAATGGTTGAGAAGAAAAGAAAAGATCAATGGAGGAGGCTTGTTGAGGAACGTGCAACAAATGGAAGGACACATGTCATTTGAAAAGTAGCTTTGTTGAGTTAACTATTCTCTTGATGAGGATGAGATTTGATTTTATTAAATTAGAATTTATTTTTCTAATTTTAGAGAAGATTTGCTTTAAAGATGCTTTAAAACTGATTTTTCTTTTGTAACTCAGCTTTTGCTTTTATGTGACAAGAGGAAAGTATTTTTGGAAGATAAGAATAATTTTTGTGAAGATAAGAAGGCATAATTAAATAAAAAGATTTTATTTAATTATTTTGTAGATAATTGAGAGGAATAAATAAAATATAGAAATATATTTTATTTTTGTGAGGATTTTTGATTTTATTTAAATAAAATTTACATTTTATTTAAATTTGGAAGAATAAGAGATTTTAATTAAATAATTAAAATTATTTAATTATTTTAGAAGAATGAAGTTGGTGTAAGTGATTTTAATTAATTAAATAAATGTGATTTTTATAATTAAATGAGAGGAAGTGAATCAAATAAATAAATAAATGCATTTATTTATTGATAGAAGAATGTGAATGACAAAATAAATATTTAACATATTTATTTAAGTAGAGTCATGCCAATTTTAGGTGTATACATTTTGCCCCTCTTTGATGCAATGTGTTTTATCACATTGTTTCAAAGAATAAGAATTTTTGACAGTGATACATGCCCTAGTTTGCTTCTGGTACAAGTTTAACGATAGGATGCCCCCTCTTGAGATTGGATGGGGAGACGACAGAAGGTGTGAGACAGACAATCTCATGATGAAGAAGGTTGACAAGAGAAGAAATAGTTGGATGCAGAAGAAAGAGGTGAATGATATGTGATGCAAGATAAAAATGATGACACACACAAGCAAGCAAGCAAGTATGCACAAATGATACAAGAATAGGCAAGGTATTGCCCTGGTCAAGCAGTAAACCAATGATACAGATCGATGATGTCTGGTTTCAGGAATGAAACATGTCGTATAAGACTTCGGGTCTAGTTTCAACAATGCAACATCCTATCTAAGACATTTGATATGATAACAATATACGATAGTGTTGTCATGGTGGGGAATGATATATCCCTAGAGCAACACGAAGGATAGTTATGACTGATTGACATGGTTTACGACAAGATTAGGATCAAGACCACTGATTGCGATTGGATAATTTAACAAGATTGACTTGACTTGATTGGTATGGATTAAGGATAGACTTGCATTTGGATCACTGGCTAGGTTAACAGCTAGAACTGTTGACGAGAGATATGAAGACAGATAGAAATTTGATCGATAGAAGAAATCACAAGCTTTTCTATGTAAACATTGATACGCTGCATAGAATTTTATTGCATGGGATATGGATATGGATATGGATACGGATATGGATATGAAATGCAATTGGATATGGGATGGATATGGATATCTGTCATCTTGATAAAGCAAGTATTTTGGAGTGCTTATTTCATCATTGGGCTTTATTATGTTGTAAGAAAATACAAGCATCTAGGTATAATTAAACCGAGATGACCTGAGTATCGCTTACATGGATTTTGATTTAGCAAGTTAATACAAGCATCTAGTCAAACTTGAATCTAGATGACCTAAGTATTTCTTGCATTTCAACAAACAAGGATTGCCCCTTTTCATGTTTAGACCTTCGAAGTCCTCAATGATCTTTTGTTGATCATGTTGTTAGACAGAAGTCGTCACATTACTAAATTTTGATCCACAAACAGCAAACAAAGAAAACAATTATGCCCCCATCATAGCATCTCTAGCTTTTGGCATCCTTGAGTAGGATAGGAAGACATAATGACAAAAATCCAAGACTTTGTAAGTTAACATGTTGACTAAACATTCTTGCATTAGATGTGTCTTTTTGCCATAATTGATATAGAACTGTTCTGAGTGTTTCGGTATAGTACTCTACTTTGTTTAGGACAGGTTGATGTTTTGCATCAGGACTTTTGTTTGGAAGCGGGCTTTGCTATGTGTGCTTTGTCTGGTGAAAGGTGCAGATGCGAACGGATAGAGGGATAGGTGATAAGGCATGGGATGGATGGGAAGTGGAGCCTCGGGGGCGCATTGATAATGGCCTTGCCTATGTGATGACACAAAGGCAACGTAGTTTGGGAAGAACCCTGATGGACCTAAGATATGGATTGGATGAGACACGATATGGATCAGCTATGGAACAACTATGGATCAGATATAAAACAAACATGGATCAGATATGGAACAGATATGGATCATATATGAACAGATAACACTAATGATAGAGGCTATGCTAGGCTGACACTATGGACAGGATACTGGATAAGAATTTTGGATGGCCTTAATGCTAGATACTGATGACAAGGGAAACACCACAGATAGGGAGATGGATGGGCGATAGGGGATCAATGATAGGGTAGGTAGAAGGAAACAAGGATGTGATCTCCAAGGACTATGTCGCATAAGAAAAACATGCCCCATTGTAGGTAGAATACGTAGGATTTTTCATGACAATGTTTATGACGACAGGAGGATGAGAGGATAATGAAGGATTTGTGTGGTTTTGGAGGGATGAGGTATGTCAAGAGACATCTAGAACATTTGTCAACATTGTGCCCCCAATATTTATCAAGATCAAGAAAAATAGAGGAATGGAAGATTAGGATGCATGGACTGGACCGTATAGGTATGTAATGGATAGAGGAATAGGATAGGAAATGGTATGAAGGAAACTGGTAGGAGAAAAGTGATATGCTGATGAGACAAGGTGCCCCCAAGTGTAGGTGACATAGGAGGTCAACTTACACATGATGCCTATTTGCCAGGTTTCCATCATGGTACTTATCCAAGGCACCTGTTTGCCAAACTTTCACCATTGGACGAAAGGATTTTTCTTTACTCTTTTTTTTTTTTTGAATATTTAGATAGGAGAAGGTGGACACGGAGAGGAGAGACTCAAGTATGTAGTTCCCTGAAAGGTGATATTCCCGCTAGATGGATGTTGTCGCACGAACCATGTCTAGTGTGCTCATAGATGTTGGTAGGGGATTGCATGAATGTGAGATGGAGAATGGTAGATAGTGGATTATGGAAGGTGCGATAATGGATGATGATGTAGAATACAGAAGGACTTATGCACGGATGGAAGGAAGGTTTATGCAAAAGCATGGACCATAGGATGAGGGAGATATGTAGGATAGTAGTGGAAGGGAGGGGAGATGGATTTATATGGAAGTGTTGTGGAATAGAAGGGAACCATGACCAATGGTTGCACGTACCGTGATAAACATTGAAGCTAATGATAGGAGGGTGGCATAGGAAGCAATGGAGATTTTTGCTTCGTGGATGAATGATTTAGGAATTTAGGGACCCACATAGACTTAGTATTTTTCTAATTTTTGCTTGCCATATGGGATGGACGAATTTGAGACTTTTGGATGGCATGGGAGAAAGTGGATGGTTGGGATGCTTTAGAGGTGGATGCCTCATGTAACTCTAGGGATTTTTTCTTGGGCATCCAAACCATTTTGTTTTTAGATAGTACCTATGAAGGTATGGGTTATGCAGCTTTTGTGTAGCTTTTGGAGTAATCATTTGTTGTTTGGGGACCCACACCTTTTTTATTTTTGCTTTGAGGTGTGTGGGTGTATGCAACTTCTGAGATGAGGTTTTCTTTGATTCTTGGATTTTATATTGTAGGTCATGAGGACTCTTAGGTTTTTTGACTTTATAGGTAGAGGCATCCACATATTTGTCATTGAATCCCCATAGGATGGTGGAAGTGAGGTTGGTGAAAGCTCCTTGTTTAGACAATATGTGCATTTGTCGGCCATGATTGGGATATTTAGAGGATTCATAGATGGATGGATAAGGTGTTGGAAGAAGTGGTGGTAGGATGCATAGAGGGCTATTAGGAGTTGGAAGTAGCGGAGGTAGATTGGATGGTGGAAGGTGTATGGTCACATGCTTTTGACAATTGTAGGATGATGGAGGTGGAATGGTGACATATGTTTTAGGGATATGATAGGGTTTGTGATGGAAAGTGGTAGACTTAGGAGGAGTGGAGGAAGTACCAACATCTTGAGATTGTTTACCTTGGGGTATGTATCCAAGGCCATATGAAGGTGGAGGAACATTGACATGGACAGGCTCCAAAATACCTTGTTCATGAAGGCCTAAGCCTTTACCTTGATAGTTCATATGTTGGAGTATGCGGCGGACAGCGACATTATGTGTAGGTGGAACACTAGACACAAGTTCTTTATTAGATGGAGAAGATGAGATAGAGGATAATGGTTGTTGGTGTTCTAAGGAAGAATGTTCATGCATGAAGGTAGTGGGACCAAGGATATAGGATAACAGATTTGCAGCTTGGTCAATAATGGATGGTGAAGGATCACTAGAATCTTGATCGTCATTATGCTCTTTAGGATCTAAATTATTGGGTTGATCATTCATGTGCACTTGAGGCAGGTGTCTCATCAGAGGAAGCGGAAGTTGTTGGATCATGGATGGGATTATATGTAAGAGGGATAGAAGTAATGGAGGTTTCTTGCTCATGGACGGGTATGGGATCAAGTTGTTCAAGGACATCTTCGTCATAGGGAATATCTTGATCATAGAACAAATAAAGGTTATGGATGGGTTGGAGTTGGATTTCCATCTCATGTATAGGATCAAGTTGCTCATGGATAGCTCCTTCATCAAAGATAGTATCTTGATCACAGAAAAGATAAAGGTTATGCATGGGATGGAATTGGATCTCTTGCTCATGTATAGTTGTTGGGAGATGGATAGGATAAAGTGGTTCATGGAGAGGTTCATTATTATGGATATCATCTTGATCATGGAAAAGATGCATGTTATGGATAGGTTGCAAGAAAGTGGTTTGATCTTGACTTGGACTAGGGATTAATGTTTTCTCATGCTTAGGATTAGACTCTTGACATACCTCTTGGGTTGCTTGAATGGAAGTGGATAGCTCTTGGGTAGGCTTGACATGTTCTTGAGGGTTATTGACATGAAGGTACAGTAGCTCTTGACTTGGGTTCATGGTAGAAGGCTCTTTGATAAACTCAAGGGGTTGCGGATGACATGAAGGGGTTGTAGGATTTGACATGGCATTGGAAGAATCTTTGGTAAGGTCAAGGACCAGAATTTGGGGACATGGTTGACACTCTGCTAGTAGCCCTTGGATGACATCATTGGTAGGTGTATGGATAGGTGAATGAGGGGATTTATCTTTCTCCCTAGCTTTTCTCTAGTTGTATAAATTTGGAAAACATTTTTCCCACCACTCATCTGATTCTTTTTTGGTCATCCATTTAGAGTTTGAGGAACTCCATAGCGGTGTTGGTGTGGGATTGGTATGTTTTGGAATATGTGTCTTAGAAGATGGTAAGGAAGGACTGGTAGATAGAGGGGTGTACGATTTCCAACTTGGCATGGTGCTTGCCTTGTCATGAGTATGGGAAAAGGATGTATGATTTTGGGGTGAGGCATAGCTAGTACTGGCACGTTCAGCTTGCAAGATTGCCATTTCTTGTTGTAAGACTCATATTTGTTGAGAAATTGCTATACAATTTTGGGGCGAGGAATCTAAGCTTATTTGCAATTACAGATATTAGAGTTTTTGACCAAAATATTCTAATTGGTTTGCCATTGACACAAGACTGGAAAAGTGTATTGGTTTGGATGTGCAAAAACAAATGCGCCAGAACAGAGTGCAAATGCACTACAAGTCAAATTGAATGCACCACAGGTCGCGAAAAATGCGCAATTCTAGTTTTTTTCTTGGTTTTGCAGAATTTTGGAATGTTTTCAAGATTTTTCTATTTTTGGTTTGAAAACTCAGTGTTGTTGAGAATTGAATTTCAATTATGGCACAGACACATCAAACACATAGAAGTTTTCATGATTTTTACTTTTTGTTATTTTTTTTGTATTTTTTGGACTATTTTGACTCAAAAATAAGTACACCCTAGGTTGGATGGGACAATATTCATTGAATCCTCTAGCTGTGCCACTCAAAGTGTGTAGCTCCAGGATCTGGTAGCATCAGCTCCCCTCCATGGCACTCACTTCTCACGCATACCAGATCCGAGTTTCCTTAGGCTCGTACCCACACCGAACCTTAGGATTGTCCCTGCTACCTCTACTAAGAGTCACTTGAATCGAGGCCGCTTCAAGAGCTCTGCCCTTTGCATCAACAAATAGGGGTTTTTGGCTTGCTACACAATTAGTTCTTAGTTAGGGCAACCGTTCGAGTGGTTACATGTGCGGCGGCGCTACTCTCCGTTATGGAGTCTCCCAGCCTCAAAGGGTTACGCCTATGAGGGTTTTGGGGGAGGTTGGCCGTCGGTGTAACACAGTAGCACTCGTTGCTTGAGGTTTTCACCTCAAGCACAATTTATTTTAAGTGGCTTGGTAGGGCTTGGCTTTAGCTTGTTACCACTCAGGGTCGTTCTCACTTGGACAAGCGTGCATCCAAGGGCAGGCCCCCCCTAAAGGTTTGATAAAAAGAATGACAAGTCTGGCACTTTGATCACCCAGTTAAGGGGAGAGCATAAGCCTGTTGTCATTTGCAAGCACAGAAAACACTTGTTTATCCAACCTAGTTAAAAATAGAAAAACCTAAATGAGTTAATCTACTTGTGCACTCACACGATTGTTAACTTGGAAGTGTTTAGAGCATAGCATTGTTCATTCCCTATTTGTTAACTTTGAAAGTGATTAAGACATAGCAATGTTCATTTTCTGTTTGTAAAGATAGCAATGGCCTAATTTAGGAAAATAGATCAACAATGCAGAGATAGGGTTCAGTTACTTCCTTCCTAGTTATGAGCTATGTGAAGTTTGTATGAAATGCACTTGTTACTTTTCCCTTACTTAGTCTAGGTGAACTAGGCAAAGTAGCTAAATGATCTAATCTAGCCACTAATCCTGCAAGAATGAATGTTAGCTCAAACACACAAAATCAGATAAACCTAAAAATAGAGAGCAAAACAGAAGTGTTGCAATGTAGTCTGAATGCGCAGAAACAAAATTTGCATGCGTCATTGTACAAAAGTGCTAAGACAGGTGTCAAAAGCACTGTAACAAGAGATATATGCACTATTTTAATAGATGCGTCGAATTAGAGGACATGCGCAGAAAGAAGCAAATTGGTCTACAGAAATTTGCATTTTCTAACCTTAGTTTGTTAAGATTTAGATAAAAATGTATGTAGATGATCTCTTAGCTCAAATCTAACCTCACCATTGCATCTGGGGGGGCATTTCCATAAATTTTGAATACAAATTTGCCTAGATTTCATGAAAAATAGAGCATTTGGCAAAGAAAACAACTTTCTTAAAATTCACTGCAAAACATATGCGCCATTTTAGAGGTCATATGCGCAATTTCAGAGGTCATATGTGCAAAAACTCTCTGTCAGAGACCTGTTCATCACCTGTATGGACCTATCACTTAAAAACACTCAGTTTTTGATTAGTAAAGGGGCAAGAGCCCCATGGTATACAAAATTGGTTAGGTGTATACAGAACCAATTTTAATCTTTGGAAAAGTCACATGAAATGTCACTTGCAATGTATGGGAATGCAGTACTGGAACATGGCCTCAACAAAGTATACTCCTCCTCAGGGTGGTCTGAAATCCTCAAATAAAAACACAGATGCTAAAAATAATCTGCGGACTATAGAAGCTCTTCTAAGTGCACTATCTGATTCAGAGCTTTCAAATGTTGTTGACCTACCAACTACTTTTGAGATTTGGCAAAAATTGGAACTTTTGCATGAAGGAGACAAGTATGTTAAATGCGCAAGGTTACATAGTCTGAAAGGGAAATTTGAAAATCTGAAGATGAGAGATGATGAAAATATTACTACTTTTA
The DNA here is from genome assembly GCA_027924645.1 of Cunninghamia lanceolata. Lineage (NCBI taxonomy): Eukaryota > Viridiplantae > Streptophyta > Pinopsida > Cupressales > Cupressaceae > Cunninghamia > Cunninghamia lanceolata. Next base: position 20,444,325 of record BSBN01000090.1, on the reverse strand, counting down.
TGCCAAGAGTAAATGAGATTGTTTGTTGAATTAGAAATGCTGGTGGAGTCTTGGATGAAGATGAGATTGTTGGAAAAATTCTCAGATCCCTTCATGCTTCTTATAAAATCAAGGCTGCTGCGATTGAAGAATTCAGAGCCCATACAACTGTCACAAGAGATCAATTGGCTAGTAAATTGGCTGCATTTGAAATGACCAAGTTTGGAGATGCCCCTCCTAAGACTGAATCTGCATTCAAAGCTAGTGCCTCTGTGAAAGGTAAACAAAGTTTTGATCCAGGAGAGAACTCTTCAAGGAAACTCTCTTGGTATGAAAAAGCAAGAAAAGACCTAGAAGAAGAGGAAGCAAAAACTACTCAACTTGAAGCCCTTATTGGAAAAAGACTCCCAAGAGGATCTGGTAAGTATGAAGGAAAATTGCCTTTTAAGTGTTTTAACTGCAATAAGATTGGTCATTTTGCCTCAAAGTGTCTGGAAAGATTTTCAAGGCCAAATCCTAACATATCAAGGTTCCAAAAGAACTGTTACTATGTTCATGAGGAAGATGATAATGAAGGAGTAACAGATGATGAATCAGAGACAGGAAACAAATTTGGAAGTGATTGGGTGTTTATTGCCATCAAGGAAGAAGAACCATTGTCCTCTAAATATGTCAATCATAAATTTGTAGAAAGAGCTCTGGCTGCCCAAGTTGAAGAAAAGGATGATTGGGTCATTGACAGTGGATGCTCTCACCATATGACAGGTGACAAAAATAAGTTCATAGATTTGGAAAGGTATGAAGGAGGAGTGGTAAAGTTCGGTGATAATTCTATTGGTAGAATCAAAGGAATAGGAACTATTTCTTTTGATGGAAGGAACAAAACCAGTAATGTACTGTATGTTGAAGGACTGAAGCACAATCTTCTTAGTGTTGGTCAGTTGGTGGACAAAGGCTATGATCTCCGATTCAAGAATGGAAAATGCAAGATCTTTGAAAGTTCTGGAATAGAGATTGCATCTGGTACTCAAACTAAAGGTAATATCTTCCACTTGGTTGGTAATGGTAAAAGTTGTTTATTTGTTCAAGTTGATCAGAGTTGGTTATGGCATAGGAGAATGTGTCATGTGAATTTTGATAATATCATCAAGATAAGCAATATTTAGGTTGTAAGAGATCTTCCAAAACTGGTGAAACCTACAAATAGTTTGTGTAAAGAATGTCAGTTGGGAAAACAAAGCCGAGTCTCATTTAAAGCAAGGAACAATCTTCTACCAGATTATTGGACTTAGTTCATACTGATCTTTGTGGTCTAGCAAGAATTAGGAGTATGCAAGGTGATAGATACTTCATGTTACTAATTGATGACTATTCCCAGATGATGTGGGCAACTTTTCTAAAAGAGAAGTCAGAAGCCCTTGAGAAATTCAAAATATTCAAGGCTATGGTAGAGAATGAAACTAGATTAAAATTGAAATGTCTGAGGTCTGATAGAGGTGGAGAATTCACATCTAGTGAGTTCATAGATTTCTATGAGAAACCTGGAATAAAGAGACAGTTGTCTGCTCCTAGGACTCCATAGCAGAATGGAGTAGTTGAGAGAAAGAACCGGACCATCCAGGAAGCATCTAGGACCATGGTGATGGAAGCAAATGTTCCTCAAATCTATTGGAGAGAAGTTGTCAGCATTGTAGTCTATACTCTCAATCGAGTTTAAATTAGAAGCAATACCGGTAAGACTCCTTATGAACTTTGGTTTGGCATCACTCCCACTATAAGGTATTTTAGAGTTTTTGGTAGCAAATGTTATCAAAAGAGATGAAGATCTAGGAAAGTTTGATGCTAGAAGTGATGAAGGAATATTCTTGGGTTACTCTACTCAAAGCAAAGCATACCGATGTTATAACAAGAGACTGAGAAAGATGATTGAAAGTACAAATGTGAAGGTTGATGAAGGAATTGAAAAACCCTCAAGGTTTTATGAATATGATGAAGATGTTTAGAATGGTGTTCTAATTCAAGGAGCCCAAGCCTCTTCTGAAAGTCAGCTTCAAACTGATCCAGTAAATTAGGAAGAAGAGATGAGTTTTAATGAGCCTGATCAAGAATCAGAAGTGCAAGAAACTCCCAAAGTTCTAAGGTATGTAAGACTGAACCACTCTGAAGATTAGATCATAGGTGACAAAAGAAAAGGTGTGTAAACTAGAAGGAGAATTGCTCAAAATTTAGATGAGTATTGTCTAATTTCAAAGATTGAACCTAAGTCAATAGATGAAGCCTACAATGATGAAAAGTGGACTAAAGCAATGGAGGAAGAGCTGATGTAAATTAAGAAAAATCACACTTGGGATCTTGTTCCCAGACCTAGAAACAAGAATGTGATTGGAATCAAATGGGTCTTCCAGAACAAACTGAATGAAGTTGGTGAAGTAATCAGAAATAAAGCCAGATTGGTCTGCAAGGGCTATTCTCAAATAGAAGGAGTTGATTTTGAAGAAAATTTTGCTCTGGTGGCAAGAATTGAAGCAGTCAGATTATTTCTTGCTTTTGTTGCTTTCAAGGATTTCAAGGTATATCAGATGGATGTCAAGTCTGCCTTCCTAAATGGTGACTTGGAAGAAGAAGTGTACATTGAGCAATCGGATGGATTTCAATTGTCTGATCATGGTGATATGGTCTGCAAGTTGAAGAAGGCACTATATGGACTGAAGCAAGCCCCAAGAGCTTGGTATGAAAGATTGGATAAGCATCTTTTGAAGATTGGTTTCAACAAAGGTACTATTGACAGTAATTTGTATTTCAAAATTGATCATGAGAACATCTTGATTGTTGAAGTGTTTGTTGATGATATCATCTTTCGAGGAAGAGATATATGTGTAAAACCTTTGCAAATCAAATGAAAAGTGAATTTGAGATGTCCATGCTTGGGGAAATGAATTTCTTCTTGGGTCTACAAATCACTCAAACAAAGAAAGGAATTTTCATTTCTCAGACCAAATATGTGAAAGAATTGTTGAAGAAATTTGGGATGGAAGATTTAAAACCAATGAATACTCCCATGGCAACTGGATGTAAATTGAGAAAAGATGTGACTCTCCTAAGGCTGATCAGAAAAAGTATAGGTCAATGATTGGAGGATTGTTGTATCTTACTCAAACTAGACCAAACATTATGCAGGCTATTGGTCTTATTGCTAGATTCCAGGCTGATCCTAGAGAATCTCATGTCATGGCAATCAAGAGGATTTTTAGATATGTAAAAGGGATAGTTGAGTATGGTCTGTGGTATCCTAGAGATCATGATTTCTCTCTTCATGTATATACTGATGTGGATTGGGTAGGAGATGTGGATGGCTCGAAGAGTACCAGTGGTGGAGTATTTTTTTAGGGAAGAGATTGGTTTCTTGGCTAAGCAAGAAATAAGAGGCAATATCTCTATCCACTATAGAAGTAGAATATATTGCAGTAGCAGGTAGTTGCACTCAAGTTTTGTGGATGAAGCAAATTCTAAGAGACATAAGAGTGGAGTATGAGAAGCCTATCACAATTTTCTGTGATAATTCAAGTGCAATAAATATATCTAAGAATCCAGTGTCGCATTCAAAAACTAAACATATATCCATCAAGTTTCACTTTTTGAGAGAGCAAGTGAACAAGAATGAAGTCAGATTGGATTTTATGCCTTCCAAGGATCAGATTGTAGATATCTTTACTAAACCTCTACCTAAGGAATCTTTTGAGTATCTCAGGGAGAAGTTAGGGGTTATTTCCCCTCCGGTGATGAACTAAGGTGCACTGATGTGTATCAGTCCGGTGGATATCACAGTCATATCTTGTGGTCCGGATTGATGATGGGGAGTTGCTACTCAGGGGGAGCAACAGGTATGATTCTAAAGTAGTGGAATTGCAAGTATGTGCCCTTTGCCATTGATGCCAAAGGGGGAGAGAAGACATGTGAAAAACAAGTGGTTGCTGATCAAAGGGGGAGTAGTAAAGGGAGAGAAGACATGTGAATGGTTGTTGCTGATAGGGGGAGTTGTGATAGTAAGGAGAAGTTCTTGTCTTGATGGTCAAAATAGTTTTTCACATCATATGTTGCCATCAATGACAAAGGGGGAGATTGTTGCAAGTATGGGCCTAACTGGTGTTGTCATTGATGTCAACATACTCCTGTTGCATTAATGATAAGGATTGGATGAACTATGTGCTGAGGATATTGAGAAAATTAGTCTCAATTAGGAACAGTGAAGAGCAATGATGACAGTAAGGTAAAAGTCCAAGTTAGGATGAGGATCAGAGGATGCAGGTTAAAGGGTTTGTAGATATGAGTCTCAAAGTGATCCAGTAAAATTTTAGAGGTCCGCATGAAGATCTGAAGAAGTTGTGGCTGCTCAAGTAAAACTGGTTCTGGCAGGTGTTTAGTGGTGACAGAGTGATACAGACAGGTCCAGTGAGATCCAGAAATGCATTATCCTATTCTGCAGATTTGAGGGAGTGTTAAGGAAGTCTTTGTGAAGTGTCAACTCGATTGGTTCATGGTTTGAAGGTCCGCAAGCATCTATTCCTTTGTAACAGTGATGACAGATTGTGTTCTTGAGTTTCTGAATGAAGGAGAGAAGGATTTCAGTAAGCAGATGAAGTGTCGATGTTCTTGGTGATTTAGGCAAGCTTGTGGAGGTCTTTGGATCATGTCCAGTTCATGTTGGTGGTCCGCATTGGAGTTGGAGCTCGCAATTGAAGAATAACTTTTGGATGATGATGTTCTTCCTGAGACTGGCCGACCGGATGAGTTACACATCCTGTGGATGCTCTTATAGTTGTTTGCCGACTTAGATGATTATTCCTAAGTCGATGTCTTGTATAAATAAGGAATTGTGAAGTCATTTCAAAGTGTGTCTTGTGGAGATGAGAGTGTGGTAGCGAGGAGGAGAGCGAAAGGCAAAGCAGAAGTATTGGGCTTAAATGGAACTAACTCAAGCATGGTGAAGATGCTATTTTCCAATTCAAGTATGTGATACTTATTCTTTTGTAGATAGTGTGTCTCTTGTAGGCAGTGGGCCTCTTGTGAGCAATGTGCTTGGGTAGTGAGCCCTAAATGGCATGTGCCATTTGTTCTTTCTATTCTTCTAACAGAGAATACAATCTTGGGTTAATCACCCCGTGGTTTTTCACTTAACCGAGTTTTCCACATCAAAATCTTGGTATCTTATGTGTTGATCTGTTTTTGCTCTTGATTGAATGCATTATGTTTCCATAATTAATTTATTGATATGCTTTTAAATCACTAAGAAGATTTTAAGTGTGTAATTGGAAAGAAAGTTTTGACAACTGATTAACCCCCCCCCTCTCAGTTGTCTGTCCTGAATCTAACACTCTTTCCATTAGTTAAGTCCAATATCCAAGGATGGCATCACGTGTTCAACACGACAGCCCATGCCAAAAGAAAAATCCCCAGAAGCAGGTGGGGACTAGATCACGCCCCCCCCTGGACTATCGCCATCCATTCTCACCCAAAACCAAATTCAAAAATAGGTGGGGAGTTGCAGAGTAGATAACAGAACCTACCTCTTTATTTTTTTTTTGTATGTTTCTTTTGTGTTATTCCTATGGATTGGTGATGATTCAAAGATATGGAGTGTTGACCAAAAACACACGTTGTTTTCTTTATGTGTTTACCTTTATACTTTAATTGAGCCATGTTTGTTGTGCTCATCCTTCCTCATGTTTTATCTTGTCTTGTGACATTGCTAATATTATATTTTGTTATGTTATATTTCATTTTCATTTGACCTTCAGTGTTATGTTGTTATGTCTTATCTCTTATCTGATTATGTATCTTTGACATGTGGTTATTTGTCTACATTACGTGTTATCTTTCCCTCACTTAGGGAGATTCCCCTTCCATGTTATTTATCTCATCCTCTTTTATGGCCATCTCATGCTCACATGTTTATCTTATGCTTACATCTTATTCTTACATGTTTGTCTCATGATTACATGTTAACATCTCATGTGACATATGTTTGGTTCTTACATGATGACACTTTACATTTATACGCATGCTTATGGTATGATATTATCTAGCCATCTTCTTTCCCCTTATTACATGCTCTTTGTGTTAGTGTAAATAAGGTCTTTATGTATCTAGTTAGGATATCACCTTTACTAGAATTGACCTATTCACACTTAGCTTAAGTTTACTTAGCCTTTTTAGACTTTATCTCACCTCATGTGGTGAAGACATGTGTCCTCATTCTTTTTAGACACCTCTTGCATGTTTGATTGTCACTTGCATGAGCACTTGTCATTAGCTCACAAGTGTCACATCTTTGGAGGGTTAGTCAGTTGTCGACTCCTACCTTCCTACCTCCTCTCTCATGCCTATTTAGACAAGGCCTCTATGTACATTTTACTTAGCTTTTGAAAATATTGTTTGGATTTTATGTACAATTGTCTTTTGTGGAAGTTGTTTGGCCTTTGCTTATTGATCTTGGTTGCTCCAACACTTTGATGCTTATATCTTAGTTATCTTATATTATTATTGTTACACAATTATTTTATGATGCTTATCACATGATTTTTGAGTTTTTACATGATCATATATTTTTCTTCTCTCCTCCAATTTTACTTTTATCCATTGTATTCCACCAATTGGAGGGAGGCATATACTATCACTAATTTTCTTTGATGATTATGATTACAATGAATATCTTATGGTTGTGTAGGATCCTTCAAAACCATATTTATCAATTATTGTGCAATCTCCCACTAATCCATATTTATCACCTTTTTGTTACATAGGATCCTTTATAAATACATATATCAATTTCTATTTTAGGATCCTTCACAACCATATAATATTTTTTTTACAATCTCCTTCACAACCATATCTCTCTTTTACTTTTACTTTTTGTTTGTTGACATTTTCAAGTAGTTGTTGTACATGCCTATTTTAAATTTTATCATATACTACTCATGGAAGTTTGTTCTTGTACATTTAATTATGGAGCATTTATTACAAGAAGCACACACAAAATATTCATCCATATCTATATCCATTTATGTGCTTGTTATTTACTTTAATATTAATTGCTTGTTTTACTTTGACATGCATGATTTATATTAATTCACATGCAAGTAAAATTGGGGGCAAAAAAGTACTTGGATAAAAAAGACATACCTTGCACTTATCCCTTTGGTTCTAGACTCACTTTGACTTGTTTGTCCCATATGAAATGACTAGTGTACAAGTGTTTTTTTTATGCAAATGAAAAGGAAATGACCTTGAACTAAATATGACTGCACACATCACAAGTATCCAAATCTAATTTGTAGTACTCCTTTTTTACTTAAGATGAGCTTGTAGTTGTGGATTTAAACCTATTTTAGATTCAAAACATGGATTTGACCCCCAAAATTTTAAATTCAATTTTAATTAAGAGCCCAAGATATCTCTTTCTATTCGCCATTACTTGTCAACTTGAGTGTGAAAAGTGTAATTTTCATGCTCAAGTGTTGTATAAAAGTTTATGCCATAATTCACTTTTTGGCATCCAATGGATCTATATCCTATTTGATCAACACATTATCACATAGGAATCATTGTATCATCATAAAATTATCTAGCACCATCATTTACATCATTCACCATAGATTAGGCATATAGGTAAAAGCATAATAATGTGTTCTACTAGTGGGCCAACCATGATTTTTTTCCTAAGAACACATCAAGATTAAAAATACATGGGAGGTTCAATCTAAGTAGGGATTTTTATCTGAGCCTAGGGGTGTTATATCCAAGCCCTCTTAAATCAAACTCCCTTAGATTGAAACCCCCCTTTGTGGAGCCTCTAACATAGCCTCCTCCACTCTTAGCCACATGTTGACCAAAATGCTAGTTCACATCATGTTTTAGGGGTCAAAAGAAGTCATCTAAAGATAAAAATTTATATGTGCATAACCTTTAGTTATATCTTTCTAAAAAGTATATGCATTATTTTTTAATATTATATTTTTTAAATTTTATGATCAACATAGGCCTATTAAAATAATGACCTATATTCGACACATTGGGGAAAATAACAAACTATGTCAAAAAATCTCAAAAAACTATGTTACACTATGAATTTATGTCTTTATTTTAATGAAAAAAAATTATATATATGTAAAGAGAAACACATTACAGTAAAATATAGGTATAAAATTTCTGTTACTATTATTTTAAAAATGTATAATAAATAAAATATTCAATAAAAGTAAAAGAATATATATATCTATTCACTAGATATTGGAGTTAATGTTCTTTGTCAAAGAAAAATATGATCATATTTTATTTGTAGTTTAAGTTATGTGTTATGGAAAAATGTTAATAAAACATAGTAGAAATATAATAACTTTTTATTGAAACTACCAAATATGACATTTTTTTGTAAATTAGAAAAATTATAAATTGAATCTACATAGAAAATGCCCCAAATCATTAGTGTATATCATCCTTAAGTTCTTGAAATTTCATTTTCTACAATTGACAAAATGTGATGAATGCTATTTTTTTTTTTGGTCACCAAATAATGTTGAAAAATGGGACACATTATTGTGTTATCACCCAAATTATGTTGTTGATTTATATGTCTTATATCCTTGTCTAGTCTGTTAAATCAACTCAAGGAGTTTGATTAAGGATAATAACTCTTGTACAACATTCTCCAACACCATATGTAGATACCATCAATCTTTAGTTGTAGGTTTAGATTCCTAAGGTAGACAGGTTTCAAGAGATAATGAGCACCTAGGTCATTTTTAAAGATAGGGGTTGAATCTATCTATTAGAATTCAAAATTTTAGGTGCAAAGATCATTTTTGTAACATGAAAATGAACTAGAGAAGAGAGTGAGTCATTGTATAGTCTATTAGAACATCATAGTGCCAAATCTAATCACAAAGCACTAAATTAGATCACTAAGAATAGTCCATAGTAGAAAGTATCAAAGTTACACACAAAGCTAAGTGATTAATCTCTTTGAAACATAGGTCATTTCTAAATATAGGGGTTGAATCTATGGATTAGAGGTCAAATTTTTAGGTGTAAAGAACATTTTTGCAAAATGAAAATGAACTAGAATAGAGAGTGATACAATTTGTAGTCTATCAGAATATCATAGTCCCAAATATAATCACAAAGCACTAAATTGGATCACTAAGTATAGTCCATAGCAAAAAGCATCAATGTCACACACAAAACTAATTAGTTAATCCCTATTTATTATTTATGAAACACATGTGTATGTTAGTTACTATCCCAATTCTTAATTCTTGGATAATTTGATTGCTAGTTCTTGTTTGCATTTATTTACCTTAAATTTATTCAAAAAGTTTATCATTTATTTACTCACATATTAATTAGAGTTATTATTTTTTATTTTTTTACATTTCCTTTATGAATAGATTTATATAATTGAAAATAAATAAAAATAAACCTTTCAAATAATCTAGGGTCAAGCAATAAAATCAACACAAATAAGCAACTAACCCTATATCAATTAGATAAGGTTTATTATTGATATGCAAATTGTTATGCCCTTAACCCTATAATGTGCTTAGGGATATGAGTAGTTGGCTTGTGGCTACCTTAAATCTTAATTAAGTTATATGATCATTATTATATTCTTATTTATGTATTTAGATTAGCCTAAGTGTTATAGTTTTTGTATCTATGTCACCTTAGGTGATATCCAAGGCATAAGTAGGGTATATATAAGAGTTAGTCAGTGCTATTTGATCATCATATTGTGAATTGTGTTCTTGGAGATTTTTTGAGGTTTTCCCCCTCAAAGTGGCTTATTATTATCAAGTATTTGCAGCATATTTTCTATCATATTCTTCTATTGTGCAAGTTGTTTCATTACAACTGGTACTAAGTATGGTCTTAGCCCTATGAAGGAAAGAAACAAGTCAATTTTTTATTTATTTTGGAGGTCATTTTGTGATGTGTATATATATCATTTTGGTGAATCTTTTAAAAAATTTTGGAGGGTTTTTCAAGTAAATGTGATTTAAGATGCTATAGTCCATATTTGAGGTCATTTGGAGAAGAATTGAAGGAGTTATTATGAAATTAGGGTTTCCACCTAATTCACTCCCAAGGCCAAAAACTCTAGAGGGTTGATCAAGAATATATTGAACCTACTACAATCCATATTTGAAGTCATTTAGAGTATAATTAAAGAAGTTATTAAGAAATTGGGGTTTCCACCAAATGCATTCACAAGGCTACAAATTAGCAAATTGCTTGGAGTTTTTTTCAAGGAAAGATATAGGCCAAAGTATGTTCCAACAAAAAATTTAGATCATTTGGATTTATTTTGTGATTTATTTCAAAATTATTTTTCTCCATCATGGCGGGGCTTGCAAAAAGAGGTAAAAAGAATTTGTCACATCTAGAAATTCTCTAGGCAATGATGATGTGGGAAGTGAGGAGATTGGACCTATATATAATGAATCTATAATGGAACAAATAAGGGAAGAAACCAACAAGATGAAGGATGAAATCTTGTCAAATATGGATGGTAAGATATAAGATCTCAAGGTGATGAATGTACAAATAATTTCTAGTCAAGATTCTAGAGATTCCAAACATAGGGAGCCACACAATAAGACTTGGGAAGAAGAGAAGTCTCCTAAGGGGAATAATGCTTTAAGGTTTGAATCAGATCTAAAGATGGTTCATCACCCAAGTAATTCTATGGCTAAGCATTTCACACCAAAAATGGATATGAGGAAGTTCAATGGGGAGGATCCAACCAATTGGCTTTTCCAAATGGAGAAATTCTTTGATCTTCATCATGTTCCTTGTCAAATGGATTTCTTATACCTAGATCCCAAACAATTCATTTGGTATCTTTGGCTATATGAAGAAAAGAAAAAAATTGATGTGTTGTCACATAGTCTATTTTCCAAGAGGAGCTCGCTACAGATTATGGTGACAATCTTATAGATAGCTACTTTATGTATCTTACCAAATTAAAGAAAATAGGTATGGTCAAGAATTATATGTGGTGCAGGAGCACCTACCTGACAGCTGGTCTGGATAAGGCAGTTAGTAGTTTAGGTCTTGTTTGTGTTTCCAAGAAGGTCTGTTAGACCAATTGCATGTAATAAGGTCATGCTGATCATGATAAGATCATGCTGACCAGGCTTTTGCTATTTTTAGATAGTTAGTTATAACAGCTGTCATGATGTATGTTCGGTGGGATCTCCCAGCCGCCTGGAGAGTTCCCAGCCGCTTGGAGTCGGGTCAGTAGTACTCATAGGGAAATCTTTATAAGCATGGGATAGGTTGATTGTAAATCATCGATCAGACTTTGCGAGAGTGAGACAGAGCGAGAGGAACATCATATTGTAGTTGCATCTTTTGAAATCGAATAAAGTATTCCTGTTTGTGTTCATCCTCTGTTGCATTCCATTGCTTGATCGATTGCTGGTTTGAGAGGTTTTCATGGATATACTGATCCATTCCACCGGTTGACTCATCTGATCGGTGGAATGGTAATGTACAGTAGGTTAGATTGTAGTTTGTTTTCTGTTTACATGCAGGTGTGCAGGATCGCGGTCGACAGATGCTGAGAAGCCTAGCATCCTCATGTGCTAGGTCAAGTTGAGAAGTTTAAGTTGATAAACTGGAGTTGGAAGATCACCCTGAGGTTGGATCGGGTCATCCCTGGAGGATCGGCGAAGGGAAATTTCGCTAAGTGAAGAAGTCTGTTAAAACGGCATCATCAGGATATTTCTGCAAATATCCTGCAGACAGTTCGGACATCGTCATCCGGATAAGTGGAGAAGATCGGCATGATGTTGTCGATTGCATGAAGTGTGAGTTCGTCGGGGTGATCATCAGCAGGAGGAGCCGAGGAGCGTATCGGCATCAGGATCATCATATTGGGAGTGCCAAACATCCGCATATCGCGAGTAGATGCGGGAGAAAAAGTTCGGATTTTTGACTAAGTATTGAGAAGGTCATCAGGATATTGGGTGACGTCATCGTCATCAGGATATGACGTTATCGTCATCAGGATATTGAGATATCCCCTTGTGCGAGTTCATCCTGCTGTCGTAAGGTGCTAAGGTATCGGCGGAAGTCTGTAGCAGGAAGTTGTGTTAACATCATCATCAGGAGGTTTCGAAGAGAACCGGATAATTTATATCATGATGCTGTTGCTTGTATCATCGGGCAGTGGAGCGTCGAAGGCAAGTTGTTGAAGGTGATCGTCATCAGGATATTTGAACAACCGGATATTTGGATATCCTGCTGACGAAGGTGATATTGAATATCATGATGAAGACGGTAGAGTTCGGAGCCTGATGAACAGTGCAACCGGAGGATGTTTGCGCCCGCTGAACATCATGATGATGATGTTAGGAGGAAAGCGGAGGAGGTGAATAGTAGTCGGCAGGAGGATGATTGCGAGTGTCCGCAATATGATGATGCTATCAGTTTTAGGAAACATGATGCTGACAGAGTAAAGCCGAAATATGATGATGTTGTTGGTGGTTGTAAGGAATATGATGATGATGGCGAAGATGATGATGATGAGGTTGGTCTGCAGACATTCATGCTATATGCAAATGATATAGTGTGGATGCCTCTGCATCATAGTGGTATCAGAGCTCAGCAAAAGGTCTGGGCTGTTGTGTGTTGATTCTGTCACCGAAAGGGCAGAGGTAAGAGATAGAGTTGATTGTGTTGTGATTGAGAGGTTGACAAAATGCCTCCTAAAGGTAATGGTACTGCAAGGGAATTGCAGGAGATGAAGGAGAAACATGCTAGAGAGATGAGGAAGATGAAGGAGCTTGCTGAAGCACTTCAAGCCAGGCTGACAGCCCTGGAAAAGAACAAAAAGAGGGAAGTGGAAGACAGTGAGTCTGAAGAAGAGGCAGATACTGTTGAAGAGTATGAAGAGGTAGCTGAAGATCTGGATGCTGAAGACCAGAGATTGGCAAAACTGTTAAAGGCAGTGCAGAGTGAAAAACCTAAGGTAAAGGTTGATGTTTCCAAGTATACTGGAAGCTTGAATGAAGATGAGTTGTTGGATTGGATTGCTGCACTAGATAATCACTTTGAATGTGAAGATGTTGCTGAGGATCAGAAGGTCAAGATTGCAAAGACCAAGTTAGGAGGTCATGCTTTGGTATGGTGGGATTATGTACAATCTGAGAGAAGGAAACAAGGGAAGTCTAAGATCACTTCATGGGATAAGATGGTAGCAAGGATCAAGGGGAAATTCTTGCCAAGGGATTATGAAATCCAGATGTTTAAGAAGCTACAATTTTTAAAGCAGAAAGACAGGGATGTGAAAGCCTATACTGAGGAATTTTATCTGTTGAGTATGAGATCTGGTCATCATGAGAATGAGGTAGAAAAGGTGGCTAGGTACTTGGCTGGCTTGAGGTTTAACATACAGGATGAGTTAGTGTTAGCTAACCCTAAGAATGTGGAGGATTGTTATCAAATGGCAATCAGGATTGAAGAAAAGCTGAATAGAGGACATGATAAGTCCATGAGAGGAAGAGGAAACCATAGGGGAAGAGGAGCAGCCCCTGCACAAAAGCAAACCAATGAGGTTCAAGAAGACACTGGTAAAGGACAGGGACAGTCTGATTTCAGAGGTGGATGGAAAGGTAATAGAGGAAGATTTGGAGGTGGTAGAGGTTCTACTACATTTTCAGGAAAGTGTTACACCTGTGGAGAGTTTGGTCATCCATCTTTCAAATGTCCAGAAAACAAAGGTTCATCATCCAGAAATGATAGAACAAGTGACAAGAGAGTACAACTTGTGCAAGAAGAGAAAGAAGAAAGTGCACAGAGTTCAAACAGAGAACCTGATAATGTTGGATATCCAGAGAGTGGAGAATCACTGATGTTAAGGAGAATTAGTTTGCAGGCATCAAAGGATCTGATGCAAAGAAGAGCTCTTTTCAAAACCACATGTAAGAGCAAAGGTAAGGTATGTAAAGTTGTCATTGATACTGGTTCAACAGACAACATGGTATCTCAGGAAATGGTGGATAAACTGAAGCTGGAAAGGATTCCACATCCACACCCTTACAAGGCATCTTGGGTGAGTGATAGGCAATCACTTTTTGTCTCTGAGCAGGCATATGTGGATTTCCAGATTAGACCATATCAGGATAGAATTTTGTGTGATATATTGCCTATGGAATGTTGTCACCTACTGTTAGGTAGACCATGGCAATTTGACAGAAGGGTACTGTATGATGGGTATGCTAATACCTACACCATCCAGAAGGATGGGAAGACTATTAAGTTGATGCCATTGCAGGCAAAAGCTGCAGTACAGAAGGCAGCTCAAATCATTTTAATGGGAAAGAAGGAGTATGTGCAGATGCCTAGAGGAGCAGGCATGAAGGCAGTTCAGGACACTGCAGAGAAAGGAGTTGTTACAGACAACAAGCTGAAGAAAGTTTCAGTTGTGACTGACAGAGGTCAGCAGCAGGTGCAGAAACAGGTTTGTACACAGCAACCAGTTGAGAGGCATGACAAGGATGTTGTCATAGTTGGGACTATTGTTTGTCCTATAAGAGTTGAAAGGAAGATAGACTTGAACACTTCAGAAGTTCAAGAGGTAGTTCAGCCAGAGGTTCTGGTTAGGCAACCTGACAAACACAAGGTATGTGAGAGAAAGGCCTACATCAACAGGCATGATGATTTACTTGCCAGAAAGCAAGTTACAGTGCAGAAGTCTTGGAGCAGCCAAGAGACCGCAGCAGACAAAGCTGGAGCAGGTCAGAAGACTGACAAAGCAAAGTGTAACGGTGGAGGACTTCCACATGCTAAACTCATGGGACATGAGTTCTTTTCTGTTGGGGAGTATGGTGTAGGAGCACCTACCTGACAGCTGGTCTGGATAAGGCAGTTAGTAGTTTAGGTCTTGTTTGTGTTTCCAAGAAGGTCTGTTAGACCAATTGCATGTAATAAGGTCATGCTGATCATGATAAGATCATGCTGACCAGGCTTTTGCTATTTTTAGATAGTTAGTTATAACAGCTGTCATGATGTATGTTCGGTGGGATCTCCCAGCCGCCTGGAGAGTTCCCAGCCGCTTGGAGTCGGGTTAGTAGTACTCATAGGGAAATCTTTATAAGCATGGGATCGGTTGATTGTAAATCATCGATCAGACTTTGCGAGAGTGAGACAGAGCGAGAGGAACATCATATTGTAGTTGCATCTTTTGAAATCGAATAAAGTATTCCTGTTTGTGTTCATCCTCTGTTGCATTCCATTGCTTGATCGATTGCTGGTTTGAGAGGTTTTCATGGATATACTGATCCATTCCACCGGTTGACTCATCTGATCGGTGGAATGGTAATGTACAGTAGGTTAGATTGTAGTTTGTTTTCTGTTTACATGCAGGTGTGCAGGATCGCGGTCGACAGATGCTGAGAAGCCTAGCATCCTCATGTGCTAGGTCAAGTTGAGAAGTTCAAGTTGATAAACTGGAGTTGGAAGATCACCCTGAGGTTGGATTGGGTCATCCCTGGAGGATCGGCGAAGGGAAATTTCGCTAAGTGAAGAAGTCTGTTAAAACGGCATCATCAGGATATTTCTGCAAATATCCTGCAGACAGTTCAGACATCGTCATCCGGATAAGTGGAGAAGATCGGCATGATGTTGTCGATTGCATGAAGTGTGAGTTCGTCGGGGTGATCATCAGTAGGAGGAGCCGAGGAGCGTATCGGCATCAGGATCATCATATTGGGAGTGCCAAACATCCGCATATCGCGAGTAGATGCGGGAGAAAAAGTTCAGATTTTTGACTAAGTATTGAGAAGGTCATCAGGATATTGGGTGACGTCATCGTCATCAGGATATGACGTTATCGTCATCAGGATATTGAGATATCCCCTTGTGCGAGTTCATCCTGCTGTCGTAAGGTGCTAAGGTATCGGCGGAAGTCCGTAGCAGGAAGTTGTGTTAACATCATCATCAGGAGGTTTCGAAGAGAACCGGATAATTTATATCATGATGCTGTTGCTTGTATCATCGGGCAGTGGAGCGTCGAAGGCAAGTTGTTGAAGGTGATCGTCATCAGGATATTTGAACAACCGGATATTTGGATATCCTGCTGACGAAGGTGATATTGAATATCATGATGAAGACGGTAGAGTTCGGAGCCTGATGAACAGTGCAACCGGAGGATGTTTGCGCCCGCTGAACATCATGATGATGATGTTAGGAGGAAAGTGGAGGAGGTGAATAGTAGTCGGCAGGAGGATGATTGCGAGTGTCCGCAATATGATGATGCTATCAGTTTTAGGAAACATGATGCTGACAGAGTAAAGCCGAAATATGATGATGTTGTTGGTGGTTGTAAGGAATATGATGATGATGGCGAAGATGATGATGATGAGGTTGGTCTACAGACATTCATGCTATATGCAAATGATATAGTGTGGATGCCTCTGCATCAATATGCATCAATTCCAAACATTGTGTTTAAGAGTGGAGAATGTTGTAGATTAAAATATGAAGGAATTATTACTAGGGGGATTAAATGACTATATCAAATATGAGGTACGCATGTTCCATCCAAACTCTATGTCCCAAGATATGATTATGGCAAGGCAAGTAGAGGAAAAGTGTGTGGCCAATAGAAGGTAATGTTTTGTAAACATAAGAGATAGAAGCACTCCTACACAATCACTTCCTTAGCTTACTAGATTCACTCCACAACAAATTGAAGAGAAGAGAGAAAAATGGTTATTTCAACTATGATAGAAAATATGGTCATGGACATAAATATGTTGAAAATAATTTTTTCTACATTGAAAGCTTGAGTGAGGAAGAAGAGGAAAAAGAGCCAATATTAGTGGGATACAATGAGATAGATGAATAATTGAGATATATCAAAACCACCATTTATTTTCATGCACTTTCTAGAATTAACACACCACAGACTCTCAAAGTATCAGGGTTCTTGAAGAAAGAAAGTAACAACATTGATAGACTTAGGAAGCACTCACAACTTCATCAACAAGAAGTTAGCTACTCATTTCAATTGTTTTATATATCCCATTAGGTCCAAGTTATATATGGGCTACTCTTATTTGTTTAAGAAAATGTCATAGCACTAAATTGATATGGGAGAATATTGAGTTTATTGTCCAATGTTTTCTATTGTCGTGGGTATAATAGATATCATGTTGGGAGTAGAGTGGCTCACTACAATGGGGATAATTAAGAGAAACTTATAGCATCTATTCATGAGATTTCATTTAGAGGGTAGGATAGTTGAACTAAGAGGGTTGCATGCAAAGTCACCATATATGGCAAGTTGTCATCAAATGCAAAAGATTCTTAACAAAGGGATTGACGGATTTGTGGCCCAATTGTTTTTATTAACAATATATTAGCCAAAGGTTCTTTCTTATCTAGATCTACAAGCAATTATAGATAGTCACTCAATAGTTTTTGGTGATTTCCTAAGAGACTACCCCCTAAAAAGGGTCATGATCACACCATTCAACTAGTACCAAGGATTCAACCACCCAATATCAGGCCTTATAGGTACCCATATATGAAAAAATAGGATTGAGAAGATGGTTCAAGAGATTCTAGAGGCAAGTATTATAAAGCATAGTCAGATTTCCTAATCCTCTACTATGGTGATGATGCATAAGAAGGATGACACTTGGTGCATATGTCTATACTATAGAGAGATCAACAATAACACCATCAACGATAAGTTTCTTGTTACATCCATTGATGATTTACTAGATAAATTGAATGGAGTATGTTTTTTACAAAACATCATCTTAGATTAGGTTATCACCAAATTTGGATTAAGGAATAAGATATTCCTAAGACAACATTTATGACTCATGAGGGTAATTATGAGTTTCTAGTGATGTCTTTGGTCTCACTAATGCTCCATCTACATTTCAAAGTTTGATGAATTCCATTTTTAGGCCATTATTGAGGAAGTTTGTGGTAGTGTTCTTTGATGATATATTGATTTAAATAACATGGCATGGGAAGAGAATTTGCACCATGTAGATCAAGGACTACAAGTTCTCAAACAACACTAGCTTTATGCTAAACCTTCCAAGTTTGTTTTTGGTCTAAAAGAGGTGGAGTACTTGGGTAACATAATGTCTCATGAAGGAGTAAAGGCTGATCATAACAAAATCAAGGCTATATGATAGAGTGGCCTATTCTTGAAGCCATTAAGAACTTGATGGGTTTCCTAGGACTCATTGAATACTATAGAATATTTATGAAGAACTATGGCCACATAGTGGCACCCCTCACAGATTTGTTGAAGAATGATACTTTTCAATGGAATGAGTTAGCTAATACATCATTTGAGAGATTGAAGAAGACTATGCATACTACTCTAGTTCTATTAACTCTAGAATTTAGAAAGGATTTTATTATGGAGTGTGATGGTTCAAGAAATATTATAGGAGTATTTCTCATGTAGTATGGTAGGTCCATTACCATTGAGAGTTATCAATTGAAGGGTAAGAGGCAACTCAAACTCATTTATGAGAAGGAAATGCTAGCTATTCTTCATGTAGTGAAATAGTGGAGGCCATATCTATGGGTAGACACTTCAAAGTTAAGAAAGATCATGATAGCCTAAAATATTTTCTAAAGCAACAGTTATCTTCTAAAGAGTAACAAAAATCGGTCACTAAGATGTTGGGTTATGACTTTGATATTGTCTATGTTTAGGGTGAAAATAGGGAGGTGAATTAGAAGACTTCAAATCCCACACTTTCATACACTAAAGCATTAGGGAAGCAAAGGATAAGTTTAGGGATAAATTATTGGTTTCCAATGTTCCCTTTTCCTATTAATTAGGTCTGTGTGACTATTTTTATCAGGTTCATACAAACTAGATTCTCTCACTAAGCATGAAACCCTAAATTGCTAATCAAACTATAATAACTTGATTTCTGACATAGATATTAGTGAAATGATTATAGAAATGTAGAGGAAACAGTTTAGAGATAGTGTACCCAGAAATAGAGGACCAGTTGGACTAGGGTGTTGGAGTCCAGGACAACACTGAGAGGGAGGGGCGAATCAATGTTGTATTAATTTTGAAACCTTTTTGAAAACTTTAACTTACAAGACACAAAGAGAGAAAGATATCATTGATTTTTCAAACACATATGCACATGAGTGAGAATGAAGAAAGAGAACAAAACCTCATGAGAAAAGCATTAACATACACACATACAGATGAAAACAATATGAATCAAAACACAAATTTGCATGAGTGGAAAACCCTCCTGGGGTAGAAAAACCACTCCAAAACTACCTCACTAGCTTATTCAAAAATGTCTCACTGACAAAAATGAACAATCACATTTATCAAATAATCAAACTTAGTGTGCAAGACTTGATTGCCATATAATCTAATTTGCACCATTTCAAACCCTCATTCATCTTTTTAAAATTTTATCTCTGCATATCTCAACACACTTTCTTCATCACATACACAGTATCATATTCTCATCTGTCTTTTCTCTTTAAAAGGATTTCTATAAAAATGTCTTCAACCCTGCAAGTGAACCACACAACCACCCAAAGCGTGTTCCTACACAAACATTATAAATGAGATAACTTTTTATATTTTTTTTCTCTACAAAATCATTTCAATCCTTGATATTCTTGTATCTGCAAATAAAATAGTCTCTTCAAATTCTTTGTCCTACAAATGAATTTCACTATGCATAAAACCTTTCATATTCCTCTCTCTTCAAAATAAATTCAATCACCTACAACATAAAAATTCATTTGTGTAATAAAAAATAAATCTTCAATATGTCATTTATTTTCTTCTTCTCCTCTCTGCAAAATCCCTTCAACTTCTTCTCCTTTTCTCTTTCCATTTCATTCTCTTGACCTTTCATAATTTGCAAACAATATCCTTTCAAAATGTTCTTCAATCTATGCTCTCTTCATCTTCTCTGCAAGAAAAATGAGTTAAAAAAACTCACAAAATAAATCCCAAAAACATATTTAATATCCTCCACCTTGTTAGCTTCCATGCCACAAAAATTAGAAACAAATCTTTCATTCCAAAAAATATCTCCTTAAAATCTTCAATTTATTTGTCATAAAAAAATGACAATAAAAAGACCACCAAAATAGGAGATAAAATGACAAGTTTCTAAAAATTAGAATAAAGCCATTGTTGGCTTATTCACGTTCCCCACCAAAAAATAGACCTTTTATGACTTTGCATATAAAACAAAGTTTCTAATATTTAAAACAAAGCCATAATATTACTTAATTCATGCTTCGATGCTTTTCATGAAAAACAAACTCTCCATTTAAAGATCTTCAAATGATTTAATAAACCATGCTCTCCTTAAAATATGCATTGAGCTCTCCAATAAATAAGGGTCTTCAAATAAATTTAATATTCGATGCTTTTTCATGAATAAAACATGCTCCTTTATACTTCTCTTCAACTATGAAGACTTTGGCACCACCGTGCATAAGAGAAATGACCATTGTAGATGGTGGATATGGGTGAAGGGGCCGGTCCCCATATGTATTAAAGATCCTTCAACCAGTCATTCATTAGTGAAATGACTTGCGAGCTTAGGTCAACTTCTTAATAAAACAAAAAGTGTATTTTAATGTGACATATAGGATAGCATGAAAGCTTTTTCATAAGTGATTCAACATTGCATTTTTGAGTCAAGACATTTTAGACTTGATAAGAGAGTAAACTCTAGAGCATAATCATGACTTGATGTAAATATCACTTGATTCTGCAATTGTACTTCTATCACACAGCCACTGTGTCATTTTCATACTTGAAGCCAACATCAAATGCACTCTTTGAAAATGAACCATGACATGATGAAGACAAAAACATATTGAAGGCATCTAGATAAATATTAATGACATCCTTACATCCTTTGATCTTAGACATGATGGTAACATGCATGTGTGAACATGATCATCACCATCACCTATGATCATAACAACACCCATAACAACACACATAGTCAACCAATACACTCAACCAATAACAATGATAGTGAATACCAATGCCAATGCCCACATGGAGAACACCATACTATCAACACTAAAATCCTTAGATGATCGACATCTCCCTTCTATGCATCTGCAAGTCATAACCTGTGTCTGAACCCCTTTCATGTGAAGCCTCTGTGAAACATGAAGCAAGATCATAATGAGCAATATCAAAGAACCTATGAACACCAAATAAGATAGAACATGAGAAACCATTATGAGACAAACATGATGATATCCTGATGACATCTCTTATTAATCACAACTCCTGTCAATACCAACACCTTTTTGACATCAATGACAATCTACTTTCATCATAGGGTGTTAGTACCATTGTCCCAAAGGTTTCTAAATGTCAAGATTTTATACAAGTATCTCTCAATCTCCAGAGGCTTCTAGATCCTAAAGAAATCACCCAGTAGGACTAGGGCATTAGTGCCAATGTCCTAAAAGTCTCACAATCTCAAAATCTAAATTCTATGATGACTCTGTCTACAATATCCATCTTCCTATTGCTCCTTTCCACCAGATGTCGACAAATTCAACCTGCACATACAAAAGGAGGAGAAAGATGTTTATGGCTATATAGGAGCTTGCCTCAATCAAGCCCCATTTTTGGTATTCCTACATCAACAATAGCCTAAGATAAAGATCTGCAGATGTGTGTGTTCATCTAACAAATGTGCATGCATAACATAAAACCCTAGATGACTCAAGCATCAAGGAAAGATCAACTATTTGCTTCACTCAATGAACAAACACAACTTCACCTCAAGGAGATGAAAGCAATGAAGACTTGCATGAATAAGAAGGCGATGTAATCGTATCGGCAAAGGATTCCAAGCTCAATGTTGGAGGCTTCAACCCTTCTCTCGATCATGCAAAAGGTATACAAATCCTAGGAAGAGCAAGAAAGTCTCAAGACCTTGATTCCTAATCTCCATCCATTGTCTCCATGATAGCAAATTCAAATAACTTCAAAGAGCTTCAACAAATCATTAATCTTCAATGGTAATTTTGGTAGAGTTTTGGCATAAATCTTGCATATAGATTGGGTGTAATAAAATGATTTTTAAATGTCTTTAAATATCTAACCTTAGGAATTTTAAATTTCAAAATAAGAAGTCGAAATTGTGCAAAAAATGAAATTTTGAAACTAGAATCTTGGAATGCATGGCGGGGGCCAACATCCCTCCAAAATTCAAAACCCTAGGAAATAGGACAAGACAAGGGCACTAATGCCCAAGTCTACACCCTAATTTCCTGATCAAGTCTGCCTCAAAGAGGTTAGGGGATTCCAAATCCAAGCTTTCTTTTCACATTTAGTCTTCAGTTATTCCAAAATATGACATTTCTTCCAATTAGGCATAGGTCAATCAGGGTTTAGGAAGGTCTAAAATAAACTAGGTTGAAAGGTCACCAAAGGAGAGGAGCTAAACTATGAGAAATTGTACCATTCCATACGTGAGGACAATGTCCGACATAACATTTAGCCCCCATTTTAGTGGCCTTATGACACTATGTGTATATACAACTAAAGGAAAGTAAATACATAAATCATGAAAAGGATACCCAAAAGGATACTATAGAGGATGCCAAAGTGTTGTCGCAAATGAGGAAGAAGCCCCCAATTCTGTAATCCCGCAAGACCACAAAGTTTAGAATTGCAACCTGCAAAGGAACACTTGTCAGAAAATCAAAAGTCAAATCAACCTGCAACCACCACCAATAAGTCAGTCCATAAACACTAAGGGGGTTGAGTGATTAGACATGATGAGATAAGAAATCAAGGGAGATATATGCACCCCCTTGTTTCTACTTGCTTAGTCCGAAAAGTAGAAAAAAGGAGATATCTACATGCGTTGATTTCAAGGAACCTTGATGAGAAATGTGTTGTGAGGGTTGTTTGGACAAACAACACCCAAGCACAACACATTAGGTAGGATAGAGAGCGGAGCCAAGATTTCAACACAATAGACGACATGAAAATCCAAGTTTGACAGTTTAAGATAGAGGCTTAAGAGTAAAACTATTCAATTTTCCACCTAGATAGTGATACAAATTCTCATCCACTTACTATATGTAAGGGGAGTTTTCACTTTTCACTATTCATTCTTACTTGTCATTGTGTAGAGGAGAGAAGGAGAAGGACGAGGAGATCAACGATGTTGACCCACCATCCATACCAGCTTCCACGACTAGAGCTACTCTGAGCCCGAGTGGTAGAGAGATGTTTTGAGGCCGAGGTAGAGTCCTAATCATTATTTGTGCTATCATTCTTTTTGTATCTTTTAAGTTGTCATTTTTTGTGTTGTTGAGGACATTCTGGACAAGGGTCCCTATCAAAAGCACCCAAGTCGACTCAGGGCACCTAGGTCCTTCTTGGGTGCCCTAGACCACTTGGGGTGCCCAAGTCCAGAAAGGACAAGGGCCCCAAGGATAGTGCACTGATTGCTATTGTAGGTACTAGATGATAATTTTGTGCTTGTATACTAATCCAACTTCTCACTGTTTATCATGTAGGTTGTTCCCGTGATGAGAGAGCATATAGGTGGTTGCCTAATGTTGCTTCTTTGAGATCACATCGGTACCATGACCAGCATAGAGAGAGGCCACTTACAATCAGTAGGGCTTTGGTGGGTGTTTGATATGCCCATGATTAGTTTTCATTGCAGCATGTTTATGGCACCGATGGAGAGGTGGAATGTAGATACATCTACATTCCATCTGCCCATAGGGGAGATGACTATCACACTAGAGGATGTCTACTGGATCCTGTGCTTGCCTGTATGTGGGGAGATAGTGAGGATCGTAGAGCATCACTCAGCGGAGTACACACGAGAGAGTCAGATGTACTCTCTAGGCCACATAATCACTCAGGCAGAGCGTGGGCACATTCAACTTTGGTTATTATAGCAAAGATGTGCTGACATCCCTCTAATTCAAAGGATTATGATTGCAACAGTGGCATTAGTAGTCATACTAGATGTATGAGGCACTCACCTTCATGGGGGCCTTGTTCACACTATCAGGACAATGGAGGAGTAGGGGATAGTCTACGCGTGGGGGCGCAGTATGCTTGCACACCATTATCGTGAGTTGGGATAGTATGTTCATTATGAGGCACATGACTTGATGTGTTGCACATTACTACAGGTTTGGGCCTTGGAGCATATCAGATGCATGCGGCCTACATGTTTACCCATAGAGTCAGCGTTTACCTATCCACAAGTCCATGCATATCCTCTGGTTAGATGCTTGAGACACGATGATTTACTGTACTGGAGAGTTGTGTTTGATAGACTGCAGCCTAGTGATATCATTTAGAGACCATATCACGGCTATATAGCATGGCCAAGTTAGCAGAGATAGTTAGTGAGGATGCAGAGGGATTGGCTGATGGCTGGTCACCTCGATCACATTGTTGTATGGTTTTACTTTGATAGGGTAGCACGACAGTTTGGATGTTGACAAGATGTACCTATGATGTGTCCACGCTATGTGCACTCTATGCATAGCATAATCAGGGCGAACAGCACCCGACGGCTGATAGTAGCAGACATAGCGGTTAGTGATGATGATGGTATAAAGGATGCAAAGTTGATATCTAATGCAGATGATGTCAGAGTTACCTGCGTGTATCAAATCTAGTGGTAGACAGTGCGAACTGCTCCTATCTATCCGCATGGTCACCCTACAAGTGATACTTGACCTTGGGTCGATTGCGCGAGTGACATAGGGGTAGAGGATGACATTAGTGACTTTGCCAGATATTATGATCTAGATGATGATGAGGATGAGGATGATGATGATGATGATGATGACAATGATAAGGAGGAGGTCCCATCATAGTATGTCTTCAGGGTGAGACCAGGATGAGATTAGCAAGAGGTGGACAACGATGAGGAGGCCAAGTATTAATCACAGTCAAGAGCTCATGGTCCAGCCCCTATAGATGTGAGGAGTTCAGGATGACATGAGCAAGGGGAGACTAGTAGACATATGCCCCCACCTACAAAGTCAGCTGCAGAGATAGTCACACCATCAGCTATCTGAGATCCATCTTGGTGAGATGGGGATCCAAGTAGGATGATTTTTATATACAGATGTAGTTATGTTTGATTACTTATTTTTGATGTCTATATGAGGTATTGATATCTATTTTGTTTCCTTTTTGCAGTTGGGACAGATGCATGGTGCAACTTGGTGAGTTGCATCATAGTACAGATAGTACTTGCCGATGTGGCTGAGTAGCAGGTGCAAATGAGATATTCACCACAGCCATCCGCAGGGCAGCATGAAGAGATTTTTATGTCTTTCATGAGATACAGGTTATTGGTGGAGTCTATTCTAGATTAATTTGCATGAGAGAGGGGATTTATTTCAGAGAGCTGAGCATGCGGAGAGAGAGCTCCAGATGCTACAAGATCAGGCAGCAGCAATACCTGCACCTGAGAGAGATCCTATCACAAGTAAGATCTTACTTCATGGGTTGTGTCAGGTGAGAGCTGATAGGAATAGGCTCTAGACAGAGTTAGAGAGAGTCATATATGAGAGAGAGCGGTATTAGTAGATGTATTAGGAGTCACATGACGAGGTGGTAGGACTGAGAGGAGAGATTAGGGGGTTACGATTGTGGAGTGTCTCTAGGAGTCATTCGTGATCCATAGCCACACATGGTTAGGCCTCCATTACATGTGTACCATGAGGTCCTGAGGGTACAGGTGATTAAGGTTCAGCTGTTCGATGTATATTATGTACTAAGACATCCCATTTTGATGTACAGGATAGTCGACTCTGATGTATATGTAAACTGATGATGAGATATATAATTCTCTTCTATTATTGTTTTTGTTGGCAAGAGACACTGCTAGGCATGTCAGTTGTTGTCATTGATGGAAACTAAATCTATCTTACACATCTGCATTGTATCATTTGATCATACCAAAAGTCAGATTACAGATTTGTTTAAGTCCGGATAGACAAGAACAGAGCATATGACAGGGTTCAACATTTTGGTCCGCATTTCTCCATAGGTAATCATATTGTGCTATGGATCCAAGGGAATGTTAAGGGATGTCAGGACTACCTAAATTCAAAGTTTTAGCCTCCAATGATGAGGGATTGAAAGTTGCAAGCATCTGAGTATCGGGTTTTGGTTAGACAGTTTAATCCAGTGAAGAATAGGCTGACTTGGTGTTTGATCCTTGTGCGGATTAAGAAAAGTGGTTGGTTGAGTAATTTATGAGATCCAGTGGTATTGGCCGATATGTGTGGTGACTTGAACATATAGGTTTTGGTTTGTATTGATGTTTGTACATGGATTCAGCCGACAAAATAGTGATCTTGAAAAAGTTTATAAGTTTTTCTTGAGGTCAACTGTAGTTGATGAAATTTCATGTTGTGGATATATATGATTGATGGGTTTGAGCATTTTAGTGTGTGGATGGGTGAATATGAAGTGAGAGGTGCGAAGTGTTGTAGCATCAAGTGCAAAGCAAGAGATCTAAGCTACAAATCATGGCGGATCAGTGAATCAGGGCAGTGAAGGATGAAGTGTGTGAAGTCAGTATATTAAGCCTAACTGGAACTATAATCTTGCATTGTTAGATGATACCCTTCAGTTCAAATATTTTTGTAAACTCTTTGTAATTGATCTTGTAGGCAGTGAGCCTCCTTTGAGTAGTGAGCTTTGGGCAGTGTGCCCGAAGGCATGTGCCTTCCCATTTGTAATAATTTTAACAGAGTATAAAATCTTGTGGGTTAACCCCCACCGTGGTTTTTCCCTTAACCAGGTTTCCAAGTAAAAATCCCGGTGTTCATGTGTGATGATCTTGCTATTGTTGTTCTTAAGTTCATGCTTCTTTCTTTTGAATGTATGTGGTAAATTAATAGAGGAACATAATAATACATTTTGCGGAACACTGATTCACCCCCCCTCTCAGTGTTCCTTAATTTCAACAATTAGTATCAGAGCCAAGTTCCTTGGAAGAAGTTTAACAACTTGACGAATATCTAGGAAGGTGTTTCAATGGGTTCATTCAGGTATTCTAATGGCATCAATGAACAACTTCAATTTGCTTTAGAAGATCTTGATCAGTCCAGAGTAGAAGTCAAAGAATTGCAAGAGAACCTTAAAGATGTTGAGGATTTCATTGAGACCTTGAAAGGGCAACTGAACAAATCTATGGAAAAGAGGAAGGAGCTACTTCAGCAGTTAGCAAATCAGAAGGAAGACAATGGCATGGATGAGGCTCTGAAGGAGAAGACAAAGGAATGTGAGAAGCTGGCAAAAGAAGTTGTTGTCCTAAAACATGAGATGGAACCTAAGGTGATGAGGCTAACCAAGGAAATCAAGGAAAGGAAGAAGACTAAAGAAAACCTGAGTCAGTCTCTGAAAGAAAGAACAAAAGAGTGCTCCAGATTGGACAAAATAATTGGTCATCTAGAGTCTAATCTACAAGAATCCAGGTATAATGAGGACAAATTGAAAGATAAATTGTCATTCTCAAACATGACCTAGAAGCTGCAAATGAATACAAAGAAAAGTTTAAGATAAGCTCAGCTAAACTTGAGGTGCTGCTTGATAGTCAAAAGATAGCAAATGATAAGCATGGAATAGGATATGAGAAAGGTGAAAGCTCTGGATCCGGTCAAAGAAATCCTAAATCAAGGAATTAGAGAAATAGACCTAGAAGACCTCTAGTCAGATAGCCTAATGCTTAAAGCTATCCATCCTTCAATGGAAATTGTTTAAATTGTAGTAAGTTTGGTCAAAGAGCTACTCAGTGCAAAAGTAGAGTGAATCAAAGTGGTCCATCTTTCTCTGGTCAATACTTCAATTGTAAAAGGTATGGTCATAGATCCAATGAATGCAGAAGTATGATGAATAACTCTAATAACATAAGAAATGTCAATTATTTCAATGGCAAATGTTTTGCATGCAATAGATTTGGACACATGGCTAATTAGTGAAGATCAAGAGGAAATCAAGTAAATGAGCAAAGAAATGTTGTGTGCTTTAATTGCAATAGATCTAGTCATATTGCAAGATTCTATAGAAGTATAAATAATGATAGAAAAGGTCCTGTAAACAAAAACTAGGATGTGTAGAGACAAGATAAAGGCAAGGGCAAAGTAGATGTGAATAAGATTCAAAATGAAATGAACAAAACATGGGTGAAGAAAGGTGAAATGAATGATGGTGATGGGTCCGCACCAGAATCCCGTGCTGATAATTCCTCTGGGAATTGAAATAGGAGCTCTGGCTCAGGGGGAGTTGCATTGAAAATCTAATTCCCCTTTCCAGTAAGTGGGTGCCTAAATTTGGCACAATGAATGAAAATCAAGAAGCCTATTGCAGATCTGTTGAAACAAATTTTGGAAGAAAAGAAGCTAATGTGATTGATTACGGAGCAATTGAAGATTGACTGTATTTAGAAATAGTCTAACTAGATGAATTAGGGCAAAGCATTTATTACAATGGTGAATTAGGTTTTGTGGAGCATAAAAGGTCATTCATTGAACATTTGAATCACTTTGCATTCGAAGAGAACAAGGAGAAGAGTGCCTGAGCTAAGATCTCAAAGATTTAGAGTGCAAAAAGTGAATTCGACAGCTAACCCTAATCCCGTGGAGAAAAAGGTAGTTTTTTGCGAAGCTTTGAACTTGTGATCTCTTTGATATGGCTACTCCATTGGTTGTTGACATCACCAAAAGGCACGAACCTAAATTCAAAAAGCATCCACACAAATCCGTACAGGTTGATATGTTAGGTGCCCTTTCTAGTGTTCCGCATGGTGTGTTGCACGTAGAAGATATTAGGGCTTACATTCATGCTAGCATAGATGAGTTTGGTGATTCAAAGTTACTAGATTTGTTTAAGAATCCCCTGAGGGATGAGATTCATGGTCTTAAACCTCAGTATAAGGCAATACAAGACAAACATTTCATTCAGGTTATAGGGTTCATGTCCTTTGATGAGGACGAGTGGATCTGGTATGTACTGAGTTAGATGCTTGATGAATTTATGTGGTTTGTGAAACTCTTTAAGATCACAAAGGATGCCATCAAGGATATAACAAGATTGAACTCATCTAGTGGACTATTGATGCTAAAATCAGTGAAGAATCAGACTATAACTGAAGCTACCGGATCAAAGTTTGATAAGAGGGCAATGACAATAAATGATATAATTGATCTGGATGTCAAATTTGCATCTATGGTGATTGGGTATAAGATATACCACTCCAGCAGTGAAAACTCAGTGTCTGGTACAACCATTTATGCTGCATATCAGATGTTAAAAGAAAATGTTGACTATGACTTGTGTGAACTATTGTAAAACCAACTAATGGAGAATCTAAACAAGATTAAGAAGGATAAGAAGAATACATTCAAGTATGGTATGTTGGTCCTGTGCTTGTTCTTTTATTTCATGAATGAGTTGCTCGAGATGAAAAGCCTATGTTGGACTAGTAACAGACCTCCTACCTTACAAATAAGAGAGCACTTGCACAATATTGGTGACTCCAATGCCCAAAGGACTGCTCTTTGGGGACATTTAAATAATTTCCAGAATGTGATGCAATTAAGGGAAATAATCCCTAAGTCTGTGGTGGAAAAGTATAAGGATACAATTTGCTTCATGGTGGAAATAGATTAATGCTTGATGGAAGCAGTTGAATCAAGGACTGTATGGATCATGCCCATGGGGTATGAAGTTGATGAAAAAATACTGGAAATGTATGCTCAACACCTTCTAAGAAAACCAAAAGATACCTTAGTTGAGAGATTCGGTAGATATGATGAGCTTAATTTGAAACTGCATGTTGAGCTCTGGAGACTTGAAACTAAGAGGAAGGTCCAAAGGCAAGTTGAAATGTATGCAGAAAGTATTGGAATAACCAAAGAAGCTGAGACAAAATAGGGAAAGGATAGAGAAAGCTGAGAAGGAGAAGCAGGACAGGGAACAGGGAAGTGTTCCAATAGAATCCCTTTCTAAATCAAGGACTACTAGGAGTTCTGGTACAACCTCTGGTGCATCACCTTCTACTATTGAAGAGAAATTCAAAGAAAAACCTATTGGTAAGGAAGGAAAAAGAACAAAAGTAATGGGCAAAAGGTCATATGTCAATGTGGAGAAAGATGATGAAGAAGAGACTAATTCAGATGATGAGGTTAAAGAGTTGAAGGCTTCAGGCACTAAGGCTGCTAAAGTGTCTAAGGAGAAGCCCTCCTGAAGCATAAAATCAAACAAAGAAGAAGCTTCAAGGGTTGACAAATACAAGCCCTCTAGAAGTATAAAGGTGAGAAAAAGACAAAAGACTGAGACTTGTGTTAAAAAATCCACCTTGTCAATTAAAAATATTGTGAATGCAGTAACTGTTCATTGGAATTTGAAGCCCATAATAGAATATTATGACAACTTTGAAAATGTCAAGAAGAAAAATTTGGAGGATGCTACTATCAAGTACTTGAATATATTCAACATAGCACTTGTGGAAATTTTGTTAGAAATCCATAAGGGTCTAAGTGACATTTTAGAAATGAGAAAAGAACTTGCTAAAGCAAAGAATTTTGAGCTAAGAGAACATGTGTTGTCTAGTCTGTGTCCAGTAATCTCTAGGAAGGAAGAAAATAAAATTTTCAAAGAAGTTAAAGATGAATTCAGAAGTAAAATTAGGATAAGTAAGTTGATGATTGGAGAAATTGATGAAGTGGTCAAAGAAATAGAACAAATTCTAAAGAAAGCCTTGGACAAGAATAAGTTTTATGTGGTCACTGAAGAACTTGTTGATGATACATCCATTCTAAATAATGAAGAGTTGAAGAAAAATGAGCAACAAGCTGAGGCAGATGATTTCTCTATTCCGAAAGAGGAAATATTGAATAAAGGAGATGAAGAGATGATGAAGGAAGATAATGTTGATTGTGCAGAGGATACTCAAAGTCCTCCACACCAATATGATAAAGAAAATACAGAGATGAATGTGGAAATAAATGCTCCTATTGAAGGTGATTCTGAGAAGAATAAAGAGCAAAAAGTAAAAGAAGTTAAGGAAAAGGAAGATCAAGAACAAGAAACTGATGATCGAATTGATTCCTCCATTCTGGATATTGGGGAATTTGATAATGTTACTGCTGAGGATACCCAAAATCCTTCAAAAAAGATTGCAGAAGACATTTTTGATAAAGATAAAAGGAAGGATACCTCTGATGATGTTGCAAAGAGAGTAGAAGCAGAGAAAAAGAATGAAAATGATAAGCAAGACAATGTGGTTGACTCCAGAAAGGGAAAAGATGCAGGGCCTAAAGAGCATAAAATAAAAACATCATATTGGGCAAGAGACACTGCAAAAGCAATGAAAGAAATTTTGGAGAAAGATAAACAAGTTGTAGAAGATCCGGATATAATAGAAGGTCCAATCAATTTTAATACTCTATCACCAGTACAGAAGATGAAGTTGGCCTCTTTTGCACAAGCTAAGGCTAGAGAGGAAATCTTTAAGTTCCATATAGAAGATAGTGAGTTGCTTGGTCTTGCATCTGGCATCCTGGAGAAAATCATGCCTATATTTTAGAAGGATTCATCAGCATCCCCCTCCAGTCAGTTGAAGAGTCTGATAAACTCTGTAAGTACTCATTTTGAATCTTTTGAGAAGTCAGCAGAAGATAAAGTCCATAATGAATTTAATGAGAAGAGGTTTGTTGAATTAAAGAGAATAATTAGTTATGATAGATCAGTTCTTGATACTAGTGTAAAGATTTTTCAAAATGCCCTCACTAAAGGAGGAGATGTGTACAAATTTTGTTTATCTTGGCCAAAAGTTGTAGAGGATATTGAGAAGAAAATAAAGGAGTCCGAGAAAAAATTGTCAAATGTATCTCAATCCTTTGATCCTTTGACAGTATCTATGGCGAGTCAAGAATGTCAAGTAATTATCTTGATTGATGAAATAAAGAAATTAGTGAAAGAAAAGGAAAACATTTTGGCAAGGATGTGTGAACTCTGGGGACTAATTTCCCCTAAGTTAGAAACAATGTTCAATGCATTGATAGAAGCTCAAGCTGATGCTTTGACAAGTGATCCCATTGGTCTATAGAAGGTAGAGTCATGGGCATTTTTATTCAATGGTCATATTTCATTTTTGAATAGCATGAAGAAAAGATGGGACAATGAATTGGCACTATTGAAAACCATTTTTGGTGATAAAGTTCATGTAGACAAGACAAGGATTGTTTGTATATATGCGCCCATGTACATAGAGTTTTTACATGAATTTTGGTATGCGGTTCTCAGTCTTTACCATTGATGTCAAAGGGGGAGTGGAAAGAAGTGAAAAATGAGGAATTCATCTAAGGGGGAGCATTGGAAATCACAAGTGTACATAATAATAGGGAGCTGTTCTAACACTTAGTCATTTTTCACTAAGTGTTGCCATCAATGCCAAAGGGGGAGATTGTTGGCAAGAGACACTACTAGGAATGCTAGGTGTTGTCATTGATGGCAACTAAATCTATCTTACACATCCGCATTGTATCATTTGATCATACCGGAAGTCAAATTACAAATTTGTCTAAGTCTAGATAGACAGGAACAGAGCATATGACAGGGTTCAACATTTTGGTCCGCATTTCTCCATAGGTAATCATATTGTGCTGTGGATCTGAGGGAATGTTAAGGGATGTTAGGACTACCTAAATCCAAAGTTTTAGCCTCCAGTGATGAAGGGATTGAAAGTTACAAGCATTTGAGTATCAGGTTTTGGTTAGACAGTTCAGTCTGGTGAAGAACAGGCCAACCTGGTGTTTGATCCTTGTGTGGATTAAGAGAAGTGGTTGGTTGAGTAATTTATGAGATCTAGTGGTATTGGCCAATATGTGTGGTGACTTGAACACATAGGTTTTGGTTTGTATTGATGTTTGTGCATGGATTCAGCTGACAAAACAGTGATCTTGAAAATTTTTATAAGTTTTTCTTGAGGCCGACTGCAGTTGATGAAATTTCATGTTGCAGATATATATGATTGATGGGTTCAAGCATTTTGATATGTGGATGGCCGAATAGGAAGTGAGAGGTACGAAGTGTGGCAGCATCAAGTGCAAAGCAAGAGATCTAAGCTACAGATCATGGCAGATCAGTGAAATAGGGTAGTGAAGGATGAAGTGTGTGAAGTTAGTATATTAAGCCTAACCAGAACTATAATCTTGCATTGTTAGATGCTACTCTTCAGTTCAAATATTTCTATAAACTCTTTGTAATTGATCTTGTAGGTAGTGAGCCTCCTTTGAGCAGTGAGCTCTAAGCAGTGCGCCCGAAGGCATGTGCCTTTCCATTTGTAATACTTTTAACAGAGTATAAAATCTTGTGGGTTAACCCCCACCGTGGTTTTTCCCTTAATCGGGTTTCCACATGAAAATCCTGGTGTTCATGTGTGATGATCTTGTTTTTGCTATTCTTAAGTTCATGCTTCTTTCTTTTGAATGTATGTGGTAAATTAATAAAAGAACATAATAATAAGTTTTGTGGAACACTGATTCACCCCCCCTCTTAGTGTTCCTTAATTTCAACAGTTTTTAATGTTGTCTAATCTATCACATGTGATTTATGTAAAGTGTTGTTAGATCTAGGGTACACAACTGAGAGGGGGGGTGAATCAATTGTACAAAAACTTGCTTCTACTTCAAACACTTGATTCTTCTTTGTTAGTTAATAGCATATCAATTAACCATTCATGAAAGCATAAAGCATTAACACCAGAGTAGATAAACATCAACACATTAGACACCAAGATTTTGACGTGGAAAACCTGGTTAAGGGAAAAACCACGAGGTGATTAACCCAAGGATTATTCTTTATTAGAAGAATAAGAAAAATGGATGGCACATGCCGATTAGGGCTCACTGCCTGAGCACACTTCTCATAAAGAGGCACACTGCCTACAAGAGACACACTGTCTACAAAGTGATAAGAATCACAAACATGAACTAGAGATTGACATCTTTACCATGTCTGGATCAGTTCCATTTAAGCCCGAGATACTTCTGCTCTGCCCTTCGCTCTTTCGCTATACCACACTCATCCGCTCCATGACACACTTTGAAGTGAACTCGCAAACCTTTATTTATACAATGCATCAACTTAGGAACAATCATCTAAGTCGGCAATCATCCACAAGAACATTCGCAAGTCGGCAATCATCCACAAGAACATTCGCAGGATGAATAACTCATTCGGTCGGCCAGTCTAAACAAGAACATCTTCATCCAAAAGAATATCTTCAATTCTGGGCTCTAACACTAATGCAGACCAACAACACAACCTCAACATGATCCAAGAACCTTCACAAGCTTGCCTAAATGACCAGGTACATCCGCACTTCCTCTTCTTACTAGAATCTCTTTTCCTCTTCATCCGGAACTTCAAGAACACAATCTGTCGCGACTGTCAAACTGAAACAGGTTCTTCCAGACCTCCAAACTATGTACAAGTTGAGATGACACATCACAGGGACATCCCAAACACTCCTTCCAATCCACAAAGTCTGACAATGCACCTCCGGATCTCACCGGACCTTTTTGTAACACTCTGTCACTCCAGAGCATCTCCTGGAACCGGTTCTACTTGACCGATCACAACTTCTTCATATCTTCATGCAGACCTCTGAAATCTTAACTGGATCATCTCAAGACTCATATCTACAAACCCTTTAATCCACATCCTCTAATCCTCAACCTATTGAGTACATTTGCCTTCTTCTCATCACTGTTCTTCACTGTTCCTGATTGAGACTAATTTTCTCAATATCCTCAGCACATAGCTCATCCAATCCTTCTTACCAATGCAGTATGAGTATGTTGACATCAATGACAACACTGGTTAACCTCATACTTGCAACAATCTCCCCCTTTGTCATTGATGGCAACATATGATGTGAAAAACCATTAAGACAAGAACTTCTCTTTTCTGCCACAGCTCCCCCTATCAGCAACAACTCTTCACATGTCTTCTCTTCCTTTACTGCTCCCCCTTTGATCATCAACCACTTGTTTTTCACATGTCTTCTCTCCCGCTTTGACATCAATGGCAAAGGGCTCATACTTGCAATTCTAACACATCAGAATTATACCAGCTGCTCCCCTTAGTAGCAGCTCCCCATCATCAATCCAGATCACAAGATATGACTATGATATCCACTAGACTGATGCACATCAGTGCATCCTAGTTCATCACCAGAGGGGCAATGACCCCTAACTTCTCCCTGAGATACTTAAAAGAGTCCTTGGGAAGAGGTTTAGTAAAGATATCTGTAATCTAATCCTTGGAGGGTACATACTCCAATCTGACTTGATCCTTGTTCACTTGTTCTCTCAGAAAATAAAACTTGATAGATATGTGCTTGGTCTTAGAATGCAACACTGGATTCTTAGAAATATTTATTGTACTTGAATTATCACATAAAATTGTGATAGGCTTCTCATATTCTACTTGAATATCTCTTAGCATCTGCTTCATCCACAAAAGTTGAGTGCAACTACTTGCTGCTACAATGTATTCTGCTCCTGTTGTAGATAAGGATATTGCTTCTTGTTTCTTGCTTAGCCAAGAAACTAACATTTTTCCCAAAAAGAATGCTCCTCCACTTGTACTCTTCCTATCATCCACATCTCCTACCCAATCTGCATCTGTATATGCATGAAGAGAAAAGTCATGATCTCTGGGATACCATAGGCCATACTCAACTGTTCCTTTCAAGTACGTAAAAATTCTTTTGATTGCCATGACATGAGATTCTCTGGGATCAGCCTGGAATCTTTCCACAAGACCAATAGCCTGCATTATATCTGGTCTAGTCTAAGTGAGATATAGTAATCGACCAATCATTGATCTATACTTTGTCTGATCTGTCTTAGGAGAGTCATCATCTTTGCTCAACTTGCATCCGGTAGCCATGGGAATGTTCATTGGATTTGAATCTTCCATTCCAAATTTCTTCAATAGTTCTTTCACATATTTGGTTTGAGAGATAAAGATTCCTTTGTCTGTCTAAGTAATTTGCAGACCCAAAAAGAAATTCATTTCATCGAGCATTGACATTTCAAACTCACTTTTCATTTGGTTTGTAAAAGTTTTACACATACTGTCTCTTCCTCCAAAGATGATATCATCAACAAATACTTCAACAATCAAGATGTTTTCATGATCAATTTGAAAATATAGGTTACTCTCAGCAGAACCTTTGTTGAAACCAATCTTCAAAAGATGTTTATCCAGCCTCTCATACCATGCTCTTGGGGCTTGCTTTAGACCATACAGTGCCTTCTTTAATTTGCAGACCATATCACCATGCTCTGATAACTGAAATCCATCCGGTTGTTCAATGTACACCTCTTCTTCTAGGTCACCATTCAGGAAAGCAGATTTGACATCCATCTGATACACTTTGAAATCTTTGAAGGTAGCAAATGCAAGAAATAGTCTGACTACTTCAATTCTTGCCACCGGAGCAAAGGTTTCCTCAAAATCAATCCCTTCTATTTGAGAGTATCCTTTGCAGACTAATCTGGCTTTATTTCTGATTACTTCACCAGCTTCATTTAGTTTGATCTGGAAGACCCATTTGGTTCCAATCACATTCTTGTTACTAGGTCTAGAAACAAGATCCCAAGTGTGATTTTTCTCAATTTGCATCAACTCTTCCTCCATTGCTTTTGTCCAATTTTCATCATTGCATGCTTCATTTATTGTCTTAGGTTCAATCTTTGAAATCAGACAACATTCATCTAAATTTTGAGCAACATTTCTTCTAGTTTGCACACCTTTGCTTTTGTCACCTATGATCTGATCTTTAGAGTGGTTTAGTCTTACATATCTTGGAACTTTGGGAGTTTCTTGCACTTCTGCTTCTTGATCAGGCTCATCCAGACCTATCTCTTCTTCCTGATTTACCGGATCAGTCTAAATCTGACCTTCAGGAGAGGATGGAGCTCCTTGAACCAGAACATCATTCTGATCATCTTCATCATACTCATAAAATCTTGAGGGCTTCTCAATACCTTCATCAACCTTCACATTTGTACTTTCTATCATCTTTCTCAGTCTCTTATTGTAACACTGGTATGCTTTGCTTTGAGTGGAGTATCCCAAGAAAATTCCTTCATCACTTCTAGCATCAAACTTTCCTTCATCTCTTTTGATGTAACACTTACTATCAAATACTCTGAAATACCTCACAGTAAGAGTGATGCCAAACCAAAGTTCATAAGGAGTCTTACCGGTATTGTTTCTGATTTGAACTTGATTGAGAGTGTAGACTGCAGTGCTGACAGCTTCTTTCCAAAAAATCTAGGGAACATTGGCTTCCATCATCATTGTCCTGGATGCTTCCTAGATGGTCTAGTTCGTTCTTTCAACTACTCCATTCTATTGTGGAGTCCTAGGAGCAGACAACTGTCTCTTTATACCATGCTTCTCACAAAAGTCTATGAATTCACCGGATGTGAATTCACCACCTCTATCAGACCTTAGACATTTTAGTTTCAATCGGTTTGATTCTCTACCATAGCCTTGAAGATTTTGAATTTCTCAAAGGCTTCTGATTTCTCTCTTAGAAAGGTAACCCACATCATCCGAGAATGGTCATCAATCAGTAACATGAAATATCTATCACCTTGCATACTCTTGATTCTTGTCAGACCACACAGATCAATATGAACTAACTCCAACAATCTAGTAGAGGACTGATTCTTGCTTTTGAATGAAACTCTGCTCTATTTACCTAGCTAACATTCTTTGCACATACTATTTATAGGTTTTACCAACTTTGGAAGATCTCTTACAGCCTGAGTATTGCTTATCTTGATGATGTTATCAAAATTTACATGACACATCCTTCTATGCCATAACCAACTCTGATCAACTTGAACAAACAGACAACTTTTATTAGTACCAACTAGATGGAAGATATTACCTTTTGTTTGAGAACCGGATGCAATCTCAGTTCTAGAGCTTTCAAAGATCCTGCATCTTCCATTCTTGAACCAGAGATCATAACCTTTGTCCACCAACTGACCAACACTGAGAAGATTGTGCTTCAATCCTTCAACATACAGTACATTACCAGTTTTGTTCTTTCCATCAAAAGAGATAGTTCCCCTACCTCTGATTCTACCAGTAGAATTGTCACCAAACTTTACCATTCCTCCTTCATACCTTTCCAAATCTAAGAACTTGTTCTTGTCACCTGTCATATGGTGAGAGCATCCACTGTCAATAACCCAATCATCCTTTTCTTCAACTTGGGCAGCCAAAGCTCTTTCCACAACCTTATGATTGATAGATATTGGATCTTCTTCCTTGATGGCAATAAACACCCATTCATTTCCAGATTTGTCTCCTCTCTGATTCCTCATCTGTTACTCCTTCACTATCAGCTTCTTCATGAACATAATAACAATTCTTTTGGAACCTTTGTCTGTTAGAGTTTGACCTTGTAGATCTTTCCGGACATCTTGATGCAAAGTGACCAATCTTATTGTAGTTGAAGCATTTAAAAGGTAATTTTCCTTCATACTTACCGGATCCCCTTGGTAGTCTTTATGCAATGAGGGCTTCAAGTTGAGTTGTTTCTGCTTCTTCCTCTTCCATGTCTTTTCTTGCTTGATCATACCAAGACAGCTTCCTTGAAGAGTTTTCTCCCAGATCAAATCTTTGTTTGCCTTTCACATAGGCACTGGCTTTGAATGCTGATTCAGTCTTGGGGGGATCATCTCCAAACTTGGTCATTTCAAATGCAACCAGTTTGCTATCCAATTACTCTCTTGTGACAGTTGTATGGGCTCTGAACTCATTAATGGCAGCAACCTTGATTTTGTAGGCAGCAGGAAGGGATCTAGGAATTTTGCAAATAATCTCATTTTCATCCAAAACTCCACCAGCATTCCTAATTCCACATACCAGCTCATTTACTCTTGGCATAAAGGTAGTGATATTTTCATCATCTCTCATCTTCAATCTTTCAAATTTCCCTTTGAGACTCTGCAACCTTGCACTCTTAACAAACTCATCTCCTTCATGCAGAAGTTCTAGTTTAATCCAGATCTCATAGGTAGTTGGTAGGTCAATAACATTTGAGAGCTCTGAGTCAGTTAGTGCGCTTAGAAGAGCTTCTTTGGTTTGCAGATTGTTTTCAGCATCTGTGATTTCATTTAGAGTTGTTGTACCACCCTATGGAGATGTATATGCTTTTGTGACCATGGACAGGCATGCCTTTCCCATACACTCCAAGTGACATTTCATGCGGCCTTTCCAAAGAGTGAAGTTGCTTCCATCAAACTTCAGACTGTCCTTCTTGTATGACGACATCCTGGATCTCCTCAAGTGGTTAAGCTCTTTTTAGAGGAACTTGGCTCTGATACCAATTGTTAGATCTAGGGTACACAACTGAGAGGGGGGGTGAATCAGTTGTACAAAAACTTGCTTCTACTTCAAACACTTGATTCTTTTTTGTTAGTTAATAGCATATCAATTAACCATTCATGAAAGCATAAAGCATTAACACCAGAGCAGATAAACATCAACACATTAGACACCAATATTTTGATGTGGAAAACCTGGTTAAGGGAAAAACCATGGGGTGATTAACCTAAGGATTATTCTCTATTAGAAGAATAAGAAAAATGGATGGCACATGCCAATTAGGGCTCACTGCTCAAGCACACTGCTCACAAAGAGGCACACTGCCTACAAGAGACACACTATCTACAAAGTGATAAGAATCACAAACTTGAACTAGAGATTGACATCTTTACCATGTCTGGATCAGTTCCATTTAAGCCCGAGATACTTCTGCTCTACCCTTCGCTCTTTCGCTATACCACACTCATCCGCTCCATGACACACTTTGAAGTGAACTCACAAACCTTTATTTATACAATGCATTGACTTAGGAACAATCATCTAAGTCTGCAATCATCCACAAGAACATTCGCAAGTTGGCAATCATCCACAAGAACATTCGCAGGATCAATAACTCATCCGGTTGGCCAATCTGAACAAGAACATCTTCATCCAGAAGAATATCTTAAATTTCTGGCTCTAACACTAATGCGGACCGACAAAACAACCTCAACATGATCCAAGAACCTTCACAAGCTTGCCTGAATGACCAGGTACATCTGCACTTCCTCTTCTTACTGGAATCTCTTCTCCTCTTCATCCGAAACTTCAAGAACACAGTCTGTCGTGACTGTCAAACTGAAACAGGTTCTTCTGGACCTCCAAACTATGTACAAACTAAGATGACACATCACAGAGACATCCCAAACACTCCTTCCAATCCGCAGAGTCTAACAATGCACCTCCAGATCTCACCAAACCTTTTTGTAACACTCTGTCACTCCGGAGCATCTCCCGGAACTGGTTCTACTTGACCGATCACAACTTCTTTATATCTTCATGCAGACCTCTAAAATCTTAACTAGATCATCTCAAGACTCATATCTACAAACCCTTTAATCCGCATCCTCTGATCCTCAACCTACTGAGTACATTTGCCTTCTTCTCATCACTGTTCTTCACTGTTCCTAATTGAGACTAATTTTCTCAATATCCTCAGCACACAGCTCATCCAATCCTTCTTACCAATGCAATATGAGTATGTTGACATCAATGACAACACTGGTTAACCTCATACTTGCAACAAATGCAACTAGTGATGAATGTTAAATGCTAATGTGATACTTAAACAATTCTTTGAAGAATATAAAGTAGAAAGCACAATGATTAATGAATTTCACACATAACCATTATTATATGCTTAACTCAATTAATACAAATGTGATCTCCAATAAAACATGTTTAAACAAGATATAACAATGATTAACCGAAGAAGATGCTATGTTAAATGAATTAAGACAAAATAATCATATCTTGTCGAAATTGAAGCTAAACTAAATGAATAAGTTGTGCTTTTTAAAGTAACATCTAACATATAATCTTAAGCATAAAATTTATTGAGGTGCACAACATTAATAGGTTCTTTAAGCGGCGTACCTTTTTCATCAGCTAGAGCTTATATGCTCCCGATCCAAAAGCTTTAGTAACGACTTATGGTCCGAGCCAATTAGGGCTGAACTTTCCTTTTTCTCCAGGAGGTGTGTTTACATTGTGTTTATTCTCATAAAGTACCAAGTCTCCAACATCGAATGAACTGTGTATGACACGTTCATTGTATGATTATTGTATACTCTTTTGATGGGCCTTAAGATGCTCAAGAGCATTAATACGCTATTCATCCAACATCTTAATTTGTTGTAATCTCTTTTCTCTTTCCATGTCATCATCAATAACATCTCTCAAGGAGACTCTTAATGAAGGAATTTTGATTTCCAAAGGCATTATCGTGTCAGCACCATAAACAACATTATACGGGGTAGTTCCAATAGACATATGAATTTTTGTTCTATAAGCCCATAAAACGTAGGATAATTGAGTATGCCAATCTTTCTGATGCTTGTTAATATTTTCTTAAGATTTGTCCAATAACTTTGTCTGAAGCTTCTGCTTGGCCATTCGATTAAGGATAAGAAGGCGTAGAGAAATGATGTTGAATGTAATACTTTTCTAGAAATTTCTTCACATCCTTGTTCTTGAATGGTGTGCCATTGTCAGAGACCAAGGAGGAAGGGATACCAAATCGAGAGATTATGTTATCTTGTATAAAATGACAAAGTACTTCAGCAGTCATGGATCGTAAAGGAACAACTTCAACCCACTTCGTGAAGTAATCGGTAGTGGTATTATAAATGTATGTCCTTGAGAAGAAGGTGGAGAAATTTTACCAATTAGATCCAAGCGCCAAACAAAAAATGGCCAAGGTGACACTTGGGCACGAAGTTCCTGGGCAGGTGCTCAGATTAAATGTTGATGTTGTTGACATTGTGGGCACTTCTTGACATAAGCGAGGGAATCTTGTGCCATATGTTGCCAATAATACCCCATATGTATTAATTTGTGTACCAATGATTTTCCTCCAAAATGTCCTCCGTAAATGCCAAAGTGAGCTTCTTCTAAAGCTATCAGAATCTCTAAATTACTAAGAAATCAGAGAAGAACACCATTATAGCTTTGTCTATATAAGACATTAGATAGAATGATATAGTGTGCTACAAGTTTACGTAAGCAAACTTGAGCATTTTTAGATGTTGAATTAGGGATGGTTACATCGCACAAATAGTTGAATATATGGGAGAACCATTCATCAGAGTTTATATCATGGAGATCAGTACTTGCAACTACAGGATCATCTATGATCGGTGTTTAAGATTATGAAAAATAAAGGTAAACTCATCAGGAGAATCGTCAGGGGATATAAGGGAAGTTGTGCTTGCCATTGCATCCACATGTCGATTATCTTTCCTTGGAATAGTATCAATTGAAAAGGATGTAAATCATTTTAACAGGGATAAAGTGAAGTCATGATATTGAGATAATTTGTCTTGTTTAGCTTGATATGATCCATTTATTTTTCTTACAATTAGTTGTGAATCACCGTATATAGTGAGTTTTTGATGTTTAAATCCAAAGCGACACAAAATCCTACAATAAGAGCTTCATACTCAGCAATGTTGTTTGTGTATGAGAAGTTTAGGTTGTAAGACATAGGAATCGGCTTACCTATAGGGGGTACTAGTATGACACTAGCCCTGGAGCCAGTTCGACATCTTGATCCATCAAAATACAATTCCCATTTATCTTCCTTATCAATAACTAAGATTTGGTCATCAGGGAATGTCTTCTGATTTTGTATAGAAAAAGGGGAGGGTTCTTCGGCTAAATGTTCGGTTAATGCTTGTCCTTTAATTTCTTTCTGAGATATAAATTTGAGATTGAATTCAGTTAACAATATAACCCATTTAGCAAGGTGACCAGAAAGATCCATGTTAGCAAATAAATGTTTCAAAGGATCAAATTTTATCATTACATGTATCTCAACATTTAAGAGATAATGTCTAAGCTTTTGTGTTGTGAAGACAAGAGCTAAGCATTACTTTTCAATGACAGTATAATGCACTTCATAATCGAGCAATGTTCGGCTGATGTAATATACAACACATTCCTTTCTTTTAGTATCATGCTATGCTAATAAGGTTGCAAGAGCATTATTGGATGTTGAGGTGTAAAGGATAAAAGGTTTATCAGAAATAGAAAGTTGTAAAATAGGAGGTTTAGCGAGATAACTTTTTAAGTCCTCAAAAGCCTTCTGACATTTTGAATTCCATTGAAATTTTGAATCCTTCTTCAGTAGTTGAGTCAAAGGGTGAGTCTTATCCGTGAGCTGTGAGACAAATCGACGAATGGCCTGTATCTTCCCTTGTAAACTATGAAGTTGAGATATATTTTTAAGTGCTGGCATGTTAACAATTGCATCAATCATTTTTGTATCTACTTTAATACCAAGATTTGAAACTATGAATCCCAACAGTTTCCCATTGTCCACACCAAATATGCACTTACGAGGATTTAATCGCATGTTGTATTTCTTTATTCACTCAAAGATCTATCAGAGAGTCATAGTATGATCTTGGTGGTTAATAGACTTTGCCAACATGTCATCAACATAGTCTTCTAAAATATTGTGCATGTAATCATGAAATATAAGATTCATAGCACATTGGTAAGTCGCTCCAGCATTCTTAAGTCCAAATGGCATGACTACCCAACAAAATGTTCCCCATGGTGTTATAAAAGTTGTTTTATATTAATCATGAGGGTTTATAAAAATTTGATTATATCCTGAAAAATCCATACATGAAGGAAAGTAGTTCATGGTTGGCTATTGAATCAACAATCATATCAGTGTTTGAAAGTGGGAAATCATCTTTCAAAGATGCAAGATTCAAATCTCTAAAATTAGTACACATGTGAATATGACCATTGGGTTTAGCAACAGCCACTATATTCGAAATCCAAGGTGAATAGTCAATAGGGCAGATAAAGCCTTCTTGCAAAATCTTTTCTATCTCAGCTTTGACAAGTAACGCAATCTTAGGATTAATCTTACAAATATTTTGTTTAAATGGCTTAACATCTAGTTTCAATACAATATTATGTGTTACTATTTGAGGATCAATACCAGGCATGTCCAAATAGTTCCAAGCAAATAATTCAGAAAACTCATGTAACAACTTGGTCATTTCTTCTTTTTCATTTATAATTAAGTAATCACCTAAAGGGATAACTTTTTTAGTGTTATCGTTCTTCATGAAAACATCAACAGTCTTTCCATTAAGTAGAGTACTATGGTCTAGGAGATTGGGTGATTGTGGTAACTCTTTAGATTGTTCTTCAGATTTTGGAATAGTATTTATCATGCTAGTGGACTTTCGAAAGTATGCAGCACTATTTAAACAATAAGGAAATCCACATTTATGATGGTAACGAGGAATGTTGTCATAAGCACCCAAGAATTCAATTATCGCTTCATCTGTTGAAAAGACATCTAAGGGGATCTCTCCTGGAGGACAATTAATGTCAGTCATCTCAGGGAAGATCAAGTTAAGTGT
Organism: Cunninghamia lanceolata; assembly: GCA_027924645.1. Classification (NCBI taxonomy): domain Eukaryota; kingdom Viridiplantae; phylum Streptophyta; class Pinopsida; order Cupressales; family Cupressaceae; genus Cunninghamia; species Cunninghamia lanceolata. The sequence goes on along the minus strand of BSBN01000090.1, from coordinate 20,399,703 downwards.
AGATATTGTATTCACACTAAGAGTAGGATGTCTATGGGCTTTAGATTCCCTAAAAGGGTTATATCCAATGCCACTTGAGTAATGTCGCGAAGTGGATTCTATAGGTACACAAATCCCTTGTTGATTAATACCACAACCATTACCTACATAGTCACAATTCTTATAAAGGATCTAAAATCCTTGACCATAAAGAGAAGCCATTTCTTTGGATGAAGGTGGGGTTTCATAAGTCTCATAATCTATGGTGTAAGTAAAAGTATTATCTGTATTTGTTAGCAAAGAGACTTTAGTATTTGAGCATTTAGATGAGATCGATGCAACACTTGATGTTTCAAGAGTGGAGTTGTTAATTTTATATTCACCTGTAGAGGGGGATGTAAAATCTAATGAACCCCAATCGTCACTAAGAAATGCATTAGATTGTTTGGACTCTTGTACTATAGTATCTGTGGCAACAAGAGATGACGAATCAACTTTTAGATTGTTTAAGATCTTATGATGAACAACTTGCTTTTGTGATTCAATTTGTAAACAAATATTTGGTTTAGGATTAGAATGACTAGTATGAAGTTTATCTTTATGAATGAACTTGATTAAACAATAAAGGGTAGAAGGAACTACCCCTAGTGCATGAATCCATAGTCTACCAAGAATCATATTGTAAGATAAAGAACAAGGCATGACATGAATCAGGGTAGGTAAAGTTACAGGCCCAACTTGTACAGGTAGAGTTATGGTGCCTATAGATTGTCTTCCAACATTATCAAAGCCACGGATACTTATCCTATCCAGCTTAATCAAAGATGTATCAACTTTAATCTTATGTAATAAATTGATGCCACAAACATTAAGAGATGATCCATTATCAATCATAACTCGTTTAATTAGTTTCTTTTTTATTGTTATGAAAATAATCAAAGGATCATACTGATTTTGAACTTCAAGAGATGGCAACTCATGTTTTTGAAACAAAATGTCTATTTTTGTTGCATGCATACAATCTAAAAGAGATGCTACATCATTAGGTTTGATAGCTGGTGGTACAATCACCTTCTTGGAGCATTCCATGGTATGTAGGTGAAGTTTGTATAAGTTCCCAAAGAGATATCTTAGCAGGAGTAGCATGAAGCTGCTCAATAAGATCATAGTCTTGACCAACTTTTTATTTTAAGTGAGGTGCTTGAGGAAGCATCAGTTGAGAAGCTGGTAAAGATATCTAAATGCTCAATTGTTGTTTGTTTTGTTTGTTACTCTGAGTATTGTATGTATGAGCAAACATAGTATGATTAGGTTGTTGTGAATTTCGATGTGTTATATACTTATCATAGTTATAAATGTAATAAGGAGGTCAAGAAGAAGGCGGGAGACCTCTAACAGTGAGCACCAATTTAGAAGGAGGTTAAATCGCATCTGAACACAAAGTGACCACTATTTTCAGTTTCACAGGTTCTTCTTGAGTTTTAGGAACATAGATTGAATTTACAAATATTTGAAACAACGACGATTTAGGAGTTGTAGTGGACTGTTCAATCGAGATAAAGTCCTCAAGGGCTTTATCTAACATATTGAAATCATCACAACTAAACAACTCGTCATACACATGAAAGTCTTGCAAAAAGTAATCAAACATTATAACATGCTCAAATTAACTGAAGACTTAAATGTAGAATGATTAATCATAAACTTTGTGAAAGTATAATAGAATAACACTATGCAACACACAAAGTTGTAATTTCAAACTCTTTTAATGAAAGGATAATGGAAATCACTCAAGTGTCAATATATGTACTTTCACAAAAGAGGATTTTCAATCTAAATATGTTTTAAGACAACAAACTAATGCAGATCTGATGTTTAAAAAGGATGCTAATTCTTTAGAGTACGGGTTCACCAAAATGTTTAGGGTGAAAATGGGGAGGCAAGTTAGAATACTTCAAGTCCCACACTTTCACACACTAAAGCATTAGGGAAGCAAAGGATAAGTTTAGGGATAAACTACTGGTTTCTAATGTTCCCTTTTCCTATTAATTAGGTCGGTGTGATTATTTTTATCAGGTTCTTACAAGATAGATTCTCTCACTATGCATGAAACCCTAAATTGCTAATCAAACTATAATAACTTGATTTCTAACATAGATATGAGTGAAATGATTACAGAAATGTAGAGGAAACAATTTAGAGACAGTGTACTCAGAAATAGAGGACCAGTTGGACTAGGGCGTTAGTGCCAGTGTCCCGAAGGTTTCTGAATGTCAGGATTTTCTGTAATAGGCATCTCTCAATCTCTAGAGGCTTCCAGATCTTGAAGAAATCACCCAGTTGGACTAGGGCATTAGTGCTATTATCCCAAAATTCTCAGAATCTCAAAATCCAAATTTTGTGATGACTGTGTTAGCAATATCCATCTTCCTATTACTCCTTTCTACCGGATCTCAATGAATTCAACCTACACATGCAAAAGGAGGAGGTAGATGGTTGTGGCTATATAGGATCTTGCCTCATTCAAGCCCCATTTTTGGTATTCCTACCTCAACAATAGCCCAAGATAAAGGTCTGCAGATGTGTGTATTCATCTAAAAAATGTGCATGCATAAACATAAAACCCTAGATGACTCAAGCATCAAGGAAAGATCAACAATTTGCTTCATTCAATGAACAAACACAACTTCACCTCAAGGAGATGAAAGCAATGAAGACTTGCATGGACAAGAAGGTGATGCAACCCTATCCATGGAGGATTCCAAGCTCGATGTTGGAGGCTTCATCCCTTCTCTCGATCATGCAAAAGGTGTACAAATTATAGGAAGAACAAGATAGTCTCGAGACCTTGATTCATAGTCTCCATCCATTGTCTCCATGATAGCAAATTCAAATAACTTCAAAGAGCTTCAACAAATCACTGATCTTCAATGGCAATTTTGGCAGAGTTTTGGCATAAAGCTTGCATATAGATTGTGTGTAATAAAATGATTTTCAAATATCTTCAAATATATAACCTTAGGAATTGCAAATTTAGAAATAAGATGTTGACATCACACAAAAAATGAAAATTTGAAAATGGAATCCCAGAATGCATGGTAGGGGCTGACATCCCTCCAAAATTCAAAACCCCAGGAAATAGGGTAGAACAAGGGTGCTAGTGCCCAAGTCAAAGCCCTGATTTCTTGATCAGTTTTGCCTCAAGGAGACTAGGGGATCCCAAATCCAAGATTGCATTTTACCTTCAGTCTTCATTTATTCCAAAATACAACATTTCTTCCAATTAGACATAGGTCAATTGGGGTTTAGGAAGGTCTAAAATAAACTAGGTTGGAAGGTCACCAAAGGAGAGGAGCTAAACTATGAGAAATTGTACCATTCCATATAGGAGGACAATTTCTAACATAACAGTCTATAAGAAAGGGAAGAAGAATATTTGGATAATGCACTATCTAGGAAGGATGAGAAGGATGAGGCATTTTTGTGTGTCATTTCAATATTACAAGTAGATTGGGTTTAAGAAGCCAAAGTAGAGCGGCGGAATGTGTTGCTTCAAGGAATCTCATTCAATAGTTACAAAATAATCCTAATAATTTAGATAATATTTTTAGAAAGGAGACTCTTTGTGGTATAAATAGAGATTATACCTACACAATAATTCCATACTTAAACCAAGATTCTTGAAGAGATTCATGTTTGTCTAGTTAGGGGTCATTCAGAATTTTTGAAGACATATAATCTAATGAAGTAGGATTTATTTTAGGAAGGGCTTAAAGGTGATTCTCAAAAATTTGTGGCAGAATGTTTGGTATGTCAAAAAAATAAAGGGGAGATAGTTAGGATGCCTATTCTTTTACAACCCTTATATATTCCTAGCCATTGGTGGAAGATGTCTCCATGGATTTCATCATAAGCCTTCCAAGATCTAAAAGTAAGAGTGTCATCATGTTTGTGGTGGATTGCCTCACCAAATATGCCCATTTTATTACATTATCCCATCTTTTTACAAGTATAGTGGCAAAAGCATTTATGAAGGATATACAAAAATTACATGGTATGCCCAAGGTTATTGTCATTGATTGTGATCCTATCTTTACTAGTAACTTTTGGATAGATTTATTCTCTTGACTAGATACAAAATTGGCTCACATCTCTTCATACCATCCTTAATCACATGGGAAAACTGAGCTCATCAATAAGTACTTGCAAGGGTATCTACATTGCTTCACTTTGGATAAGCAATCTTAATGGATGGATTGGGTACCACTAGAGTAATGGTGGTATAACACTTCATTCCATGGTTCTTTGAAAAAGTCTCCATTTATGGAAATAAATGGATACCATCCCCATCCATCACATCACCATTGAAGGTGACACCAAGAGTTTAGATTGTGGAAGACTACATGAATCATCAACAATAGGTAATTTTAGAACTCAAGGAGATTTGGCCATGGCACAAAATAGACTGAAATAATAGGTTGACCAACACCATAGTGAAAGGATTTATTAAGTAGGTGATTGCTTTTTCTTGTTATTGCAACCTTATAAGAAAATGTCCTTGAAGCAACAAACAAAGAATAACAATTTGTCACCAAAATATTTTGGTCAATACTAGGTTCTATAGAGGATAGGCAGTGTATCCTACAAGATAGAATTACCTCCAACAACAAAGATACATCTAGTTTTTCATGTTTCCTATTTAAAGAAGGTGATTGGTCGATAGATCCCTACATAGATAGTATTACCAGAGCTAGGTGAAGAAGGAAGAATCGTCTTGGATCTAGAGTTAATTCTCCAAACATGCCCAAAGAAGTTGAGGACTAGGATAATCATTTAGTATCTCATTCAATGGAAGAATTTTCTAGTTGAAGATGTCACATGGGAAGATGAAGAATTCATACAGAAGCATCCATAGTTGATCAACATTGAGGAAAATGATTCTCTAAAGAGGGAGGGCATGCTATACCCTTAATCCTATAGTGTTTTTAGGGTTATGAGTAATCGACTTGTGGCTACCTTAACTCTTAATTAAGTTGTATGATAATTATTATATTCTTATTTATGTAGTTAGGTTGGCATAAGTGTCATAGTTTGCATTCCAAGTCAACCTAGGTGATATCCAAGTCATAATTAGGGTATATATATGAGGCAGTGAATGTTATTTGATCATCATATTGTGAATTGTGTTCTTCTTGGAGACTTTTGGAGGTTTGCCCCCTCAAAATGGCTTACCATTTTCAAGTATTTGCAACATATTGTCTATTATGTTCTTCTATTGGGCAAGTTGTTTCATTACACAAATACACTTTTTAAAATTACAAAGATGGTTTAGGATTTAACTTTATGTGTGGCTTGAAGAGTTTTTTGTAGATCATTGCTTTATGATCCAAAACCATGCTCTAGAATCATATCTAAAACTAATAATCTTTGACAAATGACTAACTAGATATTTTATTTTATTCTAGCTCAATTCCATGCCTAAGGAATGATATACATGTTTGTTTATAAATTTTCATAGTTTCTCCATGGAAAACACAACTCATGGTTATTCCCCTTATCTTGATATCTAAAAAATACATGCTAGCTTCAGTTAGTTTAGGCAAATAATTTTTATTGCTCTTGGGGACATATCAAATATGTTCAATAGTTTTTTCATAAACATTCCCTATGTAGGGTTCACTAGAAACAAAAGGAGGCAGGGAAACCACAACTACTTCCTCAATGTCATCATCAGATTTAATATTATACAAATACATCTCAAGATTGTTATGAGAATGATGCTAGGAACAAAATCAAGTAGGTGCACAACATGAGTATTCAACTCATGTGAATAATATTTTGAATTACAAGAATAAGGAACATGATAAGATTATGGGATACGATTCACTGGATGAGAAATGTAAGTATTTGGAGGGGCATACATGGGCTGACTAGTTTAAACAAGACTAGGATCAACTAGAAATTGTGAGCAATAAGGGACAATGTTTATGTTCATTTGAACTTATAAGTAGGAACATGTCCCATATCAAATCCTCAAGGCCTAAAATGTTGATCCAATTTTATTACATATTTGAAGGCATTTGCAAGGGTTTGCACTCAAAGATTTTTCCTCACAAACATTGCAAAAAGATAGTTTAGAGCTTTAAAATATAAATCCATAGCAACAAAAACGTGTAAAGCATAAGGATATGGAAGCCTATTTGATAACTTCTAATTAATATTGAAAATTGAAATAAACTCCCTTGGTTACATTTTAATGCTCATCAAATATAGAAGAATGATTTGAAAATTTTAGATTTTACTAAATTGATTCATAAATACTTCTTCCAATTTCACCCATGAATGTATGACATGTGTTATAAGGTGGAGGTACCAATATTGAGTATCACCCTGCAAAGTGAGTGGAAAAACCCAAAATCCACATATTTATTGATAAATATAAATAAATTTAAAGTATCTTTAAAATCTTGAATGTGGAAATGTGTCTAGGATTAAATTTGGCAAGATACCAATCATCATCCTAAGGAATACTATGGACATCAATGGGGATATTGAATAGACTAGTCAATGCCCAAGGTAAATCCATAATCAAAACACCTTAAAACAAGAAAATAAACCAACAACACTCTTTTTAGAACCAAAATTGTAATGTGATTTTTGACACACCAACATGAGTGAGTAATAACTACCTTGAAAAGGGTGAGAAACCCTCCAAGGCTTAGGATACTTGCATGCAAGTTACTAGGATTACTTGAGAGTTTGGACCTAATACTTATAACAATACTCAATAGATTTATTCCCTAATTAGAATTTGGATCTAAGTTTAATAATTTACCTTATAGATTGTAATGTTTCATCCATAAATACATAGAAATATATATACTTAAAACATCAACTAATTCTAAATCTATCAAATTCATTAAAAGAAAATGTAAAAAATAAGAGAAATAGTAAGGAGAAAAGAAGAAAGAACTACATAAACACATACACCAACCATTCTATAATACCATTGCTAGTTTATATTAACCCCATTAAATAAAATGTGAAGTGACCAAAATCACACAATCCAAATCACAATTGGTGCAATATTCTAGGATTAAGATGAAGTTATTGATGTTTATGCAATTACAAGTGTATACATAAGTGAAACATATAAGGTAATTAAATCAAGAACAAGAATCAATAATGCTAACCTATACTAATTGGTTATTGTAGGTATAGAAAATATACAAGATTGATAGGAACTAGACAAGGCCATTAGTGTGTGTGCATTCCCAAATTCCTACTAGTTGAAAACAACCACTCCTTCCCCTCACTACATTGGAAATCTTAATATTTACAATGTTCCACCATGATAAAGGCTTCCCACATGTCTCTGAATTTTTTTCGTATGTTGGGAAAGATAGTCCTTCATTGGGCAATGACCTTGATACTTTACCTACCCAACCATTCATCAAAGGTCATAACACATTCGTGATTGGTGGTACTCTATATATTGATATGGATGTAAAATACAAAGAAAAGATCAAAGAATTGGGGGATTACCTAAATAAATATGAACTAAAGAAAACATATAACAAAGCAGTAATAGAAAGAGATTTCCAATTAGGTGATTTTGACTTCATGTGAAACCTAACAATCCAAATGGAAAGAAAGAACTTTGTGGAAAATTACAATATAATTGTATAAGAGAATTCATCATTAGATCTTGATTTGACATATGTTCCTTTGTCCTATCCACTCCTTAGATGAAAAATGGTGAAAGATTTAGTTAATATTATGCATCTTTAATTATACTACTATTGACCACTATACATGGGGATAGATATTCATTTATCATTATGTTTATTCACCCAATATAATATTTGATCTTTATCATTCCATCTTGTTCATATTGGGGAAAATCATCTTTACATACACTTCCATGATCATATATTAACTAGTTGTGCATATACACCTATATATTGACACAATTTCCTATTTGTAATTATCACATTATGTTTATCTAGCCACTTAGGGTCATCTCCACCTTATTATTAAGGTGGCTATAGATCATTATGATCTTTTTTGTTCCCATATCAATCTTGAGTCATATCTCCCTATCATATCACACTAGGGTCATCATGCCTTCCACCACTTTTATCATATGCTTGTGCTCTTGGAGTCACACTAGGGACACCATTGCCTTTCTTGTATTACCTAGATCTATTTGATCGGTAGTGATCTATTGCCTTATCTCAACCATTGTGTGCTTGTTCCCCTAGATGCTACATTTGGGCCATTGTGGCCAATATGGGTTACATCACCATTTTCATTTGCCTATACTATGGGAAACCTTCTACTTTCCTATTTATCTCTAGCCCATGTGCTTATCATGTCTATTATTTAACATGCCATACCTAATTGTTACACAATACATTTCTAGCACCAATAGACTTTACATGATTTACATGCTTATATGCTTATGTATTGCTTTTTTCTCTCCCATTAGATGCAACCAATTGAAAGGAGACATATTATGTTGATAACACACCTTTTGTTGGGATTGTAGATAGTTACAACTACCTACGTAAATACTTTGTTAGGATAGTGTGATATTTAATCGTAATCCTAATGTATTATGTTTATGTATTTATAAAAAGATTGGAATGGGCATTTGGACATCCATGTAGGTGGCTGAGAGATAATATTTTATTATTATTTTCCCATCATTTGGGATATTAGTTGTAATGGAATTTAAGAAGGAGGTGGAGATGGTAGTGGTAGTTACAATTATTATTTTTAGGTGATTCCTCAACTTGGGCACTAGAATGGAGTTATGAACATATTGAATTATTAGTGGGGTCCACATGCATGCACGGAGGTGAATTTGGATGCCTATACTTTGATGTGTGACATAATGGAGGAGTTGCAACTCAAAGATGTCATCTATTATTAGTGCATGAGTTATATTTTCTATATTTGACACCTTAGGGAGTTAAATTTACTAATCTCCAAACTCTTCATTTTGGGTGTGTGATTTTTGCATTTTACCATGGTTTTGATGGTACATTGTTTTTGGAAACCATTTCGGTATTCCTCTCCCATTTTACTATAAATTAGAGGCATGAGATAGTAATTTAATGAGTTTTTTATAGATATATTGGTGTTGCCAGAATGATACCAGATTGAAGAAAATTAGAGTGTTGCACATGTATATTCTACTTGAAGATTAATACATTCTTGAGATTCTCTTTAATGGTGGAGTTTTTTCTTGAAAGGGTTTCTCCATGTACATCCAATGTCATGTGTTGAATATTTATGGTTTGTTGATTTTATTAGTTGTTGTTTTATGCTTCATACTTAATATTTTATGTATAATTCAATGTTGCATGATTAAAATCATATTTGCATACTTTGGGAATAATTTTCATTGTAATTTTTCTTCGTGCCTAGATTTAACAATAGACTTATGACCATGTCTAAATGAATATTCATCACATAACATGGTAGCACCTGATATACCATGTCATCATATAGCCACCACATAAAGTGGAGAATCACCATACCTACTTCTATACATGCTATTTTTTCTAACCCTACTCTCTCCTCTGATTGTTGATAGTAAAACTCAACTTGCAATTATGACTATCTTTACTTCTATGATATAAACTACTCATTGCACATCTTTTATCTATTTTGTAGGTTCCTATGGAACACACATATTGAAGGATGAACACACACAATGAGATCTAGGGCTAATTCTTTTTGCATGGACCTTGGTATCATGTTATGTTTGAATATTTACTTTACATGCATGTTTGTGAGTGCCCTTTTATTTTAAGATACTTTTTCATCATAAGATTCACATGCACCTCCAAATGGAGGCAAAATGTAATGGTGAAATTTGTATACCTATATCAATTATCATTTACTTTTAGGTTTGATGGAATAGTTTAATACAATTACATATCAATGAATGATACATTCTTCAATCCTTCACATATCCCCATCTCCACACATTCCCACATGTTTAACCTTATCTCATTCATTTCTACACATATTTATATGTATCTAACATCTATTATGCCTATTATTATCCACCATGTCTAAACATTTATTCCACAACTCAAATATACTACTTCCTTGGCCCCTGTTAAACCTACAATGCACGTTGATCTAGCACCAAGGAAAATTGACCTCTAAATCTCAAAATTTTAAACTCAAATTTCGCTGATTCCCACCCATTTTATTCATAGCATGAGCTGACTTGGTATAAATTTTGCATAATTTATTACTTTTTGGTGGTATTTAAAGACATTTAATGTACATTCATTTAGGATCTAGGCATCATCTAGAATTTATTAAAAATCCTATGCATTGCAAGGGGCATCATTCTAGGAATCTTTTAATTTAGAGCAATAAAAGGAATCTAATCTACATCATCATTCTAGAGCATTTGCATGATTGAAGAGTAATATCTACATCCAATTCCAAAATCATAAAGCAACTCTAATCAAAGGGGTTGACTCATTAGAAAATGACCCTTGTGACTTGATGATCTCCCCAAGATATTTTTAAATAACACTAGTCCTTGACAATCAATGAGCAATAGGCTTTGAGACAAACTAAGAAGCAAAAGTGAATTATTTGAGAGCATATTCCAGAAGCCACATAATAGATCCATGCCCATAGAATTGACCCAAAAATAATCACAATTCTACATAGGATTGTAGGCAACATAGAGAATGAAGTTATCATTTTTCCTATACTAAATCATCAAAATCTACATTGCATCAAAGTTATTCATCCGTATTGATTCTAAAGCTATTCACCATATCCTTTACCTTTACTTTCCTAAAGTAACACCATCTGTTCAATTATCTAGTTACAACTAATCACTACTTCAATCTAAATTGATGTATGCTAAGTTGTAGCATTTATTTAGTTAGCCTATATGAGCTTAAAGAAAGTTTATTTTCCTTTACAATTTTGTAGAGGTTGTTTATCTTCCTCTACAATATTAAACTACCATACATATCTTAGATAAATCAATGTAAAAGATGCCGAGAGATATCATTCTCAAGGTGCCTATTTTTCACTGCATTTGTGATACTAGTGGAATAGGTGCCTCAAGAACGATATCCCTCGGCATATTTTACGTAGATTTATCTAAGATAAGTATGCTGGTATTTATATGTTTTATTCAATATTTAATTATGTTGACTATATTTTTATTTTTTAAAAATATATGTTGACCATGTTTTAGTTTTTATGTATATAATCACAACATAAAACTCTATACCCTACTACCTCTTGGCATAATTAAGCATCTAATGATTCCCTTAACACTCCAAATTTAAACATTAACGTACGTTGTCTAAAGCATCATCTCTAAGAGATTCTATAACACGATAATATGAGGTCTTTCACAATAATACAAGGCATATTGTGATGCAAGAATAACGGTGCTAGAGAAGAATAAAGTGCGTTTGGTATGGAGAACAAGAAAATATGCTTTTGTGAGGTCCAATCTCCAACTCCAAAATATAGAATCTCTTTAAGTGATTTAAAAATTCTCTTGAGAATCTAATTTGAGCACGTTTCTTTTAAGACCTTTAATGCTTTGTCTATAATCATGCAAAATGTCACTTGAACAACTCACTTCTTGGCATGTAAAGTGGGACACCATAAATTAAAAAAACAAAGTTATACAACTCACATCTAGTCTATAACAAAGGTTTTAGTTGTCCACCATTAATGTGTGTTTAATATATTGGGACAAATTATCCTTTCGCTTATTTTGGATAATATAATGGGGAGTCCACACATTATATGAAACCTTAGAATATTCGTTGACACCTCTTATTAGAAAACCTAACAACACTCAAGAACAAATTATTTCGGGATGAAATAAAGAACAATTTTATATTTTTTCATTAAATGCTTATTTACAAGTCGAGAAGCATTGACTCTCAAACCTTTAAATATTTAAAAGTGAATATAGATCTATGTAGGTTTATGTAAGATATATTCCACAAGAATAAATATAATACAAAGGAGACTTCGAATATTAACAAAACTTACTCCATTTCAATAAAGTTTTAGTTATATGTGTCATGTTCATATTTACACAAACATAACAATATATTTTTAAATATATTGTTTCAATGTCACTATACAAGGTAGTACATTACATACACTTAAAATGATGTTTGCAATCCCTGAAACCGAATTACATGCAAGAGCAATGTAGTGATAAAGGACACCACTTTCATGAAGGAAAATGAAATAAAAAAATGTGGGTGACCCTATATGATGAAGATTTTGATGGGTGAAATGTGGGATTAATCAATAACAATAACAAAACCCAATACATCAATGAAATATGAAGGAAAAGGAGATTTAAAATAGCAAATAGAAATACTTACAACCTTTACCTTATGCCTTCCATTGCTTGCCTTTTCTTTCTTAATCTTGATGGAGATGAAATGTTGGCCCTCAAGAAGCTTGTTTCCTCTCTTCGAATCCTCAAGATGACAAGGAGAAGTTGGCTTTGATACTTTGTGTGATTGAAGATGAGCTTCAACACACTAATGAAATGGATGATATGAAGTGTTATAGAGATGGGTGCCAATGGCACGCTATATTTCCTACAGTATAAGTTTACTCGAATGATGGATATGTGAGATAGAAGAAGAGGGTTGTATTTATAGAGTTGTGTGAGAGAAGATCAATGGTTGAGAAGAAATGAGAAGATCAATGGAGGAGAATGTTCGAGAGAACGTTCGCGAATAGAAGGACATGTGTCATTCAAAAAGAAGATTTGTTGAGTTAACTGCTTCCTTGATGAGGATGAGCTTTTAATTCTCTTAAATTAGAATTTATTTTTCTAATTTAAGAGCAAAGTTGCTTTAACTCAGCTTTTGCTTTTGTATGACAAGAGTATATTTTAAGAAGATATTGAAGATTTTTAGAAGATAAGAAAGCATAATTAAATAAATAGATTTATTTAATTATTTGTAGATAATTTGGAGGAATCAAATAAAATATTTAAATATATTTTATTTTTGTGGAGATTTAAGATTTAATTTAAATAAAATTGCATTTTATTTAAATTTAGAAGAATAAAAGATTTTAATTAAATAATTAAAATTATTTAATTATTTAGAAGAATGAAGTTGGTGTAGATGAATTTAATTAATTAAATAAAATGTAATTTATTTAATTAAATGAGAGGAAGTGAATCAAATAAATAAATTTATTTATTTATTTATTGATAGAGAAATATGAAGGTGAAATAAATATTTAAAATATTTATTTCAGTAGAGTCGTGTCATTTTTAGGTGTATACATTTTGCCCCTCTTTGATGCAATGTGTTTTATCACATTGTTTCAAAGAATAAGAATTTTTGACAGTGATACATGCCCCAGTTTACCCCTGGTATAAGTTTAACGATAGGATGCCCCCTCAGGAGATTGGACGGGAAGAAGGCAAAAGGCGTGAGAAGGACAATCTCACGAAGAAGAAGGTGAAAAAGTGGGTTAGGATGGATAAAAATGGGATATGGTTCGAAGAAATAGACATGGGAAGTAGTCACAGTTGTCATATAGTCAGATATGGTTCACTTGCTATAAATAGGAGCTGGGTCCACAAGTTCTATGCATTTGCACACTTGTCCTTAGTTGATTAGTTTTTTGAGAGCTTAGGATAGCATGGCAGCTAGAGAGATGGATATTCTGCACGAGGAGCACTGGTTTAAGTGAGTCTGATGGTTCGATCAGCCAGCGGAGGCAGGGCCACCGGTATGTAGTTCGTCAAAACTTGCTAAAAGTCATTTATTAGGGCAATAAATGCTTAGGGAAAAATACTAGGACAGATGCGCCAAACTGTCATTCAGCGCATATGCACTCTGAAATGGCACATATGCTACTAAGTGGCACATTTGAGATATACTATGACGCATATGATAGTTTGGTGCATATAGGCTATGAATTGGCACATTCATTGTGAAACGACGCATGTGACATAATAAGTGGCACATGTGCCAGAACGACGCATACACATCAAAGGGTGACAAATTCACAGTGAAGAGGCGCATCTGATATGGATCGGCACATTTGCCACCTGGATCGGTGCATTTGCACTAGGAAAATTAGTTGACTTAACGAAATTAGCCCAATTGGCACCTTGATCGATGCATCAATTGATAAGTGATCTCTGAAATTGCTGAGAATCTAGTCAAGAGATGATATGTTGTTTTGATTAATTTGATATGTCAAGTCAATGATAAGATAGTTTGATTGCTTTGAATAGGTTTTCTTGGATATGGATTTCTTTAACATTATGCTTTGCTTGGTTACAGGAGGATATCTGGGATACCTTGATGTCACGAGAGTAGTTCCCTTTGCCGTTATTACAGTGGTACATGTTGATTGAGATTGACCGCGAGGCGCTTGGTGCAATGGGTTTGCATTATGTTTGCTTCATGCCTGAGGTGCACGCGAACTGGGAGATGTTGACTACAGTGGTGGAGTGATTCCACAGCGAGGATGACACATTCCATCTTCTGATGTGGGAGATGGCGATCACTCTTGAGGACGTGTATCAAATTCTGCACCTCCCTATTCAGGGAGAGTTGGTCGAGTATGAGTAACAGCGGGATGTTGGATTAGCCGAGTGCAGACGGGTGTTTGATGACCCAGAGTTGGTGGAGCAGGTGATATTGTGGCAGGACATTCATGACTGCTATGACTACTTCTCGGGCATAGTGGCAGGATTGATCGGTGGTGTAGTATGCCCCGATAGCAGGTCACACGACTTCCTAATTGGCTGGGGGAGGGTGTTCAAGAGCATGATCATGGATGGGACCTGATATGCATGGGGTGTGTGCGTGCTTGCACACTTATACAGAGATATGCACCAGGTGGTGTATCACAGAGGAGCTAGTTTGTCAGCAGGTGTGTCTCTCTTATAGTTTTGGTTGTGGGAGCATATAGCGATCACACAGTCAGTATGTCTATTTCATAGGCAGAGGGGTGAGACCTACAGTTATGGTTATACAGGTGTGATTTCCCAGCATAAGCTGGGGAAGCTCGAGTATTGGAGACACATGTTTGATAATGTAGATCAAGTTATTTGGCACCCATACCTAGATTGTGAGGTATGGGATGATGAGGCAGACGAGCTTCCGTATTGCTTCCAAACTTGGTGGCTCATCGGCAGGACTAGGTACATTTTGGAGCAACAGATTGTGAGTAGAGTGCAGAGACAGTTTGGTTGAGTATAGGGTAGGCCATAGGGGCAAGCTCGTTTTGCAAGGACCCATGCAGAGAGATACAGATGGGGTCCCGTGGCATCATACAAGGAGGCGTTGACAGATTTTCAGCAAATTCCTCATGCAGCTTGATCCATGAGGAGGGATATAGTGGATGCGGGTATGACATCTGACTATGAGGAGTGGTTTGCAGGTCACCGATTTCTTAGATACTCAAGACCTAGAGAGTTAGCTCATCGTATCGATGAGGAGGATTTAGATGATGAGGGGGAGCTAGCAGGAGGAGAGGGGGATGAAGGAGGGGGATAGGAGGTCAGGGAGATGATCGAGGAGATGGAGGAGGAGGTGGCAGATCGAGACGGAGGAGGAGGTCTAGGGAGGGACCCTCAGGTCAGTAGGCAGTTGCGTAGCCGTAGGCTACAAGACAGGTGTAGGCACAACAAGGGTCACCACAGAGGCATATGTCACCACCACAACAGGTGGCTCAACAGCAGGTGCAGGGATAGGTGCCAGCACAATAGGTGGCACCGGGACAGGGACATGGATAGGTAGGGCCAGTTCCGCAGCTTGACCTATAGCAGCACGCCATGGTTGCATTACAGACTCAGGTTAGGCATCTAAGGGCTCATCTGAGAGTAGCAGAGTCTCGTAGAGATGCAGATGCGGGACGGATATCAGAGCTATCTAGAGAGAGAGATGCAACCTTGGCTAGTATGCGAATGATAAGAGTAGAGAGGGATGCAGCCATGGCAACTATGGGTACAGATGGTACTTCTAGTTTCTTGGTTTCATAGGTGCAGCAGGCACAGACACAATTAACCTAGGTTCAGAGTGAGCTTGCCAGAGTGCAAGCTCAGGCTTAGTATTACAGAGGTCTATACCACAGGGCAGTGTCAGCGGATCAGTGTGCCCCTAGCTTCAGGAGCTAGTCTACAGCATCTCAGAGGGCAGGTGGGTCTCAATCTGTAGGATCAGTCAGGGGTCCCCAGGAGTCTGGGGGAGACAGAGGAGAGGGCAGTGCAGGGGGCAGTGCAGGGAGCAGTGCTCCATGGCATCAGGGGTAGCTAGATTTGGATACCTGTACCAATTTTTCATCCGATGTACACATTTTTGATGGCTGAGATAGCCTATATATGTATTATTTTTGCCCCGAGACATGTATCACTATCTTTTTGTACTTTGTATACATTTTATGTCATGACTCTGAGAGATTTGGATAGATATTTTGATATGTTGTACATTTGGACACGGTTTTATGGTTATATGGTGATGAAGTTGTTGATATTCTATATGCATATGTTCTACGTTGAGATGTTATGGATGCAATCTATCTTATGATGTGTGGTATATGTGATGCATACTAGATGGATTTTTAGGATGATTTGATATGCAAATGTTTATGGATATGTTTATACAGCTCTATATGTATATGTCTATGTTTTTGATTTTTTGAGATTATATGCGAATGTGAATGTATATGGATGACCTAATGCACTTGATTATGTATGCAAATGATTTAATCATGTGAATGACTATCTCATGTGATATGATATGTTACCTATGCTATGTTTTTGATATGTCCAAATGTACTCAATCGACATAGGGATGATATAGATAGGCAGAGGAGAAGAAATGAAGAAATACAGGCTTTTATTTGATATGCTGCACGATTTTCTTATTGCATGGTTGATATGGATTTTTGGATATGGTATGGATATGAATTGTCATCTTGATATTGCAAGTCTTTTGCTTTCATCATTGGGTACTTTTTGGTATTTTTCTCTTTTTGAAATGTTGTAAGAAAATACAAGCAACTAGGTATAATTAGACTAAGATGACCTGAGTATTTCTTACATGGATTTTGATATAGCAAGTCGATACAAGCATCTAGTCAAACTTGAATCTAGATGACCTGAGTACTTCTTGTGTTTCAATAGACAAGGATTGCCTCTTTTCATGTTTAGACCTTTGGAGTCCTCGATGATCTTTTTACTGATCATGTCTTTAGACAAAAGTCATCACATTACTAAAGTTTAATCCACAAACAATAGACAAAGAAAAAGATTATGCCCCCATCATAGCATCTCTAGCTTTTGGCATCCTTGACTAGCATAGGAAGACATAATGAAAAAAATCAAAACTTTGTTAAGTTAGCTTGTTCACAAAAGCATTCTTGCATTATATGTGTCTCTTTTGCCATAATTGATATATAATTAGTTTGAGTGTTTTGGTAGGGTGCTCTGTTTTGGACAGGTTGATGTTTTGCATCAAGATTTTTGTTGTTTTGGGAAGCATGCTTTGCTATGTTTGCTTGTCTAGTGAAAGGTATCACAATCCTTATTGGTATCCTCTTAGAACATGTGGCATTCGAGAATCCAAATCCATAACTAGATCGAGGAGTTGCCCCCAGTTTAGATAAAGGATCGACTTATTATGGGTGATATGACAAACAGATATGGGGAGACAGACCCTAAGGGACTGACCTAGTGCCTCGGGGGCTCATTGCTAAATGGCCTTTCCTACGTGACAACGTAGAGGCAACGTAGTTCGGGGTGAACCTAATGGACCTAAGACCTAGGTGATAGAAAGTGGTGTGGACTCAGATAGATAGAAGGGCCAGTTATGGGACAGATGGGATAGTGGAGCCTTGGGGGAGCATTGAGAATGGCCTTGCCTATGTGATAGCTTAGAGGCGATGTAGTTTAACAACGGTTCAAAGGACTGGTTCAAGATGAACAATACGATGGACACAAGAGATATGAAGTCACAACAAATGGAGGAAGTGGTTTGTCGCATATAGCACTTGTTTACTAGGTTTTCACCACTTGTTTTTATTTGCACGGAAGCTAAAAGTACACATGACGCGTGTTTGCCAAGTTTTCATCATGGTACCTATCCTAGGTGCCTCTTTGCCAGGTTTTCACCATAGGATGATTTTTTTGTTATTTTTCTATTTTTTGGATTTTTTTGTTTGTTTTTTTATCACTTTTTCAAATTTTTTGGATTTTTTGAAAACTCCCTTACATTGGGGTTTTCAGGTATAGAACTTGCGAAGGTGCATGTTATTAATAGGATCATCAAACAGTTCACCTTCAAATGTAGCCAATTGATATGCTCCCGATCCATAGGCTGCAATGATGACATAGGGACCTAACCAGTTGGGTTCAAACTTGCCTTTCTTCTCTCTATCTTGCTGATTTCTGGGATTTTCTTGGAGGACAAGATCACCTACTTGGAAGACTCAGGGCTTTACCCTATGATTGTAGCTTCTAGACATTTGTTGCTGATATGCTTTTAGATGGTTAAAGGCATGTTGCCTTCTCTCTTCGACAGCTCTAACTCTTAAAGTCTGGACACTCTATATTCTTCATCAGATATGAGGCCTTTTAATGAAACTCGCAAGGATGGGATCTCGACTTCAATGGGCAAGATAGCTTCAGATCCGTAGACTAGGGAGTATGGTGTTGCACCTGTGGGTGTGTGGATGCTTGTGCAGTAGGCCCACAATGCAGGATTTAATTGGATATGCCAATCACTGCCGGCATCATTGACAATATTCTTTAGGATTTTTAGGATGGTTTTATTTGATGCCTCAGCCTGGCCGTTGCCTTGGGGGTAATAGGGGGTTGAAAAGCGGTGCTGGATATGGAATTTCTCGCATAGTTTCCTGACATCTTGATTTTTGAAAGGTCGTCCATTATCTGTGATAATGGACGAAGGGACACCATAACGACAAATGATATAGTTCAAGATAAAAGACACAATCTGCTTGCCTGTGATATTGGCTAAGGGTACAGCTTCAATCCACTTTGTAAAGTACTTAGTGGTAGTGATTATGAATTTGTGGCCGCTGGATGAAGGAGGATGGATCTTGCCCACTAAGTCGAGTCCCCACTGATAGAAAGGCCAAGGAGTTGTCAATGGCTGTAGTTCCCGTGCTAGTGCATGTATCAGGTTCCCATGGATTTGGCACTTTTTGCACTTCTTTACAAAATGATAGGAATCTTGTTCTAGAGTTGGCTAGTAGTATCCCATGCATATGAGTTTCTTGGTTAGGGTAGGGTCACTAGAGTGGGTCCTGCATATACCATCATGCACTTCGCTTAGGGCAGTTTGATATTCCTCACTATCGAGACATCTAAGGAGACTACCATTGAGACCTCTACGATATAAGGTATTGGCGATAATGGCATACCGGGATGCCTAACGGATGAAGGTTTGTTTTTGGTTACTAGAGAGATCAGGTGGGAGGGTATTCTCTTTAAGATAGGCAAATATTTTTCCATAGAGGGGGGAATCAATTCGTACAATGTGACAAATAATATGGGATTCAGGGGTGTCATATGCAGGACATGACACTGGCTCTACCAAAAACTCATAATGTGATTGATTATCTAGAATATCGAGGAGAGATGCATTTGTTGCCATAGCGTTTGCAGCTTTGTTCTCAATCCTTGGTATTTGTTCAAAAGAGATCTTGATGAAGTATTCTTTGAAGCTATCTACCATTCGTTTGTAAGGGATTAATTTCTCATCTTTTGTCTGGTAGTTGTCATTTACTTGATTTATGACCAGCTATGAATCGCCATACACTTGAAGTTCTTTGATATTCCATTCAACTGCTAGCTTGATACCAATGACAAGGGCTTCATACTCTGCCATGTTGTTAGTGCAGGGAAACATTAATCTGTATGATTTAAGAATGGTGTCGCCACTAGGTGTGATCAATAAGATACCTGCCCTGATCCATGCTGAGTGTATGATCCATCGAAGTACATTTTCCAGGTTGTTGTCGTTAGGTGGAAGATAGATTCATCTAGAAATCCAAAGCTCAAAGGGCTATCATCTGTTAGAGGTGCATCCACAAATTGATCTACAAGTATTTGGCCTTTTATTTCTTTCCTGTCTACATATTCGATATCGAACTCCCTGAGAAGCATGACCCATTTGGACAATATACCTTTTAGGGCTGCCTTGTTGAGTAAGTACTTCAGTAGATCAATTTTTACTACTAGTTTAACAAAATGTGACAACATGTAATGTCTCCACTTTTGTGAGGTGAAGACCACAGTGAGACATGCTCTTTTGATTGGCATATATTGTAGTTCATACCCAACAAGTGCTTAACTGATATAGTAGATTGCTTATTCTTTCTTGTCATAGTTTTTCTGTGCAAGGAGAGCTCCCAGCACTGTTGGTGTGGGCGAGATATATAGTAGCATCAGTTTACCTTGAATCGGTGGCATCAACACATGTGGCTTCATTAGGTATTCTTTTAACTACTAAAATGCTTGCTCACATGAATCATTCCATTTAAAAGGGACATTCTTATGTAGAAGGTGAGAAAATGGGTGACACTTGTTTGCCAATTGAGAAATGAACCTTTTGATAGATTGTAGTTTTCCCTGTAGGGACCTTAGCTGAGTGAGATTTTTAGGAGGTGGCATTTCCATGATGGCCTTTACTTTAGCTGGGTTGACTTTGATTCCATTTGTAGACACTATGTATCCTAGTAGCTTACCTGAGATTACTCCAAACATGCACTTTTTTGGATTGAGGCGCACGTTAAACTTTTCCAATCTGTTGAAGATTTTGTCTAGCAGTGCCAAGTGTCCTTCTCTTGTGAGTGAATTAGCCATAATGTCATCAACATAGTCTTCCATTATAGTGTGCATCATGTCATGGAAGATTGTGGTCATAGCTCTCTGATATGTTGCACTGACATTTTTCAAACCAAATGGCATGACACACCAACAATAAGTGCCCCAAGGACATGTGAATGTAGTCTTGTGTTGGTCTTCAAGTACATTTTTTATCTGTTTATATCCAAAAAAACCATCCATTAGTGACAACATAGTGTGCCCTGCCATTAGATCTACAATCATGTCAATGTTTGGTAGGGGGAAATCATCTTTCGGACAAGCTTTGTTCAGGTCCCTGAAATCATTACATATTCAGACTTTGCCATCTAGTTTGGCAACTGTTACTATATTCAAAACCCACTCAGGATAGTCTATTGGTTTGATGAATCTGACATCTAACAATTTCTTCAACTCTTCTTTCACCATGAGGGCCACATGTGGGTGCATCTTTCTGAGTTTTTGTTTTATTGGTTTAGCTCCTGGAGCTAAAGATAAATGATGCATTATGAGATTTGGATCTAGCCCTAGCATGTCTGCATATGTCCAAGCAAAGTTGATTTGTTTTCTCTTGAAAAAGTCGGTAAATGCTGGCTTTTCTTGTTATGTTAAAGCCTTTGCCATGTGGATCATTCTAGGATTATCACCTATGCTAACATTGAACAGCTCTGCTGGTTCTATCAAGATTGGAGATCTCTCTTGATGTGTAAGATTGGGTAGAGGGTCAATCCTTCCATCCTTCAGCACCTCAGAGAGGTTTTCACCATTGGATACATCTTTATTTTTACTATTTTCATGATCTAACACTGCCACAGAGCAGTTTTCACCATTAGATCTTTCTTTCATTTTGACATTTTTGAGACTGAAAGGCTTAGCACTCTCTCCAAAATAGGCCTTCTCGTTGAGTTCTATGACATAGCGATCTCTGTGGTCCCCTGTGGGTATATGATCTCTAAGCTCAAGATAGTCTATGATGGCCTCATCATTGTCAAAGGTATCAATCTCAAGGCTAGTGCCTTGTAGGTCCCAATCTATGAGTTTGGGGTGCACCAAAGGTAAGGGGTCATTGGGTTGGTCTAGTTTGATGGTGTTGATGGTTAGGATAGAGTTGTTAAAAGCACAGACAAAGTCTACGATGGTACTCTCTATTAGCAGATCCATCAAGGGGGGTATCATTCTTTCCTCACGACTTTTACTATCATTATTACGTGGGTCAGACTCTAGTGGTCTAGCCCTTGGTCCTTGTGTCTCATTAGCATGGGTTGGGTCATACTCATGGACAACATCGATGTCTTTTTCATCACAAGATAGTTCAGAGAGGCTATCCCATTCATATTCATTGGAATCAATCTCAATCCCTAGTTGCATTTGTTGAATTTGTTCAACTAGATTGCTAGTAGATGTTTCTGGTTGTTTTCCCTTATTCTTATTTGCTTTGTTTGTTTTTGTTGTTCTAGTGTAACCTAGCCTTGTAGTGGCTCAAGCTGTCAAGGTATGAGGTTGGATGGGTTCAGTGATGCCATCCTTTCTTAAACTGAGTGGACCATGTCCTTCGCACCCCATTCTTTGTAGCATTTGGAAACCTTGACCATATTGTTTAGTTGGTATAGTGTGATGGTCATGTTGTGTTGATGAATTGCCTTCATCCTTATATAACCATTGTAGGATATCTTTCTCATCACTCTCATCTTTAAGGCTTCCCCATTTGACAAATAGTTGTTTGGTAGTTTTATCTGCTTTTGATTTGTTTAGAATAGGTCTTCCATATGATCTAGGAGATAGGGGGAGCTGTGCCAAGCAGAGGGATTGGGAGATTGTGTATTCACCCAAGCCTTTATCTTTGAATTTGAGGTCAGGTTGGGATGCTTTTGAAGAGGAAGCAAGTGTAGCTAGGTCAACATGAGATGAAGATGAAGCAGAGGCACGGTTGTTAAGAATCACAACTTCAGGTTTAGATTGAATGGAGTTGCAATACTGAAATAGATTGGGGTCACCTTGTATAGTGATCTCTTGACCTTCATAGGGGAATTTAATACACTGATGGTATGTTGATGGCACTACTTTTAGAGCATGAGTCCATGGTCTCCCAAGAAGAATGTTATACGCTAGCTCCATATCGAGGACTTGGCAAGCCACATCTTTTACTATAGGTCCCACTTTGATAGGTAAAGTGACAATTCCTTTGGAAGTTCTCTCCTCCTCATCATAGGCTTTGATAGTGATTTTCTTTTTTGGATCTATAGCCTTTTCTGAAAACCCCAATGTAAGGTTAGCTTCAAGGTGCAAATATTCAAACTAGCTCCTCCATCGATTAGGACTCTCTTTATCTTGTGTTTGTGTATGAAGGCTTCGATATGAAGAGAGGCGTTATGGGGTTAAGCGATTGACATATCATCCTTTTCAGTGAATGATAGGGAATGAGATGAGGTAATGTGACCTACCATGTTTTGAAACTATTCCTCAGCAAGGTTCATTGGGATGGAGGCTTCTGCTAAAACTTTGTCAAGTATGGCCCTATGGGAGGGGGACAGACGTAGAAGTTCCAGAATGGATATATGTGCAGGTGTCTTATGAAGTTGATCCAAGATATTGAATTGATTAGCCGAAGTGGCGGGGGCTCCTCTAAGAGTGACTCTATTACTGCAGGTGGTAACATTACAATCCAGATCCTTGTTTATAGTGATCACATTGATGCGTGAATCACTTTCTGAGATGTGGTTAACAACATAGTCAAAGTTGACGTTTGTATAATTTGCATTGTTAGATCCACTGTTGTTTTTGTTGGAAGGTCCTCCCTGCTCATAGTTAGGAAGAGGATCCTTGAATGCCTAGTGATCATTGTTAGAGGTATGTCCTTTAAGGGATTTTTTTTTTCTCAATCAAATCTTGGATAGTGTGCTTGAGTGCAATGCAGTCGTTGGTTTTATGCCCCTTGTTTCAGTGGTATTCACTTAAATCATTGTCGTTCCACCAAGGAGGTTTTACTTTTGGTTCATATTCTCATGTCGAGGGAAGTGTTATGATCTTATTTGTGACTAACTTCCATAGGGTAGTTTCCAATGATTCTCCTAAAGGTGTAAACTTTCTCCTAGGTTGAAAGTTTGTAAACCGTGATTCAGTGTTTCTTGGTTTATTTTGCGGGGGATTGTTTTGAGGAGTTGATAAGTTGAAGATTGGTTGTTTAGGTATCGCATTCTTGGCATCTACCACCCCATCATTCACAATGTTTTTGTTCTTTGTCCAGAATCTTGGTTTATTTGTGTTGGTGTTGGTACTAGGAGTGTCCTTATAGAGCTTTATTTGACCCTTGGTGATTAAAGCTTTTTCTATGATGAGACCCATCTCAATGACCTTGCTAAAGGAAGTAGGACATTGGATTTTTATCTGACAGCTTAGGCTGGTTTGTAAGTTATAGACAAACATTTCCAACATTTGTTTTTCAGGCATTTGGTGTGGGCACTTACTTGCCAACTGTCTCCATCTTTGTAGGAAGGTGGCGATAGATTCTCCACCTTTTTGCTTGGTGTTACAAAGATCCAAGATTGAGGTCTCATGCTCAATATTGTAAGAGAAGTGAGTGACAAATTTGTCCACAAGTTCATTGAATGTTCTAATACGAGGTGGTAGTCTAGAAAACCACTCCATGGCTTGTCCTCCTAAGCTTCGTGGAAATAGTCACATAAGGTAAGTATCATTGTGTGCGACTTCAAGACAAGTAGCATTGAATTCCCTAATGTGGTCCCTTGGATCACCCTTTCCTCAATATTTATCAAATTTTGGCACTTCAAATTTAGAGGAGAAAGGTAACATGATCAAGGTCCTATCAAAAGGATAGGGTGAAATATCCTCTAGGGAATAATGTTTGGTTGATGCTCCTATTTGCATGTCTGAAAATTGTTGTTGTAAAGCTTGGATCTGTTGGGTCATTAAGCTCAAGGCATCTGTAGGATTAGTGGTTGTTTTACTTTTGTTTGAAGGTGTTTCTTCATGTGTGCTTCCCTCAGGGTGTCTTTCTTCCTTAGTTTCTTTTAGAGCCTCTACATCAAAATCTTTAGGGAGCTTGACTCCTAGATGTTCTAGGTGTAGAAAGAATTTGGTAGGGTCTTGGGCAAGTACCTTATCCATTATGTGTTGAAAACTTTTGTCTTGGTGTGTTTGGAGGACCTCTTCCATAGATATTTTCCTCATCACTTTCGTGAGAGGTTGGGACAATTTTCTTAGCCATTTCAATCTATTTTTGTTTTTGTAATCTTGTTAAGACCATGCAAGGTGACTAGAGGTGGAATGGAGTGAGTTTGAAAGTTTTGAGCAAAGGTGCTAGAATGTGACAAGATTTTAGCAAGGTTCTCCTTAGATCTAATTGGTGCAAACAAGTTGGGTGCACAAAATGATAGTCAAAGAAAGGATGATAGAAATATGTTTACTTGATGTTGACTAGTCTTGCACAAGCCACTAGTGGAGTTTCGAGAGAAAAGGATAAGTGATTCTTGATAGTGGAGACTCACTAGGTTTGTTTGAGGTTTGATTGCGATCAAGGATAGCTTGGTTCTAACCTTGTTGGATTTTGGAATAGTTTTGTGAGATTTTGGATGATACGGTGTGGAAAAAGTAGCTATGGTGCGGAAAAATAGGGAAATGGTTGTCTTGCAAAATTTTGATCAGATTTTGGAAAAACTGAGACAAGTTTGAAATAGTTTTTGAAAAGTTGAAAATTTTCTCTTGGAAGGTATGAAATAGCTTACTGGATTGTATACGCATTAGTTAAATGCGCTACAATAGAATGCAAAAGTGCCACAAGTCAGATCAAATGCACTGTTCTGGTAATGTTTCAAATGCGGCGCAATAGAATTTAAATGAGCTTCAAGTCAAAGTAAATGCATTGCAGGTCGCTTCAGATGCGCAATTTTGGTTTTTAGCTTGGTTTTTACAGAATTTTGGAACATTTTTCAAGATTTTTCTATTTTTGGGTTTGAAAACTTGGTCTTTTCTTGAATTCTAATGTTCAATTATGGCAAAAGACACAGCAAACAGATAGAATTTTTCATGATTTTATCTTTTGTTATTTTTTTGTATTTTAGGACTTTTTGACAAGAAAATAAGTACACCCTAGGCTGGATAGGACAATATTTGTTGAATCCTCTAGCTATACATATTCAAAGCATGTAGCTCCTGGATCTGGTAGCACCGGTTCCCCTCCATGGCACTCACTTCTCATGCATACCATATCCGGGTTTCCTTAGGCTCGTACCCCCACCAAACCATAGGATTGTCCTTGCTACCTCTACTAAGAATCACATGAATTGAGGCCGCTTCAAGAGCTCCACCCTTTGTGTCAACAAATAGCAGTTTTTGGTATACTAAACAAGTGGTTCGTAGTCAAGGCAACCGTTCAAGTGGTTACACGTGCGCCGACACTACTCTCCATTATGGAGTCTCCCAGCCTCAAAGGGTTACACTTTAGAGGGTTTTGGGGGAGGTTGGTCATTTGTGTAACATAGTAACACTCGTTGCAGGAGGCTTTTGCCTCAAGCACAGTTTATTTAAAGTGGATCAATAGGGCTTAGCTTTAGCCTATTTCCACTCAGGGTCATTCCCACTTGGACAGGCGTGCATCCAAGGGTAGGCCCCTCTAAAGGTTAAATAGATGGAATGACAAGTCTGGTGTTCTGGTCACCCAGTAAAGGGGAGAGCATAAGCCTATTGTCATTCAACAATCACAGAAGACACTGATTTATCTAATCCTAGTTAAAAGGAAAACAACTAAATGGGCTATCTACTTGTGCACTCACGCATTTGTTAACGTTGAAGTGGTTAAAAAGATAGCAATGCTCATTTTCCATTTGCAAGATAGCAATGATCTAACTAGGAAAGAAATCAATAATGCAAAGATAGCAGTGGTTCAGTTACTGTCCATCCTAGTTAAAGACTATGTGGAATTTGCATTAAATTATTTTTTTTGTTACTTTTTCCCCTAATTAATCTAAATTAACTAATCAATGCAACTAAATGATCTAATCCAGCCTCTAATCTTGTAAGACAAACATTAGCTCAAATAGAAAAATTAGATGAAATCCCAAAAACTACAGTACAAAATAGAAGCGCCACTATGTAGTCTGAATGCACAGAAATAGAGCTTGCATGCATCATTGTACATATGCACTAAGACAGGTGTCAAAAGCACAGTAATATGAGATGAATGCGTCATTTAACAAATGTGTCATTATATAGTATGAAAGCACTGAAAATGTGGGTATATGTGTTGAAGTTACGTAGGCACCAAAATAGGGAGTATAAGCACCGAAACAGAGTATGTATGTGCCATATCTGTAAAAGTACTAGAACAGAAGATAAAAGCATCATTTCAGAGATTGAATGCGTCAGACTTCTGCATGCATCGGGATAGGAGGTAAATGCATCACAGGATTGCTCAGATACGCCGAATCAACCTATCAAAAGTTTGTACGAAACCTGTACGGAACCTGCGTCTCAAAAACTCAGATTTTTTATTAGAAAAATGGGGCAAGGGCCCCACGATGGGCGCCAAAATGCGATGGGTGAAATGTGGGATTAATCAATAACAATGACAAACCTAATACATCAATGAAATATGAAGAAAAAAAAGATTTAAAATAGAAAATAGAAATACTTACAACCTTTACCTTATGCCTTCCATTGCTCACCTTTTCTTTCTTGATCTTGATGAAGATGAAATGTTGGCCCTCAAGAAGCTTGCTTCCTCACTTCGAATCCTCAAGATGACAAGGAGAAGTTGGATTTGATACTTTGTGTGATTGAAGATGAGCTTCAACACACTAATGAAATGGATGATATGAAGTGTTATGGAGATGGGTACCAATGGCGCGCTATATTTCCTGCAGCATAAGTTTACTCGAATGATGGATATGTTAGATAGAAGAAGAGGGTTGTATTCATAGAGTTGTGTGAGAGAAGATAAATGGTTGAGAAGAAATGAGAAGATCAACGGAGGAGAATGCTCGAGAAAACGTGCGCGAATAGAAGGAGGACATGTGTCATTCAAAAAGAAGCTTTGTTGAGTTAACTGCTTTCTTGATGAGGATGAGCTTTTAATTCTCTTAAATTAGAATTTATTTTTCTAATTTAAGAGCAAAGTTGCTTTAAAGTTGCTTTAACTCAGCTTTTGCTTTTGTATGACAAGAGGAGTATATATTTAGAAGAAATTGAAGATTTTTAGAAGATAAGAAAGCATAATTAAATAAATAGATTTATTTAATTATTTGTAGATAATTTGGAGGAATAAAATAACATATTTAAATATATTTTATTTTTGTGGAGATTTAAGATTTAATTTAAATAAAATTGCATTTTATTTAAATTTGGAAGAATAAAAGATTTTAATTAAATAATTAAAATTATTTAATTATTTAGAAGAATGAATTTGGTGTAGATGAATTTAATTAATTAAATAAAATGTAATTTATTTAATTAAATGAGAGGAAGTGAATCAAATAAATAAATAAATTTATTTATTTATTGATAGAAGAATGTGAAGGTGAAATAAATATTTAAAATATTTATTTTAGTAGAGTCATGCCATTTTTAGGTGTATACAAAGACAACGTAGTTAGGGTGTGGTGTCATCACATATGATGCCTAAAGGGATGATCATTACAAGACACCACCCCCTCGAGTTCTTATATGAAAAGGATTGATCATGCCTCTTAGGGCATGACCTCTTAATCACATTTAATTAACTATCAATTAAAACAAGGAACTTCAAATTAATCACTAAAAAGCAATTAAATGATTTAAGATAATTAATAGCTACATATTAGCATTGGAAGGGAATATAGTTACAATGTTTAAATAATTTTGAATTAAAATTATTAACTACTTGATTTAATTATTCATTTAAACATTTGATTAGATCACTAATTTATTCAAAAGTTGAAAATGTGAGAAGGGTATAAAAGTCATTTCTCAATAATTAAAAATAGAATAGATATATTAAAAAAAATCAAAAGTACTCAACTCACTTTAGTAATCATTTTAATTCAACTTCAACATTAATAAAACATTTAAGAGTGCATAGAGATATATTTTTAGACATATTTTTATTAATTTTGCTTTCATAATTTACCCTCCGTAATTAAATCCCCACACCTTAAATTTTGTAGATAATTAAAAAGCATAAGTTTAATTCCTAATTACTATAATTTAATATCTATTAAAAACTTGCGACATAATCTAAGAGTATGTATATATTTTTATTTTTAAAAATAAGATCTATTAATTAAATCTAAACATTATTTATATATATCTTTTATGTGATTAATTGCACCTAATATTACTTAGAGAGTTAGTAATTGTATTTTAAAATACCCCATAACATCCATAAAAATAAAGAAATAAAGTAAATAATTATAAAGTTTCCTATAAAGAATTTATTAAATTCTAAGTATAGTTGAGTTATTAAATGATAAATAAAAACATTAGAAAAGGGATTTAGGGTAAGGAAACCCTAATGTGAAAATGAGAAAATTTCTAAAAGAGGAGAGGAAGAAAATGGTGACAACATAAGGTAGCTATTTCTATTTTTGTTCATCCTACTTGAAATGTAGGCAACACAAGAAAGTTTCAATCAATATATTCCCTTTATTTGGAAAAAAATGTATAAATGTTTTTTTTCTTTTTATATCCATGCCTTGTTTTAGTAGCCATTAATGGCGAGGTTTTTCCTTTGTATTTTAGTTTTTTTTTTTAAAAAAAAAAGAAAAAAGTAATTTTTTTAAAAGAAAAAAGTATTTTTTTTAAAGAAAAAGAAGGATCACACACACACACACACAGAATTTTTAAAATAGAAAATAGGGGGGTAGATGGTGGCACCACCTAAGGGCCACATCCCTTAGTGGGTTGTGCCATCAATAGAGAGTTGCAACAAATGTTACACTAGGGGTGAGGTTGTGCTTGTCAAAGCCCCTCCTTTTGTGATTTTTTTATTTAGTATATTTTATTTAATATATAATAATTTGTGTATATTTCTTTTTAATATATGATAATAAAAAATGTTTTAGTGTTATACATATGAAATACATACACTTTTTTTTAAACAATCACATTATAAAAGTAAATCTATATATTAAATCTAGTTTTTAGAAAGACAAGAATAGATGAATATATATTTATAGAGATATTCATGTATATACTTTTTGATGAAATAAACAACAATCTATAGAAACTATGCACACTAATTTTGGTTTATGAATATTAAAAAAAAGAAATAGTATGTGAACATGTGTGAATATATAATATACCTATTTGTATATATACATATACAGACATAGATTTTTTGTAAGGAGAATAAAATCAGCAACTTAACAAATGGGTTTGAATAGGAAGGAAGAGGAAAATGATATTTATTTATTTTGAATATTTTAAATTACATACACACACTTTTAAATGCATTTTTTTTGTTTCTTCATAAACCATGAAAATAAAATCAGCAACCTATTATGTAACACAAGGTAAATCAACAAACAAATAATAAATTTTCCCTTTTTTTTTCATTAAAATCTCTTGTTTGTTTAAATCTCCCATACATGCACCACTCCTTCCTACAACACAATAAAATTCTCTCCCACTTACAAAATGATTTACACAAAACATGAAAATTATGGAAAAATCCTTCTCAATACAATGAGGAGTTTCAAAACACCCTTGGACTCATGGGATGAGTGCTACAAAGAACAAAATAAGCATCTCCACTTGGTAAACCATTTCCTTCACTTCGTGTCTTCATAAAACCTATAATTTTATTCACACAAATGTCAAAATGCCAATGGAGGTGCTCGTGCCCCAACCATAGAGTTTGAAGCATACTCACCCCAAGCGAGGAGATCTTCTAAAACTAGTTAGTTGTAAAATAATCAAGGTAAAAAGGTCAACATACACACACAACAATCCCATGGATTAGATGAACACTCATGAATCATAACAAGGGGGGGAAGCAGGAAACTTCTCATTTGCACAAAGAAACACTTCCTAAATAAAGTTTCCACACTTCCCTCCACCCCACACATGGTTTTCTCTCATCAAATTAGGGAAGTCTAAACCAACTTGTACGCAAATCCCTTCCTAATGTGCCCAAAAAACATAAACATTCACCCAAAAAAATAAGAATAACAAGACACAAATCCAAACTAACAAAGGGAAAACAACCTAAATAAACATTTACACAATTTTTTAGCAAAACTATTTTAAAAAAGAAGGATAGGAAGCCTACCTCTACAATATCTTTGAAGAAGATAAGTTGCTTCTTTGTCACACCCTTTCTAAGTAGTTTTCTCCTTGCAATACTTCTCAAAGAACCTCTCTAATTTTCTCTAAGTATCTCTTCTCTAAAGCAAAGAATTTAAAACTGAGCCAAAAAGCCCCCTTTCAAGCCTAGGAGGGTAGTTATATAAGGAGTGTGATGTCACTCATCATCACCCTATGAGATGGTGACATATGGTCTCCACCTCACCCTCTTATCCTTCCTTACAACACAAATAAATTCACATTATTCTTATGTGCTCACATGTAAATATCCTAGGAAGTGCTACTACATGTGTGAGGCAATGGGACAAAGGTGTAATTGACACAACTCCTCATATATGACCCTAGGAAGAGGAGATTGGAAAGTGACAAGTCAACCTTCCATCTCTTATATGTGTGTTCATGCCACCTTCTTCCCAAGGGGCTTAGATAGATCAAATTTCAAGCTCAAAGGTTAATATTTGTAGCCAAAAAGCTACCTACCCCATAGCTATTTTCCTTAGGGGTATAATTTTACCTAGAATATATATATATATATATATATATATATATATATATATATATATATATATATATATATATATATATATATATATATATATATATATATTTAAAACCCATATAAGTGCAACTCTAAGCTTGCATCCTAAGGGGATTTTGATCCCATAAATCATACCTAACTCACCTTAGATACATAGTTCAAAATTAATAAAAATAATTCACCAAACTAACATCACAATAACTTATCGCAAGGAATATCTCAATCTCCTTATGGACCAAGGCCAAGGTATCATTGGGGAAAGACATATTTAGGGTTTTAGAGGACCTTTGAATTATTTTCTATTGGTAATTTATAAGCACCTAAACACTTAAAATGACTATAAAATGCATATGTATAGCTGAAGCGATTGTAATGACAATTTAAACTTATCCATATATAATAGAAATTTTATCTATTTGCATAATTATCATAACTTAGCCTACAATTTACCATAATTACACAACTTAATCAATTTAATTTCACATTCAACTCATAATGTTAGGCCATGTTAACTTTACAAAATTCACCATCTATAGACATCTTAATCATAACTATCAAATTTAACTTGAAATTAGATTAAATAAATACATTTAGAGCATATATGTAATTCACAAATATATTAATCTAACCAAGACAAAATAGTGAGATAATATGAATTCTTATATTGATTAAACATTCCCCATAGTTAGTCCCATGCAAACATACTCAGCTAGTCCCAATTGTACACCCAACAAATGAATGATAATAATTAAACATAATCATTTGCTAATCTAGATCAAAATAATATACTCATAAAATTAAATCATTTTAATCAAAACCATGATATCCATGCTATTCTATCATCATGAATGTAATCCAAATAAATAAGTTATAAATCAACTAGTATCAGTGTCCATAATAGGTATACCAAGTGTGAATGAGATCACAAGAAAAATGGGCCTCACATCCTCCCCCAATATTATACTTCCTCCTATAAGTCCCTAAGTTTGGGAAGGAAAGAAAACAACATTGTGACAACCCATAGAGGTGACGAGGCCTACAAGTTTCCTTAACTCTAGTTACATAAAAAAATCAATCATAAAATAAAAATCATCCTACATAGCATCTTTCTCCATGAAGAGAAACAATAATGTTAATGGCACCAATCATACAATATAAGAACACTACATGCATTGAGATTTATAAGGCAAGAGCATAAGATCTGTTAACCAAAGTTCATGAATTGCTACAAGGGATATGAAGCATACATCCATACAAAGGTACACCAATAGATGCTAAAGCTCATTGATATCCATTCATGAGATTATCCATACATCATTAACAAGGTGTCTAAACAACAACAATAACCATTAAATGATTACTTCTGAAATTGAATCCATGCACCAAAAAGGAACTATCTAAACCATCAAAGCATTGTGACATCATACTCAATTATAACCATCCTCAACATTTAATTTATCTTTATTTATTTATTTATTAATCCCTCCACACTTAGTTCACAAAATAATTCACATCATGAGGCTCACATATTCACATGTCTCAAGCTACACACACCACAAGAATGACATTATATGATTTATGTCATGAGGCTCACAAAATGGGTTTTACGAGGATGACAATTGCCACAATATAGTTGAGTAACCATAGGAACATGGAGCCATAAAAACATAGGGCTAAAGAGCTATGGAACTAGTATCTAGATAACCATGTAGTCATAGATCTGTAGAGCTAACATATAAGGAATCATAGAACCATATAATGTTTAATTCAATATCCAAATAGGCATAGAACTATAGAATCAATATCCAAAATATTTAAGTCATAGAACTATAGAATTAGTGTCTGAAGTATCATAGAGCCATAGAATCAATAAGGATGGTCTAAGAATCCTCCTTAAGGATCCCTCCATACATTTCCTAGTACCTTTCTCTTATTTGTTTAAGGGGGTTAGACTCCAAGAGAGAAGTACAAAGAGATCACACACACATAGGGGGAATGGATTATGACCATCCCATACTAATCCCATTTTTATCCCCTATCCTCACAAAAGAATTTACTAGCCCACCTAGTCCCCTATATGGCCTACCAGGTACCCCTCTTAGATATGGAAGTTTTATACATGTAACATTACTTCACACACACCAAAAGTTGAAAACACTAAGAAGGGCTTATGCAAGAAGTTGGGTCCACAAAAAACTCAAAAAGTGGAAGTTTTTTGTTGTTTTTTAGAATTTGTCACACTTGGACTGAAAATTTGAAGCACTTACACAATGAATCTTAAAAATAGTCTGTAATATGAAATTTAGTATTTTGAATCTAGTTTCCAAATATGTAATTTATTTTGAATCTAGTTTCCAAGGTACATAGGTAAGAAGTTTATTTTTGTCATTTATAATATTTTAAAAGATTTTTAGACCATCCTTTAAGCCCCACTTACAAAAGTGACGAAAATGGGAAGGTGGTTGGTTGAATTAGTTGGGTGGTTGAGTTAGTTGGGTGGTTGAGTTAGTTTTGGGTAGGAAGTTACTCTTTCCTTCTCTTTAAAAAATCTTCATGGAGTGGGGGTGACTTGCTCATTTGATGATTTTCATTCAAGGATTCTACCATTAGTGGGATATTGCGATTGAGGTATCATGTTTTCTTTATTAATTAAATATAAATATTATATGTTTTTTTATTGATTAAATGTAAATTTTATATGTTTTTCTTTATTGATTAAATATAAATATTATATGTTTTTCTTCATTGGTTAAATGTAAATATTGTATGTTCTAAATATTATATGTATCCTTTATTTATTAAATGTAAAGGTTGTTTTTCTAAGGGTTGTTGCTTGTGAAATTGGAAAAGCAAACATTTCAATGTAAATCTTGAAAGAAGCATATTTGTTGCCTTATTTGCATGTCATAAACCTAGATCATCATAGCATGAATTATACTTTTGATTTTTACATTAGATCTTCCTATAATTATAAGATAGTTATCGCCATATATATTGGCATTAAGTTTTGCATATAATCATATGTTATCTATATATTAGTATTAAGATTTCTATATAATCTTATAATTGCTAAATGTTGGTGTTGGATCTTAGAAACAATGGTTTTTATCTATTTTTAAAAGGGGTTACGAAGTCATCTTGCTAAGGATCTGTTAGTTTGTTCATATCCTCTAATAGATAAACTAATGATGTTCTTTGTGTACGTAAGTATCTTTGAACCTTGTCAAACAGTTCAAGTACCTTGTCCATTAGAGTATTCCTTACTTCTGCCTTCTATTAGATCTAGATGGAAATGTTTTTCTTATGTGCATTAAGGTCTCAAATAAATATGGACTTTGGATCATATAAAACTACCCACTTTTGCATAGATTCTTCAGGATCCAATTCTTATAGTAGATTGTATTAAACATCTTATTAGCTCTTCATTTAGTCAATTTATATTTTGGGTGTCTTGTTCTTTGGTTGTTCAAATCTTTGCAATATTCTTGATCGACCATAATCCAAATCTAGATAACCCATTTAATACGGTGTGCATACTCCTTAAGTCTGTCAAACTCCATCCTCTAGGTGAGACTCCAGCCTTGTATAACAAAGGTGTTTCAAATTGGGTGTGGTGGTCTATGAAGTCGTCACTTGAAGAAATGGAAATGGTGTGGCTGCTACTCAAAGGCAGAGTGGTGTTGTTTTTAAACCATTCAAAATTTGAAGGTTGATTGACCAAATCTTACCTTGAGAATAGGAATAACCTACACAAGTGCATGAACATGTATATAAACATTTATGTCATATGGATATTTGTATAGGTATCAATTATTAATTATAAATTAAATATGAATCCATGCATAGTTAAGATACATGATTTAGTAGATGAGTTTGTTGGAGTATATATATATGATATAGATATTAACTTATGAAACAAAAGAAATGTAGTTGTTATAGTTTAATACGAATGCTTATTAAACTAATCAATATGATTGCATATTTACTGTAATATGGCATTGATTCTATTATAATGGTTTTGTTAGTAGAAATATGATATATGGGGTTGGATTATAAATGTTGTAATTAGCATTTAAGTTATAAGTATTTGTAATTAATATTATCTATGCATTGTTTAGCTTGACGGTTATATGTAATTGATGAGTGATTAATATAATAGATAGTATCGATTTATTTGTAATGTGAATAGACGAAAGACGATATGGTGATATATTTATTGTTAACTTTTTTTTTAATTTAGTTGGAATTGATTTATTTACGATTTGTTACAATGTTTTTGTTAAGTTAAAATTTGATAAGAAGGATTGCGATCAGGGTAAAACATTGTATTTGGTTATGCTTTAAATAATTGGTATATTGTAAGTGAATCTTGTGTAAGTTGTACCATTGGTCGTAATGGGCTTGAGTGAAGGTCATAAAGGTTTGTGTTCCAAAGGCATAGGATAATAAGATTTGATATATTATGTTGATGTTGTAAGAACATGATGTCTCTTGTATGAGAACTTTAGTTATCATAAATAAGGTAGGATGTAGGGTTTGGGTCTTGAGGTTCTTAGTGAGTATCGCATCTTAGTTTAAAAGTGATATGCTTATCATGTTATTGAGTTAAGAATAGAATCATTTGTGATCTCTTTTAGATAGTTTAGTTCTAAGCGTTGCTCGTCAAGTGTCTTGTCGAGTAATGGTTATTGCTAACTTTTCCTAGTAGTAAATTAAATGTTGAGAATAAGTGCTAACTCTTTGTTATAAGTGTTTTGGACTTGGATGAGTTGTTGTTTGCATTCATAATGAAGTCCACATTCATGGATCCCATTTGATATAAGAAATTATGCTGTTGTTTATATCGTCTTGTTGCAAGGAATAGTAGAATAATTGAAGTGAATGTTGTATTGATTCATGGGCATCTTATGAGTACGGTACTGCTTTGAAGACCCATGGTTAGTATGTCATAGTATATATTGCACTTAGGGTATGCTATTGGATTGGTCTATTTGAAGGAGTTGTGTTTTTAAGAGTAAATGTTAATGTGGGGATTGTTGTGTTTCAGTGGTGTCTAGTGAAAGTTTATTCCAGAGGCCAGTAGGGGTAGTTGTGGGTTTGATCCTTGCATTGTTGCATTCTGGTTGAAGAATGAGCATGTTTTGGTTTTATGTGATTATGACGACTGTGCAAGAGGGACAATGCCTTGCTCTGGATTACAACTTGTTATGGTTGAAATGTTGGAGCAAGAGGACCCATGCCTTGCTCTAGTGATTTATTATGTTGTGATTGGTTGCAAGATGGTTGATGCCTTGCATTGTTATGTATATTTGTTGCTATGATGATAGTTGTTATGTTTGATGGATAGGGTTTCTAGGTGCAGGTAGGGGAGTGGCTTCCAATGTGGGGCCAGCACCCAAAGTGGCTGTTAGGGTAACCCATTGGAAGTTGTTAATCCAGTGATAACTTAATAATTAATCTAGGGGTTGGGTAGTTTTCACACTAACAAGATAATTGGATGCCTCACTCATGCCTGTAGTGATCATTTAGGCTAAGGATGAGATGAGAAGGCCGTGGTTGGCAAAATCAACTTCCTTGTCCTCATGAAAGGAATGTTGATTCTGCATGTGTCACCCTATGGGGCCGGTGTCTAGTGAGAGATTGTCAGGGTAACCATAGATGGGGGCCGGCGCCTAGTGAGAGATTGTCAGGGTAACCCATGGATGGGGGCCGGTGTCTAGCTAGAGGCTGTCAGGGTAACCCATGCTAGGGCCATGCGATGACACTCTCCCTACTGTAGCCTAGCATTCCCTAGTTGTACTCTCCCCATTTGTCGTGTGTTGCCTCTGGAAGTGAATTTGAGTTGCTTGTGGTGTTATCATGTGTTGTAATGGAGTCTTGTTTGGTCTTTGTTCCTGTTAGGCAATTGTCTACCTGACTGTATGACGTTTTGGGACCTTATGTTATCTCCTAGCATGGGGGGGTGGACCTCAAGGTTCCACATGGTCGGGTGGATGTGCTTTATCTCCATTGGTTTCTCCTTGCCTTTGTTCGTGTGCAAGAAGGTGGTAACTCCTCTAGTAGATTCAGATCATGTACCTATTTATGGAGACAGTTATTATGCTCATGTACTGGCCTGTGTATCAGATGATTCATTATGTATGTATTCATATGTATTCAGAAGATGATAATGTAACGATGTAATGTTGTATTCATATGTCGGGAGAAATTGTAACTATGTACTAGATCCTAATGAATACTTATATGATGTTATGTAGATGTAAATGTTTATTGATTTAGTGCATTAGGTTTACAATGAGTTACTGATGTTAATTCATGATGTGTGTTAGATTATGTTAATTGTTTTGTCAAGTAATGCAACCATGTTATCTTAGAGGACAAGTCATTAGTTTAAATGATGCGTTAATATTACTTTGTTACTTTACTATCTCTTTCAATTTAAAAAAAAAAAATTATCCTGTTGCATATAGCATAAATGTGATGTTCTCTAAGGTATTCATGGTGGGGCGTTACATGATAGTAGAGAAGATAATAGAATTTTTTTGAGAGAGTACCATTTTTATGTGAGTGATAATCGATTACATTCATCTGAGTTTGTTCAATATTGTTTTGATATATTTTATAAAAATTTAAAAGAGAGAGGAGTTCAAATGAGAGAATATCTCATATGGTCAAATAATTGCATGGGTCAATTCAAGAATGCTAGAATGTTTTATTGGTTATGTAGAGTTCTTAAGGAAAATAATATCCACCACATGTGGAGTTTTTTTGAAGTTGGACATGGTAAAGGAGAACATGATGGAGTAGGTGCATGTGTGAAAAGAGCTCTTTCTAGAGAGCAACTAAAATTTGAGAATGCAACAAAATTTAGAGATGCACATGAAATTGTAGATTGGTGCAATACAAAATTATCTACAAGAACAAGTGAGAGCTCAATAATTCGGCACTTCTTTTGGTTAGTTGAAGAAAATGATATTCTTACTCGACAAGATTGTGAAATAATTAATGGATCTGCAAAATGGCATTCATTTAAGAGTTCTAATGCAAACACATGGACCAGGGATCTTGCATGTTTTTGTGTTATAGGTGATTGGGAGGTGTGTGAAAATACAAAATGGGTGAAAAAATGGCAACAAAGAGCCTTAACACCTACATCGACACATGATTAACATGTGGAATGATAATTGAAGATAATCATATGTTTGCATTAGATGATTATGATTGTGTTTCGGGCCTTGTACAAGAAGGTACATTAAATTGAATTCAATTTTATATGTATGCATGTTGATATGTGAATTAAATATATGTCACTCTTTATTGAATTAATTTTTTTTTGCAGGACATGTGTATGCTGGTGTTGCACCTGAGGGGAATAAAGAGGAGGAGTATTGGTTGGCTAGATGTGTTGAGAGAAAACATAAGTTGGTACATCCTAGAGTTGATGATGACAACTTTGAGTATCCAATTGGTTCTGTGGTTGTTGTTGGCACCTGGATTTGAAAATATCTAATAAGAAAGAATGGCTTTCCTGCATTTGAAGACTATGAAAGACACAAGAAGATTATACATTACTCACATTTGATTTTGGCAACCAATATAAAACTAGTTAGATATGAAGGGAGGCCTACTAATAAAGTGTTATGGACACTTTCAATGGATGATCATGAGACAATCATAGATGCATTACAAAAAAAAGAGGATGCAAATGGTACAATGGAGTAAATAAATACATGTAAGTATATAGTTGTATACATATTTAATTGATAGTCTATATATAGTTAAAAATTTATCACTTATACATGTCTATATATGTTAGTCTTTAGTCATTTCCTAATTATAGTTTTAAATCATTTTTTGTTTCAGGTCTCCCAAAACTAGATGCATTACAAAAAAGAGAGGACATGCATATATATTACAATAGAATTTGAATCTATATATATAGGTAACTATATATAGTTCTAGATACATTTAATTGATAGTCAAAATATAAAACTAAATAATTCATTGTCATTTTAAAAAAAGTTTATAATTGATTTCATATTCCCTTAATCCATTCTCTTAGCACCCCTTAATCCATCCTCTTGCATCCCCTTAAGTCACTCTCTTAATTCCCCTTAATCCATCCTCTTAGGAACCCTTAAGCCATATCCTCCTATCTACTCTTAATCCATCCTCTTGCATCCCCTTAAGTCACTCTCTTAATTCCCCTTAAGCCATCCTCTTAGGACCCCTTAAGCCATATCCTCCTGTCTACCGTTAATCCATCCTCTTGCATCCACTTAAGTCACTCTCTTAACTCCCCTTAAGCCATCCTCTTAGGACCCCTTAAGCCATATCCTCATATCTATCCTTAATCCATCCTCTTGCATCCCCTTACGTCACTCTCTTAACTAGCCTTAAGCCATCCTCTTAGGACCCTTAAGCCATATCCTCGTATCTACCCTTAACCCATCCTCTTGCATCCCCTTAAGTCACTCTCTTAACTACCCTCAATCCATCCTCTTGCATCCCCTTAAGTCACTCTCTTAACTACCCTTAAGCCATTATCTTAGGACCCCTTAAGTGATATCCTCTTATCTACCCTTAATACATCCTCTTGCATCCCCTTAAGTCACTCTCTTAACTCCCCTTAAGCCATCCTTTTAGGACTCCTTAAGCCATATCCTCTTATCTACCCCTAATCCATCATCTTGCATTCCCTAGGCTTGAGGTCCTAGAGTTCATGAGAAGCAAATAATAACAAATCTATGTGGGTTAAGGGTTTAGGGTTCATCTCTTAACTCCCCTTAAGCCATCCTCTTCGAATAACAAATCTATATAGGAATTCTAGGATTTGTAGGGCTCACAAGATGCTTAGAATAACAAATATATATTGGTTAAGGGTTTAGGATTCATATCTTAGGCTTTAGGTCCTATGGTTAAGGGTTTAGGATTTCTAGGGTTCATGAGATGCTTAGAATAACAAATCTATTATGGGTTAAGGGTTAAGGGTTCATATCCTAGGCTTTAGGTCCTAGGGTTAAGGGTTTATAGGGTTCACAAGATGGTTAGAATAGCAAATCTATTATGTGTTCATCTCTTAACTCCCCTTAAGCCATCCTCTTAGGAACCCTTTAGTCATATCCTCTTACATCCCCTTAATCCACCATCTTTCATCCCTTTAAGTCATTCTCTTAACTCCCCTTAAGCCATTCTCTTATAATCCCTTAAGCCATATCCTCTTAGATCCCCTTAATCCATCCTATGACAGACATCACTTCAATTTGTAAGGAATTTATAAGATCCAATTTTCTAACTTTTAGTATGTATTGTTCTTTTCTCACATGAATTAACTAGTTAAATAACTCATAAAAAATATAGTTACTTTACTTACATTAATTATTTTTGCAGGTTCTCATCAAGTTGATCTACCATGATTGTCACTATAAAAAAATTCATCATATAAATTATGTAAATATCAATTTGTGGTCTTGAGCTAAAAGTGGATAAGCTTTAATTGTATTTATATGCACATATGTTTCATCATGTTATATAGTTGTATTAAACATCAATATACATTATACAAGCTTGTTCGATGTATGAACTTCAATGAACTTATAAATCACTTTTTATATCTTGTTACAATTTTATATTATACAAATTGTGTCTTATAAACCACATTTTATATAATTGTTCAATTGTATCTTATACATTTTATACATGTCAAGTATAGATTTTTGTTTAGTGATGAATATTTTCTAGAATTGGAAAATAGTTAAAATTACCTACCCTTATTTTATTATGAATATGATCTAAACTATAAGGAATGTATTAATTTGTCACCTAACCATGTGATTTTATTGAAATTTTAAAGTTAATAATTTTAAGACATCTACACTTCATTCACCAATGGCATGTAAATATATATGCAATTTGATTCTAGATAAGAATTTATAGTGCTTATTACTTGAAAATTAGATTATATATATATATATATATATATATATATATATATATATATATATATATATATATATGTGAGTGCATATAATCATCATAATGAACATAACATGTATGTGAACACATTCATAAACACAAACATGATCATAATGTATATAATGTATGTGAAATGGTCCATGAAATAACATGTTCAAAATGTATATGTCAAGTGGCACACATATAAATAAAACTATCTATAGTCCATTAAATAAAAGTATCTAAAGTCTATTAGGATGATCGGTCAAATCAAGTCTCCTCTTTGTTCCACGTGGACTAGATGGCCATGTATCATGCTGGAGAAGAGTACAAGAAACTTGAAATTATATAAAGTTAAAGAAATTTTGATTTAATTTAACATAACTGATATTCAAATAAATCAAACAATCTAGGTTAGAAAATATTAACTTGATAAACATGTTTTTAATTAAATATAGTAAATATAGTAAATATGATTTTAAGTATGCATAAATTACCATATGATCATGTGAATATACTGGCACATTTTTGTTGGAATAAGGTGCCATTAACCTTATAAATCCATTATTGTATTATTCCATTTATTATTTGTAATTACCCATAAGGGATGTACAAGTTTCACTGGCAAAAGTAAAAATTATTTACTATCCACAGTAATTATGGAGTTACTATATGGTAAGTCCCAGAGTTACCGGCAATAGTTATGGGATGTCATTTACTATGGTAAATGGTAATTGGTCAAAGTGGGGTGCACATGTGGAGGAATAATCTATTTTTAGTGTTATGATGCACGCCATAGATGTTGTAAGAAGGTGTAAGAGATTCTATGACAACTGTAAGTTGTCATAAGTATCTATGACACTTATAATATCATATGACACGTTATAAGATGTTGTAAGTGGCTATTTTTAGCCCCAAAGTGTTCAAGCTTGCATGGGCACATTTTTCCAAGTGTAGGATGCATGTATGATAGCATTTATGACCTCG
This sequence comes from Cunninghamia lanceolata, assembly GCA_027924645.1. Lineage (NCBI taxonomy): Eukaryota > Viridiplantae > Streptophyta > Pinopsida > Cupressales > Cupressaceae > Cunninghamia > Cunninghamia lanceolata. The sequence goes on along the minus strand of BSBN01000090.1, from coordinate 20,357,053 downwards.
TAAGAGCCTATTCTTGGCCATGGATGCCTAAGGTTGTATTGTTGACTCTTGACAAGTGTTATGGGCTTGTAAGAAGTCATTTAATGTGTTAAGGTTGTGTAAATTCTATATAAACCATAGCATAGTAGATGAGATGCATATAACAGTTTATAGGTACCCAGGTTCTGCCAGAGTAAAGGTTTGAGGATAGAGGAAGTGAATGTATTTGTAATCTCCTTTTGTGAAGATAATACAACTTGACCTCTTTTCTTGGTGGAGTTGTTTACTCTAAAGGGTTTTCTCCATGTTAAACACTTGTGTTATGTGCTTCATTCTACTTCTAGTATATTTATGTATTGTGGGTTTATGTTTTGTTATAATCTCCATTGTTAATAGCACATAGTTAAAGATTTATGAAATTTATCTTGTATCAGATTTCCATTGAAGTAGTGTTGCTTTCATTTCTAGCATTTGGTATCAAAGCCTGGCCAACTTTGACTCTTGGGTGGTAGTGTGGAAGCTGTAGCTACAGTGGGAGATTTGGTTGTGTTTGTTTTGTAGATCTTGTGTTGTTATTATGGATGCATCCACCATTGCATCAACCTCCTGAATGGACATTGAGAAGTTCAACAAAATGGGGTATGAGTTGTGGAAGCTAAAAATGGAAGATTTGTTGGAAGAAATAAACCAATGGTTGGGTGTTCAAAAAGAGAAGAAACCCAATGATGTCTCTCAAGATGAGTGGGATAGACTAGATAAGAAGGCACGGGGAACCATCCGGTTGTGTATTTCAGACACTGTCTTATTGAATGTCGCAAAGGAAGAGACTGCATACAAATTGTGGAAATAGTTGGGTGAGATCTATCAAGCCAAGAGTATGGTAAATAAACTTTATTTAAAAAGAAAATTGTTTTCCATGAAAATGTGAGAAGGTGAATTAGTTGCAGAGTATTTAAATTCTTTTAATTTAATGGTGGGTCAGCTTGATTCAGTAGATGTTGAGGTTAGTGAGAAAGATAAATGTATCTTACTTCTTTGTTCTTTACCTAAGTCTTGGGAGAATGTTATCCTTGCTATCACTGCTAACCTTGCAGATCTGAAGTTGGATGCTCTTGTTTCAGTGCTACTGTCACAGGAATTGAGGAAGAAGAGTTAGGATAGTTCAGGGGATACTCTCAATGTTAGGGGAAGGTCTAAGGAAAGGGGACCTAAAGGAGATCAGAAAGGGGCTAAGGACAAGTCCAAGGGCTGGTCTAAGACTCCTGATAAAAAGAACAGAGTTAAGTGTTGGAACTGTGGTAAAAGGGGACATGTGAAGGAGTGTAGAAATCCCAAGAAATAGTGGGAAAGTGCTTCGGATAAGTCCTCGAATGCAGGTGAAGAAGTTTTACTTTTTACATGTAATCTTGTTTCTAATGATCATTGGTTGGTTGACTCAAGATGCTCATTTCATATGACCCCACATAAGGAATGGTTCTCCACATATGAAGAATATGATGGAGGTAATATCTACCTTGGTGACAACTCTTTATATCTGATTGTTGGGAAAGGAAAGTTATTGTTTTGTTTCAGTGATGGGAGGATTAAAAACCTCCCTGGTGTTTTGCATGTTCCTAGATTAGCTAGAAATCTGATTTCATTTTTGAAGTTGAATGATTTGGGAATGCATGTGACATTTGACAAGCATGGTTGTAGATTGGTGAGAGGGAACTTGGTGGTAGCAAAAGGGAAGAGATTCAGGAGCTTTTTTAAGCTAAGCATTGTGTGTTTGGTAAACAAAACAAAAAATCATTTCCTTCAGGAAGCAATAGAGCAAAAGAGAATTTAGAAATTATTCATACGGATGTGTTTGGACCTGTGGATAATGAATCTATCAAAAAATCTCATTATTTTGTAACCTTCATTGATGATGTATCCAGATTTACATGGATTTATTTTATGAAACATAAATCTAAAGTTTTCACTAAGTTTAAGGAATTCAAAGTCTTAGTAGAGAACCAATCAGGTTTAAAGATAAAAATATTAAGATCTGACAATGGAGGGGAATATTGCTCTAAGGAATTTGATGAGTTTTGCAAGCATACAGGTATAATCAGATAAAAGACAACTCCGTATATGCCACAACAAAATGGTGTTGCAGAAAGGATGAACCGAACAATTATGGAAAGAGTCAGAAGTATGCTTAGTGATGCACAGTTGGATAAATGCTTTTGGGCAAGGGCTATGTGTACTGCTTGCTTCTTGATAAATAGATCTCCTTGTAAGGCTCTTGATTCGACACCTTATGAAGTGTGGATAGGTAAGAAACCTTCTGTTTCACATTTAAGGGTTTTTTGCTGTGAGGATTTTATTCATGTGCCTAAGGAAAAGAGATCTAAGTTGGATCCAAAGGTTGAAAAGTGTACATTCATTGGATATGGTGATAATGTCAAATGTTATAAGATTTAGAATCTACTAACCCATAAGATTATCTTATCTAGAGTTGTTATTTTCAGGGAACTTAGAGCTATTTCTGAACCTGAGTAGCCAAAAGAGAAAGAAGAAAAGGTAAAGAAGGTGCACTTTTATTTAGAGCAGCAAGATGCACCATAAGAAGAATAGAATGATGGATTGGGGGGTGAAGAAGAAGAAGAAGAAGATTCAAGTAGCTCTAATGAAGATGAATATGTTATTATAGAAGAAGTTGGTGCAGATGATCATGCAAAAGAACAAGTAGAGTCTCTTACTCCACCCTTGAGGAGATCCACAAGACAACAGAATCTAGTTAATAGGTATAGCCCATGATATTTTCGTTGTGTATATGTTTTATTGAGTACTAACAATGAACCTAGATCCTACAGGGAAGCTATTTCTACAATAATAGTGAATCTTGGCAGTTAGCCATGTAAAAGGAGATGATGGCTTTAGACTCTTGTAACACCTGGGATCTTGTTCATTTGCTCAAAGGAAGAAAGGCCATAGGTTGTAAGCAGGTCTTCAAGAAGAAGTTTGGAGTAGACAGTTCATTGGAGAAGTACAAAGCTAGATTGGTAGCTAAGGGTTACTCCTAGAGAGAGGGAGTTGATTTTGGTGAGATATTCTCTCCTATTGCTAAATTAATTTATATTAGATTTATTTTATCCATTGCTGTAGCTTATGATTGAGAGATTGAGCAAATGGATGTTAAGACTGTGTTCTTGCATGGAGATCTTGAAGAAGAAATTTATATGCAACAACCTACAAGTTTTAAGGTAAAAGGAAAATAACATTGGGTTTGCACGTTAAAGAGGTCTCTTTATGGTTTGAAATAGTCCCCTAGAATGTGGTATCAAAAGTTTGACTCATTTGTTAGAAGTGAGAAGGATCACTATGTTTACATTCATTATGTTGATGATTCTATACTAGTTATTTCTTTGTATGTTGATGACATGTTGTTTTTCAACAATACTAAGGGTATGGTCAGTGAGCTTAAAGCCCAACTTTCAAGTGCATTTGAGATGAAGGATCTTGGTGCTTCAAGGTATATTTTGGGAATGGAGATTAGGAGGGATAGAGTTAACAAAAAACTTTGGTTGTCATAAAGTAAGTATGTGAATACTATTTTGCAGTGATTTAGTATGCAGGACTGTAACCCAGTTAGAGTTCCTTTACCCATTGGTACTAAGCTTTCATTAGATATGTGTCCAAATACTGAGGATGATCTTGAGGATATGTCTAATGTGTCATATGCTAGTTCTGTAGGGAGTTTGATGTATACAATGGTTTGCACTAGACCAAATATTGCCCAAGCAGTGGGAGTTTTGAGTAGGTTTATGTCTAACCCTGGTAGACAGCATTGGAACTATGTGAAGAGTGTTTAAATATCTTGCAAGTACTCTTGACCATTGTTTGGTTTATTCTGGTACTGATAGTGCTGACAAATCTTTGGACACACAGGGTTTTGTTGATGCAGATTGGGCAAGTGACTTAGACAGTCAAAGGTCCACTAGTGGCTATGTGTTTACGCTATTTGGAGGTGCAGTGAGTTGGATGAGTAAGAGGCAGCCCATAATTGCTTTGTCCACCACAGAAGCAGAGTATATGGTTGCTACTCATGTCTCTAAGGAGGCAATTTGGTTGAGAAGACTATGTATAGGTATTGGATTTGATTGCATGATCATCCAGCTTGGTTGTGATAGCCAGAGTGCTATCTGTTTGGCCAAGAATCCCATGTATCATGCTTGAACTAAGCATGTTGATGTTTAGTATCACTTTGTTTGAGATTTGGTTGCAAATGGAGAGATTAAGCTAAAGAAGATAGACACTCAGGAGAATGTTGCAGATTCATTGACCAAGCCTATGAGCACAAAGAAGTTCGTATGGTGCAGAGAGACCATGGGCCTTGTTTCTAGTGCCTAATTATTTTTTCATTTGATTTCCTATAGGTTGATTTACAATGTATAATGTCAAGTGGGAGAATGTTGGGATAAGGTGACATTAACCTTGTAAATCCTATTATTGTATTATTCCATTTATTATTTGTAATTACCCATAAGGGATGTACAAGTTTCACTGGCAGAAGTAAAAATTATTTATTGTCCATGGTAATTACGGAGTTACTGCACGGTAAGTCCTAGAGTTACTTATAGGATGTCATTTACTATGGTAAATGGCAATTGGTCAAAGTGGGGTACACATGTGGAGGAATAATCTATTTTTATTGTTATGACGCATGTAATAGATGTTGTAAGGTGTATGAGATTCTATGACAACTGTAAGTTGTCTTAAGAATCTATGACAACTGTAAGTTGTCTTGAGAATCCATGACACTTATAATAGCATATGATGTGTCATAAGATGCTGTAAGTGGCTATTTTTATCCCCAAGGTGTTCAAGATTGCATGGGTACATTTTTTGAAGTGTAGGATGCATGTATGATAGTATTTATGACCCTATAAGAGCCTATTCTTGGCCATGGAAGCCCAAGATTATATTGTTGACTCTTGACAAGTGTTATGGGCTTGTAAGAAGTCATTTAATGTCTTGAGGTTGTGTAAATTCTATATAAACCATAGCATAGTAGATTAGATGCATATAACAGTTTACAGGTACCCAGGTTATGTTGGAGTGAAGGTTGGAGGACAGAGGAAGTGAATGTATCTGTAATCTCCTTTTGTGAAGATAATACAACTTGACCTCTTTTTTTGGTGGAGTTTTTTACCTGAAAGGGTTTTCTCTGCATTAAACACTTGTGTTATGTGCTTGATTCTGCTTCTGGTATATTTCTGTATTGTGGGTTTATGTTTTGTTACAATCTCCATTGTTAATAGCACACAGTTAAAGAATGCTGAAATTTATCTCGTATCAGATTTCCATTGAAGTAGTGTTGCTTTCATTTCTAACAATTTTGTTCAACGGGTGGTATAAGTTTTGTCGATTGAGGACCAACTGATTGAGTTACTAATTCTTGGATATTCAAATAAAGCAAACAATAGGTTAGAAAATATTAGTGATAAAAATTAATTTTAATTGAAGATATTCAAATAAAGCAAACAATCTAGGTTAGAAAATATTAATTTGATAAAAATGATTTCTATTAAATATAGTAAATATAGTAAAAATGATTTTAAGTATGCATAAATTACCATTTGATCATGTGAATATACTAGCACATTTTGTTCAATGGGTGGTATAACTATCGATTAAGGACCAAATGATTGAGCTGCTAATACTTGGATATTAAAATAAAGCAAACAATAGGTTAGAAAATATTAGTGATAAAAAATGATTTTAATTGAATTTATATATTTAAGAGACCTAAAAATTGTATAGGAGATTTAGTAAAGTTTAGGACCTCGAATGACATGGCCTCATGGTCATGACCATGATCAGGAGCCTGCCTGCCACCTATAAGGATACTGCTATCATCCTGCATAAAATAATCATAGTACATGTAGTGATTTTTTAAAGCACATGTAATTTCAAACTTAAAATAACTTTTGAAAGCACACACCTGAGATGGCCCATGCATAAAAGCTGATGATGACTCAGGAGCGCTCGCCACACCTCATGGTTGGTCGATCATGGGTATCACATGACCTCCCTGCATAAATACAATATATCATAATTTCACATGTGTACAAATTCAAATTAAATTAGATATGGACATAAATTAAAATATATATTGGTTTACCTGACCGTAAGGTGTGTCCATTTCTACAACTCTCAAAAAACAAACATGATCATATTAAGAAACTGGCCTCCTCTGATCATGTATCTACACCGAACACTTCTTGAATTAATATTATATTATATATAATTTAATGTTATTATTTACATTAATTTTGTACATTTCAAACAAATTAAAATGTGCCTTTCAAAAGATGTACATACTTGTGTAGGATGATCATCAGAATATAGTAAATCCATAAATGATTCTATCGTAGATACATGTGGACTCAGAGTGGATGCTTGAGTATGCCCATAGCCTGAGCCTCCATGATCTCTATCGCCCACTTCAGATTCCACATGGGTAGCCTGATGAATGAGATCTCCTAAGAGAGAACTCAATGCTCCTAATGTCAACAATATTACTACTGATATGCAATGGGAATACTGAGAGATATAAGAGAAACAATTGGTGGAATCAGAGCACATCGCTAAGGATTAACACCTACTCCTAATCTATTCTGGGGCATGCCATGCCCAACTCCTTGAAATGACCTCATATCAAAATAGTTAGGTTTTTTACCCAACTCAAAATTAGCCCATAACTTTCTCAAAAAATAAAGGGGCACCTCACAATTGCCATGTGGTGGAGTATCAAAGACCATCCACCATCTCTCCCAAAAATGTGCAACTATCTATAGATGCCTACACCATTTAATTGAAATTTATTTTTTATTAGATGGAATTGCTTTGTTTGTATTGGGGTTAAAGAAATGTTGGCAAATGGATTCTTTGCTAATATGAAGGTCATGGATTTCTTTATAAGATGACCCATCTGCATAAAATTGTCTTCTCTTCTCTCCATCAATGGAAACTAAGTCCACATTGATGGATTGAACAGAGTCAACAATAGTTTGCATCAAAGATGCAAATCGTGCTACATGGGGGGAAGGTTAGGCTCATTTTTTTATCAAATTTATATTTTATTGAGTGACATTTAGGTTTGCATTTATGTTCTCTCGTAACTGATTTTGATCAATTGGAGGACATGGGGGGTTAGGAGGTGGAGAGGGTGGAGGCATGGGGTTTTGTGGTGGTGGGATATTATGTGGAGATGATGGATGTAAGGGGTTTTCAGGATGGTCAGTAGGTATGAAATCCTCTATAGAAAACTCATCAACTACAGGTAAATTTTGCTCCATGTGATGAAAGGGCAACTGCATGTTAAATGATTAAAATATATATATCAACAAACTAATTAAATAATGTACACAATTTGAACTAAAAATCACATTGAACATGTACAAATTCAAAATACATGTCATTTGAAGACACATTCAATTTAAAACATTCAAAAAATGCACAACATGAAAATTTTGACTAATTTATGTCATAGAAAATACAAACAATTCGAGCCTCCCCTACAACATGTACATGGGCGAAAATTAATACTAAATTAATCTCCCCCTTCATCCCATATTTTTTGCTAATCACTTTCAAAAGGTCATGGACGAAAATTAAAACACAAATTTTTCTATGTCGAGCATTTATATCAATCCAAAGAGTTAGAACTGGAACCTAGATATTGAATGTCAAGTAAACATTTTATCAAGTTTATAAAAAATCCTTATAAATGAATTTAAAGGAACATCCAAATTAGTACAACATCCCCATAAGGACTCCACTTAACATTTCACACCCAAGTGCAAGTTGTAGGAATGTACATACATGATTCTCTAAAAAATATTATATATTTATGTTCACTTATAATATTCCTTGAGTTATGATATTGAATCATCATAATTTGTTGAATCCTAATCTAAAAATAATTGAGAGATGACTAAATAAAATAATTTTGGCCTAGCACTAGCTAGACTAGTACCTTCTCTATTAGGCAACAAAGTTACGATCTACAACATGAAAAGGAGGATACATCTATAGAATGGAGCTAGATGTTTAAATACATAGATCTATCATTTAAATAACACTTCATACAACTACAAATACTTAATATTAATCCATGTTAGTATTACAAATACCAACATAAAATAATGGAGATACATCACAAAGGATTTGCAACACATTAGAAATTTTAAAATATTCATCAAAATCTTGTTACATTCTCACCAACAAATTTGGATATAGAGAATCTACAAATAATTTTGATCATCCATTGAATTATTACAATTTTTCAAGGAGAAATTTATTTAAATGTATTGTGGTTATTAAATATTATTCCTATGATTAAAAAATAAATAATCTCCCTTTAGAGACTAAAATTATATCATTTGACGTCTTAGCACCAAAGTAAGATACTTATAGCTAAGCATTTGTCTCAATAACCAATCCTTGTTACATTTATGTATTCTATTCTAGAATGCCATTAGGGTCATATAATTCTTCTTTCTTCCAATCAAGGAATTTAATGCACCAGCATAACCTCCTAGTGTGAAATTATGCTTAGATATATAGTGCTAGGAAACCCGGGGGATAGCTATAACATCCTTCCCACATTTAGAGAATATATTTATACCTATTTATATAATTGATGTATCTACAACTTCATTTCTAGAATTTGTATTCTTATACCCATTTTCAAATTCCTTAGACATTGCATGTACGTATATGCCTTTGTTGAGCTCAATATCATTTTGATAGGATATAGATGATTATACACACCCATTAGTGTCAATCTAATCATTAATTTCATATTTGAAAAGGTGGGGGAGGTAGGTGGAGTATTGCATTTAAATAGTGAGGATCCATAAAAACTCATGCCTAAATAATGCTCAAATGGTAAAAATACATCTTAGCTCGGCTTAATGGTTGGGATTCAAAGAATTCTTATATAAGGATGTTGGAGGTGCAAGAGATGTAGAGGGGACTATGTAATCAAACTTAAAGATCTAAAAATACAAGGGATATGAAGTTACTAAAAATCTTAAAGGTCTATGGGAGGAATACATGAGCTAAGTAATAAGGAACATGAATACCTGATATTGATGGGAAAATAAATGAGATTGGGGCTTAGAGATATTTGATACTAGTTATGTTAGGGAAGGAGGAGGGATTATGGATTGTGATTACTACTTGTAGAATATACTTGGTTCGGTGAATGTTCAAAGGTTTGGTCCAAGTAACATAAAGTTGACAAGAAATGGGAAAAATGGAAGTGAGGGGAAAAGAAAGAAGGGATATACCATTATGTGAATGCCTAAAACCATAGTAGTTAAGAAGGGGAAAGATAGAGGTCCAAGAAATATAATTTAATCTAACCAAATAGTTAGGTAAATAAAATCATGTACCACAATGATATTTTACTATACATAGATTGATAACTTGTTCAAGAATTATGTGACATGTATTTAAGCATTGTGATAATTATTAATTATATACCTACTTAATTTTAGGTCCTAAGAGGGGTTTTGTGGTTTAGGGTTTAGGGTTTTAGATTTAGATTTTGTGGTTTAAGGTTTAGGTTTTAGGGTTAAGGGTTTTAGGTTTAGTTTTTAGGGTTTAGGTCCTAGGGTTAAGGGTTAAGGGTTTTAGGTTTAGGTTTTAGGGTTTAGGTCCTAGGGTTAAAGGTTAAGGGTTTTAGTTTTTAGGTCTAAGTTTTTTGGAACCTAGGGTTTAGGGTTTTGATTTCTAAGTCTATATTTTGTGTGGTTTAGGATAAATGAGTTAAATTAGGTATAAATTTTGTGGTTTTGAATTTAGAATTTAAGGTTTCTCATTTGCATTGATGATTTTGTTTCCAAATACAATTTAAAAACTATAAATTAAACAATCTAATTACAAACAAAATAAACAAACTCTAAAATACAATTACAAATAAAAAATGTAAGATATAAAGCCAAAAAAACATAGAATTTAACCAAGCTAGAGTTCATTGAGGTCACTTGTGTCGACAGGAGGAGGTGGCAACTAAAAATGGGCTGGTATCAGTCCTAAAAAATGCATACGCGTAATCCTTTATCATTTTTCCTCTTTGCCAAAATCATAAGAAGAAATGAAAAATGTCAGTCATTTATTTAAAAAATTATTTACATTGAAGAAATGTGTACAAGTTATAAAATGCGTACATGTTTTATAACACGTACATGTTTCTTAGTGCGTACCCAAAGCATAATGCATACACATTTTTATTTAGGCTCAGCTATCTGTAGCTAAGCACATATGAATTTTTTCAATAATGTGTACATGTTTCCTGCAAGATTTTCTTTTTGGCTGAAACTTCCCCTCTTCATGGACCCAACTTCTTGCTTTTACCCAAAAAGCCTCAAACTACGAAAACTTTTAATAAAATTAAATCCACCAATAAAATTCATAAAAGAGAATGAAAATTGTAAGTAATGATTAATACATCTCAAATTCAAAAATAATGTCAAATTAAAGAAGTCCTTGAGGGAAAATGACCATATCAAATTCAAAATGGCTAAGTATCCTAAAAATATATAATTAAAGATTGTTGCCTTTATGAATAAAGCAAAATTCACCAATAAATAAGTAATTAACCAACAATCTCATAAGAGTTTGCACATCATGACCACCATGTGGCTTCAATAAAGCCACCTAAGGGGAGGAGGGGAATGGTGGTCCCAAGCCACATAAAGATTATTGAATATAATAGCATGTCATACAACCACATGTCCTACATAACCCAAGACATGCTCTATAATACATTCCAAATGCCAAGTGTCTAGAGTATCACATATGTAAGAACATCTATAACTTCACAAGATAATAATTATATGACTAAATCTCCATCACATAATATACCAACCACCATCTTATAATCTCAATTCACCACTATATCAAGATGTCAACACCAATACTATCTAAAACTATACACAAATGATCATACTATTAGTGCTATCAGGTTGTTGATGTAATCACAATGCCAATAATATTCTAATATTTATATTGGAATAATACCAATAATCTTAACTCAAACCCATGTGTTGATGTTTTAGGAGTTCTAATTGAACCATTCTTATTTTTTAACCAAAACCATGAGCTAATGTCTAATGTCAATAATTAATCATAATTTCAAATGCTAATATTCTAGTAATGAGATAGACAACTTGTATCCATAATTAGTTCTAAGGCTAGTAACCATTGATGATATTGAGTGCCAATGTCTAGTAGTTGTCACAAGTTCCCATAACTAACGGTAATACCAAGTGCTATTAATTGATGATAATAATTATAAACTACATGTTCAATGGCACACCATGGTCCATTCTCAACTAACACAAATATGAATAATAAGAAGGAATGATTTATACTATGAATGAAATTACACGGTTCTAATCATGGGGGAAGTCAATCAAGGAACATAATGCCCATGGAGAAGTACAATCTTCTAATGGAGGTCTTATCTCTCTTGACCCCTAGTTACACTAGCTTTCACTCTCAATCAAGAGGGAGGGTTGACACTAGGGAAAACCTTAAAACAATCCAAGGACATAGGAGCATGGAGCGGGATTCATAATATTTTCCTACTTAAAAGGGACACACAATTACAAAACTCAAAACTACTCCACATTCTCAAACTAAACCCAAATATAATTACTTACACATACATAACTATTATGAGAGGGTGCACAAATGTGGATCATATGTGATGTACACAATACCTCCTTCTCAAGATGGATACCCTATATCACATACACATGATATGATCACAAAATTCACCAATGTTCACATGTCACAATACATACCTAAATTTCACATACTTTTTCACATCCCAACACATGAGAGGTGTGCATACATGTCTAATTTTATCTTACTAGGTTGGTGCAGGAGCACCAAGATGTCGAGATTCTACTTGATTTTCAAGTTGTTTTATTTTGTTAAATAAGGTCTTTTTCATGTTTTAATAAGGCTTAATGCCATGTTGTAGTTGGACCATGTCCAAATGTTGAAAAGAATCTTTTGGTTAAGTTATTAGTCCTAGGTAGGACAGTCTTGTAGTCATAAGTAGTTTGCAAGATGACTTTAAGTTTTAATGTTTTATAAGATAGTCAATTAAGTTTCCTTGTTGTAAGCCTTTAAAAGGCATGTAAAAGGTTTTTAGATGGGTGATAACCTTGTCCAAAGGTTAACCGTAGGTTAGAAAACATTTTCTAAACATGAATCAGTCACTACTGTCAGTGAAAAGACAAGTTTCTAAAAACAGTTTTTAAAGCTACAGTTACAACTCTTGAAGAATTCGATGGTTGAGGAGTTTTATGGAATCCCAAATGACTCCAAGCATGGTAGAAGGCTATTTGAAGCCAAAGATAACTCATTGTATTGATTCCATTCAGAGGATTAGGAAAAAAATGATAAAAAGAAGACTATTTTTACTATTTTTCTGCTTTTTCTATTTTCAGTCGCTATTTTTTGCCGTACTATATGGTTGTATAGCACTGTCATGATCTCCATTTGTGTTGCATGTGTAGAGGGGTGAGATTAATTCCAAATGCAATTAGTTTGAAGTCTTGGCAGTAGATAATAATAAAGATATTCATGTTTACCCAAAACTGCTTTGTGGTGACTATTTTCTAAATTTGCACTTTGCAATAGTTCGTACCTTTCAGTTGTACGACATTGTCATGGGAGGTTGAATGTTTGGAAGTGAAGGATGAAGTGTTAGCTTGGTTTTGAGAAAGGTTGGAGATCTTGATGGTAAATCAGATGAAAGATATCTTTTGTTCTTCCCAAACTGTTCAATAGAAATTGCTGTCTCCATTTGCAATTCGTTGTTTTCCTGAGCATACCGTACCTGTACGACCTGGATGTGACTGATACTCATGTTGGCCAACTAGAGGAGTGAAGTGTCTTTTCTTTGAGTCTATTTTGAGGATTTGACAGTAAGGAAAGAGGAAGAAATCACTAGTCTTTTCTTGGCTGTCCAAAAACCTAGGATAGGGTTTCTCTTTGATAGTCCAATGGATATTTCTCCAGTCCAATGATCTTTCCTATCTCTGATCAGTGGAATGGAATGTTGGATGGTTGTGGTAGAAGCTTGTGAAGGATAGAAGGTAGGAGGATGGTTGGAGTTGAGTTTGTCAAGCAAATGACTCTATAGAAGTCTGGTGTTGAAGACTAAGAGAAGGACAACAGTAGCTTAGTGTTTATCCTTGATTATAAATAGTGGTCAATTTGCAAATGCCATGCTTTGGGGATCAATACAAAGAACTCTTGATCTATCAATGATCTTGTGGTAAGGAGTAGAAGGAGATTTCTTGGAGAAAATAGTCCTCTATGCCTTACTGTCTCTGTCATCTCTCTTTGAGACTGTCATTGCTAAGAAGGTAATTGATTTGTTTTCTATGCTATTGATTTGTCAATGAAGACATTGGTATGTGTGGATGTTATGGATTGATGTGTTGCAAAGGGATTGGGTTTGTGTAGAGGGAGACTACCCCAAGGAGGTAGTGTGATTTTTTACTAGTGGAGTCATAAAGTTGTGACTATCTTGAGAAGGTAGAATAAGGACTGCTGTCCTGCAGACCCTGTATAGTGGATTAGCAAGAAACCTAGATGGAACCTTGATGGAGTTGGCATCTTGGAAGGTGTTTTGGAGTCTTCCTTCAATGGTGTATGTCAAGAACAAGTTGGAGATGGTGTTGAAGGATGTCTTAAGAGATCTTTGCATGTGAAGTTATGATCATGCTTCTGTTGTCCTAGATGCTCTACATCATTTGTGGTATCAGAGCTAGCTAGTAGGTCCTTGAGGGAGTAAAGGATCTTGTGAAGAAGATAAGAGTTTGTGAGAGAGTTGTGAAGATGCCTCCAAAGAACCAGATGGCAAGAGAGAATGCTGAGTTGAGAGAAGCCTTAGAGGTAAGAGAGAAAGAGCTGAGGGACAGAAGAGAACAGGATGCTACCAGAGACAGAGAGCTGAGGCAAGTAAGAAGGGAGAATACAACAATCTTGGCAAGATTGGAAGCATTAGAGAAGAATCCAAGAAAGGATGAACAAAATGAGTTAGAAGGAGATGAGGATGTAGATGAGAATCCTCCTGAGGATGAGTTAGATGCTAAAGAAAAGAAGTTTGTAAGATTGCTGAAGGCAGTCCATGGAATTGGAACTAAGGCAAATATAGAGTTACCTATCTATCAGGGGAAGATGGATAGTGAAGAAGTATTAGGGTGGATAGATGCCTTGGAAAAAAATTTTGAGTATGAGGAGATGAGTGATGAGAAGAAGATCAAGTTTACAAAAACAAAACTGAGAGGAATAGCACTTACCTGGTGGAGTAGTGTGCAGACAGAAAGAGTGGCTAGAGGTGCATCAAAAATCACTTCTTGGGGTAGAATGAAGGACATGATGAAGGATCAGTTCCTTCCATCTGATTACTCCATTCAGACAAAGAGGATGAGATAGAATCTGAAGCAGAAGGACATAGATGTTATGTCCTATACTGAGCAATTTCATAAGCTTAGTATCAGAGGTGGATTGGAAGATGAAGAAGAGAAAGTAGCAAGGTACCTTAATGGGCTTAGGTATAACTTGCAGGATGAGATTGGGTTGGCAGTACCAAAAAAACTTGGAGAGTGTTTTCAGTTAGCCATCAGGGTTGAAGAGAGAGTGAAGAGGAAGCAAGAAAGGCAAGGAGGTTATGGAAGAGGAAATAGAGGTAGGGGCAAACCTACTAATGAAGTTCAGAATAGCAATGAGAAGGGTAAGGAGTTGTCTATAGAACAACGAGGTGGATATAAAGGTGGAGGTAGATTTGGATCAGGAAGAGGAGTGTTCACAGGTAGATGTTATCACTGCAATGAGGTGGGACACACATCTTTCAACTGTCCTAAGAAGGATGGTGTTGACAAGACCAAGGATAAAAGAGTTCACTTGGCACAAGAGGAGGAGAAGCCAGAAGAACCAGAGATGTCGTCAGCCTCTCCAATGATGGATGGAGAAATGCTCATGGTGGAAAGAGGTAAGATGCAGCAACCACCCCAAGTATCTATTTTAAGAACTAATTGTTTGAGCCATGGCAAGATATGCAAGTTGATTGTAGATTCAGGTTCTCATGATAACTTAGTTTCTTGGGAAATGGTGAATAAGTTGGGGTTGAAGACTTTTGATCATCCCAGTCCTTACCATGTCACTTGGGTGAGTCAAGAGCAGCAGGTAATGGTCACTAAGAAGGCTTATGTTGATTTCACAATTGGTCCCTATCAGGACTATGTTTTGTGTGATGTTACTCCTATGACATGTGGGCATGTAATCTTGGGCAGACCATGACAGTATTTGAGGAAGACTATTCATGATGGGTATACTAATACCTATGTAGTGCACAAAGATGGTAAGAAGATCAAATTGATTCCTTTACCCTGTGGGGAGAAGAAGGAATAGGTGACAATTTGTTTTGGAGAGAAATTGAAGTTGAATGTGCAGGTTAAGGATGATGGGCAGTAGCCGGAACAGTTGCAACAGCAGAAGGTGGATGACAGTCCTAGAGAGCAGCAGGCTTGGGACTTGAGTTATGTCAAAGTTGGAAACATTGAGTGCCCTCTAAAGAGGCAGAAGAAGGAAGGCAAACAATAGATAGTACAAGGAGGGATGAATCAGAACCTCCAATTGAGAAGAACAGCAACATTGCAGCAGCAGGGTCCTAGACAAGGACACCAAAACAAGTTTTCTGGTACTAACACTGTTTATAGGAGTTATGCCAGTTGGAGGAGAAAGATAACTCTGGGAGAGTTCATGTTTCCTAGTTTGAGGAACTTTCCAACAAGATGGAAGACTGGTTGGAGCAGATCCCCTAACTCTTGGGACAAGAGTTTTCATCATGTCGGGGAGTATGGTGCAGGAGCACCAAGATGTCGAGATTCTACTTGATTTTCATGTTGTCTTATTTTGTTCAATAAGGTCTATTTAATGTTGTAATAAGGATTAATGCCATGTTGTAGTTGGACTATGTCCAAATGTCAAAAAGAATCTTTTGGTTATGTTATTAGTCCTAGGTAGGACAGTCTTGTAGTCATAGGTAGTTTTCAAGATGACTTTAAGTTTTAATGTTTTATAAGATAGTCAATTAAATTTCTTTGTTGTAAGCCGTTAAAAGGCATTTCAAAGGTTTGTAGATGGGTGATAACCTTGTCCAAAGGTTAACCATAGGTTAGAAGACATTTTCTAAACATGAATCAGTCACTACTATCTGTGAAAAGACAAGTTTCTAAAAATAGTTTTTAAAACTACAGTTACAACTCTTGAAGAATTCGATGGTTGAGGAGTTTTATGGAATCCCAAATGAATCCAAGCATGGTAGAAGGCTATTTGAAGCCAAAGATAACTCATTTTATTGATTCCATTTAGAGGATTAGGAAAAAAATGATAAAAAGAAGACTATTTTTGCTATTTTTCTGCTTTTTCTATTTTCTGTTGCTATTTTTTGCCATACTATACGGCTGTACGACACTGTCATGATCTCCATTTGTGTTACATGTTTAGAGGGGTGAGATGACTTCCAAATGCAATTAGTTTGAAGTCTTGGCAGTAGATAATAATAAAGATATTCATGTTTTCCCAAAACCGCTTTGTGGTGTCTATTTTCTAAATTTGCACTTTGCAACAGTTTGTACCTTTCAGTTGTACAACATTGTCATGGGAGGTTGAATGTTTTGAAGTGAAGGATGAAGTGTTATCTTGGTTTTGAGCAAGGTTGGAGATCTTGATGGTAAATCAGATGAAAGATATCTTTTGTTCTTCCCAAACTGTTCAACAGAAATTGTTGTCTCCATTTGCAATTCGTTGTTTTCCTAAGCATACCGTACCTGTATGGCCTGGATGTGACTGATACTCATGTTGGCCAACTAGAAGAGTGAAGTGTCTTTGCTTTGAGTCTATTTTGAGGATTTGACAATAAGGAAAGAGGAAGAAATCACTAGTCTTTTCTTGACTGTCCAAAAACCTAGGATAGGGTTTCTCTTTGATAGTCCAATGGATATTTCTCCAGTCCAATGATCTTTCCTATCTGTGATCAATAGAATGGAATGTTGGATGGTTGTGGTAGAAGCTTGTGAAGGATAGAAGGTAGGAGGATGGTTGGAGTTGAGTTTGTCAAGAAAATGACTCTATAGAAGTCTGGTGTTGAAGACTAAGAGAAGGACAGCAGGAGCTTAGTGTTTATCCTTGATTGTAAATAGTGGTCAATCTACAAATGCCATGCTTTGGGGATCAATACAAAGAACTCCTGATCTAGCAATGATCTTGTGGTAAGGAGTAGAAGGAGATTTCTTGGAGAAAATAGTCCTCTATGCCTTGTGCTATCTCTGTCAACTCTCTTTGAGACTGTCATTGCCAAGAAGGTAATTGATTTATTTTCTATGCTATTGATTTGTCAATGAAGGCATTGGTATGTGTGGATGTTATGGATTGATGTGTTGCAAAGGGATTGGGTTTGTGTAGAGGGAGACTACCCCAAGGAGATAGTGTGACTATTTACTAGTGGAGTCATAAAGTTGTGACTGTCTTGAGAAGGTAGAATAAGGACTGATGTCCTTTAGACCCTATATAGTGGATTGGCAAGAAACCTAGATGGAACCTTGATGGAGTTGGCATCTTGGAAGGTGTTTTGGAGTCCTCCTTCAATGGTGTATGTCAAGAACAAGTTGGAGATGGTGTTGAAGGCTGTCTTGAGAGATCTTTGCATGTGAAGTTATGATCATGCTTCTGTTATCCTCGATGCTCTGCATCATAGGTTCATACTTCTAATTGATGTTTTGGATATAATTCTTCTAATATCATCTACACATTACAATTGCTAACTCATTTAGATCATATTAAAAAACATATTTTGACCAAGCATTTGTTTCATTTTATTACAACCATAGTTTAATCTTTCACATTGCACTACAATTCAATGTTTACTTTATGTTACACTAAATTTTATGTGTGAACACAATAGTAATTCTATTTCCTTTAATAATCATACAATGAAGTGATTGTTTTGTACATCCGAACCTAGTTTTCTTCCTTCCATAACATAACTTTTCATTTTCCTTTTCATTTTCCAATTATATCCTTTACAATACCTACTTTGGGAACAAATTGTAAGAAATTCTAACTCTAAGGTGCATTTCCAGGTATTCATAATTGAACACTGACACAATATGTTTGATAAACAATATTATATACATTGAATGACAATAATACAAAATACAACATTTTATATTTTCTACACGTTTTATCATTTTTTAGTGTATAAAGTATTGAAATTTTACACCTTACATTTATGTCATCAATCACATATTAAAATAATTTTCTATATTTAAGATTCCTTATTAATCTTAGAAACACAAGAAAACACATTAAGAAGGATAATAACATAAGTAAGATCCAAAATCTATTTGTACATTAATTATTCACAAGAAGTTCTCCCATTTAGATACTAGTAAGTAATAAATGATATCATAATTTTAATCTAATGTTAAACAAGCATATTTTAATTATTTCCCACTGCTTGCATTCTATTGATGTTTATTCTTGAGCTCAAGTACATACTTTCAACATAATTCATCATTCAAGGTCTTTTTTTTAATTTTCCTTTGAAATTCCACAATATATAAATACAACATATATTCATTCAATAGAAGTTAAATCAGTTATTAATTTTTTACCCTTTACACAAATACGATAACATCTAGTTCATTTAAATTTAGGTCTCACATGGTTATATTTTTAATGAAATCAAGAATCAATACAAGTTCACTATCTAAGAAATGCACTTGAAAACACTAATAGCATCAACTAAGTTGAACATATGTTTAGGAGGTCATAAAAACTACATTTAATCACAATTTTAAAATTTTGTGGAGAAATAATAGAGAACACACTTTTAAGACAAGGTACACAGTTTAAACACATGAATAATTTGGCCAAGCAACTTAAAATAAGGTTAATCACTAAAACAAGGTCATTTAAATTACACAGCTAGAATGATAACCCTTATGAATGATTTTATATCTATTATATATGTAGGAAAAAATATAGGTTTCATGTTTATCATATGAAGAGGGCCTAAAAATTTTGTATTTTAGTCCTCCATCATCATATTCTAAAATATCATCATCATACACACTAATATAATCATTTTTATACAAAAACCACATCTTTATGAACCCAACATTTAATTTATGTCAAGAATCATAATTTAATGATTATAAAAATGTTCACACACTCATCTTTCATTAAAATACACATATATTTCATGGTCACATTTCCTCCATGCTCACATTTTTTATCTTGGTATTCTTCTAGAATTATTGGAAAGAAGGAAAGCAAACCAACAACCATTCATTGATACACAAAAAGTTAAATTTCATTTTCTATAAACAATTTCAATCATTCAGTCTACTTATAGTTTTCACATAAGGTAGTAGTACAATCATCTAGGATTTATTCACCAAACTCAAATCACTTAGATTGTAGCTAAAATAGTGTGGTATTCAAAAAGAGGACACCCAATTGATACTTTCCAAGCTTGGTTTCCACATTCTATACTACCATTGATGCTCTTAGTACTACACTCAAGATGCCTTCACTTGATGAATTTGCTACATCACTCACTAGGGAGTAGGAAAAATTAGTATAGATGAACACATTTGGTGTAGTCACGACAAGAAGGTTTACAGAATGAACTATCCAGACCATGCAGCAAGAGTAAACACAACAAAAACAACTCCAAGCTATGAAGTAAATGCAGATTTAGTCATTCAATATATCATAGAATTCAAATACAAATCGACCAACAACATGCGGGCTTACAATTAGGGCTCACAGGCCTGATTACAAAATATCAAAATATGCACAAGATATATCTTTGCATCTCCTTCCCCAAGGATTCAAAATAAGAATTATGAATCAATCACTAACTACTTTCCTAGGCATCTATTACATCAATATATATCATCTCCTGAATCAAAGTTTCCTCTGCATCAGCCAAGGATGGTTACAAACTCCAATAAAGAGGTGTAATGTGTGTACACGAATAGGTCAAACCAAAATGAGTAGAACTCCTCCGCAAATGAATGGAATGATGTGTAGATCTCAGGGAAGGTCAGCCATGAACCATAGATCATTAAACGATGTGTTATTAAGCTTTGAAGGATGTGAAATGCTCCTTAGGTCTTCTCCTTTAACTGATTGTCTGAGGTTGTCAGGGCACTCTATTATGAGAAAACAGTCGATCTTCTGATAGCGATAACTTTCCAGTAGCTGATCCAAATACTTTGTGATTTAGATATGTTGTAGATGAATGAATCTAGATGCTAAATCCATCTCCGCAAGATCTGAGATGCAACTACAGTATAATGCGAACCAAAATACAAAAATTACTACTAACTAAATTGCCTGAATTGAACTAGAAAATGAAAGAAAACAAACTAAACTATAAATAAATTGAAATGCAAATATTTTTGGTTAATGCAAGATTGCACTTAAACTAGGGATGCTCCTGGATCATACATCTAGGGTTATTGAAAAAAAGTGAGTCCCTCGCTTTGCTGGGGCTAGAAGAAAACCAAGATAGTCCACCTTAGCCTGAGAAATCCATGATGAATCTTCTTCCGGTCTGCCTTTCCACTTCACCAGGTATTCTATGTACTGTCTTCCTCTGGTGCTATGTCCAACTCTGCTATCCAAGATGTTCTCAATCTACTTCGAGGCTTGTTGTGGGAACTGTTTCTTCAAGTCTTCTTCCATGCTGTTACTGAAGTCTACTCCCTGATACTAATATATGTTTGTTATGTTGAAAATAGGTGAGATACCCAATGTCTCTAGTAACTCCATTTCATATGCATTTTCTAAATCAAATCTTCTAAGTATCCTACAAGGCCCAAACTTCTTCATCTTCAACTTGTTATATGTCCCACTACAAATTATTTATGTCTTCTCTTCTCATCTACTTGTTCTTTATATTTTCTATTCATAACCTCCAAATGTTTCTTCACTTAATTATGCACTATCTCCATATTGTCTACAAATTCTTCTACTTCTGCACTTCTCTTGTTGTCCAAACCAATATCTCTCAACTCTATTACTCCTCTAGGGTTTTCTCTAGTAATAATCTCAAAAGGTGTTCTTTCAGTACTCTGATTCACTGAACTATTGTATGCAAACTCTGCTTGTCAAAGAATCAAATCCCAACTTCCTGCCTTCTCTCCAACTAAATATCTCAACAATTTTCCCAAACTCATATTCACTACCTCTATCTATCCATCAGTCTTTGAGTGAAATGCTGAACTAAACTTCAAATCTAACTTCATCTTCTTCTAAAGTGTCTTCCAGAAGTATCCAAGAAATCTTGTATCTCTGTCTAAAATTATGCTCTTAGGTAATCCATGCAATCTCACAATCTCTTTGAAAAATAGGTCAACTACATGCACTACATTAGTCATCTTCTTACAAGGTATGAAATGTGCCATCTTTGAAAAATTTTCTACCACTACAAATATTGAATCATGTCCTGTTTGCATCTTAGGCAATTCCATTACAAAATCCATACTTATGTCTTTCTAAGGTCTCTCCGGTACTGTCAAAGGTTTATACAATCTAGTGTTTTGACTACTCCCTTTTGCAACTTGACAAACTCTACAATTCTACAGAAACTTCCTAACATATTTATGTATTTGAGGCCAAAAGTAATTTTCACTCACCAAGGCCACTATTTTATCAATGCCAAAATGTCCTACCAATCCACCACTATGTTTCTCTTTGATCAAATTATCTCTCATTAAACTTCTAAGTATGCACAACTAATTTCTTCTGAACAACATATCTTCCTAAATGAAATAATCCAACCACTTACTCCTATATGTCACAATAGGTTCCTTACATGCTTTCCAAGGTTTTGCAAAATCAAGATCTTCCTCATAAATGTGCTTCAACTCATCAAAACCTAACACTTCAAATCTCATCTCTGTCAACAAGTTCCTTCTCCTACTCAAGGCATCTGCAACTTTGTTTGATTTTCCACTCCTATGCTTCTGTTATCACCCAGTTTTGCACCCTTGCATGAAGCTGTTAAAGCTCTGCAAACTAGAATAGCATGGGATTGATCTCTAAGTGTGGGACTTTGCTAAATGAGATCAAACCTCGAGAAGGCCAGCTTCCTTGTCTAGCTATCACTTGAAACTACTGAATTTTGGGGGAAAAAGGGAGAGAGAATGCTTGTAATAAAAATGAATAAAAGATTGAAAACATAAAAGGGTGATACACCAGACAGATTTAAAGAAACTTCCACAGAACTAAAGGATGCACAACACAATTAGAATATGGCAAGTAGGCATACACAGGCTAGATGACTCTAGCAGAGGTGAGAAGTAATATGATTGAGAGGAATACAACATTCACAGAAAAACCATATGCAGATTCACACAGAACCAGAAAAATTAGTAAAGAGGTAAAAATAACTTGCATATATTTGATAGAGAGGCAAGGTTACAGTATATGAAAAACTCTGTTTGGAAACAGAAAGACCAAAATGCCAAAAAATTTCCAACCTTATTTACAACATTCAAATGCATACTTATAGCATTCCAAAATTCCTAAGTCGGTTACAAAAATGTGCTCCAAGAGCTATCTCAGAAAATATCTACATTTAATGACTGCCTAGCCGCATTAGTTATGATGTTAAATATCTGGCGCTAGGCAGGTAGGGGATATTTTGGGTCTTGAATGCAAGCAACTACATGGTTATCTTCAATAGTGAACACATAGATATCTGAAACATGGCGGTGGAGGGATATCTTTTACCATTAATGCGAACTGCCTGATCTTGGTGTAGCAATGAATGCCCCAACAATATCTTCATCTACTGAAAGTCATCTCTGAAATATGCATTTCTAGATCTAAAAATTGAAAAGTGACAAAAGATCCTGAAAACCCTGCCAAAAGAAAGAGGGGACAAAAACATGCATCTTTGCCTCTTGAAGCATGTCAAAATTTGCTGAAATGGGGAAGATATAGGTGGTCAAAATTCTAGTCAACTGCCTGTATATATCGCTTTTGCATGTGTGTGTATATCGCTGCATCTTGGCGCCTGAATTAGCATTCAAAAGTTCATTCTGCAACTCCTTTGCACATACATGGCGCTTTGTATATCGGCCCCTATATATCCTTTGTATTTTCAAAATTGCATATACATACAAGCTCCCTTGTATATGCAGGCCCTACCACTTGTATGTTAGCATGTATCTGGCCTTGCATCTTTGAAATGTGCAAGCGAACATACAAGCAGAAAAATATATACAAAGTGCCTACCTTGGTGGACCCCACCATTTGTATCTCCTCTTCTGCATATGCAAAATACAAGCTGCGGACCTCAAAACACCATTAGCTGCATTTCATTGTTTTGCTGGGTCCATCTTGTATCACCTTCTCATGTATATTTTGGCTTGTATATTGCAATATACAAGCACCACATACATGCAAGCCACAGATTCCAAACCTTTTATGAAGCAGATCAGAAGCATTTTTGAAATCTAGCTTGCATGTGTCTTTGTATCTGTTCCTTTGTATGTCAAAACATACAAACACCTTTCAAACATGGCGGACCTGAAAACAACATAGAACAGACTGAAACTTATATCGGGTCCAGACTGTATATGTTAGCTTTGCATATCAACTTGTATGTGCAAACATACAAACACAACATACAAACCCCCCATATACAAATAGGGAATCCTAATGGAATATTCCCACAATGCATCTTTTACCTTGTATATTCCTGCATGCATGCAAATATACAACCACCCATTCATACAAATCGGACCTAAAGCCTGAATGAGCCAGAATGATATTCATTTGAAATCCGGCTTGCATATTGCCAATGTATATTCGCTTGTATATGCACGATATACAAGCCACTATTCACGTGATCCTTTGTATGTCAAAACATACAATCCTCCTTGTATATGCGCGTGCCCCACCTCTTGTATGTCCCGTCGGCACTGTAGCAAATGTATATATTGGCCTTGTATGTCGAAAATACAAAGGCAAATATACAAACCTCCCAAACATACAAACGGGGAATCTTTGAGGAATATGCGATGAATGCACATTAAACCTTGTATGTTTCACTTGCACCCTTCCTTGTATATCACCGATATACAAACTGGGAATATTCCCGAGGAACCTGCGAAAGATTCCCTAAATGTATATGCACCTTTTGAGCCTGATATACATTCAGAAAATGCATAAAACTTTGACCATGAATAACTTCTTTGTTTGGTCGAATTTCAGGATGAAGTAAAAAGCAAACCTGCCTATTTTTTCAAGCTCTTTCCAATGGTAAGGTTTTTTTAGGCAAGACTTCTGGGAAATTTGGCACTTTAAGCTTTATAGGAACATCTTCCAAAGGATTTTCAAGGAAAATACCAGGTTGACTGTTTGGCTCTGGTCAGAGGAAAAAAGGGGTCAACAATTTGGCGACTTCTATGGGATGTTTGCCTACTAAACAGTTAGATCAGTGGGCTTATATATCTATTGGGCATAGAGTCATATTGAGACTAGAAATATAAAGGAGTGCTCTGACTTTAACAAATTATTACAACAGAGGGGAACAGAGAGACCAAAACAAGACAAAATGTTGCAAGCAACCACTCAACTGTGCTGGACAACACTTAGGGAAAGCAAAAGAAGATCTAAACTAATGTGCAGCAACACTTATTGAAAGCATAGAGACCTAATTTATTGATTTATAAGGCACTCATACCTCAAAACACCTCTTTAGGTGTATCCCATTGACTGGGATATGCAGATTTTGTCCATCCATATTTGATAAATGAAATGCATTACACTCCTTGCATTCAGTAATGAGAAATGGACCACTCCACATGTCAAATTTGGAGTGCTTTCCAGGCTTGCTCTTTAATTCATCCTATTTGAGCACCATATCACCTTCTCTAAAGATTCTGGGAGTGGCCTTTTGATCAAAACTTCTCTTGGGCTATAGCTGGTGATATTCCATAGTCTTCATAGCCTTGTCTCTGATTTCTTGAAGCTCCATAAGTTGAGCATATCTGACAGCCATGGGATCCTCTTCTTCAAACATCTCCAGCTGATTCATGATGTCCAATGCTAGCAGTTCTACAGAGATAGGCAATCTTGCTTCTTTCCCATATACTAACGTGTATGGAGAATTTCCAATGGACCTATTAGGATTTATTTTGTCTTCCTATAATGCATACTTCAAATTAGTGTGCTAGGTCCTCTAGTTATCTTCCATTGATCTTTTAATAATTCTTATGAGATTTTTGTTCGTAGACTCAGCTAAACCATTACCCTATGGGTAATAATTGGAAGAAGTATTCAAATAAATCCCATTCTTAACAGCCCAGTCAGTTATCTTTAGGTCAACAAAGGCTAAAGCATTGTCAAAAATTATTGACTCAGGCACTCCAAATCTGGAAATCAAATCATGATAAAAATTTAAAACAACACTTTCATTTGATTCCTTTAGAGCCACTGCTTCAGTCCATCTTGTGAAAAAATCTGTAGCTGTAAGAATCCACTTATGATCTACACTTGATGGTGGATTAATGGGTCTTATGAAGTCAACACCCCATCTCATGAAGGGTTGCTCTATTTGAATTGGCCATAGAGGTAAGGCTGGCAGCCTCTCTTTTCCTACAAAAATTGCACACTTTATACATTTCCTCACCCATGCATGGGCATTCTTAAATAGGCTGGGCCAGTAATATCCAACTCTTATTATCTTCTAGGCAGTAATCTTTGGGGCGAAATGACCCCCTACTGTTCCATCATGAAATTTATGCAGTACCTTATCAGTCTGATCTTCAGCAATGCATCTCAGCAATACACCATTAAAATCTTTCCTGAAAAGAGTTTCATTAATCAAAACATATGGAACGGACTACGGTCTATAATATCTTCTCCTAGTTTTATCTAGGCCTGTTAGACATTTGCAAGTTTGCAAAAATTGAGTCATATCAGTAACCCAACTTGTGCCCACTGCCTCTGAATTATCTTGAGGTACATCCTCAATGGTCAAAAGCGTCTCATCCCCCTTGTTGGAACTGGTAGCGAGCTGCTCGCTGAGTCCCTTGCCTATGAAAAGCTTGGTTACCTGGATATCGACGTCATATTCCATGACCTTGGTGATCCAGCTGGCTCTTTTCTCATTTATATCTTTGCTCAACAGGAACTCCTTCACACTGGGATGAGCCACCATCAAATGTATCTTGTTATTAGAAACTAGATGCTAAAATTTCTTGAGGCTCCTTATCACTGCAAGGACGTGCTTCTCAACAAAGCTATACCTTTGCTCATATTCTTCTAGCCCTTGACTGAAAAAAGTGATTGCCTTCTCAAAGCCGCTACTTTGTTGCTGTACCACAATTGCAAAGATTGTATCTAGGCCACCATAACCATATAGGATAAAATCTTTGGAACAGTAAGGGTTTACCAGAGTTGGCGCAGTTGACAATGCTTCTTTTATAGACTCAAAGCTTAGCCTAGCCTCCTTCGTCCAGCTAAAAATTGTATTCTTCTTCAACATGGTTGTCAAGGGTTTCAAATGGTTCGCAATATCAGGGATGAATCTTCACAGAAAATTAATTCTACTAATAAAACTTTGCAATCCCTTCTTATGACTAGGTAAGGACAGCTCCAAAATGGCCCTTACTCTTTCAGCATCAATGGTAATGCCTTCCTTTGAAATGATGTGTCCTAATAGCTTGCCCTCATGGACAACAAAAATGCATTTGTTTGGATTAAGGGATATCCCAAACTCTTGGCATCTCTCAAAAACTTGCCTTAAGTGGGATAAATGCTCAGATGTTTTCTTGGAAATTTTTTTTATATCATCTAAGTACACTAGCACCAATTTGTACAGCAAACCCTTGAACGCCATATCCATGGCTCTTTGAAAAGTTGAGCTAGCGTTAGAGAGACCAAAAGGCATTCTCCTATAGGCCATGGTCCCCCATTTGGTAGTGAATGCAGTTTTAAATTGATCCTCCTCCTTGACCAACACTTGATTGTAGCTAGAAAATTCGTCAAGCAAGGAGAATCTCTCAGAGCTAGCCACTACTTGTAGAATCTGCTCCATTAACGGAAGTGGGTAGTGGTCTTTTAGGGAGGCTATGTTTAGGTCCCTGAAATTAATGCATAGCCTGATTTCTCCAGTCTTCTTTCTCACAGGGACAAGGTTTGAGACCCAAGAAGTATGCTTGATGGGAAAAATGATCTTTCCCTCGATTAGCTTAGTCAATTCTTTAACCATCAGGGGCTCTAGCTTTGGATTTAGGGGTCTCTACTTCTGCCTTATAGGCTTTGTACCTGGTTCAAACTCTATGGTATGTTGGGCAATATGAGGATCAAATCCCTTCAGGTCTGAATAATCCCAAGCAAATACCTCCTTAAATTCCTGACAAAGAGCAATAAAAGCTCTCCTGTCCTTAGCTGAATAGATTTTACCTATTTTGAGGAGTTTTCCCTTAAAAATTTCTAACTCCTCATAATGTTGCTCTTTTATTTACATACCAGTCTTAGTCTTCTTCATCTGATCATCGGTGCCAAAAATAGACTCCAAAGTTACCAATCCCTTGGGCAGCTTGTTTGTCTTAAGCTGAATAATCTGATCATTGCCATACTGCTGTTTGAGTTTATCCTGATTCATCATGGAAAACTCATCTTCCTCTAACAGGAATCTCAGAATCTATTCATCACTTTCAAAGACCTGCCAATGAACATTATTGTCAAGGATAGAGGGTCTGTCAACTATTTTTACATGAGGCTACACCTTCCCCTTTTGAATGTCACTAGGGATGTCAAACTGAGCCCGAACTGTAGCTAACCTGTCAGCATGGGAGTTCTGATTTCTTGGAATGGAAATTAGATTGAAAGCATCAAATTCTTCAATCATGTCCCACACCCTATGTTTGTAGCATTTTAGAACATCATATTTTGTAAGATGTAGTCCTCTTACCTGATTTACAATAATTCACTGTCCCCAAACACTTGTAAACAACCAATCTTTCTCTTTCTTGCCCATTGTAAACCCTGGATCAATCCTTCATATTCAGTAGTGTTATTGGTGCACGATAAGGCAAAACAAAAAGAAGCATAATATCTCTCACCCTAGGGAGATACAAGCATTACACCACCACCGGATCCATTTCTATTTCTTAAGCCATCAAAGTACATTTTCCATACTTCTCCTTGCTACTCTGTCTATTGTTCTGAACCTTTCACAAGATTTGGAATCATTGTTTCAGACTCATGAAGTAAATAGACCCCCATACCATTTTCTTGAATATGTGCCTGAGGATCATCTATAACATTTTCTGAGGGCCACTCCCATAAGAGTACCTCTGGTATGCTTTCAGCTTGTAGTTCTTGAGCAGCAACTAATTCAGGATCATCAAAAATAATGCAATTTGCATTGACAACACTTGGTGTGTAGGGCGCTATGTGATGATTTGTAAGTAACTCAGATTTTAAAGTTACTTTGGCACCATATCTGGTCCTGAAAAACATGTGGGACTAGTCAGAGGATAGATATCCTCCTATTTTGGCTGTGAATTCTCTTGATAGGTACATGGCAAAATAGGGAGGCAAATCAATAATGAAGACCGCTTGGAAAATGGAAACATTGGGATAGGTATGTAATGTAAGACCTAAGTCTTTTATTACATCCACAGTATTTACAGTTGTGCCATCTAATTGGAGTACAC
Source organism: Cunninghamia lanceolata (assembly GCA_027924645.1). Lineage (NCBI taxonomy): Eukaryota > Viridiplantae > Streptophyta > Pinopsida > Cupressales > Cupressaceae > Cunninghamia > Cunninghamia lanceolata. Next base: position 20,328,251 of record BSBN01000090.1, on the reverse strand, counting down.
CCTTCTCAAGAGGCTGGTATTTGAGCCCTAATTGGTCTACAATTTGTTTAGGCATCATAGAACTGCTTGGTCCACTATCCACCATGCAATTATGAACTAATTTGTCTCCAATTGTCAATGATACATAAAATGGGAGTGGCTTGGCACTTTTGTTAGGCTGTTTGTTGTTATCCTCAAAGGAATTGGTAAGGACAGCCCTAATTGGGTCAATAGTTGTATCATTAGATACTTTCAAATCAGATAAAGCAGACTGCAACATTTTCTTTTGACCAAGGATGGCTAGGGAATCCCACATGGACATTGTCATATTCATCTTTTTCATATTTTCAATAATATTGAAAGGTGGAATGGCACTCACCTTCTGATTTGATTTTGTAGCAGCGACCTTTGCTTGCAAACGAGGCATCTCCCTTGCTGCTACTAGGTTAATTCTTTGTAGAATATGGGGAATATAGGGTGTAGGAACATCAGTAGATGCTTTTCCTTTATTTGTGTTGGTAAATAGATTTATCACCATGAAATAATCTTTGAGAATGACTCGTTGCCCTTAGAGCAGTGGCTAAATAGTCCCAACAGTTGGAGAAGTTGTTACTGGACTAACAACTTTCCTCTACGTTTGAGAGGGGCAACTCCCTCGTATGATAGGGGTATTTGTGGTTTTTGTGTACTTTTATCCTGAAAGTACAAAAAGGAAGAAAAAAGAAAATAACAGGAGAAATGGGCATGTAGAAACCCTCCTGGTAGACATACGAAAACCAACAGGAGTTTCACAATCCTATTGAAAAGTATGAAGGGGTCTCACCACAAAGCTAGAAACCACTTTCCTAAACTCCATGATGAATCTCATGATATATATGCAACAACGATGAAGAAAGATGGCAAATCTCAACATACGTAGAGATAATTTATCTAAACACTTTCAAATCAGGATACCGAGACAAGATTGTGCTTCATCGCCCCAATTGCATGCTTCAATGGATAACTTTGATTTACACAAATACATAGAAAGATCACCAATTTGACATACGAGAAACTAGTAATCATAACTTAGAAATACATCAAGAACATATGAACTGAAATGCTTTCTTCATTATCTTTTCAAAATTATATAATTCCAAATGTAAACTATACAATGTGTAAAACCAAAAATGTTCCAAGAAGTTTATTCATAAGTTCCCCCTGCAAAACTTCTCCCTAAAGAGTTCCCCTGCCCTTTTACAATGTGAAGTCCAGTATATATAGACTTTTCCGCATAACCACCTAATAACCAACTTGTAACTACTTCCTAACCACTTCAAGTAACTACTTTTTAACTACTTCCAAAATATTTTTGAAAATAGAAGCACACTTTATTTAAGTTAGACTTTTCTTGAAGTTTTAAAAATAAAGTCTACTTTCTAACTTTCGGTTACAATATGTGACATAAGCCACTTTCACAATATGACTACTCGAAAATGCAAAACATTAAAGAAAGGAACAAGTTATTGGGTTGTTAAGGCGAACAGTGTGTCTTCTTCTAATCTTTGAATCATCTGTTCACTAGCATCTTGGCCTTCAAGGACATATACTTCCAACTCTAGCTGCTAAGCATCTTTATCATCTCCTTTTTGGATCCTAGCATTGTTTATCTAGAGCCTCTAGATAGCTTTTATATCTTGAATTTCTTTCATATCTCTTTACCCATCAAAGTCAATGACTGTTAGTTCTTCAATCTCTTCATTTGTATAACCCTCTAAAAATTGTTCTGTAAGACTTAATTGTTGAACAATATGATGGAAGTCTTCTAGTGTATAATAATCCTTAATGTCATAGTCTATGAGCATCTTAAAAATGTCCAAGTTTGTAGATCTCATGTTGGTATATTAGAATCACTTTTCATACTCATCCACAAGGTCCTCATTTGGAATCCAAAACTCCTACAAACATAAGATGGAGGGTCCTTTTAATGATAGAACCTACATTCTTTGTCTTGACTTTCTTCGATTCCCATAGCATTTGATACTCATTTTACCATAGGCATCGACTTGGATCCAAACCCATTTTGTGAAAATCCTACAATCATCTGATGTGACACCGCATTTTTCTCACTCTAATTTAAATATCATCCATTTTAATGGTAAAACAGCCAATAACAATTTTACACTTCGTTCACAATCAAACGTGGTAAATATTTGTTCTATTTTTATTGGCCAAAATTGTCCTTTGATGGTTGAAGTGGATGATAGTTAAGAGCAAGTCAGACATATTTCAAATCTAGTAGCAGATGGAAGTCCGTGTTGTCTCTAATTTATGCTTATGCATGGAATTCAAATGGCTGTGGTGGTTGAGGCTCTCCATCCTCCATAACTGTTGCAGGTAATTGTGAATTTGACACACTTCCCATCAACACAGATGATGCAGGTGCATCACTGGAAATGAGCACCGGTTCAGATGGCTGCAAATCCCTCAGCAAGACAAACCCTGAACGTGCTGGTTTAATGGGCACATATCTACTATTTTCAAAAAAAACTTAATATACTTCTCCTGTGCCGGGACAACCCTGGTAGGGTTCATCAAGACCTCTGAAGATGTCTCAGTTTTAGTTTTCTTCTCAGATGTATTATCGACTTGCATAGATTTGCCATCCTTATCACTAGAGTTTAGGCCCTTTGAAGCTCCTATACTACCACTAGCAGATATGTTTGTATTTCCATCACCCATAGATGATTTTTCAACAATAATTTTATTGTCTGCTTCTTTTTTTTTGGCTCTGCTTTTAGCTCTCGCTAATGTGGACAAAACAACACTTGGTAACTTCGTTGCTGAGGATGTTGTTAGAGGTGCAGTGGGACGTGGATACTCAAACATTGAAGGTTTCACATCAGATAAGAATTCAAACTTTGGTAACTTGAGATCATAGTTAAGCCTAATAAAAGAAGTTGGGGCAAAAGTCAGCCTCAAGAAATATATGAGTGGATACCAATACCAAAATTGAGTGAATATTGCCATTTCAATAACAACAGTCATCCTATCATGTTTTGTCCTAGAAAGAACTTTAATTGTTACATTTCTACCACCTACATCTAAAAGGCCTGATGCCAAAATCACACCCATCTTACTCATGTTATCCTCATGCTTACCCAAAATTATCTTCTCCAGTTGAGGCCTGAAGTTACCAACACGTGGTTCATGTGATTCATTTGTCTGAACAAGAACCATAGCCATAGCTATAAGAGCACCTTGGCAAACAAAATCAACTACATCTGATGTCAAGGGCTCTAACATTGAGATGGCTTCACTTAATCCTATCCCAGCACAAGAAATGCCGACTGCTATAGCTGCTCCATACCCAACAGCAAAGCATACATTCCACCATAGCACAAAATAGGATCTTGATCCTGTGTCATCTATTCAATAAGTGTGTTAGCCTCTTCTTCTCTTCCATAGACAGTAAGTGCTATTTCAAGAGCCAAACCCCTGATAATCTTCTCATGCTATGTATCATGTGCATATGCAAGCATTTCACCCACTTTTTCACTTACTGTCCCAACCATTAGCAGGCCCATACTAATGCCTGTAGCTGCTCCAGCCACTGCACTATCAAGCATTGATCTAAAGTCTAAAGATACAATAAGATTCCAAGCCCTCTTGTGCCCATGGGTTATCCAAAGTCCATGAAATTCTGAACATCTGTGGCTCACAAAAATTTAGGTGTGAAAAGAAAAATTAAATTTCACAAAATGCTCAGCTTACTACTATGCAAAATTGGTTTACTGGATGCAAACACGGGGTGGCCTAAGCATGGAAAATGGAAAAGAAGTGGAAGCAAAAGCTATCGCCATAACAGTCCAAACGGCCAATGTGGTTTGTATAACATGCATGCTTACCAGAGATTTCAACTATAACAACTGATAAAGACCACTTTCAATCAAGCTTCGATGAATATCAAATCTTGTTCCAAAGCTTTCATTTTGGCACTGGTGGATGTTGGTGAAGGTGGTAAGGAGATTGTCAATAAAGGTTGTGGAATACATTTTACTCCCATATTTCATTCGCTTGAACTTAGGTAGTTAAAATAACTACTTTTCATTTTGGTATCGGTGGTTTGGGTTCTCTTCATAAGTTCCACTTCTCACAATTATTGAAGTTCAAACCTCATACTTTTGACCAACCTTCATCCACATTTAAAAAGAGTTCCTCAGCATTTCCATGCATTCAATAAATTTTAAAACATATTAAAATGCCTAATGCATTTTGGGAGTTGGAAGAGGTTTTTAAACTCTATTTCACAAGTTAGTGAAATGTAGAAGTTAAAATAACTAACTCTTTGCACTCTTTTATTTTAACTTGTGAAAATTTCTAAGTTGCTTCAAATTAGTTAAGCCAAATTCACAAGTTAGCATAACTAACTTCTCCTCCTTTTAGTGCAAAGATGACAACTTCGCCAAAACCAAAAGTATCCTCCCACTTCGTCAAAATTGGAAGTAGACCCCACTTTATGAAAACTGAAAGTGACTTTTTATTTGCACTTAGCGAAAAGTGAAATTGTATGCATTTAGCCAAAGATAAAAGTTGGTATGAACTTTGCCCAAAGTGCAAGCTGACGTGTACTTAGCTAAAAGTAAAAATGCACCCCAATGATGTTAACTTAATCAACCGTGCAAGTGCGAAAACTGATAAAACTTGCGTAACTTTTGATCGGAGCGTCAGATCTTTATGAAATTTTGGCCAGTTGTCCATGAAGGTGATATAAGGCCATAGATAAAAGGATTCCTCTTGAACTTCAATAGAATTGCCTCTTTAATTGTTTTTGGAATCCATGCGCAGAAAAATTTAACTTTTAATATTTCACAAACTGTGAAGCATACGGCTCTGAAACTTTGCCACATTTTGCAAAATGGACATAACAACACCCCTATAAGAGGATTTCCTCTCAGTTGCTTGAAATCTTCAATTTTAATTGTTTTTCTAATTTTTCCACGTAACAGACCTACTTCCTGGACTACAATTGAAATAGGCAAACAATTCTCCTTCAAACTAGAAAGAAACTTGACACTTCAAGAGAATCAAAGAGAATTACTGACTAGGGATGACTCGACATAGTAATTTTGACACAAAAGTTCAAAATTTAACAGGGTTGAGAATGAGGCCAACAATTTGCTACTTGTTCAATCTCGTAACCCCTCTTCTTAGCTCTTGTATTTGTTGCAACTGAGGTGTTATCGCTGTTTTGCCACAAAATTCCCCTTCCTACCAATTCATGAAAGTAGAATCACTCTGAGGTTGTTCCTGTTGTTGCACAGCCCCATCATTTTGTGTACTTGGCTGTGAGGCTGCCACATTTTGCACCATTAAACCCTGATTTATGACTCTGTTTGAATAGGCTGCTTGATTGTGTGGCTGATTACATGGATAGCACCACTCGTACTCAGCTGCAAGATTGTTCCAAGTAGGGACAAGGTCCCTTACTGCATTAATAGGTGCTGGATTATAAGGTTGAAAAGGCCTCTGATTGACATTCTGCCTAGGACCCTGATAATTATCTTGATATTGAGGCTTGTTGGATTGGTAAGGCTGATTATGGCCTTGAAATGGTTGATTCTGCCCCTAACTAGGTTGCTGATAAGGCTGAAAGGGCCTCTGGGATTGCTATTTTTTAATGCTCACTAGCTCATTGCCAAAAGTTTGCAAAATATTTTCTATTTTCTGCTGACTATTTATAATCTCTTTCAACTCTTGAGATGAGCTAGAAGCAGCAGACTCAGGATTGGCAGTACTTGGTACTGCCGCTATAGTAGGTAAAGGGGCAAAATATGGGATTGGCAATGGTATTGAAGCCTGAATCTCAGGAAAGATAGGCATTGGTGGTTTGGGTGCTATTTTTCCAGCCTGAATCAGATTATTCTCTGCCCTAATAGCTAATTCATAAGCATCTGGTAAACTATTACCTCCTAATGATTGAATCATTACTAAAACATCACTATTTAAGGCTTTTAAAAAATACAAGAATGCATATTCAGCTAGAGGTCTTAACATGGCAGGAATATGTCCCATGCCTTCTGAAATCTAAAGTTGAAATCCATCATTTGCTCTTGCGGAGCTCTCTTTATGGTGGTCATCTGTTTGACCAATGATAGATTATCTGATTTTTCTTGAAATTGCTTATTTAATTTCTCTCCTAGATCATCCCAGGTTCCTATAGTCTACACTGGCAGACTCTTGAACCACTGCAATGCTTTCCCTTTGAATGAGGTAGCCAGTAGCCTGATGGCTACATTCTCTTGAGTAACATGATGTACACCACATAGAGATGATATGTCTCTGATGTGCTCAATAGGGGTAGTCTGATTTTCCCCTGTGAAATAGGGTAGATTCTTCAAAGCTGCTATGGGTATAACATCATGTACCATTAGATTTAAAGGGCTGCCCCCATCAAAAGTCACGAATGGTTGATTCCTTTCCATCTGAACCGCTGGAGGTAGATTTTCTTGAGTTACAACAGGAACTATAGAAGCAACTGGTCTAAAATTTGGTGGAGTTTACTGTATCCTCTTAAAAACTGGAGTCCTTATTACAGCTCTACCCTTCCTTCTAGGTGGAGAGAGCTACAAATATTCAAATGAGCTTGAACTCCTGGTTGCTAACCTTCTCATAAAATGTAAAAAAAGAACTAGTCTGCTTATCCTTCCTCAGTGTGAGTTGCCAGATATGCAGGTTTAACCTCTTATCGGTTTGAAATTACTGGCTGCATATCAACACCGGTAATAAGGGTTGCATTCCTAACTTCATAGTCTGTCCCACTGGGCATGCCAAAGTTGTTATCACCCAGTTTTGCACCCTTGCATGAATCTGTTAAAGCTCTGCAAACTGGAATAACATCGGATTGATCTCTAACTGTGGGACTTTGCTAAATGAGATCAAACCTCCAGAGAAGGCCGTCTTCCTTGTCTAGCTATGAAACTACTAAATTTTGGGGGAAAAAGGGAGAGAGAATGCTTGTAATAAAAATGAATAAAAGCTTGAAAACATAAAAGGGTGATACACCAGACAGATTTAAAGAAACTTCCATAGAACTGAAGGATGCACAACACAATTAGAATATGGCAAGTAGGCATACACAGGTTAGATGACTCTAGCAAAGGTGAGAAGCAATATGATTGAGAGGAAAACAACATTTACAGACAAACCATATGCAGATTCACACAGAACCAAAAAAATCAATAAAGAGGTAAAAATAACCTGCATATATTTGACAGAGAGGCAAGGTTACAGTATATGAGAAACTCTATTTGGAAACAAAAAGACCAAAATGCCAAAAAATTTCCAACCTTATTTACAACATTCGAATGCATACTTATAGCATTCCAAAATTCCTAAGTCGGTTACAAAAATGTGCTCCAAGAGTTGTCTCAGAAAATATCTACATTTAATGACTGCCCAGCCGCATTAGTTATGGCGTTAAATATCTGGCGCTGGGTAGGTAGGGGGTATTTTGGGTCTTGAATGCAAGTAGCTGCATGGTTATCTTCAATAGTGAACACATAGATATCTGAAACATGGCGGTGGAGGGATATCTTTTACCATTAATGTGAACTGCCTGATCTTGGTGCGACAATGAATGCCCCAAGAATATCTTCATCTGCTGAAAGTTGTTGCTGAAATATGCATTTCCAGATCTAAAAATTGAAAAGTGACAAAAGCTCCTGAAAACCTTGCCAAAAGAAAGAAGGGACAAAAACATGCATCTTTGCCTCTTGAAGCATGTCAAAATTTGCTGAAATGGGGAAGATATAGGCGGTCAAAGTTCTGGTCAACTGCTTGTATATATCACTTTTGCATGTGTGTGTATATCACTGCATCTTGGTGCCTGCATCGGCATTCAAAAATGCATTCTACAACTCCTTTGCACATACATGGCGCTTTGTATATCGGCCCCTATGTATCCTTTGTATTTTCAAAATTGCATATACATACAAGCTCCCTTGTATATGCGGGCCCTACCACTTGTATGTTAGCTTGTATCTGGCCTTGCATCTTTGAAATGTGCAAGCAAACATACAAGCAGAAAAATATATACAAAGTGCTTACCTTGGTGGACCCCACCATTTGTATCTCCTCTTCTGCATATGCAAAATACAAGCTGCGGACCTCAAAACACCATTAGCTGCATTTCATTGTTTTGTCGGGTCCAGCTTATATCACCTTCTCATGTATATTCTGACTTGTATATCGCAATATACTAGCACCACATACATGCAAGCCACATATTCCAAACCTTTTATGAAGCAGATCAGAAGCATTTTTGAAATCCGGCTTGCATGTGTCTTTGTATTTGTTCCTTTGTATGTCAAAACATACAAACACCTTTCAAACATGGCGGACCCGAAAACAACATAGAACAGATTGAAACTTATATCAGGTCTGAAATGTATATGTTAGCTTTGCATATCAGCTTGTATGTGTGAACATACAAACACAACATACAAACCCCCCATATACAAATAGGGAATCCTAATGGAATATTCCCTCAATGCATCTTTTACCTTGTATATTCCTGCATGCATGCAAATATACAAACACCCATTCATACAAATCAGACCTGAAGCCTGAATGAGCTAGAATGATATTCATTTGAAATCTGGCTTGCATATCGCCAATGCATATTCGCTTGTATATGCGCGATATACAAGCCACTGATCACATGATCCTTTGTATGTCAAAACATACAATCCTCCTTGTATATGTGCGGGCCCCACCTCTTGTATGTCCCTTCGGCACTGTAGCAAATGTATATATTGGCCTTGTATGTCAAAAATACAAAGGCAAATATACAAACCTCCCAAACATACAAACGGGGAATCTTTGAGGAATATGCGATGAATGCACATTAAACCTTGTATGTTTCACTTGCACCTTTCCTTGTATTCCCAGGGAACCTGTGAAAGATTCCCTAAATGTATATGTACCTTTTGAGCCCGATATACATTCAAAAAATGCATAAAACTCCCCTTTTTCAACAATTTCTAAGGCCGATAGGGATTTGCAAGCCCGCCAAATGTACATTTGAATTACATGTTGACCAAAACTTTGACCATGAATAACTTCTTTGTTTGGTCAAATTTCAGGGTGAAGTAAAAAGCAAACTTGCCTATTTTTTCAATCTCTTTCCAATGGTAAGATTTTTTAGGCAAGACTTCTAGGAAATTTGGCACTTTAAGCTTTATAGGAACATCTTCCAAAGGATTTTCAAGGAAAATACCAGGTTGATTGTTTGCTTCAACACAAAAGTATAACTCTACATGAATTCTACCCATCTCATATGTCTCTGATTCAACTTTCCTTGACTGTTGAAATATTGCAAGGCTTGATGATCTGTATACAACACAAATTCCTTAGGCAACAAGTAATGTCTCCACTTCTTCAAGGATTGAATTAGGGCACAAAACTCTTGATCATAGACTGAATATCTTCTCCGTACATCATTCAACTTCTCACTAAAATATGCTACAAGTCTACCTTCTTGACTTAACTCTACTCCAATTGCATTCCCACTTGCATCACAATCTACTTGAAATACCTTATTGAAATCCAGTAATGCCAAAATAAGTTGCTTGTCAATTTCTGCTTCAACAATTCAAAACTTTTATTTGCTATTGATGTCCACTTGAAATCTTTTTTGTCATCTCTCATTGTCTCTATCATAGGGTTACAAACTAAACTAAAATTTCTAATGAACTTCTAGTAGAAACTAGCTAATCCATGAAATGATCTCACTTCTCCAATGCTCTCCGATGTAGGCCATTCAACAATTGCTCTTACTTTCTCAGGGTCCATCTTCAATCCCTCCACAAAAATCACAAATCCCAAGTATACCAATTCTTCCTCCATGAAACTACATTTGTTGATGTTTATCAACAATTTCTCCTCTCTCAGTTTCTACAATACTTGTCTAAGGTTTGCAAATGTTCTTCCTTTGTCTTACTAAAAATCAGAATGTCATCCAAATATACAATAACAAACTTACCCAAGAATTTCTTCAGAACTTCATTCATCAATCTTATGAAAGTACTAGGTGCATTTGTCAATCCAAAAGGCATCACTGACCACTCATACAATTCTTCATTTGTCTTAAAAGTAGTCTTCCATTCTCACGTTCTCTGATTCTAATTTGATGATATCCACTCTTCAAGTCTTTGTGAAATATCTTGCTCCACTCAAACAATCCATGATATCATCCATCCTAGGTAAATGAAATCTATACTTAACTGTGATCTTGTTGATTGCTCTAGATTCAGTACACATTCTTCATTATCCATCTTCTTTGGTGCTAGCACTGTAGGTACTACACAAGGACTCAAACTTTCCCTGATCAAACCTTTCCTCAGCAACTCTTGTATCTACCTATTCAATTCTTCATTATCTACTGGGGTCATTCTGTGTGCTACTTTGTTAGGCAAACTTGCTCCTGGTATAAGATCCATGTGATGACTGCTACTGCTAATTGGTTGCAATCCTTTAGGTACATTGTTTGAAATTATGTCTTCATATTTTGTCAGTAATTTAGTTATCTCCTCCAGTTGTGATTCTTCAGCCTCCTTCAATGTTTTAGGCTTCTTAGGAATCAAAGCATAACACATATTCTCATGTCTCAAACCATTCAAAACATTTCTCCCATCTACCAAACATATTCTTGCATTCCCACATACTTCACTCTTAGGATCGTCTTCCAAAGGAATTAAGGTAATTCTCTTCCCATTTGATGTTATAGTGTATGTATTCTTTCTCCCATCATGTATATATTTTCTATCATACTACCAAGGTCTACCCAACAAGATATGACAAACATCCATAGGCATAATATCACATAATACTTCATCATGATAAGATCCAATATGAAATTTCAAAAAACATTGTTTACTCACTAGTACCTTATGATCATCATGAATCCATGCTATCTGATAGGGCTTAGGGTGTTTCAATCTTTCCAATTTCAACTTAGTCACCATCTCCTCTAAAACTAGATTATCAGAACTATCACTATCAATTACAACTTTACAATATTTACCTCCTGATTTGCATCATGTTCTGAACAAACTTTTCCTCTGTGATGGTTCCTCATTTGTCTATGATTGAAATAGTGCTCTTCTCATCACAAGTGATTCTCCTTTCTCAGGTTTACAAATAGAATTAGGTGATCCAATAGGTTCTTCTTCAACATAGGCTGCTCTTCCACTGTTCTCTATTATTTTGCTTGTACTTCCTTGATTACATTCATAAGCTCTATGTCCTTCACCTCCACACTTGAAATAGGTTCCTCTAAATGTTCTCCTATTAGGTCCTCTTCCTTCTCTTCTGTATCCTTCACTCCGGTATGGGTTAGGGTTATCTCTACAGTAGAAATTTCTATCATCTCTCTGGTATGCATTATTATCTTTGTCATCCTTCTTGAATGTGTTCTCTTATATGTTCTACTCTGCAAATGATCTATCTCCTTTGGAAAATGTTCTACCTCTCTAAAATTTAGCTCCTCTACCTCTGTCTCTAATCATGCCTTCTATTCAACTTTTCTTCAACTTTCAGGGCAAACTAATATGCCTCTTCTAGTGTTTCCATCCTTACCAAACTCAGTTCTTCTTGAATGTTCAATCTCAGTCCATTGATGTATCTAGCTACTTTCTCCTTGCTTGCTTCACTATGTCCTATCCTTATGATCATCTTATGAAATTCTTTAGTATACTCCATAGATTTCTCCTTTTGTCTTAGGTTCTGCAATCTTATCAACAGTTCCAACTCATAATCAGCAGGTACAAACTAATTCTTTAATTTTGTCACCATCCTATCCCACTTTGTAATCTTTTCCTTTCCTCTTCTATTTCTATCTAACTAAACTTCTTTCCACCATATAGCAGCATGTCCTTTCAATTTTGTCTTTGTAAATTTCACCTTCTCCGGATCTTCAACTTCTTCATTTTCAAATTATTCTTCCATGTCATTTATCCAATCAATCAACTCCTCAGGGTTCAAATTGCCAGTGTAATTTGGTACATCAACTCTAGGTCTTTCCCCTATCTTTTAAATAGCTCGCAACATCTTGACTTGATCTGATTCTTCTTCATCAGCTCCTAGGGTTTTGCCATTTTGTTCCATAGATTAAAATTCATCTTCATCATCACTTTCAATATTAGGTCTAGGTGTCAAACCTCTTCACCTATCTTCTTCGACAATATCTAATCAAATTCTCATCATTTTCATCATTTCCATCATCTCATCCATCCTACAAGCCATTGTTCCAACAATAGGGATTCTCCTCTGTGGCATCTTCCTAGGATCAAGTGAAAACTACCTCAATTTCAGCGATTGGGTTATAGGGTGACAACTGCCTCAAAATCAACAATCGGTTGCAACACAAGTAACCTACCTTAGATTTGGTGATCTGCTCACAACAAGAGCTTATGGAATTCCTTCACCAACTCCACTCACTTTGCTACCAAAGATTCAAACTTTGGCTCTGATACCATTTGGTGCAGTCATGAAAGGAGGGTTCATAGAATGGACTATCCAGACCGTGCAAAAAAAGTAAACACAATGGAAACAACTCCAAGATATGAAGCAAATATAGATTCAATCATTTAGTATATCATAGAATTTAAATATAGATCGACCGACAACATGCGGGCTTACAATTAGGGCTCATAGGCCTGATTACAGAATATCAAAATATGCACAAGATATAGCTTTGAAGCTCCTTCACCAAGGATTCAAACTAAGAATTATGAATCAATCACTAACTGCTTTCCTAGGCATCTATTACATCAATATATGTCATCTCTAGAACCAAAGATTCCTTCACGTCAGCCAAGGAAGGTTACAAACTCCAATAAAGAGATGTAATGTGTGTACACGGATAGGTCAAACCAAAATGAGTAGAACTCCTATGTAAATGAATGGAATGATGTGTGGAGCTCGAGGAAGGTTGGACACGAACCATAGATCATTAAATGATGTGTTATTAGGCTTCAAAGGATGTGAAATGCTCTGCAGGTCTTCTCCTTTAGCTGATTGTCTGAGGTTGTTAGGACGCTTTGTTCTAAGAGAATAATTGATCTTCTGATAGCGATAACGTTCTGGTAACTAATCCAAATGCTCCAAGTTTTAGATATGTTGTAGATGAATGAATCTAGATGCTAAATCCAGCTTTGCAAGATCTAAGATGCAACTATAGTAGAATGCGGACCAAAATACAAAAACTGCTACTGACTGAACTACCTAAACTAAACTGGAAAATGAAATAAAACAAAGTGAATTGCAAACAAATTGAAATAAAAATATTTTTGGTTGATGCAAGATTGCTCTTGAACCAAGGATTCTCCTACATCAATATTGAAGTATACAAAGCCACAAGCTCTTCTTGCAAATCAAAACACTAAAGATTAAATAGCTTCAAGTGAAAAGGAAAAAAAAACAAAAAAAATGAGCAAGGCAAGGAGTCAACATCACATGCTACCTCCGAGTCATCTTCATCCAATAAAAGGGAGAAATTAAAGGAGAAACACACATGTGCCTATTGCAGGAAACATGGCCATGATGAACATGTTTTCTACATAAAATAGATAGACAAGTTGAAGAATCTTGTTTAGAAACTAAATGTAAGTTCTCCTTCAGCTTTGACTTCTAGTTCATCATCTTGTACTCCATTAAAACAACCAGGATATATTGAGAAATATGTTGCAAGTATGTGCCTAATTGGTGTTGTCACTAATGTCAACATATCAATGTTGTCGTTGGTGTCAATTGTGCTCTTGTTTTCTTGCTTAGGATATTGAGAAAAGTTTCTCCTCTGGTAGAAACAATATGTTATAGAGTATCTTTGAAGAATAGTCTATCAAATAGCTCTACATTTCCTAGAGATCAAATATCCTTGTTTTCTGATTGGAAGTTATTTAGAGGTCTATCTAAAGATGTTATGTTCCAAGTTTGAGCCTCCAGTATAAAGATTTGAGTGAGTTATGTTCATCAGTGTGAAAACTGCCTTTTCTCTATGTTTGGTGGTGACAGGGAGAAAGTATTATGCTCTGAATTTCTCTGCATTGAAATATTTTTGTCTGTAGTTCTAGAGTTAAGTATAAGATGATGTTATGTGCCTTTAACTCCAATAGTTCATGATTTGTTGGTTCACAAGTGATCTTTTCCTTATGACAATAGTTGGTTGTGTTTTTTATGTGCTTCGGTTTGAAGAATCTTCTTGAACAGAATGATTAGAAATTGTGCAGATGTTCCTAATGATTTCAATGTGGTTGTGGATGTCTCCTGATTGTGTTCCTACCCTTGAATTGGTCCACAAAGAGAAATTTGGATCACAGATGAAGAATGTTCTTAGAAGACCTAGTGTTATCACTAGTCTTGGCTGACTTGGCTGATTTCACTATTTGCGGTAATGCTTTGAAGATTATAGAAGTGTGTCGTGGTGTGAAGGATTGTGTTTGAGTCCCAACTAAGGCATGGCATGATCAACATACATCTTTACATCTTTCCCTTAGCAAATTTTTGTATTAGGTCCAAACCTATTTCTATGTATGTTTTGTAATGCCGACCTTGGAGATTCTTCCAACAGTTGATGAATGTATTGCTGACCTTGATGTACATTTCAAGGTTGATGATTTGCATAAAGACTTGTAATGAAGTTGTGAAAAAGGCATCAGTGTGAAAAAATGAGCATATAAGTGCGAAGAGTAAGAAAAGTAGAGCAGAGGAAGAATATTGTGCTTCAATGGAACTGAACTCAGGCATAGAGTAGATGCTATCAAATCAGTTTAAAAATCCTTGGCAGTGAGCCACCCCCTGGTAGTGAGCCAATCTTTACAGTGAGAATTTTGGGCAGTGATCCCCATAGGCAGTGAGCCTCTGATTTTTGTTATTGTTATAACTTATATATTTCTATGGGCTAACACCCAGCATGGTTTTTCCTTTATAGGGTTTTCCATGTAAAAAATCTGGTGTCTCCTATGTCTCCTATGTGATTGTGATTAAGTTTATGATTTCATGCTTTCATGGTTAAATCTGATTATCAGTAATTGATTGTTAATTATATGAAGATAAGTTTTTATGACAATTGATTCACCCCCCCTCTCAGTTGTCCTATGTATTTCAATAATTGGTATCAAAGCAGGTTCCTCGGAAGAAAGCCTAACAACTTGAGGAATATCCAGGATATCTTTTAAAAAGGAAGCTCCATAGTTTGATGGGACAAATTATGCTCTTTAGAAGGTATGAATGAAAAGCCATCTCCTTTGTCTTGGTTATAAAGTGTGGAAAGCTACAGAGACAAAATATACCATGCCTCAAAATGGTTTGACAACTGAAGATGAAATCAAAGAATGTGAGTTGAATATAAAAGCTAGAGATGCTTTGTTAAGTGCTTTGACTAACACTGAGTTGATAAAAGTCATGGATCTAGAATCTACAAATGAAGTTTGGGAAAAGTTGAAGAAACTATATTAAGGAGATGATTCTCTAAAAGAAGCCAATCTATAGGGCCTGAAAGTGAAATATGAGAGTTTAAAGATGAATGAAGATGTAAACATAACAACCTTATGCAAAGGGTTGATGAACTTGTCAATGGAATAAAAGGTATGGGAGGAACTATTGGTGATAAGGAAGTTGTGATGAAAATTCTTAGATCACTACCAAAGTCCTACAGTCACAAGGTAGCTGCAATTAAAGAAGTAATGACTATAAAAACTATCGACAGAGATCAATTACTTGGAAAGCTTACAACCTTTGAGATAAGAGAGTTTGGTGATGCTCTACCAAAAGTTGAGACTACTTTCAAAGCCAGTACTTTTGATAAGATCTCCACAGCTGAGAAATACAAAGTGGAGCCTATTGATGAATTTGATGAAATTAAAGATAATGTTGTTGACAGATTGCAAAGAGGTTCTGGTAAGTTCAAAGGCAAATTGCCTTTCAAATATTTTTCATGTGGTAAAGTAGGTTATTATGCTTCTAGATGTCTTGAAAGAATTGAAAGGAATAGAAAAAGATTTGAGAATAGGCCTATAGCTCCAAAGAAGTGCTACTGTGTTAGAGATCTTGATGATGAAGGTGTGACTGATGATGAATCTGATGATGCTAGTACTAGTACAAATGAATGCTTGTTTATTTCTATTAAAGAAGATCTTGTGTCTACTAATACTCCTAGCTATGTGAAGGAAAAAATACCAGTGGAAGAAAGTGCTTTGGCTATTCAGGTTGAGAAAGATAAGGATGAATGGGTTATTGACAATGGATGCTCACATCACATGACTAGTGACAAAAGTAAGTTTGTTAGTTTTGAAAAATATGATGGTGGACTAGTTAGGTTTGGAGATGATAAACTGGTAAGATTTGTGGAAAAGGATCTATTTCTTTTTATGGTAAGCACAATACTGATGATGTTCTATATGTAAAGGGTTTAAAGCACAATCTTTTGAGTGTTGGTCAGATGTGTGGCAAGGGTTATGATCTAAGATTCAAGGACAATGGATGCAAGATCATGGAAAGCTCTGGAATAGTACTTGCTACTGGTAAAAAGATGAAAGGTAATGTTTATCATTTGAAAGGAACTAATGATTATTGTTTATTGGCTTAGACTGATGAGGGTTGGTTGTCGCATTGAAGGATGTGTCATATCAATTTTGACAACTTGGTTAAGATAAGTTCTATTCAAGTTGTAAGAGATCTGCCTAAACTTGTGAAGCCTGCCAACATCATTTGTAAAGAATGTCAATTTGGGAAGCAAACAAGAACAAGCTTCAAAAGTAAAGAATAATCCTCTGTTGGGTTACTGGAGCTGGTTCATATAGATCTGTGTGATCCCACAAGAACTAGAAGTCTGCAAGGAGACATGTATTTCATGTTGCTTATTAATGATTGCTCCAAAATGATTTGGGTCATTTTCTAAAAGATAAATCAAAAGGCCTAGACAAGTTCAAATACTTCAAGGCAATGGTTGAAAATAAGTTAGAGTTTAAGATTAAGTGCTCGAGGTATGATAGAGGAGGTGAGTTCACATCAAATGAATTCAATCTTTTCTATGAAGAACAAGGGATAAAGAGACAATTATCTGTTGCAAGTATGGGTCTAACCAGTGTTGTCATTGATGTCAACATACTCATGTTGCATTAATGAGAAGGATTGGATGAGCCGTGAGCTGAGGATATTGAGAAAATTAGTCTCAATCAAGAACAGTGAAGAACAGTGATGACTATAAGACAAAAGCTCAAGATAAGATGATGATTAGAGGATGTGGATTAAAGGGTTTGAACATATGTGTTTGTAGGTGATCCAGTAGAGATTTTGGAGGTCTGTATGAAGATCAGAAGAAGTTATGGTCGCTCAAGTAGAACTGGGTCCGACAGGTGTTCAAAGGTGACAGAGTGACATAGATAGGTCCAGTGAGATCCAAAAATCTATTATCCCATTTTGTGGATTTGAGGTGTTGAAAACATTCTTTTGAAGTGTCAAGTCAATTGGTTCGTGGTTTGAAGGTCCGGAAGAACCTATTCCTTTGTGACAGTGATGACAGACTATGTTCTTGAGGTTCCAAATGAAGGAGAGAAGGATTCCAGTAAGCAGATGAAGTGCAGATGTTCTTGGTGATTCAAGAAAGCTTGTGGTGATCTGTGGATCATTTCCAGTTCATGTTGGTAGTCCTCATTGAAGTTAAGGTTCGTATTTGAAGAATAACCACCGGATGTTGGTATTAATCCAGAGACTAGCCGACCGGATGTATTACACATCTTGCAGATGTTCTTATCAGTGTTTGCCGACTTAGATGATTGTTCCTAAGTTGATGTTGTGTATAAATAGGGATTGTGAAGTCATTTCAAAGTGTGCTTGGAGGAGATGAGTATGTGGTAGCAAAGAAGAGAGCGAAAGGTAGAATAGAAGTATTGAGCTTAATGGAACTAATTCAAGCATGGTGAAGATGCTATTCTCAAGTTCATGTATGTAATACTTATTTCTTTGTAGACAGTGTGTCTCTTATAAGCAGTGAGCCTCTTGTGAGTAGTGTGCTTAGGTTGTGAGCCCTAATTGGCATGTGCCATTTTGTTCTTTCTATTCTTCTAAGAGAGAATACATTCTTGGGTTAATCACCCTATGGTTTTTCCCTTAACTAGGTTTTCCACATCAAAATCTTAGTGTCTTATGTGTTGATAAGTTTCTGCCTTTGATTTGAATGCATTATGTTTCATGTTTAATATACTGCAAATTACTCAAAAGATTTAAGTGTGTAAATTGGAGAAAGTTTTGTACAACTGATTCACCCCCCCTCTCAGTTGTATACCCTAAGTCTAACAATTGGTATTAGAGCTAAGTTCCTCTAAAAAGAGCTTAACCACTTGAGGAGATCCAGGATGTCACCTTACAAGAAGGATAGTCTAAAGTTTGATGGAACCAACTTTGCTCTTTGGAAAGGTCGCATGAAATGTCACTTGCAGTGTATGGGAATGGCGTACTAGTCCATGGTTACAAAATAGTATGTACCTCCACAGGGTGGTCCGACAACCCTAAATGAAATCACAAATGCTAAAAACAATCTGCGGACCAAAGAGGCTCTTCTAGGTGCATTATCTGACTCAGAGCTCTCAAATGTTATTGACCTACCAATTGTCTTTGATATTTGGAATAAATTGGAACTTTTGCATGAAGGAGACCATTATGTCAAATGTGCAAGGTTACAGAGTCTAAAAGGGAAATTTAAAAAAATGAAGATGAGAGATGATGAAAATATTACTACTTTTATGCCAAGAGTGAATGAGCTGGTTTGTGGAATTAGAAATGCTGGTGGAGTCTTGGATGAAAATGAGATTATTGGTAAATTTCTCAGATCCCTTCCTACTTCTTACAAAATCAAGGCTGTTGCCATTGAAGAATTCAGAGCCCATACAACCGTCACAAGAGATCAATTGGTTGGGAAATTGACTACATTTGAAATGACAGAGTTTGGAGACGATCCCCCCAAGACTGAATCTGCATTCAAAGCCAGTGCCTTTGTTAAAGGTAAACAAAGGTTTGATCTGGGAGAGAATTCTTCAAGGAAATTATCATGGTATGAAAAAGCAAGAAAAGATCTGGAAGAAGAAGAAGTAGAGACTGCTCAACTTGAAGCCCTTATTGTAAAGAGGCTGCCAAGAGGATCTGGTAAGTATGAAGGAAAATTACCTTTTAAGTGTTTTAACTGCAATAAGATTGGTCATTTTGCCTCAAGGTGTCTGGAAAGATTTTCAAGGAAAAATCCTAACAAGCCAGGGTTGCAAAAGAACTGTTACTATGTACATGAAGATGATGATAATGAAGGAATAATAGATGATGAATCAGAGATAGCAAACAAATCTAAAAATGAATGGGTGTTCATTGCCATCAAGGAAGAAGATCCAATGTCCTCTGTATCTGTCAATCTTAAGACTGTGGAAAGAGCTCTAGCTGCCCAAATTGAAGAAAAGGATGATTAGATCATTGACAGAGGATGCTCTCACCATATGACAGGTGAAAAAAATAAGTTTGTTGATTTTGAAAGGTATGAAGGAGGAGTGGTAAAGTTTGGTGACAATTCTGCTGGAAGAATTAGAGGAAGAGGAACTATTTCTTTTGACAGAAGAAACAAAACTAATAATGTTCTATATGTTGAAGGTTTGAAACACAATCTTCTCAGTGTTGGACAGTTGGTGGACAAAGGTTATGATCTCTGGTTCAAGAATGGAAAATGCAAGATCTTTGAAAGCTCCAGAACAAAGATTGCATCCGGTACTAAAACTAAAGGTAATATCTTCCACTTGGTTGGTACTGGTAAAAGCTGCTTATTTGTTCAAGTTGATTAGAGTTGGTTATGGCATAGAAGAATGTGTCATGTGAATTTTGATAATATCATCAAGATAAACAATACTCAAGCTGTAAGAGATCTTCCAAAATTGGTGAAACCTACTAACAGCTTGTGCAAGGAATGTTAGTTGGGTAAGCTGAGCAAAGTCTCATTCAAAAGCAAGGAACTATCTTCTACTAGATTATTGGACTTAGTTCACACTGATCTTTGTGGTCTGACAAGAACCAGGAGTATTCAAGGTGATAGATACTTCATGCTGCTAATTGATGACTATTCCCGGATGATGTGGGTAACCTTTCTAAAGGAGAAATTAGAAGATCTTGAGAAATTCAAAATATTCAAGGCTATGGTAGAGAATGAAACAGGATTAAAGTTGAAATGTCTAAGGTCTGATAGAGGTGGAGAATTCACATCCGGTGAGTTCTTAGAGTTCTATGAGAAACATGGAATCAATAGACAGTTGTCTGCTCCTAGGACTCCACAGCAGAATGGAGTAGTGGAGAGAAAGAATTGGACCATCCAGGAAGCATCTAGGACCATGATGATGGAAGCAAATGTTCCTCAGATCTATCAGAGAGAAGTTGTTAGCACTGCAGTCTATACTCTCAATCGAGTTCAAATCAGAAGCAATACTAGTAGCAAATGTTACATCAAAAGAGATGAAGATCTAGGCAAGTTTGATGCTAGAAGTGATGAAGGAATATTCTTGGGCTACTCTACTCAAAGCAAAGCATACCGACGTTATAACAAGAGACTAAGAAAGATGATAGAAAGTACAAATGTGAAGGTTGATGAGGGAATAGAGAAGCCCTCAAGGTTTTATGAATATGATGAAGATGATCAGAATGGTGTTCTGGCTCAAAGAGTTCAATCCTCTTCTAAAAGTCAGATTCAAACTGATCCAGTAAATTAGGAAGAAGAGAGAGGTCTAAATGAGCCTGATCAAGAAGCAGAAGTGCAAGAAACTCCCAAAGTTCTAAGGTACGTAAGACTGAATCACTCTGAAGATCAGATCATAGGTGACAAAAGCAAATGTGTACAAACTAGAAGGAAAATTGCTCAAAATTCAGATGAATATTGTCTAATTTCAAAGATTGAACCTTAGACAATAAATGAAGCCTGCAATGATGAAAACTAGACCAAAGGAATGGAGGAAGAGTTGATGCAAATTGAGAAAAATCACACTTGGGATCTTGTTCCCAGATCTAGAAACAAGAATGTGATTGGAACAAAATGGGTCTTCCAGAACAAACTAAATGAAGTTGGTGAAGTAAACGGAAATAAAGCCAGATTGGTCTGCAAGGGCTACTCTCAAATAGAAGGAATTGATTTTGAAGAAACTTTTTCTGTGGTGGCAACAATTGAAGTAGTCAGATTATTTCTTGCCTTTGCTACCTTCAAGGATTTCAATGTATATCAGATGGATGTCAAGTCTGCCTTTCTAAATGGTGACTTGGACGAGGAAGTGTATATAGAACAACTGAATGGATTTCAGTTGTCTGATCATGGTGATATGGTTTGCAAGTTGAAGAAGGCCCTATATGGATTAAAGCAAGCCCCAGCCTGGTATGAAAGATTGGACAAACATCTTTTGAAGATTGGTTTCAACAAAGGTATTGCTAACAGCAACTTATATTTCAAAATTGATCATGAAAACATCTTGATTGTTGAAGTATTTGTTGATGATATCATCTTCAGAGGAAGAGATAGTATGTGTAAAACTTTTGCAAATCAAATGAAAAGTGAGTTTGAGATTGTCTATGCTTGGTGAAATGAATTTCTTCTTGGGTCTGCAAATTACTTAAACAAAGAAAGGAATCTTCATTTCTCAGACCAAATATGTGAAAGGACTGTTGAATAAATTTGGGATGGAAGATTCAAAGCCAATGAATACTCCCATGGCAATTGGATGTAAGTTGAGCAAAGATGATGACTCTCCTAAGGTAGACCATCCAAAGTATAGATCAATGATTGGAGGATTGTTTTATCCCACTCAAATTAGACCAGATATTATGCAAGCTATTGGTCTTGTTGCTAGATTCCAAGCTGATCCTAGAGAATCCCATGTCATGGCAATCAAGAGGATCTTTAGATATCTAAAAGGGATGGTTGAGTATGGTTTGTGGTATCCTAGAGATCATGATTTCTCTCTTCATGCATATACATATGCTGATTGGGCAGGAGATGTGGATGACCGAAAGAGTACCAGTGGTGGAGCTTTCTTTTTGGGAAAGAGATTAGTTTCTTGGCTAAGCAAGAAACAAGAGGCAATATCCCTGTCTACAACTAAAGTAGAATACATAGCAGTAGCAGGTAGTTGCACTCAAGTTTTGTGGATGAAGCAGATGCTAAGAGATATTAAAGTAGAGTATGAGGAGCCTACAACAATCTTCTGTGATAATTCAAGTGCAATAAATATTTCTAAGAATCTGGTGTTGCATTCTTAGACTAAGCATATATCTATCAAGTTTCACTTTCTGAGAGAGCAAGTGAACAAGGATGAAGTCAGACTGGAGTATGTGCCCTCCAAGGATCGGATTGTAGATATCTTCACTAAACGTCTTCCCAATGACTCTTTTGAGTATCTCAGGGAGAAGTTAGGGGTTATTGCCCCTCCGGTGATGAACTAGGATGCTCTGATGTGCATCAATCTGTTGGATATCACAGTCATATCTTGTGATCCAGATTGATGATGGGGAGCTGCTACTTAGGGGGATCAGCAGGTATGATTCTGAAGTAGTGGAGTTGCAAGTATGAGCCCTTTGCCATTGATGTCAAAGGGGGAGAGAAGACATGTGAAAAATAGGTGGTTGATGATCAAAGGGGGAGCAGTAAAGGGAGAGAAGACATGTGAATAGTTGTTGTTGATAAGGGGAGTTGTGACAGTAAGGAGAAATTCTTGTCTTGATGGTTTTTCACATAATATGTTGCCATCAATGACAAAGGGGGAGATTGTTGCAAGTATGGGTCTAACCGATGTTGTTATTGATTTCAAAATACTCATGTTGCATTAATGAGAAGGATTGGATGAGCCATGAGCTGAGGATATTGAGAAAATTAGTCTCAATCAGGAACAGTGATGACTATAAGACAAAAGTTCAAGATAGGATGATGATCAGAGGATGCGGATTAAAGGGTTTGAACATATGTGTCTTTAGGTGATCTAGTAGAGATTTTGGAGGTCTACATGAAGATTAGAAGAAGTTATGGTCACTCAAGTAGAACCAGTTCCAGCAGGTTTTTAGAGGTGACAAAGTGACACAGATAGGTCCAATGAGATCTGAAAATGCATTATCCCATTTTGTGGATTTGAGGAAGTGTTTAGAACATCCTTGTGAAGTGTTAAGTCGATTGGTTCATGGTTTGAAGGTCTGGAAGAACCTATTCCTTTGTGATAGTGATGACAGACTGTGTTCTTGAGGTTCCAAATGAAGGAGAGAAGGATTCAAGTAAGCAGATGAAGTGCGGATGTTCTTGGTGATTTAGGAAAGCTTGTGGCGATCTATGGATCATTTCCAGTTCATGTTGGTGGTCCGCATTGAAGTTAAGGTTTGTATTTACCACCGGATGTTGGTATTTTTCCTAAGACTGGCTGACTGGATGTATTACACGTCTTGCAGATGTTCTTATAGGTGTTTTCTGACTTAGATGATTGTTCCTAAGTAGATGTCGTGTATAAATAAAGGATTGTGAAGTCATTTCAAAGTGTGTTTGGGGGAGATGAGTATGTGGTAGTGAAGAAGAGAGTGAAAGGCAGAGTAGAAGTATTGATCTTAATGGAACTGATTCAAGCATGGTGAAGATGCTATTCTCTAGTTCATGTATGTAATACTTATTTCTTTGTAGACAGTGTGTCTCTTATAGGCAGTGAGCCTCTTGTGAGCAGTGTGCTGAGGCAGTGAGCCCTAATTGGCATGTGCCATTTTGTTCTTTCTATTCTTCTAATAGAGAATACATTCTTGGGTTAATCACCCCATGGTTTTTCCCTTAACCAGGTTTTCCACGTCAAAATCTTGGTGTCTTATGTGTTGATAAGTTTATGCAATTGATTTGAATGCATTATGTTTCATGTTTAATATACTGCTAATTACTCAGAAGATTTAAGTGTGTAAATTGGAGAAAGTTTTGTACAACTGATTCAGCCCCCCTCTCAGTTGTATACCCTAAGTCTAACATTTTCTACACCTAGGACTCCTCAACAGAGTGGAGTTGTTGAAAGAAAGAAAAGGATAGTTCAAGAGGCTGCTAGGACTATGTTGAAAGAAGCTGACCTACTGGAAGTATATTGGAGAGAAGCAATACACATTGTTGTGTACATCCTAAATAGGGTTCAAGTAAAAGGTAACAGTGCCAAAACTCCTTATGAATTGTGGTATGGAAGAGCTCCTATAGTAAGATATTTCAAAGTTTTTGGTAGTAAATGTTATATCAAAAGAGAAGAAGATCTAGGCAAATTTGATGCTAGGTGTGATGAAGGAATCTTTCTTGGATACTCTACCAAGAGTAAGGCATACCAGTGCTACAATAGGAGATTAAAGAAGATCATTGAAAGTGCTAATGTGATGGTTGATGAAGATGGGGGAAGAATATTAGACCTAAGTAACTATGAATCAGATGAACCTATTGTTATAACAAGTGAAGAAAAAATTGAATAAGAAGATAGTCAAGATGAAGAAGAAAAAGCTCCAGAAATTGCTACTAAGATTCCTAGATATGTAAGAATTAATCATTCTAAAGATTAGATTATAGGAGACAAAAGCAAAGGGGTATTGATAAGAAAAAGAGCTATAGAAGAACAAGTGAATTACTATTTACTTTCAAAAGTTGAACCTAAAACTATGAAATAAGCTTGCAATGATGAAAATTGGGTAAAGGATATGGAAGAGGAGCTAACACAAATAGAAAAGAATCAAACTTGGGAACTAGTTCCTAACCTGCTGATAAGAATGTGATTGGCACCAAATGGGTTTTAAAAAACAAGATGAATAAGAATGGAGAAGTAGTAAGGAACAAAGCAAGATTGGTATGCAAAGGGTACTCTCAGGTTGAAGGGATAGATTTTGAAGAAATCTATGCCCCTATGGAAAGAATTGAAGCAATTAGAATGTTTTTGGTATTTTCAGCATTCAAAGACTTCAAAGTATATCAGATAGATGTTAAGTCTGTATTCTTGAATGGTGAATTGGAAGAAGAAGTCTACATTGAACAACCGGAAGGATTACAACTATCAAAACAAGGTGATATGGTGTGCAAATTGAAGAAGGCCTTGTATGGACTAAAACAAGCCCCTAGAGCCTAGTATGCATGGTTAGATGAATATTTGTTGTAATTAAGATTCAGTAAAGGAACTGCTAATAGCAATTTGTATTTCAAAATCAATGATAATCAGATCTTGATTATTGTAGTCTTTGTTGATGACATTATCTTTGGAGGAAATGAAGGTATGTGCATAAAGTTTGTAGGAGAAATGTAAAATGAGTTTGAGATGTCTATGTTTGGTGAAATGAATTTCTTTCTAGGTCTACAAATTAATCATTCAGATAAAGGAATCTTCATATCTCAGTCTAAGTATGTGGAAGAGTTGTTGAAGAAGTTTGGGATGGAAGACTCTAAACCAATATGTACTCCCACAGTGACTGGCTACAAGTTGAACAAAACTAATGAATCACCCAAGACTGATAAAAAAAGTATAGATCCATGATTGGAGGATTGCTTTATCTAACTCAAACTAGACCTAATATTATACATGCAGTTTGTCTTCTTGCAAGATTTCAAGCAGATCCAAGAGAATCACATGTGATGGCAGTAAAGAAAATCTTGAGGTATTTAAAAGGCACACCAGATCATGGCTTATAGTATCCAAAGGATAATGATTTCACTCTTAGTGCTTATACAAATGTTGATTGGGCCAGAGATATTGATGACAGAAAAAGTACAAGTGGAACTACTTTCTTTTTGGGCAATAGATTGGTTTCATGGCTGAACAAGAAACAAGACTCAATCTCTTTGTCAACTGCAGAAGTAGAATATATTGAAGTAGCATGTTGTTGTACTTAAGTGTTATGGATGAAGTAGACTTTAAGGGACATAAGAGTTGTGTATGAAGATTCAGTTGCAATCTTCTGTGACAATACAAGTGCTATAAATATTTCAAAGAATCTAGTGATGCACTCAAGAACAAAGCATATATCTATTAGGTATCACTTTCTAAGAGAAAAGGTGACAAAGAATGAAGTAAAGTTGGAATATGTGTCCACAAAGGATTAGATTGTAGATACTTTTGACTATCTTAGAGAAAAGCTAGGGGTCATTACCACTCCTACCCTAAACTAAGATGCATGGAATTGCATCAGTCCAGTGGTGCCCAAAGTCTCATTCTTTGATCTGGATTGATGTTCTGAGAGCTACTCCTCAGGGGGGTAGCTAGATGTGACTGGTAAAAGTTCCTGATAAAGAAAGTATTGATATTAGAGAAAGTTCAATTGGATAAGAGCAGCAGGATACAGGTATGTGCCCTTTGCCATTGATGTCAAAGGGGGAGAGAAATCATGTGAAAAACTTAGAAAATAAAGGGTGCAGATGTGTAAAGAGAAAGGGAGAGAATATAGTCTTCATGGTCTTTATAGTTTTTCACATCGTATGTTGCCATCAATGACAAAGGGGGAGATTATTGCAAGTATGTGCCTAATCTATGTTGTCATTGATGTCAACATATCAGTGTTTTCATTGGTGTCAACTGTGCTCTTGTTTTGTTGCTTAGGATAATGAGAAAATTTGCTCCTCTGGTAGAAATAGTATGTTACAGAGTATCTTTGAAGAATAGTATATCAGATAGCTCCACATTTCCTAGAGATCAAATATCATTGTCTGTAGATTAGAATTTATTTAGAGGTCTGTCTGAAGATGTTATGTTCCAAGTTTGAGCATCTAGTATGAAGATTTGAGTGAGTTATGTTCACCAGTGTGAAAATTGCTTTTTCTCTATGTTTGGTGGTGATAAGGAGAAAGTATTATGCTTTGCATTTCTCCGCATTGAAGTATTTTTGCCTACAATTCTAGAGTTAAGTCTAAGATGATGTTATGTGCCTTTAACTCCAATGGTTCATGATTTAGTGGACCATAAGTGATCTTTTACTTATGACAATAGTTGGCTGTGTTGTTTATGTGGTCCGGTTTGAAGAATCTTCTTGAACATAATGGTTAGAAGTTGTACAAATGTTCCTGATGATTTCAATGTGCTTGTGGATGTCTCCTAATCATGTTCCTACCCTTGAATTGGTCCACAAAGAGAAATTTCAACTGCAAAAGAAGAATGTTCTTAGAAGACCTAGTGTTATCACCAGTCTTGGCCGACTTGGCTAATTTCACTATTTACAGAGATGCTTTGAAGATTGTAGAAGCATGTTGTGGCATGAAGGACTGCATTTGAGTCCCAGCTAAGGCGTGGCATAATCAACATACATCTTTACATCTTTCCCTTAGCAAATTTTTGTATTAGGTCCAAACCTATTTCTATGTGTGTTTTGTAATGTTGACCTTGGAGATTGTTCAAACGGTTGATGAATGTATTGATGACCTTGATGTACATTCCAAGGTTGATGATTTGTATAAAGACTTGTAATGAAGTTGGGAAAAAGGTATCAGTGTGGAAAAATGAGCAAATAAGTGCGAAGAGTAAGAAAAGAAGAGCAGAGGAAGAATATTGTGCTTGAATGAAACTAAACTCAAGCATAGAGTAGATTCTATCAAATCAATTCAAAAATCCTTGGCAATGAGCCATCCCCTGGTAGTGAGCTGATCTTTACAGTGAGCATTTTAGGTAGTGAGCCTCGTAGGTAGTGAGCCTATGATTTTCAATATTGTTATAACTTATATATTTATGTGGGCTAACACCCACCAAGGTTTTTCCCTTATAGGGTTTTCCACATAAAAAAATTGGTGTCTCCTGTGTCTCCTGTGTGATTGTGATTAAGTTTATGATTTCATGCTTTCATGGTTAAATCTAATTATCAGTAATTGATGGTTTGCTAATTTTATAAAGATGAGTTTTTGTGACAACTGATTCGCCCCCCTCTTAGTTGTCCTGTGTATTTCAACAAAATAACATGCAAGCATTGCTAATGAGGTTGATAAATAAAAAGGTAAGGCACTTTGTGTAACTACAAATCATGGATCAGGTAAATGGCTTCTTGATTTAGGAGCCTCTCATCATATGGCTTCCTCATAGTCCATGTTTTCTACTTTTGAGCCTTGTGTTATGCCACCTACTTTGATGGGTAATATTACTTATATGAATGTAATTAGAAAGGAATCTATTGATATTGGTGAGGGTACTTTCACTAATGTGTTATGTGTGCCTTCTTTATCACACAATCTAGTTTTTATATATCAGATAACTCATAGTGGTGCAAGGAAGACGGTAGAATAGACACTTGATCTAGTTATCATCAAAGATTTGGAGAGCACAAAGATTATTTATAATGGGGTGGTTGATCATGCATCTCGATTATAAACCTTTTTATATTTTTCTCCAGATGATGGTTCATATCCTTTGGTTGTTGATCACACTTCTTTTGTGCATACTATTTTTAAGGAGAAGTTTGGTTATCTAAATCTTGGTGTAATTGCTTCTGATTTAGTTTTTTAGACTAGTTCCACTATTTATTCTCCTCCACCTCTTGTTTCTTTTGAGATTGGTGCTTCATTGGTTGAGCAGGATGTTATTCATTCTTTTGATTTTGTTGTGTGGGATGACTTTCTGACATGTATTTCTAAGTTATTTATTGAGTCTCACATTGTAGATCTTGAGGACACTCTTGAGAATTTGAAATTCCTCTTTGATGGAAATCATGCCACTATTGTTATTAATTCTATTTTATCTTTGGATACATTTGATTATGATATTCCATTCTATCTTGAGTTGTCACCCTCATTGATTAAGCATGTTGATCTTGATTTTATTGTGGCATTTTGAGATTGTGACATGTGGACATCCATATAGTTTATAGAGGCATTCATTTTGAGACTTCCTACTTCACAAGTTCTTTAGCATTCACATTCAAGTTATTTGTTTTTAAGGGTAGAAATGTCATATGCCACAAGTGGATCAATTTCTGCATTCATTTTCAGCCACCCTCTTCTGCTATAAAAGATTCTATAGTGTTGGAGGATTTCATATTCTCTATCTTTCCCTCCTATGGGGGCCTCATGATTGTATTTTTATGATGGATTCAATTCTAGGGGGTCTTAGTGTTGAGTCATTCCCTCACATGTACATATTTGTTTGCATGTTTTTCTCTCTTTTGGAGGGGTTTTTTCCCATAGGGTTTTTCTCCTTTACTCCATTTAAGAGAGTTTTATTTGTGTACATGGGTACCTAATATAACCTTGTATTCAAGACACATTCTTGCATTATTTTCATTGTTTTCATTCTCCCTAAGTTGTACTTAAGGTGGTGTTGGTGTAATTAATTAATTACACTTTATTAAGTTGACATTGGGCTATTTTAAGTCATTTTAGGTTTTCTTATCTTGCTTACATAAAAGAAAGTTATCTCATATGTAAATTAATAATTCCAATTCATTAATTGCATACATATTATGCAATATTGCTCATCTATGTATTTTTTCCTTGTACACGGCTAATATCAGCTTTCATAGGGATCTTGGTCTCTTGAGTCCATTGGGGATTCTCACATCATCATGTTTGGTATGGAGGAATGATGAAGGGGGTAAATCATAAAACACACAGCAATAGAAATTGTAAATAAAAAATAGAATGTTATTTTATTGATTTGGACAACTCATTGCATTACAGAAGCTCAAATATAATTAGAGGAATCAACCCTCCATAGGCTGCAACACATTACAGGTACCTATCACCAGGCTCTGGAATCTTTTGCCTTCTATAACCCTAAATTAGCTAGGGTTTCTAATTTCCCACCTTTTTTTGACTCTACACTTTCCCCCTTAACTCTACTACTACCCAGGGTTCCCAAAAATAGTCATAAATAGCCCTTTTTTGTGGCCTCCCTCCAAAAGTAGGTCAACTTCTAGGAAGCATAACTTTTGATCCGAGTGTCCGACTGATGAACCGTTTGAAGCACTGAAAAGATCACAAAGTGAACTATCACATCGGAAATGTGTAAATAGATTTCCATCAACTTTTCAAGATGTTATGGGATGCTTTAGTGCCTCATATATGGTTTTGAAAATTTTTAGAGGTTTTTTAGAAAACGAAAACTTTAATATTTTTTAGCTCACAAATGATCTTTGCCTGATTCCTTTGCCAAAGGTCTTATATTTCATTTATGAATCTTCTTGTAAATTTTCACTTCCATCTGTGTCCAAATGCAAACTTTCTAAAAATAGCAGTTAAACTTTCCAAAAATAGCAGTTTGGAATAACTGAAAGTCCTCCATCATTATTCAAGTGATTATGGAACTAGAAATACTAATTATGAAATGAAATAAAAATAACTTCAATGATTTTGAATCAACATATTTTTGGGTGATACAAGATTGCCCTTACACCACTGGATGCTCCTGCATCAGACACCTAGGGTAATTTGAGAAGTGACCCTGTCACATCTCAAGGGTTTGTTTGAGGAAAACCTAAACAGTCAACCTCTGCCTTAGACAACCAAGAATAATCTTCAACATGCCTTCCTTTCCATTTCACCAAATATTCTTCATATTGCTTTCTCCGAGTGCTTCTTCCCACATGGCTATCCTAGATCTCTTCTATCTCCTCCATTGGAGCAAATGCCAGAATACTCCACTGTTCTTCTATTGGTCCATCCTTTGTGCCACCTTCATGATATTCTATCAAATTGGCAATGTTGAACACAGGGGAAATATTGATCCCTCTCGGCATCTCTACCTCATATGCATTTTCTAAATCATGTTTCTTTAGATTTCTGCATGGTCCAAATTTCTTCATTTTCAACTTATTATATGTTCCAATTGTGAACCTTTATTTTTTCAAGTGAACCATGACTTCATCTCCTACCTGGAATTCCTTATATCTCCTCTTCTGATCTGCCTTAGCCTTGTATTGGATATTCATCTTATTAATGTGCTTTCTCACCTCTTCATGCAAATTCTTCAGGTGTTCTGCAAAGTCTTTGGCCTCGGCACTTGTCTTTTCTCCTTTGTCCAGCTTCCTTAACTTTGAAGCATTTCTTGGAATATTATCATATACAATCTGGAATGGTGATTTACCAGTACTCCTATTGACAGAATTGTTGTAAGCAAATTCTGCCTGTGGCAAAATCAAATCCCATCCCTTGGGTTTATCTCCTTCTAAGCATCATAGTAGGTTACCCAAACTCAAGACCACTTCTATCTATCCATTAGTCTATGGATGGTGTGCAAAACTAAACTTCAAATCCATCTTCAACTTCTTCCATAATGTCCTCTAGAAATACCCAACAAACTTAGTATCTCGATCTAAAACTATGCTCTTAGGTAGACCATGTAATCTCACCACCTCCTTGAAAAATAACTCTGCAATATGAATAGCATCATTAGTCTTCCTACAAGGAATAAAATGTATCATCTTCGAGAATCTGTCCACCACCATAAAAATGGAATCATATCCTCTTTGTGTCCTTGGTAAACCAAGAACAAAATCCATACTAATATCATCCCACGGCCTCTCTGGTACAAGTAATGGCTGATATAGCCCTGTATCCTGACTTGTTTCTTTTTCCATCTGACACACTTTACAACTTTGCACAAATTTCCTCACATCCTGTTGCAACTATGGCCAATAATAATGCTCACCAACAATAGCAATGGTTTTATCCTGGCCAAAATGTCCAGCTAATCCCCCACTATGCTTCTCCTTAATTAGGTTCTCTCTCATGGGACTCCTCAGAATGCACAATTGGCTTCCTCTAAATAGCATGCCATCTTGGATTATGAAATCCAACCATTTTGTCCTATCCAAAGTAATAAGTTCCAAACAAGCTTTCTAAACCTCTGCAAAATCTGGATCTTCAAGATACAAACTTTTGAGCTCATTGAATCCAACAACCTCTATCTTCATTTCTGTCAACAAATTTTGCCTTCTGCTCAAGGCATTTGCAATTTTGTTGGACTTCCCACTCTTGTGCTTCAAAACAAAATTATAACTCTGCAAAAACTCAACCCATTTTAAGTGCCTTTGATTTAACTTTTCTTGACTATTAAGATACTACAAGGCCTGATGATCACTATATAAAACAAACTCTTTCAACAACAAATAATGTCTCCATTTCTTCAAAGCTTGAACTATTGCATAAAACTCCTAATCATAAACAAAATACTTTTTCTTGGCATCATTAAGCTTCTAACTAAAATAGGCAATGGGCTTACCTTCTTGACTCAAAATAGCTCCTATAGCACTACCACTAGCATCACAATCTACCTGAAATACCTTATTAAAATCTAAAAGTGCCAATACAGGTTGCTCTATGACTCTCTACTTTAATGTATCAAAACTCTTGTTTGCTCCTATAGTCCATCTAAACTCTTTTCTATCCCTGCTCATTGTCTCAGTTAGGGGTACACAAATGTTACTAAAATTCCTGATAAACTTTCTCTAAAAACTTACCAAACCATGAAAAGATCTTACCTCTATAGCACTCCTTGGTATAGGCCATTTAATGATAGCCCTCACCTTCTTTGGGTCCATCTTAAGACCTTCCTCTGAGACAACAAATCCCAGGTATACCAACTCCTTTGCAAAACTACATTTCTTCAGATTAATCAACAACTTCTCCTCCCTCCGCTTCTCCAAAACTCTTCTGATATGCATCATATGCTCATCCCAAGTCTTATTGAAAATCAAAATGTCACCTAAATAAACAATAACAAAACTTCCCAAAAATTCTTTCAATACCTCATTCATGAGCCACATGAATGATCTCGGTGCATTAGTTAGCCCAAATGGCATGACTAACCACTCATACAAACCTTCCTTTGTCTTGAAGTCTATCTTCCATTCATCTCCTTCTTTGATTTGGATTTGGTGATACCCACTCTTCAGGTCAATCTTTGTGAAGTACTTGACTCCACTCAAATAATCCATTATGTCATCCATTCTAGGCAATGCAAATTTGTACTTGATCGTGATCTTACTGATGGCTTGAGAGTCTATACACATCCTCCACTCTCCATCTTTCTTTGGTACTAGTACTGTAGGTATCGCACAAGGACTTAGGCTTTCCCTTATCAGTCCTTTCCTCAACAACTCCTGAACTTGTCTGTTTAGCTCTTCATTCTCTGCAAGGGTCATTTTGTGGGCTACCTTATTCGGCAAACTGGCTCCTAATATCAAATCTATTTGATGACTTATCTTCCTCACTGGTGGTAAACCTTCTGGTACATTATTGAAGATAATATCCTAAAATTCTTCCAATAGATCTAAGACTTTTGCTGGGAATCTTCACATTTCTCTTGACTAATCTTAGGAATCAATGTAAAGCAATGCGCTCATGCTTCATACCCTCCAAAAAATTTCTACCATCTACCAAGCAAATTCTGGTAGCACTACATACCTTTTCTTTCACCTCCTTCAAGGGCTTCAATTTATGACAAACTCCATCCTTTGTTAGGGAATATGTGTTTGCATGGGCATCATGGATAGCGCACCTATCATACTGCCACTGTCTCCCCAATAGCATATGACATGCATCCATTGGTATGATATCACACAACACTTCATCATGGTAGTCCCTGATCTTGAACTTCACTAAACACTGCTCATTGACCAAAGCTCTATGGTCCTACAACCATGTAATCCAATATGGATGTGGATACTTTTTTCTTATCAATTTCAACTTGTCAACCATCTCATCTGAAACAAGATTGTCAGTGCTTCCAGTGTCAATAATAATATCACAACACTTACCTTCACATTTGCACCTTGTACAGAATAAACTCTTCCTCTGATTGGGTTCTTTCTCTTCATTCAACAAAGTTCTTTTGACAACTAGGGCTTCTCCCCTTTTAGCATCTTTAGAATGCTCAGACTGCACATATTCATTTACATGTGCAACTCATGGATTACCTTTATGTCTTTTGTTTGTCTTTCCTTGATGTTGTGGACACTCGTATGCTTGATTCACTTCTTCTCCACATTGGAAACATGTTCTTCTAAAACCTCTTCTTCCAGGTCCTTGCCTAGGTCTACCTCTTCCTCTTCTTCGTTTCTTAGCATTGTTTTGGTCATGAGGACGCTAGGCATTATCTCCTCTCTGATTTCAACTAGTGCTAGCTTCTTCACTTTTCTTTGGATCTTCATTTCAGCCTCCATAGTGTCTTCCACTGGTCCTTCCACCTTGACCTCTTCCCCTTTGCTTGCTATCAAATCTTTTATTCAACTTCTCTTCCACTTTCAAGGAAAATTGGTATTCATCTTCTATGGTGGTCCTTGTTGGCCCTTGCATGGCCTGTCCTTATAGTAATATTATAAAACTCTTGTATATACTCCTTGACAGACTTGTTACCTTGCTTCAATCCTTACAGCTTCTTCAGCAACTCCATCTCATAGTCCACATGAATGAACTGCTTCTTTAGTTTGTCCACCATCTGATCCCATCTAGTGATATTTCCTTTTCCTCTTCTATTCCTCTTTAACTGGACCTCCTTCCACCAAATACTGGCATGGCCCTTCAACTTTTTTTTTGTAAACTTGACTTGATTTGGGTCCTCCACGTCTTCATACTCAAAATATTCCCCCATGCCATTGATCTAATCAATAAGCTGTTCTGGATTCAAATCTCCAAAATAAGTAGAAACTTTGATCCTAGGCCTCTTTCCAATCTTCAAAATGGCCCTCAACAACCTAACTTCTGCAGGATCTCCTACATCTTCTTGTTCTTCCTTAGATAGCTCTTCTTCAATTTTATCTTTGCTTTCTTCTCTTGTTCTCAGCTGAAACCCTCTTCATAGCTCCTCTTGCAATGCATCAATTTGCCTTTGTAGGCCTCTAAAATACTCTTCCATCAAAGTATTTCTCCCAACATGGTTTCTTCATGGAGGCATCTTGAATTCTGCAACAAACCCACAACCTCATGTCTTGGTGCAAACTGCCTCATGATCTGTGATTTGTCTACACACTCAGGAACCCTTCCTCTGATACCACTTGATAAAGGGGGTAAATAATAAAACACACAACAACAAAATTGCACATAGAAAATTGAATGTTATTTTATTTCTTTGGACAACTCATTGCATTACAGAAGCTCAAATACAATCAAAGGAATCAACCCTCCATGGGCTGCAGCACATTACAACTACCTATCACCGAGCTCTGGAATATTCTTCCTTATGTAACCCCAAATTAGCTAGGGTTTCTAATTTCCTGCCTTTTCTTGACTCTATACTTTTCCCCTTAACTCTACTGCTTCCTAGGGTTCCCAAAAATAGTCATAAATAGCCCTTTTTGGTGGCCTCCAGCTAAATTTTGAAATTTGTAACTCCCTCCAAAAGTAGGTCAACTTCTGGGAAGCATAACTTTTGATCCGGGTGTCTGATTGACGAACCATTTAAAGCACTAAAAATCTCGCGAAGTGAACTATCATGCCGGAAATGCGTAAATAGATTTCCATCAACTTTTAGGGATGTTATGGGATGTTTTATTTCTTCATATATGGTTTCAGAAATTTTCAGGGGTTTTTTTAGAAAATAGAAACTTTAATATTTTTCATCTCACAAATGATCTTTGCTTGATTCCTTTTCCAAAGGTCTTATATTTCATTTACAAAGCTTCTTGTAAATTTTTGTTTCCATCCATGCCCAAATGCAAACTTTCCAAAAATAGTAGTTAAACTTTCCAAAAATAACAGTTTGCTATTTTTAGCAGTTTGGAAAAACTAAAAGTCCTACATCATTATTCAAGTGATTATGGAACCAAAAATACTAATTATGGAAGGAAATGAAAACAACTTCAATGATTTTGAATCAACATCTTTTTTGGGTGATGCAAGATTTCCCTTACACCACTGGATGCTCCTGCATCAAAGAAAAAGGGCCTCTTGCCAAATGGGTGAGAAGGTAGTAGCCAATCGAACTATGCCAAATTTCACTTCTTGAAGCATGAGAACATCAGTCTGGTTATTCTAAATAGAATGCTTTACCTGATATTTTTGGGTAGGGATTGTCAAACCCTAAATGCTCCAAGATTGAATATAAAATATTATTAGGAGTCAAGGAGAGTTTCCTCATCCATCATTTGTGTATTGAATTGATTCTCTAAAGAACACATTTGTATATCCATAGTGTTATCCTAACAAGGATGTTCTTGCAATGAAGATCAAGACCATGTCCTCAAGGGGCTATTGAGTTGAGAGTGTGGGACTACATCAAAGAGAGTATTTTTCCAAGGAGAGACACCTCTTTTATTATTTTAGAGGCTCTACTCCCAACCTATAATACCACCTCTTTAAATGATTTGAGTCCCAAAGGGGAGAGGGGCTGATGGGGGGATGAAGGAATAGAAGGTGGAGGAGGGGGATTTGGAGGATGGGGTATTCCCAATGGTTGGGGGAGTGGAGTGAGTGGATGAAGTAGAGTTTTGGTTTTCTTCATTAGAAACACCAATGGCTAAGTGAGAGCTAGTTGGGGATAGTTGTGGTGGTCATGGTTTACAAAGAGGGCAATCTTAGATGAGGTCACCTTCCTGGTGGTAGTAGAAGCAAACATTTGGTGTGTTAAGGTAAGCAATACATTGCTCAAATTTAAAGCCATGACCGACTAGTTTGATGGTATTAGGGAGGGGCTTGTTGTTGTTGCATGTATGGGTTGAACTGGTGTTGTCATTGATGTCAACATACTCATGTTGCATTAATGAGAAGGATTGGATGAGCTATGTGCTGAGGATATTGAGAAAATTAGTCTCAATCAGGAACAGTGAAGAATAGTGATGACAACAAGGTAAAAGTCCAAGATAGGTTGAGGATCAGAGGATGCGGTTTAAAAGAGTTTGTAGATATAAGTCTTGAGATGTTCCATTTGAGATTTCAGAGGTCCGCATGAAGATCTGGAGAAGTTATGGTTGTTCAAGTAAAACCGGTTCCGGCAGGTGTTCAGTGGTGACAGAGTGAGACAAATAGGTCCGGTGAGGTCTGGTAATACATTATCCCATTCTATGGATTGGAGGAAGTTTTGAGGACATCCTTTTGAAGTGTTAAGTAGATTGGTTTGTGGCTTGAAGGTCTGGAAGAACCTATTCCTCTGTAACAGTGATGACAGACTGTGTTCTTGAGGTCCCAGATGAAGGAGAGAAAGATTTCAGTAAGTAGAGGAAGTGCAGATGTTCCTAGTGACTCAGGAAAACTTGTGGAGGTCCTTGGATTATGTTCATTTCATGTTGATGGTCCACATTAGAGTTGGAGCCCGGAATTGAAGAAATACTTCCAGGTGAAGGTGTTCTTTCTGTGACTAGCCGACCGGATGAATTATACACCTTGCAAATGTTCCTATGGTTGTTTGTTGACTTAGATGTTTGTTCGTAACTTGATGTCATGTATAAATAAAGGATTGCAAAGTCATTTCAAGGTTGTCTCGGTGAAGATGAGTGTGTGGTAGTGAGGAGAAAAGAGAAAAGCAGAGCAGAAGGTTTGGATTTAAATGGAACTAGCTCAAGCATGGTGAAGATGCTATTTACCAGTTCAATTATGTAATACTTATTCTTTTGTAGATAATGAGTCTCTTGTAGGCAGTGAGCCCTAATTGGCATGTGCCATTTTGTTCTTTCTATTCTTCTAACAGAGAATACATTCTTGGGTTAATCACCCCGTGGTTTTTCCCTTAACCGGGTTTTCCACGTCAAAAATATTGGTGTCTCATGTGTTGATGTGTTTCTGTTCTCGATTTGTTGCACTGTGCTTTCATGGTTGATCTTCTATTATGCTGCTAATTAACATTGTGGAGCTAAGTGTTTAATCAAGGAGAAATTTTTGTACAACTGATTCACCCCTCCCCTCTCAGTTGTGTGCCCTAAATATAACAATTGGTATCAGAGATAAGTTCCTCTAAAAGGAGCTTAACTGCTTGAGGAGATCCAGGATGTCATCGTACAAGAAGGATAGTCTGAAGTTTGATGGAACCAACTTTACTCTTTGGAAAGGTCACATGAAATGCCACTTACAGTGTATGGGTTTTGCATACTGGTCTATGGTTACAAAAGCTTATGTACCTCCACAGGGTGATCCGACAACCCTAAATGAAATCACAGATGCTAAAAAAATCTACGGACCAAAGAGGCTCTTCTAAGCACATTATCTGACTCAGAGGTCTCAAATGTTATTGATCTACCAACTACCTTTGAAATTTGGGGGAAACTGGAACTTTTGCATGAAGGAGATCAGTTTGTCAAATGTGCAAGGTTACAAAGTCTAAAAGGGAAATTTGAAAAACTGAAGATGAGAGATGATGAAAATATTACCTCTTTTATGCCAAGAGTGAATTAGAAATGCAGGTGGAACCCTGAGTGAAGAAGAGATCATTGGAAAAGTTCTTAGATCCTTTCTTGCCTCATATAAAATCAAGGCTTTTGCAATCGAAGAATTCAGAGCTCACACAACAGTCACAAGAAATCAATTGGTTGGTAAGTTGGTTGCTTTTGAAATGGCCAAATTTGGAGATGATCCTCCAAAGACTGAATTAGAAATGCAGGTGGAACCCTGAGTGAAGAAATGCAGGTGGAACCCTGAGTGAGGTAAGTTTGTGGAATTAGAAATGCAGGTGGAACCCTGAGTGAAGAAGAGATCGTTGGCAAAGTTCTTAGATCCTTTCTTGCCTCATATAAAATTAAGGCTTTTGCAATCGAAGAATTCAAAGCTCACACAACAGTCACAAGAGATCAATTGGTTGGTAAGTTGGTTGCTTTTGAAATGGCCAAATTTGGAGATGATCCTCCAAAGACTGAATCTGCATTCAAAGCCAGTGCCTCTGTAAAAGGGAAACAAAGGTTTGATCCGGAAGAAAACTCTTCAAGGAACCTATCATGGTATGAAACAACAAGAAAAGACTTGGAAGAAGAAGAAGCTAAAACTGCTCATCTTGAAGCTCTTATTGCAAAAAGACTGCCAAGAGGATCCGGTAAGTATGAAGGGAAATTACCTTTTAAGTGTTTTAACTGCAATAAAATTGGTCATTTTGCCTCAAGATGTCCAGAAAGATTTTCAAGACCAAATCCTAACAGACTGGTGCAGGAGCACCTACCTGACAGCTGGCCTCCATGAGGTAGTTAGTTTGTTTTGAGTCTTGTTAATGTTTCCAAGAAGGTCTTATAAGACCAATGCATGTAATAAGGTCATGTTGACCATACTTTACTATTTTTAGCTAGGTTGTTAGGACAGCTGTTATGCTGTATGTTCGGTTGGATCCTCCCAGCCGCTTGGAAGCTCCCAGCCGCTGGGAATCGAGTGGTAGTACTCGCAGGAAATCCTATTTATGAAGTAGGATTGGTTGATTTTACATATAGTATTGCATTGAAGAGGAGAGACAGAGAGTGAGACAGAGTATTGTAATTGCATCTTTTGAAATCAATAAAGAGATCCTGTTTGTGTTCATTCTCTGTTGAATTCCATTGTTTAATCGTGTGGTTGTTCTGGTGGTTTCATGGATTCGCTGATCCATTCCACCAGTTGATTCGTCGAATCGGTGGAATGGCTATGTATAGTAGTTTAGGATTTAGTTTGCATTTTCTGTTTGTTTGCATGCATGTTTGCAGGATCGCAATCACGAGATGTGCTGAGAACCCTAGCATGGGTATGTGCTATGTCATGCTGGTAATTTGAGTCTGGAAAGTTGTCCAGAAAGCGGATCGGGTCACCCCCGGAGGTTCGGCGGATTGAAAATTCGCTAAGGTTGGAAAAATTCGTTACAACGGCATCATCAGGATATTTCTGTGTATATCCTGCAATTACTTTGGGCGTCATCCGAGTAGATGGAGGTGAGCATGATGCAATCATTTGCATAAAGTGAATGTGCATCGGGGTGATCATCATCAGGTGTTGCCGAGGAGGAGCGTATCGGCATAAGGTAGAAGATCGGGTTGATAAAACCATCGCGGGCCGATAATGTTAAGTCTGGCCGACAGCAGGATATTGACGGAACTGCATGTGACATCATCATCATCAGGATATCAGGGCAGCAGGATATTGAAGGAGCTGCATGTGACGTCATCGTCATCAGGATATCGGGGTGACGTAAGCATCGAAGGAAAGGTGCGTGAAGAGTATCATCATCAGGATATATGGGAGGAACCGGATATTTTATATCCTGCTGATGAACATGATGTTGAACATCATGATGATGAAGATAGAGGTTGGCAGTAAGGTGAACAGTGAACGTCAGGAGGATGTTTGCGCTTGCCGAATATGATGATGCTTCCGATAGACGAATATGATGATGCTGCTGACAGACGAAAGGTCGAAGGTTTGTCTACAGGAGGATATCGGTTGGCAGAGAAAATATGATGATGCTGATAGTGTTAAGGGAAATATGATGATGATGATGAAGGGTTGCGGACATACATGCTGTATGTCAAGGTTTTAGTGTGGATGCCTCTGCATCATAGTGGTATCAGAGCTCAGCAAAAGGTCTGGGCTGTTGTGTGTTGATTCTGTCACCGAAAGGGCAGAGGTAGAGTTGATTCTGTCACTGAAAGGACAGAGGTAGAGGAGTGAGAGGTTGACAAAATGCCTCCGAAAGGTAATGGTACTGCAAGGGAATTGCAGGAGATGAAGGAAAAACATGCCAGAGAGATGAGGAAGATGAAGGAGCTTGCTGAAGCACTTCAAGCCAGGCTTGTAGCCCTAGAAAAGAACAAAAAGAGGGAAGTGGAAGACAGTGAGTCTGAAGAAGATGAAGATACTGTTGAAGAGTATGAAGAGGTAGCTGAAGATCTGGATGCTGAAAACCAGAAATTTGCAAAACTGTTAAAGGCAGTGCAGAGTGATAAACCTAAGGTAAAGGTTGATGTTTCCAAGTATAATGGAAGTTTTAATGAAGATGAGTTACTGGATTGGATTGCTGCACTTGATAATCACTTTGAATGTGAAGATGTTGCTGAGGATCAGAAGGTAAAGATTGCAAAGACCAAGTTAGGAGGTCATGCTTTGGTATGGTGGGATTATGTACAATCCGAGAGAAGGAAACAAGGGAGGTCAAAGATCACTTCATGGGATAAAATGGTAGCAAGGATCAAAGGTAAATTCTTGCCCAAGGATTATGAAATTCAGATGTTTAAGAAGCTGCAATTTTTAAGGCAGAAGGAAATGGATGTAAAGGCATATACTGAGGAGTTTTATAAATTGAGTATGAGATCTGGTCATCATGAGAATGAGGTAGAAAAGGTGGCTAGGTACTTGGCTGGTTTGAGATTGAACATACAGGATGAGTTAGTTTTAGCTAACCCTAAGAGTGTGGAGGATTGTTACCAAATGGCAATCAGGATTGAAGAAAAGATGAATAGGAGACAAGATAAGTCCATGAGAGGAAGAGGCAGCAATATGAGGGGAAGAGGATTAGCCCCTACAACAAGGCAAACCAATGAGGGTCAAGAAGACACTGGTAAAGGACAGGGACAGTCTGATTTCAGAGGTGGATGGAAAGGTAATAGAGGCAGATTTGGAAGTGGTAGAGGTTCTACTACATTTTCAGGAAAGTGTTACACCTGTGGTGAGTTTGGTCATCCATTTTTCAAATGTCCAGAAAGCAAAGGTTCATCATCCAGAGATGATAGAACGAATGACAAGGGAGTACAACTTGTGCAAGAAGAGAAAGTAGAGCAAAGTGTGCAAAGTTTAAACACTTATGAAGATAGAGTTCCTGACGGTTATGGGTATCCTGAGGAGGGAGAAGCATTAATGCTAAGGAGAATTAGTTTGCAGGCATCAAAGGATATGATGCAAAGAAGAGCTCTTTTCAAGACCACATGCAAGAGCAAAGGTAAAGTATGTAAGGTTGTCATTGATACTGGTTCAACAGACAACATGGTATCTCAGGAAATGGTGGATAAACTGAATTTGGAAAGGATTCCACATCAACACCCTTACAAGGCATCTTGGGTGAGTGATAGTCAATCACTTTTTGTCTATGAACAGGCATATGTTGATTTTCAGATTGGAGCATATCAGGATAGAGTTTTGTGTGACATTTTGCCCATGGAATGTTGTCACCTACTGTTGGGTAGACCATGGCAATTTGATAGGAGGGTACTGTATGATGGGTATGCTAATACCTACACCATCAAGAAAGATGGGAAAACTATTATGTTGATGCCATTACAGGAAGCAGCTGTAGTACAGAAGGCAGCAAAAATCATTTTAGTGGGAAAGAAGGAATTTGTGCAGAAGCCTATAGGAGCAGGCATAAAGGCAGTTGAGGACATTGCAGGGAAAGAAGTTGTTAAGGACAACAGTTTGAAGACAGTTTCAGTTTTGACTGACAGAGGTCAACAGCAGGTTCGGCAACAGGTTTGCAAACAGCAACCAGTTGAGAGGAATGACAAGGATGTTGTCATAGTTGGGACTATTGTTTGTCCTATAAAGGTTGAAAGAAAGACAGAGTTGAACATTACAGCAGTTCACGAGGCAGTTCAGATAGAGGTTCTAGTCAGACAACCTGACAAACACAAGGTATGTGAGAGAAGGGCCTACATTGACAGACATGAGGATTTACTTGCAAGAAAGCAAGTTACAGTTCAGAAGTCTTGGAGCAGCCCAGAGACAGCAGAGGACAAAGCTGGAACAGGTCAAGACACTGCCAAGGCAAAGTGTAAAGGTGGAGGACTTCCACAACCTAACTCATGGGACATGAGTTCTTTTCTGTTGGGGAGTATGGTGCAGGAGCACCTACCTGACAGCTGGCCTCCATGAGGCAGTTAGTTTGTTTTGAGTCTTGTTAATGTTTCCAAGAAGGTCTTATAAGACCAATGCATGTAATAAGGTCATGTTGACCATACTTTACTATTTTTAGCTAGGTTGTTAGGACAGCTGTTATGCTGTATGTTCGGTTGGATCCTCCCAGCCGCTTGGAAGCTCCCAGCCGCTGGGAATCGAGTGGTAGTACTCACAGGAAATCCTATTTATGTAGTAGGATCGGTTGATTTTACATATAGTATTGCATTGAAGAGGAGAGACAGAGAGTGAGACAGAGTATTGTAATTGCATCTTTTGAAATCAATAAAGAGATCCTGTTTGTGTTCATTCTCTGTTGAATTCCATTGTTTAATCATGTGGTTGTTCTGGTGGTTTCATGGATTCGCTGATCCATTCCACCGGTTGATTCGTCGAATCGATGGAATGGCTATGTACAGTAGTTTAGGATTTAGTTTGCATTTTCTGTTTGTTTGCATGCATGTTTGCAGGATTGCAATCACGAGATGTGCTGAGAACCCTAGCATGGGTATGTGCTAGGTCGTGCTGGTAATTCAAGTTTGGAAAGTTGTCCAGGAAGCAGATCGGGTCACCCCCGGAGGTTCGGCGGATTGAAAATTCGCTAAGGTTGGAAAAATTCGTTA
Organism: Cunninghamia lanceolata; assembly: GCA_027924645.1. Taxonomy (NCBI): domain Eukaryota; kingdom Viridiplantae; phylum Streptophyta; class Pinopsida; order Cupressales; family Cupressaceae; genus Cunninghamia; species Cunninghamia lanceolata. Next base: position 20,284,892 of record BSBN01000090.1, on the reverse strand, counting down.
CAACAGCATCATCAGGATATTTCTGTGTATATCTTGCAGTTACTTCGGGCGTCATCCGAGTAGATGGAGGTGAGCATGATGCAATCATTTACATAAAGTGAATGTGCATCGAGGTGATCATCATCAGGTGTTGCCGAGGAGGAGCGTATCGGCATAAGGTAGAAGATCGGGTTGATAAAACCATCGCGGGCTGATAATGTTAAGTCTGGCCGATAGCAGGATATTGACGGAACTGCATGTGACGTCATCGTCATCAGGATAATCGTCATCAGGATATCGGGGCAGCAGGATATTGAAGGAGCTGCATGTGACGTCATCGTCATCAGGATATCAGGGTGACGTAAGCATCGAAGGAAAGGTGCGTGAAGAGTATCATCATCAGGATATATGGGAGGAACCGGATATTTTATATCCTGCTGATGAACATGATGTTGAACATCATGATGATGAAGATAGAGGTTGGCGGTAAGGTGAACAGTGAACGTCAAGAGGATGTTTGCGCTTGCCGAATATGATGATGCTGCCGATAGACGAATATGATGATGCTGCTGACAGACGAAAGGTCGAAGGTTTGTCTGCAGGAGGATATCGGTCGACAGAGAAAATATGATGATGTTGACAGTGTTAAGGGAAATATGATGATGATGATGAAGGGTTGCGGACATACATGCTGTATGTCAAGGTTTTAGTGTGGATGCCTCTGCATCACAGACCAAGGTTTGAAAAGAATTGTTACTATGTTCATGAAGAAGACGATAATGAAGGAGTAACAGATGATGAAATAGAGACAGGAAACAAATCCGGTAATGAATGGGTGTTTATTGCCATCAAAGAAGAGGAACAAATATCCTCTGTATCTATCAATCATAAAGTTGAAGAAAAAGCTCTGGCTGCCCAAGTTGAAGCAAAGGATGATTGGGTCATTGATAGTGGATGCTCTCACCATATGACAAGTGACAAGAATAAGTTCTTGAATTTGGAAAAGTATGAAGGAGGAATTGTAAAGTTTGGAGATAATTCTGCTGGCAGAATCAGAGGTAGGGGAACTATTTCTCCTGATGGAAAGAACAAAACCGGTAATGTACTATATGTTGAAGGATTAAAGCATAATCTTCTCAGTGTTGGACAGCTGGTGGACAAAGGCTATGATCTTAGATTCAAGAATAGAAAATGCAAGATCTTTGAAAGTTCTGGAACAGAGATTGCATCCGGTACCGAAACAAAAGGTAACATCTTTCACTTGGCTGGTATTGGTAAAAGTTGTTTATTTGTTCAAGTTGATCAGAGTTGGTTATGACATAGAAGAATGTGTCATGTGAACTTTGATAATATCATCAAGATAAGCAATACTCAGGCTATAAGAGACCTTCCAAAATTGGTAAAACCTACAAATAGTTTGTGCAAAGAATGTCAGTTGGGAAAATAAAGCAGAATCTCATTCAAAATCAAGGAACAATCTTCTACCAGATTATTAGACTTGGTTCATACTGACTTATGTGGTCCGGCAAGAATCAGGAGTGTGCAAGGTGATAGATACTTCATGTTGCTAATTGATGACTATTCCCAGATGATGTGGGTAACCTTTCTGAAAGAGAAATCAGAAGCTCTTGATAAATACAAAATATTCAAGGCTATGGTGGAAAATGAGACTGGATTAAAATTGAAATGTTTGAGGTCTGATAGAGGTGGAGAATTCACATCTGGTGAGTTCATAAACTTTTGTGAGAAACATGGAATCAAGAGACAGTTGTCTTCCCCTAGAACTCCACAGTAGAATGGAGTTGTTGAGAGAAAGAACCAAACCATCCAGGAAGCATCTAGGACCATGATGATGGAAGAAAATGTTCTTAAGATCTATTGGAGAGAAGTTGTCAGCACTACAGTCTACACTCTCAATCGAGTTCAAATTAGAAACTATACCGGTAAGACTCCTTATGAACTCTAGTTTGGCATTACTCCCACTGTGAGATACTTTAGAGTTTTTGGTAGCAGATGTTACATTAAAAGGCATGAAGATCTAGGAAAGTTTGATGCTAGAAGTGATGAAGGAATATTCTTGGGTTATTCTACTCAAAGCAAAGCATACCGGTGTTACAACAAGAGACTAAGAAAGATTGTAGAAAGTGTAAATGTGAAGGTTGATGAAGAAATTGAAAGACCCTCAAGAATTCATGAGTATGATGAAGATGATCAGAATGGTGTTCAGATTCAAAATATCCAAGCCTCTTTTGAGAAACAAAGTCAAGTTGATCTGGTAAGACAAGAAGAAGAGTTAAATCTCAATGAGACTGATCAAGAGTTAGAGGTGCAAGAAACTCCCAAAGTTCCAAGGTATGTAACTCTGAACCACTCTGAAGATCAGATCATAGGTGACAAAAGCAAAGGAGTGCAAACAAGGAGGAAAATTGCTCAAAATTCAGATGAGTATTGTCTAATTTCAAAGATTGAACCTAAGACAATAAATGAAGCCTGCAATGATGAAAACTGGACTAAGGCAATGGAGGAAGAACTAATGCAAATTGAGAAGAATCATACTTGGGATCTTGTTCCTAGACCTAGAAATAAAAATGTGATTGGAACCAAATGGGTCTTCTAGAACAAATTGAATGAAGCCGGTGAAGTGATCAGAAATAAGGCTAGATTAGTTTGCAAAGGTTACTCTCAAATAGAAGGAGTTGATTTTGAAGAAACTTTTGCTCCAGTGGCAAGAATTGAAGTAGTCAAATTATTTCTTGCATTTGCTGCCTTCAAAGATTTCAAAGTGTATCAGATGGATGTCAAGTCTGCCTTCCTGAATGGTGATTTAGAAGAAGAAGTATACATTGAACAACCAGATGGATTTCAATTATCTGAGCATGGTGATATGGTCTGCAAGTTGAAGAAGGCACTGTATGGTATAAAGCAATCCCCAAGAGCATGGTATGAAAGATTGGACAAACATCTCTTGAAGATTGGCTTCAACAAAGGTACTGCTGACAGTAACTTATATTTCAAAATTGATCATGAAAACATTTTGATTGTTGAAGTATTTGTTGATGATATCATCTTTGGAGGAAGAGACAATATGTGTAAAACCTTTGCAAATCAAATGAAGAGTGAGTTTGAGATGTCAATGCTTGGTGAAATGAATTTCTTCTTGGGTCTGCAAATTACTCAAACAAAGAAAGAATCTTTATTTCCCAGACAAAATATGTGAAAGAATTGTTGAGGAAATTTGGAATGGAAGATTCAAAGCCAATACATACTCCCATGGCAACCGGATGTAAGTTGAACAAAGATGATGACTCTCCTAAGGTAGAACAGACAAAGTACAAATCAATGATTAGAGGATTACTATATCTCACTCAACCTAGACCAGATATAATGCAGGTTGTTGGTCTCATTGCAAGATTCCAGGCTGATCCCAGAGAATCTCATGTCATGGCAATCAAAAGGATTTTTAGGTATCTAAAAGGAACAGTTGAGTATGGTCTATGGTATCCTAGAGATCATGATTTCTCTCTTCATGCATATACAGATGCAGATTGGGCAGGAGATGTGGATGACCAGAAGAGTAATAGTGGTGGAGCATTCTTTTTGGGAAAAAGATTAGTTTCTTGGCTAAGCAAGAAACAAGAGGCAATATCTCTATCTACAACTGAAGCATAATACATTTTAGCAGTAGGTAGTTGCACTCAAGTCTTGTGGATGAAGCAGATGCTAAGAGATATTAAAGTAGAATATGAGGAGCCTATCACAATTTTCTATGATAATTCAAGTGCAATAAATATTTCTAAGAATCCGGTGTTGCATTCTAAGACTAAGCATATATCTATCAAGTTTCACTTTCTGAGAGAGCAAGTGAATAAGGATGAAGTCAGATTGTAGATATCTTTACTAAACCTCTTCCCAAGGACTCTTTTGAGTATCTCAAGGAGAAGTTAGGGGTTATTTCCCCTCTGGTGATGAACTAGGATGCACTGATGTGCATCAGTCCGGTGGATATCATAGTCATATCTTGTGGTTCAGATTGATGATGGGGAGCTGCTACTCAGGGGGAGCAGCAGGTGTGATTATGAAGTTACAAGTATGAGCCCATTGCCATTGATGTCAAAGGGGGAGAAAAGACATGTGAAAAATAAGTGGTTGATGATCAAAGGGGGAGCAGTACAGGAAGAGAAGACATGTGAATAGTTGTTGTTGATAGGGGGAGCTGTGACAGTAAGGAGAAGTTCTTGTATTGATGGTTTTTCACATAATATGTTGCCATCAATGACAAAGGGGGAGATTGTTGCAAGTATGGGTTGAACCGGTGTTGTCATTGATGTCAACATACTCATGTTGTATTAATGAGAAGGATTGGATAAGCTGTGTGCTGAGGATATTGAGAAAATTAGTCTCAATCAGGAATAGTGAAGAATAGTGATGACAACAAGGTAAAAGTCCAAGATAGGTTGAGGATCAGAGGATGCAGTTTAAAAGGGTCTGTAGATATAAGTCTTGAGATGTTCCATTTGAGATTTCAGAGGTCCGCATGAAGATCTGGATAAGTTATGGCTGTTCAAGTAAAACTGGTTCCAGCAGGTGTTTAGTGGTGACAGATTGAGACAGATAGGTCCAGTGAGGTCCGGTAATACATTATCCTATTCTATGGATTGGAGGAAGTGTTGAGGACATCCTTTTGAAGTGTCAAGTAGATTGGTTTTTGGCTTAAAGGTCCGGAAGAACCTATTCCTTTGTAACAGTGATGACAGACTGTGTTCTTGAGGTTCCGAATGAAGGAGATAAGGATTTCAGTAAGTAGAGGAAGTGTGGATGTTCCTAGTGATTTAGGAAAACTTGTGGAGGTCCTTAGATTATGTTCAGCTTGTGTTGATGGTTCGCATTAGAGTTGGAGCCTAGAATTGAAGAAATACTTCTGGGTGAAGGTGTTCTTTCTGTGACTGGCTGACCGGATGAATTATACACCTTGCAAATGTTCCTGTGCTTGTTTGCTGACTTAGATGTTTGTTCCTAAGTTGATGTTGTGTATAAATAAAGGATTGCAAAGTCATTTCAAGGTTGTCTCGGTGAAGATGAGTGTGTGGTAGCAAGGAGAAAAGTGAAAAGCAGAGCAGAAGGTTTGGGCTTAAATGGAACTGACTCAAGCATGGTGAAGATACTATTTACCAGTTCAAGTATGTAATACTTATTCTTTTGTAGACAGTGAGTCTCTTGTAGGTAGTGAGCCTCTTGTGGGCAGTGTGCTTAGGCAGTAAGCCCTAATTGGCATGTGCCATTTTGTTCTTTCTATTCTTCTAACAAAGAATACATTCTTGGGTTAATCACCCCATGGCTTTTCCTTTAACCTAGTTTTCCACATCAAAATCTTGGTGTCTCATGTGTTGATGTGTTTTTGTTCTTGATTTGTTGCACTGTACTTTCATGGTTGATCTTCTATTATGCTGCTAATTAACATTATGGAGTTAAGTGTTTAATTAAGGAGAAAGTTTTGTATAACTGATTCACCCCCCCTCTTAGTTGTGTGCCCTAAATCTAACAGTTGTGTGGTTACACAACACACCCCATTTTGACTTGACAAAATAGGGACCTGACTTTTTTTTGTTTGGCTTTGCTTGTGTTTTTTGCTTGCTAGCAATCTGGTAAAAGTAAGTCAATATAGATGATCCTGCATAAAGGGGATTGCGTAAGTCATCATGATGAGGTCAGTGTTTCAAAGTTAATATTTCATGACAATAACCTCATGGTTGGATAGAGCATAGAATTTCATGCAAGTTTGCCTTTTGGATCACCCTAATAATCCTTAGAGAACGAGAGTTATGGTGAGTCAAAGTCCTGGTCAAACTTAATATTCTGAAGGGATGATCATATTTCTTAACATCAGTCATCTTAGGAAAGATCACCTTGATCCCATTTTATCACCTGATAAATCATTTATCCAGAGATCTCGACGTCAATTTTAGGTGATAGAGGTATTTACCCTTCAAACAACGTCATATATTTTGTGGAGGTCATATTTTGAATATCACCCGATATTCTGAATATCACCCTATCTTCTGAATATCATCTTGTCGCAAAATATCACCCTAGAGTCATTATCCTAATGATGTCATTTAGTCCCGATAGAAAAGGAAATTAACCTGACGATGACATCATCATCCTTTTTACCTCGCGAAGGTATGTTTTCAAAATGACCCTTCCTACATAACACGACAATGACGTCATGGTGCTACAACGATCAACCAAGTCATTATCCTTATGACGTTACCCTAATGTTCCGAAAGGAGGTCATTTTAGTCTAGGGATCATCATCTTTTAACATCACCCAATTTTTCAACATGGGTCTTCGCGCTCAAAAGCAGATGATCATATTACACATAGAGGGTTATATTTTGAATATCACTCGATATTCAGACTATCACCTGATATTCAGAATATCACCCGATCTTTAGAGATCACCTTGCTCCTTTTGTCACCATGACATTAAATGCCATAAATGTGGTAGGTGGTTCTCGCTGATTACGAATGCGATTTATACACCTTGCGAGATCTAGAAGTTTCATATAGAAAATCAGCTGTTTCAATTAATTTGCCCTAATTTGCCCTAATTTTCCTTAAAGAGAAGGTTAAAAGCAAATTCACAAACTTATTTCACACTCATCTTACGATAAAAACAAGTTTTTACAGAGCTCTGAGTTTTCAAACCCTCATACAATTACCTGCGGATGCATACGGCTTGCAATAGGATAAAACACATGAACATCACTGGTATTTGAGTCTTTTTCACATAATCATTAGCGTAGTCAAGAGAATAAGCATAATCAAGTAAGTAATTGAAACCCTTGTCCTGTAATTTTTGCACGTCCAGGTAGTATGATTTTTACTAGTTTGAAGCTGTGAATTATGCATGTTATAATGAAGTAATGATAAATGAGTATAATGTGCATCACGCTGTGATAATATGTTCTTATATGTATGCATGAGAAATATGGTATGGTAAGATTGGTACTGTTCATTGCAGGAGATCATGGCAGACAAGAGACTGATCAGGTCTGAAGCCAAATTTCTTAAACCCATGTTCACTCAGCCTGAAGGTGTACAGTTTAAGTATGGTACCATCATAGATACACACCAAGGAAACACCAACCTAGCGGCATGGTCTGATAAGTTGAGTGATGGAAAGAATAACAACACCTTGTTGGACATAGTTTTTGTGTCAGGGATGTGGAGTGCTGCAGGATTCCCTTACTCTATGGAAGCTCCAAAATTAGTTGTTGAATATGCAAGAAACTACAACCCACAGACCAGAAAAGTTGAGAAACATGGTAGGGTTTATGTTGATCTATCTATCAAGGGGATTGCTGCCACTTTCAATTTGCCATCAGGGAAGAAGGTTGCCAGCATGGATCTGAAGAGCTTGGAAACTGAATATGAAAGTAATAAGAAGGTAGCCAGGAAGAGAATGTACTAATGGAGAGTGAAAAATAGTATGTATACTACAGCTGCCAAATTGCCAGTGCATCTAATTAAGTTTGATTTCGATGAGGAATACCAGTATGTAATAGCTCTACTCAACAGAGTGACAAGCCAGCCTGATGCTGGAAGTTTTAAGAATTGGATGTATGGGGTCATCCTCATGTGTGTTTATACTGATAATAAGACACTATGGCCAAAAAGGATAAGTGATTCCCTACATGATCAACTCATGAACCTAGGAGGCCTGGAATGTGCTTTCTACATGACTTCATATGTGGTATATTCATGTGCCTATAAGGGTACATTTGATGCACTTACAACCATAGGAAAGATTGGTGGTACCACGAATGACACCCACATTTGGGATCATTATCCCCAGCTGCAAAGAGTAAATTACCTCCATGATTATAAATTAGTAAATGATGCATTTTCTATGCATCTAGTCAGGACAATGGAGGAAGACAGGACTAAAAGACTGAGCATGGAAGCTTAGGAGGTTATCTACATGCATGGTGCCTGGTTTATATAGTATGCTACTGTCTCCTACATTAGGATAGAGGGTTATGAGGGTTAGCCCCTCATGCTCCCCAAATATCCCATTGATGCAACAGTGTTAATGGAGTTTATGAGACAAGTATCTACAATACTGGATGCATATAAAACAAACAATAAGCTTCCACCAGTATTGTTTCCAGTAATAATGGGCTGGTATATATGCTAGGATTCTGAAAACATGAAGAAGGCCACAATTGGTCTAGACAAGATGAAATTACAGCCATTCCCACTGCCAAGATCATATGATCCATATGGTAGGATGCAGAAGATCATGGGGAAGCCCATCCATTGAAGACATCTTGAAGATTTCTAGGCAAATTCTAAGGATGAAGACAAAGTTAGAAGAAGAAAATAGCAAAGGCTAACTCTCAACTAGATCAGGACCTTTGATTGCATCCTAGTGCCTACACAATTAAAGAAGGATGATGGCAGGATCATGGTAGATGAGTATGAAGAGAAAAAGATATATAATGACACTATCTCTGTGCCTGATCTTACTCAACTGGAATATATTTCATTGGATCAGTTCACAGGTAGGATCATATAGTTAACCCAAGCTTGGGTGAATGAACAGGCTAATGCAATGAAGAAGGGTGTAGCCCTTATTGTTGATAATAAGAAGAAGAGACAAGATATTCTTGATGAGGAATATGATGATTTCCTAATAGAGAAGAGGAAATCTAAGGGAGAAAGGTTGCCACTTCCGCAACAACAAAGCAAAAGACCCCCTAGAGTTAAGAAGATTGATAATGAACCTAAAGGGGTGATAATTGAGAGAGTCATGATAACAGCTGAAGGTGCATCAACATCAAAACTAGTGTCAGCATCATCAGCACCACCTCCTAAGGATAAGAAAAAAGCTAAAAAGATCCAGAGGCCAGCTATTGAAACTATGGAAACATATGAGGAGGGTTAGGCATCACAAGCACAAATGGAAGAGGATGTTCCTCTTGATAAAGAGCCTATAGAAGAAGACCCATTGCCCCTCATCAGAAAAAGAAAAGCACCTCAGGTGGTGGCCTCCACACCTAAGAAACCAAGAACATCCATGAGAGGTGAGATAAGACATGACCCTATAATGTTGAGGGGAGCAGGTAGTGGAGTGTTTAGAAAGGAATTACAGCATGATGTACCACTCCCTACCATTGTTTAGTTTAAGACTGAAAAAACTAAAGAACAAATGAAGGAAACCACTTGCACAAGTCAAGGAGGTTATTTCTCATTAGATGAGACTGTAGACCTATCAGATGATGAAGTGGTAGATAATGTTGCTTCACAACAAATGGAGACTCTTGTTGGTAACACTCGCATAACACCACAAGGTACACCATCAGTCCATGCGGTAGTGTTAGAAGAGCTGAAGCGAGTAGAGTAGGAGAAAGAAAAGAGCCCAAAAAAGGTAGCCCAAGAAATGGGGCTTCATACCTTGATTGATCAGGTAACCAGTCCTGCAATGATTGATCTTACATACAGAAAGGATGCAAGTCCTAAAAATCAAGCAAGTGTTCTTGATAAAGAAGAAAATGTTGAGGAAGTGAAGATGGCGGAAGCAAAAGGCCACACTTCAAATAAGGGTGAGCTACAATAAGATACATCTGTTGAACCCAAGATAGTGGAAGTATAAGACAAGGGAGGAGAAGAAAAGGATACATCAATTGATCCTGCCCTGAAAGTTCAAGAAGCAACTACTATAGTTGCGGAGCAAATTACAATTTCAGATTAGGTCAGTACACCTAAAGTAGACATAATAACATCCATAGGTACTAATATGCCTTAGGATGAGGAAACCACCAAAGTGGATGAGGTATAAAAGGGGGTGGTACATGATCATCAGGTGGAAGCATCGCAAGATCCTCCACCTCAAAAGGAGGCTCCTCCAGAAAAAGACGTTCCTCAACAAGAGGAAATACCCCAGGATCACCCTCATGAAGAACATCATGAAGAAGAAATAAGGAAGTCATCATCTCCATCAAAAACAAATACAATTGCTAGAGATTAGGATGATCATGATGATGATGGTGGACACCCAGGATCCGGAGACCAAGTTCCTTCATGGCTGGAGAAAGAGATAAACACAGAGTCCAGATTAGATATATGGGAATTTGATGTTTCAATGTTGTTTTCAGAGACTCTAATGAAGCCAAAGAGGAAGGCCAGGTTAATGTCAGCTATAAGAAGAGATCCTGTTATGGGCAAAAGGACCACCCAGGTAGCCGTTCCTACAACTGACAAAGAAAAAGGCAAGATCACTCTGGATGAATTCCAGATTAGTACAATAGATTTGGGATTTGCCAATGAGGATCAAGAAGGCCAAGAAGGTAAAGATATAATTGATCCATTGACCCAGAGGGTGAAGAGAGAGAAAGAGAAGAATAAGCAACATAAACAACACATTGCTCAGCTGCATGCCTATATAAAAAGGTTAACTAACCCTGATGCTATTTCAAGTGATCATGCAGTCCCATTGACAACTATTTCTGAAGATGAGGTGAATAAATTGGATCTCATGAAACATGAGTCATCAATAATGAGGAAATGGATGTTATCCACATTTGATGGAGTAGAGTAAATAGTGAAAGCCTCATTGAAGAGGTGGAATTCTTTAAGCATCTCCAGGAAGAAGGTTGACAAATTACAGATGGGGATACGAAGAAGGTCCTTTCAATTAGAGAAAGCATTGAGTGCTTTAGATGAAATGAAGAGGATTAATCCTCAGGTTTGCATAAATAACCAAGTATTGAATAATAATATTGGCATTTTGATTGATATATGGTACAAAGACATCCGATTTGAATGTGATGTGCTCCAAAGATGCAACAGCAAATTAAGAGACATCAGTATGAAGTTGCATGACATGATGTCATATGAGGCAGAAGTCTTGGAGACCTTAGAAGGTGAAATAGAGGGAAAGATTGAGAATCAAGATGAAGAGTTCACTATTAAAGCTCTACATAACAATTTCTAGCTAGCGGCTGATGACCCTCTAAATCACCTGACAGAAGAAGTCATGGACAAAATCATGAGGATCAAGGTCAAAGTAGAGAACTACAATGAAACATCCAACAGCAGTAGGAGTAAATTAGAGACTCTTCGAGGCAAATATCAGATACAAGAGCATGCCATCACCAAAGCAAGAATTTAGGATGGTGGGGAAGTAGAAAAGACATCGCAATCTTATGAAAATATCCAAACATCCATGCAGGTCCATGTACAAGAAGAAGGTCATGAGGATAATGAAGATTTGGGAAGTGATGATTCTAATGCTCCTAATGATAGAGATGAGGAACTTGAATGATAAAGAGTAGATGAAGATGCATTACCAAGAAAAGACATAAGCATCTGATACTTAGGAAAATAAGTAATTCAGATGGTTGCCAGCTGGCAACCTATGCCACATCAAACTGCTGACAAAGTCAAAGATGAATATACACCGTAGATCTTAATGGATAAATCTTGATCATAGATCATTTTATAATAGTTCCCTCACCTTGTTCTATAAAAGGTGCAGGGATCCCTTATTTTGAACATTTGACACTTAATTGAAATCTGTTTGCTAAAATATTCAGGGCTCATTTCAAAGTTGTTGTATACATATATGTTCTTGCATACTTAATGAATAAGAAGACTGTTTTGATTACAATCCATAATAAATCTTGAGTAATCAGTGTATGAATTCTTGATACATGTGATTTGTTGCGTCCCTTGGAGTGCATATCGACTTACATGTGTGGTTTCCATACTGTTCCTTTGAAGTTAGCATCGACTGTATCTAGCTGTGGAATGTCCAGGTGAACATATGGTTTGATTTCTTCTCTTCATGACTGTATCTGATGTGTATGTGGCTCAATAACTGAAGGTTCAACATTAATTTGAAGCATTTCTTTCAATTTCTTTCAATTTCAGAGCATTTCATCATCATAATTACAAATAATTGACAATCTTAAGCAAACAATACAAATATGCAGACATCCTGTAGATAATTGAACATATTCAGCATATTTGAAGTTAAAGCATGTCAAAAAGGATAAATATCATGCAAAGATTTAAAGATAGACACACTATTTAAAGCATATCTTGTGTAGAATAATTATCTGTGCAGCATCATTACAGAAAACACTATCTTATAGATGAGATTTATGTAAGGTCTGAAAATGGAAATAGCAACACACATCAACCTCTGAGTAACGTCAGAAGATTAAGACCTAATCACTGGAGACTTGGGATCATGAATTCTCTGAATTCATCATATCTTTCAAGATGAATAAAGGTTAATGTATACTTTTATTCTATGTTTGTTTATGACTAACATCATGATCAACATAAATTGGCACTAGAAGGAGGGCCCGAAGCTAAAGGATCATCATCAGTACTTAAGGTGATGATAAATATTGTAAGGTAATGCTTAGACACCACTAAATTTCCAAGTTAGATGCAAATATTTGTTGTTCTAAGCTTATACATGCTAATCTTATGTAAAGTTTTTGAAATCAATCATAAATATTGCAAGCTTTACAGCTGATCATCATGAATTTGCAGAAATAAGCCTTGTCTCATGTAAATTTGCCCAAATCTTTGAAGTAAATAGCACGAAAACTTGATATTTTGCCGTTTGTGACATATAACTTCAAATATCACCTCATATTTGCAGTAGCTCTACAAATATTCTACAAATATCCAGTCAGTACATTTTCTTGACCATAAATATAGTCCTTGCTGGTGAATTCCAACTGATCTTTACAATCATCCAGCTAATTTTCCTCAAAATCGAGAAATCTTGGCTCACAAGATAAATACCAGGTCTAGATCCACTGGAATTTTTGACGACCTACCTATTATAGGGTTCAAACCTAGAACTATAGATATCCATCACACTCTAGGGTCTAGTGCATCAGGAGCTTCATCTGAACATTCTCTTGTAACTCCTATTGGTCTACAGATACCTACAAGATCACCTGTACAACCTCAGGTTCAGCCTCAGCCTGTTATACCTCAAGTTCAACCTCCTCCGGTTGCAATGTTGTTCTTTACGGCAGAGTCACCTTTAACTTTCACAGCATATCATCCTTTGCCAAAGAATCCAGACAAACTTTGTCCAAAATATCATCCGTATCAAGATGCGGATGATCACATTAGAACTTTTTAGGAAGCCTGTTGTAGAGCTAGAATAGAGCATCAGGATGTTGTATGCAGATTATTTCCTTTTTCCTTAGGGGAAGAGGCTTATAATTGGTATATTAGTCTTGGTCAGAGTTCAGTCAGATCATGGGCTATCCTAGAGAAAGCTTTCACTGATAGGTTCAAAATACCTATCGATCCTTCAATGAACTATCACCTATTTGCCACAATTAAGTGGTTTGAGGGAGAACCTATTGCCAATTTCAATGCTAGGTTCCAAAAAATGTTATCCAAGTTAGTTGTTCCATATGTTGTAGCAGATGAAGCTGCTAGGAGTATCTATTATTCAGCCCTGGATCCTTTAACTTCTATGTTCATCAGGAGGGCTCATCCTCAAATCACAACATTAACAAGAGCTTTTCAGGAGGCTATCAAATTTAATCAGCAGCTGGTACCTACTCCTACACCAAACATAGCCTTTCCTACACTTCCTAGTTATCTAGGATATCCTCCCCAGCCATAGTATAATGGAGCCATGATGCCTCCAGCGGTAATCCCAGCACCTCTGTAGATACCTCCATTAAGTATAATGCCACCTCCAAACAAAAATGGCCAGATGATGCAGTATCTTGGACAAGTCCAAGCACCTCAGGTTATAGACCGGAATAATCAAAACAACAATGGTTCCTCATTTTTCAAGCCTTCAATAGAAAATGTAGTAGCTAAGGCTCAGGAAGAAAAAGAAGAGATCAAAGAAATATCAGCTCAGCTAAGGAAGCTTACAACCGAGATCACTCATTTGAGAAGCCAAAACTTCTACTCTCAACCTAACCAGAATAGAGGCTATAACAATGATAGACCAAATTATCTTGACAGAGGGTATAACAACAATAACTACAACAATAACGGTGGTAATAACAATTCCCCTAGACAATCAAGAGTATGGAACTCCAAGCCAAATAATGGTTCCTTATCATTGCCTTTAGATAGTTAGCCTCTTGGTGAAGCTAAATAGACTACCAGAGTCAATCTTGCTGAGGCAACCCTCACTAATTGGTGTAGGATACACAATACTAATGCTCATGCAGAGCTCGACTGTCCCCAATTTCAAATTGTTGCAAGTATTTTCCAAACTAAGGTATCCAATACTGCAGGAAATCCACATCATGTGGAAGGGAATGAGCTTGTTCCCTATGGATATGATTCAGCTTTAGTATTGGAAAGCTATACTGATCAGCCTTATGAGTAGATTGTGTCATCTCATCAGCATTATACCCAGACATGTGAAGAATCAGCCATGGCTTTTGAGTCAAATTATGTTTTCCCTTTTGAGGATGACAATGAGCCATCAAATGAGCTTGAGGAGGTACATGCTTACCAGTAGCAGTATCAGGGGAAGCACAACTATAACTTGAGAAATAATGCCAACAGACCTACCGGTCCATTGACCTCTTCCTTACCCCCGAATAATTTCAATACCCCTCCTGATCCCAAAGCAAGCAATAATTTGGGATTTCCCAAAGTCAATACTTAGTATTTATCACATCAAACACAGCATCAAAATCTTTGAGTGTGCTTCATGAGTCTGACAAGTTAGTCACCTATCTGGAAAATGAGATGAAAAAGATCAAAATCAGCCTATCCCTGTCAGAGTTGCTGAAAACTCCTGCCATTAAGAGGGCATTTATGAAGTCACTAGATGATCCTGCTCCTAAAGAGGATAGCCATACTTCAAGCTAGTCTGGAGGTAAGGATCATGTTGTCAGAGATAATAATGTTAAAACTAAAGTCCCAACTACTGTTCAAGCTGCAGAGACTTCTCACATGACCTTGTATAGAGATAAAAGTGAATCACCTTCATTCCTCCTAACCATATGAATGTTCAGTAAAAACTTGCACAATTGTCTAGTAGACTCAGGAGCATCCACGAATGTCATGCCTTTAGCCATATGTAATGCTCTATGTCTACATCCTGCTAAATCTTTGAAGAAGGTAACCCAACTAGACAAAACAGAGGTGAATGTAATAGGGGAGTTAACTCACATTCACATGCAACTGGCATCAGACCCTAGGATCCAATACTATATTGACATTCAGGTAGTTGACATACCAGATACATATGGTATGTTACTCAGTAGAGATTGGTCCAAGACCCTCAATGGATATATGTCTATCGACTTCAATCACATGTGGTTACCTTGGAAAGGGATACCCAATCAAATAAGGGTAGATGCTAAACCAAGAATGAAACACATGATCACCGAGTACAACAAAACAAATGAGATCATGTACATGAATGTTGAACCTAGAGTATACTCTATTAGACCTCAGACTGTCAAAATAGAAGAGGTCCTGATGTATGACTTTCATGATGATCATCCTCATGATGATAATACTGTAGTCTTAAGATCTGGTCATGATCATGGAGATGAAACAGAAGTAGACCATTTCAAAAGTTTTGAAATATACTTGTCTAAATAGGTAGAATGTTGTCGATCATTAGATATACCTATTCATGACATTTTGATTGATGGTTGGTGTAGATTACATGATGAAGCACATTCTGAGAAAACTTGTGGAGCATGCATTGACATGCTGGAGCTTGAGAAAACATGCGGAGAAGTGTCATCATCATCATCAAAGGTAAGTTCCATATGTAGTGATGATGATCATACTGATTCTTGTTCGTCTACTCTAGGAACAGGAGAAGATGTGAGTCAGAATAAGGATTTTATCCAGAAGACAGAAGAAATTCTTGTCTACAATGAGAAGAAGGGTAACAGAAATAATAAGATCACCCCTGGGAGTGATTGTTTGATGGAGTCATATTACGAATTATCTAATGATCACAGAGGCAATAATTTGACTAGATTTGAGAATTTCTTATCAGAGGAAATTAAAAATATGATAGAACAAGAGAGACTTCCACAAGATGCACTGACTGAAGGATGGTGTAGATTGCATGAGGCACCTCACTCAGAAATGGCCTATTCACTATGCTTACATATTTTAAAGAGGCATAGAGTGCCTAGTTCAGAAGATCATCCTTCTGGTGATGAAAAGAAAGTAGAGAAATCAGCCTCCCAGAAGAAAGGAAAGATGAAGTCTGAAAAAGATGAAACACCTAAATTAAAATGGATATCAGGTGGAGCAGCTGCCAGAGCTACAAAGAAGAGGGAAGGCTCAGCTAAGCTTCCTGCTGAAGATAAACTATGGATCCTTAGATTTGATGGATCCAAGTCAAAACAAGATGCTGGAGTAGGAATTGATCTCATTGATCCATCAGGAAAGTCCTACCTAGGAGCCTACAGACTATAGTTTCCCTATACTAACAATGTAATAGAGTACGAGGCTTTAATACATGTGATATTGTTTGCCCTTAAGAAGAAAGTAAAAATTCTGCATGTCTATGGAGACTCAGAATTAGTAGTAAGTGGTGCAGGTGCACCTAACCCACGGTGGCCTCCATGAGGCATTTAGTTGTTTTATGTTCATGCTTATGTTTTCAGTAAGGTCCTAAATGACCATTAAATGTAATAAGGTCTGTTTGACTGATGCTTGCTATTTTTAGGTTGTTAGTTTAGAGTTAGTTGGAGTCTGTTGGACAGATGTATCTCCCACCCACTTGGAACTGATTCCCAGCTGCTGGGAATCCAAGTCAGTACTACTCTTTGTGAGTAGATAAATACCCCCAGATGATCGAATGAAGAGATAGGATGTGTTGTGATCAGTTGTAGTTCAGTGGTGCAAGTCATAACAGAATATCTGTGTAGTTGTATTTTGGAAAATATCAATAAACAAGTTCCTGTTGCATTTGAATTCACTGTGTAATTGATTTCCTATATCGAGGCTGGATGGATTCATTTATCCATTCCCCCAGTTGATTCTCTGAATTGGTGGAATGGGCATGTATAGTAGATTAGGGTTTGGTAGTTTTGTTTTTATTTCTGTTTGCATGCATTTGTGCAGAGCTTTAGGTCGGAAGTGTTGAAGACCCTAGCATTTATATGTGCTAGATAGTGTAGACTAAATCAAGTTGAAGAATCCACCTAAGAAATAGATCAGACCATCGCTGGAGTTTGGTAGGTCAAAACTGTGAAAATCTGAAAGTGTGAAGAAAAATTACAATTTATGTGTATATCGCATTTGCATGCGTGATATACAATTTGTGAGTATATCACTATCACATATCATGAGTATATCACTTTTGGTTCATCATTGTTGTATGTTAAAACATACATTGAAATATACAAGTCTATTGCATGTACAAGAGAGAGAGAAAGTCCAAGATTCCAATCAGCATACAAGGAAGTCAAGGTTCGGTCAAATGCATATTTGAAAATGCATGTTGGAAATATACAAGGTAAAGTATATCGGGTTATACAATTTATGAGTATATGTCTTTTGTATGTCGGATGCAGTATGTGTGTATACCCCTGTTGTATGTGTAGACAGTCCCTGTGTATCCGTCAATTGTATTTGGCGGGTTGTATGTGTTAAATGCACATTAGATATGTACATCAGGGTGATACAAGGAAAGTCAGCGGGTCAAACTTCCATTGAAGGCATATCCGAAGGAATATTCGGTGGATGTATGTTTTGAGTTATATATTTGAATGTATATTGGAATATACATTCGGCAGATACATTACCAAGTGATGCAAAAGGTGACTGGTCAA
The DNA here is from genome assembly GCA_027924645.1 of Cunninghamia lanceolata. NCBI lineage: Eukaryota > Viridiplantae > Streptophyta > Pinopsida > Cupressales > Cupressaceae > Cunninghamia > Cunninghamia lanceolata. The sequence goes on along the minus strand of BSBN01000090.1, from coordinate 20,267,088 downwards.
GATGGTAACCCGCATGAAGGTTGAAAGAGTTTTGTTCTGCGCGATCGGCAATAGTAGGTGAGGAGACTGAAAGAGTCGGTTAAAGATTGTATGTATGTTGGCGGGGTGAACAGTGTTTATATGTATATTGCGAATGTATATTGGAATATACATTCCGCGATACAAAGGGCTATGTGCAAGCGGCGACCGATAAGAACGGTGGAGGTAACCGGCACCGACGGGTAAGTGTTGTATGTCTAAGTGTTCAGCATGAAGTAGGTACAAAGGGTCACGGGCACATTAGGTAAGGATTTGCATGTATAAGAGGAATGTATCTTTTGAAAGATACAAGTGCTACAGTGATCAGGAATAAAGTATTTAGGTGTTGCGATAGGTGAGAGAAGTGAGATTTTATGTCAATGAAGGATGTATGCATATTTAATAATGCATATACATACATTTGTAAATGTATGTTAGGGTTTTGGTGGATGCTCTGCATCATAGTGGTATCAGAGCTCAGTAAAAGGTTTGGGCTATTGTGTGTTTGGTTCTGTCACTGAGAAGGCAGAAGTAGAAGGAGTGAGAGGTTGACAAGATGCCTCTGAAAGGTAATGGTACTACTAGAGAGTTGCAGGAGATGAAGGAAAAACATGCTAAAAGATGAGGAAGATGAAAGAGCTTGTTGAAGCACTTCAAGCTAGGCTTGCAGCCTTGGAGACAAACAAAAGAAGAGAAGTGGAAGACAGTGAATCAGAAAAGGAAGAAGATGATGCCGAAGAATTTGAAGAGGTAGATGAAGAATTGAATGTTGAAGATTAGAGGTTTGCAAAACTATTAAGGGCAGTTCAGAATGACTAACCTAAGGTAAAGATTGATATTCCAAAGTACATTGGAAGTTTGAATGAGGAAGAGTTACTTGATTGGATTGCTACATTGGATAATCACTTTGAATGTGAGGAGGTTCCTGAGGAGCAGAGGGTAAAGATTGCAAAGACCAAATTGACAGGTCATGCTTTGGTATGGTGGGATTATGTATAGTCAGAAAGGAGAAAGCAAGGTAAGTCAAAGATTTCTTCATGGGACAAGATGGTAGCAAGGATCAAAGGTAAATTTTTACCCCAGGATTATGAAATTCAAATGTTTAAGAAGCTACAATTTTTAAGACAAAAAGAAATGGATGTGAAATCATATACTGAAGAGTTTTACAAGTTAAGTATGAGATCTGGTCATCATGAGAATGAGGTTGAAAAGGTTGCTAGATACTTGGCTAGTTTAAGACTGAACATACAGGATGAGTTAGTTTTGGCTAACCCTAGGAGTGTAGAAGACTGTTATCAAATGGCAATCAGGATTGAAGAAAAGATGAAAAGGAGATACGACAAGTCCATGAGAGGAAGAGGCAGCAATACCAGAGGAAGAGGATTAGCTCCTACAACAAGGCAAACCAATGAGAATCCAGAAGAGGTTGGTAAAGGACAAGAACAGTCTGATTTTAGAAGTGGATGGAAAGGCATAAGAGGCAGATTTGGAAGTGGTAGAGGTTCTAATGTTTTCACTAGAAGATGTTATCATTGTAATGAAATTGGTCACCCATTTTTTAAATGTCCAGAAAGGCAAGGTTCATCATCAAGAGATGATAGGAAGAATGACAAGAGGGTTCAATTTGTGTAAGAAGAGTAGGTAGATGAAAGTGTTAATTCTCCAATAAGAAGTGCAGCCCAGTCCAAGATGGAGAATCATTGATGTTAAGGAGAACAATCTGGAAGACATCACAGGACATGTTACAAAGAAGAGCACTTTTAGAACCCAATGCAAGAGCAAAGGTAAAGTATGCAAATTAGTAATAGATTCTGGTTCAACAGATAATATGGTATCTGAGGAAATGGTGGATAAACTAAAACTGGAAAGGATTCCACATCAAAATCCTTACAGAGCATCTTGGGTAAGTGATAGTCAATCACTTTGGGTATATGAACAGGCATATGTTGATTTTTAGATTGGAGAGTATCAGGATAGAGTTTTGTGTGACATATTGCTCATGGAATGTTCTCACCTACTGTTGGGTAGGCCATGGCAATTTGATAAGAGAGCATTGTATGATGGGTATGCTAATACCTACACCATCATGAAGGATGAGAGAACTTTTATGATGACACCATTGTAGGAGGATGCTGAAGTAAAGAAGATAGGTAAGATTATTTTGGTAGGTAAGAGGGAGTTTGTGAAGATGCCTACAGCAGAGTCAAAGGCCGTTGAGGATATCTCCAGGAGAGAAGATCACAGTTTGAAGAAGATTTCAGTTTTGACTGATAGAGATTAGGTGGATCAGCAGAAGATCTAGAAGCAGGTTTGTACACAGCCACAAGTTGATTGGAATGAAACGGATGTAATCATAGTAGGGACTATTGTTTGTCCCCTAAGAGTTGAAAGATAGGCACATTCTGCCATAGCAGTACATGAGGTTTCCAATGCAAATGTTCAGACAGAGATGATGGTCAGAAAGAATGACCAACAAGGAGTGAGAAGAGCCTACAGTGCTAGGCATGAGTATTTTCCTCCATGGCAGCAGGTTGTAGCACATAGATCATGGGGCAGATATGAGATAGCCGCTACAAGTGGATCCAGTCAAAGACTTAACTCATGGGACATGAGTTCTTTTCAAATTGGGGAGTATGGTGCAGGTGCACCTAACCCATGATGGCCTCCATGAGGCATTTAGTTGTTTTATGTGTATGTTTATGTTTTCAGTAAGGTCCTAAATGACCATTAAATGTAATAAGGTCTATTTGACCGAAGCTTGCTATTTTTAGGTTGTTAGTTTAGAGTTAGTTGGAGTCTATTTGACAACTGTATCTCCTAGCCGCCTAGAAGTGATTCCCAGCCACTAGGAATCCAAGTCAGTACTACTCTTTGTGAGTAGATAAATACCCCCAGATGATTGAATGAAGAGATAGGATGTGTTGTGATCAGTTGTAGTTCAGTGGTGCAAGTCATAACAGAATATCTGTGTAGTTGCATTTTGGAAAATATCAATAAACAAGTTCCTATTGCATTTGAATTCACTATTTAATTGATTTCCTGTACTAAGGCCGGATGGATTCATTTATCCATTCCCTCGGTTGATTCTCAATCGCTGGAATGGGCATGTATAGTAGATTAGGGTTTGGTAGTTTTGTTTTTATTTCTGTTCACATGCATTTGTGCAGAGTTGCAGGTCAGAAGTGTTGAAGACCCTAGCATTTGTATGTGCTAGACTGTGTAGACTAAATCAGGTTGAAGAATCCACCTAAGAAACGGATCAGACCATCATTGGAGTTTGGTGGCTCAAAACTGTGAAAATTTGCAAGTGTGAAGAAAACACACAAATATGTGTATATCGCATTTGCATGCGTGATATACAATCCGTGAGTATATCGCTATCACATATTGTGAGTATATTGCTTTTGGTTCATCACTATTGTATGTTAAAACATACATAAAAATATACAAGTCTATTGCATGTACAAGGGAGAGAGAAAGTCCAAGATTCCAGTTAGCATACAAGGAAGTCAAGGTTCGGTCAAGTGCATATTTGAAAATGCATGTTAGAAATATACAAGGTAAAGTATATTGGGTTAAACAATTTATGAGTATATGTCTTTTGTATGTTAGATGCAGTATGTGTGTATACCCCTGTTGCATGTGTAGATAGTCCCTGTGTATCTGTCAATTATATCTAGTGGGTTGTATGTGTTAAACGTACATTGGATATGTGCATCGGGGTGATACAAGGAAAGTCAGTAGGTCAAACTTCCATCAAAGGCATATCCGAAGGAATATTTGGTGGATGTATGTTTTGAGTTGTATATTTGAATGTATATCAGAATATACATTCTGCAGATACATTACCAGGTGATGCAAAAGGTGATTGGTCGAGATGGTAACCCACATGAAGGTTGAAAGAGTTTTGTTTTGCGCGACCGGCAATAGTAGGTGAGGAGACCGAAAGAGTCGGTTAAAGATTGTATGTATGTTGGTGGGGTGAACAGTGTTTTTATGTATATTGCAAATGTATATTGGAATATACATTCCGCGATACAAAGGGCTATGTGCAAGCGGCGACCGATAGGAACGGTGGAGGTAACCAGTGCCGACAGGTAAGTGTTGTATGTCTGAGTGTTCAGCGTGAAGTAGGTACAAAGGGTCACGGGCACAACAGGTAAGTATTTGCATGTATAAGAGGAATGTATCTTTCGAAAGATACAAGTGCTACAATGATCAGGAATAAAGTATTTAGGTGTTGCGATAGGCGAGAGAAGTGAGATTTTATGTCAATGAAGGATGTATGCATATTTAATAATGCATAGACATACATTTGTAAATGTATGTTAGGGTTTTGGTGGATGTTTTGCATTAGTAAGATAGGTGAGAGGAATTTAATCTTGTAATTATAGGAAACTATCTTACTACAGACACAAAGTGTGGGATCTAATTGAAGACTTTGACGCATTTAATATCACCCACGTACCCAAAGAACAGAACCATAGGGCGGATGCTTTAGCCCAGGCTGCTAGTACCTTAGAGCCACTGTCTATTTCAGGTTTAAAGAGGTTTTTAGTAGAACTGATATCAGTGCCTTCAGCACTTGACAATGTTACTAATCTCCAGTTATTTGACGATGATTAGCATATCCTAGATTTCATCTCCAACAGGGATATATTTGATGCTCAGATCATAGATGAGAACAATGTGGAAGATCATGTTTGGGAAGAAGAGGAGATATTAGAGTTGCCTAGCAACAAGATTCCCAAAGGAATGATTGAGTTAGAAAGAGCCTTTGATTTGGATAACATGCTGAAGCAAAAGGATCTTCCAAAGGCTGATGGAAGACAATATTCACAAGTGAATATTGGACAAAATGATAAGAGAAATGTCTTGATTGGTAAGGTCTACACACTGGAAGAGTTAGAAGGAATAACTCAAGCCCTTAAAGATTACATACATGTTATTGCATGGACTTATGATGAGTTGAAGACATATGACACATCAGTCATAACTCACACTATACCTCTCAAACTAGATGCTAAACCTTTCAGACAGAAGCAAAGACTTGTCATTGCTTTGCTTGAACCAATAATTTTTGAAGAAGTCAAGAAGCTGTTGAATGCTAGGATCATATTTCATGTGAGGCACTCCACTTGGGTAGCTAATCTAGTGCCAGTAAGAAAAAAGAATGGAGACATTAGGCTGTGTGTGGACTTCAAGAACCTGAACAGAGCATCAGAGAAGGATAATTATCCTTTACCCTCCTTAGATGAAGTTCTGCAGATTGTTAATGGAGTGAAAATAATGTCATTCTTGGATGGTTTTTCCAGTTATAATCAGGTAATGGTTAATAAGATCGATAGACTAAAAACTGCCTTCACCACTAAGTGGGGGATATTTGCTTATAGACGCATGCCATTTGGGCTGATAAATGCTGGAGCAACATTCCAGCGTGCAATGGACATAGCCTTCAGAGGCTTAATAGGAAAGTGTATAGTCATATACATGGATGACTTAACAATATTCTCTAAAAATAGAGAAAGCCATGTAGTAGATCTTAGAAATGTATTGAAAAAATGTGAACAGTATGGGATATCCTTGAACCCCAAGAAATGCATATTTGGGGTGACAACAGGAAAGTTACTGGGCCACCAAATAACTGAAAATGGAATTATCATTGATCCTGACTAGGTGGATTCCATCATGAAAATGTAGCTTCCTGGAAGCAAGAAAGAACTTAATTAAATCTTACTTTGGTAAGATAAATTTTGTCAGTAAGTTCATCACTGGCTTTGCTAAAATAGTTAGACCTTTAAATCCTATGCTAAAGAAGGATGCAAAGATTGAGTGGACATCAGAAACTAGAGAAACTTTTGAAGACATAAAGAAAGCTATATCTGAAGCTCTAGTGCTGATTAGTCCAGACTATACCAAGGACTTCTATATCTATTCATTTGCTTCAGAGAATACCTCTGCAGTAGTGTTGACACAAAGGAATGAAGAAAAGGAAGAAAAACCTATAGCATTCATGAGCTATCCATTCAGAGATGCAGAACTCAGGTATATGGATGTAGAAAGACATGCTCTTGCTTTGGTTAGAGCAGTGAAGAAATTCAGGCACTATATCCTGAGAAGCAAAGTGATTGATGTGGTACCTGACGCAGCAGTGAAGATGTTATTGATGCAAAGTGAGCCAGGGGAGAAGAGGGCTAAGTGGATCACTATCCTACAGGAATATGACATGGATATCACACCCATGAAACTGGTAAGAGGACAGGCTTTAATCCAAATGATATCAGAAATTGATCCAAATATCACAAGTCAGCAGTATGTTATTAATGAGAAGGATAGTGGAGAGTGGTACTCAGATATCAGACATATCTTTATTACTGGAAGATGTCCTCCTAGACTGCAGGCTTCACAAAGAAGAGCCCTAAAAATAAAGTCCCAGAAGTACATGATGAAAGTAGTACTTTTCAAGAAAAATTATGAAGGAATATACCTAAGATGCCTAGAGAGGCCTGAAGCAGATAAAGTATTATCAGAGCTACATGATAAGTTTGGAACAACACATGGGTCATCCTTGGCCACCACACATGCAATCCTCAGAGTAGGATACTACTGGCCCACAATTTTCAAGGATATTGTTGAACATATTAAATGCTATCATGTATGTTAGGTAGCTACCAACAGAGAGAGGTATGCTGTTCAGCCCCTATAGCTGGTGATGGAAGAGCACCCATTTGCACAATGGGGAATGGATTTCATAGGACCAATTAATCCTCCATCATCATTAGGCCATAGGTACATTTTAACCATTACTGATTACTATACTAGGTGGACTGAAGCCACTAGCAGCAAGACTTGCAGCACAGAAGATGTCATCAGATTTCTGGAAAGTAATATAGTCACCAGGTATGGGGTTCCCTATGCTCTAGTAAGTGATAACGGCTCTGCTTTTGCTTCAACCAAATTGTCAAGTTGGGCCTTTGATTATGGGATCATACTGAAGTTCTCATCTAATTATTATCCCCAAGGGAATGGATTGGTAGAATCCACTAACAAAAATTTGTTGAATATCATAAAGAAGTTAGTAGACAAGAACCCTAGGGAATGGAATACACTTCTAAAATATGCCTTATGGGTAGACAGAACCAAAAACAAAGTTGCATTAGGAAACTCACCTTATCATTTAGTCTATGGGGTGGATCCCATCCTCCCTGTTAACCTGAAGATTCCTACCCTGCGGTTTTCCCAAGAGTACCTAGGCATAGACAATAACCAAGAAGTCAGGTTGCTTCAGCTGATGCACCTAGAAGAGAAAACAAGTCAGGCAATTAATCAATTTGCCAAACATCAGGCTGTTGTCAAACACTGGTTTGACAAAAGAGCCAAAGTCAAAGCCTTCAGGATATCTGATTTAGTCCTGATGTGGGATAAAGCCCATGAGAGGAAAGGAGACCATGGTAAGTTTGATAAATTATGGATAGGTCCCTTCCAAATTTCTAAGCTATTAGGAGATAGCACTTTCAGGCTTAAGAACTTGACAGGTGAGGATGTTCCATTACCAGTTAATGGACAGTTCCTCAAACATTATTTCTAAGCCTAAGTAGCTTCATGTTAATCATGTGTATCATAATGTATATTTGTATAGTTGTTTGTACAGTGTTTTTGTTTTGTCTTTGCTTTGTTTGCTTGTTGAGTTTTGTTTTGGTTAGTCAGGATGATGCAGCTCATCACCCTAGAAAATAACAAAATTGTTAAGGTTCAAGTGATGAGAACACATTTATATATAGGTTATGACGCATTTTGAGAAAGTCATCATGATCAGGTATGTGATATCTTTTCATCATGGTGCCTTTTCTTAACCAAAGTGATTTCTCCACAATGACTCACCTAACAGCCTTGGGTTTGTTGAAAATAAAAGTATAGGTGTTAAGTGAAAAATCTAAAGGGACTCCCTTGCTACCAATGCAATCTCCAACCTAAAACAGCAAGTGACCATACCTTACATGCTGAGCTTACATGATGACACCAAATATATGAAGTATAAAATTTAAAAAAAAAAATTCAAAAATATAATAAAATTAGGCCATCTAAGTAACTCTACTGAGGCTATAGATGCCTGCTGGCAGTGGGGCTCTACTTAGGGGGATTGTATAGATAACCTTGCCAGGGCTATAGACACCTGCTGGCAGCAAGGCTCTATCCAGGTTGGCTATGAGGGATGATCTCAAACCATGTAGCTTAACATCAGTTACTCATGTTTTCAACTTGCTTTCAAGATGAGGATAATTAATCATTTGCACACTACTGATCCTTTGTTAGCATTGTTACCATGAGGACATTTTATCATTCAGTAAGATTATGATGCTTATGCTTAGAAAGAATTAGAATGCTATGTTAGAATGTGTTCACATCACTTGAATCATTGGAATTTTGGTGTTTTCTTTGGTGGCAAGTTGTTGTGTGGTTACACAACATGCCCCATTTTGACTTGACAAAACAGGGACCCAACTTTTTTTTGTTTGTCTTTACTTGTGTTTTCTACTTGCTAGCGGTCTGGTAAAAGTAAGTCAATACAGATGATCCTACATACAGGGGACTGGGTAAGTCATCATGATGAGGTCAGTTTTTCAAAGTTAATATTTTGTGACAATAACCTCATGGTAGGATAGAGCACAGAATTTCATGCAGGTTTGCCTTTTGGATCACCTTGATATTCCTTAGAGAATGAGAGTTATGGTGAGTCAAAGTCCTAGTCAAACCTGATATTCTGAAGGGAGGATCATATTTTTTAACATCAGTCATCTTTGAAAAGATCACCCTGATCCCATTTTATCACTCGATAAATCATTTATCTAGAGATCCAGACGTCAATTTTAGGTGATAGAGGTATTTACCCTTCAAACAATGTCATATTTTGCAGAGGTCATATTTTGAATATCACCCAATATTCTGAATATCACCCTATCTTCTGAATATCATCTTGTCGCAAAATATTATCCTAGAGTCATTATCTTGATGATGTCATTTAGTCCCGATAGAAAAGGAAATTAACCCAAGGATGACATCATCATCCTTTTTACCTCGCGAAGGTATGTTTTCAAAATGACCCTTCCTACATAACACGACGATGACGTCATGGTGCTACAACGATCAACCAAGTCATTATCCTGATGATGTCACCCTGATATTCCGAAAGGAGGTCATTTTAGTCTGGGGATCATCATCTTTTAACATCACCCGATGTTTTGACATGGGTCTTTGTGCTCAAAAGTGGATGATCATATTCAGAATATCTTGTTCGAAGTGAGCTACAACAAGATACATCTGTTGAACCCAAGATAGTGGAAGTACAAGACAAGGGAGAAGAAGAAAAGGATACATCAATTGATCCTGCCCTGAAAGTTCAAGAAGCAACTACTACAATTGCAGAGCAGATTGCAGTTTTAGATCAGGTTAGTCTACCTAAAGTAGACACAATAACATCCATGGGTACTAATATGCCTCAGGATGAGGAAACCACCAATGTGGATGAGGTACAGAAGGGGGCTGTACATGATCATTAGGTGGAAGCATCGCAAGATCCTCCACCTCAGAAGGAGGCTCCTCCAGAAAAAGAAGTTCCTCAACAAGAGGAAATACCCTAGGATCACCCTCATGAAGAACATCATGAGGAAGAAATAAGGAAGTCACCATCTCCATAAAAAATAGATACAGTTGCTGGAGATTAGGATGATCATCATGATGATGGTGGACACCCAGGATCCAGAGACCAAGTTCCTTCATGGCTGGAGAAAGAGATAAACACAGAGTCTGGATTAGATATACAGGAATTTGATGTTTCAACATTGTTTTCAGAGACTCTAATGAAGCCAAAGAGGAAGGCCAGGTTGACGTCGGCCATAAGAAGAGATCATGTTACGGGAAGAAGGATTGCCCAGGTAGCTGTTCCTATAGCTAACAAAGAAAAAGGCAAGATCACTCTGGATGAATTCCAGATTAGTACTGTAGATTTGGGATTTGCCAATGAGGATCAAGAAGGCCAAGAATGTAAAGATATAATTGATTCATTGACCCAGAGGGTGAAGAGAGAGAAAGAGAAGAATAAGCAGCATAAAGAGCACATTGCTCAGCTGCATGCCTATATAAAAGGGTTAACTAACCCTAATGCTATTTCAAGTGATCATGCAATCCCATTGACTGCTATTTCTCAAGATGAGGTGAATAAATTAGATCTCATGAAACATGAGTCATCAATAATGAGGAAATGGATGTTATCCGCATTTGATGGAGTGGAGGAAATAGTGAAAGCCTCATTGAAGAGGTGTAATTCTTTAAGCATCTCTAGGAAGAAGGTTGACAAATTACAGATGGAGACAGGAAGAAGGTCCTTTCAGTTAGAGAAAGCATTGAGTGCTTTAGATGAAATGAAGAGGGTTAATCCTCAGGTTCTCATAAAAAACCAAGTATTGAATAATAATACTGCCATTTTGATTGATATATGGTACAAAGACATCTGATTTGAATGTGATGTGCTCCAAAGATGCAACAACAAATTAAGAGACATCAGTATGAAGTTGCATGACATGATGTGATATGAGGCAAAAGTCTTGGAGACCTTGGAAGGTGAAATAGAGGGAAAGATTGAGAATCAAGATGAAGAGTTTGCTATTAAAGCTCTACATAACAATTTCTAGCTAGTAGCTGATGACCCTCTAAATCACCTTATGGAAGAAGTCATGGACAAAACCATGAGGATCAAGGTCAAAGTAGAGAACTACAATGAAACATCCAGCAGTAGCAGGAGTAAATTAGAGACTCTCCGAGGAAAATATCAGATACACAAGCACACCATCACCAAAGCAAGAATTCAGGACGGTGGGGAAGTAGAAAAGACAGTGCAATCTTATGAAAATATCTGGACATCCATGCAGGTCCATGTACAAGGAGAAGGTCATCAGGATGATGAAGATTTGAGAAGTGATGATTATGATACTCTTGATGACAGAGATAAGGAACTTGAAGGATAAAGAGTAGATGAAGATGCATTACCAAGAAAAGACATATGCATCTGATACTTAGGAAAATAAGTAATTCAGATGGTTGCTAGCTGGCAACCTATGCCACATCAAACTGCTGACAAAGTCAAAGATGAATATACACCATAGATCTTAATGGATAAATCTTGATCATAGATCATTTTGTAACAGTTCCCTCACCTTGTTCTATAAAAGGTGCAGGGATCCCTTATTTTGAACATTCGAAACTTAATCGAAATCTATTTGCTGAAATATTCAGGGCTCATTTCAAAGTTGTTGTATAAATATATGATATTGCATACTTAATGAAGAAGAAGACTGTTTTGATTACAATCCATAATAAATCTTGAGTAATCAGTGTATGAATTCTTGATACATGCTGTGATTTGCTGCGTCCCTTGGAGTGCATATCGACTTACATGTGTTGTTTTCATACTGTTCCTTTGAAGTTAGCATTGACTATATCTAGCTGTGGAATGTCCTGGTGAACATTGGTTTGATTTCTTCTCTTCATGACTGTATCTGATGTGTATGTGGCTCAATAACTAAAGGTTCAACATTAATTTGAAGTATTTCTTTCAATTTCTTTCAATTTTAGAGCATTTCATCATCATAATTGCAAATAATTGACAATCTTAAGCAAACAATACAAATATGCAAACATCCCGTAGGGAATTGAACATATTCAGCATATTTGAAGTTAAAGCATGTCAAAAAGGATAAATATCATGCAAAGATTTAAAGATAGACACACTATTTAAAGCATATCTTGTGTAGAATAATTATCTGTGCAGCATCATTACAGGAAACATTATCTTACAGATGAGATTTACGTAAGGCCCCAAAATGGAAATAGCAACACACATCAACCTCTATGTAATGTCAAAAGATTAAGACCTAATCATCGTAGACTTGGGATCATGAATTCTCTGAATTCATCGTATCTTTCAAGATGAATAAAGGCTAATGGGTACTTTTATTCTATGTTTGTTTATGACTAACATCATGATCAACAAGGCTATGTTAAGTCCATCTCAATGCAAGCCCTAGGATGGGCAAACAAGCTAGCCCATTTCTCAAAATATTGTTTACACCATGGGTGTGTGCAAGAAGTTTGGCCAAAAAAGTGGAAGTCTTTTCCCTGATTTTTAGAATTTGTCACATTTGACATAAAATTTTGAAGGACTTAAAGGTGGAATCTTGAAAAAAGTTAGTAAATATGAAATGTAGTACTCAGAGTCTAGTTTCCAAATATGTTATTTTTTTAATACCCAGATGATAAAAATTGATTTTTAATAGGCGTTTCTAAAAACCACTGTTTAAAAGTCACTTTTTTTTTACTATACCATGCATGTGTATGTCATCCATATTTTGACCTAAATAATCATATTTTTTAAAATATTTTTGGGAAAAGATTCATAACTCACTGAATCATGTTTTCCATTTTTTTTTGTAATTTTTTATTGATTTTTTTTGTTAATTTTTTATTGGCCATTTTTGGTGTTTTAAAAAATCGTCGTGTATGTCACACATAAGATGGCCTAAACTTATCATTTTTTTAAATTTTTTTGAAATTGAAAAGAATTGTCTAAAGTACATTTTTGTACAATTTTTTTACAAAAAATTACTTTGATAAAAAGTTATTAAAATATTAAAAAACCCTGATAATTCAAGTTTATGGCCCTGTTTCATCATAAATTAATTGAAAAATAGAAAAATAATCCAATTGTAAAAAAAAATTACATATTTGGAATCTACACTGTCTCATCTATAATAGGTTTTAATTTTGTCAAAAAATTCTACAAAAAAGGCCTTCAGACATATGACCAAAGTCACTATTTTGTTGTGACATTAGCAAGACCTTCAACTTGCAGGTCAAACCAGGTCCAAAGCCAAGGGTTAGGTTCCCAAGCCTTTTTTCTAACCCAAAACCCATAGCAAAAATGTGGTGAGAAATTTAAATTTTATGAAATGGGATCCCGTTTCTAGAAAACGAGATCTCGCTTTTGGCTCAGGATCCTGAAGCATAACGGGATCCTATTTCATAAAAAGCAGGATCCAGTTTTGGTTTACTTGATTTCAAGTTTTTTTCTAAGTCTGAAACTTCGACCTTAAGTGGACTCATCTTTGTGCATTTACCCCCATGGAACCTTGCCCAAGAATATGTAAGCATATAGTTTGAAATGTATAATCAAGTCACCTAGTTAAAAATAAACTAAGCCATAAATATGTTATTTTTAAATAATTAGTTATTGATAGGATTGTGGTCATAAACAAGATGTGGTGACCCTACCACTAATTTAGGTTTTAAAATATTGTTTAACCATATCCTCTTAATAATTTTCTATAAATACGATCTTAATGAGGTCCACAAATACTAATGAGGTCCATGCAATTTGAAACAAATAATATTAGTATTAAAACTATAATTGGTTAAAACTATATGATTTTGAATAAGTATCAAGTGATGAACAAATAGGATTTTTTAATGACTTAAATTAGATAGGTATAGGTATTAATAATGTTCACTCAATTTTAATGTCCAGATATAAAGGGTATAGAAAAATAATTAATCAATGGGGATTAATTGATAGAAATGTGTGAACTATGGTAAAAAGATTACTCTTGGAAGTTGGGACATATGTAGGTAGGCTAAGATAGGTGGCACTCAAGGAATATGATGGGTTGGGTGTGTAGGAGTCAAGGATAACACTGAGAGGGGGGGTGAATCAGTGTTGTGTGAATTTTCAAATCTTTTTACAACTTCTTGCAAACTTTCCCTTACAAAACAAATAGAGAGGAATATATTAATTATTTGTGCACAAGATTAATAATGAAGGATGTGAACAAAACTTAATAAGAAAAGAACTAATATACACACATACAGATGAAAAACAACATTAAACATGACACATGCTTTTCATGAGTGGAAAACCCTTCTTGGGTAAAAAACCACTCAAAACTGCCTCGCTGGCTTAAGTGAAAACCTCACTGGTTACAATGTTTGGAAGCACCAACTTCCAGGAGCACCAACTTCCAGGAGCACCAACCCCTAATTCTTTTTGAAGCACCAACTTCAAGGAGCACCAACCCCTAATACAGAACAAATTAAAAACTCAGAGGGTTTCTCTGTTTCAATACAAAACACTTCTTCTCTCTCATGTGTCTGTCAAATGGCCATTCTATTCATCAACCCAAATCATATACAAACTCAGATATTCAAAAACAATCCTGTCACCTGATCCACTCAACAACACACTCTTTTAATCCATCTGCCAAGCCAATATATACAAGATGACTTTTCATGTTTTGTCTTCTCTCCACAATTGTTTTAATCCTTGATATTTTTGTATTTGTATAAAACCTTTTATATTCTACACAAGATAATTCAGTGATCTTCAATATTGCCTATGTCAAAAATAAAATCAATCTGTTATATAGAAAACATTTCACAATAACCCTACAACCAATTTATCTTTTATTTTTATTTCTTTTCATACTCCTCATAATTTCACCTGCAAGAAATCTAGATCCAAACAAAATCTCTGTAAATATGCTCTTGAAAAATAACTTCAATCCATTCATCTTCTTCTTCCAAAAAAAAATAGCTCCAAAAAAAATTCTTTGCAAATTCTCAAACAAAAACTCTTAAACTTCTCAATAAAAAATCTCTCTTAAAAAAAAACAACTTTCTTTTTGGAATCTTTCTCTCAAAAAATAATTTCCAAAATAATAAAATTTCTAAAAAGACTCCTTAAATCCCTTTATCATCTCCATATGATCCCACGAAGGAAATAGAAAAATTCTAATTTTATCAATCCTTAAAAAAAAAGACTTTAGAGTAATATATGTTTTTCTCCTTTTAAGAGATTCTAAATGATTTAAAGCTTTTCATTTAAAAATCTCTTTAAAAAAAAAAAACATTCGATGCTTTATTCAAAATGTGCTCCTTATATGCATTTCATGCTTTTATTAAAATAAAGCCTTTTGAAGACCGATGCCTTTTTTTCTTTTAAAAGCTTAAAATATCCTCATGAAAATCCAGCTCCCTTTGACTTTCTTTTTCAAGCATAAAGTATTGTAATTCCCCCTCAAATTCATAATGCCCATTCTATATTCTATGAAATACATTCTATGCAAACAATTTGATGCCTTTTTCTTTCCTGCTCAAGCTTGCTTTTAAAAAATTGACCGGAACTAAAGATTAGTGAAGTCAATGGGG
This sequence comes from Cunninghamia lanceolata, assembly GCA_027924645.1. Classification (NCBI taxonomy): domain Eukaryota; kingdom Viridiplantae; phylum Streptophyta; class Pinopsida; order Cupressales; family Cupressaceae; genus Cunninghamia; species Cunninghamia lanceolata. Next base: position 20,251,818 of record BSBN01000090.1, on the reverse strand, counting down.
CCGGTTGCCCACGATACTTGATACCCTTAACATATAACTTAAGTCACAATGACTACTCCTCCCAGTCAACAAACAAATAGATCATAAAAGGTGACAGGCAGAAGAAAGGTGTAGTATGCATTATATTTTAGGACTTCAAACATGACTTTCAACCATACCTTCTTAACAAGGAGCACCAATAGACAATAAGCATGGAGCACAGTAGGCATGAAATGCCAATCAGCAATATGATATGCATAACAGTATTATCTTCAAGATATTGTCAAAATCAATGATCTTTTACCAACAACACCATACCTTTGATTTCATGAGAATATCATTAAGATGCAAATCTCCTGATTGCATGAAGATCAACTCTCAACTGCAATTGAGATCAAATGAAGACTATGCTACTAAATACTGAGATCACACAATATCAAATGTAGATCAATTGCATCCGTATAGATCACTTCAAACAAAGATCAACTGATATATGCATCTATAAAGATCATTTCATTGCTCTGTCTTGATATTTTGTAATCAACTCATCCTTGTTCCAACCTTGATGACCAAGCATTCACACTGACCAAGCTACAACATGATAACAAGATAAACACAAAACCTTACCATATGATAACAGAAAGAACACACAAGATGATGTAAACTCTACACAGGATGATGTGAACTCCTGCTCCTCCTGATGTCTTGCAACAACTATGACAACTTTACATCATCATCTGAACAAGCTTTTGACATCAATGACAACTCTTACCATCAGGGTGTAGGGTGTAGGAAAAGTTTTAAGTAATTTGATAGAAACTATATTGAGATAAAAAAAAAAAATTCTTCATTTTTAACATGAAATGTGATTTTTGCATAGTTATCACAAAGATTGAATATAATTGTTGATGTATTAATTTTATCTTACACTAGAAGCTATGATGAATCATGTTTAATTATTAACATATCTATGAATGTTTAATATAAATAGCAATATGGTCTCTTAAATATATTAAAATGAACAATTACCTTATATAAACAAAACTTGGTGCTTTGTCGATCCTTGGATGGATCTTTCACACTTCCCTTAGTATAACATCTAACACTAAGGCAAGAAGTGTATGATTATATTACTCTAAAGAGTGGAGACCTTGGCATAATCTCTCTCTCTCTCTCTCTCTCTCTCTCTCTCTCTCTCTCTCTCTCTCTCTCTCACACACACACACACACACACACACACACACACACACACACACACACACACACACACACACACACACACACACACACACACACATCTCTTTCTTTAGCAATAACATCATACCAATTATGGCTCTTCATTAGGCATACTTAGGTGTGCAAGGCCTAGTTTCCATGCCTCTAGCCAGAGCATTATGATCTTGACCAATAGTAGTTAGGGAGGATTTAAAGGGGAATCTATGACCCTAGCCCACTAGTAAATAGGGTTGATCTATCACCACTTTTGTTAGATTGACTACACTAGAGCCTTAGGACTTGATTATTAGACACACTTGCATGAAATGGTGGTGGAATTCTTGTTAGTTAATAGATAATCTTTAGTAATATATTTCTACTTCTTTTTGCATTAGAACCACAATTTATTTGTGAGAAATTCATTATAGTTATAATTTAATATGTGCATTCTGACGTGCTTGTAATCTTTTTGAGAAAACATAATGTATTTTTATGGTTCAATACTTCAAATAAATTTCATGTTCAATGAATGATAGATGCATAATAGATGTTAGGATGATCAAACAAACAAACAAACAAAAAATTGGAGCAAATGTAAGGCTAATTGTAGTTTATTTAATTACTAAGCGGATAGGGTGTTTACAATTGTAATGATAACAATCTATCATTATTATTTTGTATTGTTATTTTTGTGATCTAGTACTATTATCAAGTTGAGAATGAAAAAAAGTTAAAAAGGCATTTTATTGAATATAATAATAAATATGAAAAATAAATTTCATAACAAAAAATAATACTTAAAAAAATAGCATAGATATTTTAAATGTACATTTGTTAAAAACAAATTGGGAGATACCAACCTTAAGGTGCCTATATTGGATTTGTGGCATTGGCTAGACATGCACCTCAAGATATCTCTAAGCATCTTTTAGATGTATGCATTTAAGATATCTATGCTAGTGTAATAGGTTTATGTTTGTGTGTGTGTGTGTAATCAGGCATAATGAATGTTTGAAATGTAAATGAAATATAAATTTATGTTAAAGGAAACTATTGTTATCCATTCACTCCATTACAACCCATGGCTTATTGTCATTATAAATATGCGTATTGACATAATAAAAATAATTTAATGATTCAAATCAAGCTTATTTATTTAGTGTAAATATAAAAGAACATGTTATATTTTTATATTTGTATTTAGATTTTATGCAAATAAAGAATATATTATACTTCTTCTAATTTTTTTACTCTTTAAATGTACATATATAGAGATGAATAAAAAAGGAAAATATGGTGGATACATTTGGTTACTATGTGTATTCAATGTAGGTCAAGGTCCAAGGGCTTTGACAAGCAACTGAACCATGCAACAAAATAAAACAACACACAACAATAAAACAAAAATCTCTTTATTCATTTGCAACTGGAGTGTACAATAGGAGTGAAATGACATTACAATCTTACATGCCTTGCCCTAAGCCTTACGATCATTCCAATAACCAAATCAGAGTATCCTATCCTCCTTATGAAAACTCAAAATAATTTTCCTTTAGATTTGAAACTTGTAGAAGAAGCTACAATGGAAGTCAAAAACTCACTACAGAGAAGATCACCTTCAACAGCAATAAATTCCCTTTTTTATATGCAAAAGAGGTAGTTACCACACATCTTCATGTGAAAGATATGTGTTATCATCTTACTGACTCTTTTGATTGGCAACCTCTTACTAGCTCTTAGATCAGCCAAAAAGGCTGTTAAAAACCAATTCTGTCACTTTCTAGGCACTTTAAGGTAGTTAAAAACTATTTTTCGTCACTTTTTTGGTGTTGTAGGATGCTTTTTACAAAAATCCACAAGTCAACATGACATGTAGGGCAACAAGACATCCAATTGGAAAACATTCAGTTGCAATAGGACATCTAGTTGGAAGAAAAATGCATCTAGACATCCTATTGGAGGCAAAGGCATTTGGACATCCTGTTGGAGGCAAAGCGCATCTGGACAACTTGTTGGAAGGAAAAAGCATATTTGGACATTCTTTTGGAAGGTAAAGCACATTTGGACATTCTATTGGAAGGCAAAGACATCTAGATATCCTATTGGAAGGCAAAGACATCTAGACATCCTGTTGGAAGGCAAAGGCATATGGACTTCCTGTTGGAAGGAAAAGCGCATCTGGACATCTTGTTGGAGGCAAGGTGCATATGGACATCCTATTGGAGGCAAAGTGCATATGGACATCCTATTGGAAGGCAAAGTGCATCTAGACATCCTATTGGAAGGCAAAGACATCTGGACATCTTTTGGAAGGTAAAGGCATTTGGACATCTTTTGGAAGGCAAAGTGCATTTGGACATCTTGTTGGAAGGAAAGTGCATCTAGACATCTTGTTGGAGCCATAAACATCTACACAAGTAGAATTCACTCAATTTTGATCAGGTCTTCTCACAAATTGAAATTTAGACACCCATTTGGCTCCTCTTCAAGGTGAAGTCATCACTTGGCCTTGAACCAACTGAAATTACCAAAAATTTGATCACCAACTCCTACAAGGAAAAATAATGAACAAAGAAAAGAAATATTTTTGGTTGATGAGGATTTCTCATGGACCTAACATGCTCCTACATTCTAGACATGCCAAGTAACTAAAATGTTCCATGAGTTAGAAAATCATGAACATTTAGGTAAGTCTAGAATAGGTATCCCATACTTAACCAATTCTAAAACTTGCATCCAAGAGGCTTCATTTGCTGGTTTATCCTTCCAATGGATAAGATACTCCATGTATTCCTTCCCCCTTGTTATTTTTGCCACTCGAGAATCAATCACCTTGTTAACTTGCTCAAACATCTTCTTAAGAAACTAATGTATCCACTCATATGCATCCTAAAAATTTGAAATTAAATTCACCTATGTACTTGATTCTCCTTCATAATACTTATACAAATCAGCCACATTGAAGATGGGAAAAATATCAATATCTGCTAGAAGCTCAATTTCATAAACATTCAATGAAAATTTCCTCAAGACCTTACAAGGTCTAATCTTTTTCCACTTCAGTTTATTATATGTTCCATGTGGGAACTTCTCCTTTCACAAATGTGCCAATACCAAATCACCAACGTGAAACTCTTGCTCTCTCCTGTACATATCAACATGCTTTATATATTTGGTGGCACTCTTTTCCAACTTTTCTTTCACTTCTTTGTGAACCTCATGAATGTATTCTGCAAAATCTTCTGCTATAACACTCTTCCTATTCAAATTTGTACTATCTCTTAGCTCATCAACACCTCTTGGGTTTAACCCATAAACTATTTGGAACAAGCTCCTTTTTGCACTTATGTTCACTGAATTGTTGTAAGTGAATTCTTCCTGTGCCAAGATAAGATCCCATTGATGTGGTTTGTCTCCCACCAAACATCTCAACAAGTCTCCCAAACTTCTATTCATAACCTCGGTTTGTCCATCAACCTGAGGATGATAGGCTAAAGTGAATTCTAATTCAATGCTCCTCTTCCATAATGTATACCAAAAATGGCCAACAAACTTTGTGTCCTTGCCTAAGACCATGCTCTTAGGAAATCCATGTGTTACCCCTTTTTATTTATTTCCGGGTCTTGCATATTTTACTGCCCATTCCAATGGTCCATCAATTTTTGTCTGAGTCCAAAAAGGGTTTTGTTTTTACCTTAGTTTCTTTCAAAAATCCTTAAGAGTCACGTGCACTTAAGTTTTCCTAACCTAGTCGCTAACTCTCCAAAGTTCCTAACCCTGTCACATGGTTCTAAAGTTATTGAACCCACCGACTACCTGACTATGCATTGCTTCATAAAGTCTTTTCAACTCTTGTTGATTTATCTTTGTAGTCACCAAGTCGAAGGTTTCTAAAACTTTGAAACCCCTGACTTAACATTCTGATGTTCTAAAATCTAGTGACTCCGCGACAAAGAAGTTGTGGGCTAATTTTCAAGGCAAATAATGATCATTTAATGATGTGTACGGTGCATGCAACGAATGTCTCTTTAGGATTTTTGGAGGATGAGTATATCTTGAAGTTATTCTCTCACGGTACAAATTTAATGCCACGTCAACTCAGCATTTAAAACATAGTGGCATTTCTTTGGCGTACATATTTTCTACTATAGGAGGATAAATCACCTTTTGTAGAAAAGATATTGTAGAGTGGTTTAGCACATGCCAGAGGTTTTCCCATCTCTATACAGAGAGTGGACTTGGCTGTGGCTTGTGCAAGGAGATACGTTCCTGAGGCCCTTAAAATTAGAGCAAAGGATGGGTCAGTGGTAGGAAAGATTGATCTTGGAACTATCACCCATGCATTAAGGATTCTAGAGAAATAGGAGTTTGAAGACATGTTTGTTGCTATTGGAATGGATTTCTTTCAAGAAAACAAAGACTGGTACAAGAATTCCATCACACAGAACTGGTTAAAGTCCAAAAAAGGAGATAAGTCTCAATTGTCCCAAAAGCTAAAGAGAGCTCATTTTAAGGATGAAATTTTAGACATTATTACTTTGTTGCATCATGTTGTTGGAAGTGAAAATGTAGATTCTTTTGAAGATTGGATGTGTCATTTTATCCTATTGATATGTAGTGAAGATAAGTTTATAAATTGGGTTGAAATTATTAGTTATCATTTGAATAAGCAATTGGTTGAGTTTCAGGAGACTTTAACTTTTCACATGTGCTCATACTTGATATACATTTTAGCCAGTCAAGAGGTTGTTTGGGCCAGGTTGAGACGACATGGGTCTTTAACTCCAAGCACACCTGTGTATAATTATTTTCCTCAACTCAAAAAGGATGTGGGAATGGAGGATTACTATTGTGTAAATGATGCCTTTTTAATGTTTATAGTGAGAAAGTTAGATGGTAACTTTGAGTTGAGAATTTCACATGAGGCCACTTCCTTGATCATGGAGTTTGGGAGTTTCTACATGTAGTTTGACAGGTTTACCTACGTGAGAGTGGGGGGTTATGAAAATGCCCCGACCAAATTGCCCAGGTACCCTAGTGACTTGTTATTTTTTTGGAAGTCTGTAAATAAATGTCTATCATAAATGTTAAATACCGAAACATGAGGAAGAAAGAATATGATTTCCTATTGAAGCTATCTTTATATTCCTACAAAACAAATGATATTGCCAAAGGGGCAGAACATGTCTTGGGTGAGTTTAATCTTCATTCTTTGTCAATGAGAATTATGTGAAACTAAACTTTCATGGTTCTAGCTCTTATGAGCATCGTCCAAGTTTAGAGGATTTTTGGAAGACTATATAGATGACCGAGAAGTCCAAAGGAGAAATTGTATGAGACTCACCCTGAGTCAAATTCAAGTATTCAGTCTTTCTATATACATTTGAGATGGGATTGAGGACAATTCTAAAACAATTGATGATGAATATCAAACCCTAGTTTCTAAACCCCTTCCTCGAATTAATTGGTCAGAGAAGAAGGTTGTGGATCTAAGAATTCATTATGCTACCGTGATTAAAAGCACTGAAGATTGGTTAGCCAAGAGATGACGTGGATATGCTGGGTCTCCTCATGAATAAGGAAATTCTAGGACCAATGAGCACAAAGTTTTGGCATGCGTATTTCTTCTGGGAGACATGAGACATTGCAATCTAATTCTAATTCACAATCTAGAGGTGATGGAGAAAGACCAAAGGAAATTCTGAAGTTGAAATCGACCTGTGAGTTGGATATTTTCCCCTTGCTTTGAAAAAGAAAAATCTCCAAGTGAAACCTGCACCTACAGTTTCTGATTCTATTTTCCAACAAATTGTTGATGATGGTTCATTTCCTCCATTCATGGAAATTCCTTCTTCTCCTACTACTGAGGAAGTATTTATTTCTATTTTGGTTGATAATCAGGTTAAAACTGTTTCAAACAATGTAGATACTGGTAGTTATGGATAAGATGAGAAAGGTTGTGCCTACAATAATATTTGAGGTGGATATGGTTGCCAAATTGCTGAAAACTACCTCCAAGCCAAAAAAAGGCCAAAAGAATGTCTAGAATGGTGAATGACACTACCTCCAGTCATCAGATGTTAGAGATTTCCAACTCGATGAAAGATCTAAATGAGGATGAGATAACTGAAGCAAATTACAAAATAAGTCATTTAGACTTGGGTCCTTCTACTCTAGAGGGAGATGCCTATCATGCCAATTTTTTTATAAGTACTTTAATTAAGAGAGCCAAGGAGGAGAGGAAAGAAAACATAAAACTTCAATCTTAGATTTTGTCTTTGAGTAGTTTTATCTAGTCTATTTTGACACCCACACCTCAAGATATAGCTAATTCAGAAGTTGTAGGAGTTGATGTGAGCACTGTGCAACAAATCAAAAAGAATCTAAATTTTGCTAAAGCTATTACTAAATGGGTAGAAAAATTATCCTATGAGATGTTATTTTTCTTGACCAGGGCAACACAATGTTATACTCAAGTACATAATAAAGGAAGGAGTTAATCAGTGAGCTTTAGTAGGTAAGGAAAGAGAAAGGTAGTACTTATGTACTCTCAAAAGAAGTTTCTAAACTAGTAGCCATGGATCCTCTAACACTTGTAAAAGAAAATTTGGCTAGTGATCCCCATGAAATTGATCCGTCCTGGGCTGACTCATTGGATTGGAACTGAGCATTTATGACAATCTCATTGAACAGATTAACAAAGCTTTGCGTGAGTACCTTGACATAATGATTGGTATTTAGAGGGATTACAAGACACTAGAGGTAAATATTTTAGATGAGTTTGGAGAGAACATGTGGGATCCTAAAGAAATCACAAAGGAAGCTAAGGATATGCTTTGCAAGGAACTCTTAGATCCTAAAGTTCTCACTGGGGAATCACTTGGCAAAATGGACCTTATACAAGTTTACCTTAATGGTTTCAAGAATAGAGGTGATGATATTCAGGAAGCTATAGTAAGGATAGCTAAGACATTGGCAAGATTCAGAACCAGGTTGTAGATTACTACAACACCAAGAAGCAAAAACATCACTACTGTAATAACTAAGTATTGGGAGTACATGTTAAGAATGAAGGTGAGAGAGAAGATGGTAAAAGATCAAGGCATGGAAAGTGTCGAAGATCCAAAGGAAATTGAAGGGGTGGAGGATTAGACTTTATTTATTTTTTATGCATTTCTTAATATTTGGCTCAAAGACTTACACTAAACACTTTATTATTTTGAAAATAGTTGTCTTCAAGAAACCGTTGTATTTTCTAAAGACATTTATTATATGGACATTATAAATAGACATAGTTGGGACATAGTATAGATCTTCTTTTTTGGGCAAAACTTTGTTTTACTCATAAAAGTTAGAAGTTTCTATTATTTTCTATTTTTCAATCTCTTCAATATAAAAAAATTCAGACTGGATGTTCAAGCAGGTGTAATCCTTGTGTTATGGTGATTGAATACTTTTCTTCTTATGTTGAATATATTGCCAGTGGTGGTTTTTCTATCTATGTTGAAGTTTCATATGTTCATTCTGCTTCATTGCTATGAATATTTATCTTTGAATGAATGTTTCATGGTGATGGATTTATAATTCTTTATTCAGCATATTTAGTGTTTGAAGTCTTTGAACTTTATTTTCATCCATTTAGAAGTTGTGAAATTTCCTTTCAAAGCTTTCAGGTCAAAACCATCACCTTTCCCTTGCTTTCTAGTTAAAATCAATACGTATTTTAATCCATTGTATATCATTTGAAGGTAGCTACCACCTTGTAAAATAAGCAGAGAGTTGGTTATAAAATACTATTGTAATTGACTCAACTATGGTTACATTTGTCATTGTTTGGGCAAGAGAATATAGAGTTGAATGACAAATCTGTAAACCAACCCCATGTAACTTGAATTCCTCTTTGAAAAACAATGTAGCTATTTGGGATGCATCACTAGTCTTCTAACATGGTATGCAATGATCTATCTTTGAAAATCTGTCCACTACAACAAAAAAATCATTACCTCATTATGTTTTAGGCAAACCCAAAACAAAATCCATACTTAGGTTCTCCCATAGTCTCTCTGGTATAGGCAATAGCTAATATAGTCATGTGTTTTGTCTTGCTCATTTAGCATGCTAGCAAATTCTGCAACCTTGTACCAGTCTCTTCACATCTTCACTCATTCCAAGTCAAAAATACCCTTCACTCAACTATACTAATGATTTATCTATTCCAATATGTCCACTTAATCCTCCACTATGATTTTCTCTTATTAGATTCTCCCTCATTGAACCTTTGGGTATACATAATTTATGTCCTTTGAACAAAAAATCATCTTGGATGAAATATTCAAACCATGGAGTCCTATCTCCCTCCACTGGACTTCTACTAGCTGTCTAGGCTTCCCTAAAATCAAGATCATTAGGATATAAATCCTTCATTGCATCAAATCCAACAACACTGAACCTTAACTCATTCATCAATAAACACCTTCTGCTAAGTTCATTTGCTACCCTATTTGACTTACCACTCCTATGTTTCAAGACAAATGTATAACTTTGTAGAAACTCCACCCATTTCATATGCCCCTAGTTTAACTTACCTTGACTATTGATGTACTGCAAGGAATGGTGGTCTATGTACAATGCAAACTCATTTGACAACAAGTAATGCCTCCACTTCTTCAAGGCCTGCACTATAGCATAGAATTATTGGTCATATACAAAGTATTTCCCTTTTTCTTCATTTAGTTTCTCATTGAAATAGGCAATGGGTTTACCTTCTTGACTTAATACTCCCCCAATTGGACTACCACTAGCATCACAATCCACTTCAAACACTTTTCCAATGTCCGGCAATGCCAACATTGGAACTATTCTATCACCTTCTTCAACAACTAAAAGCTCTTTTCAATTGCAGCTATCTATTGGAACTCTTTCGTAACACAATTCATTTTCTAGATGATTGGTGCACATATTCCACTAAAATTTCTAATAAAATTACTATAGAATCTCACCAAGCCATGAAAACTTCTAGCCTCAAACATGTTTCTAGGTGAAGGCATTTCTATTATTGCCTTAACCTTCTTGGGATCCATCTTCAACCCTTCTCCAGATACTAGAAAAGCCAGATAAGCTATTTCCCTCTATCTAAAACTACATTTATCCAAGTTTACCAGCAACTTTTCTTCTTTTAACCTTTGCAAAACTTCCTTTAGGTGTAGTAGGTATTCCTCTTTTGTTTTACTAAAAATCAAAATGTCATCCAAATAAATAATGACAAATTTACCAAGGAAAGGCTTCATTACCTCATTCATCAGTATCATAAAGGTGTTGGGTGCATTGGTTAACCCAAATGACATCACAAGACACTCATATAATCCATCCTCGGTCTTGAATGTTGTCTTCCATTCATCACCTTCTCTAATTCTGATTTGGTGGTATCCACTCTTCAAATCAATCTTACTGAAGACTTTTCTCCACTCAAACAGTCCATCAAGTCATCTATACAAGGCAATGGAAACATGTACTTAATGGTTATCTTATTTATAGCCCTTGAATTGGTGCACATTGACCATTTTCCATCTTTCTTAGGTGCTAGTACAATAAGTATAAACCACAAACTGAGGCTCTTTCTAATCAGTCCCTTATCCAATAGCTCTTGCACTTGTCTATTCACCTCTTCATTCTCCATGGGTGTCATTCTATATGGTTCCTTATTTGGTAGGCCTACATTTGGTATCAAGTCCATGCAGTGATTTATGCTCCTAGTTGGAGGTAATCCATCTGACAAATCCTTCATTAGAATGTCACTGAATTCATTCAAAATTTCTTGGACTTCTGTGGGAACTTCTACCCCTTTCTCTGCTATCATAATTTATGCAACCTGAGGTAGGAAGGCATAACATACCTGTTGGAGTCATGTAAAAAACACAAGTTTTACAACTTTTCAAAATTGACAATGATGTTTATCAATTTGAACTAATTACTTGAACAATTAATCAATAAATGATCAATCACATAAATCACATATGGTAAATGAAGCTATGGAAGACATTAAGACATGAGATTATGACACAAGAAAATTATAGAGTGGAAAACCCTCCCAGGGTAGAAAAACCACTCAAAATGCCTCAGTGGATTAAGTATAAAATCTTCAACTTTACAAAGTCTCATTGACTTGTGATTGCCTCACTGGCATATAGAAAAGTCTCACTGACTTATATAACATGTATCATTGACTTAATATTGCCTCACTAGCATAGGAAGGTCTCATTGACCACAAGCCTCACTGGCATAACAAACACCATCATCAAAACATACTGTAAAATATGTGCAAGAAATGATTGCAACTCAATTTGATTTGCACCATTACAAAACATGTCTTCTCAATCCAATCCAATTGTCAATCTCATGATCTTTGCACAATCAAATTCATGTGTGTCTTCATATTTGGCATGATTCAATTTGTAAATTATCTGCATAATATATTCATCCTTGTTTGATTCAAAAAATATAATCTCATAAATCTCTCAAATTATGTTTCTTCACAAAAATCTCTGCATGTTGGTTCACACTTCTCAATTTTGCAATGCATCTGCAATACAATTATATACAAAAGACAATGTCCTTTCATATTCTTCTCAATCCTCATATTGAACTATGCATATATATCTTCATAAATAAGGAATCTACAAAAAATAAGATTAAAATCCTTTGTTTTGCATAACCATTCATTTTCTTGATCCGTCTTCCTTTCATTTTCTCAATAAAAATAATGAATGATATTCATCATATATCACTAAATAAAATCATCAATGGATTGCTTCAAACTGTCTTTTTAACAAAAATGAAGTGCCTTCACAAATCAATTCATCTGCAAAACAACATAACCTTCCATATTCCTTTCTCAACCTTTTCAATCTGAGCATGTATGTCTTCATTATTATCCATGCAACAAAAATATATCTACACAATTTTTTTTAATTAATTCCAATAAAAACTCTTCATATTCCTCTGTGCACTTCAAAGACCCTTCTAAGAATTTGAATCTACAAAAAATAAAAATAAAAATAAAACATCTGTACAATTTGTTCTCTTAATTTCCCCCCAAAAAACTATCTTCCATTTTTTTCAATCTTCAAAAACCATTCATATTCCCTGTATAAATAAAAAAATATCTCTCTCAAATTCTTCAATCTGCAAGATAAATATTTTCCAAAAAAATCTTTTAAACTTCTCATCTGTAAGAAGCTTTCAAATAACATCTCTCAATCTTCCTTGAAAAATTTCTTCAATATCTCAAACCCTCTTCTTAAAAAAAATCACATTGGAATATGAAAAAAAACTTTTAAAAACTTCCACTTCTTTCCTTTTAGAAAAAACAAGAAGACTTTACCTTTTTGCTTTTGAAGAAATATTAAACTTAGAAATAAATCTTCTTTAAAAAGAAGATTTAAAAACTTCAAAGATTCCTCCTATTTAGAAGGCAAGAAAATAGCCTTTATTTTTCCTTTAAAAACTCTCCTTAAAAATCTCATAGAAGATGCCTTTTAAAAGGCAAATAAATAGGAGATGAAAATTTATTTTAAACTAAAATAAAGCATATACAAATACTTTTTCCCACTCTTTTAAAATTACCTCCAAATTTCATGGAGCCCTATTTCATATTCACACTAAAATATATTCCATGACTTTTTATGAATAACTCATAGTCTCCATAAAGCATTGGATGCTTTTTAAATATATTTCACCCCTTCAAATATTCAAATCACATAATCTTTTATAAATGATTAAACTTCACTTTCTTCAATGTCATAAAGTTGTGACATAAAGGAGATTAATAAAGTTTCTAATATTAAAAAAAAACATTAAGACTTATGTGGTGCTCCCCTTAAAATATGCTATCCACTTCATAAATAATATAAGTCAAGCTCTCCTTTAAATATGCATAGAGCTCCCATAGGGATCATTGAATATATTAATATTTGATGCATTTTTTTAAAGATTTGGACAAGGTCCTCTTCAAATATTTAATATATTAAAATATGAAGATAGGAAGACATGAAGACATAACTTGTAAAAGACTTGAAAGCCACTATATACCTCTGCATATGTCACAGCTATCAACATCAACAAATGAAGATCAAATGTAAATAAAGACCATACCACCAAACCACTGTCATTATGAAGACCATGCCACTGTATATCAGATATCAATTGCAATGTCAGTCAACTGTAACTGTATATCAAAAGTAACATTAATGTCCCATGTCACAGAGATGAGAGCATCATATATACCATACCAATGCCATATGATAGTAACTCCCACATGGAGAACACCATACTATCAACACTGAAAACATTATGAAGGCCAAACCTGTGAAGATCAAGAATATAAGTCCAACACAAACAAGTTAGCATCAATATATTATGTGATCAACAATTGATGTGATCAACTTGATCAAACAAGTCCTGTGATCATGAAAGAAGATGATCATCAATGGTTAACATCATAAATATGATCAATGGTTAACATCATAAACCAAAACTGATAACTCCAAGGACCAATATGAACACCAAACACCAAGAACATGAGAATCCATCCTGAGACAAACTTGAAGATATCATGATCAAATAGAAGCATCTCATTTCTAACCATATTTGCATATCTGACAATACATATCTTGATGACATTAAACAAACTAAGAACACCTTTTTGACATCAATGACAATCTACTTTCATCAATACCTTCTCCTTTTTATTTCCTTCAGGAACTATTTTCCAATCGCTAGACAAACCCTATTGGTTTTCTCAGTCTCCTCATCCTTATCCTTCAAAGGATTCAACACATACTCAACCCCATCCTTCTTTATTTTAATGCAATTACGCTTGCCATCATTAATGGCCTCCTTATCATATTACAAAGGTTTTCTTAATATAATGTGGCATGCATCCATTGGCATAACATCACACATTATCTCATATTTGTAATTCCCAATGTGAAATTTAACAAGGCATTACTTACTTACCAATAACTGATGTCCCTTTTAAAGCTAGGAAACCTTGTAGGGAGTTGGGTGTTTCAACCTCTACCTTTTTAGCTTCTCCACAATGACTTTTTGAGATTTTTCTCCAGACTTACATCTGGTTCTAAACACATTTCTTCATTGTTCTAGGTCCTCTTGCTCCTTCTTTGGTGTTAGAAGAACTTTCCTCAACATCAAAGATTCTCCATCCTCAGGTTCTTCTCCAAATTTTGGTGAGGCTACACATGCCACACTCTCCTCCTCAGCTTGTTATATATGGACTTCAGTCTTTTTTCCTTTACCACTACTCTGTTGTACTTGAGGATATTCAAATGGAGGATATTCAAATGCCCTATGTCCAGCCTGTCCACACTGGAAACATGTTCCACTAAATCTTCTTCCTCTTCCATAATTTCCTATACCTCAGGGCTAATCACCCCTTCCTCTACCTCCTTGCGTACTGGTTTGAGAATAACTTTTATCTCCTTTCTTATCCTGAGAACCACATCCAAGATTTGACTACCCTCTTCCTTTGGAGCATTTATCTCTTCCACTAGAACTATTCTACCTTCTAGAGATCTTTTATTTTTCCTTCAATATGAATTGATAGGCTTCTTCTATGTTAGTAATTCTAACCATGTTAATTTCATCTTAGATAGAATAATGCAAACCTTTTACATACTTGGAGACCTTTTCAACATCATATTCAATCTGACCAACCCTAATGTTCAATCTATAAAACTCTTCGGTGTAGTCTTGCATACTTTTTCCCCTCTACTTGAGGTTTTGTAGCATCTTAAACATGGTGATCTGATGGTCTACAAGTAGAAAATTTTCCTTCAACTTAGTTAACATCCTCGCCCAAGTTTTAATATTTTCCTTTCCTTCTCTCTGTCTCTCAACTTGCACATGATGCCACCATAGAGATGCATGCCCCTTCGACTTTGTAGCTGCAAGTTTTACCCTCTTAGGGTCTTCAACATATTCCAACTCAAAATACCTTTCCATCTCAAAATCTAGTCTATTAAATCATCTAGTTTCATACTACCACTATAACTAGGTAACTTTACATGGGGCTTAGAAACCTCCTCTGATATCCATCTTCTCCTTCTTCTACTTCTTCTTCACTGACTTCTTCCTCATTATGACTCACATCATCTACATGTACTCCTCTACATTGTGTTCTTTCCATTGCATACAGCCTAGCTATGATGCCTCTCAGCATCTCTACCAATGCTACATCTCCAGCTCTTGTAACTGCTCCCCTTCTACCTATTGGCAAGAGACACTGTGTGGCTTCATGAGTGTTGTCATTGATGGTAAAAAAATTTATCCCACACATCTACAGTACATAGTATGTCTATACCGAAAGTCAGATTGAAGAGTGTTTTGGTCCAGTGAACAAGAACAGAGCATGCAACAAGGTCTGACAATCAGGTCCAGATCTCTCAGAGGATGTATCTGAGTAAAGTACAGACATGGGGAAGTCAAGAGGAGTACGATGACTACTACATTCTAGAGATTGAGCCTCTGGTGATGAAAGAGTGAAAAGATATGAGCATCTAAGTGTTGGGTTCTTAACAGGCAAAGTAAACTGAGGAAGAACTGACCAGCAAAGCATCAGACTCTAATTCAGATGAGAAATTGATGGTGGTCAAGCTATTTAAGAGATCATACATGGTTGGATGACATGAATGATGAATTCTATGTCTATGTCCTTGATACACATCACACATTAAGCATGGATTCAGCCGACAGATCAGTGTCTTGGAAATATCTTTAGTATTCCAGTTGCTGACTGGGAAGATGTTAAAATCCTTGATGCGGATATATATACCAAATGGATTTTGGTATGAAGCATGGAGTTGTGTGTGGAAGTGTGCGAGGAAAGGTAGAGAGAAGTGTGGAAGTAGAAATACAAGTCTGGTATGTGATAGAACAGCAGCATTAGAGCAGAGGAAGAATGAAGTGTATTAGATCAGTATATTGAGCCTAACTGGAACTAAACCTCAGCATATGTGGATGCCTCTCATCAGTTCAAACACATGGTTACTTTCTATATACCTTGTAGACAGTGAGTCTCTTGTAGGCAGTGTGCCTCTTGTGAGTAGTGTGCTCGGGCAGTGATCCCTAATTGGCAAGTGCCATTTTGTACTTATTATTTTAACAGAGAATACAATCTTGAGTTAGTCACCCCATGGTTTTTCCCTTAACAAGGTTTTCCACGTAAAAATCCTTGTGTTATTGTTGCAAGTATGGGCCTAACCGGTGTTGTCATTGATGTCAACATACTTCTGTTGCATAAATGATAAGGTCTGGATGAGCCGTGAGCTGAGGATATTAAGAAAATTAGTCTCAATTAGGAACAGTGAAGAACAATGATGACTATAAGACAAAAGTCCAAGATAGGATGATGATTAGAGGATGCAGATTAAAGGGTTTGTAGATATGTGTCTGTAGGTGATCTAGTAGAGATTTTAGAGGTTCACATGAAGATATGAAGAAGTTTTGGCTGCTCAAGTAAAACTAGTTCTAGTAGGTGTTTAGAGGTGATAGAGTGTAACAAGAAAGGTCTGGTGAGATCCAAAAATGAAGTTTCCTATTCTGCGGATTTAAGGGAGTGTCGAGGAAGTCTTTTTGGTGTATCAACTCTATTAGTGCATGGTTTGAAGGTTTGCAAGCATCTATTCTTTTGTGACAGTTATGACAGACTGTGTTCTTAAGGTTCCGAATGAAGGTGAGAAGGATTTCAGTAAGCAAAAGAAGTGTGGATGTTCTTGGTGATTCAGGAAAGCTTGTGGAAGTCTTTGGATCATGTCCAATTCATGTTGGTGGTCTGCATTGAAGTTGAAGCTCACAATTGAAGAGTATTCTGTATGATGGTGTTCTTCTTGAGACAGGTCGATCGGATGAGTTATGCATCTATCAGATGGTCTTATGAATGTTTTCTGACTTAGATGATCAATCCTAAGTTGATGCCTTGTATAAATAAGGGATTGCAAAGTCAGTTTGAACTGGCCTTTCATGTGGAGATGAGTGTGTGGTAGCGAAGAGGAGAGTGAAAGGCAAAGTAGAAGTATTGAGCTTAATGGAACTGATTCAAGCATGGTGAAGATGCTATTCTCCAGTTCATATATGTGATACTTATTTCTTTGTAGACAATGTATCTCTTGTAGGCAGTGAGCCCTAATTGGTAGGTGCCATTTTGTTCTTTCTATTCTTCTAACAGAGAATACATTCTTGGGTTAATCACCCCGTGGTTTTTCCCTTAACCGGGTTTTCCACATCAAAATCTTGGTGTCTTATGTGTTGATGAGTTTCTGCTTTTGATTTGAATCCATTATGTTTCATTTTTAATATATTGCTAATCACTAAGAGGATTTAAGTGTGTAAATTGGAGAAAGTTTTGCACAACTGATTCACCCCCCCTCTCAGTTGTGTGCCCTAAGTTTAACAATTGGTATTAGAGCCAAATTCCTCCAAAAGGAGCTTAACCGCTTGAGGAGATCCAGGATGTCATCTTACAAGAAGGATAGTCTGAAGTTTGATGGAACCAACTTTGCTCTTTGGAAAGGTCGCATGAAATGTCACTTGCAGTATATGGGAATGGCATACTGGTCCATGGTTACAAAAGTGTATGTACCTCCACAGGGTGGTCCAACAACCCTAAATGAAATCACAGATGCTGGAAACAATCTATGGGCCAAAGAGGCTCTTCTAAGCACATTATCTGACTTAGAGCTCTCAAATGTTATTGACCTACCAACTGCCTTTGAGATTTGGAATAAACTGAAACTTTTGCATGAAGGAGACCAGTATGTTAAATGTACAAGGTTACAGAGTCTAAAAGGGAAATTTGAAAAACTGAAGATGAGAGATGATGAAAATATAATGACTTTTATGCCAAGAGTGAATGAGCTAGTTTGTGGAATTAGAAATGCTAGTGGAGTCTTGGATGAAAATGAGATTGTTGGTAAAATTCTTAGATCCCTTCCTGCTTCTTACAAAATCAAGGCTGTTGCAATTGAAGAATTCAGAGCCTATACAACTGTCACAAGAGATCAATTGGCTGGAAAATTGGTTGTATTTGAAATGACAGAGTTTGGAGATGACCCCCCCAAGACTGAATCTGCATTCAAAGCTAGTGCCTCTGTTAAAGGTAAACAAAGGTTTGATCCGGGAGAGAATTCTTCAAGGAAATTGTCATGGTATGAAAAAGCAAGAAAAGATTTGGAAGAAGTAGAAACTGCTCAACTTGAAGCCCTTATTGCCAAGAGGATCTAGTAAGTATGAAGAAAAATTACCTTTTAAGTGTTTTAACTGCAATAAGATTGGTCATTTTGCCTCAAGGTGTCCGGAAAGATTTTCAAGGCAAAATCCTAACAAACCAAGGTTCCAAAAGAATTGTTACTATGTACATGAAGATGATGATAATGAAGGAGTAACAGATGATGAATCAGAGATAGGAAACAAATCTGGAAATGAATGGGTGTTCATTGCCATCAAGGAAGAAGATCCATTATCCTCTGTATCTATCAATCTTAAGACTGTGGAAAGAGCTCTGGCTGCCCAAATTGAAGAGAAGGATGATTGGGTCATTGACAGTGGATGCTCTCACCATATGACAGGTGACAAAAATAAGTTTGTAGATTTGGAAAGGTATGAAGGAGGAATGGTAATGTTTGGTGATAATTCTGCTGGTAGAATCAGAGGAAGAGGAACTATTTCTTTTGATGGAAGAAACAAAACTGGTAATGTACTGTATGTTAAAGGTTTGAAGCACAATCTTCTCAGTGTTGGATAGTTGGTGGACAAAGGCTATGATCTCTGATTCAAGGATGGAAAATGCAAAATCTTTGAAAGATCTGGAATAGAGATTGCATCCGGTACTCAAACTAAAGGTAATATCTTCCACTTGGTTGGTACTAGTAAAAGCTGCTTATTTGTTCAAATTGATCAGAGTTGGTTATGGCATAGAAGGATGTGTCATGTGAATTTTGATAATATCATCAAGATAAGCAATGCTCAGGCTGTAAGAGATCTTCCAAAATTGGTGAAACCTACTAACAGCTTGTGCAAGGAATGTCAGTTGGGTAAACTGAGTAGAGTCTCATTCAAAAGCAAGGAACTATCCTCTACCAGATTATTGGACTTAGTTCACACTGATCTTTGTGGTCCAACAAGAACCAGGAGTATTCAAGGTGATAGATACTTCATGCTACTAATTGATGACTATTCGCGGATGATGTGGGTAACCTTTCTAAAGGAGAAATTAGAAGCTCTTAAAAAATTCAAAATATTCAAGGCTATGGTAGAGAATGAAACATGATTAAAGTTGAAATGTATAAGGTCTGATAGAGGTGGAGAATTCACATCTGGTGAGTTCATAGAGTTCTGTGAGAAACATGGAATTAAGAGACAGTTACTCCTAGGACTCCACAATAGAATGGAGTAGTGGAGAGAAAGAATCAGACCATCCAAGAAGCATCTAGGACCATGATGATGGAAGCAATGTTCCTCAGATCTATTGGAGAGAAGCTATTAGCACTACAGTCTATACTCTCAATCAAGTTCAAATCAGAAGCAATATCGGTAAGACCCCTTATGAACTTTGGTTTGGCATTACTCCTACTGTAAAATATTTCAGATTCTTTGGTAGCAAATGTTACATCAAAAGAGATGAAGATCTAGGCAAGTTTGATGCTAGAAGTGATGAAGGAATATTCTTGGGTTACTCTACTCAAAGCAAAGCATACCGGTGTTATAACAAGAGGTTAAGAAAGATGATAGAAAGTACAAATGTGAAGATTGATGAGGGAATAGAGAAAACCTCAAGGTTTTATGAATATGATGAAGATGATCAGAATGGTGTTCTGGTTCAAGGAATTCAATCCTCTTCTAAAAGTCAGATTCAAACTGATCTGGTAAATCAAGAAGAAGAGATAAGTCTGAATAACCATGATCAAGAAGCAGAAGTGCAAGAAGCTCCCAAAGTTCCAAGGTATGTAAGACTGAACCACTCTGAAGATCATATCATAGGTGACAAAAGCAAAGGTGTGCAAACTAGAAGGAAAATTGCTCAAAATTTAGATGAATATTGTTTGATTTCAAAGATTGAACCTAAGACAATAAATGAAGCCTGCAATGATGAAAACTGGACCAAAGCAATGGAGGAAGAGTTGATGCAAATTGAGAAAAATCACACTTGGGATCTTGTTCCTAGACCTAGAAACAAGAATGTGATTGGAACCAAATGGGTCTTCTGGAACAAACTAAATGAAGTTGGTGAAGTAATCAAAAATAAAGCTAGATTGGTCTGCAAGGGCTACTCTCAAATAGAAGGAATTGATTTTGAAGAAACTTTTGCTCCGGTGGCAAGAATTGAAATAGTCAGATTATTCCTTGCCTTTGCTACCTTCAAGGATTTCAAGGTATATCAGATGGATGTCAAGTCTGCCTTTCTAAATGGTGACTTGGAAGAAGAAGTGTATATAGAGCAACCGGATGGGTTTCAGTTGTCTGATCATTGTGATATGGTCTGCAAGTTGAAGAAGGCACTATATGGATTAAAGCAAGCACCAAGAGCCTGGTATGAAAGATTGGACAAGCATCTTTTGAAGATTGGTTTCAACAAAGGTACTGCTGACAGTAACCTATATTTCAAAATTGATCATGAAAACATCTTGATTGTTGAAGTATTTGTTGATGATATCATCTTTTAAGGAAGAGATGGTATGTGTAAATCTTTTGCAAATCAAATGAAAAGTGAGTTTGAGATGTCTATGCTTGGTGAAATGAATTTCTTCTTAGGTTTGCAAATTAATCAAACAAAGAAAGGAATCTTTATTTCTCAGACCAAATATGTAAAAGAATTATTGAGGAAATTTGGGATGAAAGATTCAAAGCCAATGAATACTCCCATGGCAACTAGATGTAAGTTGAGCAAAGATGATGACTCTCCTAAGGTAGACCAGACAAAGTACATATCAATGATTGGAGGATTGTTGTATCTCACTCAAACTAGACCAGATATTATGCAAGTTGTTGGTCTTGTTGCGAGATTCCAGGCTGATCCCAGAGAATCTCATGTCATGGCAATCAAAAGGATGTTTAGGTATCTAAAAGGAACAGTTGAGTATGGTTTGTGGTATCCTAGAGATCATGATTTCTCTCTTCATGCATATACAGATGCAGATTGGGCAGGAGATGTGGATGACTGAAAGAGTACCAGTGGTGGAGCATTCTTTTTGGGAAAGAGATTGGTTTCTTGGCTAAGCAAGAAACAAGAGGCAATATCCCTATCTACAACTGAAGCATAATACATTGCAGCAACAGGTAGTTGCACTCAAGTTTTGTGGATGAAGCAGATGCTAAGAGATATTAAAGTAGAGTATGAGGAGCCTATCACAATCTTCTGTGATAATTCAAGTGCTATAAATATATCTAAAAATCTAGTGCTGCATTCTAAGACTAAGCATATATCTATCAAATTTCACTTTTTGAGAGAGCAAGTGAACAAGAATGAAGTCAGATTGGAGTTTGTGCCATCCAAGGATCAGATTGCAGATATCTTTACTAAACCTCTGCATAAGGACTCTTTTGAGTATCTCAGGGAGAAGTTAGGGGTTATTGCCCCTCTGGTAATGAACTAAGGTGCACTGAGGTGCATCAGTCCAGTGGAAATCACAGTCATATCTTGTGATCTGGATTGATGGGAGCTGCTACTCAGGGGGAGCAGCAGGTATGATTCTATAGTGTTGGAATTGCAAGTATGAGCCCTTTGCCATTAATGTCAAAGGGGGAGAGAAGACATGTGAAAAACAAGTGGTTGCTGATCAAAGGGGGAGTAGTAAAAAGAGAGAAGACATGTGAATGGTTGTTGTTGATAGGGAGAGTTGTGATAGTAAGGAGAAGTTCTTGTCTTGATGGTTTTTCACATTATATGTTGCCATCAATGACAAAGGGGGAGATTGTTGCAAGTATGGGCCTAACTGGTGTTGTCATTGATGTCAACATACTCTTGTTGCATAAATGATAACGTCTGGATGAGCCGTGAGCTGAGGATATTGAGAAAATTAGTCTCAATCAGGAATAGTGAAGAACAGTGATGACTATAAGACAAAAGTCTAAGATAGGATAATGATCAGAGGATGCGGATTAAAGGGTTTGTAGATATGTGTCTGTAGGTGATCCATTAGAGATTTCAGAGGTCCACATGAAGATATGAAGAAGTTGTGGCCGCTCAAGTAAAACCGGTTCTGATAGGTGTTCAGAGGTGACAGAGTGTAACAAGAAAGGTCCGGTGAGATCCAGAAATGAAGTTTCATATTCTATGGATTTAAGGGAGTGCTAAGGAAGTCTTTTTGGTGTATCAGCTCTATTGGTGTGTGGTTTAAAGGTCCGCAAGCATCTATTCTTTTGTGATAGTTATGACAGACTATGTTCTTAAGGTTCCGGATGAAGGAGAGAAGGATTTTAGTAAGCAAAAGAAGTGTGGATGTTCTTGGTGATTCAGGCAAGCTTGTGGAAGTCTTTGGATCATGTCCAGTTCATGTTGGTGGTCTGTATTGAAGTTGGAGCTCGCAATTGAAGAGTATTCTGTATGATGGTGTTCTTCTTGAGATAGGCCGACTGGATGAGTTATGCATCTGTCGGATGGTCTTATGAATGTTTGCCGACTTAGATGATCATTCCTAAGTTGATGCCTTGTATAAATAAGGGATTGCGAAGTCAGCTTGAATTGGCCTTTCATGTGGAGATGAGTGTGTGGTAGCGAAGAGGAGAGTGAAAGGTAGAGCAGAAGTATTGAGCTTAATGGAACTGATTCAAGCATGGTGAAGGTGCTATTCTCCAGTTCATGTATGTGATACTTATTTCTTTGTAGACAGTGTGTCTCTTGTAGGCAGTGAGCCTCTTGTGAGCAGTGTGCTCGGGCTATGAGCCCTAATTGGAAGGTGCCATTTTGTTCTTTCTATTCTTCTAACAGAGAATACATTCTTGGGTTAATCACCCCGTGGTTTTTCCCTTAATCAGGTTTTCCACATCAAAATTTTGGTGTCTTATGTGTTGATGAGTTTCTACTTTTGATTTGAATCCATTATATTTCATGTTTAATAGACTACTATTTACTAAGAGGATTTAAGTGTGTGAATTAGAGAAAGTTTTGCATAATTGATTCACCCCCCCTCTTAGTTGTGTGCCCTAAGTCTAACAGTTATGTGTGTTGATTTTATTTCTACTCTCATGATTATATATGCTCTTATGTTTTGATGCTACATTAATATTAAAGAAGAAAAGAAAGTTAAGATATTTAAGATAACTGATTCACCCCCCCTCTCAGTTATCTGCCTTGTTTCCAACAATTGGTATCAGAGCCTAGTTCCTCTAATTAGAGCCTAACATCTTGAGGAAGATCTGGGAATCTCAATGGATATGTATGGTATGAAGGAACAACTTCAGTCTGCCCTAGAAGATCTTGAGCAATCTCACTCTGAAGTCAATAACTTGATAGAAAGACTCAAACAAGCTGATGATTTCATAAATGAGCTAAAAGAAAAATTGAGTATCTTTGTGAAAAAGAGAAAGGAACTACTTTAACAATTAGCAAGTCAAAGTGAAGCTAATGATACTAATGAAGATCTGAATGAGAAAAACAAGCTATGTGAGAAGCTATCAAAAGAGGTCATTATGGTAAGACATGAAATGGAATCAGGGGTTATGAGATTCACCCAAGAAATTGAAGAGAAAAGAAAAATTGAAGATAATCTAAAACAATCTCTCAAGGAGAAGTTAGAAGACTGCCACAAAATGGATAGAATAATCAGGCATCTAGAATTTGATCTTGAAGAAGCTAGAGATAATGAAGAACAACTTGAAAATTAGATAGACACTCTTAAAAGGGATCTTCAAACAACAAATGAATACAAAGAGAAATTCAAGATAAGCTCTTCTCAACTTGAAGTTCTTCTTGAAAGCCAAAAGAAGGTAGATGACAAGCATGGCTTGGGATATGAGAAAGGTGAAAGCTCTAGATCCGGTCGAAAGAACTTTGGATTAGGAAATCAAAGGAACAAGCCTAGAAGATCTCTGGTAAGGCAACCAAATGCTCAAAGATATCCATCCTTCAATGGATACTGCTACAAGTGCAACAATTTCGGTCATAAAGCAACTCAGTGCAAAAGAAGAATGAATTAGACTAATTCATCCTTCTCTGGACAAGGTTTCAACTGCAATAGGTATGGTCACAAATCTCATGAATGTAGAAATATACAAATAAACAATTTATTCAATGGGAGATGTTTTGCATGCAATAGAATGGGACATATGGATAATCAATGCAGATCTAAAGGATATCAGTCACATATGCAAAGAAATGTTGTTTTCTACAATTGCAATAGATCCAATCATTTTGCCAAATTCTACAGAAGTAAGAATTGGGATAAAAAGGGTCCGGTACATCATAATCAAAATCAAGACAAAGGAAAAGGAAAAGTGAATGCAGATGAAGTTCAAAGGGAGATGAACAAGATTTGGGTGAAGAGAAGTACAAAAAATGTTAGGGATGGATCCACACTAGAATCTGGTGTTGATATTCCTTCCAAAAACTAAATAGATGAGCTCTAGCTCAGGGGGAGTCATAAAAGAAAATAAATTCCCCCAACCAGTCAATTGGTGCCTAAATTTGGCACGTGGAATGTTGTAGATTAAAGGGCTCTAAGAGAAATGTCCAAATAACTCTCAGTAAAAATATGAAAGATCCGCAAGGAGTTTTGAAGAGTTTGATCAGTCAAGATTGATCTGGTTTGACAACCATCCGGTAAAGCTGGATCTTCATAGATAGATCCAGTATAATTCAAAAGTGAAATATCTTGATCTGCAGACTCATGGCATGATTGGAGGAAAGAAGATACATTGTCGATTATCATTGAAAATGATTCTAAGTGCATCTCAGTGGTTCAGAAAGATCTCTCTCAGAACAAGGTAACTGGGTGACTTAAGTTGTGCATTTAATGCAATAGGAATTTAGGGTTTGTGCAGAGATAAAAGGGTTCTTTTATTCCTCACTTGCACATTTGCATTCAAAAAGAAGAAAGGAAGAGCTCTGTAGCAAGATTATTTCAACCCTCTCAAAGATCAATCGTAGAATCTGATTCAACCAGCAATCTTTTCCGGTGCATATTGTGAACCCTAGAAGCGTGAAAAGGTATTTCAATTTCTGAATATCTCTCTTTAAATCTTTTGCAAAGATGGCTACTCCTATGGTTGTTAAGATCACTGATAGGCTGCACCCAAAGTTCAAGAAATACCCTTATAAATCCTTAGAAGTTGATCCCTTAGGCATCTTTTCTAGCATTCCACATGGGGTTTTGCACATATAAGATGTTAGGGTATACATCCATGCAAATATTGAGGAATTTTGAGAATCAAAGCTGATGGATATCTACCATAAACAACTACTAGATGAAACATTTGAACTCAAACCTGAATACAAGGCCATCTGGGATAAGCATTTTGGACATTGCATCCACTTTCCCTATTTTGCAGAAGATGAATGAGTCTGGTATGTTCTTAGCAAAATACATGACAACTTCATGTGGTTGTTGAAGCCCTTCAAGATAACAAAGGATGCAATTAGGGTAGTAACTGGTTTGCACTCATCTGGTGGGTTGCCTACTCTCAAATCAGTCAAGAACCAAACAGTAAGTGAAGCTACCGGATCAAAGTTTCACAAAAGAGCAATGACAATAGAAGATATCACAGATCTAGATATCAAATTTTCTTATATGATAATTGGATATAAAATATATCATTCCAACAGAGAGAACTCTATGTCCAGAACTGTAATTTATATTGCATATCAGATGCTAAAGGAAAATGCAGACTATGATCTATGTGAGATTCTCTTGAGCCAACTATTAGAAAACTTGCAAAAGATCAAGAAGGATAAGAAGAACTCATTCAAGTATGGTGGTTTAATACTATATTTATTATTTTACTATATGAATGAGCTACCCAGATCAAGTGGTTGGGTATGACAAAATGATAGACTGGTTGCCA
Organism: Cunninghamia lanceolata; assembly: GCA_027924645.1. Taxonomy (NCBI): domain Eukaryota; kingdom Viridiplantae; phylum Streptophyta; class Pinopsida; order Cupressales; family Cupressaceae; genus Cunninghamia; species Cunninghamia lanceolata. The sequence goes on along the minus strand of BSBN01000090.1, from coordinate 20,225,556 downwards.
TACAAATCAGAGATTATATGTATGGGCTTGGTGATGCTAAGGCTCAAGGTACAACACTCTGGGGATACTTCAAGAACTTCCAAAGTATGATGCAAGCCAGAGAAAGAATCCCCCAATCTATAGTTGAAAAATACAAGGATATAGTGTGCTTCATGGTAGACACTGATCAATGCCTAATGGAGGCAGTGGAGCCCAGAACAATTTGGATTATGCCAATGGGCTATGAGGTAGATGAGAAAATCATAGAGCTACATGTCTAACACCTGCTAAGTCAGCCTAAGGACCCTGAGGCTGAAAGGTTTGGAACCTTTCAAGAATTAAGTGTGAAAATACATGTTGAACTGAGACAACCAGAAATGAAAAAAAAAGTGAGAAGGGAAGTAGAGGAAATTGCCAAGAAATATAGCATATCAAAGGAGGCAGTTGATACAAACAGAGAAAAAGTAGAAAGAGTAGAGAAAGATAGACAAGAAGCAGAAAAAGAAAGTGATCTAGTGCAAGCCTCCTCCTGGACTAGATCCTCTAAGAGCTCTACACCTGCCACTTCTAAGAGCTCAAGAGCCTCAAAACTGGAAGCCAAGACATCCAGAAAGGGAGAAAAGAGAACAAAGACAAAGGCCACAAGGTCCTATATAAGCCAAAAGGATGATGAAGAGACAGAAAGTGATGAGGAGGTTAAGAAAATGAAGAAGAAAAAGAAAACATCTGTGGAATCCTCTGCTGGCAAAAACAAAGAAGAAGAGGCAGAATAATTTGTTGAAAGGCCTACTCTCTCTATTGATGATATCATCAAGGTAGTCATAGTGGATGGGAACCTGCAACCAATCACTAAATTTTATGATGAATATAGTGATGCTGACAAGAAAATCTTGGAAGATGCTACAGTCAGGTACCTAAAAGTGCTAATTCAGAGGACCTTGAGATCTGGGAACAGATTTCAATTCAACTCTATCCTTCCATTACTCCAAAACAAATGAACATGATCTTTAAGGACTGCAAGGATGAGTTTCGAAGTAAAGCTAGAATGAACAAACTTATGATTAGAGAGACTGATCAAGTAGCCAAGGAAACAAAGGACATCCTCTGGAATGCATTTAAAAGATTCAATCTTCTTGTTATAGAGGACATAGATGATGAACCTTATGCCATGGATGACGAAGGATTAAGTACATCAAAAGAAGAATCTACTGAGAAAAATGCAGAAGAGTCAAAGGAGATAGGTGAGGAGAGGACTAAGGACTTGGATTCCTCTATTCCGGAAGAGGAAGTCCATGAAGAAGTAAACATCTCTTCTGGATCACCCTGCAGACTCCAGAACTAAAGGAGAAGGAAGAAAAGTGGAGAAATTGAGTCAAGTAAAGGAGGAAAAGGGAAGAGAAGAAGAACACACAGAGAAGATCTCTGATGACAGTTCTGAGGATGCAAAAGGAAAGAAGACTCTATCTCTGGCAAGAGACACTGTAGAAGCAGTGAAAAACTTCTTGACCAAAGAGATGATGGAAATAGATGAACCGGAACTATTTCAAGGACCACTCATTTTGACTCCCTCTCTCCAGTCTAGACAATGAAGGTAGCATCTTTTGTTCAAGCTAAAGAAAAAGAAAAGCTTCTAAAGTCTCACATGGAAGACTATGAGCTGATAAAGATTGCATCCAGTGTGCTAGAGAAGATCATGCCATCCTTCCAAAAGGATCTTTCGGCCTCTTCATTCGGTAACTTGAAATCTCTGGTTAACTCTGTCAGCACCCATTTTGATTCCTTGGAGAAATCGGCAGAAGAGAAAGTCTGGAAGAATTTTTGGGAAAGAGATTCACTGAGGTGCAGGGACTCATAACTAATGATAGGAGGACCCTAGATATTGGGATAAAGAGCCTAAAAAATGCTCTTAAAGATGGCAGAGAAATATACAAATTTTGTCTATCTTGGTCCATAGTAATAGAAGACATTGCAAAGGTGGAAGAAAAAGAGAGTAAATTGTCAAGTTTATCTCAGAATTTTGATCCTCTCACCTCATCCATAATGAATCAAGAGTACTAGGCTATTGCCACTATAAGTGAAATAAAGAGGCTCGAAAAGGAGAAGAAGAATAGAATAAGCGTAATGAGTGAACTAAGAGGGATAATTATCCCTAAGTTAGAGGCAATGCATGAGGCCCTAACTGATACTCAGATTACAGTCCGGACTAGTGATGCGGCAAACTTAAGAAGGGTAGAAGCTTTGCATTTTTGTTGAGTGGCCACATTTCAATTTTGGACAGAATGAAGTAGAGTTGGGCGACAGAAGTTGTACAATTGAAGACTACCTTTGTGGATATACTTAAGTATATGTAAGTATAACATGTATAAATACTTATGCGACCATGTTTAAGTTAATTTTTGCAAATTTTGGTGTGCGGATACCACCCTTTGCCATTGATGTCAAAGGGGGAGTGAGGAGTAGTGAAAAATGTGGAATCTAGCTAAGGGGGAGCTTCGGTAAAACAATACATAAGACAGAGCATCAGCCAAGGGGGAGTTTGCTACGACACTTAGTCATTTTTCACTAAGTGTTGCCATCAATGCCAAAGGGGGAGATTGTTGGCAAGAGACACTGTGTGGCTTCATGAGTATTGTCATTGATGGAAACAAAGTTTATCCCACACATCTGCAGCACATAGTATGTCTATACCAGAAGTCAAATTGAAGAGTGTTTTGGTTCGGTGAACAAGAACAGAGCATGCAGCAAGGTCTGAAAATCAGGTCCGGATCTCTCAGAGGATGTATCTCAGCAAAGTGCGGACTTGGGGAAGTCAAGAGGAGTACCATGACTGCTACATTCTAGAGATTAAGCCTCCGGTGACGAAAGAGTGAAAAGATATGAGCATCTAAGTGTTAGGTTCTTGACAAGCAGAGTAGACTGAGGAAGAATTGACTGGCAGAGCATCAGACTTTAATCCGGATGAGAAATTGATGGTGGTCAAGCTATTTAAGAGATCATACATGGTTGGCCAACATGAATGATGAATTCTATGTCTATGTCCTTGATACACATCACATATTAAGAATGGATTCAGCTAATAGATCAGTGTCTTGGAAATATCTTTAGTATTCCGATTACCGACTGGGAAGATGTTGAAATCCTTGATGTGGATATATATACCAAATGGATTTTAGTATGAAGCATGGAGTTGTGTGTAGAAGTGTACGAGGAAAGGTAGAGAGAAGTGTGGAAGTAGCGATACAAGTCCGGTATGTGACAGAACAACAGCATTAGAGCAGAGGAAGAATGAAGTGCATTAGATTAGTATATTGAGCCTAACTAGAACTGAACCTTAGCATATGTGGATGCCTCTCATTAGATCAAACACTTGGTTACTTTCTATATACCTTGTAGACAGTGAGTCTCTTGTAGGCAGTGTGCCTCTTGTGAGCAGTGTGCTTGGGTAGTGAGCCCTAATTGGCAAGTGCCATTTTGTACTTCTTATTCTTTTAATAGAGAATACAATCTTGGGTTAGTCACCCCGTGGTTTTTTCCTTAACAGGGTTTTCCATGTAAAAATCCTTGTGTTATGTGTGTTGATTTTATTTTTGCTCTCATGATTATGTATGCTCTTATCTTTTGATGCTACATTAATATTAAAGAATAAAAGAAAGTTAAGATATTTAAGATAATTGATTCACCCCCCCCTCTCAGTTATCTGCCTTGTTTCCAACACTACCTCCAACTCAATGTGTCATGTTTGCACATCAACAACCTCAAGTATTTGAATGCTCTGATACCACTTGATGTAGGTCAAGGTCCAATGGATTTGACAATCTACTGAACAAGGCAACAAAATAAAACAACACACAACAATAAAACAAAAATCTCTTTATTCATTTGCAACTAGAGTGTACAACAGGAGTGAAATGAAATTACAGTCTTACATGCCTTGGCCTAAGCCTTACAACCATTCCAATAACCAAATCAAAGTATCCTAGCCTCGTTGTGAAAAACCAAAACAATTTGCCTTTACATTTGAAACTTGGAGAAGAAGCTATAGCAGAAGTCAAAAACTCACTACGGAGAAGATCCCCTTCAAAATCAAGAAATTCCCTTTTATATGCAAAAGAGGTGGTTACCATACATCTTCACATATGAAAAGACATTTGTCATCCTCTTACTGGCTCTTAGATTGGGCAAAAAGGTGGTTAAAAACCAATTTTGTCACTATCTGGGCACTTTAAGGTAGTTAAAACAATTTTCATCACATTTTGGGCATTGTAGGACATTTTTACAAAAAATCATAGGTCAACATGACATGCAAGGCAATAAGACATCCAGTTGGAAAACACTCGGATGCAACAGGACATCTGGTTGGAAACATCCATTTGCAATAGGACATCCAGTTGGAAACATTTGATTGGAACATCTGGTTGGAAGCAAAACACATCCAGACATTCTGTTAGAGGCAAATGTATTTGGACATCTTGTTGGAGGCAAAATGCATCTAGACATCCTATTGGAAGGAAAAGGCATTTGGACATCCTGTTGGAAGGCAAAGCGCATCTGGACATCCTGTTGGAAGGCAAAGACATTTGTACATCTTGTTGGAAGGAAAAGGCATCTGGACATCCTATTGGAAGGTAAAGTACATCTAGACATCCTAGTGGAGGCAAAGTGCATCTGGACATCCTATTGGAGGCAAAGTGCATCTGGACATCTTGTTGGAAGGAAAAACACATCTAGACATCCTATTGGAAGGTAAAGACATCTAGACATCATGTTGGAAGGCAAAGGCATCTGGACATCCTGTTGGAAGGCAAAGTGCATTTGGACATCCTGTTGGAAGGCAAAGTGCATTTGGACATCCTATTAGAGCTAGAAATATTTGCATAAGTAGATTCACTCAATTTTGATTAGATCTTCTCCCAACTTGAATTATAGACACCCATTTGGATCCTCTTCAAGGTGAAGTCATCACTTGGCCTTGAACCAACTGAAATTACCAAAAATTTGATAACCAACTCCTGCAAGAAAAAATAAGAAGAAAAACAATGAACAAAGCAAAGAAATTTTTTTCATTAATGAGTATTTCTCATGGCTCCAGAATGCTCCTACATCAGTGTAGGGAAATAAAATAACCCAACATAAATACTTAGGTTAATTAATGAATAAAACAATTAATTTAGAAATTGATGTAGTTAAAAGAGTTGATTCTTGAAACATGTACCTAATCAAATTTGAAATAGAGATGAAATAATAAATTAAAAGCATACATTAATGTTAGAGAAGAGGAAACTAAAAAACACTATGATACAAGATTGATACATCAAATTTGAAATCAAATTTGAGATGAATAGACTTAGATGATCAAGACTTATTAAATCTATGACTTTGGAAAAACTTGGCTCAAATCCACACCTATGTCCATCTAATCCCCATATTTGTGGTTTTGATTTGATATTTTATCCCTGAACTTCCTATGTGGCATTGAACCTAGGGTCTTCAAATCTTCAATACTTGCAATAAAGGTTTACCTATTCTGCTACCTACAAAGGAGGACTTTGTGGCATTAAAGGACACCCTTGGAGTTTTTTTTTCTATGAATGGGAAGTTAGCTTGCTTTCCTCCTTGTGCCTTAGTCAAACCATGTTGACAAATTAAATGATTTTCATTTAAAATTTAGAAAAAATACCAAATATAAGAAACAACTTACTATGATGTTATGCTAATGAGGGTTTGATTCTTCAACAAAAGTATAATAAGTGATAAAATGACCTAGTACAAGAACTAGGGTTTTGGTATTTATTGATACAAAATCTAATAGAATTGAACTAGTTATGTTGGTAGAAAGATATACTCCCATGTTTTGAACAAGCCATTAGCTAAGTAATGTTGTTGTAAAGCAATTTAAATCTAGATGCATAGTTTTGTAAGTGATAGGTGTAAAACATGCAATGGGTACCATAATTTGTGCTAGGGTTAACAAACCATGAGTTTGATCATTGGAGGTAAAGAACCTATAAAACTTGCATTTAGTAGTAGTTCAAAGAACTCTATTCATAATACTAAGTAATATACTTAATGTTAATTGAATGGATATTGACTTTATATTATCATAGATTTTAATGAGAACCTAGTTTCTTTATGTTTGTGAACATACTTATCTTTATGAATGCTTTATTATAATTTTGTATCAATAGTCATTTGCTTGAGCTAATAATTTAGTGCATGAGTTTCCAATGAGGGTGTTGACCCCTTTTTCTACTTGGGTGAGACCTGCGAATACAAGCTAACATGTAAGAAACTACAATGATGCATTAATCATAGAAATAAGGAAAAGCTAAGAATATACCTAATGGTTAACACATTGATGTAGAATAGTGCTATGACAGGGATAGGATTGATTCTAAGTAGGAAGAATGATTGTAGTGAGTGATTCAAAATGATGGGGGATGATTTTATATGATGGATAATGAGCTAGGGATCATGTCCTTTTATACACATATATGTATAGTGATCGACACAAAATGTCTACTTTGGACTAAGTTTGCCTAGAGCCATAATTAATTTGGATAAGGCCACACAATAGTCTAAAACTAGATAAAGGAAACAATGTTCTAATATTTAGGAATGTTCTAAGTAGGGATAAGATTTTGTTTGAGTCTAAATATGAATTTGAAGTTAGGAGAAGCACTAAAATAGTCAAAATCATTTAGTAGGGAAACACAATTAGGATACCCATGCAAAGTACACTTTTCACCCTTACACCATGGTACAGATACAAAAAAGAAGTGATGTTAAGGGTTTACAATCTATGTTGTTTCTAAAAACAAGCATTTTGGTGGTCTCCTATTATTTATAGTTAGGATTGACCCCTTGATAAGACTCTTTGGATTCATGCTTTGAAACTCTTTCACAGAGGTATCAAGACCTTTTATGACCTCTTTTATAGGACTACCAAGAGTTTTCTTTCTTAGCTAGAGGCCAATTGAAATAGAGGATTTATAATTAGGATTTTGAGTCATTCAAACCATTATAGATTATGTTCCCCCTTATAAGAATTATAAAATTGGGGTAAGAAGCTTTAAATCTTGGTGAAAAGATTGGAAATGATACCAAGATACGCTATTTTGCAATTACAAACCATGAAATGGATATGTTTTTCTTTCTCCACATCTGCACATGGTTTCAAAGATCAATCATAGATGGTTTCTTTAGTCTTCTCTAGGCACTTGGTAATGTAGATTTTAAATTGTTGGTCAACTATCTTTAATCCAAAGCTTGCCCACTATACTTGGTGTCTTCTCTACCAAGGTCTCCTTGTTGGTACTAGGTTAACTTAGTTGGGTGTTGTTAATCCGCATTGTCCATTCTATAGACAACATGTGACTCTCAAGCACCTTTTCTAGTTTTTTCCTAGAGCTCAAGATGCTTGGAATTATATTCACGACTTCTTTAGGCCTTCCAATCCTAAGCCTTTTTCATGGCATATAATTCTTTTGGGAGATTGGTCTAAAATTCCTACTATGTTGGCTCAAATTTGACATGCTTTTAAGATGGAAATTCTTTTTAGCATTTCAAAAGATAGAAACCCTACTTTGTTCTTTCGTTGTTATGTTGATATACACTTCTCTCATGCTAAGGATATTGATCATTTTAATGTCCTCTCGCTGATTCAGGTGCGAGCAAATAAAGTTGTACTTGAAGTGGTCCACCTTTTGATGCTTTTGGATCATTAATGTAGTGCACTAGGTACGATGCCTAGAGCCTTACTCACCCCACCCTCTAGTAGGGGTCACTATAGATTCCTCATGTACATTGACATGGATGTTGTCAAGATGCTCGTGGTAGACATGATTCTTAGTCACATGCTTCCTAGCCCCCTTCGAGAAGAGCCAAGGATGGGTTTTCGTGAGGTTAGTCTCAACCCACTCAATTGCCTCAAGCCTCTTGTGAGCCTTGTGACCAAGATGCCTCTAGATGGCCAAATAGTGAAAAAAATCTTCACCTTGCTCTGGCCATTTCTTTTGCTCATGACACTCAACCTCCTATTGAAGAGGTAAATGAAAAGTGTCATTACTAGTTTGGAGCTTGTTCTTAATAGCTGGGATGTCCCTAATGTCTAGGAAATGCCAAATGACTATGATTCTCCTCCACCTCCTAGTGCTTTAACTTTTGCCACTTAATGATCTCGTATGTTATTTTCTCTTTAGATTTATCGTTTAAGGCTCATGGACTTGCATGGACATTAGGGTGTGACTTTTTCCACCACCCTCTTTTATAAGTATGTGTAATATAAACCTTTATACAAAATAATGTAAAACACTTACACAAATTTAATAAAAAAAATTGAATAAGATTACACAAATTTTAAGCCAAACTTATTTCTTGGAAATTTTGATAGGATTACACCATTTTTAAAGCAAACTTATTTTTTTAAATCATGTGCTGTGAGTGAGAATATTGGCCAAACTGAAGCCAAAACAGTCGAATAAGTATTCCCCCATACAATGTCAACAAAAAGTTCTCAAAGATGGAAAGATACTGAAAACTGCAAATTTTTATCTAGTTTCACAAATCAGCTCACACCAGGCTTTTAATGTAAATGTGAACAGACTCGCAAAGCTTTGACTTTACATCCAAGTTATTTTAAGTTAATTGTAAGTTTTCTAAAAATCAATAAAATACCAAGACAGTAGGCAGTAATTGTGATAACAACTAGCCGTGCTGATGTGACCAATATGAGTTAATTTCTATTATATGATTAGATGTATGGTTGGTTTACCTACCCATTAAGGACCATACTTTGGTACTGCTTTCCTTGATTGCTCCAAATTAAGGTAAATGTCAGATAACCATATAAATCCGATTTGTTCTTATCAAAATTGCAGGAAAAGAGTCTTTGTTCTTATTAGGCCAAAACACAGAAATATGCAGAGAAAAGCCACACATGAATAAAATGCAAAGCACCATATCCTCTTACTTCATATTTCCTTTTACTGGCCATGACAAGACCTAAAGTCAATGGCTAGTTGTATGGCAGACCACCCAAAAAGGAAGAATGAGATTGGAAACAAGATTCAATGACATGAACTCTTCAGTTAGAAAGGGTATTTGTCCTTAGTGATGATAAAGTTATCATATAGGGGACGCATGCTTGCAGTGGAAATATATATCCACCATACTACTGTAGCTTTTAAACAGTACAACTATGTCATTATTTATGGGTGAATGGACAGTTAAAAATGTAAGAGCTTAAATTGCCTGTTCATAGTAAAATATGTAAGCTGTTGATGTGGGTGGTTAAGAACTATTCTCAAATACGAAATTTTTAGGAGTCACCAACTTGTTTCGAACAGATGAAAAATCATGTATAAACATCTTTGTTAATTATAGATCATAATTATTACTTTCTTCTTTCATTTCAAAATTTATAGTTACATAAATATCAACAAAGTAAAATTTTCAAAATGGTAATAGGAATAAGTATATATATATTTTTTATTAAGGTAAGGAAGGATTTTGAAAGGACCTGGACCCTTGTACAATAGAAATGATAAAGCATTGAAGTCTAACAAACTACAAAGAACAAACACGAGACACCATCAGCACATTAACAAAAGACTAACAAAAGGACAGAACCCCTATAAACAAACAGCCGAAAGCCAGGATAGCTTGAAGCCAATTTGCTCCAAAAAACTTTAAGTAAACTCATCCAACTTATCTATAACTGAAATCCTTCCACTTAAATCTTCCTTATTTGAATGCCAATGCCATTGTTATTGACTAGCATATTAATTCTGCCATTTCACTTGTGCCATGCCCACATTTTTTATGTTTACATCTTATCATCAGTGGCTAATATTTCCAGAAATTTGAATTAAGATGGTGGGTTAAAACTTTGAAAAAAAAAACAAAACATAACTTGAACAGGTGTGGGATTTGACGTGCAGCACCTTACCAAAACTGGCATTCTGCAAAATTATTAGTCCATAAACCACTTAGAATAAATAAATGTCCAAAAATAAATATTGAAAAGAAATCTATGAGTGAAATCAACAGCTAAATTAATATATTAGCTTTCTAGTCCTTTCATAGAATTGGTACGTGGAATTAAAAGAATGTCTATATAAGAAATGTGTATGAATACAATCAGCTCTAAATTTGTAGTACATTTGGTGGCATCATATAATAAATATTAAGAAGAAAATTGGTATATACATACATTGTGAGGAAGTGGAAGATGGAACATATAAAATTTTAATTATATAAATTTTTCTAGTTGTAATTATTATATAAAATTTATTATTTAAATTTTTTTTGAAGCAAGAAAATACACACAATTATTAATTATATATTAGTTTATATAACACAGTTAAATGACAATAATTCTTATTCACATTTCTTAAAGTTTAACTATATAAAATATACTAACCCCATCTCATAATAATTTATATAAAAGGGAAAACAAATACATATCTTTTTTTTTGCATTCTTTAGTTGCTATTAATAATCACTTCGGAAAGGGATTAGTGGTTAAGCCTTTTCAAGCCCATGAACACTCCAGGAGGAACCAGTTCAAAACCAATTAGTTCTTATATAGAACAACCCATGCTTTACAACACACAAACCCTAGCCAGGACAATCCTGAGTACTCGGAGTTGGACACACACTATGTGCCCCTTCTCTAATGCTTATAGCTTGTCAACCCAAACATCCCTTCCTTAATGATCTCTTTCCCGTTCTCCTTTCCTCAGTGATTTCTAAATAATTTTCCATATCCATTTACATTCATTTCACGGGTTTAAAAAATAACCCAAAGGGTGGCTTCCAACCATCACACCTAACCATTAAAAAATAAGGAATATAATTATTATTTTATTTGCACTCTTCATAAGAATCACTTAAATAGAGTGTTGTTATTTTTATAAGGTTCCTTTAACATTTTAACTTCTTTTTAACTTGAAAGTAACTTTCTTTTCATCTCTTTTGTTAGGAAAAAGTCCAATAACAATTCTCCCCCCTATTAAATAGTTGCTAGCTAAGTTGAATCTACAACATAATTCACTAGAAAATAATTAGTCAAATGTGGATGTAACACTATCATTTTAACTTCATTTATAATTATATTTCTCAAATTTTAGATCTTTTCAATAACTCTTCTACTTTAACTAAACCAAAATCAAGTCCCATAAAAGTACTTTGACAATCAATAGCATATTAGAACTATAAGTACATTTTCAATGTGAAATAGATCATGAATTTATACTTGAGAAGTTAATACAAGTGTATACACTAAATCTCCTTTTAAATTTGGTCATTCATGTGTAACCCTATATTTAATACAAATATTTCAATCTTTCAGGTGTTACTTCAACATAAAATATACAAAAGTATTATCATGTGATCATATAGCACTTACCTAGTGAATGAAATGTATATCCCATACTATGTAGTCACTCATTATTGAGTACCATATACTCAAAATACATTCAAAGATGATAGTCATACATATCCTTTTTTCATATACCAAATACAATTGAATAGCATCAAATACATCAATGTTTATATAATTTCCTAGTCACTCAAATAAAGTTTTGGGACAAATCTAAATTTAACAAGGATTCAAATAAAAAATCTTAAGCAAAAATAGAACAACAAACAAACTATTACTAGCTATAACAAAAACAATTGTATATAATAGGTTTATACTAATATAATTCTTGTTGAATTTCCATATCAAAAAAATTAGAGGTTGTCTCCCACCTTAAAATTTGACGTGTCCTCATTGTACATGTTAAGATAATATGTTTGGTTTAATATCTTATAAAACATTGTTTCATTCCACTTAACAACATCATATTTTCAAAGTTTAAGGTGTGGAAATGATCCTGTGACCTGTGAGTTATGACCCACAATGTAACTTATGTTAAACCATTCTAGGTATCAATTTTTTTTGTTTTTTATCTATCAACAAGTATAGTAACACCACTTCTCAAATAAAACTAAATGAAAATTTGGAATAGATTTACAAATTTGACTATTCGAAAGACTAGCTTATTAACTCTATATTTCTAAGACAACTTCCTTGTATAAGAGAGTACTATCCAAATAGAAATATATTTAACAAGAATTAAACTAAATACCACTAAAGTTGTCATCTCTTAATTGAGATCTCATGACATATACGAAATCATTCCAAAACTTCATGAATAATCAAACTACTATACCTACATAAATGAATTATCAAAGTTATGATTATAAAAACCCTTAAAATTGATCAAGACATCAAAATATAAAAGAAATATGTGTCCAACCTTTAATTATGGTTCACCACAATACCTTTTACCATATACCAATTATTATATAATACACCATATGGATAAAATACCTCCTTTAAAAATACTTTTGCACCTTAGAAGTATAGTTGACTATAATTAAGGTAATTATTTCCTTTAGATTATGTAGTTAATACACTATCAATAATAGATATTATAAATGAATGATATTTCACACTTACATGATTATTTTGACCCCTATTCAACAATCCTACTATATACTGGTATATGGGTGGATGAAAATAGGTTACATAGGATAATTCCCTCATCTAAAGAAGTGCCAAATTAATGACCTAATAAAATTTTATCTTGAGTTAGTTGTTGTGGCACAATCTTAACTATAACATGATTATAGAGAAACAATAGTTATAATGAGACAATATTGTGGTATGTGTTGAAACCTTATGTAGCATAACTCAAATCTACACATTTAAATACATTACAACTAGACCATGGGCAAAGGAACGATACACCTAACATCATGAACTTTTCAGAAAGACTAGCCCTTAACCTTAACCACTAAACTTCCTCATAAATGAATAAACATGGTTACTTATTGAGCTACATGTAGGTTGCTAGGAACAACTAGGATTAGATAGGGCCCTCATAAGCCACATGCAACACCAATACTTAGAGCCAACATGTGTGTACTTGATTTGACAATAAGTAGGTCAACACTAACTTGGTTTGACCAATATATTACAACAAGACTAATAAATAAAGGATGATCTACATTACTCTCTTATCAAATTCATCATGATTCATCACTCAACCATCTAATTGTAAATTCCTAAAATAAATAAGGACACCTTCTCAATTCAAGGTCTTTGATTGTCTATCCAAACCCAAATCCCAAATGATGTTTTAAAACTCAATATTTCTTAAAATAGGTTATCAATATTTCTATGCCTTTGGAGTCTTTAATATATGGTAGCTATATTATTGTCATTTATCAATCCTAAAAGGAAAAAAGAGATCAATATTCATATCTCCTTACAACAATATTTGCATCTTGACGTTATGTTTACAACCTCCATAATTAATTATTCAAGCTCCTCAAGGTTAGATTCAATTTTTAGTTTCAAGGATTATTTTTATTATTATGAGTATGTGGATTAATTTCTTGTTCGTACTATGACTTTAATCCTAAGAGAAAAGGTTACAAGACTCTCCAAGTCTTATATGAAAATCCTTAGAATTGGTTGAATAGTTGATTGGTTCTTTGGTCCCTCCAATACTATCATAAGACTCTTTAGAGACTTTTTGGGTACTTAGGTAAGGTGTATAAGTTTCTAAAAATTATGATAACCAAGGGTTTTTCCCTAGAATATGTGAGACATATTGACAACATTGATTTACAATTTGACAATGGTAGAGGCAAGGTAGCCTTCTATCATCTTTCTCATCCCTACACCAACTTAGTTGTTATAAATAGAAAACTTGCTAAGTTTTGAGAAAAAAAATTAAAGGAGTTACAAATAGACCCAATCTTGACCCTTTATGATATAGACTAGCATGTAATTTGATGGAGGTAGATCATGCGAGTAAGAGTGAAGGGTCTCTAGTAGGCTCCTGTAAAGGAGTTTGAAATAGACATGTATGAAGGCCACCATCCACAATAGTCCTATTCAAATAGTCCCATTCAAACAATAATTCTTGGCCATAGTAATTTTTGATCTACCTCCACCATGAAAAATATCTTATAAAATTATTTTTTCCAATTTCTAAAATTGTCACTATTCAACTATCCAAAAATTGTCTCTTTCTTTAACAAGATCCTTTGTTTATAGATTTTCTTCAAGTCACAATGTCCTATCTATTACAAATTATTTTATTGGTTGGTTTTTTAGGTTGTGCTAAATTAGAGATAGCCATAGTTAATTCCTAGTCCTAATGTTTTTGATAAAAGGGGTAAAATGGGTTTTGAAGGGGCCCTGAAACCCTACAACAAAATGCTTCCCCAAAGATTAAACATTACTAGATAGCAGCCAACACACAAAAAACACTAAACAGAAAGTAAACACATGCTTAGAGATATAATAGTCTATAAATTCTGGCACCAAACAGTAAGCCACAAAATAAACAACCAAGCTATAGAGAACCACCAGCTTGGTCACATGTTCTTAAGTGTCTTAGCTACTACCAGCTCCTACTTATAGAATTCCTCATGAAGCTTAACAAACCCTAGGAGCTCATCCTTCTCTACTTCAAGGGATTTCTTTTTGTTACCCTAGGTCTAAGAGCTAAGACCTCCCTGCGTCAAAGGATTCCTAGTCCTAATGTTCTTTAAGTAAAATTTTCTATTAGAAGTGTAGGTTAGTTGGTTAGGACAAATAATTTTATTTCTCAAAGTGTCATTTAATTAATATGCATTTCTATCTTTTATATTCACCAAATATACAAACTTAAATTTCACCTAATACATAAATATAAAATAATATTAATAGCCATTATACTTTAATATGTTAATCAATCCATCCAAAACTTTATATTCATATGAATATAAAACAATAACTTAACCCCATAATTGAGCCACGACTCAAACAACTTAGTCATATATAATCTAAATTTTTCATATGCTTCCAAGCAAAACCAATATGTATTGGTTATAAATATTTAATATTGGTCTTAATAAATTACGTTTATACCATGTCTACAAGAATAAAGATAAGGTGAGAATATTTCTTATGGGTAGTTTAAGTTCCTAAAATACACATTATCATTCATATATAATAATGTTCTAAATTTATATAATAACTTGTATTGTTGTTTTCTTATATCTTCTTAAGGTTTGGTTTTAGTTACTAGTAAATAATTTTTCAATATTTTAACATTTTATTTGATTATTTCTCTCCTTTTTTTTCTCTTATAACTTTTAAATTTTACTCTTCATGAAAAATAAATCTTATTATTATGAATATAAAATAATTATAGTGATATGGTAATTAAACCTTATCTATATACACTTCAATTTATAACTATAGTATATAATATTTATAATAATATAATTGAATTAGTAATTTATAACTATAGTATATAATATTTAAAATAATATAATTGAATTACTTATTTATTTAAGATATGTAATAAATAATTATTAAAAAAGTTTAAAAATAAAACAACTCTTACAAAAAATAAAAGTACTTTAGGTAATTATAGTAAATGCAATAATAAAATAAAGTAATTTAAGTAATAGATTTATAACTTTTCTTTTCTTATGTGTTAAAGATAATATAACATTGTTTTCTTAGCTAAATATATATACACTAAAGTTTTCATAACTTAATATATTAAACATATTTATTTTCATCTCAACTTGATATTATTTTATAATTATGATTATATTTTATATAATATATTATAAGTACATATAATAAATTGAATTATGAGGCATAAATATATAATATAAAGTTTTTATATAGATATATTTAACTCAAACCCTAAAATTATTGATATACCTATAAATTAATTAACAATGTATGATCTATATGATGAATATAAATATTTGTGATCATAACAAGCCATGTGATTATCTACTCACATTCCAATTAAACATAACTATAATTTTTTTATTAAAATATTGTATCCGTTTTAACATTAATTTTATTATTATCATTTTAACATATATGTAACCATTGTAATAACAACATAACCTATACTTGACATCAAATTTCCATAGTCCATAATGATTGTAATTCAGTGTGTGTGAGAGTTCTTTCTCAACATTTTGGATCACACTCCATGATCCATCATCAGGAGAATAGAGAGCAAGAGAATAGAAATAGAAAAGGTAATTTGCAAACCAAGTAAGATAAATAGAACGAGGGAGTGGCGTTGGAAATAAGAGACTACACAGAGAAAAATTATAATAAAAACATACTTCTACTCATACATATAAACACACATGCACATACACACCCATACACAAAAACACAGAATTATAAAAGTATAAGTGTAAGAACAATGAAACATATTATATATTAAAAAAAATGAGACATAAGTATCAAATTAATAAATGTGATAAAAATGCAAAAAAGAAAGAAGCATGAAGGCAAAATAAATAAACTAGGAAATAAAAACAAAAATTATATATATATATATATATATATATATATATATATATATATATATATATATATATATATATATATATATATATATATATATATATATATATATATATATATATATATATATATATATATTGTTGCAAATGTGTGCCTAAGCGGTGTTGTCATTGATGTCAACATATTCTTGTTGTCATTGGTGTTAACTGTCTTATTTTGTTGCCTTTTCAGAAGACTAGAATGTTGAGGATATTGAGAAAATTAATGAAGATTAAATGTTCGCAGACCATATGGCTATGTAGAGGATTGTTAGAGGTTACTCCAGTTAAGATTTGAGAAGTCCGCATGTAGATTTGAAGAAGTTATGGCCATCTGAGTAGAACCAGATTTTGCAGTGTTTAGAAGAGACAAAGTGATAGTAAGTTAGTCTGGATTGCTCCACAGTGAAATATTATGGTCTGCGGATCTGAAGGCATGTTTGGGAAGTCAGTGTGTATCATCAACTCCAATGGTTTGTGGTTTGGAGGTCCACAAGCTATCTTTCGAGTTTGACAGTCATGGCAGATAGTGTTTTTGAGGTTCCAGAGGAAGATACAAATGATTTTGGTAATTTGGTATAGAGTGGATGTTATTAGTGAATTCAATGTGCTTATGGAGGTCTCTGGATCGTGTGGCTACTGTGTTGGAGGTTTGCATTGAAGTTTGAGCTTATTGTTGAAGATATCTTCTTTGAGGTTGCTATTCTTCCGAGTTCTTGGCCGACCAGATGTTCCTAGCGTGTTGCGGATGATCTAAAGAGCGCTTTATGAAGCGTGTCATGTTAGTAGAGGAAGATTCAAGTCTTAGTTATGTTTGGCTGATAGTATAATGATCCGCATTAAGTTTAGCCAACCTTATTGATCATTTCAAGGTTGATGAAGCATATAAATACTTGTTGAAGAGTTGTTAAAAATCATCCTTGTGTAAAATGAATTAAATCTGAAGAAAGGATCTAAAGCAGAGCAAAAAAAAAGAGGAGTGAAAGGAGTATAGAGTGAAGAGTCAGTGAAGAAGAATTTGAAGATATAAGTAGAAGTTTTTGTGAGCATTCAATGAAACTAAACCAGGCATGAAAAGATGCTAATTATCATTTTGTTCTTTCTGTATAAAACATAAAATTCTTGTAGGCAGTGAGCCTCTCTTTTGAGCAGTGAGCTCTAGGCAATGAGCCTGAAGGTAAGTGCCTTCCCATTCTTTTAAGTACTTTTAACAGGGTATGAATCTTGTGGGCTAACACCCAATGTGGTTTTTTCCTTAATTGGCTTTCCACGTCAAAAATCTTGGTGTCAAATGTGTTGATTATGTTTCTACTTTTGTGTTGATGTTATATGCTTTAATGTTTGCATCATTAATCAATTTGACAATTGTGAAAGAAGTTTAAAAGAAAAGAAAAGATTAATTTTGGGGACAAATGATTCACCCCCCTCTCAGTTCTCCGGGCTAATTCCAACATATATATATGGTCAAATATACAAAAAATAACATATACATACATACATACATATAGATAGATGTATGACTATACAAGAAAAAAATAAAAGATATATATATCTGTGTGTGTGTGATATATATATATATATATATATATATATATATATATATATATACATTCCTCTTAAGACTGGAATTACCCCATTTAGATAAAAACAACATCCATATAATCCTAAAATTTATGATGTAATTTTTTAAGAAATTAATATGATACTAAAAGAAAGGACTATGTACCCTATTCATCATTCTACGTAGGTGACAAACATTGTACCAATATGTGTGTGTTTGTGTGTGTGTGTATATATATATACATTATATATATACATATATATGTATATATACATATACATATATATGTACATATACATATATATGTATATATACATATACATACATATATATACATACATACATATATATATACATTATATATATACATATATATATGTATATATACATATATATATACACACACATATATATACATATATATATATATGTATGTATATATATATATGTATGTATGTATATATACATATGGACACACACACACACATATATATGAAAAATAAAATAAAATAAAATAAAATAAAGGCTATGTCTGCACTAGAATGAATAACATACATAGTGAACCAAGAAGAACGAAAACCAAGCAATAAACACTTATATATAATTAAAAATATATAAATATAAGTTTAATATTGATATAAGTAATAATAAATACAATGTAGATGAGAGCAACATGGTAAAATAAATAACTATGAGAGTAAAAACATAATAATAATAATAATAATAATAATAATAATAATAATAATAATAGAGCTAAACAAGCTGAAAAATGGAGTAGGGTAGGGAGCAAATCCCCGAGGTAGATGCTCAGAGAAAAATTTTCAAGGAGACGGAGCATGAGAAACATTTATCTGACAACCATTTTCTGAAAAAATCTCTTCTTAGCATCAACATTTCATAGGAAAGCAGGAGAGAGATTGAAGCACTTAGAGAAACAACACTAATATGTCATTTTACCAGTTCTAAGCTCAGCAAAAGCCAAATTAAGACTTAGACAGAGGAAATTTGGCAAGTCCCTTGCATTCTCAAATTTCTTCCTAAAGGGTTTTTTTATCGCAACATTCATTTCTCTTGCCAATCGGGACTTGGTCCTTAAGGGGAAGAATTTGTCCAAAAATGGATCTCTGCTCTACATGAGGAAGTGGATTCTAAATTTTGATCTGGCTCAATGTGAACTGTATGAAGAACCAAAGTGGATTCGATTATATAATCTGCCGTCGGAGTGCTGGACAAAAGAATGCTTGCTAAAAATCAGACACTCCCTCGACACTGTTTTAACCATTGATGAAGAACTTTTCGGTAGCAACTTGTTTCTATTTGCAAGAATCCAAGTACTAGTTATATATAAAATCCCAATAGAAATCATTCTTCACACTCAGGAATACCAAAGGATTCAAAAGTTGGAAGTAGAGAAAGTTTGCTTTTTTTGCCTTAACTGCCATAGTCAAAGGCATTCAGAGGATCGTTGCCCCAAGAATATAGTTATAGATACAAAGCTAGAAGGGGTTAATGTGCCATAGTACGATAATACCAAGATTAGGGAAGTGTAAGCTTCCTTGAATCAGGTGGCCCTCCCTCCTCGGGAAGATAAAGCCAATGGAACTCAAACCATAAACCTAGTTAGATCACCAAATCTGGAGAATCCAACTCAAACTCAAAAAGAAAGTAAGAGCCTGGTCTTGTCATGTGGCAACCCCCAAGCCACCATATCGAATGTGATCTCTGACAAGAATCCAGATTGAGCAAGGGACAAGGCAGTCAAGCAATCGATGAAGGGCCAAGTAACAAATTAATATCCATGACTGCAATGAAGACACATAGACTAGCAACCACATCTTAAATATAAAAATCTTAGATTCCCTAGGGGCGCCCAAGGTGGGGTGCCAAAAGATTCATTTGGGACAAAGAATTAAGGGGCTGAAATTCCCAGTCTTTAGCGTTCCTATGTACTAAAGACTCTGGTGGGACTCAATTCTGTGTCCCACTTGGTTCAACTCAAAAACTTGTTTTGCATTTAGGGTTGGTACCTCTTACTAAACATCTAATTTGAAGGACAAAGCAATCTGTGCATATCCAAACATCTAGATTCACATGCCTCATTCATACTCTGAGTTCTCAATAATTCAAAAGAAAGGTATCGTGGGTAATCTATTCAT
The DNA here is from genome assembly GCA_027924645.1 of Cunninghamia lanceolata. Lineage (NCBI taxonomy): Eukaryota > Viridiplantae > Streptophyta > Pinopsida > Cupressales > Cupressaceae > Cunninghamia > Cunninghamia lanceolata. Next base: position 20,205,432 of record BSBN01000090.1, on the reverse strand, counting down.
GCATACTCTGTGGCATGTTTTGTGACCATCAAGCATGTGAAAGCTAGAAGACACAAGTCTATAGCCAGGATAAGATTTGAGAGTCCAAAAAATAGATTTAGTGCTATGGTAGAAATGATCGACCTACAAATCCAGCCAAAGATTACCAAGGATTCCCCGAACATCTAACTGTCCTAATCTAGCAACTCATTCCCAAGTTGGACCTATTTCTACTAAGTCTATGCACCAAATCTCAATGGGAATTGCCATATCTCTAATTTCTTTTCCCTGGCTATTTATAGCTGAAGTCTGAAGGCTGCTTAACTATCTGGAGTAATGGCAACCCAAATGAACATGGAATGTGTTTGTAAATGCCAGTAGGAGGAGGAAGGTGATGACTCAGAAGAAGAAGTCAAGCTGAAGGTAGAAGATGAAGAAGGTGAGGAGACAGAAGAAGAAGATGAATCACCAATAGAGCAGATAAAGCACCTCTTCAAAGATGACTCTGATGAAATCATGAATGCAATTCACAAGGTGATAGGATCTAAAGTATTTATAGGTGGACACATCATTGATGGGGTCCTCTACGAAGAATTCTTGATGAATTCTATTCTTATACTAAGGAAGAACAGTGGGAACGTGATGGCCAATAGCTACATCAAAGATCATATGTACCAAGCTACTTCTACTGCGATATCAAACTTCAACAAGCATCCCAAATATAGACTCATGGCAGGAGTGTTTGATGTTGCGGTGGTCAACAAAGAGAATAATGTTATGGGTCAAGCCTTGGCAGTCTTCAATGAGGGCATTCGTAATCACAACATGGAAACCTTCAAATATATAATTGGTCAATATGGAGACCTACTTTCCTCTTCGCAGCTAGAGCATGTAATGGAACTGTCATAACGGCTAAGGACTCTCTAGCATAAATAACTATTTTTCTTCTATGTAACTACTTTGGGGCCTGATTTGTACTTATTTTATCTCTTATTATAATATATTATCTTGTCATACTGGCAGCTACTTATCCATCAATATATATATAAGAAAATTTATGTTTGTCTTACACCAGACTAATCCACAACAAACAAAGCAAACCATGAAGAAAAAAGGGAAGGCAGTAAACACATAACTAATGAACAAGAAAGATTGTATGAAGGAGTTGTTGGGGGGGAGTTAAGATAACAGAAAAAGGTAGGAGAGGATGAAAGGGGGAAGGATCAAAAAAGGACAAACAAAAGAGGAAGACCAAGGAAGGGGGGAAAGAACAGGGGAAGAAACACAAAAGGTCAGAAAAAAGAAAGCAAAGAAAAAGGCGGGATGAAAGGGGGGAACATAATCAAAAAGAGGGGGCTAAGGAGAGAAAGGGAGGGGGGAGTGGTGATAGGTAAAAGGGAAAGTGATGAAGAAGGGAAAAAAGGATGAAGGTAACAGTTCAAGATGGTGGGCGAGAGTAGTTTCTAATGTGGGTTAACAGGGGATTCCAAGAGAAACTTAAATTCCATCATCACGATTGAGATTGGATGGGTGGTTACTAATCTCTATGGCATCTTTAAGTTTCCTCTTGAAGTAGTTCTCTTCAATGACTAAGATTTTAGTGTCTTCTAAGCAAATGTGGTGTTTGGTTAAAGTTGAGTGCTCTGTAAGGGTGGATTTATGGACACATTCATGTTTAATGTCCGCACTATGCTCTCTGATCCTTGTGCTAAAGGAACACCCTATCTCACCAATATAGGGGGTGCTACAAGAACAAACAATCTTGTAGACTCCAGAGTTGAGTAGGAGGAAACCTAGGGTCTTTTGGTGAGGGAATCCAATTTATTAGCGTGGAGATGGGATTGAAGGTACATTGGAGGCCCTTTTTAAGTAGAATCTTAGAAATTTTATTAGAAAGGTCTTTAATGTAGGGGAGGGTGGAAAAATGGGGATTAAAAGGGTTGGCATCCTTAGGATTGGAGCTAAGGCAGGACTTGGCTTGTTTGAATGCTTTCAAGATGGGTTTTCTCTTGTATCAATTTAATTCAAAAACTTTGGTAAGGTGTGCAATCTCTTGGTGTAATTTATCCTTATCACAAATATGAAAAGCCCTAGTGGCTAAATTTTTAAGGATACCAACTTTTTAGGCTGGGTGGTGATGCGAGGAAGAGTGAAGGTAAAGGTCAATGTGGGTAGCATTATGAAACACACAACAACCTGAGGAGTTGTCAAGTTTTTTGATAAGAAGAATGTCAAGGAAAGGGAGCTCATTATCAGTTTCAAGATCTTTTGTAAAGGAGATGCACTTAGCTATGTGGTTGAGGTGTGAGTGGAACTCCTCATTATTTTTCAGGGCCATGGGGCTAACAAATGTTGGTATCATCAATATAGTGTTTCCACCATTTTGGTTTGAGGGGAAAGGAGTTGAGGATGATTTCTTTGAAGTGTTCCATGTAAAGGTTAGCAATAATCAGGGAGAGAGGGGATCCCATGGCAAATCCATCCAACTATTTGTAGACAACTCCTTGAAAGGTGAAAATGGTGGATCTAAGGCATAGTTCTACCAAGGAGGAAATCTCATCGTTAGTTTTACATCTAATTATTTCAATGGAGTATGGGATAGGGACCTTGGTGAAAAGGGAGACCATATCAAAGCTAACCAAGAGGTCACTTTCTTCCAATTTTTTGTCCTTGATGAATTCTACAAAATGGTCAGAATTCTTGATGAAGGAACTAGACTTATGCAAAAGAGGAGAGATAATCTTAGCTAGGTAGGTAGCTAGCTTGTAAGTGGGTGAGTCGATGGTGTCTACAATTAGACATAGAGGGATGTTGGTCTTGTGGATTTTTGGAATACCATAGATGTGGGGGGTGGACTCTTTGGAGGGTAAAAGAATTTTTTTTGTCGCATCGTCAAAGGAAGAAAGGGAGATGACAGTTTTAACTTTTTTTAAAATCTTGGAGATGGGGTTATGAGTCAAGACTTTGAAGCTACCACCATCAGAAAGGAGATCAAGCATCTTGGAGACATAGTCATGCTTATTCATAATGACCGTGGAATTACCTTTGTTTTCCATGACAATGATGAGGTTATTATTTCTCATTAAACTCTTGATGACACGGAGCTCAGTTTTGGGGATATTGCACTTAGACGAGTTGGCATGTCTTAGAGTGGCCACACAATCTTGTCATATTTCCTTGGTGATATATTCCTCTAGAAGAAAATGAACTACAATTTTAATCTCAATCAAGAAATCAGCATAAGGAACATAGTGCAGAGTAATTGCAAAGCCATGACCTCATTTTAAAAAATTGAAAGTGAGTGGATCTAAGGGAACATTAGAGAGGTTGAACACTAATTTATTTTCCCAATCAAGAATAGAGTTTGATGAGGGCTCATGATAAATAGAAGAGGAATGAGGTTGAGGGGGACAAAAAAGTCTAGGGATCCAAGAAGAATAAATGTTTGGGTTTAGAGATAGGTGGGAGGGGGTGGCAGGTAGGGAAGCACATGCAATGAGAGAGGCTCGAGGGTTGAGATCTAAGGGATCCATGGAAGAGAACAATTTTGAGGTTGACAGGTGGGCAATTGTAGGAGGAGAACAAGAAGAACCAATGAGAAGGTGAGGTGAGCTAGGGTTGACAGCTCGAGGGTGGTTAGGACAAGATTGAGAGATCAAATCAACATTAATGTAATAACATTCTTGGGAGCAAGAACGTTGAGAAATGGTAGGGGAGGATTGTGTACCTAGAAAACCAAGAAGGAGACCATTGGGGCATGGTTGTTGCTCACATTTGGCATTGGATTCTCCTCATCCACTTCTACAAATTAGGAAATTTTCAATTTACATATCAATATATGTAATGAAATAACCAATTGCTTCTTTTCTAGTGACCCTTTTCTTCCTCCTCTTGGTAGAGGCTTCAACCCTCTTCTCCTTAACCTCTTCCTCCATTATCATCATACCTCCAATATGTCATTTTCTCACAAAATCATCCATGAGTGCCACGTAGCAGTAAACACCCACTACCTCGCAAAAAATAAAAGAAATGACATGTAACACAATAATCAAAATTTCATTCTCCTAAAAACTGCAAGTGGTATTCATTTTCATGAATGCCCACATGCATAAGTAGTTCATCTTCGTTCTCACTCCTACTAGCATCCGTTAAAAGTTTATAATTATAATTTGGAAACAAATAATTATATTTATTTTATTTTAAAATTAAAGAAAGATAGAGTAGTTATCATCTTTAATAGTTCTATTGAGTTTCAATATTAGAAAAATTAGAAAAAGCTAATATTTGAATTTTAGATATTATTTAAGTTGTGTGCACAAAGGAAAAGGTTATTAAAATAAGTTTTTTATTCAACTCCATGAATAAATTACTGTTTTATAAGTTTTATTCCTACAATTATAAATTGCATGATTTATATTAAAAAGGAAGGTAGTTATTTTAGAAGGGGATACTAATACATTATTGTAGTTGAAGAAAATAAATTAGGAAAATAATTTACAAGTTGAAGATTTGAGTTTTTAGGGGATTACTTTTTTGGATTTCATTCAAGAATTATGCTAGAATTGTGTTTGGAATCATCATCAATTGTATCATGTTTGCAAAAGATTCAAGGTAGGATCTTAATCATGAAATGGTTTTAACAAACACTTCAATTTTGTTTAATAAAGAATTTAGATCAATGTTTATGAAAGAGATGTTCATTGTTTTGAATAATGTTATTTTATTTCAAAAAAAAAAAAGGAAAAAGAACATTCATTAGATTTTGATATAAAGAAATCAAGACATTTTTAGAGTGGTGAATGATTTAGGAGAATAAATGAATTCATATTGGTTAAATTTTAGTTGTAGATCTTGGAAACTAGTGTTCTTGTAGATAAAGAAACCTAAAGAAGATTGAAGATTTATGGATTGAGCTTTAGTTGTTCTTAAAGGTGGATTTAGGAGCACAATCTAAAGAAAATGGAATTCAATTTACTGTCTTATTGATGGATATATTAGTGTTTGAAATTATATGAAAATGGAATTAGAATGAATGATTAGGATCAACATAGTTGTGGGTTCTTTCAAGGAAACAACACAGATTTTATGAGGGATCTTGTTCAACAAATCTATGAGTTGTTTATGACTACATTGATTGTATGTTGGGTATGTAACAAAGATGGGGAACAAAAAGTGGCTAAATTTTTTTTTGAATCAAAATAAGAAATAATGTGTTCATGTTATTGTTTGGTACTACCAAGACCAAGGCCTAATCACCACTGAGCCTAAATGCAAGCACATTATAACATTCTCATGTTTTAAAATACATAAAAGAAAAAATAGTTGTGACCCATTTCTATAATTTTCTTAAAAACACAGATGTGTTATTGTACAAATGAATTTTGGGTGATTCGAAGAAATTTCATTGAAGGAATCATGCTGCCATGATGTGTAAGAGGTAAGTTCATTCAATTTTTTTAGCAATTTTAGTTGAAATTAAAAAAAATGATTTTCATTTGTGTTGATTAGTTAATTTTTAATTTTTAGCAAATATGGACCCCTCAACACCTCCAAACCCTCATCCACCCAATAAAATGTGTGATAAAAGTCTTACTAAAGAGAATAAAAAGTATAACCCCCTTTAAACTCCACTATAAATTCTAAGGCATCCTCGTGATACCTAAGAAAATATTTTAGGTTAAATTGAACATAATAAAAGGAGCTTCAAACATTAGTAGAAACCCTAAAAAATCCAAATACAACAAACATGTCCATAGACATGCTCTTGCAACATTGTTGGAGTCTAATATATCACATAGATTTAGTCAGTGGGCAAATAAATACATGGACAAATTATAGAGAAAATGCTTGCAAATATTATGCAACAAAACTATCTTATAAAAAGTGAAAGACAAAAAGTAATAAAAAATGACTTATGTGCATTATTTGTAGACCTTAGCACTAATAAACTCATGCATACAACTTGCAAAAGGTTTCCTATTCATTCAAGCCAACACCAAGGAATAAAGGATAACTTCTAGGATAGGTGGTGTATGGTTTTTTGACCATGCCTCATGCAACATTAATTAAGTGCCTCAATATTTCTTGATTAAATCGTATTGCATGTTTATCCTCAATGAAATTCTAAATTATTTTGATATACATGATTTCCAAGGTAGAGATAAGGGCTCTACACAAGATAGATAGGGGACACACCTAGGACCAACCAACATGATCCTGTTCTCACTAATGTCTATTCAGCATATTATAGTCCCTTCCCTTGTTAAAGAGAGTGTTGAGGTGAATACCCTATAGTCCATTAGTTCACTCACATAGACCTTACTGTAACATAGTAGGCCTCTTTCCCAAGGTGATGAAGGTGAGCCTTTGAAGCATTACCTATCACGACTACATGTTTATCATGCTTGTGGGTCTACATGTGATGATGGATCCAAGGATTATACTATGAGATATACAACACATGATGTACATGGTCATGATGTTGGTACACATGTTAAAGAGGATGCTCCACACTTTAAGGATTATACCACACATGGTGGGGCACATCATACTTCTATATTGGATAGTATGGTCATGACCAATGAGTTAGTATATGTGACCTTTGGCATTGAACCATACATAATTTTTTTAAACTTGCATATCTATTACTAATAAGAGAAATATACAATAGTGGCTAAGGGAGCCACACAATCACTTCAAAAGACATCTTTTAGCAATACCAAGGAGCAACAAGTTAAAGCTGTATATTACAAACTATATTCAAATTTATATCCTTGCATTTGTATTGTTTCTTGCGTTCATCATTGGTTTATATTTCTTCTTCTAAACACTGGTCAGCATTGCTACCAACTGCCTTACTAATTTGAGCCTGATCTGTGGTGTTTCCTAGAGGAACTTGTTCCCTGTCACCTCTGAACTGAATATTTCTAGATGGTTAAGTGTTTTCAAAGTTCTAACAATCACTTTCCAAAGCAATCACATCTTCAATAATGTTATCCTTAATTTTTTCCTACTCACTAATCCTGTTCTATTGCTCTATGAACTCCTCCTGGTGGGTTGAAGCTCTCATTTTGTAGTCATGGGGCCAAAATTTGGTCGTTCTTATGTCACCTCTATACACTGTTGCTTCCCCTTCATCCCATATCTTCATGAATCTCTCCATGGGAATCCTAAATGTACCTGTAGCCTGTTGAGAGATAGACCAACAAGTGAGTCTAGTGTAGGAGTACCTATTTGATCACATGCATCCATGAGGCAATATTGAATTTTTTGTTCAATTTTGATGTTTTAATGTTGTAATAAGGCCCAAGAGGCCACATTGATGATGTCATTAGGTTATTTGAGTCATTTTTAGGAGGTCATTTATGTCAAATTTGCAAAAAATGTAAAGTTACACAAATGCAACAAATGGAAGTTGAAGAGTTGTAAGGTAGTTGGTTGGTTAAGGAAGTTAGAAAGGTTGTTTAAGCATAAATATGCCTTCCAAGAGTCATTTTGTATCATGGAGGATGAGTAGAGATGGAAAATATGAATTTTTATTGAAGAAAATTAATAAAGAATATAGTTTTGCATGCTTATATCTTTGTTTTCTAAACTTTTTACCGTTTTCTTGCCATTCCTCTAAATAGTACAGCCCTATATAGATGTGTCAGGGTCTAAGATCGACTAGAGATGGAAGATTGATGAATCTACTTTGAAATGGTTCTTGTTGCACGAAATTTCATTGGGAATTGAATTAGTTATGGACATTTTCCTAAAAATTGTTTTAAAACTGCCAAAACCCTCATCTAGGGTAATAGTAAGTAAAACAATTTGTATTTATTTGATTGTAGACCAAGTGATAGATTCTAATTTGGATGAAAACACTCATTCTTTCTTACCCTAACATATTCCAAGGGTGCAGATAAACGAGAGGTAGTTTGTTATTAATTTCTTGAAGCTTTAGGGTTGTGTCTTCATGAGTAACAGATTGTAATACAACAGAGTAAGATTTTTTGGGATCTTATTGACAAATTTAGTGTTTACCATAAGTATAATTGGTTTGGAAATGTTTTCAATTTGCATTAAGAACCTTCATCAAACTAATGGTTATCAAAACAAAATATTTTTGAGGACTTTAAATCCCCTATCCTATTGCAGCAGAGTTTGACAGTCAACATAGACTGTGTTTGATAAGATTTGCAACATATCTTGAGGAGTGGGTTAAAACCCTTTAGAAGTTTACTTATATAAGGTAAATCCCTACCAATAAAAGTTGGGTAGAATCTTGGGAAACCTTTCTTTATGTTGAATGACAAATTTGACAAGTGGATCCAAGACTAATAAGCCTATTTGATGGTTTAGTGGTTTGATGTTTGCAAAGACTTTCCTTGTGCCTAAACCTATTGATTTAGCCTATTTGTAACCTATTAAAGGACTGTCAAAGGTGTTTTGGGATTGTGAAGTTGTTTAGAGACATGATGCTTTGGAAAAGTGACCTATTTGAGGTCTAGGAGTAGTGTAGCAGCAGTAGATTGAAGGATATGTTCCAAAGGAGTCACAAGAGATCTTGAGATATGTCTTGTATTGGCTTAATGGGTGTCCAAAAAGCCCATAATAGTCTTGAAGTGTGGTCTGAAATAGAAGATAATGAGTGACAGTCCCTTAAAGAGGGCTACTAGCTTTAGGACAGTCAATGAAGGAATAGTAATTTGATGAAGGGTCAGACATTGTGAATTGTTTGCCTTAGTTGAGTTAAGGTTCCTAGAGGATAAGAAAGACAACTAAGGTCTTGTTTGGGTTAAAATAGTTGGAACCTCAAATTTGTGCTCTTGTAGAGGCCATTACCTTGAAGAGATTTCTTATGAAACTTGAAGTGTCAAAGTGATTGAAGCCCATTGTTGTGAAATATGGTATCAATGGGTTGATTGCCTCCTAAATTTGCATCAAAGTGGTATCAAAGCTCAAAAAGGTGTAGGCAGAGAGTTGGTTTTGTGTTTTGTGGTTGTGTTGTGGTTTTGTGCAGGTTAAGAAAGAACCTGGTTATTGGTTGCCAAGAGACTAGGTTGAGGATAAGTGGAAAGGACCTAGGTGAGGCTAGAGAAGTTGAGAAGCAAGGAGAAGCTTTTTTGAGTAAAGAGAAAATAGATTGGTTTAGGAGAATAGTGAAAAGTAGTTTGCAAGGTAAGGAGGTACCAAATATGAGGCAAGATATGAAAAAGAGAAAAGATGAGAAGACAATAAAAGAAATGAGAAAGAAGGAAAAAGAGAAGGAAAGACAAGAGGAATTTGACCAAAAGACTAGAGAATTGACACAAACCATAGAATGAATGGAAAGGGAACTACATCAGTGAAGCAGTCAGAATTTTCCATTAAGAAGAATGGTGCAATGGCCCATTAGAAAGATCATGCAAAGAAGAAGAAGACAATCAAGGAAAGTAGCCATACAGGAAGAGGTAAAGTCTGAATCCAAGGGTTAAGATGTGCAAGATGAGAAACATGATGCTACAATTTATTTGTTTGATGTTGATAAAGCTATTGATGTTAAGATTAATGACATGGTTGTTGTTGATCAAATGATTGATGAAATTGTTGTGGATGAAAAGATTGATGATGAAAAGGATGATAATGTTAAGGTGGATGAAGAAGAGGATTTATGGGAAAAGTTTGCAGCCATTGAGAGTGAGGTTGGAATGAGTGGAGAATTTGTTGTAGGTGGAAAAAATGAAGTTGATAATGGTAGCAGGTTGTAGCAGTTGGTCTTGAAGGACATGGTTGAAGAGGAGTTTGTAATGCAAGGAGGCAAGGAGGAGACCTCAAGGTCTCAATATTTTGTTTCTAACTTTTCATTGGATTATGTATGTGCAGGCTATAAGGAACAAGAAGAGGTGTATGAAGACATAAGTATTGATACTGAACCATATAAAAGAAATGGAGTTTTGGAATCTACAAGTTGAAAAGATGATGGATAGAAGAAAGCACAAGAACTAGAAGACAAGGAAGAAGAAGATAATTCAATGGGGCTTGAATTCTTTTTCCCCCAAGAGTTTAGTGCAGGAGCAACTATTTGATCACATGCCTCCATGAGGCAATATTAAGTTTTTTGTTCAATTTTGATGTTTTAATGTTGTAATAAGGACAAATAAGCCACATTGATGATGTCATTAGGTTATTTAAGTCATTTTTAGGAGGTCATTTACGTTAAATTTGCAAAAAATGTAAAGTTACACAAATGCAACAAATGGAAGTTGAAGAGTTGTAAGGTAGTTGGTCGGTTAAGGAAGTTAGAAAGGTTGTATTAAGAATAAATATGCCTTCCAAGTGTCATTTTGTATGGTGGAGGATGAGTAGAGATGGAAAATATGAAGTTTTATTGAAGAAAATTAATAAAGAATACAATTTTGCATGCGAATATCTTTGTTTTCTGAACTCTTTACTATTTTCTTGTTGTTCCTCTGAATAGTATGGCCTTGTACAGATGTGTCAGGGTCTAAGATCGACTAGAGATGGAATATTGATGAATCTACTTTGAAATGGTTCTTGTTGCACGAAATTTCATTGGGAATTGAATTAGTTATGGGTATTTTCCTAAAAACTGTTTTAAAACTACCAAAACCCTCATCTAGGGTAACAGTAAGTAAAACAATTTGTATTTCTCTGATTGTAGACCAAGTGATAGATTCTAATTTGGATGAAAACACTTGTTCTTTCTTACCCTAACATATTCCAAGGGTGCAGATAAAGGAGAGGTAGTTTGTTATTAATTTCTTGAAACTTTAGGGCTGTGTCTTCATGAGTAACAGACTGTAATACAACAGAGTAAGATTTTTTCAGATTTTATTGACAAATTTATTGTTTACCATAAGTAGAATTGCTTTGGAAATGTTTTCAATTTGCATTAAGAACCTTCATCAAACTAATGGTTATCAAAACAAAATATGTTAAAGGACTTCTAAATCCCCTGTCCTGTTGCAGCAGGGTTTGACAGTCAACACAGATTGTGTTTGATAAGATTTGTAGCATATCTTGAGGAGTGGGTTAAACCCTTTAGAAAGTTACTTATATAAGGTAAATCCCTGCCAATAAAAGGTTGGTAGAATCTTGGGAAACCTTTCTTTATGTTGAATGACAAATTTGACAAGTGGAACCAAGACTAATAAGCCTATTTGATGGTTTAGTGGTTTTATGTTGCCAAAGACTTTCCTTGTGCCTAAACATATTGATTTAGCCTATTTGTAACCTATTGAAGGACATTCAAAGGTGTTTTGGGATTGGGAAGTTGTTTAGAGACATGATGCTTTGGAAAAGTGACCTATTTGAGGTCTAGGAGCAGTGTAGCAGCACCAGATTGAAGGATATGTTCCAAAGGAGTCACAAGAGATCTTGAGATATGTCTTATATTGGCTTAATGGGTGTCCAAAAATCTATCACAGTCTTGAAGTGTGGTCTAAAATAGAAGATAATGAGTGATAATCCCTTAAAGAGGGCTACTAGCTTTAGGACAGTCAATGAAGGAATAGTGATTTGATGAAGGGTCAGACATTGGGAATTGTTTGCCTTGGTTGAGTTAAGGTTCCTAGAGGATAAGAAAGAAAACTAAGGTCTTGTTTGGGTCAAAATAGTTGGAACCTCAAATATGTGCTCTTGTAGAGGCCAGTACCTTGAAGAGATTTCTTATGAAACTTGAAGTGTCAAAGTGATTGAAGCCCATTGTTGTGAAATATGGTATCAATGGTTTGAATGCCTCCTAAATTTGAATCAAAGTGGTATCAGAGCTCAGAAAGGTCTAGGTAGAGAGTTGGTTTTGTGTTTTGTGATTGTGTTGTGGTTTTGTGTAGGTTAAGAAAGAACCTAGTTGTTGGTTGCCAAGAGACTAGGTTGAGGATAAGTGGAAAGGACCTAGGTGAGGCTAGAGAAGTTGAGAAGCAAGGAGAAGCTTGTTTGAGTAAAGAGAAAATGGATTGGTTTAGGAGAATAGTGAAAAGTAGTTTGCAAGGTAAGGAGGTACCAAATATGAGGCAAGATATGAAAAAGAGAAAAGATGAGAAGACAATAAAAGAAATGAGAAAGAAGGAAAAAGAGAAGGCAAGACAAGAGGAATTTGACCAAAAGATTAGAGAATTGACACAAACCATAGAAAGAATGGAAAGGGAACTACATTAGTGGAGCAGTTGGCATTTTTCGTTAAGAAGAATGGTGCAATGGCCCATTAGAAAGATCATGCAAAGAAGAAGAAGACAATCAAGGAAAGCAGCCATACAGGAAGAGGTAAAGTCTGAATCCAAGGTTCAAGATGTGCAAGGTGAGAAACATGATGCTACAATTTCTTTGTTTGATGTTGATAAAGGTATTGATGTTAAGATTAATGATATGGTTGTTGTTGATCAAATGATTTATGAAATTGTTGTTGATGAAAAGATTGATGATGAAAAGGATGATAATGTTAAGGTGGATGAAGAAGAGGATTTATGGGAAAAGTTTGCAGCCATTGAGAGTGAGGTTGGAATGAGTGGAGAATTTGTTGTAGGTGTAAACAATGAAGCTGATAATGGTAGCAGGTTGTAGCAGTTGGTCTTGAAGGACATGGTTAAAGAGGAGTTTGTAATGCAAGGAGGCAAGGAGGAGACCTCAAGGTCTCAATATTTTGTTTCTAACTTTTCATTGGATTATGTATGTTTAGGCTATAAGGAACAAGAAGAGGTGTATGAAGACATAAGTAATGATACTAAACCATATATACAAGAAATGGAGTTTTTGAATCTACAAGTTGCAAAGATGATGGATAGAAGAAAGCACAAGAACTGGAAGACCAGGAAGAAGAAGATAATTCAATGGGGCTTGAATTCTTTTTCCCTCGGGAATGTGGTGCAGGAGCACCTATTTGATCACATGCCTCCATCAGGCAATATTGATTTTTTTGTTCAATTTTGATGTTTTAATGTTGTAATAAGGCCCAAGAGGTCACATTGATGATGTCATTAGGTTATTTGAGTCATTTTTGGGAGGTCATTTATGTCAAATTTGTAAAAATGTAAAGTTACACAAATGCAACAAATGGAAGTTGAAGAGTTGTAAGGTAGTTGGTCAATTAAGAAAGTTAGAAAGGTTATATTAAGCATAAATATTCCTTCCAAGAGTTATTTTATATGGTGGAGGATGAGTAGAGATGGAAAATATGAAGTTTTATTGAAGAAAATTAATAAAGAATATAGTTTTGCATGCTTATATCTTTGTTTTCTGAACTTTTTACTATTTTCTTGTTGTTCCTCTGAATGGTACCACCCTATATGGATGTGTCAGGGTCTGAGATCAATTAGAGATGGAATATTGATGAATCTCCTTTCAAATGGTTCTTGTTGCACAAAATTTCATTGGGAATTGAATTAGTTATGGGCATTTTCCTAAAAACTATTTTAAAACTGCCAAAACCCTCATCTAGGGTAACAGTAAGTAAAACAATTTGTATTTCTCTGATTGTAGACCAAGTGATAGATTCTAATTTGGATGAAAACATCCATTCTTGCTTACCCTAACATATTCCAAGGGTGTAGATAAAGGAGAGGTAGTTTGCTATTAATTTCTTGAAGTTTTAGGGTTGTGTCTTCATGAGTAACATACTGTAATACAACAAAGTAAGATTTTTTGGGATCTTATTGACAAATTTAGTGTTTACCATAAGTAGAATTGGTTTGTAAATGTTTTTAATTTGCATTAAGAACCTTCATCAAACTAATGGTTATCAAAACAAAAGATGTTTGAGGACTTCTAAATCCCCTGTCCTGTTGCAGCAGAGTTTGACAGTCAACACAGATTATGTTTGATAAGATTTGCAGCATATCTTGAGGAGTGGGTTAAAACCCTTTGGAAAGTTACTTATATAAGGTAAATCCCTACCAATAAAAGTTGGGTAGAATCTTGGGAAACCTTTCTTTATGTTGAATGACAAATTTGACAAGTGGAACCGAGACTAATAAACCTGTTTGATGCTTTAGTGGTTTGATGTCGCCAAAGACTTTCCTTGTGCCTAAACCTGTTGATTTAGCCTATTTGTAACCTATTGAAGGACTGTCAAAGGTGTTTTTTGATTGTGAAGTTGTTTAGAGACATGATGCTTTGGAAAAGTGATCTATTTGAGGTCTAGGAGCAGTGTAGCAGTAGCAAATTAAAGGATATGTTCCAAAGGAGTCACAAGAGATCTTGAGATATGTATTCTATTGGCTTAATGAGTGTCCAAAAGGCTCATCACAGTCTTGAAGTGTGGTTTGAAATAGAAGATAATGAGTGACAGTCCCTTAAAGAGGGCTACTAGTTTTAGGACAGTTAATGAAGGAATAGTAATTTGATGAAGGGTCAGACATTGGGAACTATTTACCTTAGTTGAGTTAAGGTTCCTAGAGGATAAGAAAGACAACTAAGGTCTTGTTTGGGTCAAAAGAGTTGGAACCTCAAATTTGTGCTCTTGTAGAGGCCATTACCTTGAAGAGATTTCTTATGAAACTTGAAGTGTCAAAGTGATTGAAGCCCATTGTTGTGAAATATGGTATCAATGGTTTGATTGCCTCCTAAATTTGCATCAGAGTCTAACTAGAGACTTAGTATGTATTCTATCCCTTCCTTGATACACACATTCATTCCCAACCTTTTGCAAAGACCACAGAAGCTCAGTAGTAGACAACAACCAAAGATCATTGGTATTAGTAACAACGTTATTCAAAAAACCACACGAGACATTAGTTCTATTACCAGTTAGCTTAGATTGAAATTTTTTTAAAACCATGAAGAAAAGACTCCACACTTTTTTTACAAAGACAATCAAAGAAAATGTGTTCACAATTTTTAGGGAGACCATAGTATAGACACAGAGAAGATTTGGACCCTAATGCCATGCTATTTAGTAATAGTAGCCATCTGAAACAATTTTTTTAGGTTCTAGGATATTGGACCAAATAGCAGACATGGTTTTGTTTAGCTCCTTCTGGTCAAGCATGACTTTCCAGGACAAGTTAATGTGTGCACCGATATCCCCATTACCAATCATCAAATTATAAAGCTTATTTGGTGTCATTCTATCAAACTTTGTGCCATCTTTCCATTTAACATCCTCCCAAGAAATGTATTTTATAGAGTAGTTTTGTTGGAACAGTCCTTGCAGAGCTTTGTCAAGGACATAAAAGGTTCTTTTTTATGTTTCTAGGATGTTAAAATCCTATCTAATTTGAATCCAACTTTTTACTAAACCTTCTTGTATAACATCTTCAAAGGATTGAATCCCTAATTTAAACCACTTTTTAGTTGAGCAACCCTGAACCTGAGAGAGAACTTTATCATTATGTTTCAAGTTGCACCAAATAGATCTTGAACTAGCAATGCATTTATTGTTACAATCAATAGTATTTTTGTTTTCAATGAATGGTTTAATAGCCTCCTAGACCTTCCAAATGGATGCAAACACTACAGAACAAGAAGGCCTTGTTGGTTTTTATTTTTTTCCAAATCATTAGAGGGCTTGCCAGTTCCAATGCATAGGCAGATTCGGCCAACTAATATAGGAGGTTGTGTGAGTTGCCTCCCCTTCACTTCTGGTTCTGCTGCACCAAGGGGGGTATCCTTATAGCTAAAGATTTCACCTTGAATCTCCCAATGACAGAAAGATTTAGCTTTACAATAATAGGAAGAATACTCTCATAAGAGGACCAAGATTTGAATGATAGATCACAAGTTTGGTAACTTTCTTGGACATATCTGACTAGTTATGGATGAAAGTATGTAGGGGTCCTAATCCTACTCCTACAAACTAATAGGTTGGAAAAATGGAATAATTGGTATTGATGTTTTGGATGTAAGACAAGGGGTTTTGGATCATAACTACTACACAGGAGCAGACCGGTGCCTATTTCAGGGCAAGGAGTCAACTAGACATATACAAGAGAATGGCTTGCAACTAGCATTCGAGTTTCAAGGGGTTAGGACTGGTATGTGCCTTACAAACACCACCCAAGGATAAGTATTTAACTGTCTCTACTTATAAATATACTTGTTGACATACAATCTTCTCCATACTCAACCTAAAACAATTTAATCCACTCCTTGAATGGAAAGAGATTAAGCATGTGATACAAAAATCTATACCCTAGAATCTAAGAAACACTTAGCAACTAGATTCAAAAGAAGAGAATGCATACAACACATGGAGACAGACAGATAAACACATGCAATAATGCATTTTTCATATAAAATGACAAGAAACTGAACATATGTGTAAGGTACACTCAAATGCAACTCATAAACTCCAACAGAGATAAAACAACCAAGAAAATGCTCTGTCTTTCGTTATTTTTCCCCCAAAAATGCCCAAGTCTTCAACAACAACCAATGAGTAACACAGTTTGCATTTTATAACAAGATTGTGTACTCAGCAATAATTACATGGAAATTCAAAATTTTTGCCAGATACAGTGCACCCAAAAATGGTGCCCAAATCAATTAATGTCCATGCAGAAGAAGAAGGAAGGAGCAGGTGGAATCAGGGAATGTGCAGCCGCCTGAAGATTTTTCGTTAAAATTTGGTAGCTAGTCAGTCAATCATCGACCATGCCTCTACATTTCGTTATTAATGGTCCAGCTACCCACAGCTCCTCTTGAAATGAAACATTGAATGCATAAGAAGTTTTCCTGCCTGAAAAGCGGCCATAGATACAAAGAAATTCTTCGCTGCCTGAAAGTTTAAAACTAGCCGTCGATCTTCTTCCTATTGCCAAAATCAATGGCACCAAAACATGCTGAAAAGTCAATGGCCAATGAAAACAAGTCACATAGGTGCTTTTGCAACTTTGACTTTTCCATCGCTGACCCTCATTTTGCTTTGTCTGCCATTTTTGCCTCTTTTCGCCTTGTATATGCATATTCAAATGCATATACAACTGCCCGCTGTCCTGCCTTTCAAATCCGTTGTATATGCCAATGCATATATATAAAATTGTTTAACATACAAGGCGGACCCCAAATATGTATAGAACAAATTGAAATTCTACTCAGGTCTGGCTTGTATCACCTTTTACATCTTTCAATTTTGTATATTGCATACATACAATGCAATATACATGCCACGGATTTCAAATTTTATGAAACAAATTGGGACAGTTTTTAAATTTGGGCCTTGTATCTCATCCCTTTGTATATCGACATATACAAATGCCATATACATGCAAGTCGTGGACCCCAAATGCTTATGAAGTAGCTTGAAATCTCCATTGGGTTCAGATTGTATCTAACTCATTGCACTTCAAATTGTATATCGACATATACAATGCACAATATACATGCAAGCCACGAACGTCAGTGCTGAATTTGCCACATTTGACTTTTAAGTTGGGTCTAGCTTGCATCTTTAGAATGCATGTTCTGCTTGTATGTGCAATTGGTGGGTCCCACTATTTGTATCTTTTCCCTTTGCATGTTTCGATTGTATGTTGGGAACATACAAATCCAACATATAATGCGTGGACACCACCATATGTATCTCTGTCGCTTTGTATGTTGCCGAATATACAAGGCCCCTTGTATATTTGCACTGTAGCGAATGTATATGCGCCCCCTTTGTATATCTGCAATGTACATTCCCAATGTATGTCAAACATACATTCACCATTTCATTTGTCTTGATGTACATTGACCCTTGTATGTTTCGCTTTATGTCGCCAATGTATATTTTCTTTGCATGCTTTCCTTTGTATCTAAACATTGTATGTCTAAACATACAACACACAATATACATGCAACTCAATATATAAGCAAGGAATATTCCTAGAATCTGCGATAGATTCCTCAATGTATATGCACCCTTTTTAAGCCCGATATGCATACAAGAATGCATATAACTAATTTTTTCACTTTTTGAAGGCCGATAGACAGGATTTTTATGAATTTTATGGAAGGTGCCTGCGAATTTAAATACTTGAAACCTAAATATTCATGTAGGCACCAACACTGGCTTTGTCTGGGGACACATGCCTCTTGCAGGCATGGTGAGAACTCCAGAATCTCTGGTTTCACAGATTGGGCTTTATCCATTGGGCAACAGAGTCGAAGCTGCACCAACCTGCATCACAAAACACATTTAGTTAAAATTTACTTGGTGGCCCCAGGCCACCAAAAAGGAAAAACTAGAATTTTCCTCTGTCAAACACTTGATTTTCTTCTAATCTCACTAGGTCAAGCCTAAAGATGCTACCATGATTTACCCACAAACAACCCTTGTCATTTGCATATTCAACCATCCTATTTAACTTGTTTCTATCAACCTTATGCAAACAACCGTCAGCATCAAGCAACATGCGAATGTTATATTTATCAAATAATGCATATTCATATAGCATATAAAGCTTATCATCATCTATATCAGCAATATGCATTACAAAATGATCTCCTAGTTGGACTGAAAACTGAAAGCACTCAAAGTCCACCACAAAGCTAGGAGCATCAGGCCTCATTTTATCATAAGCTGGCATATCAAAGATAAAGCTCTCAAATCCATATTTATGCACTTCATGCATACAATCTTTAGTTGTACCAGGCAAGAAAGGCTCAGACTCTGGCACCTCTCTGCAATAACCTTCATGATATATGTTAGTCTCCCTTTCATCAAGATGAAAATTGGAATCCATATCAATAACAGTGCCTTGATTTTCACCATACTCAAACAGATCCTCATCACTATATGTGTCAAAAAAGGTTGATCCAAGTGTTTCAGCTTCATTATAGTATGCCACTGGCTCATGGGTAGCAGAACATGCATTTTCATTACCAATGAATTCCTTGTGTGGAGGAGTATCATCCTGTGTGCCATAAGTAAAATTATAATCAAACAAAGAACAATCATGCTCAACACTACTACTTGTTTCAATCTCTGATTGCTCTTCATCATCTCCATGTGTCTGAATAAAAGGCAGTGATTCAAACATGGAATTGCTCCTCTATTTGGTTATTTCTTCTCTATCTTGAGCACAATACTCACAATCATCTCCACAACCCACTCAAACAAGTGTTCACTGCTATCCATAACCTCAACTTGGGAGTCATCATTGATCCTCTCACTGGCATCCCTCATTGGTGAACAATCTAGTTGAGCACTATTATCAGCATTATGTTCAAACATAGCAGTCTCAACTTCTATCTTTTCATTTTCACATCTATCTTCAAATGATGCCATGATCACTTGGTCATTTGCAGCCATACAACTGTTAATCATCCTAAAGCCTGTGGACAGGGAATTCTGTATGTGCTCATTTCTCATTTTTTCTAAATTTTCTAAAAAATTGTATGCCATTTGCATACTTGTTATCTTGAATTCCCTCAACAATGCACTAGAGCCCTCCTCAAAAGCCTCAAAGAATATGCCAATGCAGGCTGAAGTATCAGGTCTGAAGTCTTCAGGGATTTGTGAAAGGGCTACTGCAAATCTATGACTAAAATCAATATTGGGCTCTTCATCTTGTCTTCTGATTTCTATTAATTTTGCAACAAGAGCAGCAAGTTCTCTTGCAAATTATTTTCTGAAACAACCAACAAGTTCATCCAAACGAGAAAAGGATCTCTTTGGAAAGCTCAAATACCAATCTCTAGCTCTTGCACTTAAGGATCTAACAAAAAACCTCATCCACATATCCTCATCTCTAAATGAGTGTTTCTCCATGAAGCTTTAAAAGTTTTGGATATGTGTACTCCCATCACACATACCGTGTCCACTAAATCTGGGCATCTGATTGTAGATTTGAGCAGGCATATTTTCAACTTCATAATCAACCCATGACAAATCTAGTTGGTCATACAAAGGATCAAAAGAGCTAACAAGAGGTTTAGCATTTTGACTGGCAGACACAACAGGGTTACTATTTAACTGAGCTTGCCTAGCCTCTAAGGATATCAACCTATTCTTTATTTCTTCAATTTTTTTACACAACATTTCATCCCCCTCTTGGATGAGCATGGGTGAATACATATTTGGATTCATATAAATCCCACTTTCGGACATCTTATATCTACCTAAGACCTCAGGCTTCCCCTTGGCATTTAACTTATGCAATAAAACAAATAAAAGTGGGAAGAAACTAGGTACCTTTTCTTATCCAGATGCCGAAATCTTGAACAAAATATTTTTTAGATCGCAATAACACACATCAGCCCTTTCATGTGCACTGAGAACTTTTTTGCAGAGTTGCCACCTCTCTAAAGATGATAAAATTTTCAAACAACTGAAAGCTCATCATAGAACAAATATTCTTCTGAGTTCATTCCACTAGTAGAGCACCATTATTCACATGAAAGAATCAAATATGCAGCAATGATTTCACATTATTAGACTCCTGTCCCCAGTAGAGTCACCATCTGTTGGTTTTTTTCTTTTTTTACAAATCAACAAAGGGCTTGCCAGTTCCAATGCACAGGCAGATTCAACCAACTAATATAGGAGGTTGTGTGAGCTGCCTACCCTTCACTTCTAGTTCTACCACACCAAGGGGTGTATCCCTATAGCTAAAGATTTCACCTTGACTCGCCCAATGACGAAAAGATTTAGCTTTACAATAACAGGCAGAATACTCTCATAAGAGGACCAAGATTTGAATGATAGATCACAAGTTTGGCAACTTTCTTGGACATATCTGACTAGTTATGGATGAAAGTATGCAGGGGTCCTAATCCTACTCCTACAAACTAACAGGTTGGAAAAATGGAATAATTGGTATTGATGTTTTGGATGCAAGACAAGGGGTTTTGGATCATAACTACTACACAGGAGCAGACTGGTGCCTATCTCAAGGCAAGGAGTCAACTAGACGTATACAAGAGAATGGCTTGCAACTGGCATTGAAGTTTCAAGGGGTTAGGATTGGTATTTACCTTACAAACACCACCCAAGGATAAGTATTTAACTGTCTCTACTTATAAATATCAAAATCTTCTCCATACTCAACCTAAAACAATTTAATCCACTCCTTGAATGGAAGTTAGAGATTAAGCATGTGATACATAAATCTATACCCTAGAATCTGAGAAACCCTTAGCAACCAGATTCAAAAGAAGAGAATGCATACAACACATGGAGATAGACAGATAAACACATGCAATAATGCATTTTTCATATAAAATGACAAGAAACTGAACATATGTGCAAGGTGCACTCAAATGCAACTCATAAAATCCAACAGAGATAAAACAACCAAGAAAATTCTCTGTCTTTCGTTATTTTTCCCTCAAAAATGCCCAAGTCTTCAACAACAACCAATGAGTAACACAGTTTGCATTTTATAACAAGACTGTGTACTCAGAAATAATTACATGGCTATTCAAAAATTCTACCAGATACAGCGCACCCAAAAATGGTGTCCAAATCAATTAATGTCCATGCAGAAGAAGAAGGAAGGAGCAGGTGGAATTAGGGAATGTACAGCTGCCTGAAGATTTTTCGTTAAAATTTGGTAGCTGGTCAATCAATCATCGACCATGCCTCTGAATTTTGCCATTAATGACCCAACTACACGCAGCTCCTCTTGAAATGTAGCATTGAACGCATAAGAAGTTTTCCCACTGAAAAGTGGCCATAGATACAAAGAAATCCTTCACTGCCTGAAAGTTTAAAACCAGCCGTCGATCTTCTTTCTATCACCAAAATTAATGGTGCTAAAACATGCTGAAAAGTCAATGGCCAATGAAAACAAGCCACGCAGGCACTTTTGTAACTTTGACTTTCCATCGCTGACCCTCATTTTGCGTTGTCCACCACTTTTGCCTCTTTTCACCTTATATATGCATATTCAAATGCATATACAACTACCCACTTTCCTACCTTTCAAATCCGTTGTATATGCCAATGCATATATATACAACTGTTTAACATACAAGGCAAACCCCAAATCTATATAGAACAAATCAAAATTCTACTCGGGTCCGGCTTGTATCACCTTTTGCATCTTTCCATTTTGTATATTGCATACATACAATGCAATATACATCCGCGGATTTTAAATTTTATGAAACAGATTGGGACAGTTTTCAAATCTGGGCCTTGTATCTCATCCCTTTGTATATCGGCATATACAAATGCCATATACATGCAAGCCGCGGACCCCAAATGCTTATGAAGCAGCTTGAAATCTCCATTGGGTCCGGATTGTATCTAACTCATTGCACTTCAAATTGTGTATCGACATATACAATGCACAATATACATGCAAGCCACGGACCTAGTGCTGAATTTGCCACATTTGACTTTTAAGTTAGGTCTGGGTTGCATCTTTAGAATGCATGTTTCACTTGTATGTGCGATTGGTGGGTCTCACTGTTTGTATCTTTTCCCTTTGCATGTTTTGATTATATGTTGGGAAAATACAAACCCAACATACAATGCGCGGACACCACCATATGTATCTCTACCGCTTTGTATGTTGCCGAATATACAAGGCCCCTTGTATATTTGCACTGTAGCGAATGTATATGTGCCCCCTTTGTATATCTACAATGTACATTCCCAATGTATGTTAGACATACATTCACCATTTCATCTGTCTTGATGTACATTGACCCTTGTATGTTTCGCTTGTATGCCGCTAATGTATATTTTCTTTGCATGCTTTCCTTTGTATCTAGCCGTTGTATGTCTGAACATACAACACAAAATATACATGCAACCCAATATACAAGAAGGGAATATTCCTAGAATCTGTGATAGATTCCTCAATGTATATGCACCCTTTTTAAGCCTGATATGCATACAAGAATGCATATAATTGATTTTTTCACTTTTTGAAGGTCGATAGACATAGGATTTTTATGAATTTTATGGAAGGTGCCTGCGAATTTCAATACTCGAAACCTGAATATTCATGTAGGCACCAACAGGCCTAACTTTAAAATCTCCTAGCACAATGTCTAACAGGCACAACCCAAACCAGTCCTTGGCCTTGAGGGGAACAAAACTTTTCAAATTATTGTAGATAAGGATTTTCCAAGGTTTAGAGCCTTCAAAAGATCTAATTATCCATTTTTCCACCAACGTGGCACCTTGGATCTTTAGGTCCTTTAATCCAAACAATCCCATACAACTACATGTTTTTTCCTATTCCCTTTTCCATCTGACTAAATAAACTCTCTGATTTTCTTCAGAATAATATTGATCTAGTAACTCGTAAACATCCATGTTGAGGCATAATATATAGGATAGGCAACCCAATTTTTTTGGTAGACTTGAACTCTTCCTACCAAAGACAAGTATTGTTTATCCCACATTCCTAGCTTTTTGAAAATTTTATTGTACATCCAATCCCACATCTCCTTCAAAGAAGGGCAAACAGAAAAAGGGATGCCCAGGTATCTTACAATTTTATTAGCACCATACCACTTCTAGTGGTGTCCATTAAGCCATTGCAGAGGGGAGTCATCCTAGCTAAGCAGTACTGATTTTGCATGTGAAATTTTAGCCTCTGCAGCTTTCCAAAAGATCAACAATCTTTTCTCAAAATTTTTTAGATTTTCTTCTTCCAATATAGGGAATAAGGCAATGTCTTCTGCAAATTGTATATTCAGAAATGCATCCTTATTAGGAAGAAGAATACCTTTTAAATCTTCATTCAACAGTTTAGTTCTCAAAACATAAAAAAGGTCTACAGAAGATATGACAAACAATGCTGGGACAAGGGGGCAACCCTAGGCCTAATAGATCTTTCTAGATTAAAAGGGTTAGAGAGAGATCCATTGATATCAATGTGAACTGAAGCATCCTTGAAAAGCATTATGACCATATTACAATATTCATTTGGAAATCCCAAGGCATCAAGCATTGTAAAAATGAAAGACCATTCAATTCTGCCGTAAGCTTTCTTAAAATCTAGCAGAAAAATCCCTATTTTTTCCCCACTTTTCTTTGCCCAATCCATAGCCTCCCAACTTGTGATTAGGTTTTCCAAGATAAACCTTCCTTTAATGAAGCCTATTTGAGTAGGATTGATAATTCTTGAAAATATGTCAGTCAGTCTAATAACTAGGATTTTAGTAATAATTTTGTAAGTGTAGACACCTAAAAATGTCTCGACCACCAACCTGACTCTCGACATCCCTAAACTTACCAATTCCCTTTCCAACCAATTAATTAAATTTTTATTTAATTAATCACCCCTTTCATTTTCTAAATCCACACCATTTTATCCCTAAAATTGAATTAATTTTATTAATTCAATAGTCCAAACCTTAGCCAATTGATTTAATAAATATGCAAAATTTATTAAATCAATTCCCCCATTTTCCCTAAATCTAATTAATTAGTTAAAACAATGTTAACTAATTAATCCAGCCTACTAATTAGCCTATCCCTACCCTAGACAATTAAATAGCTATTATTTACTTGCCTACTCTAGCCTATATCATCCTAGCCTTAGGATTAATTAATTAAATCACTAATTAATTAATCTTATCCCCCCTCTAATCCCTCTACTAATTTATTCCAGCCACATTAATTAGGTTAATCACCCTAATTAAGTAAGTCAAACCCTCATTAGCACTTCTCTCCACATTCCCCAAATTTAAAATTCAAATAAATCACACATCACATTTACTCCTCTTACACATGTCATAACTCTCTTCCCCAAATGAACTTTTAATTCATTTTACCCTTCCCCATGTGAATTTTTAATTCACAAATAATCCATCTCACCCAACCTCATTTATTCACCCCTTTCCCAAAAATGAATAAAAGATTTACTTTTATTCCTAGCCCTCCATCTTCCAAGATCAAATCTAGGCCCTCCACATCACTTTCATCCTCCACCATTGATCTCTCCATTTAATCTCCACCCTTGGATCAAAATCCTCTCAAAAAAGTCTATAAATACAACCTCTCACAAGTCATTTTCATCATCCAATTCCATGCAAAGTTACCATGCCAAAATTATCTTTGAGTAAATAGTGAGTTGCACAATTTGAGAGCACTTCACATTTCAATCCAAAGTCTAGAGACAATCTTGGTCTTGGGAGCTTCATTTGGGTGCAAAGGCTCCTCCTTCCCTTGATGGGATTAGGTTGTGTTTTGTAAGGTATAATCTTGTGTTTACTTGCATTTGATTTAGCTTTTTGCCTTATTACATTATCTAATCTACATTGGCACGCCCGGTGGGACCCACAAGGTCCAATCTAATCCTTGTTTGTGAGTTGTTGTGTTAGTATTCGGCCTTTTGCAGGATCAGCGCTATTCGACCGTCGCAGCGGCGCAATCACTGCCATATTTTAGCGCTATTTCTCTTTTAGCGCTATTTCTGCGCGATTTTATTTTATATGCTAACCATACTCACGTGTGTTTATTGCTTTTCCTAGTGTTTTCTGTGTTTTTTGTTCTCTATTTTTTAGGAAAACAAGGGGGAGGTTATGGTGAATTTTTGAAAGAAACGACCCAACAGCATCAGTTCAGCATTTTGGTGCCATCCTTCAGATTAGCACCATTGGTGTCTTCCACAGATTTAGAAAAACTGCGCAGTGGCGCCTTCACTACAACGGATCATCGCTATCGTTTGCATCAGCGCCTAAATTAGGATTTATTAGCGCTATCATTTGTATCAACGCCATTAATTTCACTAGCGCTATCTTAGGTTTTAATTAGCGCCATAAACTAGTTTAGCGCCATTTTACATAAGTCGGGTTGTTCTGCCCACAGTGGCACCTGTATATGTCTGTTTTAGCGCTATTTTGCCTTTCTGTCTGTTGCAGGTACTGCGGATACTAACGAAATCTTTTTGCAGGATGGTTTGTTAATTAGTTAGCAAACATTTCAATTTGGAAGCTAAAATGAACCCTTGTTTGCTTTGTCATGTCTTGAACAAACATTTCAATTTGGTGTTTTAAAAATTAACCCAAACAACTCCTTGATTGAAGTGTGTGATCATAACATTTATTTTTGGTGCTCTAAAATATACTTTGTGTGCCAACAAAAAAACAATCAAAACACTTCAATTTGGGCTATAAAAAGAACAACAAATTGCATACTTCATTGGATAAAAAGAACAACAAACTTGCATTTCCACGCATATAATCAAGACAATCTAAATACTTGTGTGAAGTGTCTTTGTGATTGTGTCAAGTAGAGTGAGAAAGTGTATGCTCTTCCCTCGCACCTTTTGGTGATCTTGGGAATCAAAAACTACTCATAACACTTTGCATTAATTGCCCCCCATCTAAATCCAAAGATCTAAAATTGAACCATGTTGAGTGTGATATAATCATAGGGAACACATATGCTCTCCCCTTGCATCTTTGTATGAATTTGGGGATCAAAAGTGTTTTCATGATTGTATCGCTTTTGTAATCTTTAGAGGGCCTGCCACCCCACTTCGAAAGGTGGGAACGACCTAAGCAGCATCAAGCTAAAGCCAAGCTCTTCCAAGCCGCTATATAAAATAAGGCGTTTGGGATGAAAGTCTCAAGTGACAGGTGTTGTTTTGTTATACCGATAGCCAACCTCCCCATAAACCCTCTAAGGCGCAGCCCTTGGAGGCTGGGAGACTCCATAACGGAGAGTAGTGCTGCCGCACGTATAACCACCTGAACGGATGCCCTTACTAAGAGCCATTGTTGTAGAAAGCCAAAATCCTTCTATTTGTTGACGCAGAGGGCAAAACCCTTGAAGTGGCCCCGATTCATGCGGTTCTTAGCCGAGGTAGCAGGGACAATCTAAAGGTTTGGAGAGGGTCAAGCCTTATAAGAAACCTGAATCTTGGTATGTGTGAGAAGTGTGTGCAATTGTAAGGAGGAGCCGGTGCTACCAAGATCCTGGAGCTACCTGCTTTGAATAGGCGTAGCTAGGGGATTCAACAAATATTGCCACAATCTCACCTTAGGCTGTAAAAGTGTGCTTGTTCTAAACAAAATCATGTCATTTCACAAACAAAAATTATTGCTTGTTTTGCGTTCAAATGTGTGTTAAAGTGCTTTGATTTTTTCACAAACAACTTGTCAAGAGACAAAACAAATCAGAAATCTGTCCAACCTGTTTTAGCGCCATATCTATCTTATTGTAGCACCTTTTCACCCGTGGATTGGCACTATTTTGGGATTGATGTGCCTGAGACAGAACAAATTAGTTAGTCACATCCCAAATAGACAAATCCAAAATTTTGCTGTCAGAAATCCAAAAGTGTGCCATCAGAAACCTGTCAAACTCTGTTTCAGTGCCATATCTGTCTTATTGTAGCACCTTTTCACCCGTGGATTGGCGCTATTTTGAGATTAACTTGCCTGAAGCAAAGACCCATTTTGTTGTGATCTACTCCTTCTGTTCTGCCATAATCCGTATCCATCTCACAGAAATCTGCCAACAGTCCAGCCATTCTTTTCAAAAAATTTCCCAAAATTGCACCTTCTTGACCTTAGAGAATTAATCACCACCATTGTTGGACCCCATTATCAGCACAAATACATATCTATCCATCCCCATTCAATCCTTTTGCATATCTCCTTAGACCAATATAAAATCATTTCAAAAATCCACATCCAAATCAAAACCCAATCAACAATCAAATCTTGTCACCCTTTTGAGCCAAAGTTAGATCTAGATCTTATCATTAACATCACATTTTCCTTGAAAAGTCATTAGTCTACATTTCAAGAAAAATAAATCACCTCTCTTTGTGTAAGGTCATTAGTCTACCCCAAACAAAGAAAATCATCATCCTTTTGTGTGCCAAATCAAAATCTAGATCTTATCCAAAAGCTCAATTCGAGAAACATCAACAACATCATCCTCACCATCCTAAATCAATCAAAAAATAAAAAACATCAAATCCCTTTCTTATCATCCATCTTTGGTCCAAGATTTCTGCAAAAACATCAATATCACCCATTCATATCACCCTTAGGATAAAACCTTTGGAAAGACATATCGATCTTCATCATACCCTCCTACTCCATCTCACTACCACATCCATCTTTGGGTCCAACAAAATCAATTCAATTCTCTAAGGTCTCCATCTCATCCCACATCTAGAAAATCAAATCCATACGCGTATGCCCATCATAAGATCACAATACAAAAAGAATCAAGAAATGGCAGAACAATGGTCCTTTGGCATGCCTAACACCAACAATAGCAACATACCCATTTATCAAACATACAATCCACCTACGTATTCCTTCATCCCCCCATTTGGCGCCAACGACCCTTTTCACTTCTTACCACAAGCACCAACACCACCCCCACCACCACCACAAAATATCCCCACCATATCCCAAGATGACCAAGATGTCTTGAGCTTCACGCAAGATGCCGATAATATGGACCTACTGGATAAAGTCCTAAGATCGGACCCAAAGAGATATCTTGACCATCTTCTCAAGCTTGGTGCTCAACTTCCCCCCATTACGACATCGTCACAACCATCCACTTCTACAATTGTCCCCAACACATCAAATATCCAAACATCTACATCACATACCCAACCCACCATCTCTCAAACATCAACACCTAACATATCTACCACATCCACAACCTCAACCGCTACCACATCTGCTACGTCCACATCCACTGCTAACATCTCCCAACCTGTCATCACCTCCACTACCATGACTACCGTCAACCCTTCTGCTTCAAACACAATGGGCATACAAGGCAACATCACACAAGCAAGTACCTCCACAAGTGTGCCCCCACCAAACCCTCACACCCTTGCATACCTACGACAACTATTCTCACAACAAACTCACAATGCATCTAACCAATCCAACATACACGTACCCAACGTCAATCCCATAAGTCAACATAATCCCAATCTCCAAATACCCCCACATATTCTCCAACAACTCTACGCGCACCAACAATCCCACAACACATCTAACCCATCCAACGTCCACATACCCAACGTCAATCTCACAAGTCAACACAATCCCAATCCCCAAATACCACCACATGTTCTTCAACAACTCTACGCACACCAACAACAGTAGGCACTAATCAATCCAAACCCCAATCCGCAACACCAACATCTTAATCAAACCAATCTCCAACATCAAATCCCACCCCACCTCCAATATCTCACCAATCAACAACCCTACACATTCCAACCGCAACAACCACAGGATCTCAACACCATCCTACAAGGCTTAATTCAAAAGGTGGATGACCTACAAACTGGGGGCAAACGCAAATACTATTCTTTTGAGGATATTTGCCCCTACCCATTTGACCACACATTGTATATGCCCCCTTTCCCTAAAAACTTTGAAACACCAAAATTTGAAAAATACAAGGGAAAGGGAGACCCTAGGGACCACCTTAGAGAATTCTACATTGCTTGCCTCGAAGTCTCTAACAACGACACATATCTTATGAGACTCTTTCTACGAAGCCTTGGCAGGCACGCCGCTGAATGGTTTGCCCATCTTCCACTTGGAATTCGAACATTTCCCGAGCTTGCGGAGAAGTTTGTCAATCACTTTTCCTACAACTTTGAACATGAGATGTCTATGACTGACCTTTGTAACACCAAACAAAAGAACGGCGAAGCTTTCGCTTCTTTCCTACAAAGGTGGAGGGGCCTAGCAAGCAAGCTCCCATGGCCTATTCTCGAAAAACAACTTGTCACCATGTTCGTGGCCAATCTCAATCAGGAATTAGGTTTTCACTTACAGATTCTGTGCGCATCTACCTTTGAAGAGGTTATCGACAAAGGCACCACTATTGAATGAGCCCTCATTGCCAAGGGTTCCATCAAACTTTACGATCCCAAATCCAACAACAACAACAACAACAACAACAATAACAACAACCACAAAACCAATCACAACACCCCCAATACCAACAACAATACCAACACGCAATCTAATGATAAATCACGTTATTGGGGAAGGAACAAGAATAATCTGAACGATGGTGTCACCAATGTAAAGGTCGTCCAACACATCCAAAACCACACACCAGCACACACGTATGCAGCAAACACCAATAACCAAAGAGGACCAAATAAACCCCGCAAACCTCACCGAAATTTCATGCCGCTAGCAGAACCTATTGAGGACATCCTCGATAGATGCCTCAAGCAAGGAGAAATCACACTCCTGCTTGTCAGACCACGACAAGACAATGACCTCAAGGTAGCATGGTATAATGAAAACGATTATTGCAAATACCACCGCGTGGCAGGTCATAAAACAGTGGACTGCATGCAATTAAAACATTGTATCCAAGACCTAATAGATCAAAATCTTGTCAACCTTGAGCACAGTACACAGCCATCACCAAACGCCAATCTTGGAGCTTACAAGGATCCCTTGCCCAACCATAACAAAGCTTCATCATCCAATCAAGCATACAATGTCACTCCACCACCCACACACTACGACTCCATTGTCGGCCGCATCGAACCCTCATCCCACTCTGTCAACACAATCACCATTTGGGCACAAGCACCCGATTGCACCGTCACAACCCGTCAAGGCCATGTCTCAATCCGCACTGCCCCTCCCACTGAACCAACGCCCCCATCCACATCTAATCCCCTTCCCCCTCGTCCAAACACCTGTCCATTACCCACCACTTGATACAACCTCCTAGACCATCTAGGAAAGACACCCGCGCAAATCTCCATCCTTGAGCTGCTTCTCACATCACCCTGCCACAAGGACATTCTTGACAAGGCCCTTTTGGAAACACAAGTCCCCGCAAACTTGGATGTCAATCAATTTCAAGCCATGGTCGGCCATATTGCTATACCACACCATATCACGTTCTCTGAAAAAGATCTCCCTGCTTCCAAACACCTACATAATGATGCACTACATATTGAGGTCCGCATTCACAAACACACCATTAAAAGGGTCCTAATAGATGGTGGTTCTGGCCTAAATATATGCACTCTAAAATTGCTAAAACACTTGGGGTACTCAGATGTGGTTGTGGATGCTAGCGAGTGCATAACAATCAAAGGATATGATGACACCGAAAGGCTATCCGAGGGTACCATAAAGCTCCCTATTCAAGTAGGATAGAAAATCCTTGAAACCAAATGTCAGGTTCTTGATCTTGACCTTCCCTATAACATTCTTCTCGGCTGCCCATGGATCCATGCCATGTAAGCCGTCCCCTCCACTTTCCATCAATGTCTCAAATTCCCCCACAAAGGCACCGAAGTCACTATTTATGCCGATCCCCGTCCCTTCCAATACTGCAGTTTTCTGGAAGGACACAACCAAACGTTCTGTCCATACAATAAAGCCACCACCCAAATCACTCCAACAGCTTCCACTTCATACATGGACCCCACCAACATCGCCACCACTTTATCGCAAACAACTTCACCTCCTGAGGTCAAGATCAAGATCAGCGACCAAGGCTGTGGGGAGTACAACCTTCACGGTACCTTTTGCGTGGGATTATTACCCACTCCTAAGACATTTGGCACTCTGAACACAGAGGCAGCTGACACCGTCACCATCAAATGCAAACCCTCGCCCGTCTTTGAGAAAAAACACCTTCTGGATCAAGACATACTTGAAGATATTTCATCATGGATTTACAAGGATGAGGAAATAGAACAAGACATCCCTACCATCCCAGCAAATAGTTACGGCAAAGGTTCTGAGATAGTCAAAAGCATGGGTTACAAAGGACAAGGTGGCATTGGCCTTCATGAACAGGGCATTGTGGAACCACTGCAAGCAACAAGGAACCCCTATACTCAAGGGTTAGGGTATGGTCAACCACAACGTATCCTTAATACTGGCGAATGTATCTTAGCCGAGTTTGCTCCAGTTTCTCTAGATGTCGACAATATTAATGAAACGGACCTACAAGACTCCTTTAGCGACTTTGCCGATTTCTTTGCCTCCTCCATTTGCACCATCTACTCCATCACTACTCTCGCCTCGTCATCTAATGACCTACCATTAGTATACCCTGACCTCATCGACTGGGACCAACGAGGACCTCCTATTTTTGATATCGCACATAATGACGAAGCCATTGCTGAAATGATGGGAGTAAGAGACAACTTCCCCTTGGGAGATCACAGGGTTGGATACATCATGGAACTCAATCCAGCTACCTATTTTGGGGAGACAACCCCCGCTTCTAGTTGCAAAAATATAGAAACAAAAAATGGATCTGAGGGTGAAAACCGTTCCACGGCAGTATCAGATCCTAAAAAAGTAAAAATAAAGGACGCATCTTCTGGTGAAAACCTCCATGAGGCGCCAGGGGATGGAAGCATGGGCCTCCCCAAAATAGATAAAGTATATCCTGACAGATCACCCATCTTGGTTGAACCAGCACAGGAAATGAATCTAGGGATAGAGGAAGAGCCGAAAATCACTTATCGAGCAGAATCCCTCAGCCTGTTTGAATAGGAAGACTTCTTGGCATTCTTCACACGTAGAAATCGCAACTTTGCATGGACCTACGCAGACATGCCAGGGCTAGATCCTGCCTTAGTCGTTCATCATCTTGCAGTGCGTCCTGATGCCAAACCAGTCAAACAGAAGCTCTGAAAGATGAACCCTCAGGTGGCCCTTCTTGTCAAAGCAGAGCTCAAAAAGTTACTAGATGTCGGGTTCATACGTCCAATTGATTATCCTGAATGGGTTTCGAATCTAGTACCCATTGCTAAACTAGATGGCAAAATCCGCTGTTGCACTGACTTCAGAGACCTCAACAAAGCCTGTCCAAAAGATGACTTCCCGCTTCCCAACATTAACATAATCATGGATCTTACTGCAGGGCATGAGATGCTATCCCTCATGGATGGCTTTTCAGGATACAATCAAATCAAAATCGCCGAAGAAGATCAGCACAAGACATCTTTTATATGCCCATGGGGGACATACTATTGGGTAGTAATGCCATTTGGCCTAAAGAATGCAGGAGCTACTTATCAACGAGCAATGACTGTCATCTTCCACGACCTCTTTCACCACATCATGGAGGACTACGTTGATGACTTACTTGGCAAATCCAAAACTAGAGAAGAACACTTAGACGTGCTAGCCAAGATCTTTGACAGGCTAGAGCAATATAATGTTCATCTAAATCCAAAAAAGTGTGTCTTTGGCATCACTTCAGGCAAATTGTTGGGATACATAGTTTCCAGACGAGGAATCGAGGTGGACCCGGCAAAGGTCAAAGCTATTACTGAAATGCCACCTCCTAAAACCTTGAAACAACTGAGAAGCCTGCAGGGTAAACTACAGTCTATTCGCCGCTTCATTGCTCAACTTGCTGACAAATGCCAACCATTCTAGCATCTCCTCAGGAAAGATATGGCTTTCACCTAGACTACTCAGTGTCAGGAGGCCTTTGACCAACTAAAAGCATATCTGGCTAATCCCCCTATTCTATCTCCACCAAGACAAGGAGAGCCCCTCCTCTTGTATATTTCTGCGACCGACACAGCAATTGGGGCTTTGTTAGCCCAACATAATGAGCAAGGGAAGGAAAGAGCCATATACTACATCAGTCGCACCTTAATTTCCTATGAGCTTAACTACACACAGATTGAACGAGCATGTCTTGCCCTGGTTTTCACATCACAAAAGTTAAGATATTATATGCTCAATCACAAGACTAGCTCATTGCTGAGATCGACCCACTCAAATATTTGCTAAATAGAGCAGCTCTCACTGGAAGAATGGCAAAATGGGTCATGATTCTCACCTAATTTGACATAGAATACATAGAGAGAAAGGCAATCAAAGGGCAAGTCATAGCAGATCAGCTGGCTGAGGCACCTATTCAGGCAGAACATCCTACAATAGCAGAATTTCTAGACAAGGCCATCTTGACAATCACACCAGCCGAAGATACATGGAAGATGTATTTTGATGGATCCTACACTCACAGAGGCTCGGGGGCAGGCATCCTGTTTGTTACCCCTCAAGGTGACACGATCCCTAAATCATTCAAAATCACATTTCCATGCACCAATAATGTAGCAGAATATGAGGCCCTCATCACAGGTCTCCAAATGGCCATCCAATGGAAAATAGACAAACTAACTGTGTATGGCGACTCTTAACTAGTCATCAGGCAAGTCAATAATGAATATAAAACCAAGGACGATAAGCTTCTTCCCTATAAGAAGATGGTTGATGACTTTAAAGATTATTTTGGTGACATCCACTTTGAGCAGATCTCAAGGTTAAACAACAAAGCGGCAGATGCCATGGCCACCATCGGATCTCTAGTTGACATGAAGCAAGGTAGCAAGAAATGCAAATTCCTGATCGAAGAGCTCCCCATCCCAGCATATAACGTTCCCCAATCTGAATTAGTGTGTGAAATTGTTGGTCCTTTATCCCCCTGGTATCAGGAAACTTACCTCTACCTTCACGATAACATCCTCCCCAACAACCTATCCCCATCACAGAAAAAATCCTTCATCCGCCGAGCCTCCCGTTTCATCCTTGTAGGTGACACCCTCTACAAAAGGAGTCTTGATGGTACGCTTCTACGATGTTTAGACTCTAGGAAAGCCGAGGCAACTTTGGAAGAGGTACACGTAGGTATTTGCGGGGCACATTCAAGTGGACCAGCTCTTTCTAAGAAGATCCTGAGAACTGGCTATTATTGGCCCACCATGGACAAAGATGCACATCAGTTTATCAGAAAATGCCTTCCATGTCAACAGTATGGTGATCTCATCCACGCCCCAGCATAGGAGTTGCAACCAATCACAACACCATGGCCTTTCTCACAGTGGGGACTCGACATCGTAGGGAAAATCCATCCTCCATCTTCCAACGACCATAAATTCATAATAACTGCTACTGAATACTTCACAAAGTGGGTGGAAGCAATACCACTCACCTTCACCACAGGCATCCAAATCTCCAAGTTCATTCTCCACTACATCATCTGCCGCTACGGTATCCCCCATTCCATTATCACTGATAATGGGAAGCCATTCAAGAACCAAGAAGTTCGCACTCTATGCAAAAAGTTCAACATCAAAAACCACTTCTCCACACCATATTACCCCCAAGGAAATGGTCAAGCAGAGGCTTCTAACAAAACCATCCTCCGCATCTTAAAGAAGACAGTTAATGAAGCTGGCCACGACTGGCACCTCCAACTTAACCCCGCCCTATGGGCTTACCGCACCAGCATCCGCACTCCTACTGGAGCCACTCCATACTCACTAGTATTCGGATCAGAAGCCATTTTACATATAGAGGTCGATCTCCTGTCCCTCCTAGTATCATTGCAAAATATTATCTCTGATGAAGACTATCGCATCGCAAGGCTGCATCAACTTGAACTATTGGATGAGAAACGTCTGAATGCATTAAATCACTTACAGGCATACCAAAACTGCCTTAGAAGAAGCTACAACAAAAAGATCAGAACCAGAAAGTTTGAGGTAGGTGACCTGGTCCTAATGGAAAATCAAAAGAACCTACAGGAGCGTCCGAAGCAAGGAAAATTTGAACCTAATTGGCTAGGACCTTATGTCGTCACCGTCGACTATGGGTCAGGAGCTTATCAGCTTGCAACACCTGAGGGGCAGCCTCTAGATGAGCCAATGAACATCTTGCATCTCAAGCGATTCTATGCATAACCCATCTGATACCACAAGTCAAAAAATAAAAAAAATACAAAAAAACAAAAACACCAAAAAAATCAAAAAATCAAGAAAAATTAGAGTGCAATAAAAACTTCCAATGGTGAAAATCACCTCGGTGACACCTTGGATAAGTACCATGGTGAAAACCTATTTCAGGCACTATGCGTAGTGGTCGGTTCTACCATCTAATAAGTCCTCTTTCCATCATAAAACTCCATACCCACACATCCCATGGCTTGAAATTCTAAAACATCAAGTTTGTTCACCCATTCTGCACTACCTCACCCACCCACAACCCCATCCATGGAACAAGGATCCTTGTAAGCTCTCCTTTGTATAGTTCATAAAATCCAAAAAATCCAAAAACATCATAAAATCTGAAAAATCCAAAAACATCATAAAATCTGAAAAATCCAAAAAACATCATAAAAATAGAAAATACAAAAACAATCACCCCATGTATCAATCTCGCATCCCATCACGATCATCTAAACACACATCAACCCTCATCACATCCCATCCCAAACCATTCCCACATCATCAAGTCTTGCCAAAACTACATATTCATTTCACCCGCATCTTAAAAGTACCTTGATCCCGTGGACACAGGGTATGTAGGCAGTCTGGAATATGAAGGATGTTTCTAGTACTCAGGTATCTAAGATGCACCCATCCCACCCATTGGGATGGTTCCCACTCATTGAGCTTTCTCGATCTACGAAACAATACGCATGCTACACATACCATTGAAACATGGTCCCTCGTGCAAAAATCATCAAGCAATAAACCAACTGTAATCTTCCATTTGGCCCGAATGTTCTTTTGCCCATCTTCCACAAACTCTCCAATCAAAATAGATCTGTGTCCTAGGATATGTCTTTCCTACAATGGACAAAAATCTATCCTTCTATCATCACGTCTCTTGGCAAGAGCACACAAAGGCTATTTGTATCTTTCGTTGGTCTTTTTGCTTATTGATTTTTATCTTTTTGTCTCGCTCCAAATAATCTCCAAAGCTACCTTGATCTCATTATATCATGGTACGTAGCGAATAGCCCTTGGAGTAGACATATTCATTGTTTCGGTATGCTGTGCTTGTGGGTTGCTTTCATTACTCCAAGACTAGTATTCATATCTTGAAGTCCAGGTCAGTTCTAGCATGATGTGTCCTATTTGCATATATAGGTATCAACACCTTATATGCATTATTCACACTCACTGCTATGAGTCCCCTTCCTTCGCTAGGCAAGATTATACTACCTTGGGCATGCATGAAATCAACCTATTGTTTGTGGGTCTAGTCCATGCAATTGTCAGATATACATCATCGCCTAGGTCATTTCATACCTTCGTGAACTGTATCCTACATTGCTACATTAAACTAAGAAATGCTCTCAATTAATTTTGTGCAATTACTGATACTAGCTCAACATCATCATCCTAATCACTCAGTCACCTATCCCATATTGGCCTAGATTTGATCGACACTTTCCAACCCCCCCTCAATGACATGGTATCTTATGACCTAACCATCCTCCAATCCCCCCACCGCCATCCCCTAGACGCTCTCACCGCTATCATCCCCAACACCTAACATGTTCTCCCATAGTCTCACCATTCAGGGTCAACACAAGGAACATCATGTGTATCAGGACTAGGCTACCTCACCTATCACCTAGTTTGCATACCACCTATCATCGATACTGCATTTAGCACATATCATCTAACTCATGACACCACCAATTTGCATCACATGTTAGGTTCATTTTTAATCCATTTGCATCTCATTTTAGGTTCATTTTAATCCGTTTGCATCTCATTTTAGGTTCATTTTAATCCATTTGCATCACATGTTAGGTTCATTTTTAATCCATTTGCATCACATGTTAGGTTCATTTTAATCCATTTGCATCACATGTTAGGTTCATTTTAATCCATTTGCATCACATGTTAGGTTCATTTTTAATCCATTTGCATCACATGTTAGGTTCATTTTAATCCATTTGCATCACATGTTAGGTTCATTTTTAATCCATTTGCATCACATGTTAGGTTCATTTTAATCCATTTGCATCACATGTTAGGTTCATTTTAATCCATTTGCATCACATGTTAGATTCATTTTAATCCGTTTGCATCTCATTTTAGGTTCATTTTAAATCCATTTAAGTTTGCATAAAACACAAAAAGATTCATTTTAGCTGCATATCACACTCATTTATCACACAGGCGCACCATAAAATTAAAATATAGCATCATCACATTGCATTCCATACATATAAATAAACAATTAGTTGCATTCTAACATCATCGTCATTGAAACAACATATCATCTAGTAGCATATACATAATCCCATACATTTTCATCCATAATAAATATTTGTTAATCCACATATTTAGTTACATCATATAGTCCATAAAATCACAACACCATGCATATATCACAAAAACATAATTGCATCCACCAAATCACACACATCATTTGAAACAACATCATACATCCACAACATATAAAATATAACATGTGCATCCATCATATAAGCATCATCACAATAGAACATCATAAACCATCAGAAGTCTCGCATCATATATAATCACCACAAAAAAATGTACATCGCTCACATCATCAAAAAATAAAGTGTCCTGATACAATGCCTCTAAGGGCTATCATGGTATAACTATCACATCGAGGATCCTCTCTCTGAGGGGGTAAGAGATGATGACCCTGGTCGAGCCTGTGATCCTGGCGGCGGCTGTGGTTGTGGTGCTACTGGTACCTGAGGATCCTGCTGGGGCACATATGTGGGAGGGGGCATCATCTGCTGAACTGACTAGATAGATCTCGATCGATGTGATCTCGATGCCCCCGATCTACTGACCTGGCTATAACTCGGTGCTCGCTGCGCTGCGGGTATGGCTGCATAGTATAACCCCTGATAATACTCCGTCCGTGCTCTGGCCTCTGCTAGCTCTCCCTGTACCTGAGCTACCTATCCCTGTACCTGAGCTACCTGTCCCTGTGCCTGGCTCAACTACCCCTGTATCTGATGCGCATGTGTCTGAGCCTGGGCCAGCTGAGTCTGCATCCCCGCCAAAATCAGGGCAAGGCCCCCACCCACAGCCTGTACACTGCTCAACGCAGTCTCTGCCTGATGTGCTCTCATGAGTGCTGCATCCCATTCTAGCCTCAAATCCTCCATGTCCTCTCGAGCCTGAGTTAGCTCAGCCTCTAGCACTGCCACCTACATATCTACTCCCTGCAGCTATCCCAACTCAGCCTCTTGGTGCCCCAACGCCTCCTCTAAACTAGCCACCTGAGCACATAGTGTCTCTACCTCCTCCATCTCCTCCCATGACCGTCGCCGAGGCGTTAGCCTCTCAACCTCTGCCTCCATCCCTGCCGCTGAACTCCTTGCCCCGACATCATGACTATCGACTTGCAGCTGCTCCACCTGTGATGGGGATAGATCACCCTGCTCTGTCCTCGGCTATCCACCACGCTGTCGCGGTGCTCTACCTTGCTGTTTGCCCCTAGCCTAGGCCTGCTGTGCAGGAACCTGCTGTGCTGGAACCTACTGTGCAGGAACCTGCTGTGCTAGAACCTACTGTGCAGGAACCTGTTGTGTTGGAGCCCCCTGCCCCACTGGTCCCTGTCCTGCTGCCACTGTTGCCACCTCATCCACAAGCTGACCATCTCTAGTGATCACCCTCTCCGACCCATCATCCATCACCTCCACGATGTAGTCCTCCACAATGACCTCATCATCTCCCTCTCCCTCATCCTCTGATATCTCCGCTGTCAGATCTGTCAATCAAGTGGGCCGATGTGTCTGCCACCATGCCTCATAAGCAGGTGTAGTACCTGCATCCATCACTGTGCTCCTCCAATACCACTGAACTGGCCGAAGTGCTGCCTAATCATTCAGCGCAACCTGTGGCTGTAATGGTGCGGGCCAGTGAGCTGTATCCTACGGTGTCCGTGCATATATCGCCATCTGCTGAGGCATATCCTGTACCAGTCCAAACTGATGCATAACCCGTGAGGGTAGGTACATCTCTATGGTATGGTCTCCACGACCCATAAGAAATCTCTGCTGAAATGTGTATGGGAGATGGGTCACATCATCAGGCCACTCCTCACAATCAATATATGGACGATAGACCACGCTAATCATGTCATCCAGTATCCTCCGCCAGGGGCGGACCTGTCCAGTATAGGTATACACTGCATCCCGATACAAGAACATAAACACCTCAAATGGCCGCCGATAATAACCGCAAGTCGGCTGAGTCACAGGGATGTGCTCCCAAAGCCATACGTGTAATAGCGTAACCCCAGCAGATAAAGCCCTGTCATGAAGATAAGCGACCATGTGCATCTCATGTAGCAGCTGTGCTAGCATCACTGGCCCCCATGCGTAGACAATACCATGACTCACCATCCCCTCTATCATCCCACCCCAGCCCATAGGAAAACCTCTGCCTTGCCTATCCGGCAGCACTACACCTCCAATCAGTGCACACAAATATAAGGCAAAGGGATCTGCACCCACCGCCAGCATCTTGTCATAATCCATCTCCCTCCCGTCTGCCGAAAACACCACGTGCTCTGCTCCAAACACTCTGATCAATGCACTCCGCCCCCTCCTTGTGTCATACCTCACACGTCGACCATGAATCGACAGCTTGAGGATGTGATAAACATCCTCAAGTGTGATGGCCAGCTCTCCTATCGGCAGCAGAAAGCTAGAAGTCTCGCTGCGGTATCACTCCACTGCGGCTGTCATTAGAGCTCTATGAGCTCACAGCACTGGCATAGCTGCCACTGTCCAAAGCCCCAGTCTCGCTAGTCGAGGCCGCCATGCCTCATCAAACAGCGGCATCACGGATCACACTCGTTGATGCAGAGGTAGGAGGATCACAATTCAACTCAACCAATCATTCAAGGCAATGTTACAAAATCCTCTCTCTTAAGCATGCTTTGCTTACTTTTCAATAACACAAACTATGAAATCATCAACAAAACAACTCAACCATGCCAACTAATGCAAGAGGTAGGAGATCAAACCAATAACTTCTCTTTCAATCACTTTACTCATCCAAAGCATAAACTCATAAGCATGGTATTTTGGCACATCTCATGTAGATAAAAGGCTCAAACACTTATGATTTTTAACAAATGCACATTGAAAGGGGTCCCAAGGAACCTTTAACACCATTTCCAATCCATTATACTTATAATGAACCTTTTATTTCAACAACTAAACACAAGAACTCCCACTGTTACTGTCATAACCATCTACAAACACATTGAAAACAGTCCTAGGGCATCATTGCTTTGATAGAAAACTTCATTCTTTTTATCTGCAAATTTGGAATATAAAAATATATGTTAAAATGAACCTTTTCACCAATTTTTAGACCATTCCACTGTTCCAATTGAGAGAAACACAATTTTGACTACTTGCTGTCCACCCTAAGAGGGTTTCAGACCTGCACTTACAAAAATGATCATAACTTCTGCAAATCTTCATGAAATTGAACCAAACAAAAAACAAATGAAACTAGATTCATTTATCCTTCTTTTCCCATTGGTTTCAAGCCAATATCAGTCCGTACAAGGACGTACAACACGCTGCTACAGGACTGTTACAGGAAAATCTGGGAATTGCAGCCACAAAAACATTCATAACTTTCATTCTACTCCATGAAATGAAGTGAAACAAAGACCAAAATGAACTAGATTCATTACACTTTCAAACCAAACCAATTTTAGGCTCATTGATGGTCCATACAGACCGTACCATATCAAAGAACAGGGATAACAGTGTTCAAACTTAGAATTTTCATTGGTCTCTTACCTTCATTTCATTACATATTCATTTTTCCCAATCCTCTCCCCCAAGATTCGACCATACAAGAGTATTTAAACCATTTATAATCCTAACCAACCAACTACAACTGTCTAACTTCCTCATATGACCTTTCATCTTCTTATTTTTGCATTTTTGCAATTTTAACAATATGACAACTTTGACAATTTTTTCAATTTTTTGACAAAATGAACTCATAATCACCTAATAACCTATTTAATGACTCAAACATGTTAAGTATGGTCTAAATAACCTTATTACATGACCCAAACACCATGTCAAATAAATATTTACAAAAATGGCCTCATGGAGGCATGAATTCCACTAGGTGCTCCTGCACCATACTCCCGGAGAAAAGAAAATTCAAGTCCCATTGAATGCTGGGCTGCTCCTTTTTAATCTTCCAATTCTTTTGTAACTTGTCCTTCCTCTTTGTAACTCTTCCTGGGTCCTTCTTCCTCTTTTTCTTCTTGTGTCGTCTTTTATCCATCATCTTTGCAAATTGTCGATTCCAAAACTCCATTTCTTGTACATATGGTTCAGTATCACTACTTATGTCTTCATACACCTCTTCTTGTTTCTTATAGCCTGCACATACATAATCCAATGAAAAGTTAGAAACAAAATATTGAGACTTTGAGGTCTCCTCCTTGCCTCCTTGCATTACAAACTCCTCTTCAACCATGTCCTTCAAGACTAACTGCTGCAACTTGCTACAATTAATAGCTTCATTGTTTCCACCTATAACAAATTCTCCACTCATTCCAACCTCACTCTCAATGGCTGCAAACTTGTCCCATAAATCCTCTTCTTCATCCATCTTAACATTATCATCCTTTTGATCATCAATCTCTTCCTCTATTGCTGCTTGCCTTGCTTGTCTTCTTCTTCTTCTTTGCATAATCTTTCTAATGGGCCATTGCACCATTCTACTTAATGGCAAATGCCAACTGCTCCATTGATGTAGTTCCCTTTCCATTCTTTCTATGGTTTGTTTCAATTCTCTAATCTTTTGATCAAATTCCTCTTGCCTTGCCTTCTCTTTTTCCTTCTTTCTCATTTCTTTTACTGTCTTCTCATCTTTTCTCTTTTTCATCTCTTGCTTCATATTTGATACCTCCTTACCTTGCAAACTACCATTCACTACTCTCCTAAACCAATCCATTTTCTCTTTACTCAAGCAAGCTTCTCCTTGCTTCAACTTCTCTAGCCTCACCTAGATCTTTCCTTTACCTAGTCTTTTGGCCAACAACCAGGTTCTTTCTTAACCTGCACACAACCACAAAACACAAAACCAACTCTTTGCCCAGACCTTTCTGGGCTCTGATACCACTTTGATGCAGAGGTAGGAGGATCACAATTCAACTCAACCAATCATTCAAGGCAATGTTACAAAATCCTCTCTCTTAAGCATGCTTTGCTTACTTTTCAATAACACAAACTATGAAATCATCAACAAAACAACTCAACCATGCCAACTAATGCAAGAGGTAGGAGATCAAACCAATAACTTCTCTTTCAATCACTTTACTCATCCAAAGCATAAACTCATAAGCATGGTATTTTGGCACATCTCATGTAGATAAAAGGCTCAAACACTTATGATTTTTAACAAATGCACATTGAAAGGGGTCCCAAGGAACCTTTAACACCATTTCCAATCCATTATACTTATAATGAACCTTTTATTTCAACAACTAAACACAAGAACTCCCACTGTTACTGTCATAACCATCTACAAACACATTGAAAACAGTCCTAGGGCATCATTGCTTTGATAGAAAACTTCATTCTTTTTATCTGCAAATTTGGAATATAAAAATATATGTTAAAATGAACCTTTTCACCAATTTTTAGACCATTCCACTGTTCCAATTGAGAGAAACACAATTTTGACTACTTGCTGTCCACCCTAAGAGGGTTTCAGACCTGCACTTACAAAAATGATCATAACTTCTGCAAATCTTCATGAAATTGAACCAAACAAAAAACAAATGAAACTAGATTCATTTATCCTTCTTTTCCCATTGGTTTCAAGCCAATATCAGTCTGTACAAGGACATACAACACGCTGCTACAGGACTGTTACAGGAAAATCTGGGAATTGCAGCCAC
Organism: Cunninghamia lanceolata; assembly: GCA_027924645.1. Lineage (NCBI taxonomy): Eukaryota > Viridiplantae > Streptophyta > Pinopsida > Cupressales > Cupressaceae > Cunninghamia > Cunninghamia lanceolata. The sequence goes on along the minus strand of BSBN01000090.1, from coordinate 20,161,905 downwards.
AAAAACATTCATAACTTTCATTCTACTCCATGAAATGAAGTGAAACAAAGACCAAAATGAACTAGATTCATTACACTTTCAAACCAAACCAATTTTAGGCTCATTGATGGTCCATACAGACCGTACCATATCAAAGAACAGGGATAACAGTGTTCAAACTTAGAATTTTCATTGGTCTCTTACCTTCATTTCATTACATATTCATTTTTCCCAATCCTCTCCCCCAAGATTCGACCATACAAGAGTATTTAAACCATTTATAATCCTAACCAACCAACTACAACTGTCTAACTTCCTCATATGACCTTTCATCTTCTTATTTTTGCATTTTTGCAATTTTAACAATATGACAACTTTGACAATTTTTTCAATTTTTTGACAAAATGAACTCATAATCACCTAATAACCTATTTAATGACTCAAACATGTTAAGTATGGTCTAAATAACCTTATTACATGACCCAAACACCATGTAAAATAAATATTTACAAAAATGGCCTCATGGAGGCATGAATTCCACTAGGTGCTCCTGCACCACTCGTTGCTCCCGTGACTGTAGTATAAATCACTCTGTATCCTGCAGCCACCACTTCTTCATTAGATACTAACTTATTTTCCCCCCACACCTTTTTCTTCTGAATGTCTCACAGGCCTAAATCATGTGGCCCCACATAGACAGTCCCTAAGTGCTATTTTAAAAATAGCACTACTTTCCTCTACCTATCGCGCCAATACAGACAATGGCGCCACTGCGCTCCCTGTATCGCGCAATACAGAGAATGGCGCCACTGCGTGTCCTGTATCGCGCCAATCCAGACGATGGCGCAGCACTTCATTTTCGTGTCAATTCAACTTTTAGTGCTAAAACTCACGATAGCGCTATTCCCCAGTATGGCGCTATTTCAGACGATAGCGATGATATAACCATAATATGGCGCCAAAAGGCCATATGTTTTTCTTTCTAGCTTTTGGCGCCAAGCCAGAAGATGGCACCAATATTTCTACCAAATGGCGACAAAATCACCTTACCCTACCCTGGTGGATAGTGCTAATCCGCAGGATTGCGTTAATCTGTATGATTGTGCTAATCCACCTTGTCTATGGCGCCACGCGCTCCTAACCCATATCCCAAAACCCAAAAACATGTGCGTAAAATAAAAAATCACAAAGTTTAGGTTAGGCCCTACCTGGGGTCCAGCCTCGGGTGACCGCCCGACCTCTCGGAATCGCTCTGAGATGTGATGAAGTCGCGGGAACTGTGGGTTGCGCTCAGCCATCTCTCCTTTGTCTTTTCTTCTATAAGGTCAAAGTGCCAATGTGGCACTCTTTGGGCCCACTTTTCCTAATATAGTGGGCCATGTCATCCCTCCATCCCTTCCTTTCCCCTCCAGGGTGAAGATCTCAGCCTTTTTCCTCTGTTTTTCCTCCCACCATCTTCTTTTTCCATCACCTCTCCCACTGTCACTTCTGTCGCATCCTTTCGAGAGCTTACCTGCAAAATTTTCATATTCCCGCTAACCTCTCGAGGGGGCATCCCCTATCCATCTCATTCCTTCCCAGTAGCTGGGGCATATTTTTCTTCGACCTGACACCACTTCCCTCCTAGGTCCTGACGCCACGTCAAAGAGGGGCAAATGTAGACACCTAAAAATGTCTCAACCACCAAACTGACTCCCGACATCCCTAAACTTACCAATTCCCTTTCTAACCAATTAATTAAATTTTTATTTAATTAATCACCCCTTTCATTTTCTAAATCCACACCATTTTATCCCCAAAATTGAATTAATTTTATTAATTCAATAGTCCAAACCTTAGCCAATTGATTTAATAAATATGCAAATTTTATTAAATCAATTCCCCCATTTTCCCTAAATCTAATTAATTAGTTAAAACCATGTTAACTAATTAATCCAGCCTACTAATTAGCCTATCCCTACCCTAGACAATTAAATAGCTATTATTTACTTGCCTACTCTAGCCTATATCATCTTAGCCTTAGGATTAATTAATTAAATCACTAATTAATTAATCTTATCCCCCCTCTAATCCCTCTACTAATTTATTCTCGCCACATTAATTAGGTTAATCACCCTAATTAAGTAAGTCAAACCCTCATTAGCACTTCTCTCCACATTCCCCAAATTTCAAATTCAAATAAATCACACATCACATTTACTCCTCTTACACATGTCATAACTCTCTTCCCCAAATGAATTTTTAATTCATTTTACCCTTCCCCATGTGAATTTTTAATTCACAAATAATCCATCTCGCCCAACCTCATTTATTCACCCTTTTCCCAAAAATGAATAAAAGATTTACTTTTATTCCTAGCCCTCCATCTTCCAAGATCAAATCTAGGCCCTCCACATCACTTTCATCCTCCACCATTGATCTCTCCATTTAATCTCCACCCTTGGATCAAAATCCTCTCAAAAAAGTCTATAAATACAACCTCTCACAAGTCATTTTCATCATCCAATTCCATGCAAAGTTACCATGCCAAAATCATCTTTGAGTAAATAGTGAGTTGCACAATTTGAGAGCACTTCGCATTTCAATCCAAAGTCTAGGGACAATCTTGGTCTTGGGAGCTTCATTTGGGTGCAAAGGCTCCTCCTTCCCTTGATGGGATTAGGTTGTGTTTTGTAAGGTATAATCTTGTGTTTACTTGCATTTGATTTAGCTTTTTGCCTTATTGCATTATCTAATCTACAGTAAGAAACATCAAGCAAGGTTATTGGTCTCTATTTTCTCATTTTAGTTTTGTCTCCATCCTTTGGCAAGAATTTAATTATTCCTCTATTTATCTCTTCCCCTAATGTACCTAAAGATATGGCTTCATTATAAACTTTAAATAGATCCTCAACTATCTATTTTTCATTAGCTTTATAGAACTCCATAGGAATCCCATCAAAGTCGGGGGATTTACCAGACTCCATTGTTTTTATAGGTATGGAGATTTCTGCTTTTGTGATGGATTTTTTAAGTTATTGCTCATTTCTTCTGTTATCTTTTTGGGACAAATGGCCTTACAGAATGCTTGTACCTCTCTACATTCATCAGATTTATCTTCGACTGTGAACAATTTCTGATAGAAGGATCTAAATATCTCCTTGATTTATTCATTGCTTTTATAGCACACATTATCTTCCACTACATGCCTAATATCTTCTCTTTCATTCTTTTCTTTTAGGAGATTGAAAAAATATTTAGTACCTTTGTCCCCCTTAGCTAGCCAATTAAGTTTAGCTCTAATTCTAGTTCCTTGGTCTCTTAAGGTTTGATATTTTCTTAACTCATGCTTGGCTTCCCCTAACTGTTTTAAAGATGCACCATTTTCTGGGTCTAATTGTAGTTCTCTTTCACATCTCAAGTATGTGCCCTGCAAGTTAACTTCTTCTTTCTTTTTGTATTTTGCATATTTCTTACCTACCGTTTAAAATAAAACTTTACAGTTCCTGATAAGGGCATTCCAATAGGTTCTCCTGGAGGAGTTAGCATGCAAAGCCTTGGTGATCAATCTCAAAGAGACTATTCCATTTGAACAGTCTGAGTCAAGAAGCAGGGAACAATTCAACTTGAAAAAGTTATCTTTTTTTATTCTATTTGCTGGTTGCTGGTCTTTCCACCTTATGAATGCTTCTATCGGATGGTGGTTAGAAAGGGTGGAAGGAATAACTTCCACATAGTTTACATTCTTTTTGTTTAAAAAGTAGAATCTATCTTTAGAGGCATAAAATATATCTAACCTTGAGTAAATTCTACTTTCCCCTCTTGACTATTACACCAAGAGAACTAGATACCTTTGCTGCCACATAGTTTACATTCTTTTTGTTTAAAAAGTAGAATCTATCTTTAGAGGCATAAAATATATCTAACCTTGAGTAAATTCTACTTTCCCCTCTTGACTATTACACCAAGAGAACTAGATACCTTTGCTGCCACATAGTTTACATTCTTTTTGTTTAAAAAGTAGAATCTATCTTTAGAGGCATAAAATATATCTAACCTTGAGTAAATTCTACTTTCCCCTCTTGACTATTACACCAAGAGAACTAGATACCTTTGCTGCCACTTTTTTTATCTTCTAAGGGTTCAAATAGACTGAGAGATCTTTTAAATTTAGACCAGAAGAAGGCCTCATTCCCCTTCTAACCCCATTTAAGGCCCCCTTTCTTATCCTCCCCAACCTCTATCATGTTAAAATCCCCTTATTATCTAGGGGATCCTTGGTAAATTCTCCTCCATCCATTTCCAAAGACAAACTCTACCTAGATAATCATTTGGTGCATACACAGAGCACACACCAAACACAATTCCTTCTTTATTAAATATTAACCACAGACATTTGTTGCATGGGGAGAAGCCCTTTTAGGTGACATATTTGGACCACAATTTATCTAATAGAATCGTAATTCCACCTTTGCCTCTTTCATGATCAATGAAAAACAATCTACATCTTTCCATATAAACCTTAAGTTATTCTCTAGAGTAAATCCTATGGCTTTCAACTCCTGGAGCATTAGGAGGTTTAAATTTCTTCTCTTATTGCAAAAGTCTCTTACTAAGTATTTTCTATTAGGGGATTCCAATCGCCTAATTTTCCAAGAGCAAATATTCATGATTGATCAACAACTTGGGGGGTTTATCTTCCTTTTCTTAAAAAGCTTATCGAAGCAGTCAAGCACTTTAGATCTTCTTTCTTGTTCTCTATTTTGTTATGAGGGGGGTTTATCTTCCTTTTTTTACAAAGCTTATTAAAGCACTCAGGCACTTTTTTTACCAATTGCTTCTTTGCCGGTGACCCTTTTCTTCCTCCTCTTGGTAGAGGCTTCGACCCTCTTCCCCTTAACCTCTTCCTCCATTATCATCACGCCTCCAATATGTTGTTTTCTTGTAAAATCATCCATGAGCGCCACGTAGCAGTAAACACCCACCACCTCACATACAATAAAAGAAATGACATGCAACATAATAATCAAAATTTCATTCTCCTAAAAACCACAAGTGGCATTCATTTTCATGAATGCCCACATGCATAAGTAGTTTATCTTCGTTATCACTCCTACTAGCATCCGTTAAAAGTTTATAATTATAATTTGGAAACAAATAATTATATTTATTTTATTTTAAAAATAAAGAAAGATAGAGTAGTTATTATGTTTAATAGTTCTATTGAGTTTCAATATTAGAAAAATTAGAAAAAGCTAATATTTGAATTTTAGATATTTTTTAAGTTGTGCACAAAGGAAAAAGGTTATTAAAATAAGATTTTTATCTAACTGCATGAATAAATTACTATTCTATAAGTTTTATTCCTACAATTATAAATTGCATGATTTATATTAAAAAGGAAGGTAATTATTTTAGAAGGAGATACTAATACATTATTGTAGTTGAAGAAGAAAATAAATTAGGAAAAGAATTTACAAGTTGAAGATTTGAGTTTTTAGGTGATTACTTTTTGGGATTTCATTTAAGAATTATGCTAGAATTGTGTTTGGAATCATCATCAATTGTATCATGTTTGCAAAGGATTCAAGGTAGGATCTTAATCATGAAATGGTTTTAACAAACACTTCAATTTTTGTTTAATAAAGAATTTAGATCAATGTTTATGAAAGAGATGTTCATTGTTTTGAATAATGTTATTTTATTTTAAAAAAAAAAAAAACAATAGGAAAAAGAACATTCATTGGATTTTGATGTAAAGAAATCAAGACATTTTTAGAGTGGTGAATGATTTAGGAGAATCAATGAATTAATATTGGTTAAATTTTAGTTGTAGATCTTGGAAATTAGTGTTCTTGTAGATGAATAAACTTAAAGAAGATTGGAGATTTATGGATTGAGATTTAATTGTTCTTAAAGGCGGATTTAGGAGTACAATCTAAAGAAAATGGAATTCAATTTACTGTCTTATGATGGATATATTAGTGTCTGAAATTCTATGAAAATGGAATTAGAATGAATGATTAGGATCAACATAGTTGTGGTTTCTTTCAAGGAAACAATACATATATTTTATGAGGGATCTTGTTCAACAAATCTGAGTTTTTTATGACTACATTGATTGTATGTTGGGTATGTAACAAAGATGGGGACCAGAAAGTGGCTAAAAAATGTTTTTGAATCAAAATAAGAAATTATGTGATCACATTATTGTTTGGTAGTGCCAAGACCAAGGCTTGATCACCACTGAGCCCAAATGCAAGCACATTATAACATGCTCATGTTTTAAAATACATAAAAGAAAAAATAGTTGTGACCCATTTCTATCATTTTCTTAAAAACACAGATGTGTTATAGTACAAATGAATTTTGGGTGATTTGGAGAAATTTCATTGAAGGAATCATGCTTCCATGATGTGTAAGAGGTAAGTTCATTTAATTTTTTTTAGCAATTTTAGTTAAAATTAAAAAAAAATGACTTTCATTTGTGTTGATTAGTTATTTTTTAATTTTTAGCAAATTTGGACTCCTCAACACCTCCAAAACCTCATCCACCCAATGAAATGTGTGATGAAAGTCTTACTGAAGATAATACAAAGTATAACCCCCCTCAAACTCCACTATAAATTCTAAGGCATCCTCGTGATACCTAAGAAAATATTTTAGGTTAAATTGAACATAATAAAAGGATCTTCAAACATTAGTAGAAACCCTAAAAAATCCAAATACAACAAACATGTCCATAGACATGCTCTTGCAACATTGTTGGAGTCTAATATATAACATAGATTTAGTTAGTGGGCAAATAAATACATGGACAAATTATAGAGAAAATGCTTGCCTATATTATACAACAAAACTATCTTATAAAAGTGAAAGACAAAAAGTAATGAAAAATGACTTATGTGCATTATTTGTAGACCTTAGGACTAATAAACTGATGGATACAACTTGCAAAAGGTTTCCTATTCATTTGAGCCAACGCCAAGGAATAAAGGATAACTTCTAGGATAGGTGGTGTATGGTTTTTTGACCATGCCTCATGCAACATTAATTAAGTGCCTCAATATTTCTTGTGGAAATTGTATTTCAAGTTTATCCTCAATGAAATTCTAAATTATTTTGATATACATGATTTCCAAGGGAGAGATAAGGGCTCTGCACAAGATAGATATGGGACACATCATGCCTAGGACTAGCCAACATGATCCATTTCTCACTCATGTCTATTCATCATATTATAGTCCCTTCTCTAGTGAAAGAGAGTGTTGAGGTGCATACCATATAGTCCATTAGTTCACTCACATAGACCTTGCTACAACATAGTAGGCCTCTTTCTCAAGGTGATGAGGGTGAGCCTTTGAAGCATTACCTATCATGGCTACATGTTTGTCATGCTTATGGGTTTGCATATGATGATGGATCCAAGGATTTTAATATGAGGTATGTTGGGATAGTAAAAATTTAAAATTTTTACTATCATCTCACTTCACCATATTTGAGCAAATCCTAAAAACATCCCAAAACCATAGTAAAAATTGATACATCCCACAATATGTCCATGGCTAAGCAATGCAAAATTACTTAAAAGTCAATCTATCAGCAAGACTTTGTGTCGTTTATACCGATACATGAGGAGTCAATGAAAATAAGTATCAGCGTGAGAATAGATATCGGAAAGAGATTTATAGATGTCGTCAATGGAAGAAGTAATACAGATGGCCTATCATCGGTAAGAAAACCAAGTAGTCACACCGATCGGTATGACTAATAAAAATCATATGGTCCTTTAAAAGCTACCCTAACGGTATATATCATACCGATGAAGTATTTCGGCAAGAGTCTCACCGAACATCCTACGGGGGCAAGGAAACAATAATCATCGGCAAGAAATGAACCATCGGGATAAAAAGCAAATAAGTCTCCGATACTCCAATGTCTTGACGAAACAATAAAAGGAACTTTCAGTATGAGTCACATCGATACACATATCTATCAGAGTAACTTAACATATTGGGACGAAGCAATTATGTCTTTTCGACTCACAAGTCACAGTGATGAAAGGGTGTCGATGACACTTTAACAGATTCTCTCCAATAAAGAATATAAAATGGCCATCGAGGAGATAATTATGATCGGGTGATCTGAAAAGAATTACCCTGATGGTATGTCTCACTCTGATGGAAATAAAGTCACCCCATTGATAAGAAGTTTTAAACCATATTGATGAGATATTACGATAGTCATTTCGATCCAGAATATAGAAGACTATCGGGAAGACGATGAAGTTCAGGGGAACATAAATATGTTATCCCATTAGTATTGATCACCCCAATAACAAATTGTTGTCAGTGAGACTCTTACTGATAGTCATATCAGTAAGACTCACTATATCGGAGGGAAATCTAAATCACATGGTGATGAAAGAAGTCATGCCGATGGTCGCGCCCACTTAGATATGATCCAACATAACATCGGGAATATTATTGAGGGGTCACGCCAATTGAATGTTCGTGCCATAAGAAGTATTAAGGTCGCCCAGACATTTTAAAAATCACGCCGATGATAGGAGTTATGGCGATGTGACATTTCATAGCGATGAACGGCATTGGATTCATCAGACAATTAAATGCAAACGGCTATGAAATCTTTTACGATCATTGTAATTACAATTGACAGGGTTGTATGAGAAAAGAATACAGAGGAATTCTTGGGGCGCAAGTAGAGGAATTCAATCACAGCCACAGAACAATAGGTACTTACATACAAACCATTGTGTATAGCCTGTGTTTGAATTTTCTACCAAATTTGAATATGGATACTCCAGGAAAGGGAAAAGGTAGAAAATCATAGGGGGAAACTAGTAAATCTAAGAAACAAAAAACTGATCAAACCCCTGAAGAAAAAATAAAAGACATAAAACTCAATTAGGACTTAATTGATCAATTGCCTAGGTCAACTCCTAAGGCTAGAAGATCCGCTCAACTTAGGGCAGAAGTTGAAAAATTAGAAGATAAATGTAAGCGCCTGGGAGATATCTAGACCCTAATAAGAGGATATGAGCTTTTTAGATTCCATTATAATAGAAGGATCAGGAATACTCCTGTGTCAAACCCATGGCACTTGAATTTGAGAAAATTGGTCGTGCCTAATGTATTCTTGAATGTGGAACTCCTCCAACTACTTGCCAAACAATATAGCCTAAGCCTGAAAGCTATATGCAACCCATAGGGGGAGCCAATTGTGCATTTGTCAAAAAATGCCATTTGGGAAGTATTTAATCTAGATGATTTGTGCACTATCCCTATTATTTATGAAGACCTGGAGAGGGAATATTGGAGAATGGACACAACCTACAATGGATGGAGGCTGCCCATTCATAGGCCTAGGGTTGAAGGAGAAGTGATGCCCTTGACTGAAAATGATGGTCCTCCTTTTCATGTAGCTATATTTGAACCATATATATAGCATACTTATTATTCTGTGGGCTAAGTCCTTGGTTCAGAGGTCCTTGATTTCATGACCATCCCTTTAATGGTTATAGCCACTGACATTCAATGTCATAATGCTAGGCAGTTTGACTATGTTGCCTATATTGCTAATAGAATAGATTCTAGCTTGTCTACAATAAAAAATAGTTCCCCAGCATGCTCTTTTGAGCATTACTCACTGCTTATGCACATGGTGTTGTATTTCAGCTAGGAAATAGGGTCATGGCCAAGTGAACTTAAACATGTTGCTGCAGATAAGAGGGGGGAAAATTGCCAATACAAATGTGGACTAGAATATGGGACAGTAGATATGCCCATTCCACTTATGCCCAATTTGAAGAACACTGTGTAAAAGTATTGTACATATATTTCAACCACCCTTGTGAATACTCAATCTCAATTGAAATTAAAAGGTTCCTCAAGCCAAAAGATTTTGGTGGCTCCCCTAGTATCACTCACAATTGGGGAGACTGGTATTGTTTTGAAGATGCTACTATGATAAGAATATATGGTTTTGAAGACACTCCATTCATATTGCCCAAAACTGTTCCTGACAGAATTGCATATTTAGAGATAATTAGGCAGATGCATTGCTCAAACATAATGCATTTGAGCTCACATGATAAACAATCCTTTATGCCCAACACTTTATGTTTTGGAGATTTTACTGTGGTGTCAAAAGAGGGTTATAATCTCATTATGGATAAATTGATGCATTATAATATGAGGAGTGTTGAGGTAAGGAAAGGATTTGACCTTGAAGGTTTTATTGACTCTGCACGAAGAAAACAAAATCTCAGTGGATACATGCACATACCTTATCCACATGACGATGTGATTAGAAGTTTAGAAGAGGATGAGGTGGAGTTGGTAATAGAAAAGTATAAAAATGATCTAAGTGAGAAGAAAAAGAAGCTAGTAGAGATTGAGGTTGTATCCTCTGAAATTGAAGGACAGGTAGAGCAAGAAGAGCCACAGGATAAAACAGTAGAAATATCCAAAAGGAAAATGCTACAATATCAGCCTCCTGTTGTAATACATGATGAGGAGGGGTCTGTTGATGAGGATCCACGTCAGATAGCCTATGATTCTTTCATTTCTAAAGATAAATTTATTCACTCAAAATAATTCAAGTCATTTTTGTACAAATGCAAAGGAAAAGAAATTAGAGAATCAGTGGATGATGTCTCTACTGATAATGAAAAATAATTGTTAGATATGCTGAAAGTAATAGTAGGGAAAGAAATATAGGATATGACTCCTAGCAGGGGTAGACAATTGCTTAAAGATGCAGGAGTTATGATTTTTCCTGGTCTTGATTTGAATTCTGCTTTGGTTTTTGACAATTTTCTAAATAGTATAGATGATAAGTATAGACTCACTCTAGAGGGAGTTAATGAAGTGTACATGGGTACAAAATACAACAATGATGAAAATTCCTTGATGATATGGGCACTATATCCTCCCCATAAGAAGACAGCCATCATAGATATTGAAAAGACTTTCGGCCATGTCATGACTTTAAAAGCAGGGGAAACTGACCCTCTGATTACAACAAACATTGCCATCAATGTTGTGAAAATAAACAAAGCACAAGCTCAAATGTTGATCAAAGAGAGAGATGCATATAGATTGAGCTATGAAAGATTGACAAAAGAAAATGACTACTTGAAGGATGCTGTTAAGAGTACTTTTGGCCAATCAACAAAAGAATAACCCAGGGTGAGAGCTCACAAGACACTCAAGCATTATCCCCTGACCAGGCAACACAAATTCAAATAGATGCATTTGTCACAGTGCTACAGAGCAGATATATAAACATGGTACAATGGTTAAACCTATTTTGGGATAACTATTCTCAGAATTACAAAGTAGGTAAAGAGCATGAAAGACTTGAATAGAGAATGCAGGTGAAATTGATTGAGATACAAAATAAAAATGTTTCTGATAGTGTAGATATTTCCAATACAAGAACATTGCTCAAACAACATCAGAAATACTATAATAAACTCAAAGTTGATGCTAAGGAAGGTGCTGAAGCTTCAAATGCAGGAGTGCCCGTGTTATTTAAAGATAATGGAGAGATAAAGAGCAAAGAAGAGTGGATTGTTGATTGTCGAGTTATATTACACAAGGCTACAGGAGCTCTAAAAGACAAAGTCTCTGCATCTAGAGAAGCTTGCAAACACTTGGAAAGGATGGTCACACTTGATGTGATTACTAGAAGTGCTATTGAGCTTACTGATTCCCATCATGATCAAGAGTACTTGGACCAATTTGGCTAAAGTTTACTTATGGCTAAATAGAGCCTAATCATGGTTATGTAATAGTTGTTAATATCGTTAAATTCCCAAAGAAACTTATTGAAGGGTTATGTCTCTTCACAAAAACATCTATATAAGTTCAGACAATTGGTGCTGAAAAGATCATCAGTAGTAGAATATATATACATATATATAATTTACAATGTTTCAGAAAGACTATGTTGCATGTTTTATTTGAAGAAGTAGATTGAAGTTCTCTGATTCAGTGGTTCTATCTTGGTATCAATTGTTTGTTATAGTTACTCAATTCTTTGGTTGTCTCCAGTTCTATATTTCCTTGTTATTCAAATAAATATATCAAGTATATATTTAATCTGTCAATACACATTCGCTATATCTATGTGATTGAGTAAATTAGTTTCCATTAGACGAATTAAAATCCTTCTGATTAGTCATGGTAGCCTGGAAGTATTAAGTTTGGATTACTAAGTAGAGCCATATAATTAGGATTGCCATTCTATCTCCAAGACAATATTATCTGTTATTCTTACTCATTCATTTCAATTGGTTCCTTTAAGTAAGGATTAAAATACCTTCTAGTGAATTATAAGATATCTGATTATATTGGTTGGATTATCAAGAAGACTTGTCAGTCATTCCCTTGCACATTTATACAAGTTATTAACTAAAGTTGTGACAAACAATTAGAATTAGTGCCCAGTGTAAGCCACTAGTCCTGGTCCTTCATTCAACTCTGTTACCCTATAAAGCACTGGTCTTATTTATATTCATCATTCAAAATCCTTTTACCTTATACAATTTCTATTAAACCATTCACTAGACATTAGATATAATAAGATAGTAAGCTTTTCATCTATCTTACACCCTTTGCCATTGTGGATAGATTTAATTAGTCAATACATTTACATTTAGTCTGCTTTAAATCCCAAGGTTCACCCACCTAGCTGTAGCAGGACCTGAAGTGTAGGAAATGATTAAACCTTGAAGGTTGATTTCGTCAAGTTAGTTCAAAAACGCTGCACATCTAAGCATAGAGCCTAGCATCCTCTTAGGAACAAAAACCTGCATTTTTGAGACTAAAAAATTGGCGACTCTAATGTGGACTTAAATAAAAGACCTTAGAAACTTCCTTTTATATTGTCATTTTAGAAACTTTGATTTGGTAACTCTATTGGAAACTAGAACCCCTAAAGATAAAACACAAATTTTTCCTATTTACTAAATAGGTGGTGACTCTAGTTACAGTTATAACAAAGAAATTAATATCAAATGGATGGTAGGAGATCTAAGATGGAAGGCAAGAAATTGCAGTCATCTCCACCACTTAGAAACAATTCCAAAAGAAATGGAAATTCAAATTATTCTCACTAGGATAATAATCTGGATACCCAAGAGAATAATGCAGAGAAAAATATTTCAATTCACAACAAGTTCACACCTCTACATAATTCAAACGAGAATCTCGGTGGAGCAACTGATGATATTTTGGCAAGATACAAACTGGATCCTCAAGAACAACATGAGTATGAAGCACAGGTCATTGATCGAAACCAAGCTGAACATGATTTCAAGATGTCATTACATCAGGGAGAAGAGATAGGATATGGATTCTCAAATCAAGGAATGAATGACAATCCAGAACAATAGGAAATAAATAACAATTTAGAGAATCTAGGAAGTATGAATGAAAAATAGCGGGAGTTCCTCTGGCTCCAGGAAGAACTTGAAAAGTTCAAGATACAGGAAAATGAAAGGTAGTTATAGCAAAAAATTCAACAGATGAAAAGTAAAGCTGAAACAGTTCACCCAAAATATGTACCTCCATATAGGGGAAACAATTCTAGAATTCCATAGCAAAACGCGGGTGGAATTTCAAATTCACATGCATCTAGAAATCATCAAAATACTATACCTCGAAACCCTAGACCACCTCCCATACATAATGCATCTCAACATATGGAAAATACTTACCCACCCACTGGCTAACAATATTATAGATCACAAAATCCCTACATGAATCCTCACATGAACCAATAGCATCAATATGCCTATCATCAGCCACCAAGTGGATATAATTACTATCCCAATCCACCACCGATGAACTTTCCACCTCAAAACCTTGCAAATATATGTGGTCAATTTGATTTAACTGGATATCAGTTGCATCCATATCCTATGGATATTACTTGGAGAAATATGGTTCCCAAGTTTACTGGAAATAATGCAATATCAACAGAAGATCATATTAGAAGTTTCAATGCTTTCGTGCAAGATATTGGTATGGATTGGGAAGATATTAGAATGAGGTTATTCATGATGTCCCTCACTGAAGATGCTAGAGATTGGTTTAACAGCCTGCCTGATGCCTTAATCAGTTCAATAACTGATTTCCATAACTAGTTTAAGGACCAATATGGTAACCAATATGCCGCTGAGTTTGCATTACATGAATTGATAAGTATACAGAAGTATCAAAATGAATCAGTATATGATTTCAACCTAAAATTTTCCAAGTTACATAATAAGGTACCACATGGAGTCAAGCTATCTGATCCAGCAGCACTGAGTATTTATATGAAAGCATTTGACCCCAAAATAGGGTATGAGCTTAGAAATCGGTGTCCTGCAACCCTAGTAGAAGCACAAAAAGTGGCCCTAACCATTGAAAACAATAGGAAGGCTGCAGGAATGGTTAGTAAGAGAGACAACCATAGAAGTCCTCAGAACTCGAATGTTCAACAAACTAAACCAGAGGGTCAACATAGGCATGAAAGTTCTAGGTTGCATGATATGCCCTACAATACAAATTGGAAGGATGGGAGACCCATTGACAACAACAGAAAGCAATACTATGGTAAGCATAGTCCTGACCCCCTGAAAAGAAACATGGCACATATGGTAGAAAATAAACCTTGGTGTTTGGTGTGTAATTTACCACATTTACCTGAATACTGTGAGGTAGCTAAATCAATACAATGAGAGGAAATGTTATACAATTATAATAGAGACAACCACACCATAAACATGATGTAGGATACACCATGTGTGGTGACTGAAGGTTACTCTTCTTTCGAGGAGGAAGGATATGAATATGATGTAGAAAACTAGAGGCATCATATCAACATGGGAGAACAAGAAGTGTTCTCAGATCAGGAAGATGGTTATGATCAACCTATTTGTTATAACAATCAACCATATGGTCAATGGAGAAAACCTACTGATAATGAAAGAGAAGCCCTTACAGTAGTTGCAATAACTCAAGCCAGAAACACTTACAACTTAAGGAATAGAATGACGAATGTTGAACAAGGAACTCCTAAGAGTGTGTTTATAAAAGATCAGAATAACAAAAAGAATAATACAAAATCATCATCTAAAGAACCAGAAAAGGGTGGTAAGGGTAAAGTGAAACAAAATTTACAAAATCAAGAAAAGGAGAACACAAAAATAGAAAAGAATGACCAAACTATGGCTCATTCTTTTGACATTGCTCATGCAGTGTCTCAGGTAAAAATATTAGTTCCACTCCTAGAGATGATGAAGATAGATAAATATAGGAGCACAGTTGTTAAGTTGATTTCTGATACACCAAGCCAAAAATATAAAGGACATGAAAACACAACAAACAATGTTCATCAGCAAACTTTCCAAATGCCTGAGGTATACCTTGGTGATACACTGACAAAAAATCCCTCACAAAAAATCCCTCACAAGTAGACCCATTCTACACTACACTATTAATCAAGAACAGGATAGTCAGAAATTGCATGATTGATTCAGGTGCTGCCATGAACATCATGCCTATAGCAGTTATGAAAGAATTGGGAATGTGGGTTGATACTACATTTGGCCAGTGTTATGCAATGGATAACAGATCTATCCTAGTAGTTGGTATTATGAGGGATGTGGAGATAAAACTTACCTCACAACCTGAAGCAACTTATAACATTGATATTAATGTGGTTGACATCCCACCATATTATGGAATGCTTTTATCAAGGCAATGGGCTGCAATGGCAGGAGGGAATGTTGAGTTAGATTTATCATATGCCACCATACTAGTGGGAGGCAAAGAAATCAAGTTGTGCAGAGAGCCAAGGTATGACAATATTATAGAAAGAATGGATTGGCATTAGATAAATTTGTTTTGTGATAAAGATTTAGGAGTCTTCAAAGTTGGAGAAACTACACCAGAATTGCGTAACATTGATCCAATACATACTTAATCTATGAAAGAAGAAAATGATGTGTGGAAGATGTTATTTAATGGTGCATGCAGCAAAATAGGAAATGGGGCTGGAGTAATTTTCATTTCACCAGGAGGTAAAACTTTCAAATACTCTTTTCTATTGACATTTGAATGCACAAACAATGTAGCTGAGTATGAAGCTTTGCTCATTGGTTTGAACATAGCCACTAAGCACAAAATGAAAAAGTTAGCTGTCTATGGTGATTCTAAACTGGTCATTTCCCAAGTAAGAGAGAAATACCTATCAAAAAACAAAAGGTTAAGATAGTACAAAAATGCAATCTGGGATAATATTGAATTGTTTGATGCCTTTTCAATCAACTGGGTTGATAGGTCTAAAAACATTATGGCATACTTTTTAGCAAATATCACATTGAAGAGAGATGATGTCACATTAGGAGGGATTACAAAGGTTGAATTCAAAACTAGACCTACCATCCCTAATAATATACAGAACTGGCAAGTGTTTGACAACGATGCTGATATAATCAACTTCTTACATTATGTTGATTATTATGAAAATCAAGAGATTGATTTCAATGCATTTGTGGAGGAACATGATGGGAAGGAAACCCTTTTTGGCCAAGAGATAGTTTAGTTGAAAACGAATCAGATACCCAAGGGACTTATAGCATTAGAAAAGGCATTTGATGGACATGATAGATCTAAGATGAAAGATACACCAGTGGCACCGAATGACCTTGAAGAAATCAATTTGGGGACACAAACAACCCCAAAGAATGTGTATATTGGAAGAAATCTTAAGAAATCTTAATCCAAAAATTAGGAGCCGAATCATTAATTTACTCAGGAAGTTCAGGCATGTATTTTCTTGGTGATATGATGATTTAAAAGCATATAGAGAGGATCTGTTTCAACATGAAATACCACTAAAGCTAGATGCTAAACCATTCAGGCAAAAATAGAGGCCAATCAACCCTACCTTAGCCCCTAAAATGTTAGAAGAACTTACAAAATTAAGGGATGGGGCTATCATTAAACCTATCAGACATTCCTCCTGGGTATCTAATTTAGTTCTTGTCAGAAAAAAGAATGGTGATATCAAATTATGTGTGGATTTTAGGAATTTAAACATGTCTTCGCTTAAAGATAACTATCCCCTCCCCAATATGGAAGCAATATTACAAAGGGTTATTGGATGTGAATTGTTGTCAATGATGGATGGTTTCTCAGGTTACAATTAGGTGAAAGTCAAAGAATCAGAGCAATTTAAGACTACATTCACCAATCCATGGGGAACATATGTATATTTGAGAATGCCATTTGGACTTACTAATGCTGGAGCAACCTTCCAGAGAGCAATGGATGTGGCTTTTTCTGAGTTGATAAATAAAATCATCATAGTGTATCAAGATGACTTGACAACATATTCTAAGAGGGCAGAGGATCATTGCACACACTTGGAGCAAATATTTATCAGGGCCCTAGAGTATGGGATCTCGTTGAATTCTAAAAAGTGCCATTTTGCAGTGACAGAAGGGAAATTACTTGGCCACATAGTTTCTAAGGATGGAGTGAAAATAGATCCAGAGAGGGTAAAAGCAATTGACCAAGTCCCTATTCCTAAGAATGTGAGAGCCAAACAGTCATTTTTTGGACAAATTAATTTTGTGAGGAGGTTTATAGCTAATTTTGCAAAAATTGTTTGCCCTATATCAAAGATGCTAAAGAAAAACTCATAAATAAAATGGACAACATAAACAATAGAGGCATTTGCCAATATTAAGAGGGCAATCAAAGAAGCCCTAGTCTTAGTGTCCCCTGACTTCAGTAAACCATTCCAATTGTTTTCATTTGCATCTTACCATACAGTTGCAATAGTGCTATTGCAGAAAAACAATGATGGATATGAACAACCTATCTCATTTTTCAACAAATCCCTTCAGAATGCAGAGTTGAAGTATGACATTGTTGAAAAATAGGCATATGCACTGGTAAAAGTAGTAAAAACCTTTAGACCATACTTGGTGGGAGCCAAAATCATAGCATATGTACCTAATGCTGCAGTCAAGGATGTATTGGTCCAGACCAAAGTCACTGGTAGAAGATGCAGGTGGATCAATAGAATTCAAGAATTCAGTATTGAAATCTAGATCACTAAACTAGTGAGAGGACAAGGCCTTGCTAGGTTGATGGCTGAAAGTAATCTCGAAGCTTCCCAGATATGTGGTGCTAATGATGTTGATAATGCAAGTACCAGTATTGAGCATACTCCATGGTATGCTAATGTAATATATTATCTAAAACATATGAAGTGTCTTGAAGGATATGATGATAACAAAAGGAGGACACTCAAACTACAAGCTTCAAGATATGTACTCATCAATGGGGACCTTTACTAGAAAAATAGAGATGGGATTTTACTATTATGTTTGGATGAATATCAATCAAAACATATTATGAAGGAGTTACATGAGGGCATGTGTGGAGGCCATTTCTCAGCAAGGACTACAGCCCACAAGATCCTGAGGGCCGGATACTATTGGCCCCAAGTTTTTAATGATTCATACCATTACACTAGGAAGTGTGAAGCATGCCAAAAATTCTCAAGAAAGTTAAAGTATCAAGGAGCATTGCCTTTGAAACCCATGCAAGTTGAGGCTCCATTCTATCAGTGGGGTATTGATTTCATAGGTGAAATTGCAGAGAAATCAAGTGGTGGACATAGATGGATTTTAGTAGCAACTGATTATTTCACAAAATGGTTGGAAGCAATTCCAACCAAACAGGCAACCAGTAAGGTGGTGATTAACTTTCTAATGGAAAATATTATGTTCAGATTCGGCACCCTAGTGAGATTAATTAAAAATAATGGGATGTGTTTTAGATCAGATGAATTCAAAGGATTTTGTAGTACACATGGCATCACTTTCTCCTATGCCACCCCCTATTATCCACAGGCAAATGGACAAGCAGAATCAAGTAACAAAAGCCTCCTGAAAATCATAAAAAGAATGTTGGATAGAAATAAAAAAGCCTGGGATTCAAAATTAAGAATGGCAGTGTGGGTTGATAGGATTACTGTAAAGAGAGCAATTGGAAGATCTCCTTTTGAGTTGGTATATGGAACACAAGCAAGATCCCCATTGGAAAATCTTATGCCGGTATACAAATTCACTCTCCAGGAAGACTTGAACATTTCTAAACCAATGGAGGAAAGGTTGGAATATCTGGCAGAACTTGATGAAACAAGAAGAACAGCTCAAAGGCAGAATGTTAAGCTACAATCACAAGTAAAATATCTCTTTGACAAGAAGGCCAAAGACAAAAAGTTTGAAATAAATGATCTAGTACTGATGTGGAATGCGAGGTGTCAGGACAAAGGAAAGCATGGAAAATTTGAAGCCCTATGGTTGGGTCCTTTCGTTATCACTAGCAAGGGAGGTGATTACTCTTACTACTTATAGAATATGTTTGGAGAAGAGCAGGAATTGCTTGTACATGGGCAATACTTGAAGCAGTTCTTTTCATGAATATGTACAAAGAGTATTGAGTGTTGCCAGTGCATGGATAACCCTCAAATAATTCTCAAAAAATATTTTATTCCATGCACAGTAGTTTAGGAATCATCCCTGTTCCCCATCGTTTGTCACTTTCCTTTTCCTATTTTCATAAAAACATCACCCCAAATAAATAAAACATGTGGTCTACTTCCCCAGGAGATCTAGATCCTTGTCATACTCACAGGGAGTATACATCCCAGACAGAGCCACTGGTGGGACAGTAAAAATTTAAAATTTTTACTATCTTCTCACTTCACCATATTTGAGCAAATCCTAAAAACATCCCAAAACCATAGTATAAATTGATACATCCCACAAGATGTCCATGGCTAAGCAATGCAAAATTACTTAAAAGTCAATCTATCGGCAAGACTTTGTGTCGTTTATACCAATACATGAGGAGTCAATGAAAATAAGTATCAGCGTGAGAATAGATATTAGAAAGAGATTTATAGAAGTCACCGATGAAAGAAGTAATACCGATGGCCTTTCATCGGTAAGAAAACCAAGTAGTCACACCGATCAGTATGACTAATAATCGTCAGATGGTCCTTTAAAAACTACCTCGATGGTATATATCATACCGATGAAGTATTTCAACAAGAGTCTCACCGAACATCTTGCGGGGCCAAGGAAACAATAATCATTAGCAAGAAATGAACCATCGAGATAAAAAGCAAATAAGTCTCCGATACTCCAATGTCTTGGCAAAACAATAAAAGGAACTTTCAGTGTGAGTCACATCGATACACATATCTATTGGAGTAACTTAACATATTGGGATGAAGCAATTATGTCTTGCCTACTCACAAGTCACAGCGATGAAAGGGTGTTGGTGACACTTTGACAAATTCTCTCCAATAATGAATATGAAATGACCATCGGGGAGATAATTGTGATCGGGTGATCTGAAAAGAATTACCCTGATGGTATGTCTCACTCTGATGTAAATAAAGTCACCTCATTGATAAGAAGTTTTAAACCATATCAATGAGATATTACGATAGTCATTCTGATCCAGAATATAGAAGACTATTGGGAAGACGATGAAGCTCGGGGGAACATAAATATGCTATCCCAATAGTATTGATCACCCTGATAACAAATTATTGTTAGTGAGACTCTTACTGATAGTCATATCGGTAAGATTCACTATATCGGAGGGAAATCTAAATCACACGACGATGAAAGAAGTCATGCCGATGGTCGCGCCCACTTAGATATGATCCAACATAACATCTGGGAATATTAATGAGGGGTCACACCAATTGAATGTTTGCACCATAAGAAGTATTAAGGTCACCTAGACATTTTAAAAATCATGCCGATGACAGGAGTTATGGCGATGTGACATTTCATAGCAATGAATGACATTGAATTGATCAGACAATTAAATGCAAACGACTATGAAATCTTTTACGATTATTATAATTACAATTGACAGGGTTGTATGAGAAAAGAATACAGAGGAATTCTTGGGGTGCAAGCAGAGGAATTCAATCACAGCCATAGAACAATAGGTACTTACATACGAACCATTGTGTATAGCCTATGTTTGAATTTTCAACCAAAATTTGAATATGGATACTCTGGGAAAGGGGAAAGGTAGAAAATCATAGGGGGAAACTAGTAAATCTAAGAAACAAAAAACTAATCAAACCCCTGAAGAAAAAAATAAAAGACATAAAACTCAATCAGGACTTAATTGATCCATTGCCTGGGTCAACTCCCAAGGCCAGAAGATCTGCTCAACTTAGGGCAGAGGTTGAAAAATTAGAAGATAAATGTCAGCGCTTGGGAGATATCTGGACCCTAATAAGAGGATATGAGCTTTTTGGATTCCATTATAATAGAAGGATCAGGAATACTCCTGTGTCAAACCCATGGCACTTGAATTTGGGAAAATTGGTCATGCCTAATGTATTCCTAAATGTGGAACTCCTCCAACTACTTGCCAAACAATATAGCCCAAGCCTGAAAGCTATATGCAAGCCACAGGGGGAGCCAATTGTGCATTTGTCAAAAAATGCCATTTGGGAAGTATTTAATCTAGATGATTTGTGCATTGTCCCTATTATTTATGAAGACCTGGAGAGGGAATATTGGAGAATGGATACAACCTACAATGGATGGAGGTTGCCCATTCATAGGTCTAGGGTTGAAGGAGAAGTGATGCCTTTGACTGAAAATGATGGTTCTCCTTTTCATGTAGCTATATTTGAACCATATATACAACATACTTATTATTCTGTGGGCCAAGTCCTTGGTTCAGAGGTCCCTAAGTTCATGACCATCCCTTTAATGGTTATAGCCACTGACATTCAATGTCATAATGCCAGACAATTTGACTATGCTGCCTATATTGCTAATAGAATAGATTCTGGCTTGTCTGCAATAAAAAATAGTTCCCCAGCATGCTCTTTTGAGCATTACTCACTGCTTATGCACATGGTGTTGTATTTCAGCCAGGAAATAGGGTTATGGCAAAGTGAACTTAAAGTTGTTGCTGCAGATAATGGGGGGAAAAATTGCCAATACAAATGTGGACTAGAATATGGGACAGTAGATATGCCTATTCCATTTATGCCCAATTTGAAGAACACTGTGTAAAAGTATTGTACAAATATTTCAACCACCCTTGTGAATACTCAATCTCAATTGAAATAAAAAGGTTCCTCAAGCCAAAAGATTTTGGTGGCCCCCCCACTATCACTCATAATTGGGGAGACTGGTATTGTTTTGAAGATGCTACTATGATAAGAGTATATGGTTTTGAAGACACTCCATTCATATTGCCCAAAACAGTTCCTGACAGAATTGCTAATTTAGAGATAATTAGGCAGATGCATTGCTCAAACATAATGCATTTGAGCTCACATGATAAACAATCCTTAATGCCCAACACTTTATGTTTTGGAGATTTTACTGAGGTGTCAAAAGAGGGTTATAGTCTAATTATAGATAAATTGATGCATTATAATATGAGTGCTGAGGCAAGGAAAGGATTTGACCCTGAAGGTTTTATTGACTCTGCACGAAGAAAACAAAATCTCAGTGGATACATGCACATACCTTATAAACATGATGATGTGATTAGAAATTTAGAAGAGGATGAGGTGGAGTTGGTAATAGAAAAGTATAAAAAGGATCTAAGTGAGAAGAAAAAGTAGCTAGGAGAGATTGAAGTTGTATCCTCTGAAATTGAAGCATAGGTAGAGCAAGAAGAGCCATAGGATAAAACAGTAGAAATATCCAAAAGGAAAATGCTACAATATCAGCCTCCTGTTGTAATACATGATGAGGAGGGGTCTGTTGATGAGGATCCATGTCAGATAGCCTATGATTCTTTCATTTCTGATGATAAATTTATTCACTCAAAAGAATTCAAGTCATTTTTGTACAAATGCAAAGGAAAAGAAATTAGAGAATCAGTGGATGATGTCTCTGCTGATAATGAAAAACAATTGTTAGATATGCTGAAAGTAACAATAGAAAAAGAAATATAGGATATGACTCCTAGCAGGGGTAGACAATTGCTTAAAAATGTTATGATTTTTCCTCGTCTTGATTTGAATTCTACTTTGGTATTTGATAGTTTTCTAAATAGTACAGATGATAAGTATAGACTCACTCCAGAGGGAGTTAATGAAGTGTACATGGGTACAAAATAAAACAATGATGAAAATTCCTTGATGATATGGGCGCTATATCCTACCCATAAGAAGACAGCCATCATAGATACTGAAAAGACTTTTGGCCACGTCATGAGTTTAAAAGCAGGGGAAACTGACCCTCTGATTATAACAGACTTTGGCATCAATGTTACAAAATTAAACAAAGCACAAGCTCAAATGTTGATCAAAGAGAGAGATGCATACAGATTGAGTTGTGAAAGATTGACAAAAGAAAATGACTACTTGAAGGATGCTGTTAAGAGTACTTTTGGCCAATCAACAAAAAGAATAGCCCAGGGTGAGAGCTCACAAGATAGTTAAGCATTATCCCCTGACCAGGCAACACAAATTCAAATAGATGCATTTGTCATAGTGCTACAGAGCAGATATATAAACATGGTACAGTGGTTAAACCTGTTTTGGGATAACTATTCTCAGAATTACAAAACAGTTAAAGAGCATGAAAGACTTGAACAGAGAATGCAGGAGAAATTGATTGAGATACAAAATAAAAATGTTTCTGATAGTGCAGATATCTCCAATACAAGAACATTGCTCAAACAACATCAGAAATACTATGATAAACTCAAAGCTGATGCTAAGGAAGGTGCCGAAGCTTCAAATGCAGGAGTGCCCATGTTATTTAAAGACAATGGAGAGATAAAGAGCAAAGAAGAGTGGATTGTTGATTGTCAAGTTATATTACACGAGGTTACAGGAGCTCTGAAAGACAAAGTCTCTGCATCTGGAGAAGCTTGCAAACACTTGGAAAGGATGGTCACACTTGATGTGATTACCAAAAGTGCTTTTGAGCTTACTGATTCCCATCATGATCAAGAGTACTTGGACCATCTAGCTAAAGTTTACTTATGGCTAAATAGAGCCTAATCATGGTTATGTAATAGTTGTTAATATTGTTAAATTCCCAAAGAGACTTATTGAAGGGTTATGTCTCTTCACAAAAACATCTATATAAGTTCAGACAATTGGTGCTGAAAAGATCATCAGCAGTAGAATATATATACATATATATAATTTACAATGTTTCAGAAAGACTATGTTGCATGTTTTATTTGAAGAAGTAGATTGAAGTTCTCTAATTCAGTGGTTCTATCTTGGTATCAATTGTTTGGTATAGTAACTCAATTCTGTGGTTGTCTCCAGTTCTATATTTCCTTGTTATTCAAATAAATATATCAAGCATATATTTAATCTATCAATACACATTCGCTGTATCTGTGTGATTGAAATTGGTTTCCATTTGAGGAATTAAAATCCTTGTGATTAGTCATGGTAGCCTGGAGGTATTAAGTTTGGATTACTAAGTAGAGCCATATAATTAGGATTGCCATTCTGTCTCCAAGACAATATTATCTGTTATTCTTGCTCATTCATTTCAATTGGTTCCTTCAAGTAAGGATTAAAATACCTTCTGGTGAATTATAAGATATTTGATTATATTGGTTGGATTATCAAGAAGAGTTTGTCAGTCATTCCCTTGCACATTTATACAAGTTATAAACTAAAGTTGTGCCAAACACTTAGAATTAGTACCCATTGTAAGCCACTAGTCTTGGTCCTTCATTCAACTCTGTTACCCTATAAAGCACTGGTCTTATTTATATTCATCATTCAAAATCCTTTTACCTTATACAATTTCTATTAAACCATTCACTAGACATTAGATATAATCAGATAGTAAGATTTTCATCTATCTTACACCCTTTGCCATTGTGGATAGATTTAATTAGATAATACATTTACATTTAGTCTGCTTTAAATCCCAAGGTTCACCCACCTAGCTGTAGTAGGACCTGAAGTATAGGAAATGATTAAACCTTGAAGGTTGATTTCGTCAAGTTAGTTCAAGAACGCTGCACATCTAAGCATAGAGCCTGACATCCTCTTAGGAACAAAAACCTGCATTTTCGAGACCTAAAAAATTGGTGACTCTACTGGGGACTTAAATAAAAGACCTTAGAAACTTCCTTTTATATTGTCATTTTAGAAACTTTGATTTGGTAACTCTATTGGAAACAAGAACCCCTAAAGATAAAACACAAATTTTTCCTATTTACTAAATAGGTGGTGACTCTAGTTACAGTTATAACAAAGAAATTAATATCAAATGGATGGTAGGAGATCTAAGATGGAAGGCAAGAAATTGCAGTCATCTCCACCACTTAGAAACAATTCCAAAAGAAATGGAAATTCAAATTATTCTCACCAGGATAATAATCTGGATACCCAAGAGAATAATGCAAAGAAAAATATTTCAATTCACAACAAGTTCACACCTCTACATAATTCAAACAAGAATCTCGGTGGAGCAACTGATGATATTTCGGTAAGATACAAACTGGATACTCAAGAACAATGTGAGTATGAAGCACAGGTCATTGATCAAAACCAAGCTGAACATGATTTCAAGATGTCATTACATCAGGGAGAAGAGATAGGATATGGATTCTCAAATCAAGGAATGAATGACAATCCAGAACAATAGGAAATAAATAACAATTTAGAGAATCTAGGAAGTATGACTGAAAAACAGCGGGAGTTGCTCTGGCTCCAGGAAGAACTCAAAAAGTTCAAGATACAGGAAAATGAAAGGTTGTCACAGCAAAAAAATCAACAGATGAAAAGTAAAGCTGAAACAGTTCCCCCAAAATATGTACCTCCATATAGGGGAAACAATTCCAGAATTCCATAGCAAAACGCGGGTGGAATTTCAAATTCACATGCATCTAGAAATCATCAAAATACTATACCCCAAAACCCTAGTCCACCTCCCATACATAATGCATCTCAACATATAGCAAATACTTACCCAGCCCCTGGCAAACAATATTATAGATCGAAAAATCCCTACATGAATCCTCACATGAACCAACAGCAGCAATATGCTTATCATCAGCCACCAGGTGGATATAATTACTATCCCAATCCACCACCCATGAACTTTCCACCTCAAAACCTTGCAAATATATGTGGTCAATTTCATTTAATTGGATATTAGTTGTATCCATATCCTATGGATAGTACTTGGAGAAATATGGTTCCCAAGCTTACTGGAAACAATGCAATATCAGTAGAAGATCATATTAGAAGTTTCAATGCTTTCGTGCAAGATATTGGTATGGATTGGGAAGATATTAGAATGAGGTTATTCATGATGTCCCTCACTGAAGATGCTAGAGACTGGTTTAACAGCCTACCTGATGCCTCAATCAGTTCAATAACTGATTTCCATAACTAGTTTAAGGACCAGTATGGTAACCAATATGCCCCCGAGTTTGCATTACATGAATTGATAAGTATACAGAAGTATCAAAATGAATCAGTATATGATTTCAACCTAAAATTTTCCAAGTTGCATAATAAGGTACCACATGGAGCCAAGCTATCTGATCCAGTGGCACTGAGTATTTATATGAAAGCATTTGACCCCAAAACAGGGTACGAGCTTAGAAATTGGTGTCCTGCAACCCTGGCAGAAGCACAGAAAGTGGCCCTAACCATTGAAAACAATAGGAAGGCTATAGGAATGGTTAGTAAGAGAGACAACCATAGAAATCCTCAGAACTCGAATGTTCAACAAACTAAACTAGAGGGTCAACATAGGCATGAAAAGCCTACGTTGCATGATATGCCCTACAATACAAATTGGAAGGATGGGAGACCCATTGACAACAACATAAAGCAACAGTATGGTAAGGATACTCCTGACCCCCTGAAAAGAAACATGGCACATATGGTAGAAAATAAACCTTGGTGTTTGGTGTGTAATTTACCACATTTACCCGAATACTGTGAGGTAGCTAAATCAGTACATCGAGAGGAAATGTTATACAATTATAATAGAGACAACCACACCATAAACATGATGCAGGATACACCATGTGTGGTGACTGAAGATTACTCTTGTTTAGAGGAGGAAGGATATGAGTATGATGTAGAAAACCAGAGGCATCATATCAACATGGGAGAACAAGAAGTGTTCTTAGATCAAGAAGATGGTTATGAGCAACCTATTTGTTATAACAATCAACCATATGGTCAATGGAGAAAACCTACTGAGGATGAAAGAGAAGCCCTTATAGTATTTGCAATAGCTCAAGCCAGAAACACTTACAACTTAAGGAATAGAACGACGAATGTTGAACAAGGAACTCCTGAGAGTGTGTTTATAAAAGATCAGAATAACAAAAAGAATAATACAAAATCATCATCTAAAGAACCAGAAAAGGGTTGTAAGTGTAAAGTGAAAGAAAATTTACAAAATCAAGAAAAGGAGAACACAAAAACAGAAAAGAATGACCAAACTATGGATCATTCTTTTGACATTGCTCATGCAGTGTCTCAGGTAAAAATATTAGTTCCACTCCTAGAGATGATTAAGATAGATAAATATAGGAGCACAGTTGTTAAGTTGATTTTTGATACACTAAGCCAAAAATATAAAGGACATGAAAACACAACAAACAATGTTCATCAGCAAACTTTCCAAATGCCTGAGGTATACCTTGGTGATACACTGATAAAAAATCCATCACAGGTAGACCCATTCTACACTACACTATTAATCAAGAACAGGATAGTCAGAAATTGCATGATTGATTCAGGTGCTGCCATGAACATCATGCCTATAGCAGTTATGAAAGAATTGGGAATGTGGGTTGATACTACATTTGGCCAGTGTTATGCAATGGATAACAGATCTATCCCGGTAGTTGGTATTATGAGGGATGTGGAGATAAAACTTCCCTCAGACCCTGAAGCAACTTATAACATTGATATTACAGTGGTTGACATCCCACCATATTATGTAATGCTTTTATCAAGGCAATGGGCTGCAATGGTAGGAGGGAATGTTGAGTTAGATTTATCATATGCCACCATACCAGTGGGAGGCAAAGAAATAAAGTTGTGCAGAGAGCCAAGGTATGACAATATTATAGAAAGAATGGATTGGCATCAGATAAATTTCTTTTGTGATACAGATTTAGGAGTCTTCAAAGTTGGAGAAACTACACTAGAATTGCGTAACACTGATCCAATACATTCTGAATCTATGAAAGAAGAAAATGATGTGTGGAAGATGTATTTTGATGGTGCATGCAGCAAAATAAGAAATGGGGCTGGAGTAATTTTCATTTCACCAAGAGGTAAAACTTTCAAATACTCTTTTCTATTGACATTTGAATGCACAAACAATGTAGCTGAGTATGAAGCTTTGCTCATTGGTTTGAACATAGCCACTAAGTACAAAATAAAAAAGTTAGCTATCTATGGTGATTCTAAACTGGTCATTTCCCAAGTAAGAGAGAAGTACCTATCAAAAAACAAAAGGTTAAGATAGTACAGAAATACAGTCTGGGATAATATTGAATTGTTTGATGGCTTTTCAATCAACTGGGTTGATAGGTCTAAAAACATTATGGCATACTTTTTAGCAAATATCGCATTGAAGAGGGATGATGTCACATTAGGAGGGATTACAGAGGTTGAATTCAAAACTAGACCTACCATCCTTGACAATATACAAAATTGGCAAGTGTTTGACAACGATGCTGATATAATCAACTTCCTACATTGTGCTGATTATTATGAAAATCAAGAGATTGATTTCAATGCATTTGTGGAGGAACATGATGGGAAGGAAACCCTTTTTGGCTAAGAGATAGTTCAGTTAAAAATGAATAAGATACCCAAGAGACTTATAGCATTAGAAAAGGCATTTGATGGACATGATAGATCTAAGATGAAAGATACACCAGTGGCACCGAATGACCTTGAAGAAATCAATTTGGGGACACAAACAACCCCAAAGAATGTGTATATTGGAAGAAATCTTAATCCAAAAATTAGGAGCCGAATCATTAATTTTCTCAGGAAGTTCAGGCATGTATTTACTTGGTCATATGATGATTTAAAAGCATATAGAGAGAATCTGTTTCAACATGAAATACCACTAAAGCCAGATGCTAAACCATTCAGGCAAAAATAGAGGCCAATCAACCCTACCTTAGCCCCTAAAATGTTAGAACTTACAAAATTAAGGGATGGGGCTATCATTAAACCTATCAAATATTCCTCCTGGGTATCTAATTTTGTTCCTGTCAGAAAAAAGAACGGTGATATTAGATTATGTGTGGATTTCAGGAATTTAAACATGTCTTCTCTTAAAGATAACTCTCCCCTCCCCAATATGGAAGCAGTATTACGAAGGGTTACTAGATGTGAATTGTTGTCAATGATGGATGGTTTCTCAGGTTACAATTAGGTGAAAGTCAAAGAATCAGAGCAATTTAAGACTGCATTCACCACTCCAAGGGGAACATATGTATATTTGAGAATGCCATTTGGACTTACTAATGCTAGAGCAACCTTCCAGAGAGCAATGGATGTGGCTTTTTCTGAGTTGATAAATAAAATCATGATAGTGTATCAAGATGACTTGACAGCATATTCTAAGAGGGCAGAGGATCATTGCACACACTTGGAGCAAATATTTATCAGGGCCCTAGAGTATGGTATCTGATTGAATCCCAAAAAGTGCCATTTTGCAATGATAGAAGGGAAATTACTTGGCCACATAGTTTCTAAGGATGGAGTGAAAATAAATCCGGAGAGGGTAAAAGCAATTGACCAAGTCCCTATTCCTAAGAATGTGAGAGCCACACAGTCATTTTTTGGATAAATTAATTTTCTGAGGAGGTTTATATCTAATTTTGCAGAAATTGTTTGCCCTATATCAAAGATGCTAAAGAAAAACTTAGAAATAAAATGGACAACAAAAACAATAGAGCCATTTGCCAATATTAAGAGGGCAATCAAAGAAGCCCCAGTCTTAGTGTCCCCTAACTTCAGTAAACCATTCCAATTGTTTTCATTTGTATCTTACTATACAGTTGCAACAGTGCTATTGCAGAAAAACAATGATGGATATGAATAGCCTATCTCATTTTTTAGCAAATCCCTTCAGAATGCAGAGTTGAAGTATGACATTGTTGAAAAATAGGCATATGCACTGGTAAAAGTAGTAAAAACCTTTATACCATACTTGGTGGGAGCCAAAATCATAACATATGTACCTAATGCTGCAGTCAAGGATGTATTGGTCCAGACCAAAGTCACTGGTAGAAGATGTAGGTAGATCAATAGAATTCAAGAATTCAGTATTGAAATCCAGATCACTAAACTAGTGAGAGGACAAGGCCTTGCTAGGTTGATGGCTGAAAGTAATCTCGAAGCTTCCCAGATATGTGGTGTTAATGATGTTGATAATGCAAGTACCAATATTGAGCATACTCCATGGTATACTGATGTAATATATTATCTAAAACATATGAAGTGTCCTGAAGGATATGATGATAACAAAAAGAGGACACTCAAACTACAAGCTTCAAGATATGTACTCATCAATGGGGACCTTTACTGGAAAAATAGAGATGGGATTTTACTATTATGTTTGGATGAATATCAATCAAAACATATTATGAAGGAGTTACATGAGGGCATGTGTGGAGGCTATTTCTCAGCAAGGACTACAGCCCACAAGATCCTAAGGGCCGGATACTATTGGCCTCAAGTTTTTAATGATTCATACCATTACACTAGGAAGTGTGAAGCATGCCAAAAATTCTCAAGAAAGTTAAAGTATCAAGGAGCATTGCCTTTGAAACCCATGCAAGTTGAGGCTCCATTCTATCAGTGGGGTATTGATTTCATAGGTGAAATTGCAGAGAAATCAAGTGGTGGACATAGATGGATTTTAGTAGCAATTGATTATTTCACAAAATGGGTGGAAGCAATTCCAACCAAACAGGCAACCAGTAAGGTGGTGATTAACTTTCTAATGGAAAATATTATGTTCAGATTCAGCATCCTAGTGAGATTAATTACAGATAATGGGATGTGTTTTAGATCAGATGAATTCAAAGGATTTTGTAGTACGCATGACATCACTGTCTCCTATGCCGCCCCCTATCATCCATAGGCAAATGGACAAGCAGAATCAAGTAACAAAAGCCTCCTGAAAATCATAAAAAGAATGTTGGAAAGAAATAAAAAAGCCTGGGATTCAAAATTAAGAATGGCAGTGTGGGTTGATAGGATTACTGTAAAGAGAGCAATTGGAAGATCTCCTTTTGAGATGGTATATGGAACACAAGCAAGACTGCCATTGGAAGATCTTATGCTGGTATACAAATTCATTCTCTAGGAAGACTTGAACATTTCTGAACCAATGGAGGAAAGGTTGGAATATCTGGCAGAACTTGATGAAACAAGAAGAACAGCTCAAAGGTAGAATGTTAAGCTACAATCACAAGTAAAATATCTCTTTGACAAGAAGGCCAAAGATAGAAAGTTTGAAATAAATGATCTGGTACTGATGTGGAATGCAAGGTGTCAGGACAAAGGAAAGCATGGAAAATTTGAAGCCCTATGGTTGGGTCCTTTCGTTATCACTAGCAAGGGAGGTGATGACTCTTACTACTTATAGAATATGTCTGGAGAAGAGCAGGAATTGCTTGTACATGGGCAATACTTGAAGCAGTTCTTTTCATAAATATGTACAAAGAGGATTGAGTGTTGCCAGTGCATGGACAACCCTCAAATAATTCTCAAAAAATATTTTATTCCATGCAGAGTAGTTTTGGAATCATCCCCGTTCCCCATCGTTTGCCACTTTCCTTTTCCCATTTTCATAAAAACATCACCCCAAATAAATAAAACATGTGGTCTACTTCCCTAGGAGATCTGGATCCTTGTCATACTCACAGGGAGTATACATCCCAGACAGAGCCACTATTGGGACAGTAAAAATTTAAAATTTTTACTATCTTCTCACTTCACCATATTTGAGCAAATCCTAAAAACATCCCAAAACCATAGTAAAAATTGATACATCCCACAAGATGTCCATGGCTAAGCAATACAAAATTACTTAAAAGTCAATTTATCGGCAAGACTTTATGTCATTTATACCGATACATGAGGAGTCAATGAAAATAAGTATTGGTGTGAGAATAGATATTGGAAAGAGATTTATAGAAGTCGACGATGGAAGAAGTAATACCGATGGCCTTTCATCGGTAAAAAACCAAGTAGTCACACCAATTGGTATGACTAATAATCATCAGATGGTCCTATAAAAGCTACCCCGATGGTATATATCATACTGATGAAGTATTTCAACAAGAGTCTCACCGAACATCCTACGAGGCCAAGGAAACAATAATCATCGGCAAGAAATGTACCATCGAGATAAAAAGCAACTAAGTCTCTGATGCTCCAATGTCTTGGCGAAACAATAAAAGGAACTTTCGGTGTGAGTCACATCGATACACATATCTATTAGAGTAACTTAACTTATCGGGATGAAGTAATTATGTCTTGCTGACTCACAAGTCACAATGATGAAAGGGTGTCAGTGACACTGACAGATTCTCTCCAATAGAGAATATAAAGTGGCCATCAGGGAAATAATTGTGATCGGGTGATCTGAAAAGAATTACCCTGATGGTATGTCTCACTTCGATGGAAATAAAGTCACCCCATTGATAAGAAGTTTTAAACCATATCGATGAGATATTACGATAGTCATTCCGATCCAGAATATAGAAGACTATCGGGAAGACGATGAAGCTCGAGGGAACATAAATATGTTATCCTGATAGTACTGATCACCCCGATGACAAATTGTTGTTGGTGAGACTCTTACCAATAGTCATATTGGTAAGACTTACTATATCGGAGGGAAATCTAAATCACATGGCGATGAAAGAAGTCATGCCGATGGTCGCGCCCACTTAGATATAATCCAACATAACATTGGGAATATTATTGAGGGGTCATGCCAATTGAATGTTTGTGCCATAAGAAGTATTAAGGTCACCCAGACATTTTAAAAATCATGCCGATGACAGGAGTTATGGTGATGTGACATTTCATAGCGATGAATGGCATTGAATTGATTAGACAATTAAATGCAAACGACTATGAACTCTTTTACGATCATTGTAATTACAATTGACAGAGTTGTATGAGAAAAGAATACAGAGGAATTCAATCATAGCCACAGAACAACAAGTGCTTACATACGAACCATTGTGTATAGCCTGTGTTTGAATTTTCTACCAAAATTTGAATATGGATACTCTGGGAAAGGGAAAAGGTAGAAAATCATAGGAGGAAACTAGTAAATCTAAGAAACAAAAAACTAATCAAACCCCTGAAGAAAAAATAGAAAGCATAAAACTCAATCAGGACTTAATTGATCAATTGCCTAGGTCAACTCCCAAGGCCAGAAGATCCGCTCAGCTTAGGGTAGAAGTTGAAAAATTAGAAGATAAATGTAAGCACCTGGGAGATATCTGGACCCCAATAAGAGGATATGAGCTTTTTAGATTCCATTATAATAGAAGGATTAGGAATGCTCCTGTGTCTAACCCATGGCACTTGAATTTGGGACAATTGGTCGTGCCTAATGTATCCCTGAATGTGGAACTCCTCCAACTACTTGCCAAACAATATAGCCCAAGCCTAAAAGCTATATGCTACCCACAGGGGGAGCCAATTGTGTGTTTGTCAAAAAATGCCATTTGGGAAGTATTTAATCTAGATGATTTGTGCACTGTCCCTATTATTTATGAAGACCTAGAGAGTGAATATTGGAGAATGGACACAACCTACAATGGATGGAGGCTGCCCATTTGTAGGCCCAGGGTTGAAGGAGAAGTGATGCCTTTGACTGAAAATGATGGTCCTCCTTTTCATGTAGATATATTTGAACCATATATACAGCATACTTATTATTCTGTGGGCCAAGTCCTTGGTTCAGAGGTCCCTGAGTTCATGACCATCCCTTTAATGGTTATAGCCACTGACATTCAATGTCTTAATGCCAGGCAGTTTGACTATGCTGCCTATATTGCTAATAGAATAGATTCTGGCTTGCCTGCAATAAAAAATAGTTCCCTAGCATGCTCTTTTGAGCATTACTCACTGCTTATGCACATGGTGTTGTATTTCGGTCAGGAAATAGGGTTATGGCCAAGTGAACTTAAAGTTGTTGCTGCTGATAAGAGGGGGGGAAAATTGCCAATACAAATGTGGACTAGAATATGGGATAGTAGATATGCCCATTCCATTTATGCCCAATTTGAAGAACACTGTGTAAAAGTATTGTACAGATATTTCAACCACCCTTGTGAATACTCAATCTCAACTAAAATAAAAAGGTTCCTCAGGCCAAAAAATTTTGGTGGCCCCCCTACTGTCACTCATAATTGGGGAGACTGGTATTGTTTTGAAGATGCTACTATGATAAGAGTATATGGTTTTGAAGACACTCCATTCATATTGCCCAAAACTGTTCCTGACAGAATTACTTATTTAGAGATAATTAGGCAAATGCATTACTCAAACATAATGCATTTGAGCTCACATGATAAACAATCCTTTATGCTCTGCACTTTATGTTTTGGAGATTTTACTGTGGTGTCAAAAGAGGGTTATAATCTCATTATGGATAAATTGATGCATTATAATATGAGGAGTGCTGAGGCAAGGAAAGGATTTGACCCTGAAGGTTTTATTGACTTTGCACAAAGAAAACAAAATCTCAGTGGATACATGCACATACCTTATCCACATGATGATGTGATTAAAAATTTAGAAGAGGATGAGTTGGAGTTGGTAATAGAAAAGTATAAAAAGGATCTAAGTGAGAAGAAAAAACAACTAGCAGAGATTGAGGTTGTATCGTCTGAAATTGAAGCACAGGTAGAGCAAGAAGAGCCATAGGATAAAACGGTAGAAATATCCAAAAGGAAAATGCTACAATATCAGCCTCCTATTGTAATACATGATGAGGAGGGGTCTGTTGATGAGGATTCACATCAGATATTCACTCAAAAGAATTCAAGTCATTTTTGTACAAATGCAAAGGAAAAGAAATTAGAGAATTAGTGGATGATGTCTTTGCTGATAATGAA
This sequence comes from Cunninghamia lanceolata, assembly GCA_027924645.1. Classification (NCBI taxonomy): domain Eukaryota; kingdom Viridiplantae; phylum Streptophyta; class Pinopsida; order Cupressales; family Cupressaceae; genus Cunninghamia; species Cunninghamia lanceolata. The sequence continues at coordinate 20,126,719 of BSBN01000090.1, read as the reverse complement.
AAACAATTGTTAGATATGCTGAAAGTAACTATAGAGAAAGAAATACAGGATATGACTCCTAGCAGGGGTAGACAATTGCTTAAAGATGCAGGAGTTATGATTTTTCCTAGTCTTGATTTGAATTCTGCTTTGGTTTTTGATAGTTTTCTAAATAGTATAGATGATAAGTATAGACTCACTCTAGAGGGAGTTAATGAAGTGTACATGGGTACAAAATACAACAATGATGAAAATTCCTTGATGATATGGGTGCTATATCCTCCCCATAAGAAGACAACCATCATAGATACTGAAAAGACTTTTGGCTATGTCATGATTTTAAAAGTAGGTGAAACTGACCCTCTGATTACAGTAGACATTGGCATCAATGTTGCAAAATTAAACAAAGCACAAGCTCAAATGTTGATCAAAGAGAGAGATGCATATAGATTGAGCTGTGAAAGATTGACAAAAGAAAATGACTACTTGAAGGATGTTGTTAAGAGTACTTTTGGCCAATCAACAAAAAGAATAACCCAGGGTGTGAGCTCACAAGACACTCAAGCATTATCCTCTGACCAGGCAACACAAATTCAAATAGATGCATTTGTCACAGTGCTATAGAGTAGATATACAAACATGGTACAGTGGTTAAACCTATTTTGGGATAACTATTCTCAGAATTACAAAGCAGTTAAAGAGCATGAAAGACTTGAATAGAGAATGTAGGAGAAATTGATTGAGATACAAAATAAAAATGTTTCTGATAGTGCAGATATCTCCAATACAAGAACATTGCTTGAACAACATCAGAAATACTATGATAAACTCAAAGATGATGCTAAGGAAGGTGTTGAAGCTTCAAATGCAGGAGTGCCCGTGTTATTTAAAGATAATGGAGAGATAAAGAGCAAAGAAGAGTGGATTGTTGATTGTCGAGTTATATTACACGAGGCTACAGGAGCTCTGAAAGACAAAGTCTCTGCATCTGGAGAAGCTTGCAAACACCTGGAAAGGATGGTCACACTTGATGTGATTACTAGAAGTGCTATTGAGCTTGCTGATTCCCATCGTGATCAAGAGTACTTGGACCATTTGGCTAAAGTTTACTTATGGCTAAATAGAGCCTAATCATGGTTATGTAATAGTTATTAATATTGTTAAATTGCCAAATAGACTTATTGAAGGGTTATGTCTCTTCACAAAAACATCTATATAAGTTCAGACAATTGGTGCTGAAAAGATTATCAGCAGTAGAATATATATACATATATATAATTTACAATGTTTTAGAAAGACTATGTTGCATGTTTTATTTGAAGAAGTAGATTGAAGTTCTCTGATTCAGTGGTTCTATCTTGGTATCAATTGTTTGTTATAGTTACACAATTCTGTGGTTGTCTCTAGTTCTATATTTCCTTGTTATTCAAATAAATATATCAAGCATATATTTAATCTATCAATACACATTCGCTGTATCTGTGTGATTGAGTAAATTGGTTTCCATTTGAGGAATTAAAATCCTTCTGATCAGCCATGGTAGCCTAGAAGTATTAAGTTTGGATTACTAAGTAGAGCCATATAATTAGGATTGCCATTCTATCTCCAAGACAATATTATTTGTTATTCTTGCTCATTCATTTCAATTCGTTCCTTCAAGTAAGGATTAAAATACTTTATGGTGAATTATAAGATATCTGATTGTATTGGTTGGATTATCAAGAAGAGTTTGTCAGTCAATCCCTTGCACGTTTATACAAGTTATAAACTAAAGTTGTGCCAAACAATTAGAATTATTAGCCATTGTAAGCCACTAGTCTTGGTCCTTCATTCGACTGTATTACCCTATAAAGCACTGGTCTTATTTATATTCATCATTCAAATTCCTTTTACCTTATACAATTTCCATTAAACCATTCACTAGACATTAGATATAATCAGATAGTAAGTTTTCCTCTATCTTACACCCTTTGCCATTGTGGATAGATTTAATTAGTCAATACATTTACATTTAGTCTGCTTTAAATCCCAAGGTTCACCCACCTAGCTGTAGCAGGACCTGAAGTGTAGGAAATCATTAAACCTTGAAGGTTGATTTCGTCAATTTAGTTCAAAAATGTTGCACATCTAAGCATAGAGCCTGGCATCCTCTTAGGATCAGCAACCTGCATTTTTGAGACCTAACAAGGTATACAACACATGATGTACATGGTCATGTTGTTGGTAATGATGTTAAAGAGGATGCTCCACACTTTAATGATTATACCACACATGGTGGGGCACATCATACTTCTATATTGGATAGTATGATCATGACCAATGAGTTACTATATGTGACCTTTGGCATTGACCCATAGGTAATTTTCAATAAGGTTGTGCAATTTAGTATATTTTGTATTGAAGTTTACAATTAACTATATTAATCCATTATGAACTAAAATTAATGTAAAACATTATATATATTATAAAATTTTAGGGTCAAAGTATGCATCCTATATTTCCCAACCCTTCATCACATGTGTATGTGGACATGTCAAGTCTAGAAGTATGTAATTTGTAACAAAATAGTGAATATACTGGATGTGAATTTTTTGTGGTGATATGTTAGTGCTAATCTTGAAATGACAATTTGATTATGAATAGGTGGATGTTGGACATTCAATGTTAGGACACATTGCCATTAGTAGTTAGTTATCAATTTTCATTTAGGTTAATTTTACTATTCTTAATCATTATGTATGTAAAAAATGTTATGTAGATTTTGGTCAGATTACATTGTTCCTATATTTAGTTCATGATGTGAGCATAAACTCCTCTTAATATTCATTGATCAAGGGAGATGAGCATTGCTATGAAAATTTTGTCTTCTATGCCTCTGGTATAGGTATGAGCCAGTAATGTAAATGCCATTATGTATTTGTTATTTTATCTAACATTATTTAGTGTAAATAAATGATATTCATATTTAGTTTAATTTACTTCTTTATGCTTACCACATGAGGAGGTAAAAACTCCACTTAATGCACCTACCACTTAGGTGGATAAGAGAAGTAGAGGATAATTAAGTAGGATCATCAACTTGTAGTAAGTAATTATTTACTTATGTCATTTTATATTTCATGTTTTCTATACTAATGTGTATATTGTTTAATTGTATTAGTAGGTGGAGATACAAAAGAGTCTTGAGATTAGGAGGTTTAGTTGGAAAAGGAGAGATGTCAATTATGATATTAGTTCTCCATCTTCTCAATAGAGAAAGAGTCATTGATTAATCAATGACACTCCATATTTTCTATGTTTGGACACATTATTGAATGCCTCCATGATATGTAGGTGTATATTTGCATTTTTCCAATGTATATCATTGTACACATACATTTGTATTTTACTAATGTATATCATTGTATGACTATATGGAATTGTAGGCCTTATGACATTGTATGGCATTTTCATAACATTATTTGTTTGTGTGGTTTGAGTAATAAGGCTTAAGATTAATTAGTTTTGGGAGTGATAATAAATTTTTTAAATGGTTTTGACACTCACTTCAAACTTAAGATTATTTGCATTGTTGGTAGTAATCAAAATATGATTCTTTACTATCACCTATACATTTAAGGACTCGTGTTTTGATCTCTTTCTCTATCTCTCTCCCTATTTAAGTAGTTTATATGTCATTAAATATTCATATTTCTCTTGGATTACTTTTTTAAGACCTTGTAACATCAACATTTTGGGATTTAAACACATTTATGTGAAGCTTTAGCAGTGATGAAAAATATTTAGAAGAGGTTGGAATGTGTCTAAACAATGAGTTTCCATCTTATATATTTATGTTTGGTGAGTTTAGATTTTGAATAATGTTTCTATGTGCATGGATGGTGATAATGGAGTATATGTGAGGATAGAAATCCAAAATATCACTCTAGCACTTTTTTGGTCTTAGGGCTCTTAAGAAACTTTGCCAGTCTAATATAGCTGAAAAATATTTGGAAATTTGGGTAGTGAAAAGAAACATCCACTAGTAGTAACTCACCCACATAAACATCTTGGCATTATCGGTTTGTGCCACAAGGAGTAGAATACAAAATATCACTCCTAGCATCTTTTCAATAAATGAAAACTAAATATTTTTGAAGCATTGTTTTTCTTACCACCATGTACAAATGGATTTGAGTTGACAAAAATAGAGAGATATTTATAGTTGGGCCTGACATCCACCTATAGGTTTAGATGAGACATTCCTAGGTGCCACCATTTGAGAGAATAGTCATACTAAAGTTTAGCACTTTTTTAGTCTTAGGGCTCTTAAGAGACTTTTCCAGTCCAATGGATCCCAAAAGTAGCAGGATGCTTGAGCATTGAAAAGAAACATTTAGTAGTACCAACCCACTATGATATGGGAAAAAGGGTCCTAATCAACAATGAAGTAATTAGATCAACCTCTCCTCATCTCACATTGGAACACAAGCCACCATGGGCTATAGGCTTGGTTGTTGTCTCTGGAGAAGGGCCAAGCTATAGGTTGGTGGGGACTTTGTTCCTTTGTTACAATGATTAGAGATTGATGATAAATGTATTAAATAAACTATGCAAAATGAAGAGACCTAACGATAAAATTGAGTAACAGTATAGATAACAATAATAGAAAATAGGAAATAGAAGCAAAAATAAACTAAGAAACTAGATAAGAACCTGTTACCAAAAGAAGGGTCTGTCAGAGGACATGGGTGTTGACCACCCTAGTCCTAGGGTTTGGGGGTAGATGAACTTCTATGCAAAGATATTCATCTTTGTAACCTTCATCTATCAGTCATTTGTTGGCATTAGAAACCTTCACTCTGGATCTACACACACAAGAGGAGGAAAAATGGTTGTGTTGTATAGGAGCTTGCCTCAGCAAAACCCCATCTAAGTGTTCCCACTTCGACAACAATAGATGAAAGAGTGAGGGTGTGTGTTTGCGATGAACAAAGGTAGATAACTGATGAAGATTGCAATAATCATCTATAATGAAATGAACTCACCATGAAACCCTAGTTTGACTTGATGTCACAACACTAGTCACAAACTAAGAGATGTTGGAGAAGGAAGAAGCTTCCTCAAATACTTGCAATGGTTATTGCAATAGTAACAATGATAATTCACAAGTAGAGAGCTTCAAAATTGTAGAGATTTTGTAAACAAATATCAAATATTCATTCAAATATCACTTTGTCATCCTCCTCAAATGACAGGGAGAGAAATACATATATATAAATCTTAATTACTTTTGAAAGAGTCATGTTAGGTTGACAAGAGGTGTACCACCTGATGTAACAAGGCCGACACTACAATTTTAAACTTTGTTCAGGGAAAAATGGTTGGATCTAGGCACTGGGTGCCCTAGTCTTGTCTAAATCTTCCCTTGAAATCTTAGCAATTAGAGAGTTTATTGTTATATGTCCTAAAGTAGGCACTTCACGAATGGAGATACACATACACATAAAATGAGTGCTAAACATAGTCTAAAATTATAAGTGGTAATAATTTTTGACACTACATTTAGCCCCCACTTTAGTGAGGGTATGCGCTTACATTCATATGCACACTAAATTACAGAGAAGACAAATCTCTTTACTAAACATAGAAGAAGTAGAATGTCACCAAGTTGAGAGGTGTGATAGCCCCCAAGCTTAGTATTCCATGAGTCTACAAATGCTTAGAAGAAGAGGTTACACATACAAGACACATAGCATAGATCACACACACACATATAACATATATATGAAAATACAATAAACACAAGATGAGACTGAATATTATATGCCAAAACAACTTTGGTTAGAAAGATAATATGATCACATTCAAACATACACAGAGCATACACAAAAAAAAGCATGGACGGTATGATTCTTGGGCTAGAAAGATGCATTATGCTAGGAATCAAACTGAAAAACACACATCATGAGCCATAACATAGTAAATTCCACTATTCACTAGGTGGTTGTGAATGTATGGAAAAACAAAAAAAGCATAGGCTAGTAAGATCCACAAATTTACTAGGTGAGTTCCATTTCGTTAGGTAGCAAATGCAAGCATCATAGGCTAGTAAGATCCATGGATTTACTAGGTGAGTTTCATGTCAACAATATGATAAATTATAGGCTGAGAAAAATGCATTGTTTGTTGGGTAAATTTGGTAAAGTGTACAAATATGATCAAAAGGGGTTGTGATAGCATGACCAACCACGTGGTGTGTGAACAAAGTGAAGCACATAGTAGAGTGTATGCCCGCACCTTAAAGTAATTGCTAATGCCATCAAGGAGAAATTGCCTTTAAGGTAGAAAGAGCGATACACACAAACATGCACGAGATATTTTTGGAAGCACATGCCCCAAAGGATATATTTCTAAAATCTACATCATGACAAGGGGTTGCCCCCAGGCATGATGCAAAGCATAATGTAACATCATACATTAGCACCAAGGGATCTACTTGACTGGAGTTAGTGTATGAATGGTTGTATAAAGGAACACACATTTTAGGAACTTCCATCATCCTCCATCTTGTATAACTACAAAGATGAAGGAAGAAGTATCACGTGAAATCAAGAAAATAAACTTTAGGTCAACAAAGGAAGGATGCTAAATCATCCAATGCTTTGCATCATCCCCAAAAGGCATAAAACTACATTTACGACAAATAAAAGAATGAAGATACACAAAGAGGAATGTCTCTATAGATTCATTCCCTTTGTATCCTTATGTCAACAAAAGAATCAAGGGTCATCCAAAGAGAACTAACAAACAAAATACATGCTAGGAAGTACATATAGGGAATAACATTACATACGAGCATAAAAAAATAATACAAGGGTACTGCTCTTATGAGTTAGACCATAGAAAATTCTCCTCCTCTCAATCTTTCTCATCATAAAGGGATGGTGAACAAGATACTAGAGGGAAGTTACAATAAGTATGGTACAAGGAGTGGTGCCTGGTTCATGACATGTCGAATCAATCACTAGGGAAGGATCCTCATGCATGTCGCCAGAGGCCAGGTCCATTAATTTTGTGAAAATCAAGGACAAATCTAAAAGATTTTCCAAAGGTTCTGTGGTGTCCTCTGAATCACTATCAGATTAAACCATTAGGGGTGATATAATACTACTAACAGTAGGGTTGTGACCACTCTAAATCATAGGAGAAGAAGAAGTATATGGATCACACATACTTGATGGGTGTTCAAACACTTTAAATGGATGATATGGATAAGGCTCGTGCTTACGATTGGGTGGAGGTGAAATATCAATATTAATGGTGGCAAGATGCAAGACATTAGGGAACACCTAGTGTCAGGTATACTAGGATGGAACCATTTGCAATAGAGCACTAATCAAAACAACTTTGTCATTGGGTGGGTCTAAAGGCTCAACAAATGGTGCCTATCTGGTATGGATGGCGGGATAGAACTCTCCATAGACAGAGGAAAGGATATTTGGACTATAGAAATGATCTTTTCAACCTTCTTAGGCATCAAAGCGATGGGAAATAGTGTATTAGAGGGTAGAGCTAAGTCAAGGGATGACTACATATGAGAAGGACTAGAGGGAAGTGTTTCAACCCCTGCAACAAACTGGCAAGCCATAGCATGATGTTGTCTCCTACATTTCTTCACATTTTGATTTTGTCTTATATGATTAAGAGCATTCTTAAGGGGGAACTAGGGTGTTTCCAAACATAGGTTCTATATACACCTAAAAATGGCAAAGACAAATTAAATAAATATTTATTATTTATTTAATTCCCATTCTTCTATCATTTAATAAATTCATCAATTTATCTATTTGATTCACGTTCATCATTAATAGTCCAAATATTAAATAAATATCAATTTATTTAATTAAGTCAATTAAACCTATTTCTTCTAAGGTCATTCCCCAATTAAATAATAATTGAATTATTTAATCCCAAATCATCCTATTCCAAAGTTCCAATTCCAAATTCTGCATCATCTAGTCCACCTCACATATCCACCTCACCATATTGCACATTTAATTAAATATTTTAATATTTAATTAATCCATTTTCCCTCACCCACATGCCCTATTATCTCTCCAACCATCCCTATTCCAAAGGGCATGGTCTCTCCATGTCATCATGGTCAAAGGGACACTTTGTGACTCTTGTTCCATAGTCCATAGAATCTTTCCAACCTCCCTACAATCATGTCTCCTTGTTTGACCTTCACTTTTTAGTCATTGTGAGCCTTGTGACATGTGGACTCATGTCACTCCTTTCTCTTCTCCATGTCAAGATGAGAGGAACATCTCCCCCCTTTCTCTCCCTCATCTCAACCAACTCAATCCTCACCATACACCTCTTAAGACTAAGTTTCCACCATTGATCTTGTGACACATGGATTTGGCCCCTCCTTGGCCTATACAAGGAAGCTTATTCTCTCATTTCAACAACACACAAGCTATAGCAAAGTAACTCTACAGAAATTCCAGCATGCCTTTGGTAAAGCATCCATATTTCTCATTGCATTTTATCTCCATTATCTTCATATCCATACAAACATGGATTCAATCATCCATCCCTCATCCTCACAATAGTTGCATTGTAGATAATCTTCATTGCATTTTATCCAACATACAACCATTCAAGTATTGTCATCTTCAAACAGTGAGGAAGCACACTTCTGAGAGCTATATTCATCAACAAGATCAATACAAGATAGGCAAACAATGGAAGGTTTGAGGTAAATCAATCTTCAAGGTAATATTGCTTTATTTATTTGATTTGCATCATATTTCATTGAGATTATTGGATTATTAGTAGTTTAATACTATTGACAATATTTCCATTAACATTTTTGGCACCCACCATGGGGCCTTGCCCTATTTTTAACTTCCATCTGAGTGTTTTGTGAAGGTTCTGTCACGACAGGTCATTTATGCACATACAACTTCCAGTTCTACGCATACAATATTTCCTACAACACTTTTACCTTTTAGCACATACAAACTATTTTGATGTGCATTTGGTGCTTTTTGTTGCGCTTCTAACATTCTCGTGCATAGATAGCGCAGTCTGGCACATATGAGTCATCTTGTTGTGCATTTACGAATCTGTGCATATAATATGTAGTGTTGCACATATGACTTGTAGTCCTATGCAAGCAATTTGTAACAGAGAGTTGCAAAAGTCTTATAAGGTTTTCTGTACTAAATTTCATTTGCAGGTGTTAGGAGCTAGATTTAGTCATTTTAGTTGCATTATTAAGCCACCTAGAACTAATCAGGAAGGAGTAACCTAATATGTTCATGCAAATCTTCACATAGACTTAACTAGGAGGAAAGTAAATCATTTTGTTGCATCACAACTTTCATCTAGTCCCAACCTAGGGGTTAAAATTGAACAATTCCTTTATGTTTTTACTATTTGGCATTACAATCTATCACATAGCATAATAGGGGAAAGTAACACTTGTTTTATTTCCTCAAACAATAATCTACACCTAGATTTGTTAGAGATAAAATTAACAAAATCTTTTCCAAGTTATTGTTATCTTGTTACAAATTTCTGTGCTTGGTAGTGTTAAAACATTTAGTTATTTTTCTTTTAACTAGGGAGTTAAAGAACTAGTGTTCTCCATGTTTTCAGAATGATAATAGGACTATGCTCTCCCCTTAACTAGGTGACCAAAATGCCAAACTTATCATTTTGCATGTTTTACCTTTAGAGAGGCCTGCCCTTGGAAATCCTTCCTTCCAAGTGGGAATGACCTTAAGTGATAATGGGCTAAAGCCAAGCTCCTCCAAGTCACTATAAATAAATTGCATTTGTGATAAAGGTTGCAACCGAAGGGTGCTATTGTATTACACCGACTAATGTTTCCCCCAAAACCCTATGGAGTGTAACCTTTGTAGGTTGGGAAGCCTTCTTATCGAAGTGAATGACTGCACGTGTAATCACTCGAATGGATGCCTTGACTAAAATCCTTTTGTTCTAGTAAGCCAAAATCCCCTATTTGGTGACACAAGAGGAGGCACCTCTAGAGCCGTCTAATGTCATACACTCATTTAGTGTAGAGATAGAAAAATTCAACTCTTTGGAGGAACTATAACTTGGTATGCATGAGAAGCGAGTGCCATGGATGGGAGCCGGTGCTACCAAGTTATTAGTTTTCCATCTTTATGCAAGTGGCTGGTGTAAAAACCAAGTTAGAACTCATCAAATATTGTCCTTGCCATCCTAGGATTGTAATTGTTTGTTTTTAATTTTGTTAAGTAAATCATGGAAACCTTTTATTCTCCATGTTTTCTTGCAATAACTTGAACAAAAATCAGTTTAGATTAACTTAGGAAAACTTTCCAAGAAAATCAAACTATCAAATTGAAACAAAAAACCAAGTACGTGCAGTTCTGCACATTTAAAATATTCTATTGTGCATGCGAACCATTTTTCTGCACATATAATCTTTCAGTGCATATAACACATAGAGTTGTGCATATAAGACACAATGTCATGCATATAAACTCAAACAGACCTGTGCATGTAACCCACAGTGTTGCATATTTGACCCGTTATCCTGCGCTTTTGAAGCTGCACATGCAAAATAGAGGCATATTCCATATAGTTTGGGATAAAAACATTATCAGTTTTGAGTACCCTTTTTTCTATAGTTTCACCCTAAAAAATTAGTTATACCATGCAAACACCTTTCCATATCATTTTCACAAGCATCTTCTTTTCACATCATTGCCTTGCTATCAAAACACCTCAAAATCAAACTACAACTTGCTTCTAGGACCTAGTTGATACTCTACCAACCCAAACAATAGCTAGTTAGTTTTTATAATAGGATTTCACATCATCCTTCTCAACAAAAACTATACTAGTGTAACCTTGACAAGAAAATAGTCCTCATCAAAATAGTGGTGTCAATCTATCTCTATTTGGACTACCACTTGTATCAACACTTTGATAGCTATTAGACATTATATCTCAAGATTTACCTTGTTTGTAACAAACATAGAATCAACTAAAACCTTAGCAAAACCAATTCCCATCAAACTCACCTTCTACCACATCACACCTCCAATCAAAAAAGAAAAATCCAACAAATTCCATAATCCAATTCCGTCAAAACAAAAGCAAAACATGGATCAATAATAATATACTCGATCCAGATGATGAGGAAGTTACTCAAGAGGAAATCCTCCAACAACTCCAAGATCCTAAGTTCCAAAAGATAATGGATAGAGTTGTTGCTACCGATCCCCAAAAGTATTTCCTCATGCTTTCTCAACAAGGAGCAAAGCTACCCGCAGACTTTGATATCTCTAATCTACAAGAGAATAATGCCTCAAAAGAAGCTGAGTCATCAAAAGATGGCTCCAAAAACAAAAAAGAGACTCCAAAAATAGAAAAGGCTAAGGACACACTTAATCCTTTGGATGCATTGACAACCCAAATCCAAGCCTTACAACAAAAACTGGTAGATATCCAAAGCGAAACCACAACGAAACATTATTTTCTTGAAGATATCTCACCTTACCCATTTGACAAATCATTGAACATGATACCTTTTCCTATAAGATTTGAAGTGCCAAAATTTGACAAGTATAGAGGAAAAGGAGATCCTAGAGATCATATCAGAGAATTCAATGCCGCTTGTCTTGAAGTCACCCACAATGAAACTTATCTAATGTGACTATTCCCTAGAAGCCTAGGAGGACAAGCTATGGAGTGGTTTTCATGTCTACCTCTCAGCATCTGCACCTTTAACAAATTAGTGGACAAATTCATCACATTTCTCTTATAACATAGAACATGAAATCTCCATGCTAGAACTTTGTAATAATAAACAAAAAGGTGGAGAATCATTTGCATCTTTCCTACAAAGGTGGAGGAAACTTGCGAGCAAGTGTCCCTATCATATACCCAAAAAATAAATGATAGAAATGTTCGTGCATAATTTGTCCACTGAGCTTAGCTATCAAATACAAATTCAATGCCCATCAAATTTTAGTAAGGACATTGAGATGGGGCTTCTCATTGAGAAAGCCTTGATAGAAAAGGGGCAAGTAAAGATATACAAAGACACCCCAAGCTCTAACAACAATGCGGATAAGTTGCGGTTTTGGACTAAAAACAAACTCATAGTGAATGATGGCATGGTAGATGCAAAACATGTGGCACCAAAGCAACCTATTTTCAACCTATCCAATCCGTAGAATAATGCACCATCTACCAAACCTCAAGGCACTAAACAAAAACAAAATAGCTTCCCTCCAAGAAGAAAATTCACACAACTTGGTGAATCACTTGAATCAGCACTTAAAAAGTTGATTGGGGGCAACATGATTACACTCCCACCGGTGTGTGAATATGAACCCAAGTTTAAATCTCCTTGGTGGAATGAAAATGACTTTTGTGAATACCATAGGAGCAAAGGTCATAAAACCAATGATTGTATGAAACTCAAGCATTTCATTCAAGACCTTATCGACCAAAAACATATATCCATTAATGGACATGCTACCAATGATGAACACATGGCATTCAAGAATCCTCTTCCTCATTATGAGAAAGGAGGTTCTTCAAACCAAAACAACAAAGGGGCTGACAAAGTAAGCTATAACAACAGTTCTTTTGATTACAATATCAATCATATCTCCTGTTGTGTGGTTACACAACACGCCCCATTTTGACTTGGCAAAACAGGGACCCAGCTTTTGTTTTGGCTTGTGTTGTCTGTTTCTGGCAGTTTTGGTAAAAATTAAGTCAGGTGCATCATCATCATGAGGTTAGTTTGTCAAAGTTCATATTTTGTTTCTATGACTTCATGGTTGGAAAGAGCTTGAAATTCCATGCAGGTTTGCCTTTTACATCACTTGAAAATTCGTCCATATGAGGGAGTTGTGAGCAGTCAAAGTTTTGGTCAAACCTGATAATTGCTGTATGAACATCATCATCATGATATTTGAAAAGCCCCCCGATAATATCCTGAGGTCGAAATATCCGGACGTCAAGTTTAAGTCGTAGTAGGTTCTCCCCGTCGGGCGGTCTTTTGTGTCTCCAAAGGTCATCATCATGATCTTACTTTATCACCTGATGAAAATCATGCAGTCCCGAAACATCCGGACGTCAATCTTAAATGCTAGTGTGTTTTGCCCGTCAAGCGAACATCATGATATTCTAACATCATCAGCATCATGATATTCCAACATTGCGAGCATCATGATATTTTGCATCACCCGATGTGATAATATCATGCTGATGATCATCGTCACCTTGCTTAAGAAATCTGTCATCTGCATAATTTGCGCGCGCACGACCAAGTCTTGGTGATCAACATCATCATGATATCTCGATACCCGACATTTCTTAATATCCTCCTGACCTCCTTTTGCGTGATCATGATGATCACCTTATCTTTCGAAGCGGAGGGTGATTTTCATTTCTTAAGTCATGTTGAACAAGATCATCATGATCTTGTTCGTCTCTCCCAACAGTTCGTAGTCTCATCCTGCCGACGAGTATAACCTTTTGCGAATATGATGATGACGATGACGTCACCATCACCTTTGTCCTTCGGCAGGATATTTTCCAGGGCGTGATCCATTTCGCCAATATGATGATGACGATGACGTCATCTTCGAAGAGTAACACAAGCCCCGGATATCCTGATGACGTCATCAGGACTTTCAGCAGGGTCATATTTTAGGTCGCCCAGTGCGAATATGATGATGATGATCATCATCATCTTGATCTTCCGCGGATCGCCTTAGCCGAAAACGGGGTCATGCTGCTTTCTTGACCTGATCATCTTCCTTAGGGGAACCCGATATTCCATTTACCTCCTGATCTTAACGAAGCATGACGATGACGTCATCCCTTTGCATTTTAACGAAGCCTGATGATGACGATGACGTCATCATGTTTTTCCTCAGCGGCAGGATCATTTCCAAGTCCTCCTGTTTGTCTTCATCATGATGATGATGACGATGTCTTTCTTTCCCGAATGTGCAAGAGCAAAACATCCTGATGTGCTTTTTATCAGGGCATTAGGAAGGGAGGATCATCATATTTTGTGATATCCTGCGGCCACTTTGAGGTATATAGTTGGTCATCATCATGATTTTTGGCGTCGGTATAACTATTGCCGTCGGCCTAAGGTAAAATTGTCACCCTGATCATATGTAGTCACGCCGATGCAAATATGATGATGATGCAAAGCCGGCATATTCCGAACCCGATATGCAAGAAAATGGGCAAAACATGAAGCGATGGGAATTTGAAAGCCCGACTGCCTGATGTTTGGTCAACGATGGTTGACCTGATTGTTTTCATGCTGTTTATGCATTTAGTGCATATTTTTCACAGGTAGGACCTGATTGCCTGTAGCTGCACATGGGGAGGTATGTTTAATAAAGTGTTTACTTCCTGTTGTTTATCATGATGATGATGAACCTTATGTTTGTCTGTTTACTTGCAGGAAATTATCATGATGCTGCTGAAGCTGAACATTGAGATCATGATGCTACTGAAGCTGAACGTTGAAATTATGATGATGCTGCTGAAGCTGAGCATTACAAAGTTGCGCATGGAGTCAACATGGACCAGACATGAAGAGGATATTGTCAAATATGCTGTTCGCCAGCTGGAGACCGAATCAAGTTAAAGATGCTGGAATATTCTGTGCCAGCTGTACATTTGCTAACTGACGAAGCATGTGCCTTTCATCTGGGCCGTTGTTTGTTATGAGAGGATCCTGATCCTTGGATCATTGTAACCGTTTTCTGGCAGTTGTTCTATATAACATCCAGAGCTTGTCATTTTAAAGGGGGAGGAATACATTAGAATACACAGACGCATCTGGCGCAAAGAGTCAATTACTGTAGAATAAGTTAGGAGATCGGATTACTGAGACTAATGAGGATAGAATTGTTGAAATGTCAAGGTTCTTTCTTCAGATCACTGTAAATGTACCTGTTCTTGAGCATACTGAATGAATATGAAGTTCCAGATTACATCCTGATTGCAAATTTTACGTAATCTTCTGTTGATTTCTGGATATGTACTGGTGAATGCTGTGTTCAACTGGAAGCGCTTTCATTTCATTACATGTTGTTGTCAACTTTCCTTTGAAGCTTTGCACTAGATCATGCGGATTTGTGGAATGTCCTGGTGAAGTATGATTTCTAGTTTTCCTTCTTTTCATTGCAAGTATGGGAGCTTGTATGTGAATCAGTGATCTAAGTCCAGTAATTTTAGGAATCTCACTCTCTAACCCTTTTCCTTTTTTTTCAATTTCATTAATTCATCACCATAACTGCAAATCATGATAAATAACAAGCAGAAACAGTGAAATATGCTGAAATCTCGTAGGTAATTGAAGATCCTTAGCATATTTGGTTAAATGCATGTGGTATTGAAAATATCATGCAAAGAATCATAAATAATGGTAGAAATCATGCAAATATCAGCCTGTATGCACATTATTTGACTAAATTTACAGTGCAGAGGTAGAATTGTTGGAGACTTATGCAGAGCGAACATCCAGAGCAGGATATTTGAAGATGATGATGATGAACAGTGCAGAAACACGTAAGGCCCCTGAATGGAAAACAGCAACACACATCAACCACTGAGTAATGTCAGTAGATTAAGACCTAATCAACGGAGACTTGGGATCATGAATTCTTTGAATTCATCGTATCTTTCAAGATGAGTAAAGGTTGTTGTGTAACTTTTATTCTATGTTTGCGAATGACTAACATCATGACCAACATAAATTGGCGCTAGAAGGAGGGCCCGACTCCAGAAGATCACCTTCATCATCAGTACTTTCAGGTTTGATGACGCTCAGAGTAAGGTAACTTCAGATCATTTGTGAATTTCATCAAATTGCGTAAATATTTGCTGCGACAAGTTTGTATTTGCACATTCTGTGTAAAGATTTCCAAATTTCACATAAATATTGCAAGCTTTACAGTAGATTTCTTTAAATTCACTAAATATTGGCCAAAGATGCATAAATTTGTTCAAGCTTTGAGGATTTGAGCCTTAGACACGCGAGATCTGGTGCTACTGGTCGAAATATCCCAATATCCTGTCATATTTGCAGTATCTTCGCAAATATCGCGTAAATATTCAGTCTGATTTGCAAGTTGACCGCAAATATCACCTCGTCCGGTGGAATCCAGCCAATATTTGCAAAGTTTCAGCTAATCGGCCTCCAAATCGAGAAATCCTGGCTCACAGGATAAATACCAGGTCTAGACATAGTGAAATTTTCGAAGAATTGCCTGTTAGAGGTTTTAGACCTAAGACTGTAGACGTTCACCATACTCCAGAGTCTAGTACGTCCAGAGCTTCACCAGGACCTCCTCCTGTAACTCCCGTTGGTTTGCAAATACCTTCAGGTATACCAGTGACACCTCCTGTTCAACCTCAGGGTATACCTTTAGTCCAACCTCAGCCAACTGCACCACCAGTTCAGCCCCCTCAGGTTGCAATGTCGTTCTTTGCAGCAGAATCACCATTGACCTTTACTACGTATCATGAGTTACCAAAGTATCCGGACAAGCTTTGTCCAAAATACCATCCTTATCAGGATGCGGATGATCATATCAGGACGTTTAAAGAAGCTTGCTGCAGAGCCAGAATTGAGCATCAGGATGTGGTGTGCAGATTATTCCCTTTTTCCTTAGGGGAAGAAGCTTATAATTGGTTCATCAGTCTTGGTCAGTCTTCTGTAGGTTCGTGGGCTGTCTTAGAGAAGGCCTTTCTTGACAGATTCAAGGTCCCTATTGATCCATCCATGAATTACCACCTGTTTGCCACAATTAAGAGATTGGAGCATGAACCTATTGCAAATTTCAATGCTAGGTTCCAGAAAATGTTGTCTAAGCTAGTTACCCCATATGTGGTGGCTGATGATGCTGCTAGAAGTATTTATTATTCAGCCCTGGATCCATTAACCGCCATGTTCATCAGGAGAACACATCCTGCGATCACCACATTGACAGGAGCTTTTCAAGAAGCTATCAAGGTAAATCAACAGCTGATACCTGCTCCTACTCCAAATATAGCATTCCCTGCTTTGCCTGGCATGCAGTCACAATATCCAGCACAGTATCCTGCAGCTTATCCTTCGCAATATCCTGCACAATATTCAAATGGAGCAGTGATGCCCCCAGCAATCATGCCTGCACCTTTGCAAGTACCTCCATTGAGTATCATGCCTCCCCCTAATGGAAATGGCCAATTGCCACAATATCCTGCACATACTCAGACACCTCAGGGTACAGACCTATCCCACAATAACCATGGATCTTCCTTTTTCCAGCCTCAGACTGAAAATGTAGTGGCCAAAGCTCAAGAGGAGAAAGAGGAAATCAAAGAAATTGCTGCTCAGTTGAGAAAGCTCACCACAGAAGTAACACACTTGAGAAACCAAGGGTTTTATTCACAGTCAGGTCAGAATAGGAGTTATTCCAATGACAGACCAAATTACCCTGACAGAGGATACAACAATAACTTCAACAGTAATGCTGCAAATAACAATAATCCTCCTAGGCAGCCTAGAGTGTGGAACTCCAGGCCAAATAATGGTTCATTACCATCACCCCTAGACAATCAGCCTCCTGGTGAAGCCAAACAGACTACTAGAGTCAATCTTGCTGAAGCAGCCCTTACCAATTGGTGCAGGATTCACAACACCAATGCACATGCAGAATTAGACTGTCCACAATTTAGGATTGCTGCCAGCATCTTTCAGACTGAAGTGTCTGATACTTCTGGAAATCCACCTCAGGTAGAAGGAAATGAAATAGTTCCTTGTGGATATGACTCAGCTTTTGTGCTGGAAACCTACACTAATCAGCCTCATCAGGAATATAATCAGACCTGTGAAGAATCTGCCTTAACCTTTGAAGCAAATTATGTCTTCCCTTTTGAGGATGAAAATGAACCTACAAGAGAGCATGAGGAAGTACATGCATACCAGCAGCAATACCCTGGTAAGCACAATTATAACCTGAGGAGTAATGCCAACAGACCTGCCGGTCCATTGACATCATCTCTACCTCCAAATAACTTCAACACACCTCCTGATCCTAAGGCTAGCAATAACCCTGGGTTCCCTAAGGTGAATGCTCAGTACTTGTCTCCTCAAAACACAGTAACAAAAGTTGCAAATGCACCTCATGAGTCTGACAGGTTAGTCAGCTATTTGGCTGATGAAATGAAGAAAATCAAGATCAGCCTGTCCCTATCTGAGTTACTGAAAACTCCTGCCATCAAAAAGGCATTCATGAAGTCGCTGGATGATCCTGCTTCTAAAGAGGATAATCACCTTTCGAGTCAATCCAATAGCAGAGACCATACTGCTAAAGATAGCACTGTCAAGCCCAAAGTGTCAGCCACAGTCCAAGCTGCTGAAACCTCTCACATGACCTTGTACAGAGATAAAACTGAATCACCACCGTTTCTCCTCACCATAAGAATGTTCAGTAAAAATTTGCACAACTGTTTAGTTGATTCAGGAGCCTCAACTAATGTTATGCCTTTGTCAATATGCAACGCATTAGGACTGCATCCTGCTAAATCCTTAAAGAAGGTCACTCAACTGGACAAGACAGAAGTAAGTGTCGTAGGAGAACTCACTCATATTCACATGCAGCTAGCATCTGATCCTAGGATCCAGTATTACATTGACATTCAGGTAGTTGACATACCTGATACATACGGGATGTTGCTTAGCCGGGACTGGTCTAAAACGCTTAACGGATACATGTCCACAGACTTCAGTCACATGTGGTTGCCATGGAAAGGTATACCTAATCAGATCAGGATTGATGCTGAGCCTAGGATGAAACATATGATCACCGAATATAACAGAACAAATGAGATCATGTATGTAAACGTTGAACCTGGAGTTTATCACATCAGGCCGCAAACTGTCCAAATAGAAGAGATCCTGATGCTTGATGTTCATCATCATCATGATGATGATTATCATGAGGATATGCCAGTCGTAGAACTTAATAATGATCCTGATAATGAGAATGAAATAGATCGCTTCAAGGATTTTCAGATGCATTTATCTACTCAGATAAAACGTTGTCAATTATTAAATATACCTGCTAATGATATTTTGATCGACGGATGGTGCAGATTGCATGGAGAAGCACACTCGGAAAAGACTTGCGAACCATGCTTAGACATGATCATGCTGGAGCAGACGTATAGTGAAGCATCATCATCATATTCTGAGGTGAGTGCTACATCTGATGATGATGATGATACTAATTTTTATTTGTCTTCTGCAGGAACAGAAGAGTCGACGGATCCTGATGAGGATCATATCCAAAAAACAGAAGAGATCCTGGTGTCCAATCAGACAAATGATGCGAGAAAGGAAAAGATCACTCCTGGTAGTGATTGCTTCATGGAACCGGATTATGAGTTGTCTGATGAGGATAAAGGCAGTGACCTGACGAAGTTCGAAGAATTTCTGGTCAAAGAAATAAAAAAAATGACACAACAGTGTAGATCTCCCCAGGAGGTTTTAATCAAAAGTTGGTGTAGGCTGCATCAGGCGCCTCACTCAGAAACCACTTGCTCACTGTGCTTGCACATTTTGAAGAAGCATGCAGTTGTATGTGCTGAGCATCATCCTCCTGCTAGGATGGAAGAGAAAACAGAAAAGCCATCAGGCTCATCAGATAA
This sequence comes from Cunninghamia lanceolata, assembly GCA_027924645.1. NCBI lineage: Eukaryota > Viridiplantae > Streptophyta > Pinopsida > Cupressales > Cupressaceae > Cunninghamia > Cunninghamia lanceolata. The sequence goes on along the minus strand of BSBN01000090.1, from coordinate 20,107,009 downwards.
AGGAAGGAAGAAGCTTGAAGATGACACACCTAAGTTAAGGTGGATATCAGGCGGAGCAGCAGCCAGAGCTGCAAAGAAAAAGGAAAGTTCAAATAAATGTCCTGTTGAAGATAAGCCTTGGATCCTGAGGTTTGATGGATCCAAATCCAAGCAAGGTTCTGGAGTAGGGATTGACCTTACTGATCCATCAGGGAAATCCCATTTAGCAGCTTACAGATTACAGTTCCCCTGCACTAATAATGTCATAGAGTATGAAGCTCTGATTCATGGACTGTTGTTTGCCCATAAGAAGAAGGTGAAGATCCTGCATGTCTTTGGAGATTCAGAACTAGTTGTGAGGCAAGTGCGAGGAATTTACTCTTGTAACTACAGAAAGCTGTCAAATTACAGACATCGTGTGTGGGACCTGATTGAAGACTTTGATGCCTTCAACATCGTTCATGTGCCAAGAGAACAGAACCAAAGGGCAGATGCACTTGCTCAGGCCGCCAGTACGCTGGAACCACTGTCTATATCTGGTCTGAAGAGATTTGCAGTAGAATTGGTGTCAGTACCTTCGGTACCTGACAATGTGACCAATCTCCAAGTGTTTGATGATGATCAGCACATCCTGGACTTCATATCAAACAGAGATGTATTTGAAGCTCAGATCATAGATGAAAATGGTATGGAAGATCATGTCTGGGAAGAAGATGAGATTTTAGAGTTGCCTGGCAACACAATTCCCAAAGGTATGATTGAATTAGAAAGAGCCTTTGATCTGGATAATATGCTCAAGCATAAGGACCTGCCTAAGGCAGATGGAGGTCAATATTCACAGGTGAATATTGGACAAGCTGATAACAAGAAGAATGTCTTGTTGGGTAAGGTTTGTACACCTGCAGAGTTAGATGGAATAACTCAAGCCCTTAAGGATTATATACATGTAATTGCATGGACTTATGACGAGCTGAAGACGTATGACACTTCTGTCATAACTCATACTATACCCCTCAAGCCAGATGCAAAACCTTTCAGACAGAAGCAGAGGCCAGTCAATGCTCTGCTTGAGCCCATCATCCTTGAAGATGTCAAGAAATTGTTAAATGCCCGGATAATATTTCCGGTAAGGCACTCCACTTGGGTGGCAAATCTGGTACCAGTCAGGAAGAAGAATGGAGATATCAGATTGTGTGTGGATTTCAGGAACCTGAACAGAGCATCAGAAAAGGATAATTATCCTTTGCCCTCTTTGGATGAAGTTCTGCAGATGGTAAATGGAGCCAAGATGATGTCCTTCTTGGATGGGTTTTCAGGATACAACCAAGTGATGGTTGATAAAATTGACAGATTAAAGACTGCCTTCACCACAAAATGGGGGATATTTGCATATAGACGTATGCCATTTGGATTGATAAATGCTGGAGCTACATTCCAGCGAGCAATGGACATAGCCTTCAGAGGCTTAATAGGAAAATGTATAGTCATCTACATGGATGACCTGACGGTGTTCTCCAAAGAAAGGGGAAATCATGTTGCTGACCTCAGAAGTGTACTGAAGAAGTGTGAAGAATATGGAATATCTTTGAATCCCAAGAAGTGCATATTCGGGGTCACAACAGGAAAGTTACTAGGCCACCTGATCACAGAAGATGGGATTATCATTGATCCTGACAGGGTGGAATCTATTATGAAATTACCACTTCCAGGAAGCAAAAAGGAGCTTAAATCTTATTTTGGTAAGATAAATTTTGTGAGGAAGTTCATCACTGGCTTTGCTGAGATTGTCAGACCACTGAATGCCATGTTGAAAAAAGATGCACAAATTGACTGGACACCAGAAGCCAGAGCTGCTTTTGAAGATATAAAGAAGGCCATTTCAGATGCTCCTGTCCTCATTAGTCCAGATTATACAAAAGATTTCTACATCTACTCATTTGCTTCAGAACATACTTCTGCAGCAGTGTTAACTCAAAGAAATGAAGATAAAGAAGAGAAACCAATTGCCTTCATGAGCTGTCCTTTCAGGGATGCTGAGTTGAGATATGTAGATGTTGAAAGACAGGCACTTGCATTAGTCAGAGCAGTAAAAAAGTTCAGACATTATATACTGAGGAGCAAAGTGATTGCTGTGGTACCAGATGCAGCAGTAAAGATGCTGCTGATGCAGAGTGAACCTGGTGAAAAAAGGGCCAAATGGATTACGGTACTACAAGAGTATGACATGGAGATCACACCCATGAAGCTAGTACGAGGACAGGCTCTGAGCCAGATGATATCTGAAACTGATCCAAACATCATCAGTCAACAGTATATGATAGATGAGAAGGACAATAAAGAATGGTATTCAGACATCAGGCACATCCTGATCACTGGAAGATGTCCTTTGAGGATGCAGGCTTCACAGAGAAGAGCCTTGAAGATGAGATCCCAGAAATATATGATGAAGGGAGGAGCCCTGTTTAAAAAGAATTATGAAGGGATATACTTGAGATGCTTAGAGAAACCAGAAGCTAATAAGGTTTTGACAGAGCTACATGACAAGTTTGGAACTGCCCACGGATCAGCGTTGGCCACAACACATGCAATCCTCAGAGCAGGATATTACTGGCCTACCATTTTTAAAGACACAGCTGATCATGTTAAATGTTGTCATGTTTGCCAGGTTGCTGCCAACAGAGAAAAATATGCTGCACAACCATTGCAGCCAGTGATGGAAGAGCGCCCATTTGCACAATGGGGCATGGATTTCATAGGACCAATCAATCCTCCATCTTCTTCAGGCCAGAGGTATGTCCTAACAATTACTGATTATTGTACCAGATGGACTGAGGCTATCAGCAGCAAAACTTGTACTGCTGATGATGTCATTAAATTTCTGGAAAGCAACATTGTCACCAGGTATGGAACTCCTTATGCATTGGTAAGTGATAATGGTTCTGCCTTCATTTCCACTAAATTGTCAAGTTGGGCTTTTGATCATGGGATTATACTTAAGTTCTCATCCAATTACTATCCCCAGGGAAATGGATTAGCAGAATCCACCAATAAAAATTTACTGAGCATCATAAGAAAATTGATAGAGAAAAATCCCAGGGAATGGAATTCATTTCTGAAATATGCCTTATGGGTAGACAGAACTAGAATGAAAATTGCATTAGGAAACTCACCTTTCCAGCTAGTATATGGGGTAGATCCTATCCTCCCTGTAAACTTGAAAGTTCCTACTCTGCAGTTTGCCCAAGACTATCTAGGCATAGATAATAAACAAGAAGTCAGGTTGCTTCAGTTGATGCATCTGGAAGAAAAACGAAGCCAAGCAATTGACCAATTTGCAAAACATCAGGCTGTTGTCAAACGCTGGTTTGACAAGAGAGCCAGAATTAAAGCCTTCAGGATATCAGATTTAGTCCTGATGTGGGATAAAGCCCATGAAAGGAAAGGTGATCATGGTAAGTTTGATAGACTATGGATAGGTCCCTTTCAGATTTCTGAAATTTTAGGAGACAGCACTTATAGGCTTAAGAACCTGACAGGTGAGGATGTCCCGTTGCCAGTCAATGGACAGTTCCTCAAACATTATTTCCAGGCCTGAGTGACTTCATGGCAGTCTTGTGTATCATATTGTATATTTGTATAGTTGTTTGTACAGTGTTTGCTTGTTGTCGTTGTTGTTTGTTGGTTGGGACCTTGTTCTGGTAAGTCAGGATGATGCACTTCATCACCTAAGAAAATAACTAAATTGTTAGGATTCAAGTGATGAGATCAGATTTAGATATAGATTGTAATTCATTCTGATAAATAATCATGATCAGGTTTATGATGTCTTTTCATCAGGGTACTTTTTCTTGTCCAAAGTGAATCAAACACAATGAAACACCTAACAGCCTTGGGCTTGTTGAAGATATGAGTATAGGTGTTAAGTGAAAAATCTAAAGGGACTCCCTTGCTACCAATACAATCTCCAACCTAAAGCTGCAAGTGACTACACCTTGTACAAATGAGCAGACATGATGATATCAAATTTAAATTTTTAAAGGAAAATCAGAAACAAAATAAAATTAGGCCATCTAAGTAACTCTACCGGGGCTATGGACGCCTGCTGGCAGTGGGGCTCTACTTAGGGAGATTGTATAGATAACCTTGCCGGGGTTATAGACACCTGCTGGCAGCAAGGCTCTATCCAGGTTGGCTATGAGGGATGATCTCCAACTATGTAGTTTAACACCAGTTACTTATGTTTTCAACTTGCTTTCAAGATGAGGATAATTAATCATATGCACACACCTGATCCTTTGTTAGCTTTATCACCATAATGAAATTTTATCATTCAAAGATCATGATGATTTACTTAGACAGAATTAGAATACTATAGATGAATATGATCATATCACTTGAATCATTTGAATTTTGTTGTTTTCTTTGGTGGCAAGTTGTTGTGTGGTTACACAACACGCCCCATTTTGACTTGGCAAAACAGGGACCCAGCTTTTGTTTTGGCTTGTGTTGTCTGTTTCTGGCAGTTTTGGTAAAAATTAAGTCAGGTGCATCATCATCATGAGGTTAGTTTGTCAAAGTTCATATTTTGTTTCTATGACTTCATGGTTGGAAAGAGCTTGAAATTCCATGCAGGTTTGCCTTTTACATCACTTGAAAATTCGTCCATATGAGGGAGTTGTGAGCAGTCAAAGTTTTGGTCAAACCTGATAATTGCTGTATGAACATCATCATCATGATATTTGAAAAGCCCCCCGATAATATCCTGAGGTCGAAATATCCGGACGTCAAGTTTAAGTCGTAGTAGGTTCTCCCCGTCGGGCGGTCTTTTGTGTCTCCAAAGGTCATCATCATGATCTTACTTTATCACCTGATGAAAATCATGCAGTCCCGAAACATCCGGACGTCAATCTTAAATGCTAGTGTGTTTTGCCCGTCAAGCGAACATCATGATATTCTAACATCATCAGCATCATGATATTCCAACATTGCGAGCATCATGATATTTTGCATCACCCGATGTGATAATATCATGCTGATGATCATCGTCACCTTGCTTAAGAAATCTGTCATCTGCATAATTTGCGCGCGCACGACCAAGTCTTGGTGATCAACATCATCATGATATCTCGATACCCGACATTTCTTAATATCCTCCTGACCTCCTTTTACGTGATCATGATGATCACCTTATCTTTCGAAGCGGAGGGTGATTTTCATTTCTTAAGTCATGTTGAACAAGATCATCATGATCTTGTTCGTCTCTCCCAACAGTTCGTAGTATCATCCTGCCGACGAGTATAACCTTTTGCGAATATGATGATGACGATGACGTCACCATCACCTTTGTCCTTCAGCAGGATATTTTCCAGGGCATGATCCATTTCGCCAATATGATGATGACGATGACGTCATCTTCGAAGAGTAACACAAGCCCCGGATATCCTGATGACGTCATCAGGACTTTCAGCAGGGTCATATTTTAGGTCGCCCAGTGCGAATATGATGATGATGATCATCATCATCTTGATCTTCCGCGGATCGCCTTAGCCGAAAACGGGGTCATGCTGCTTTCTTGACCTGATCATCTTCCTTAGGGGAACCCGATATTCCATTTACCTCCTGATCTTAACGAAGCATGACGATGACGTCATCCCTTTGCATTTTAACGAAGCCTGATGATGACGATGACGTCATCATGTTTTTCCTCAGCGGCAGGATCATTTCCAAGTCCTCCTGTTTGTCTTCATCATGATGATGATGACGATGTCTTTCTTTCCCGAATGTGCAAGAGCAAAACATCCTGATGTGCTTTTTATCAGGGCATTAGGAAGGGAGGATCATCATATTTTGTGATATCCTGCGGCCACTTTGAGGTATATAGTTGGTCATCATCATGATTTTTGGCGTCGGTATAACTATTGCCGTCGGCCTAAGGTAAAATTGTCACCCTGATCATATGTAGTCACGCCGATGCAAATATGATGATGATGCAAAGCCGGCATATTCCGAACCCGATATGCAAGAAAATGGGCAAAACATGAAGCGATGGGAATTTGAAAGCCCGACTGCCTGATGTTTGGTCAACGATGGTTGACCTGATTGTTTTCATGCTGTTTATGCATTTAGTGCATATTTTTCACAGGTAGGACCTGATTGCCTGTAGCTGCACATGGGGAGGTATGTTTAATAAAGTGTTTACTTCCTGTTGTTTATCATGATGATGATGAACCTTATGTTTGTCTGTTTACTTGCAGGAAATTATCATGATGCTGCTGAAGCTGAACATTGAGATCATGATGCTACTGAAGCTGAACGTTGAAATTATGATGATGCTGCTGAAGCTGAGCATTACAAAGTTGCGCATGGAGTCAACATGGACCAGACATGAAGAGGATATTGTCAAATATGCTGTTCGCCAGCTGGAGACCGAATCAAGTTAAAGATGCTGGAATATTCTGTGCCAGCTGTACATTTGCTAACTGACGAAGCATGTGCCTTTCATCTGGGCCGTTGTTTGTTATGAGAGGATCCTGATCCTTGGATCATTGTAACCGTTTTCTGGCAGTTGTTCTATATAACATCCAGAGCTTGTCATTTTAAAGGGGGAGGAATACATTAGAATACACAGACGCATCTGGCGCAAAGAGTCAATTACTGTAGAATAAGTTAGGAGATCGGATTACTGAGACTAATGAGGATAGAATTGTTGAAATGTCAAGGTTCTTTCTTCAGATCACTGTAAATGTACCTGTTCTTGAGCATACTGAATGAATATGAAGTTCCAGATTACATCCTGATTGCAAATTTTACGTAATCTTCTGTTGATTTCTGGATATGTACTGGTGAATGCTGTGTTCAACTGGAAGCGCTTTCATTTCATTACATGTTGTTGTCAACTTTCCTTTGAAGCTTTGCACTAGATCATGCGGATTTGTGGAATGTCCTGGTGAAGTATGATTTCTAGTTTTCCTTCTTTTCATTGCAAGTATGGGAGCTTGTATGTGAATCAGTGATCTAAGTCCAGTAATTTTAGGAATCTCACTCTCTAACCCTTTTCCTTTTTTTTCAATTTCATTAATTCATCACCATAACTGCAAATCATGATAAATAACAAGCAGAAACAGTGAAATATGCTGAAATCTCGTAGGTAATTGAAGATCCTTAGCATATTTGGTTAAATGCATGTGGTATTGAAAATATCATGCAAAGAATCATAAATAATGGTAGAAATCATGCAAATATCAGCCTGTATGCACATTATTTGACTAAATTTACAGTGCAGAGGTAGAATTGTTGGAGACTTATGCAGAGCGAACATCCAGAGCAGGATATTTGAAGATGATGATGATGAACAGTGCAGAAACACGTAAGGCCCCTGAATGGAAAACAGCAACACACATCAACCACTGAGTAACGTCAGTGGATTAAGACCTAATCAACGGAGACTTGGGATCATGAATTCTTTGAATTCATCGTATCTTTCAAGATGAGTAAAGGTTGTTGTGTAACTTTTATTCTATGTTTGCGAATGACTAACATCATGACCAACATCTCCCAACGTGATTCACACATCAATGTGATCACCATAAATGATCAACCTGACTGTAATGTGACCATGCATCGAGGAAACATAACTCTGCAAGGGGCTCAATCAAGGCCATCTTCCACATCCAAGTCACCCTCTACATCAAATCAATATAGCATCATTGACCAACTTCACAAAACACCCACACATATATCCATCTTGGAGTTATTGCGTTTATCACCATCCCATAAGGCCATTTTAGAAGAAGCTCTCTTAGAGACAACAATTCCTATGAACCTTGCCCAAGATCAATTCTAGGCTATGGTAGGCCATCTCACCACACCACATTTTCTATCCTTCACTGAGAAGGATGACATGTCAATAAATCAACCACACAATGCATCCCTACACATTGAGGGCCTAATACATAAGCATAGAATAAAAAGGGTCCTAATAGATTAAGGGGCTGGTTTGAACATTTGTACACTAAATTTAATCCTTGCATTGGGGTTCTCTAAAAATGTCGTTGATCTGAAGAAAAAGATAACCATCAAGGCATATGATGAGGAAGAAAGGACTTCTAAAGGAACAGTGGTTTTGCCAATGCGAGTGGGACTGATAGAAAAAGATGTAGTGTGCCAAGTTCTCGACATGGAGCTTGCATATAACATTCTTCTAGGCAGACCTTGGATCCATGTAATGAAGGTTGTCCCCTCCACATATCACCAATGTATCAAGTTCCCACATAACAGTCAAGAAATAACCATACAAGGGGACCCCAATCCTTTTTAGTATTGCAATACCATACAGTCTAAACTAGATGTTGTGATACCCACCAACCATGCAACTTCACCCTCTACTGCCAATGTTGACCCATGCTCAATATCTTCTACATCAAAATCCACAGAACAAAAATTCAAGATCAAGGATAAAGGTGTAGGAGAGTATTCCATTGAGCAAACCTTTTGTCTCACACCATTACCTCTTCTACCCAAATTCACCCCTCCATTGCCTCATTCATCTACCCATACACCTACAAAGGATGTGATCTAAAGGCTACTAGCAAGGAGTAAACCACCCTCATGCCATCAAATCCCTATCCTTGAAATTATCCAAGAACCTTCAAACCAACCATGTCATCCACAACCCCTTGAGCCTACTCAAGTGCCTCTCCACGAGTCATCTCCTTCCACCTCCATTCAAACAATTCAAGAGGTATGTCAAGAACATAATCTAAATCAAGTGGAAACACCTAGCCCTCCTTCTAGTCAAAATCAAATCACTTTCACTTCATCCATCCACAACATTTTTCTCTTTCATGATCACGATATTACCTATGAAGAAGCTATCCATGAGAAACTTGATCCTATTCATACCTCCCCAACCATTCAATAGAAAGATACCCAAGACCTACATGCTCCATCTAATGTAAGTCTTGTTGACATACTTGAACATTCACCCCGTTTCATGGCCTTCCTAGAAATTTCTCCACCTATCCATGATCCTATACCATCCACTTGTCATGATGAGACACTTGCCTCCCAAGCAAGCATAGGAGATCCTAATGATCAAACAAATAACTTGGATCCTAATGAGCACAATCAAGATCCTAATGATCCTTCCAAACCATCCACCATTAACTCCATTACAAATCCATTGTATCCACTTGGTCTATCTACCTTCATTCATGAATGTTCCTCCTTGGAACAACAACAACCATTGTCCACCACTTCTTCATCCAATAAATAACTCAAGACTAGTTCCCAAACTACACCTAGTCCCATTGTGCATCGCAGCTCCAAAATATGAACTACCAGGGAAAAGGCTTAGGCCTTCATGAACAAGCTAGTTTGGAGCCCATCCATGCCACTGTCCCTCCTCACTCATATGGCCTTGGATACACACCCCAAGGTGAACAATCTAACAATGTTGGTACTTCCTCCATTCCTCTTAAATCTACCACTTCCCATCTCAAAACCTACCATATACCCAAGACATATGTTTCCATTCCACCTCCATCATTCTACAAATGTCAAAAGCATGTGACCATACACCTTCCACCATCCAATCTACCTCCGTTACTTCCAACTCCGTATATCCCTCCATCCACTTTACCATTATTAATTCTAACACCTAACATACCTATCATCCATAAATACCCTTACAATCCTAATCATCACCAACAAATGCACACACCTTGTAAATATAATGTTTCCACTCATTCCACCATCCCTTATCACCCATCCTTTTATCTAATTGTCAATTCTACAAACTCCAATGCAAGGGAATCAAAAGCAATATTAGTAATAAACTATTTCCTCCATCTTTTAGGATTTCAACCCAAATCCATATTTCCTATTGTATTCATCCAGTAACCACTCCATTTTGCCTCTACCTAGTAATAACTTACCATAGCTTGGTGTCTTCTCACCCCTATCACCTTATCCAATAGGGTCATCCAATCACATTACCCTATTATTCATCCAATCACAAGTCTATTGTTAGTGTCAGTCATCTCCGAACTATGTTGTCTCTAAGTTATCATGTAGGCAAGGCCATCATTGATGCACCCCCGAGGCTCCTTTTCCATCCATTCCATCCAATGTCATTTCAACCTTTGGTCCATTTGAATCTGCACCAATTCTCATTGCCTAGGCCTTTAGATTCACATAGGTACACCCCAAACTACATTGCCTCTGTGTCGTCACATAGGCAAGGCCATTTAGCAATGGGCCCTCGAGGCACTAGGTCAGTCCTTTAGGGTCCGTCACATTGTTCATCATTAGTTCATCCATAATAAAGATAATCCTCTACTCGAATGGGGGCAAATCCTTGACCTAGTCAGGGAATAGGATTCTTGAATGCTATAAATTCAGAGGGTAAACACTCGGATCATGGTTTTATCACTAGACAACAAGAAGCATGACAAGAAAGCATTCAACATCATCTTGACACAAAAGACAACAAGAACTACACTTGACAAATTCCTTTTGGCCTAAGACATCAAGCTGATTCTATCAAGTTATTGCAAGAAAACATGTTTTGGCAAGAAAGTTTTTCAATGGTTGTTTTAAAAGTCTTATATCATGATTGTTGCTATTATGTCTTTGTACGCTACTCAAGGATGTATCAAACTAGAGAAGCTATGATGGGGGCATAATTATTTTATTTTTTCTACTGTTTGTGGATTTATCTTTGGTAATGTGAAAGCCTTGTCTAACAACATGATCAACACAATGATCATCAAGGACATCAAAGGTATAAACATGAAATAGGTTTAATCCTTGTCTATTGATACACAAGCAATACTCAAGTCATCTAGGTTCAATTATACTTAGATGGTTGTACTAACTTGCTAAATCAAAATCCATGTAAGAAATACTCAGGTCATCATGGTTTAATTATACATAGATGCTTGTATTTTCTTACAACATTTTAAAAGCTCAATGATGAAACAAATTACTTCAAAAACTCACACAATCTAAGATGACAAGAATTCATATCCATACTTATCCCATTGCATTCCATTACATTATAAGCATGCTATCATTTTACTCAAAATCTATGTGTCTTTGTAATCATTCATTATCCAATTTCTTATCATTTATTACCAAATCATTCATTGTCACATTTCTTATGTTTCATTATCCAATTCATTTTCTTCTAAAAAGTGTATTGTTATCAAGGTTGAATATACTTGGCATTAACAAAAATAAATCATTTTTTCATGATTAGGTCCATCATCATAGGTGCATATCATTTTGTCCATTAGGATACATAAACACAAGTAAATCATCAATCACCATAGCAAGATTCATATACTCAAATCAATCATCCATTTTAGTTTCATTTTTATATCATGATAGAAAACAAAAAATACAAAGACATAGATAGCATGATCATCAAGTTAAACTATCTTAGTGCATGCATACATGATTCATATAATTAAATTTAGCATTGTGCAAATCAACACATGTAGAAATCAACACATATAGATGCATCATCATATATAGCATTAGGTCAAACATCATAAGCACGCAAAGGCATCATGTCTAGTAAATCAAACATCTATAGAAGCATCAACATAATTATCATAGTGCTGCATCATACAAGTCATCATATAGAGCATCAGGTCCATCGCATAACATAAGCATGAGCATCAAAATCATAAACCATGTAAGTCATCTATAAGCATAACATCATAACATCATAGCATCATAACATCATAACATCATAGTATTGTAGCATGGACTGGCAAATCATGATTGCATATCATCATCATCAAAAAGAATAAAAGTGTCCAAGTATACAATGATATCAAAATAATAGTACATCTCGAAGTGTCCAAGCCAAAGTGGTGTATACATGTCCAAGTAAAAGAACTAGAAGCAAAAACATGTCAAGAGACAGCTAGGAGTGACTCCCTCCTGTTGTGGTGGTATGGTGCCTCCTACTCCTCCTCCTCCTCTGCCTGCTGATCCTATCCCTAGTCCACCCCCTCCTAATGGCCCACAAGGTGGCCCCATAGGTCCCATCACCCCGCCTCTCCCTACAAGTGTCCTCTGTGACCTGTTGTGGTAGCTAGGTCTGTAGCTGCCTACCCTCTGCTCTGGTGGCATTGCCTACTTGTAAAGAGACCGCCAGTAGAAGATCTCCTGACCTACTCTAGACTATCTATGCAACCATCTGACTCATGCCACCCTGTGCTCCAAGAGTACCTCTTCCCTACCATATCTATGGATGGTTGTGTCTCTCTCTAACCGCGCTGTCTAGAGGTCACCCTGCAACTGTATAATCTGGGCCTGCATCTGCCCAATCTATCCCTACTGTTGCTATAGCAAAGACTAAGCCTAAGCCAACTGGGCTTGTAACCCTACTATAACCCCATCATCTATCCTTTGGCCATGTGGCTGCATTAGAGGCTGCACCTGTGCCTATAAGAGTAGTTGAGCATGCTGGGCGGGATCAATCCACTGGTGAACCCTCCTCCCATCTCCATCTCCATCATCTCTATCACTGCCATCATGACCACTGTCATGCCCACCACCACCATCATGACCTCCACCACCTCCACCATCATGACCTCCTCCTCCTCCACCACCACCACCACCATCATGCCCACCTCAGCCACTCTGCCTCCCCATCCTCGTCTCCTCCTATGTCACCTCCATGGCCTCTCATCCTCATCCTCCCGATCATCCAAAATTGGGGTTCACTCTCCTGGTTTGGAGTAGCATGGAAATGGATGTGTAGCAAACCAATCAAAGAAATCCTATGTAGTGTCTGTGTCTGCCACTACCCTATGCATCGCCCATGGCTGATATGGAATATGTAGGAACTCATCCTGGGATGTCTCATAAGATGAGGTGGGTCCCCATCATGTCCTCTCCTTGTGCATTTGGGCATATATGGCATTACCTTGGGGCATCCCCTTGATTATGCCAAACTACCTGAGCACACGTGATACAATCTATCTCTCCAATATATGGGGTGTCCTCCCTATAAGCCTTCTAGTCTAAAAGAAGAATGGAAGCTTAGATGCATCATCGTCCCATACCTCATAGTCTAGGTATGGTCACCAAACAATAGAGTCTACATTATCAAAAGCATGTCTCCAATACTCCAACTTTCCTAGCTTGGGCTGGGAAAGGCTATCCTGGAACATGTAGGAGTAGGGCTGACCTCTACCCTGAGTGCCAATGCCAACAGGACGAGTAATGACTATGTGTGTCCATGCCTATATCTATAGAAGTGAAACTCTGCAAGCCAAACTAGAAGAGCCATCATAGACAAACTGGTGTAGGTCATGGTATAAGTGAGCAAGGATGCAAACTCCCCAAGCATATCTAGTACCCTCTGTGGTGATCCACTCTAGTACTTGCCCCCATCCAACTACAAAACCATGAGACCGTCTATCAGGGCACACAATACCTTTGATCAACCCAACCACAACTGAAGGTAGAGGCTCATAGTAAGCCACCATATCAACCCAACTGATCTCAGTACCCTTTATCTCATCATCATCAAAAACTTGTCTGCACTTGTCTAACCCTGCCCCAGTCTGTGACTCATACTCAACAAGCTCTCCATCAATGGGAATATGTAGAATCCTGTGCACATCCTCTAGTGTCACTGTAATCTCCCCAGTGGGAAGATGAAAGGTCTCATCCTCACTGTGGAACCTCTCCATCAGAGAAGTAAGCATGCCGAGATAAGCCCTAATCTCAGGCATGAAGATTCTAAATGATAATCCAGCCGATCCAATAACAAGTAGATCTGTCTCAGTCAGATAGGGCCTCAATATCTATGTAACTGGAAACTACTCTCTCGACATGAGAACATCATCTAACTCCTACAAATAAGCAAGCATGTGTTAATCAATCAAAATTGACTAAACTGCAAGTCCATCTATCCAACATAAAAACTTAGTTATTTCAACAGGAAAACAATCCTATCATCTCTTCGGAGATTCTATCAATCTCAGAGATGACCTATTAGTTGACCAACATCTATCGCATAGTCAACTTCATAAAATTTCTAAGTGTTTTGATCAACTAAACTCATTTGTGCAGTTTTGCCTATCATATGCACATAATTAACTCATAAGCATAGACTTACATTGAATGTGCAACTTTACATTGCATGTATAGTGTTGCTCATTGTAAGAACATCATTATCTTGTTTGCACAGAAATAATTCACATGCGCAGTACTGTACCTTATTTGTGCAACAAAATCGCACTCGCGCAACAAAATATCAAAAGTGTAGTAGAAATGTGAATGCGCCAAATCCCTAATTGAATGTGTGTCAGGATTTTAGAAGCACATAAACACAATTTAAATGTGAAAAAATTGCATATGCGTCGATTTTGATGTCATATGCGCAGAATCACGACATATGTGTGGTATCGCGTGGCATATGTGCGCTTCTGCCTTTCAGTGCATACAAACCCTAAAACTTTGACCTACAATTAATGCAATCACAAATGAACCTAACCTAGAAATGAATAGGTACTTACCAGTAGCCCATAGTCTGTTAGACGATTGAATCATCGGATCCACTCGAATCGATGAAGCTCAATAGAAAATTACTACATCTTCGTTGGCTGCTCTATGCTCAAAGGGCTCTGATCTCCTAAACTCTCTCTCTCAAAGACAAGTGTGCAAATGGCTAGGAATGTGACCCCACACTCCTATATATAGCACATGGAACACTAATGGGAGGTGCTTGCCCTTGTCCATGCTAGGGCATGATTTTTCACTTGGTTTTTCTTCTGCGTCAACTAATTTCTTCACCCGAATGTCCAGTCAACTTGTCATTCAACCTATCTCATCATGAGATTGTCCATCATCCTGTTGTCAATTTATTCCCGTCTAATCTTCCGAGGGGGCATCCTAACATCATTAACCTATACCAGGGGCAAACTGGGGCATGTATAGCATAGAAAATTTTTATTCTTTGAAACGTGTTAAGACACATTATCTTAAAGAGGGGGAAAATGTATACACCTAAAAATAGCAAAGACAAATTAAATAACTATTTATTATTTATTTAATTCCCATTCTTCTATCACTTAATAAATTCTTCAATTTATCTATTTGATTCACATTCATCATTAATAGTCCAAATATTAAATAAATATCAATTTATTTAATTAAGTCAATTAAACCTATTTCTTCTAAGGTCATTCCCTAATTAAATAATAATCGAATTATTTAATCCCAAATCATCCTATTCCAAAGTTCCAATTCCAAATTCCACATCATCTAGTCCACCTCACACATTCACCTCACCATATTGCACATTTAATTAAATATTTTAATATTTAATTAATCCATTTTCCCTCACCCACATGCCCTATTATCTCTCCAACCATCCCTATTCCAAAGGGCATGTTCTCTCTATGTCATCATGGTCAAAGGGAAACTTTGTGACACTTGTTCCATAGTCCCTAGAATCTTTCCAACCTCCCTACAATCATGTCTCCTTGTTTGACCTTTTCTCTTTGGTCATTGTGAGCCTTGTGACATGTGGACTCATGTCACTCCTTTCTCTCCTCCATGTGAAGATGAGAGGAACATCTCCCCCCTTTCTCTCCCTCATCTCAACCAACTCAATCCTCACCATACACCTCTCAAGACTAATTCTCCACCATTGATCTTTTGAAACATGGATTTGGCTCCTCCTTGGCCTATAAAAGGAAGCTTATTCTCTCATTTCAACAACACACAAGCTATAGCAAAGTTACTTTGCAGAAATTCCAGCATGCCTTTGACAAAGCATCCATATTGCTCATTGCATTTTATGTCCATTATCTTCATATCCATACAACCATGGCTTCAATCATCCATCCCTCATCCTCATAATAGTTGCATTGTAGATAATCTTCATTGCATTTTATCCAACATACAACCATTCAAGTATTGTCATCTTCAAACAGCAAGGAAGCATGCTTCTGAGAGCTATATTCATCAACAAGATCAATACAAGATAGGCAAAAAATGGAAGGTTCAAGGTAATATTTCTTTGCTTATTTGATTTCCATCATATTTCCTTGAGATTATTGGATTATTAGTAGTTTAATACTATTGACAATATTTCCATTAATAGGTTCCTTTTCTTCCTCTTCTTGACATGCGAGAGGAGGAACAGAAGGAACTGATGAAGGTTGGGAGAAAATGGGAGGAGATTTTCTCAAGCTGGGCTATCATTCTCTCACAGCCTGCAAAACAAGTGGAGGTACTGAGACATCCACAACCAATTGAGAAACCATAAGGAAAATCTCCCACACCACGGATTCCGTTCCTCTAGACTTTGAAAAAGTAGGAGGAACAAAAGCAATCCTTGATGGGAAGGGAGGTCTAGTCTATGTAGGGTATTCACCTTGTGGTCCTTGGTAGGATGGTGGAGGTGGAACCTCAACATAGATACCAGATGCTCGTGGTCGAGGAAGGATTTATGATTTAAGCTGTGGTTCATTCACCACCTAGGGAACAGGGGAACTAATGTCATAGCCACAAAAGATCAAGGAACCTCAAGGGTAGTAGTTGGGATAGCACACGAGGAGGCACTAGTAGACAATTGAGGAATTTGGCTAGCTTCAAATTTCTGATAGGAGATAAAACAAAAAATCATTGCGAGGATGAATGGGCTCAACTGGATATGGATAGAAGTAATCAAGCAAAAAGTTTCTATGGAGAGAGAAAGTATTGAATCCACTATGATATACAGTGTGCACCTGTCCCTTAAATGGAAACTTTAGACACTTATGGATTACGAAGAGGTATGCCTTCATAGAAGCGAGCCATGGATAACCCAACTTGACATGAAATTAATTTGAAGTAGGAATGATGGCAAAAGACACATCTAGGACTTTTGGTCTGACCTGGACGAAGAGGGTCAAGGCACTGAGAGTAGGTTGAGTGGAACCATCATGCGCTCTAACTGATATTTGTGATTTCTCGTACTTATCTTGGTATAGTTCATGCACATAGAGGAACTCCTCCATGACTACATTTTCTAGGAATACAAAATCAATGAGTACTCCCCTTATGGGTTTGTCATTAATACTAGCAGTAATGTAGAGAGGATCATCAGGTGCATGAATAGAGGCATCAATGTGGATAAAAGAGATGTTAGGCTTAGGTTCGTCTCATTCTTGCCAAGGATAAGAATATATCAACTAAATTGATTTTTCTAAGTTCTTGTCTTGACAATCAAAAGTTATTGAAGTAGGTACTCTATTGACAGATGGCTCCACAAGGTTGGTAGCATGGTTAGGAAGCAGATTTCTATAAATTTGAAAGTTTTCATTTGATAGAGCTATGGATTTATTACCTTTTTCATTCTCGTTGGCTACTTGGATAACATTAGAGTTGATGAGGTCTTGAACTTCATGTTTAAGATGCATGCATTTCTCGGTGTCATGTTTGGGAGTTCGATGATATTGACAAAAGGCCTTTGGGTTGAAAGAAAGAGGTAGCGGTTTGGAAGTGTCAACGTGGCAAATAGGAGGAAGTTGAATGAGGATATTGTTAAGGAGCTATAGCATGATAGAATGAAGGGATTCAAAAAGCTAGGAAATCTATCAAGTCCTTGGTTTAAACTTATAGGGGGTCACAACAAAAGGTGTTGTGGCCACAACATGTGATTGAATGTTGTTTGAAGAATTAGAGTTAAATTTGATAAAGTTTTTTGTTTTTTTTCTTGAATGATTGAAAATGTGGAGCAACAAATTTAGACTGACCAATAGGAGCTAATGAGGAAGAGCCCTCATACTGACTAATTGATAGTTGGTAATCATAGACATCCTTTTCAAGGCATGTAAATGAAGGATATCGCATTAACAAAATATTGTCACAGATTTGCGGCTACAAGTTTCTAATGAAAACCCTTTGTGCATCAACATTTAGAAGAGAATATGTAATTTTAGAGAAGAGGGCCTAGTAATACCTAATGAATTTAGTCACTGTCTCCTTCACTCCTTGCCTGTAATGAACCAAATCAGTCAATATGAATTGAGGTCCGATATTGGCTTTAAAGTGTTGGAGAAATTAATTGACAAGTTGTTGAAAAGAATTAATTGAATTGTTAGGTAGAGATCAAAACCAATCCAGGGCCATGTCTTTTAGTGATCGAGGAAAGAGTTTATCCAAGAGAGCATCTTTAAAGAGGAAGTCATTGCACAAAGTGGTAATAGCTAACACATGGTTGTTAGGGTCTCCTTTTCCAAAGTATTTCTCAAAATAGGGAGCTTCAAACTTATTAGACATCAGAGTTCGAAGGATAGCGAGGGATAACATGAGTACAATAATATAGAATGATAGGTTGGGATTGACTCAAATGACTCATGGTTTCTAATTATTTTTTTAGGGAATTGGCATTTTGTAAAAGTTAGTTTATGACAGGATCAACAGGTAGAGTTTCTTGTGAATGGATAGAATGTGAAGGAAATGAACTAACAAGAGGTTGAGAGACAATATGATTGGCATTTTGGTAAGTGAATTATGGACAAGACTAGCTAACAATAGGCATGGAAACATTAGGATTTAGGTTTTGATAAGCAAATTGGAAGCCAGAGGAAGGTGGGACGAAGGTAAGGTTACCACTTGTCACCCTAGAACCAGTGTTAGCGATATTACCAAATTGTGTAGTGGTGGTGAGAATGGAAGAAGTAATGTTGAAATAGAGGATGGTGAAATAGGTATCAACACTTGCATTTCCATTTGGTCTTGAGAGGATGTGTTGTTGAGGAGCTCTATGCAGCTAGCTAATGACATAATGTTATTATCCACTATGTGAGTGAGGCCGCATAGAACTTCCACACCTTGTGGATCATCGAGTAACAACTTTATTAGATTATCTATAAGAGGAATAGCCTCCCCATCCAAGTGTTCCATGCCCAAGAATTGCTAGAAACTAGCCAACTCACGATCTGTAATGCCCCGCCATGAAACCCTAGAGATAGGTTCAACTAAGGCAATAAAAAGGTGAATTTTTTTTTAAAAAATAGAATAATGATAACAAAACATAACATAGTCTAATATCAACAAGTTAAAATAGCATCTCTAGGGATTACACAGTTGCATTATTGAAATTAAACAATAATCAATCAACATACATAGTTTATTCAAATAACTCAAACTAACAACTTTATTACATCATCAAATACATACATCAACATTTTTGCAATAATGTTTACAAATGCAGAATAGTTTGTCTTACAAGAGGAATTACATAATTTCTATGATACAAAAGCTCTCTTTCTAGACACATCAATTACATAAGGATTTCTTCTGATAGAAAAGATCTATCTACAAATAGTACAAATGTCTGTCTTCAATACAAGTGCAAAATTGTAATCAAGAGAGATACATCTTCTTTACACATGAGCCATGATGCCAAAAAACCAATGGAATAAAGCACAACCACCCAACCATGTGGAACCTTGAGGTCCACCCCCATGCTAGGAGATAACAATGAGGTCCCACAAAGACAACTTTCAAAAGACAAAAGACTAACAGATGCAAGGACTAAACATGACTCCAATACAACCTTTGTCAGTATGAACATCACAAGCAACTCAAACAACACTTACACACTCAACATGCAATTCTAGAGGCACTCACACAACCAAAGGAGGAAAATACAACTTGGGAGTGCTAGACTACAATAGGGAGGAGTGTCATCACATAGCTTGTCATGGGTTATCCTGGCAAGTCTTCCTAGGCACTGGCCCCCATCCTAGGTTATCATGGTAGGCTCTCCCGACTGTCGGCCCCCATACAAACTCATGCAGAACCAACATACCTTTCATGAGGACAAGGTAGTTAATTTTCCATTCCAGACCTTCTCATCTCATTCCAAGCCTAAACGAGCACTTGAGCCATGAGTGAGACATACTTTATCTTGATTAATGTGCTTAACTACCCAACCCCTTAATTCATTAATTAGGTTATCACTTGATTACCAACTTCCATTGGGTTATCCTGGCTAGCCACTTTGGGCACCAGCCCCACATTGGAAGTCACTCCCTTATCTGCATCTAGAAAACCCTATCCAACAAGCAAGACTTTTACCAACTTAACTGTAAGTGCTCAAATACAATGCAAGGCATTTACCTTCTTGCATAACCAATATAATTAGATGTATAGGTACACTAAGCAAGGCACAACCATCTTGCACATGTAACATTCCACCATGAATAAGAAACCATATTTCAAGAATACATTTCATTCAACTCACAAGATACACACATAGCCAACCCCCACACTATCACACCCTCCTAGGCCTCTAGAAACTACTTTCTCCAAATAACACAATGCATGACACCAATAAAACGTAATAGTCACACATCACAATCACTTCCAAAACACATCATAAACCAAAATCCCTCATCAATAATTCAATAACAAAACCACAAATGTGACATATGATTTGATGCACTAATAATGGTCTTAAAGAATGTAACATTATTTCAAACATGATAAATCATCTACAACATAAGATGACTCTATCCCAACAATGCAGAACAATAATAACTTAAAAGGGTTACCAATTATTCTATAACAAAAAATTCAATCAAATAAGATACTACCCATTATTAGACTAAACCACTGATGTGGATCTTATTAAAATTCTAGACAACTTTGTGATTTCTATTCAAAATAATTGTATAATCAAAATAGAAAGGATCCTAAAGTAGATTAAAACTGATCATCCATTTAAATCTTTAGAAAGTATATGAGGACATGATACACTATTCTAGTGTAGTTAGCATCCAAACTTAAGCACTATGAGTACATGTTTGTTGAGTCATTATTAACTTCTGAAACAAAGGGAGTGACATGACTGTCATTAACCCTTTCGGGATTCAGGCTCACTTAATGTGGCTTGTCATGCCTATAATGCTGGGCAACCTATTGAAGGGCATAATTGGTAGCTTAGAAGGTACTGCTAGAAAAATTTGATTCATAGTAGGAATTTTCTTATGGCTAAAAGGAAGGCCGTCTAAAAAAACTGATGAGACAACCTATTGTTTTGCTGGTTCAAGTATCTAATGTCTAACTGGACCATAAAAAAGTAAAGTTGTTTTGATGTAGCCTTCTCTCCTGTTTAGAAACATGGGGATGAGAAACTGTTGTTGCATGGTTAACGTAAAATGGGAAATGATCCTACTGAAAGTGCCTAGTACACTTATCAATCTGAGTTAAACTATTACAGTGGTCTGGGATCCAATTTATGCAAGTCCAAAATGTAAACAAGTTACAAATGTGAATGTAATGAAATATCTAGCATAAGTTTGATTCTCTTATTTGTTCACATGCCAAGGTGGCTTCTATATGTCAAATGGGTAGTTGATCAAAGGCATGCTGGGATGCTGAGCAAAGAAATAGTGTATTGCATTGGTATGTAGTAAAGATTGTTGACATAGATGCTAGAGCGCAAAGTGTGAATTGAATACCGATCATGAAAATGTGTGGTATTGGCAAGTGAGGCTAAAAAGATGAAAAGATACTAGAGGATATTAGAAATCTTGTGGAATTTTTTGGAGTTTAGGCCTTTATGATTAGGTACTATTTTTTTTGTATATGCAAAGAGATACCAAATTTTAACAAAAGAAGAATCTCTTAACCCTGCACATGATTTCTAAGTTAATACATCCTATAGTACTGAATTTTCAAGACCATTGTATCAAGTATTTAGATAATATTTCTTTCCTAAGGTGCCAGTTGATCCTTTCTAAAGAGCTCAGGCTAAAAGAGTAAAGGTGTTAGTCTGGTCTTGTTAGATTTAGGACAGACAACTGAGAGGGGGGGGTGAATCAGTTGTCCAAAACTTCCTTTCAATTAATCACTTAAATCCTTTTTATAATTTAGCAATAGGATAATAAATCAATCATGGAAACATAATGCAACAATTCAAGAGCAGAAACATATTAACACATATGACACCAAGATTTTAACGTGGAAAACCCAGTTAAGGGAAAAACCATGGGGTGACTAATCCAAGATTGTTGTCATGCCCTAAATTTTACTCAACCTAAACCAAACACAACTACCAATTTTTTTTATTTTTATTTTTATTTTATTTTATTTTTTATTTTTTATTTTTTTAATTTGTTTTTAACAATTGATCTTTTCTTTTTATTTTTCCTCAAATGCATAAGTAACAGCACAATTTTTCTACTTTAACACTTTTCAAATGATCTACAAAATTTGGTACATAAAGTACATCATGAAAGAAAGATGTCCTTGAAAATAAAACAACATTTCTTTTCTTTCCAAAAGAATTGAACAACAATATGCCAATAGGCTCTCCAGCCATCCATAGGGTTGTATAACAACCCACCCCCAAGCATGGGGTAATCACTTAGCCATATGAAGCCACACAACTCATACACAAGTACAACAATGTTTAGATATACATAAAGCACACCATATTTATATCACATTGGTTTACCTCAAGAGAAAACCACTTAGGGGGAGTGGGGGCTCAACCAGACATGGGGAACAAAATATATCATACTCTCCGCCCAATTAACACCTTATACCTCCCAAAAATATATATATACATTTCTGCAAATTACAAGGGGATACTCATATCCCATAGATAACCATCACATTGGATAACCCCATACCTTTAACCATAACAAAAGGGAGAATTAAGACATAATGTAATACAAATATCATATTATTGTAAGATTTTTCAAAAGAAATAGGTTGAATTAAAGATGAAGTAATGAAATAGGTATTTAGTCATCTATGTTTGAGTGTGAAATGAGATAAAAGTTACTATTTATAAATGATTTATGAGGAATTAGGTCCTTGAATGAGCTTATTCAACTACAACACATAGTAGATAATTAAGACATGTATTTCTTCCTTATGTATTTGGAGGTGTAAGTAACTAAGTTGTTAGAGTTTGAGAGCTGATTTAGGAAATATCTAAGTAACAAAAAAAAATTGGTAGTTGTGTTTGGTTTAGGTTGAGTAAAATTTAGGGCATGACAATTGTATTCTCTGTTAAAAGAATAAGAAGAACAAAATGGCACATGCCAATTAGGGCTCACTGCCCGAGCACACTACTCACAAGAGGTCCACTGCCTACAAAAGACAAACTATCTACAGGATAATAAATATTATATACTTGAACTGAAGAATATCATCTTCATCATGCTTGAGTTAGTTCCATTTAAGCTCAATACTTTTGCTCTGCCTTTCTTTCTTCTCCTCTCTACCACACTCATTGATGCAGAGGCATCCACACTATAACCTTGACATATAGCATGGATGTCCGCAACCCTTCATCATCATCATCATATTTCCTCTGCCGACCAATATCCTCCTGCAGACAAGCCTTCGCCCTTTCTCATGTCAGCAGCATCATCATATTCGGCTATCGGTAGCATCATCACATTCGACAAGCGCAAACATCCTCCTGACGTTCACTGTTCACCTTACCGCCAACCACTACCTTCAACATCATGATGTTCAACATCATGTTCATCAGCAGGATATAGAACATCCGGTTCCCTCCATATATCCTGATGATGATACTCAACTTCACGCACCTTTCCTTCGATGCTTATGTCACCCGATATCCTGATGACGATTATCCTGATGACGATGACGTCATATGCAGCTTCTCAATATCCTGCTGCCCCGATATCCTGATGACGTATATCCTGATGACGATGACGTCATATGCAACTCCTTCAATATCCTGCTGTCGGCCAAACTTAACCTTATCGGCCCGCAATGGTTTTATCAATCCGATCTTCTACCTTATGCCGATGCGCTCCTCCTCGGCAACACCTGATGATGATCACCCCAAAACACATTCACTTTATGCAACCGATTGCATCATGCTCATCTCCCTTTACTCGGATGACGCCCGAAGTAACTGCAGGATATACACAGAAATATCCTGATGATGCCGTTGCGATGGGTTTTTCCAACCTTAGCGAATTTTCAATTCGCCGATCCTCCTGGGATAACCCGATCCACTTTCAGGGTGATCTTCCAAACTCTAACTATCAGCTCGACCTAGCACATACCCATGCTAGGGTTCTCAACACCTCTTGATTGCGATCCTGCACACCTGCATGCAAACAAAAAACAAACTAAAACCTAACCTACTATACACAGCCATTCCACTGATTCAACGAATCAACCGGTGGAATGGATCAGCGAATCCATGTAACCACCAAAACAGCAAATCGATTTCACACAATGGAATCCAAAACAGAGAATTGACACAACAGGATCTCTTTATTGATTTCAAAAGATGCAAATACAATATTCAGTCTTTCTCTGCAATCTAACTCCTCAACATCTATGTCTAAACCCAACCGATCCTCATGCATAAATAGGATCTCATGTGAGTACTACCACTCGACTCCAAGCGGCTGGGAAATCTCTCCAGGCAGCTGGGAGATCCAACCGGACATACAGCATGACTGCTGTCCTAACAAACTAGCTAAAAATAGCAAAGTATGGTCAACATGACCTTATTACATGCATTGGTCTTACAAGACCTTCTTGAAAACATTAACAAGATCTAAAACAAACTAACTGCCTCATGGAGGCCAGCTGTCAGGTAGGTGCTCTTGCACCACTCATCTCCATGATACTTTTGAAATGAATTCACAACTTCTTATTTATACAAGACTTTTGACTTTATGATAATCATCCAAGTTGACATACATTACAGAGTAAATACATAAATACAACATGACTAATTACAAAAAGACTTGATGTGGATAAATACGCTATCGGCCACACAAATCTGATACTTCAATCTTCCTTTAGGAACACACCAATCTTCACAGAACATCTTCAAGATCATCTGCAGGATGTGTAACTCATCTGGTCAGCCAAACTTAGGAAGAACATCATCATCTAGAAGTAATTCTTCAATTACGAGCTCAATCTTCAATGCGGACCACCAACATGAATTGGACATAATCCAAAGACCTCCACAAGCTTGCTTGAATTACCAAGAACATCCACACTCCTTCTGCTTACTAAAATCTTTCTCTCCTTCATCCAGAACCTCAAGAACATAGTCTATCAACGTTGTCATAATGGAATAGATGCTTGCAGACATCTAGATCATGAACCAATTGAGTTGTCAATTCAAAAGGACTTCCTAAACACTCCACCAAATCTGCAGAATAAGATATTGCATCTCCAGATCTCACCAGACCTATCTGTGTCACTCTCTCACCTCTGCCAGAACTAGTTTTACTCAAGTGGCCATAACTTCTTCAGATCCTCATGCGGACCTCTCAAATCTCTACTAGATCATCTCAAGACACATATATACAAACCCTTTGATGTGCATCCTCTTATCTTTATCTTAACTGGGATTCTTTAGTTCACTGTCTTCACTATTCTTCTCTATTCCTTATAGGACTAATTTTCTGAATATCCTTAGCATACAACTCATCCAATCCTTGTTCATCAATGCAACAAGAGTATGTTGATATCAATGACAACACCAGTTAGGCCCATACTTTCAACAATCTCCCCCTTTGTCATTAATTGCAACATATGATGTGAAAAACTATTTTAACTATCAAGACAAGAACTTCTCCTCACTGACATAACTCCCCCTATCAACAACAACCATTCACATGTCTTCTCTTCCTTTACTGCTCCCCCTTTGATCAGCAACCACTTTTTATTTTTCACATGTCTTCTCTCCCCCTTTGACATCAATGACAAAGGGCACATACTTACATCACTTCAAAAACATACCAACTGCTCCCCTTGAGTACCAGCTTCCCAACATCAATCTGGACCACAAGATATGACTATGAGATCCACTGGACTGATGCACATCAATGCACCCTAATTCAGAACCAGAGGGGTAATAACCCCTAACTTCTCCCTAAGATACTCAAAAGAGTTCTTAGGTAGAGGTTTGGTAAAAATATCTACAATCTGATCCTTGGAAGGTACAAACTCCAATCTAACTTCATTCTTGTTCACTTGCTCTCTCAAAAAGTGAAACTTGATGGATATATGTTTTGTCTTTGAATGCAACACCAGATTTTTTGATATATTTATTGCACTTGAATTATCATAGAAGATTGTGATAGGTTCCTCATATGCCACTTTGATGTCTCTTAGCATTTGCTTCATCCACAATACTTGAGTGCAACTACCTGCTGCTATAATATATTCTGCTTCTGCAGTGGACAGAGATATTGCCTCTTGTTTCTTGCTTAGCCAAGAAACCAATCTCTTCTCCAAAAAAGAATGCTCCACCACTGGTACTCTTCCAGTCATCCACATCTCCTGCCCAATCTGCATTTGTATATGCATGAAGAGAAAAATATGATCTCTAGGATACCATAAACCATACTCAATTGACCCTTTTAGATATCTGAGAATTGTCTTGATTTCTATGACTTGAGATTCTCTAGGGTTAGCTTGGAATCTAGCAACAAGACCAACAACATTAATAATGTCAGGTCTAGTTTGAGTGAGATACAATAATCCTCCAATCATTGACCTATACTTTTTCTAATCAGTCTTAGGAGAGTCATCATCTTTTCTCAATTTATATCCAGTTTCCATGGGAGTACTCATTGGTTTTGAGTCTTCCATCCCAAATTTCTCCAACATCTATTTCACATATTTGGTCTGAGAAATGAAGATTCCTTTCTTTGTTTGAAGGATTTGTAGACCCAAGAAGAAATTTATTTCCCCAAACATGGACATCTCAAATTCACTTTTCATTTGATTTGCAAAAGTTTTGAAAATACTATCTCTTCCTCTAAAAATGATATCATCAACAAACACTTCAACAAGTAAGATATTTTCATGATCAATTTTGAAGTACAAATTACTGTCAGCAGTACCTTTGTTGAAGCCAATCTTCAAAAGATGCTTATCCTATCTTCATACCAGGCTCTTAGGGCTTGTTTGAGTCCATATAGTGTTTTCTTCAACTTGCAGACCATATCACCATGATCAGATAGTTGAAATCCATCTGGTTGCTCAATGTTTACTTTTTCTTCCAAGTCACCATTCAAGAAGGCAGACCTGACATCCATCTGATATACTTTGAAGTCCTTGAAGGTAGCAAAAGTAAGAAATAATCTGACTACTTCAATTCTTGCCACCAGAGTAAAAGTTTCTTCAAAATTTGTTTTTGACTACTGAAAGGAAGCTAGGTGTGCGGAAATGCTTCCTACACTAATCTATTGAGGAGAGGGCTATGCAAAATTCAAATTTATCCTAACTATTACAGCAATGTTAAACCATTAACATGAGATATAGCAGCAAAACACAAGAGCCAGAAAGAAGACAGAAGACGAGAGACAAAGATTTACGGTGGGGAAAGCCCTTATCGGGTGAAAAAACCCCACACTTAGAAACCTGCAAAATGTATTAATAAATCTGAAAGAATGTTTACAATACACTTGCAATGCAAGCTTCAAAGGTCTTCAACACTCATGTTTGGAGTCAATCCGACAGCATAATAGTACCTGTAAACCTGTGATTCAAACTCCATCTCCAAGCACCTGTATAAATAGGAAATACAAGGCAATATTGGACCTTTCTTGGAATGGGCATCCAACATGGCATCTTGGAACAAAACCCATGCCCAAGGACACTTGATCAACATTGTAGAATGTGTCTGACACTTGTCCACAACTCCCATCCCAAAGAGGTCACCTATTTCCAAAATGGGCCATGACAGATGCTCTTACGACACTTACGACCGTCATAGAATCTGTCATAGCAGTTACAACTTACAGTGGTAAGAGAATCTGTCATACACATGCTATAAATAGCATATTCTCTTATAACATGTCATATTCCACCTTGGGGCACCCAAATATGCCTTATTCAAAGATGCTTCATGACACATGTCATCTCCTATCTTTTAACCTTCTATTTCTGACTTTTACATGTCATAGATTCGTCATAGGAATCCGTCATAACCATTTCGGTCAAACATTCCTTACACAACATAGAAGATGTTGACACATGGCAGAATATTCCTACCACTAAGTGGGACACCTATCTCCTCATGTGAGGACAAAAATACAAGTTGTCATAATCCATGTAGAATTGACACATCATCATGCCACATCCCATAATATGACAATATGGATTTTTCAAATATTTACAACATAGGCAATTACATAATAAATAAAAATGTTACAAATGCAGAGAATTACCAAGGTTGAGACACCTTAATTCCCAACATTCTCCCACTTGTCGAACACCTTGTAAGAACCCATAGAAAAATAGGATTTAACTGCTATAGGCCGAGAGGCCCATAGACTCTAAACACCATCTGAACTTCTCTATGCCCACTAGTTTCATCAATGCATCTACAACATTCTTCAACGTATCTACCTTCTCCAAATTTACCTTTCCATCCTCAACCACGTCTCGTACGAAGTGAAACTGAACATCAATGTGCTTGGTTCTAGCATGGAAAGTTGGATTCTTTGCAAGGCAAATTGCACTCTGACTATCACAACTGATCGTGATCTAACCTGCATTAACACCAATATCAGAACATAATCTCTTAAGCCAAATGGCTTCCTTACAAGCATGAGTTGCTTCCATATACTCAGCTTCTGTCGTGGACAAAGCAACAATAGGTTGTCACTTACTCATCCAACTAATAGCACCACCAAACAGTGTAAACACATAGGCACTGGTGGATCTCCTATTGTCAATGTCACCTGCCCAATCTAAATCCACAAATCCATGAATATCAATAGAATACGAAGGTCCTAAAACATTACCATGATAGCAAATGGAGTACTTAGAAGTACCCCTCAAATATTTGAACACTCACTTAACTGCATCCCAATGAACCCGTCTAGGATTAGCCATAAATCGACTAAGGACTCCCACTGCTTGGGCAATGTCTGGTCTTGTACAGACCATAGCATATATCAAACTGCCAACAACGCTAGTATAAGGTACTCTACTCATGTCCTCCACCTCACTAGGAGATTTTAGACAATCCTCAACAGACAACTTTGTTCTAATGAAATGGGAACACACAATGGTCTACAATCTTCCATGCTGAATCTGTCCAACACGGTCTTCACATACTTACTCTAGCTTAACCAAAGTTTTCTGTTGTCTCTTCTGATTTCCATTCCTAGAATGTAATTAGCTTCCCCTAAATCTTTCATTTCAAATTGAGCTGACAACTGAGATTTAAAATTAGAAATCATATTCTTACCCTTCCCAATGAGCAACATATCATCAACATACAGTGCAACAATGAGAATACGACCACCATCAAACTTATAATAAACACAGTGATTCGATTTCGATCTCACAAATCCAATTGACAACACAAAGGCATCAAACTTCAAGTAGCATCTCCTAGGGGATTGCTTCAAACCATACAAAGACTTCTTAAGTTTGCAAACCAAATTTTTTTTACCTTTCACCATGTAATGCTCTAGCTGTGACATGTAGATTTCTTCCTCCAAGTCACCATGAAGGAAAGCTGTCTTCACATCCATCTATTCTACCTCCATGTCATAAGTTGTTGTGAGAGACAATAGGAATCGAATGGATGTTAGCTTTGCAATGGGAGAGAAGATCTCACCATAATCTATACCCTCCACTTGTGAATACTCCTTCGCAACCAATGCCATCTGCACTAATTTTCTTCTTGAACACCCATTTGTATCCAACAATTTTCCATCCAAGAGGGAAAGGTACCAAGTCCCAAGTTTGATTCTTTTCCAAAGAAGCCATTTCTTCTTCCATGGCCTCCTTCCAGGAACCTGTATCCTTCATATCCAAAGCCTTTGATACATTCAAGGTTCATCACTGTTAGTAAGCAAAGCATAAGCACAACTAGAATCAAGCAATATAAAACCAAACCTTTCAGGTTGCTTTCTTATTTGTGTAGACCTCCTCAAGAGCTGAGGTTGAGGTTTAGCTTCTTCATCTGAGCTTTTAGAGCTGCTAGAGCTCTCCTCATCATTAGGTCCAACATTGTCTTTCTGTTCAATCTTCTCAGGGGTGAGAGGAAACTGAACAACATCCTCTTTCTTTTCTCTTTCTTCTAGCTACAAAATAGTAGAAGAAGGTGTAAGCTCTCTGAAGATGACACTTCTACTATACAATACTTTTTCAGCCACAATGTCCCAAAGCTTGTATCCTTTCACACCAACACCATAGCCGATGAAGATACACTTAACATCTTTGTTCTCCAACTTTGACCGCTTCTCCCTAAGCACATGTGCATATGCCTCACAACCAAAAACATGAAGATGCATTATTGAAGGCTTTCTACCAAACCACATCTCCATGGGTGTTTTTCCAATAAGAGCTGATGTAGGAGATCTATTTACAAGATAGCAAACAGTGGCAACAGCTTTAGCCTAAAACTTTTGTTCTAGACCATCTCCACTAAGCATACTCCTAGACTTCTCCATCAGTGTCCTATTCATCCTCTCTGCAACTCCATTTTGCTATGGGATGTATGGAGTTGTATTATGTCTTTCAATCCCAAAGTTCCTTGCAATACTTATCAAATTCTATAAAATAGAACTCACCATCGTTGTCAGTTCTCAAACATTTAATCTTTTTACGAGTCTGATTTTCTGCAAAGGCTTTAAACTCCTTAAACTTACTATAGACTTCAAATTTGCTTCTGAGAAAATAAATCCATGTCCTTCTACTGTAATCATCTTTAAATGATACAAAGTATACAAATTTTGATAATGAAGGAACATTAACAGGACCAAACACATCAGAATGAATAAGGTCCAACACACTAGAAGACTTATGAGAACTTGAGTAAAACTGAACACAATTTTATTTTCCATAAATGCAATGTTCGCAAAAGTCAAACTCAAGATTACAATCATCTAATCCCTCAACGAGGTTCTTATTTTTCAGGGTACGTAGACCCTTCTCACCAATGTGGCCAAATCTCTTATGCCATAACATTGTCTTTTCTACAGGAAGTTTAACTTCCAATGCACGATTACAACCATCAAGACTAGAAACAACAAATTTCTTCACTGCTCATTCAGATGGTGGGGATGAAGTGACTACTGCCCTCTTCCTTGAGTCAGAAGGACTATTGCATTGTGAAATGCATGCCTCCAACTGAAACAAACTACCTCTCCTAGTACCCTTAGCAAGCACCATAGCTCCTCTAGTCATCTTGCATCCTTCTTTCAAGAAGACAACCTGCACACCTGCATCATTCAACATACTTATAGAAAGCAAGTTTCATGCTAAGCCTAGGATGTGCAAAACCCTAGAGATCCCCTTCACTCGACCATCAGGGAATCAGAGAGAGA
Organism: Cunninghamia lanceolata; assembly: GCA_027924645.1. NCBI lineage: Eukaryota > Viridiplantae > Streptophyta > Pinopsida > Cupressales > Cupressaceae > Cunninghamia > Cunninghamia lanceolata. The sequence continues at coordinate 20,075,687 of BSBN01000090.1, read as the reverse complement.
CTCTTCCACGGCCAATGATCTTCAGATGAGAGTCATCACCCATATACACCTTTCCACCATCAAACTCCCACCAATCTCAATGCAAGGTCACGTGGAATGATGCACGAGAGTCAATTAGCCACACATCATCAGATGCATGGGTTGCCAAGGTTGCGATGAAAGCATCACCATCATCTTGTGATTTGTCAAAATCTGAATCAGTAGCTTTCTTCTTTTTCTTCTTCTCCTCTTTGCATTCCTTTCAGAAATGCAAGGTATTTCCATAGTTCCAACAAAGAGCCTTGGACTTTCCAAGAGATTTGGATCTCCCATGGGATTTGGATCTACCCTTCTCAGCTTTCTTGTCCTTCTTCTTCCCTTTCTCCTTGGGTCTTCCACGAATTGCAAGGGCCTCTTTGGCTGCCTCAGAAGACTTTCTCCGCATCTCTTCAAACAACAATGAAGAAACCACTTCTTCCATTTTTAATGTGGATGTGGTGCTTCCAATTGCCATGACAAGATGATCCCATGAGTCCGACAGAGAACAAAGCAGGGTCATACACCGATCCTCCTCCTCCATCTTTACACCAATAGATGTCAATTGTGCAACCAACATGTTAAAGGCATTCACATGCTTAGCAATGGATCCTCTGTGCTCCATTCAAAGAGAATACAACTTCTTTCTCAGGAAAAGTTTATTGACTAGGGATTTGGCTTGATACACATCCCCCAACTTCTTCCAAAGGTGTTTTGCAGTAGTCTCCTCATGGACATTTAACAACATAGAATCAGCAAGACTAAGTCTTATGAGACCCTTAGCCTTCCAATCCTTGATATCCCACTCATCTTGTGACATTGTAGCTGGTTTAGTTCTGTTCACACTTTCCCAAAGGTCTCGGTCAACTAACATGTCTTCCATTTTGAGCTTCCACAGCTCAAAATTACTGGCATTGAACTTCTCTACTTCAAACCTTCCTAATGCGCATGCCATCTCCTTGCTGCAATAAGATACAGAATGCTCTACATAGACTCCCACTCAACCTAAGATTAGCTCAAAAAACCCCTACCCAACAACTAGGACCAAAGGTGATCAAGCTCTGATACCAACTGAAAGGAAGCTAGGTGTGCGGAAATGCTTCCTACACTAATCTATTGAGGACAGGGCTATGCAAAATTTAAATTTATCCTAACTATTATAGCAATGTTAAACCATTAACATGAGATATAGCAGCAAAACACAAGAGCTAGAAAGAAGACAGAAGAAGAGAGATAAAGATTTACGGTGGGGAAAACCCTTATCGGGTGAAAAAAACCCCACACTCAGAAACCTGTACAATGTATTAACAAATCTGAAAGAATATTTACAATACACTTGCAATGCAAGCTTTAAAGGTCTTCGACACTCATGTCTGGAGTCAATCTGGTAGCATAACAGTACCTATAAACTTGTGATTCAAACTCCATCTCCAAGTGCCTGTATAAATAGGAAATACAAGGCAATATTGGACCTTTCTTGGAATGGGCATCCAACATGGCATCTTGGACCAAAACCCACGCCCAAGGACACTTGATCAACATTGTAGAATGTGTCTGACACTTGTCCATAGCTCCCATCCCAAAGAGGTTACCTATTTCTAAAATGGGCCATGACAGATGCTCTTACGACACTCACGATCGTCATAGAATCTATCATAGTGGTTACAACTTGCAGCTATAAGAGAATCTATCATACACATGCTATAAACAGCATATTCTCTTACAACATGTCATATTCCACCTTGGGGCACCCAAATATGCCTTTTTTAAAGATGCTTAATGACACATGTCATCTCTTGTCTTTTAACCTTCTATTTCTGACTCTTACAAACTCTAACAACCTAGCAACTTGTCATTATAGATCGATAGGTGTCCCATGAGACTTACAAACAGAAACAACTAAATTACAAACTACCTTGATATTTGGTCAAACAGACCTTATTACATTAAAATGCATAAACATATCAACCTAGTAAGACCTTAATTGACTTGTTGAAGGGGTGCCCCTACACCAACAACATAGCAGATGTGGACACATGGCAGAATATTCCTACCACTAAGTGGGATGCCTATCTCCTCATGTGAGGACAAAAATACAAGTTGTCATAATCCATGTAGGATTGACACATCACCGTGCCACATCCCACAATATGACAATATGGATTTTCCAAATATATACAACATAGGCAATTACATAATAAATACAAACATTACAAATGCAGAGAATTACCAAGGTTGAGACACCTTAATTCCCAACAACTACTTCACCATCTTCATTCAGTTTATTCTAGAAGACCCATTTGGTTCCAATCACATTCTTGTTTCTAGTTCTGGGAACAAGATCCCAAGTGTGATTTTTCTCAATTTGCATCAGCTCTTCCTCCATTGCTTTAGTCTAGATTTCATCATTGCATGCTTCATTCACTGACTTTGGTTCAATCTTTGAAATCAGACAATACTCTTCTGAGTCTTGAGCAATCTTTCTTCTTGTTTGAACACCTTTGATTTTATTACCTATGATCTGATCTTCAAAGTGATTCAGTCTTACATACCTAGGAATTTTGGGAATTTCTTGTACTTATGTTTCTTGAATAGGTTCATTCAAACTTATCTCTTCTTCATGATTCACCAGATCAATTTGGATCTAAATTTTAGAAGGGGCTTGGACTCCTTAGACCAGAACATCATTCTGATCATCTTCATCACATTCATAAAACCTTGAGGGTTTTTCAATACCTTCATCAACCTTTACATTTGTAGTTTCTATAATCTTTCTGAATGTCTTGTTATAACACTAGTATGCTTTGCTTTGAGTAAAATAACCCAAGAATATTCCTTCATCACTTCTAGCATCAAATTTGCCTAGATCTTCATCTCTTTTAATGTAACATTTACTACCAAAGACTCTGAAATACTTCATAGTCGGAGTGATGCCAAACCATAGTTCATAAGGGGTCTTACCGGTATTGTTTCTAATTTGTACTCGATTAAGAGTATAGACTACAGTGCTTACAGCTTCTCTCCAGTAGATCTGAAGAACATTTTCTTCCATCATCATGGTTCTAGATTCTTCCTAGATGGTCTAGTTCTTTCTCTCCACTACTCCATTCTGCTGTGGAGTCCTTGGAGCAGGCAACTATCTTTTTATCCCATGTTTCTCACAGAATTCTATGATATCACCAGATGTGAATTCTCCACCTCTATCAGACCTCAGACATTTTATGTTCAATCCAGTTTCATTTTCTACCATAGCCTTGAATATTTTGAATTTCTCAAGAGCCTTAGATTTCTCTTTCAGAAAAGTCACCCACATCATCTAGGAGTGGTCATCAATTAATAACATGAAGTATCTATCACCTTGCACACTCATGATTCTTTCCGGACCACATAGATCAGTATGAATTAAGTCCAATAATCTTGTAGAAGATTGTTCCTTACTTTTGAATGAGACTCTGCTCTACTTACCCAACTGACATTCTTTGCACAAACTATTAGAAGGTTTCACCAGTCTTGGAAGATATCTTACAGCCTAAGTGTTGCTTATCTTGATGATATTATTAAAATTCACATGACACATTCTCCTATGCCACAACCAACTTTGATCAATTTGAACAAATGAACAACTTTTACCAGTACCAAGTGGAAGATATTACCTTTTGTTTGAGTACCAGATATAAATTTTTGTTCCGAAACTTTCAAAGATCTTGCATTTTCCATTTTTGAATCAGAGATCATAGCCTTTGTCCACCAACTGTCCAACACTAAGAAGATTGTGCTTCAGACCTTCAACATACAGTACATTACTGGTTTGGTTCTTTCCATCAAAAGAAATAGTTCCTCTACCTCTGATTCTGCCAGCAGAACTATCACCAAATTTTACCACTCCTTCATATCTTTCCAAATCTAGGAACTTATTTTTGTCACTTGTCATATGGTGGGAGCATCCACTGTCAATGACCCAATCATCCTTTTCTTCAACTTGGGCAGCCAGAGATCTTTCTACCATTTTATGATTGACAGATTCAGAGGGCATTAGATCTTCTTCCCTGATGGCAATAAACACCCAGTCACTTCAGAATTTTTTTCCTATTTCTGATTCATCATCTTTTACTCCTTCATCATCATCGTCTTCATGAACATAGTAACATTTCTTTTGGAATCCTAATTTGTTTGGATTTTTTCTTGAAAATCTTTCTAGACACCTTGAGGCAAAATGATCAATCTTATTGCAGTTAAAACATTTGAAGGGCAATTTTCCTTCATACTTATCAGATCCTCTTAGTAGTCTTTTTGCAATAAGGGCTTCAAGTTGAGCAACTTCTGCTTCATCTTCTTCCAGATCTTTTCTTGCTTTTTCATACCAAGATAGTTTCTTCGAAGAGTTCTCTCCCGGATCAAACTTTTGATTTCCTTTTACAGAGGCACTAGCTTTGAAAGCAAATTTAGTCTTGGGGGGTGCATCTCCAAACACAGCTAATTCAAATGCAGCTAATTTACCAACCAATTGATCTCTTGTGATGTTTGGGAAAGATTTGAATTCGTCAATATCAGCAACCTTGTACTTGTAAGAATCAGGAAGGGATCTAAGAACTTTGGCAACAATCTTATCTTCATCCAAGATTCCACCAACACATCTAATGCCACAAACAAGCTCATTTACTCTTGGCATAAATGTAGTGATATTTTCATCTTCTCTCATCTTCAGGTTTTCAAAATTTCCTTTTAGACTATGTAGCTTGGCACATTTAACATATTTGTCTCCCTCATGCAAAAGTTCCAATTTTTGCCAAATCTCATATGCAGTTTTTAGATCAATAACATTTGTCAGCTCTGAATCAAATAAGACACATAGAAGAGCTTCTTTGGTCCGAAGATTATTTTCAGCATCTCTAATTTCATCTATGGTACTCGGACCATTCTTTGGAGGAACATACTTCTTTGAAGCCATGACCCAATATTGCATTCCCATACATTGCAAGTGACATTCCATGCGAATTTTCCAAAGAGTGAAATTGGTTCCATCAAACCTCGGACTATCCTTCTTGTAGGATGACATCCTGGATCTCCTCAAGTGGTTAAGCTCTTTTAGAGGAACTTAGCTTTGATACCAATTGTTAGATTCAAGATAGACAACTGAGAGGGGGGGTGAATCAGTTGTCCAAAACTTCCTTTCAATTAATCACTTAGTTCTTTTTTTGTAATTTAACAGTTCGATAATAAATCAATCATGGAAACATAATGCAACAATTCAAGAGCAGAAACACATTAACACATATGACACCAAGATTTTAATGTGGAAAACCCGACTAAGGGAAAAACCACGGGGTGACTAACCCAAGATTATATTCTCTATTAAAAGAATAAGAAGAACAAAATGGCACATGCCAATTAGGGCTCATTGCTCAAGCACACTGCTCATAAGAGGCCCACTGCCTACAAAAGACACACTGTCTACAGAATAATAAATATTACATACTTGAACTGAAGAATAGCATCTTCATCATGCTTGAGTCAGTTCCATTTAAGCTCAATACTTCTATTCTACTTTTTGCTCTTCTCCTCTCTACCACACACTCATCTCCATGATACTTTTGAAATGACTTCACAACTTCTTATTTATATAAGAGTTTTGACTTTAAGATAATCATCCAAGTCAGCATACATTAAAGAGAAAATACATAAATACAACATGACTAATTACAAAAAGATTACATGCAGATCAACACGCTGTCAGCCACACAAATCTGAGACTTCAATCTTCCTTTAGGAACATGCCAATCTTCACAGAACATCTTCAAGATCATCTGTAAGATGTGTAACTCATCCGGTCGGCCAAACTTAGGAAGAACATCATCATCCAGAAGTCATTCTTCAATTACTAGCTCAATCTTCAATGTGGACCACCAACATGAACTGGACACAATCCAAAGACCTCCACAAGCTTGCCTGAATTACCAAGAACATCCACAGTCCTGCTTACTGAAATCTTTCTCTCCTTCATCCGGAACCTTAAGAACATAGTCTATCAACGTTGTCAAAATGGAATAGATGCTTGCGGACATCTAGATCATGAACCAATTGAGTTGTCAATTCAAAAGGACTTCCTAAACACTCTACCAAATCTGTAGAACAAGATATTGCATCTCCGGATCTCACCAGACCTATCTGTGTCACTCTATCACCTCTGCCAGAACTGGTTTTACTCAAGTGGCCATAACTTCTTCAGATCCTCATGCAGACCTCTCAAATCTCTACTAGATCATCTCAAGACACATATATACAAACCCTTTGATGTGCATCCTCTTATCTTTATCTTAGCTGGGATCTTTAGCTCACCATCTTCACTGTTCTTCTTTGTTCCTGATAGGACTAATTTTCTCAATATCCTCAGCATACAGCTCATCCAATCCTTGTTCATCAATGCAACAGAAGTATGTTGACATCAATGACAACACCAGTTAGGGCCATACTTGCAACAGGTCTAGCAATGAAAGAGGTCAATGGGGAGCCTTAGAGACAAATTAGAAAGAACATTTTGCAAAGCCTATAATGGCTGGAATCTTGAGACATGTATTACACGTTTGATGTGTTACCTAGTTTATTTGGATATTGGTTGCAACATAGGTATTTAAAAAAAAAAAAAAAAGATAAAACTTATCTTGTAAGTTCTATTCTATTAATACTAGTAAATAAAAGACAAGTTGAATACATATTATGTAGAGGTCAAGAGACAATCTTGGCAACTTGAATAATTCTAACCCTTCTTGCTTAATTGCTCTCAATACATGCACATACAAATACAATATTCATTATTATTGAGTTTACACTGATATTAACATAAGCACAACTTTTGTTCTCTGGTAAAAATGATGATGTCCATTTTAAACATGATACATTTGTTTGGTTGTGACCACATAGGTTACTTATCGTTGGTTACGTCTTAAAGACTGAATGCTTATCTTAGGGGTGGCCTACAGAGGATTAGGAGCTTGTTTTAGGATGATGGACTTAAGAGGTTCAAAATGTCTATTGGTAGACAGTATGAAAATGGTCTCTATGAAGCTTTAATGATCTCAAATGACAATAGATAGGAAAGGAAACTTTGTTCGATCTCTAATAGAAAATGTTGATATATTTATATAATAGAGCTTCACTCCCTAGCATTCGAATTGCCTTTCGTTGACTTAGCAAAGAATACCAAGTATCTAAAATTTTATGTCTCTATAAAATTCATAATGTTCTACAGTCAAAGAGCATCATTTTCTCCTAATTCTGTCACTTAATGCCGAATAGATGATAACCCCACATCGGCATGAGACAGTATAGAGCAGGAAGCGGTATACAAGGTGTTAGAGGCCATAAATCCAAGAATTGAGTGGAATCACATCTTTCTAGATATTCTCATGTTATAAGAAGGAAACTTTCCTCCACTACCTGGATCAACTCCTCAAAAGTTGATTCTTTTGTTTGTTGTTTTTACAGCTTCTCCTAGAGCATTCGGCATCAAACATGGGACGTTAAAAACTAACACTTATTTTCTTCATAAAATGTGATGATGATGCACTCTCTGTTGTTGAGATTTGGCCTGATTGGGGAACAAGAGCTAAGGAGACATTATAGTGAAAATTGTTTCTACTATTGATTTTGTAATTTCTCTGACAAGGGTATCCACACAACTTATTATTAAAAGATTCTACAGTGATGTCCAGATATATGATGAATTATATCTAATTATAAAAATGATGAATCCTAAAGACGTTTACCTTATTAAACCATGGATCATGCACAATAGTGGGGTGAGTGGCCTTGCTCATATAGTCCCTCTATGTCTTTGTGTGGATATTGTTCAAGAGTGGGAAAAAAAACAACAGTGCCCTAGAAGCCATGATCGCAACCCTCCAACTAAACTTCACTCACAATTGAGCCATACACTTGAAAAATTCTATCTAGGAAGAAAATTGCAACTGAAAGGGTGGGATGACTTAGACAAGCGCTAATTTAAAATAAGAAATAAAATTATTACTAAAATAATAAAAGAAACCCAAGAGTGCATGTTAGACAAACTACATGTTTGAAAGAAGAAGATAAGTTGTACATCATTTTTGGGATCAACTGAAAAGGTAGTGTCGCTGTGAATACATCTAAGCCTATTTCCATATGAGATACACAGGTGGTGAAAGAAAACAATCGTAAACATAGAAGATCCAACAAAGAGAAATCATCCAAATAACTCAATGAAATACAATAAAGAGGAAGGAAATTTTTCTTGCCTTTTATAATATTGTAGCGGTGAAACCAATTTCATTTATTGCACAGAATTCCCACTCTAGGCTGAAAGAACAATTTTCCTTATCCATTCCTTAGGTTGTGTCCCCCCTAGAAGAGCTCCCTATCCTCTCCCTAAAATTCCCTTCAAATAATTCCCATAATACAAAAATAGACAAAACTAATTAATTCCCCACTACTTCATATCCCGTTACAGGGATCCACTCACTCCCAAAATTTGAAAGCAATAAATCTCCACTTGCAGGGAGAATCTCCAAATCTAAAAATTATTGTTGTCCACCCACAACAACCTCTCATTCAAATATATTAATAAATAATAAGAAATAATATCTTTCACACTAAACAAAATAAATATTTATTCTACTAATATAATATTAAATGCTTATAATTTAATAATAATAATAATTATTATTATTATTTTAATAAAAGGGGTAAAAACTTTATTGAAATTTAGAAAAGAGCATTACAAAACATCAAAGGGCCAAGGCCCCGGGAATCCATATGAAACAACCATACAAAGCATGAAACAACATCATCCTTCACCAATACCATTCCCATCCTCAGCAAGAATCCTCTCCAAGTCATGTCAGAGCTCATGAGGAACCTGCTCCCACTCATCAATCTTCTAGCCATCTAAATGCTCAGAAGCCCACTTAGCCAAACAATCTACTACCCTATTCCACTCCCTTGGAATATGGACAAAAGACACCATCTCCATCAAAGAACTTATCTGTAGAATCTACTGTACCATCATAGCCAACTTCCAACTAACATCAGATACCTTCTGTTTATTCAACAAATTAATCAAAACTTGTGAATCAGACTCACAGAAAACCTTGTGCCATCCCAAAGCATAAGCCCTCTCCAAAGTGTAGAGGATCGCCAAACCTTCCATAAGGTTGATAGTCTGAAATCCTTCATGAACAGAAAAGAAAAAAACCACCGATCTCGAAAAATCCCTGCCAGCCCCACCAATCCCAGTAGGCCTAGGATTGCCCCTTGAAGAACCATCAGTATTGAGCTTCAGAATGCTAGCTGAAGGGGGTAGCCAACTCCCCACCCTTTGAACTTTCTTTTTCACCCACCTTCCTCTCCTGACACAAGTAGAAGCTAAAGACAACCCCTGAATACCCAATCTATCCACTAGCTCAGCATCCCCTTTCTCTAAACGGAACACCACATCACACTTAGCTTCCACTGTGTCCCGAATCATACCCATAATTTTGTGCCAAACTTGTTGAATCAATAGCTTCTCACATCGAAATATTCTTCAATTCCATTCCAACCAAATCTTCCATAGTATGAAGGAAGGCCCAACATACCACACATCTTGCAAGAAAGAGGTCATAGAAGGAGGTTGACCTAGACTACTCCAAAAATCCACCAGGGAGGAAGCATGAACACAAGGGCTTTTCCAAACTCCCCACCAAAAATGCCAAACCTACAAAGTCAAGGGAGAATGAAAAAACAAGTGAGAGGAGTCCTCCTCTCCACATCCACACAAAACACATATAGAAGGACCCTGAAAACCCTGCTTCCAAATATTATCCCATGTCAAGCACCTAGTCCAAGACAAAGTCCAAATAAAGCATTACACTTTAGCCAAGAAAGCTTATTCCACACTTTCTTCCACCAGTGAACCTCCACCGCATCCAGCCGGTGAGATAACAACACCTGATATCTAGAAGAAACAATATAGACACCCTTAGGATTAGGAGACCAAGAAAGAACATCCCCTTCTTGGAGGGAGCTACAACATCTACAAGAAAGGATACTATAAAGCTTAACACACTCCTCCATACCAACAATAGGCCACTCATCAGGATTCTTCCATCTTGCCACCACCAACTTCCCATGAGAAGATAAGGACTTGAAGTCACTCACCCTTGACCATCCTGCCTCACATAACCTTTGACACAGAGTCACCAAATTAGGAAACTAAGAAACAATGGGAGGAAAACCATCCCAAGAATCAAACCAAAAATGAGCTTTCGTCCCTCTTTTACAAATCCAAAATAAGTCATCCTTGACCAGAGCAGCTCCTTTCTTTAGTGTACTCCAAATCACCGAGCCTATCCCCACTAGGGGATAATGAGAAATATCAATCTAAGGGATCCCCAGGAAGTATTTCTATGTTAATATCTTGGCCCAAATCCCATCTTGCTCCACACATCACCACCAATAGAATTTAGCAGCCAATGTCATCCCTGACAATGACGACTGCCTTAACCCAAGGCTGCCAAACTGCTTCAGGCTACAAATAATGTCCCATCTAACAAGGCTCCATTTAGAGGACAATAAGCTACTAGCCCATAAAAATTGTCTTGCTAAGGAATCCAATTCCCTAACAAAACCCAAAGGGGCCACATGAATCATACATCTGTAAATGGGGAGGGTCTACACCACAAACTTGAGCAACTGAACATGACCTACAAAGGACAACCAATGATGGGTCCAATGATTAACTTTCACATGAAATTTATCTAGAATATTTTGCCAAGAATCCTTGGGTAGTCTTCCAACAGAGATGGGAATACCAAGATAGGTAAAAGGGAGAACCCCAATCTGAAATCTCAAGATATGAGCAATTCACCTCTGAATGGAACCTGGAGTATTGAAGAAAAAGATGGAAGACTTATCTTCATTAATCAATTGGCCCAAAGCAACAAGATAAACATCCAAAACCTTGCACAAATTTGAAGCTTCCCTAATTGTAGCCATACCCATCAAAGCAGTGTCATCTACAAACTGCAAGTGAGACTATGGAGGTAAACCACCTCCCCACCCCCACCCTTGAATGAAACCTAACTCCACATTCCTTCTTATCAAACATCCCAGACCTTCAACAAGAAGAAGAAACAAGTAAGGAGAGAGGAGGTCACCCTGTCGTAAATCCTGAGAGGCACCAAAAAGCTTAGAGTGCTCACCATTTATGAACACAGAGAAGGAGATTGAAGAAACACAACTCATAACCCAATAAATCCACTCATCCCCAAAACCAAAAGCACCAAAAACCTTCCAAAGGAAGGACCATCAAACTCTGTCATAAGCCTTAGCCATATCAAGCTTAATGAACATCACCTTATCTTTGGAACTGACCATAGAGTGAATGGTTTCAGTTGTGATAACAACCCCATCCAGAATCTGCCGTCCCACCACAAAACCACTCTGTTCCTCAGAGATCAGCACTTTAAGCCACTTTTTCAACCTATCAGCAATCAATTTAGAGATAATTTTATAAATCACATTGCAAAGAGAGATAGGATGAAATTCACTTAACCTATCTTCCCTATCACACTTTGGGATGAGAGCAAGGAAGGTAGAATTCAAAGCTTGTAACATCTATTTATTCTTACAAGACTCCTGAACAACTGCCAACAAGTCCAACTTGATAATCACCCAGAATTCTTGAAAGAACTCAATTGGGAAACCATCAGGGCTAGGAGCTTTCCCCCTCTTCATTTGAAACACAATCCCCTCTAGCTCCTTAATCAAAATATCACTCATAAGATGCTCATTCATCTCCCTAGATACGAAAGAAGGGATACAAGAAAGGACCTGAGCTTCCTCATCAAAACCCCCCTACGAGTCCTCCCTGAATAATGAAGCAAAATATTGCATAGCTTCATGCGTGATTTCATGAAAAGAAGAAATAGTTTCACCCCTGTCATTCACCAAAGAAGAAATAGAATTGCCATGTCTCGTGGCTTTCACCAAGTTGAAGAAAAAAGTAGTATTTTTATCCCCTTCCTGAAGCCACTCAATCCGAGCCTTTTATTTCCAAAAAACTTCCTCTCATAGCTCACACTCTTCCAGTGCTTTCAAAGCCCTAGTCTCTTCCTGCAGCAGGTCCTCAGTCACTCCATCCTCCTTGATCAACCTCGTAATACCATCCAACTCAGCTTGGGTAGTAGTCTTAGCATGGAAAATGTTTCCAAAGCATTGCCGATTCCAACATTTAAGCTGATACTTGACAAATTGAAGTAACTTAGCAAATTTATACATGGCTGTACCATAAGTAGGTCTACCATACCTCCACTACTCAGCAACATAGTCATGGAGAGAGGAGTCACACAATCACATAGGCTAGAACTTGAAAGAAGGAGACCAAGGCACACTAGGTGAAGAAATAGCTAGCTTGATAGGCCAATGATCTGAACCCCTCCAATCCAAAATTTCAAAGCTAGAAGACCACAACCCACCAACCCAGTAGCAAGAAACTAGAAAGTAGTCAAGTCATTCTGTAATGCAATTATTCCCAATCCTCTGATTGTTCCAAGTAAACTAGCCATTAATGGGCTTGATATCAATAAGATTTAAAGATGAGAAGTTATCCTGAAGTAGCAACGCAGAAGGCTTGATCGCAATACCACCCCGCTTCTCAGCCAACTCAGAAATAACATTGAAGTCTCTAGCCATAATCCACGGATGGAAAGGAACCATGCTTTGGACAAACCAGATATGGGACAACAAAATTTGCTTACCCTGCAGTTCAGTAGGCGCATAGATATTAGAGAAGAGAACAGACTCCCCCGTCTCAAAATAAGACGCAATCATAGAGATAAAAGACTGAAAGGATAACCACCAAAGAGGGCGGATCTTCTAAGGATTCCATAAACAAGCCACTCCCCCAGTAGACCCTTGAGCACCAATACACTGGCACTCTCTGCTCCCCCACAACTTAGGCACTAAACCAAACATACACTCCACTAATAAATTAGTCTCCTGTAGGAAAAGAACATTAGGAGATTGACTTCTAACCAAATCACAAACAACTTTTTGTCAAGGGCCACTGTTCAAGCCCCTTACATTGCAGGATAGAACAATCATTTCAAGGGGTTCGAAAAATGAGAATCCAAAGTCTTAACAAACCTAGACTCGACCAAATTTTCCCCTATTAATTTAATCTTTTCCAAATCCTTTTTTCTACCAAGCTTGGAAGACTTCTCCCCAGCCCCTTTTTTTGGATCCTTTTGATGAAGACCCAAATGAGAAGAAGAAGACTTATTATTTTTCACCCCCTCAGTACCTGCATTTGAAACAAGAGGAGATCCATCCTCACCACCCTTCATCCCTACAATAATAGGAACTGATTCCACCTGGACTTCCATTTGAACATTTGTGTCCATTTGCAAAGCACTATTATCCTGCAAAACCTGAGTAGCTTTAGAAAGAAGGCCCTCTTGTCCTGTACCCAAAGCACCCTAATCTAGATTCACCAAGTCTGGATTCACTTCTTGTTGACTGAGATCATCTAAAACTTCAAATCTGTTGAAAGAATCTTCATCCTGTCTTTCCTTCAAAGTCCTCTTTTGACCTCTATTCCTATTTTGAACCTTGACTGGAACGAAACCATCAACCCCATCCACATCACCAGGAATGGGTTCCTTCCCTTTTTCAACCCTAGGGTTGTAGGGAGGTTGAGAAGGTTGGGAATCCATGGGCCTAACCTTTGGGCATCTCCTCTGCAAATGTCCATATTCATGACAAAGACGACACCGAAAAGGAAGAGTCTCATAGTCCAACTACTACACCCAAGAGTAAGGACCCACACACATATCCACTGAATCTAAAAAAGGTTTACTTAAATCAATCTCAACACAGATACAAGTGTGAGGGTAAAATAGTGCATCAATCAAATGAATAACAGATGACCCAAACATCAACAGAATGGAGAAACAAAGAAGATTCAAATAAACAAAGCAATGAACGAACACAGCAAACCTCTTCCGTTTTGAAACTTCTGTTGTTCGCCTATCACGAATCGTCCTTTCGCAGATGAGATGAGCCCTCAGAGAGTGCAATCTTTTAAAGTTGTTTGAGGAAGTTGATGGTGAACGGCTATAGTGTGATATGCAATGAAGGTGAGCTCCAATGCAACAATGGTGATCTCAAGCTTGTGGGTGACAAATGGGTGCCAAAGGCGCGCTGGTGATATTTCTGCAGAGTAACAATGTCAAAAGCCTGGATGAATAGAATGAAGGGATGAAGCTTCATTTATAGACTTGGAAGAATGGGAATCAACGGTTGAGAGGAGATATGAAGATCAATGGCTGAGGATGGTTGAGGAATGTGCAACCAGTGGAAATGTGCCAAGTGTCCTAGCTCCATCATGAAAGGTGGGATGTGACAAAACTGATTGGAGAGTTAACTCCATTGACTGGTCTGTTAACAGAATTGATTGATCAGTTAGAAGAGTGGATTGTGGAACTGACTGAATTGATTGAGGATTTGACTCAACTGACAGGTTAGTTAACAGATTTGATTGATTGGTTAACTGACCTCTGATTGGAGAAGAAATAGGCCATGTGGGTGAGGGAGAATAAGGCAATTAAATATTAAATATATTTAATTACATGTGCAACTTGATGAGGTGGACAAGGTGAGGTGGAAAAGGTGAGGTGTAAAGGTGACGTGGAATTTTGAATTTAGAACTTTAGGATAGAGGAATTAGGCTTAATTAAATAATTTATGATTATTTAATTGTGAAGGACAAATAGAAGAATTTTAATTAAATAAATAGAATTTATTTAATTATGGGATAGTGAATTGATTAAATAAATTTAGAATATTTATTTAATTAATAGAAGAATGGAATAAATATTTGGAATATTTATTTAGGATGATTTGTGTCATTTTTAGGCGTATACATTTTGCCCCTCTTTGATGCAATGCAGTTTACAGCGTTGCTTCAAAGAAATTGATAGTCTGAATGATGATACATGCCCCAGTTTGCCCCTGGTACAGGTTAAATGACGATAGGATGCCCCCTCGGGAGATTGGACGGGAAAAAATGGCGAAAGTTTGGGAGACGGACGATCTCACGACGAGGAAGGGGTAAGGATAAGTTGGAGGAATAGGGATGCGGTCAGGGATGCGGGAAGAAAACGGGAGGAAAAACGAACACGGGAAGTAGTCACAGTCATCACCTAGCCAGAATTAGGGTTTGGAGGCTATAAATAGGAGCTGGGTCCACAAGAATAGTCATTTGCACACTTGGTTGATCTGGATTGGAGAAAGAGAGCTCAGAGCAAACTTAGAGCAGCATGGCGGCCAGAGCAGCAGACATTCCACGCGAGGAGCACCGATTCGAGTGAGTCCGACGATTCGGGCGGCCAGCAGAGGCAGGACCCCCAGTATGTGCTTCAAAAAATTTCTCCTAGGGTCGAGTTTAGGTGCCATAAATGCTCGTAGAAAATAGGTGAAATGAATGTGCCGAAATGCAGAATGGTGCATATGCCTCGCGAAGCTGCGCTTTTGTAATTTCGCGGTGCATATGCCGGTTTCGGCGGCACATGCGTGAAAGCTGTGCTTTTGTGCAATTTGGCGGCGCTTTCGTAATTGGGCGGCGCTTTTGTATTTTCGCCGCGCATGCGTGAAATGTAGCAACGCATTTGTTAAAGTTGCGCATATGTGACTTACTGCGGCACATCCGTAATTTAGTGGTGCATACGTGGATTTCTGCGGCGCATGTGTTATAAGGGCGCATGTGTGCGTTGTAGCGGCGCATATGCATTTTTGCGGCGCATACGTTGATTTTTACAGTGCATATACCACCTGTAGTGGCGCATTTGCTTGGGATGGCAAATTGATTCGATTAGCGTCCTGTTTGACACAGGAATCGATGAGCTATCTCTGAGATTGCAGGAATCTAGTCAAGAGATGTAGTGTGCTGTTTTGAGCAATTTGAAATGCTAAGTTTAGTTGATATAGTGCAATAGATATGTTGAGTATGGTATATGCGGCTTGAGACTGACGCCTTGCTTTGCGTGCTTGCAGGAGGAGATACGAGAGACGCTGCAGTCGAGGGAGACGTTCCCTATGCCTCTATTACAGAGACATATGCTGACGGAGGCGGATAGAGTGGCGCTTGGTGCCATGGGCTTAGATTACGTTTGCTTTATGCCCAAGGTGTGGGTGAACTGAGGACTGTTGACAGCTACCGTGGAGAGATTCCACAGCGAGGACGGGACCTTCCACTTCCCCACTGGAGAGATGACGGTGACGTTGGAGGACGTCTATAGGATATTGCACTTGCCCGTGGTAGGCGAGTTGGTGGAGTACGACGCACAGCGGGACGCGGGACTCGCCGAGTGTCAGCGAGTATTTGACGATCCTGAGCTGGTGGGACAGGTCATCCCTTGGCAGGACATATATGACTGCTACGACTACTTCCCTGGGATTGTGGCTGGACTGATTGCGGGCGTTGTATGCCCGGATAGGAGATCGCACGGGTTCCCTATTGGATGGGGCAGGATCATGGAGCGGATGCTGACTGAGGGCACCCGATATGCATGGGGACCTTGCATGCTAGCCCACTTATATCACGACATGCATCAGGTGGTGTACCACCGCAGCACGAGTCTATCGGCTGGGGTGTTGCTGTTACAGTTTTGGCTGTGGGAGCACATAGTGGTGACCAGGCTGATATGCGTCTTTGCTAGATAGAGGGGAGAGCCATACAGCTATGGCTACGCAGGAGTGATTTCCTAGCACAGGCTGGGGAAGCTAGAGTATTGGCGGCATACGTTGGATGGGATAGATGTGGTCGTCTGGCGACCGTATCTGGACTGCGAGCCGTGGGATGATGAGGGAGATGAGCTGCCTTTCTGCTTTCAGACCAGGTGGTTGATAGGCCGGACACGGCACATCTTGGAGAGGTAGACGGTGGGCCGAGTACTGAGACAGTTCGGCAGGAGACAGGGCATGCCACAGGGACAGGCCATGTTTGCACGGACACATGCAGAGAGGGTCCGATGGGGGCCGATGGCTTCTTATGAGGAGGCTCTGGCAGAGTTCCAGCAGTTGCCTTATGTGGCATGGGACATGAGGCGAGAGATAGCGGATGCGGGGATTACACAGGAGTATGAGGACTGGATTACTGCACATCCATTCCTGAGATATTCAGGACCTGGCATGCTGGTGCCTCGTATTGACGAGGCGGACTCAGAGGAGGAGGGAGAGGCTAGCCCAGGGCGGAGGGCCGCTAGAGGAGGACGAGGACGGGGTGGCCGGGCTGCAGAGAGGCCGAGGCAGCGGAGGAGGATAGATCGGGCTGGGCAGGCAGTGCCAGGACAGGGAGAGGTACCGCAGCAGGTGCAGCAGCAGGCACAGATGCCACCACCCCAGCAGGTACCACAGCAGTAGGTGCCACAGCAGCAGGTGCCCCAGCAGCAGGGGCTAGGACAGGCAGAGGCAGCACAGGGGCCAGTGCAGGGTGAGGCACATGACAGTACTATAGCCAGTCTGAGGGGACAGGTGTGAGAGCTGCAGGCACAGCTGAGGAGAGTGGAGAGGAGGCGAGATACAGACGCAGCGGTGATCACTGGTTTGACTCACGAACGAGACATGGCCGATGCCCGGGTACGCCTTATCCGAGTAGAGAGGGACACAGCAGTGGCTGCCATGGGTACAGATGCAGCGAGCTCTTTTCTAGTTGGGCAGGTGCAGCAGGCACAGGCACAGGTAGGCCAGTTGCAGACGCAGTTGGCACAGGCGCAGACAGACTTAGCCAGAGTGCAGCAGCAGGCACAGTACTACCGAGGCTTGTACCATGGTGCCGTGTCGTCGAGCCAGAGGGCAGGGAGTTTCAGGAGTCAGTCTGGGGTGGCTCACAGAGCAGGTCCATCCCAGTCAGGGGCATCTGTCATGGGACCTCAGCAGTCAGGAGCTGGCAGTGGTGGCCCACAGCAGCAGGGGTAGTCAGAGACCAGATTTTGTACATTTTGGGACATGTATCACCGTCTATTTAGACGCATATTGTATATGACACTTTGATTTTGAGAGAGATGATGATATTGTACATTTGGACCTCTTTGTATATGATAGTATGGATGATGATGCAGCTTTGTGTATCTATTGCATGCGTTTATGAGATGATTACTTCTATTGCCTGATGTGATTCGATTGCATAGTTAGATGGTCTATATGATGCTATACATGAGAAATACTTTGATATGCTGCTATATGATGTCTATATGATCTAATGTGACAAATGAATGCCAAATGTAATATGATGTCTATGTGATGATGCAAATGTATGTATATGAACCATGATTTCTATGTTATGATATAACTGTATATGTGGTGTCTAAAATGAGCTAATGCAGATGTGTGTATGGAACATGATTTCTATGTTATGATGTTGTATAGATATGTGAGATGCTACTGGATATTTATATGATGTAATGCTTTGAATGTATGCATTTGTAACATGAGTACTATGTGGTGATGTAACTATATATGTGATGCACTTAGCTATGTTGTTTGATTTTCTGGGCTTTTAAGATTAAGATGTGATGCAAATGTATTGGTGGCCTAATGCATTGGGTGGTGTATTCTACTAACCTAATCATGTGCATGACTAGTTTCTGCGAATGATATGATATGCTCCTATATGCCTTGTTTTTGTGATGTCCAAATGTACTCTATCGACAGAAGAATGACATGATGGATAGAGGAATGGTTGCGAAAGGATGACTTAGGAACGTTACTTGATATCGTTACTCTGCATACTTTGAATAATGAGGATTTGTATGGATGGGTGTATGGATATAGGACGGATGTTTTGCTTTTAGATTGCTTTATTTCATCATTGGGCATTTTGTTTTTGGTACTTTTCTGACATGTTGTAAGTGAATACAAGCATCGAGGTATAATTGAACCGAGATGACCTGAGTATCGCTTACATGGAGTGTAATTGAGCAAGTTAATACAAGTATCTAGTCAAAATTGAATCTAGATGACCTGAGTACTTCTTGCGTTTCAACAAGCAAGGATTGCCCCCGTTCATGTAAGACCTTTGATGTCCTCGATGATCTTTTGCTGATCATGTCCTTAGACAAGGCGTCGCATTACTAAAGTTTAATCCACAAACAACAAACAAAGAAAGTGATCATGCCCCCATCATAGCATCTCTAGCTTTTGGCATCCTTGAGTAGCATAGGAAGGTATGATAGCAAAAATCCAGACTCTGTAACTTAACCCTAGGTGCCAATCTACAAAAGCATATTTGCGTTGATATGTGTTTATTTCTTGCCTTAATTTGCATAAAATCATTTAGAAGACCTTGGGTATTTGCCTTGCATTGGATAGGTTAAGATGCTTCATAGTCAAGATTTCTGCTTGAAGCGCGGGTGTTTGCTTGCATTTGCTTGCTTGGTGAGAAGATGGCACAATCCTTAGTGAGAAGACGGACCCTAAGGGACTGACCTAGTGCCTCGGGGGCTCATTGCTAAATGGCCTTGCCTACGTGACGACGCAGAGGCAACGTAGTTCGGGGTAAACCCTAATGGACCATGGATGGACTAGAAGAAAGATGACCAGAATGAAGACAATAGAGGAGACGAATGGGACCTTGGGAGATATGGAAGCCTCGGGGGCGTATTAGAATAATGGCCTTGCCTACGTGACGGCGCAGAGGCGACGTAGTTCATGGATTCGGACCACAGACACTGATGAGAGACACTACGCTAGGCTCACTTCGAGGAGACGGTATGGGACAAAACCTTGGTTGACAAGGCCACAAGGTGAGTATCAAGCCATGATAGGTAACTGTCAAGTGTTTACTGTGGGATGGATATGGGTCGAATGGGGAAAATAGAGGGAGAATGGGCTCAAGGTGATTTGATTCCCAAAGATGGAGAATGCGGTTTGTCACAAGTAACGCCTGTTTGCCAGGTTTTCATCACTTGCTTTTATTTGCACGAGAAGCTAGGAAGTAACATGACGCCTGGTTGCCAGGTTTTCATCATGATACCTATCCAAGGCACTTGTTTGCTAGGTTTTCACCAAAGGATGATTGTTTTTGCATGCTTTCTATTTTTTTCAATTTTTTTGTATTTTCTCTTTGTAGCTTTTTTGATTTTTTTTATTTTATTGTGCCCCCTTGCATTGGGGTTCTCTTAGGTATAGAACCTGCGAAGGTGCATGCTGTTGATTGGATCATCAAACAACTCACCTTCTGATGTGGCCAACTGATATGCCCCCGATCCGTAAGCCGCTACAATTACATAGGGGCCAAGCCAGTTAGGCTCGAACTTGCCTTTCTTTTCTCTGTCCTGCTGATTGCGAGGGTTCTCTTTTAGAACTAGGTCCCCAACCTTGAAGCATCTTGGTCTAACCTTGTGGTTGTAGCTTCTTGACATCATCTGTTGATAGGCTTTGAGATGGTCAAAAGCTTTCTGGCGCCGTTCCTCTAGCAGTTCTAGCTCTTGCAGTCGGGAGACTCTGTATTCTTCGTCTGATATGAGACCTTTCAACGACACCCGAAGGGATGGGAGTTCGACCTCAATGGGAAGGATGGCTTCGGAACCATAGATGAGGGCGTAGGGTGTAGCACCTGTGGGAGTGCGTATGCTGGTTCGATAGGCCCACAGAGCGGGATTGAGCTAGACGTGCCAATCGCGACCAGCTTCATTGACAGTCTTCTTTAGGATTTTCAGAATGGTTTTGTTTGATGCCTCAGCTTGGCCGTTACCTTGGGGGTAATATGGGGTGGAGAAGCGATGTTGGATCTTGAAACGTTCACAAAGTTCCTGGACATCCTAATTTTTGAAGGGTCTCCCGTTATCTGTTATGATGGATGAAGGGATGCCATATCGGCAGATAATGTAATTCAGAATAAAAGAGGAAATTTGCTTTCCTGTGACGGTTGATAAGGGAACAGCTTCAATCCACTTTGTAAAGTACTCAGTGGCGGTTATGATGAATTTATGGCCGTTGGAAGAAGGCGGATGAATCTTTCCCACGAGGTCTAGTCCCCACTGGCAAAAGGGCCAGGGTGTCGTTAGAGGTCTCAACTCCTGAGCAGGTGCATGAATCAGGTTCCCATGTATCTGGCACTGTTTGCACTTTTTGACGAACTGATATGAATCCATTTCCATATTGGGCCAGTAATAACCCAAACGCATGAGTTTCTTAGCTAAGGAAGGACCGCTGGAGTGTGTTCCGCAGATCCCTTCGTGCACGTCTCGCAAGGCAGTTATAGATTCTTCTTGTTCTAGACAACGGAGTAAAGTACCATCCAGACCACGTCGGTAAAGGGTATTGGCGATAATGGTGTAACGGGAGGCTTGTCGGATGAAGGTTCGTTTTTGGTTGGAAGAGAGGTCCAAAGGAAGGATATTGTCCTTGAGGTAAGTGTAGGTCTTACCGTACCAAGGTGAATCAAATCCTACTAGGTGGCAAATGGAATGGGTTTCGAGGAGATCATAAGCCGGCTGTTGAATTGTTTCTACTAAGAACTCATACCATGACTCATGTTTAGGTATCTCAAGAAGAGAGGCTATGGTCGCCATTGCATCGGCTGCTTTGTTCTCTATCCTGGGTATTTGCTCAAACGAGATGGTCCCAAAATGTTCTTGGAGGTCGTCAACCATTCGCTTGTATGGGATGAGCTTCTCATCTTTGGTCTGATACTCGTCGTTGACCTGGTTTATGACAAGCTGAGAATCACCATAGACACATAGTGCTTGGATTTTCCACTCAGTGGCCATCTTGAGACCAATTACCAAAGCCTCATATTCTGCTATATTGTTAGTGCATGGGAATAACAGCCTGTAGGACTTTGGAATTGTGTCGCCTTGGGCAGTGATAAACAAGATACCTGCCCCTGATCCATGGTTGGTGTAAGACCCGTCGAAGTAGAGTTTCCAAGGAGATGCGGACAGAGTGAATAAAGACTCATCGGGGAACTCAAACTGCATTGGTGAAGTGTCCTGTAACGGTGCCTCAGCTAGTTGGTCTGCGATGATTTGCCCCTTGATGGCTTTTCTGTCCACATACTCTATATCATATTCGCTAAGAAGCATAACCCATTTGGCTAGTCGACCTGTGAGAGCCGCTTTGCTGAGAAGATATTTTAGTGGGTCGATCTTGGCAATGAGTTTGACAGGATGTGCCAACATGTAGTGTCGGAGTTTTTGTGAGGCAAAAACCACCGCAAGGCATGAACGTTCCACCTATGAGTACTGCAACTCGTAGCCCACTAAGGTTCGACTGATATAGTACACAGCTCTTTCCTTGTTCTCATAGTCTTGCTGCACTAGGAGAGCCCCAAGAGCAGTAGGTGTAGCAGATATGTAGAGAATCAAAGGTTTTCCTTGGATCAGAGGCATGAGTATAGGAGGATTCATGAGGTACTCCTTGAGCTTGTTGAATGCCTCTTCGCACTGCTCGTCCCATTTAAATGGAACGTTCTTATGCAGGAGATGGCTGAAAGGATGGCACTTGTCGGCCAGCTGTGAGATGAACCTGCGGATGGCCTGTAGCTTGCCCTGTAAGGATCTTAACTGTGTTAGGGTTTTGGGCGGAGGCATGTCCATGATTGCTTTGACCTTGGCTGGGTCTACCTCTATGCCGTTTGCTGACACGATGAAGCCTAGCAGCTTGCCTGATGTGACCCCAAACACACATTTCTTCGGGTTCAATTTTACTTGGAATTGGTCTAGCCGTTGGAAGACTTTCTCTAATGTGTCCAGGTGTGAGTCCCTGGTGAGTGATTTTGCCAAGATGTCGTCAACATAATCTTCCATGGTCACATGCATCATGTCGTGAAATATAGTTGTCATGGCCCGCTGATATGTAGCTCCTGCATTTTTCAGCCCAAATGGCATGACATTCCAGCAAAAGGTACCCCAAGGACAAGTGAAAGCGGTTTTGTGCTGATCCTCTAGTGCTATTTTGATCTGGTTGTACCCTGAGAATCCATCCATTAGTGATAGCATTATATGTCCTGCCGTGAGGTCGACTATGATATCGATGTTAGGCAAGGGAAAGTCATCCTTGCGGCATGCTTTGTTTAAGTCTCTAAAATCGTTGCATAGTCGAACCCTGCCATCTGGTTTAGACACTGGCATGATGTTTGATATCCATTCGGGGTAATCAATGGCCCTGATGAACCCCACGTCTAACAATTTCTTGAGTTCTTCCTTGACCAGGAGGGCAATATGGGGATGCATTTTTCTCAGTTTTTGCTTTACGGGCTTCACCCCTGGATCCAATGGCAAGTGATGTAGAATCAGGTTTGGGTCCAAACCTGGCATGTCGGCATATGACCAAGCAAAGCTGCCTCTCTTCTTTTTAAAGAATGGTACAAACTTGGTTTTTTCAGGCGGCATGAGAGATTTTGCAAAGTGGATTATCTTAGGCTGCTCTTCGGTTCTAATGTTCACTGGCTCTGTTGGCTCTACCACGATCTGTGACCTTTCTTGATACATGTCACTTGGGAGGGTGTCAAGCAATCCATCGTCAGGTGCCATAGTTGGGTTTTCACCTTCAGATACGTCCTTTCTTTTTACTGTTTTATGATCTGACACTGCCGCATGGCGGTTTTCACCGTCAGATCCCTTTTTGATCTTTACATTTTTGCGACTAGAAGGCTTGGCACCCTCCCCAAAGTAAGCTACAGTATTGAGTTCGATAGCGAAACCGGCTTTATGATCTCCTTTTGGTAAATGATCTCTAAGTCCCATATAGTCAATGTAGGCATCATCGTTCTGGAACATATCTAATTGGGGGGGCCCTTGCAGGTCCCAGTCAATAAGCTCAGGGTGTAAGAGGGGAAGGGAGTCGGATGAATGACCTGATTCGTTGATAGTGTGGATGGAAATACTAGGAGCACAGGTGGGGGTAGTGTTCTGGGTGGTACTTTCTTCCAGGTTGTTTATCGCAATGGAATCTATACTTTCCTCGAAAGCCATAACTTCAGGGAGGGGCAAATCAGACTCCAGTGGTCTATCCCGTTGCGTTTGTCTCTCATGATATGGGCTAAGGGTTTGGATGGTGTCAATCTCCTTGTCATCGTAGGAGTGCTCTGTCAGCTCATCCCATTCATATTGATTGGAATCATCTGAATCTGCGTCACTTTCCACGTGGAGTGTTTGAATTGTCTCCACTAGGCAGGCATTTTCTTTGGCTTTACCTTTACCTTTGTAGCCTAGGCCAGTCGTGTTTCTAGTCGAAGAGGAGGAAGAGGGTTGTATAGGTTCGATGATCCCCTCTTTTCTGAGGCTGATAGGACCTTGTCCTTCATATCCCATCCTATGCAAGATGGTTTCACCTCACCCATAGAGCTCTGTAGGGAGTCTGGGTGGATCTTGGGATGTGTTTTCTTCTTCGGCATAAAGCCATTGCAAGAGATCTCGCTCCTCTGATTCATCGGATAAGGTCCCCCATTTTACAAAGGGGTTTGCGGGAGTTGTAGGAGGAGCAGAGGGCTTTGGAAAATGCCTGGGTTGATGCTTGGGCTGGCCAAAGGAGCGAGGAGACAAGGGCATTTTTGCAAGGTTGAGGCTGTGCTCAATCTGGTATTCCCCCACGCCATTTTCTTTTATGGTGATTTTCATTGGTTTGGGCCGTGAAGAGGAAGCTTCGGCCGTATGGTCTGGTGGCGGAGTAGGGGAGGTATGGGCTCGATTGTTGGGAATGACGCATTCAGGTTTAGCTTGGAAAGAATTGTAGTGTTGATAGGGATCGGGGTTGCCGTGTATGGTGACCTGCTTGCCATCGTGTGGGAACTTTATGCATTGATGGTAGGTGGAGGGGACAGCTTTCATGGCGTGGATCCATGGTCTCCCTAGCAGAATATTGTAAGCAAGCTCTCGATCAAGGACCTGGCACACCACATCTTTAATTACCGGTCCCACTTGAATGGGTAGGACAACCGTGCCCTTTGTGGTGCGTTCCTCCTTGTCATAGGCCTTTATGGTAATCTTCCTCCGTGGATCCACTGCCTGTTCAGAGAACCCCAATGCAAGGACTAGCTTCAAAGTGCAAATATTCAAACCGGCACCCCCATCAATGAGAACCCTCTTGATGCGGTGCCTGTGTACGAATGCGACAATGTGTAGAGGAGTGTTGTGGGGTTGAGACATGGAAAGGTCATCTTGTTCCGTGAATGATATGGAAGGGGAGGATGTCAAATTACCCACCATGGTTTGAAACTTTTCTTGGGCGAGGTTAGTGGGGACAGTAGTCTCCACTAAGGCTTTCTCAAGAATCTCCTTATGAGAAGGAGATAGACACAGGAGCTCCAATATAGAAATATGAGCTGGAGTCTTTTGCAATTGGTCGATGACATTATATGGGCGGGGATTGGACGGAGATGGCGACGACCTTGGAGGAGTGGTGTTGATCGTGACTCTACCACTGCGGGTAATTATACTACAACCAGTTCCGTTCGGTCCTGGTTGTTGGTTGGGGGATATGACGTTGACTTGCGGAACGTGCTCAGAAATGTAGTTAATGGTGTACTCAAAGGGAACGCTTACATAGTTAGCATTACTCGACCCACTGTTTTGGTTTGGCCTGTTGCGATTGTTGTCATTATTGTTATGACCATTGGAGTTGTTGCCATTGTGACCATTGTTGTGGTTGTAACCATTGTTGTTATTGTGACCGTTGTTGTGATTGTTGTTATACGGCCGGTTGTGGTTTAGGAGAGGATCTCGGTAGGCCACATGAGATTCATTGGAGGTATGCGGTTGTGTCCCTCCTTGATTCTGATCCAGTATATCCTGTATGACATTTTTAAGATGGATGCAATTATTGGTTGTGTGCCCCCTTCCTCGGTGATACTCGCAATAGTCTGTGTCCTTCCAACAGGGGGGTTTGACTATAGGCTCATAGTCACTTGTTGGCGGTAGAGAAATTTCATTATTAGCCAACAACTTCCTGAGAGCAGACTCTTGAGATTCTCCTAACGGCGTGAATTTTCTCCTTGGATTTGAATTGAACCAAGGTCTAGATTCTCGAGGGGGTGGCTTGTTGAGTGCACCGTTATTTGCGTCTTCCTTAAGAGTGAAGATGGGTTGTTGTTTAGGGGCTGCCGCCTTGGCATCCACTACTCCATCGTTGACCACATTCTTGTTCTTGGTCCAAAACTTTGATTTGTCAGTTGTGTAATTGGAAGGAGGTGTGTCTTTGTAGAGCTTGAGAGTTCCTTTGGCGATCATAGCTTTCTCAATGAATAGCCCCATTTCGATGACTTTGGTGAATGAGGTAGGGCATTGTATCTGAATCTGATAGCTAAGATCGGGATTCAAATTGTGGACAAACATTTCCAATAGTTGTTTCTCAGGCATGTCGTAAGAACACTTACTAGCTAGCTGTCTCCATCATTGTAAGAAGGTGGTGAAAGACTCACCACCTTTTTGTTTGGTGTTGCATAGGTCTAGCATAGATACTTCGTGTTCTATGTTGTAAGAGAAGTGCGTTATGAATTTATTGACAAGTTCATCAAAAGTTTTGATTCCTGGTGGAAGACGCGAGAACCACTCCATAGCTTGACCTCCTAAAGATCTTGGGAACAGTCTCATTAAGTAGGTCTCGTTGTGAGCTACTTCTAAACATGCTGCAGTGAATTCCCTGATATGATCTCTAGGGTCCCCCTTCCCTTTGTATTTGTTGAATTTTGGGATTCCGAACTGAAAGGGGAATGGTTTCATGACCAAACTTCTATCAAAGGGGTATGGTGCTATATCTTCCAAGGAGTAGTTCTTGGAACTGGTGCCGATCTTAAGGTTGGAGATTTCTAGCTTTAGACTTTCAATTTGTTGTCTCACATCCGCCATAGGAGCATTTTGATCTATGTGTTGTTTTCCTCTCTCATTGGCCTGGGGGACCGTGTCATTTGTGCCTCTCTCATGCGCATTTGGGACTGTGTCATTTGTGTCCCTCTCGCGTTCATTGTCCGCATTTTCCATGATGGAGCTAATGTCAAAGTCTGCGGGGAGTTTGATTCCGAGACTAGCAAGATGATGGAAATATTTGGTGGGGTCCTCAAGGAGCACTTTCTCCACTAGGCGTTGGAATTTGCTATCTTGCATGTGTGCCACTAATTCTTCACGAGAAATTTCTTCATCATCATCGCGTGGTGGGGCGATGTGATCGGAAGAGTCGGCCATTTCAGTTAGCTTGTTGTATTGGGATCGAGTAAGAACCATGCAAGGTGGGGTGGGATGAAATGGACTAGGATGGGAAATTTTGGCAAGGTGTCGACTAAGACTGTAATGAATGGGATACCTAGGACAAGACTTGGACAAAGGGTTCTCTCGCTCAATGACTTCAGGTAAGATGGTTGATACAAGACTCTAGCCACTAGCAAGGGTAGTCGATACCAGTCTCACTGTGTAGGGCTTAGTCGTTCAACAAGACTACTAGCAAAAGGTACTGTGACCTACTAGGCTTACGTGAATTCACTAATGAAGCAAAGAAGGACCTATGTCAAATTGGTATGGGACAGAATGACGCTGGGGCAAGAGTGACTAGGACAGAAGGTGACTGGGACGACCGTCGAAAGAGAGAGAAATGGGTGAAATGGATGGAAACTGACTGCAAGGTTGATTCTGACCTCGGAAAGTGAAACTAGGCTGAAATGGGTACTCTGAACAGCTGACGAAAATTTCTCAAAAATAGGGCAGATGCTCACTGTCACACATGCGCAGAAACAGATGCGCAGCAAGAATGGGTAAATGCGCAGTAAGTCATTGTATATGCGCCGCTCTGGTGAGGTATGTATACACAGTAACAGTGCGCAAATGCGCAGCAGGTCAGTGTATATGCGCAGCAAGTCGCTGTAAAAGCGCAGCAGAACAGAGTATATGCGCAGCAAAAGGGTATAAAAGCGCCGCCAGTCGGTACAAAAGCACAGCAAGTCTCTGTATATGCGCCGCAGAAACGGATATATGCACAGTTCTGGTATTTTTTTGCAAATTTTTGGGATTTTTCTCTTTTTTTTGGTATTCTTTTGGCCGGAATAGGTCTTCCTGATCTGATATTATGAATTAATTTAGCAAGAAAACACAGCAAGCACAAAGAGTATTTTGTAGTTTTTCATTGTTTTTGTAGTTTTTTTGACTCTATTTTGGACAAAAGCAAGCACAAAATCCTAGGCGAGAAATGGATTATAAGGGATTTGGGCCACTAAAACAAGAGGTTTGTAATTCGGGCAACCGTTCAAGTGGTTACACGTGCGGCGGTGCTACTCTCCGTTATGGAGTCTCCCAGCCTCACAAGGTTGCGCCTGAGAGGGTTTTGGGGGAGGTTGGCCATCGGTGTAACATAACAGCACTCGTTGCAGGAGGTTTTCACCTCAAGCACAATTTATTTTAAGTGGCTCGGTAGGGCTTAGCGTTAGCCTGTTACCACTCAGGGTCGTTCCCGCTTGGACAAGCGTGCATCCAAGGGCAGGCCCCTCCTAAAGGTTAAACAAGTAGAATGACAAGTCTGGCACTCTGATCACCCAGAAGAGGGGAGAGCATAAGCCTGTTGTCATTCGCAAGCACAGAATACACTGATTAATCCACCCTAGTTAAAAAGATAAAAACTAAATGGGCTAAGCTAGTCAAACAAAACTTTGAAGTGATTTCAACAATATTGCAGTGGTTCAATTTTAAGTCCCAGAAAGCAGTTGTGAGTTCAATTTTAAATCCACGTTGTGCGAGATTGTTAACTTTGAAATTCAGGTCTCACGATATAGCAATGGTTCATTTTAACTTCAGAAAGCAGTTGTGAGTTCAATTTTAGGTCCACGTTGCACGAGATTGTTAACTTTAAAATTCAGGTCTCACGATATAGCAATGGTTCATTTTAACTTCAGAATGCAGTTGTGAGTTCAATTTTAAATCTTAGATAGCAATAACTTGGAAGTTTGTTTGCAATGCAAGCATGAAATAAACCAGTTACTTCCTCCCTAATTAAGACTAGATGAAGATTTGTAATGAACAACCATTTTACTCTTTCCTCGAAAATGAAATGTGAGCTAGTTAGATGCAACTACATAGTGCATCTATCAAATGAATAACAGATGACCCAAACATCAACAGAATGGAGAAACAAAGAAGATTCAAATAAACAAAGCAATGAACGAACACAGCAAACCTCTTCCATCAATATAGCTAGTGAGGGTAAAATAGTGCATCAATCAAATGAATAACAGATGACCCAAACATCAACAGAATGGAGAAACAAAGAAGATTCAAATAAATAAAGCAATGAACGAACACAGCAAACCTCTTCTGTTTCGAAACTTCTGTTGTTCGCCTATCACGAATCATCCTTTCACAGATGAGATGAGCCCTCAGAGAGTGCAATCTTTTAAAGCTGTTTGAGGAAGTCGATGGTGAACGGCTATAGTGTGATATGCAATGAAGGTGAGCTCCAATGCAACAATGGTGATCTTAAGCTTGTGGGTGACAAATGGGTGCCAAAGGCGCGCTGGTGATATTTCTGCAGAGTAACGATGTCAAAAGCCTGGATGAATAGAATGAAGGGATGAAGCTTCATTTATAGACTTAGAAGAATGGGAATCAACGGTTGAGAGGAGATATGAAGATCAATGGCTGAGGATGGTTGAGGAATGTGCAACCAGTGGAAACGTGCCAAGTGTCCCAGCTCCATCATGAAAGGTGGGATGTGACAAAACTGATTGGAGAGTTAACTCCATTGACTGGTCTGTTAACAGAATTGATTGATTAGTTAGAAGAGTGGATTGTGGAACTGACTGAATTGATTGAGGATTTGACTCAACTGACAGGTTAGTTAACAGATTTGATTGATTGGTTAACTGACCTCTGATTGGAGAAGAAATAGGCCATGTGGGTGAGGGAGAATAAGGCAATTAAATATTAAATATATTTAATTACATGTGCAACTTGATGAGGTGGACAAGGTGAGGTGGAAAAGGTGAGGTGTAAAGGTGATGTGGAATTTTGAATTTAGAACTTTAGGATAGAGGAATTAGGCTTAATTAAATAATTTATGATTATTTAATTGTGAAGGACAAATAGAAGAATTTTAATTAAATAAATAGAATTTATTTAATTATGGGATAGTGAATTGATTAAATAAATTTGGAATATTTATTTAATTAATAGAAGAATGGAATAAATATTTGGAATATTTATTTAGGATGATTTGTGTCATTTTTAGGCGTATACAACGAGCAAAAGTCAACACCTTTTTAACTTGAGTTTGCTGTGAAGCACCAACTAGTTTTCCTAGCATCGAAGCCAGCAAGTGCAAAACATCATCCCGCCATCATTCCACAGGAAACCTTAGAAGCCGAACCCACACCAGAACCTGGTTTAGAAGCTCTTCAGTAGGATTGAAGCCTGCATGCCAAGGTTTACTAAATAACCCAATCTGATTATGAAAATAGGGGCCTCCTTCAAAGGCCTTTTTGCGATCCGCCAAGCAATTGAATGAAACCATGAAATAGTTATTTTCTAAAAGCATAACCTCCACTTCTCCCTTTGGCATCCAAGTCTATTGGGCCCACGATTCAAGAAATTGTAATGAAATGCACATCCCCATAAACTTGCACAGTAAAGCATGCTTTGAATAATAGTCAATATCTTCCGCAATCATCTCCAGCGGGATAACCAATTTTGGCCTCTCCTCATAAGGTTCAAGACATCCATTGATCTTCGTAATCCATGTACCACCAGACAAACCTGAACCAACCAACCCTGGATTTGGTCAGAACAAGTTATTATTAAAAAACTTTGAAGCATGCGAAGGATAATTCACACCAACCGCTGCTCAGCAAAAATCCATCTTGGGACTAGCCCCTAAGGACTCCCCGATCGGCATTAAAACTAAACAAGACCCAAGGCGAGCATGTAGGCCCCGAAGAAAAAAAGAACCACCACTAGGGTTTAACCGACACACCACCTAGCACTACCTTCGAACTGCAGACCCAAACCAACTAGGCATAAAAACCCCACCCATGGCCTCCAACCAAGCACAAAACCCCCGCATGCTCAGGGAGAAAGAGACACCGATGCAGATGAAAGAAACTTTGCACTGATAAAAATCACAACCCCAGACCTCCCCAAAATGCATGCACTCCCCACATTTCACACGGCCAAGAAAAAACCAGAGGATCAGGCTAGGGCACGAATGCCCTAGCTTGACATGCAAAGCAAAAAATTGACATCCTTCGATTTGGTATTGGAGACTTTCAAACATCTAATAATAATAATTATTATTAACTATTAAAATTATTAATTTAATCAATTATTTAATATTCTACAAACTCCACATTATTTATTTATAAAATAAATTATAATTCTATTAATGAAACAATAGACTAACTAGGCAACCCAAACTACATACCAACATATCTCGATGGCAACACACAAAAGGATGACAAAGACTTACCACCAAGCACCAAACTGATGGGACCCAAGACAGAGAACCCATCCTCATCGAGGATGATAAAAACTGGGGAACCTCATTTTATCTTGCTTCCACAATCATCCATTGGTATGAAGGCATGCTCAGACCTGCCAATTCAGATAGAGTCAATGCCTAGTACTTGCAACTTGTAGTAACTGAAAGTGTCGAATATGAACATACATATATACGATCAAGCACATAGTGTTAGAGAATCGCAGTGTAATAGGGTACTAATTACGATTAATACTACACTGTCCCTTCATAAATCACATCAAAAACATCCACAATAAACAAGTACATAATTACTAATCAACTAAATAACACATCGTCATATAGTCACATGAACATAATAAAACTAATCTATATAATCAATCAACCCATAACTAGTCATGTCAAAAGCATACTGTACTAATCATAATAGTGTCATCATAATGATATCAATGAGTATCATCCTCTATATCAAAATAGTAAACCTATCATTCACCTGTCTAACATACCCTAAATATTCTGAGTATTTTACCTTCTTCTTCATGCTCCTTAGCCCAACCACCTGCTCATCCAAGGTGAGAATGGAGGGGGCATTACACTATCTATCTTT
This sequence comes from Cunninghamia lanceolata, assembly GCA_027924645.1. NCBI lineage: Eukaryota > Viridiplantae > Streptophyta > Pinopsida > Cupressales > Cupressaceae > Cunninghamia > Cunninghamia lanceolata. The sequence continues at coordinate 20,043,607 of BSBN01000090.1, read as the reverse complement.
TGAATTCAGGCCTCTAGGACATTAGCTATGGATTTCTCAAGAGTATCAAGAGAAGGTTATGTCTCATAGATCATCAACAAGGTGGGGATGTGATCTTGAGATGGTCACATTCCAAAACTCCCTCATATGAATAGGTTATTGAATACAAGTTCTGATGTATAAACACTAGAGCTAGCTAATGAACAGGAGCCTATTAGGATTCAATAACTTCTTCTTAGTAAGATGTTTGTAATTGGAGCACTAGGTCACAAAACTCATAAAGCAATTATGAATTTTATGACACTTGTGTACTCTTAGGAAGTAATAAAGAAGAAAGAGTGATGACAAGATGGATATGCTAATAAAGGGATAGAAGAATGAGAAAATGTTTTTATGTTTTGCTTTCTAATCTAAGAAAAGAAAAAAGTGTTTAAGTTTTTTTGATTTCTAAATGTTTAATGTTATGAGACTTTTTCCTGAGAAATGAATTAAATAAATAAAGTTTATGAAAACCTTAGAGAGTATATATATATATATATATGGATGAAAAAGAAAATAGAAGAAATGTAAAAAGAAAAGAAAGAAAGAAGTTACTTTTGATTTAAAATAAAGGTTAAAGTACACTTGCATTGGAGTGTGTTTCACAAGAAGTTGCAATTAAAAGGTGATTTGTAATATTATTTATGTATGGGTGTGATGGTTGGAACCACCCATTGGGTTATTACTTAAACCCATGAAAAATGATGCTAAAGACACACAGAGGAAAATACAAAGGAAAGAGCAATACAAAAATTTAGAGAGCACACAAGAGTGAAGGTTTTGGTTCTAGCTAGCATTTAAACATTTGGAGAAGGGGCACACAGTGTGTGTCCAATTCAGGGTACAACATACACCCAAGAGTGTCCTGGCTAGGGCTGAGTTTATGTTGTAAAGATAGGTTGGTTATGTGCAAGAACCGGTTCCTCTAGGGGTGTTTGTGTCGGGAAAAGTCAAGGCCAGTAACCCTATCTCTATGTGCGGGATAGCTGCTTCAAGAAACTATTAAAGATACGTATTTTTCCATTGCCTATAATTTAATGTTCTCTGTGTTATCTATGTTATAAATCTCATTATTTTGATATTCATATTATTGCTCAAGTGATTAATTATTGCTGCTCCTTTTATTTAATAATGTTCCAATATGTATGCCCTTATCATTAAATAAATTGAAACATCTTTAATTTTTCTATTGTTGGGGAATAGTTAGGTTACATTCAAGATAAACTAATGTATATGTAATATAAGTGTCTAATCAATTAATCAACTAATCAAACACAACAATGAGATCAGAAAATGCAAGTGTAAGATATGTCAAGTTCACCAAAATGTGATATGGGAAAAGAGGGTCCCAATCAACAATAAAGTAATTAGATCAACGTCTCCTCATCTCACATTGGAACACAAGACACCAAGGGCTATAGGCTTGGCTGATGTGTCACACACCAAAAATTGACTATGTTTTACTTTTCACTTGTATGTAATTAGTAGATAATTTTGCATGAATTAATGATTTGACATTATGTGAAAATGTCAAGATAAATCAATGATATCATGAGATTATGTTTATATGTTTAGAATTTAGACATGTGATTATATGATGTCACGATTATTTATTCATAAGGTTTATGGATTGGCTAACGATACACTAATCCCAATTTGGTGATTGTAAGTTGTAACCAAGAAACAAGTTTTTCCACCCTTCGAGAAAGAGGGGAGAGCATCGTCGGAGAGAAGAAAATAGATGTAAGGATAAGAACAGATTGGTTGCCATCCAAGTCTAGTGCTTTCACAGTTTAGTGAACCTTCATCAAGTTTGGTAAGTTGTGTTTGACCAATTGGTTTTAGATTGGTGCTGACTCAACAAATTGTCGGCTGCCAACTAGACCCAGTAAGTTTAGGTTTTGTCAAAAGCTGAGTTAGATAGTTTGTGATTGGTGACAAGAAATGGTTGATAGTCATTATTTTCTTTATGTGATATAAATATAGTTTATATTTTTATAAAAAATTAAATATTCATAGTTAAACTACCTCATTTTTGATAAATTCTGATAGGAATTCCATTATGATAATCTATTTATTTTGACGTCAAGCAATCTAATTGGGGGAGATTATGTCAACCCCATTCTCATATCTTACTATGTATTAGAAATAACATATGTATAAATTTATTCAATGATATTATGTTATTAAATATCTATTGATATAATCTATAAGTTAAACCTTTTGTTTTTGATGTCGAAGAGCTTCATATAGTAACATGGTATAGTGGCACTTAATGCGAACCAATTCATGTTTTTACATAGGCACTCAACTCCTTCCTCCATGTTGGTTATGGGGGTAAGGAGGAGTTTAAGAGTGGTCTTTAAAGACCAGTTACTTCACTGTTTCTGCTTGCCAACCTAGCATGATAATAGGTGAAGATTCTACCTAGAGCTCTGTGGTAATGTGGAGAGGTTAAACTTTTTATAAGGCTACGTCATCGAAAGAAAGAAGAGGGGAGTGTACGAGAAGTGAATCGAAGTGCATAGACAAGGAGAGACTATGTAAGATACATATATTTTTATGTATTTTCTAAGCTAGTATGAGTAGGAAAAGACTTTATTAAGATTGCAGTGAACTCTGTTAGAATATAGAGAGTGTTGTTTGAGTTTAGAGAGCAATGTCTATCTAGTAGATCCACGATAAATAGCTTAGTTTCTAGTTTTTTCAAAGGAGATTTCCTTAGTGAGCACACGGTGAAAGAGAGAGGAGATATGAATTCTACAAAGGTCCAAAGGCATGTTTAGACCTATACTTAGGTAGGTTTAGCTTTGTTATATATGAAAAGTGGGAAAGATGATGAATAGTGTCATGATCTATCAGCTCAAACCCTCCTTTCACAGTAACACTCAAGGACAACAACTAAGCCAAGTAGCTACAGATGAAGAGGACTTAGCTATAGGTTGATGTGCTCATGAATGATATGGAAAGATTTGTTAGATTGAAAGATTTGTCAAACCCTAGATTCAGTAAGCATCAAACCCTAATTATTATGAAATCATGTATAGACGAATAAATTGCTATATAGATCACCACACAGGAAGGCACTTAGGAAGGAATAAAAACTCACCATAAGTTAGATTTCTAGAGGCAAAGACTTTGGGGATAAGGGGGTGGGTGCCCTAGTCCAATAGGATAATTTTTTTGTAGATCTGGAATAGAGAAGTGTGTCGGGTGATATCTTGATCCTGCTTTTAGGGTGAATCCTATTGAGAGGACTACAGGGCAGGCACCCTAGTCTAGTAGGGTTGATTTTTTGCACTTCTTCTCTAAATCCCAAATCTCTATCCTCTTCTTTACTTCTCTGCAACTCTACTTCACCAAATCCCACACCTATAACCTACAATCACAAAGAGAGGGGTTTGGGGGTTTTGGTGTTTAGGAGCTTTCCTCAATCAATCCCTAGAATGGCATTCAAGCCTTCCAACAACATTGTTAGATATAGTGTGTGTCCTTGGTGGATAGAGGCAAAATCAAATGATGAAATAGATTGATTGAAACACAAATAGATGTCACCTTGGAGGTGAATCCCTCATGGAGAATGAATATCTTGTTGCAAGTATGAGGTTAATTAATGTTGTCATTGATGTCAACATACTCATATTGCATTGATGAGAAGGATTGGATGAGCTGTGTGCTGAGGATATTGAGAAAATTAGTCTCAATTAGGAACAGTGAAGAACAGTGATGAGAAGAAGGCAAAAGTACTCAATAGGTTGAGGATCAGAGGATGCGAATTAAAGGGTTTGTAGATATGAGTCTTGAGATGTTCCAGTTAAGATTTTAGAGGTCCACATGAAGATATGAAGAAGTTGTGATCGATCAAGTAGAACTGGTTCCAGGAGATGCTCCGGAGTGACAGAGTGTTACAAAAAGGTCCGGTGAGATCCGAAAGTGCATTGTCCTATTCTATGGATTGGAAGGAGTGTTTGGGTTGCCCTTGTGATGTGTCATCTCTATTTGTTCTTGGTTTGGAGGTCCGGAAGCACCTTTGTGATTGTGATAGTGGCGATAGACTATGTTCTTGAAGTTCTGGATGATGAAGAGAAGAATTCTAGTAAGTAGAGGAAGTGCGGATGTACCTAGTCTTTCAGGCAAGCCTGTGAAGGTTCTTGGATCATGTTGAGGTTGAGTTATCGGTTCGCATTAGTGTTAGAGCTCGGAATTGAAGATATACTTCTGGATGAAGATGTTATTGTTCAGGCTAGCTGGGTGAGTTATTCATTTTGCGAATGTTCTTGTGGATGATTGCTGACTTAGATGATTGTTCCTAAGTTGATGCCTTGTATAAATAAAGGTTTGTGAATTCATTTCAAAGTGTGTGGTGTTGTGGATGAGTGTGGTATAGTGAAAGAGCGAAAGGTAGAGCAGAAGTGTCTCGGGCTTAAATGGAACTGATCCATACATGGTAAAGATGTCAATCTCTAGTTCAAGTTTGTAATACTTGTTATCTTGTAGACAGTGTGTCTCCTGTAGGCAGTGTGCCTCCTTGTGAGCAGTGTGCTCGGGCAGTGAGCCCTAATTGGCATGTGCCATCTATTTTTCTTATTCTTCTAACAGAGAATAATCCTTGGGTTAATCACCTCATCATTTTTCCCTTGACCGGGTTTTCCACGTCAAAATCTTGGTGTCTAATGTGTTGATGTTTATCTACTCTGGTGCTAATGCTTGATGCTTTCATGAATGGTTAATTGATATGCTATTAAGTAACAAAGAAGAATCAAGTGTTTGAAGTAGAAGTAAGTTTTTGTACAACTGATTCACCCCCCCTCTCAGTTGTGTGCCCTAGATCTTACAATTGGTATCAGAGCTAAGTTCCTCTAAAAGGAGCTTAACTGCTTGAGGAGATCCAGGATGTCGTCATACAAGAAGGATAGTCTGAAGTTTGATGGAACCAATTTCTCTCTTTGGAAAGGTCGCATGAAATGCCACTTGGAGTGTATGGGAAAGGCATAGTTATCCATGATCACAAGAGCATATGTACCTCCACAGGGTGGTCTGACAACTCTAAATGAAATCACAAATGCTGAAAACAATCTACAGACCAAAGAGGCTCTTCTAAGCGCGCTGACTGACTTAGAACTCTCAAATGTTATTGACCTACCTACCACCTATGAGATATGGGTTAAACTGAAACTTCTGCATGAAGGAGATGAGTTTGTTAAGAGTGCAAGGTTGTAAAGTCTCAAAGGGAAATTTGAAAGATTGAAGATGAGAGATGATGAAAATATCACTACCTTTATGCCAAGAGTAAATGAGCTGGTGTGTGGAATTAGGAATGCTGGTGGAGTTCTGGATGAAAATGAGATTGTTTGCAAAATTCTCAGATCCCTTCCTGCTACCTACAAAATCAAGGTTGCTACCATTGATGAATTCAAATCCCATACAACTGTCACAAGAGAGCAATTGGTTGGCAAATTGGCTGCATTTGAAATGACTGAGTTTGGAGATGATCCCCCCAAGACTGAATTTGCATTCAAAGCCAGTGCCAATGTGAAAGGAAAAAAAAGATTTGATCCGGGAGAAAATTCTTCAAGGAAGTTGTCATGGTATGATCAAGCAAGAAGAGACATGGAAGAGGAAGAAGCGGAAATAGCTCAACTTGAAGCCCTCATTGCAAAGAGACTGCCAAGAGGATCCAGTAAGTCTGAAGGAACATTACCCTTTAAGTGCTTAAACTGCAATAAGATTGGTCATTTTGCTTCAAGATGTCTAGAAAGATTTGTAAGGTCAAATTCTAACAGACAAAGGTTCCAAAAGAATTGTTATTATGTTCATGAAGAAGATGACAATGAAGGAGTAATAGATGATGAATCAGAAATAGGAAACAAATCTAGAAATGAATGGGTGTTTATTGCCATCAAGGAAGAAGAACCAATATCCTCTGAATCTGTCAATCATAAGGTTGTAGAAAGAGCTTTGGCTACACAAGTTGAAGAAAAGGATGATTGGGTTATTGACAGTGGATGCTCTCACCATATGATAGGTGACAAGAACTAGTTCCTAGACTTGGAAAGGTATGAAGGAGGAATGGTAAAGTTTGGTGATAATTCTACGAGTAGAATCAGAGGTAGGGGAACTATTTCCTTTGATGGAAAGAGCAAAACTAGTAATGTACTATATGTTGAAGGATTGAAGCACAATCTTCTTAGTGTTGGATAGTTGGTAGACAAAGGTTATGATCTCTGGTTCAAAAATGGAAGATGAAGGATCTTTGAAAGCTCTGGAACTGAGATTGCATCTGGTACTCAAACAAAAGGTAATATCTTCCATCTAGTTGGTTCTAATAAAAGTTATTTGTTTGTTCAAGTTGATCAGAGTTGGCTATGGCATAGAAGGATGTGTCATGTAAATTTTGATAACATCATCAAGATAAGCAATACTCAGGCTGTAAGAGATCTTCCAAAATTGGTGAAACCTACAAATAGTTTATGCAAAGAATGTCAGCTAGGTAAACAGAGTAGAGGCTCTTTCAAAAGCAAGGATCAGTCCTCTACTGGATTATTGGAATTAGTTCATACTGATCTATGTGGTCCAACAAGAATCAAGAGTATGCAAGTTGATAGATATTTCATGTTACTGATTGATGACCATTCCCGGATGATGTGGGTTACCTTTCTAAAAGAGAAATCAGAAGCCTTTGAGAAGTTCAAAATCTTCAAGGCTATGGTAGAGAATCAAACCGGATTGAAATTGAAGTGTCTGAGGTTTGATAGAGGTGGTGAATTCACATCTGGTGAATTCATAGACTTCTGTGAGAAGCATGGTATAAAGAGACAATTGTCTACTCCTAGGACTCCATAGCAGAATGGAGTAGTAGAGAGAAAGAACCGGACCATCTAGGAAGCATCCAGGACAATGATGATGGAAGCTAATGTTCCTCAGATGTTTTGGAGAGAAGCTGTCAGTACTGCAGTCTACACTCTCAATCGAGTTCAAATCATAAGCAATACCAGTAAGACTCCTTATGAACTTTGGTTTGGTATCACTCCTACTATGAGATATTTTAGAGTATTTGGTAGCAAATGTTACATCAAAAGAGATGAAGATCTAGGAAAGTTTGATGCTAGAAGTGATGAAGGAATTTTCTTGGGTTACTCTACTCAAAGCAAAGCATACTGGTGTTACAATAAGAGACTGAGAAAGATGATAGAAGGTACAAATGTGAAGGTTGATGAAGGAATTGAGAGGCCCTCAAGGTTTTATGAATATGATGAAGATGATCTGAATGGTTCTCTAGTTCAAGGAGCTCAAACCTCCTCTAAAAGTTAGATTCAGACTGATCTGATAAATCAGGAAGAAGAGGCTTGTCTGAATGAGCCTAATCAAGAAACAGTAGTGCAAGGAACTCCCAAAGTTCCAAGGTATGTAACTCTAAACCACCCTGAAGATCAGATCATAGGTGACAAAAGCAAAGGGGTACAAACAAGGAGGAAAATTGCTCAAAATTCAGATGAATGCTATCTAATCTCAAGGATTGAACCTAAGACAATAAATGAAGCCTACAATGATGAAAATTGGACCAAAGAAATGGAGGAAGAGTTAATGCAAATAGAGAAAAATCACACTTGGGATCTTGTTCCCAGACCTAGAAACAAGAATGTGATTGGAACCAAATGGGTCTTCTGGAACAAACTAAATGAAGTTGGTGAAGTAATCAGAAATAAAGCCAGATTAGTCTGCAAAGGCTACTCTCAAATAGAAGGGATTGATTTTGAGGAAACCTTTGCTTTGGTGGCAAGAATTGAAGCAGTCAGACTATTTCTTGCATTTGTTGCATTCAAAGATTTCAAAGTGTATTAGATGGATGTCAAATCTGCCTTCCTGAATGGTGACTTAGAAGAAGTGTACATTGAACAATCGGATGGATTTCAGTTATCTGAGCATGATGATATGGTCTGCAAATTAAAGAAGGCACTGTATGGTCTAAAGCAAGCCCCAAGAGCATGGTATGAGAGGCTAGACAAACATCTTTCGAAGATTGGTTTCAACAAAGGTATTGCAGATAGTAATCTATATTTCCAAATAGACAATGAAAACATTTTGATTGTTGAAGTGTTTGTGGATGATATCATTTTTGGAGGAAGAGATAGTATGTGTAAAACTTTTGCAAATCAGATGAAAAGTGAGTTTGAGAAGTCTATGCCTGGTGAAATGAATTTCTTCTTGGGTCTGCAAATTACTCAAACAAAGAAAGAGATCTTCATTTCTCAGACCAAATATGTGAAAGAATTGTTGAGGAAATTTGGGATGGAAGATTCAAAGCCAATGAATACTCCCATGGAAACCGGATGCAAGTTGAGCAAAGATGATGACTCTCCTAAGGCTGACCAGACAAAGTACAGATCAATGATTGGTGGATTGTTGTATCTCACTCAAACTAGACTGGATATTATGCAAGCTATTGGTCTTGTTGCTAGATTCCAGGTTGATTCCAGAGAATCTCATGTCATGGCAATCAAGAGAATTTTTAGATATCTAAAAGGGACAGTGGAGTATGGTTTGTGGTATCCTAGAGATCATGATTTCTCTCTTCATGCTTACATAGATGTAGATTGGACAGGAGATGTAGATGACCGGAAGAGTACAAGTGGTGGAGCATTCTTTTTGGGAAAAAGATTGGTTTCTTGGCTAAGCAAGAAACAAGATGCAATATCTCTGTCTACAACTGAAGCAGAATACATTGCAGCAGCAGGTAGTTGCACTCAAATCTTATGGATGAAGCAGATGCTAAAAGACATTAAAGTAGAATATGAGGAGCCTATCACAATTTTCTGTGATAATTCAAGTGTAATAAATATTTCTAAGAATCCGGTATTGCATTCTAAGACCAAGCACATATCTATCAAGTTTCACTTTCTGAGAGAACAAGTGAACAAGGATGTAGTTAGATTGGAGTATGTATCCTCCAAGGATCAGATTGCAGATATTTTTACTAAACCTCTTCCCAAGGACTCTTTTGAGTATCTCAGGGAGAAGTTAGGGGTCATGGCCCCTCCGGTGATGAACTAGGATGCACTACTATGCATTAGTCTGGTGGATATCATAGTCATATCTTGTGATCCAGATTGATGATGGGGAGCTACTACTCAAGGGGAGCAGCTGGTATGACTCTGATGTGTTGTAATTGCAAGTATGAGCCCTTTGCCATTGATGTCAAAGGGGGAGAGAAGACATGTGAAAAACAAGTGGTTGATGATCAAAGGGGGAGTAGTAAAGGAAGATAAGACATGTGAAGAGTTATTGCTGATAGGGGGAGCTGTGACAGTAAGGAGAAGTTCCTGAAGTTCCTGTCTTGATGGTTTTTCACATCATATGTTGCCATCAATGACAAAGGTGGAGATTGTTGCAAGAATGAGGTAAATAAGTGTTGTCATTGATGTCAACATACTCATATTGCATTGATGAGAAGGATTGGATGAGCTGTGTGCTGAGGATATTAAGAAAATTAGTCTCAATTAGGAACAGTGAAGAACAATGATAAGAAGAAGGCAAAAGTACTCAATAGGTTGAAGATTAGAGGATACAGATTAAAGGGTTTGTAGATATGAGTCTTGAGATGTTCCAGTTAAGATTTTAGAGGTCCGCATGAAGATATGAAGAAGGTGTGATCGATCAAGTAGAACCGGTTCCAGGAGATGCTCTGGTGTGATAGAGTGTTACAAAAAGGTCCGGTGAGATCCGGAAGTGCATTGTCCTATTCTATGGATTGAAAGGAGTGTTTGGGTTGTCCTTGTGATGTGTCATCTCTATTTGTTCTTGGTTTGGAGGTCCAAAAGCACCTTTGTGATTGTGACAGTGGTGACAGACTGTGTTCTTGAAGTTCCAGATGATGAAGAGAAGAATTCTAGTAAGTAGAGGAAGTGCGGATGTACCTAGTCTTTCAGGCAAGCCTGTGAAGGTTCTTGGATCATGTTGAGGTTGTGTTGTCAGTTTGCATTAGTGTTAAAGCCCAGAATTAAAGATATACTTCTGAATGAAGATGTTCTTGTTCAGGCTGGCTGATCGGATGAGTTATTCATCTTGCGAATGTTCTTGTGGATGATTGCCAACTTAGATGATTGTTCCTAAGTCGATGCCTTGTATAAATAAAGGTTTGTGAATTCGTTTCGAAGTGTGTGGTGTTGTAGATGAGTGTGGTATAGCGAAAGAGCAAAAGGTAGAGTAGAAGTGTCTCGAGCTTAAATGGAACTGATCCAGACATGGTAAAGATGTCAATCTACAGTTCAAGTTTGTAATACTTGTTATCTTGTAGACAGTGTGTCTCCTGTAGGTAGTGTGCCTCCTTGTGAGCAGTGTGCTTGGGTAGTGAGCCCTAATTGGCATGTGCCATCTATTTTTCTTATTCTTCTAACAAAGAATAATCCTTGGGTTAATCACCCCGTGGTTTTTCCCTTGACCAAGTTTTCCACGTCAAAATCTTGGTGTCTAATGTGTTGATGTTTATTTGCTCTGGTGCTTATTGTTGATGCTTTCATGAATGGTTAATTGATATGCTATTAAGTAACAAAGAAGAATCAAGTGTTTGAAGTAGAAGCAAGTTTTTGTACAACTGATTCACCCCCCCTCTCAGTTGTGTGCCCTAGATCTAACATATCTTTCATACCATGAGGAGATGGATCGATGAAGCCAAATCAGCAATAAGAAACACAATAACAACACAATACTACTCTGTAAACACAATGAATGCCTTGAAATCCTTTAGCTCAATATCACAAGTTCGTATTATCCATCTAGGTTTAAAATGAATTCCTAAACAAGTTTATATATGCATTCTTGCTAAACTTTCATAATTCAAATTGAAAAGGCCAACAAAGGGAAACCTTTCTAAAGGTCCTATGCCAACAATTTAAATTTAGGTCCTGAAAAAATAGGCTTGGACTAGGGTGTGAACACCCAAGTCCAAGGAAAGATTTTAAGTCATGATTAGCATTTAATGTGGACCCCTAAGCCCCATTTGACATTGGTTTCGAGGGAAATTTCTTCAAGATTAGTTTTAAACATGCATGATTAAATTAAGGGGACCTAGGAGCTAAACTAGGAGGTAAGAAGTCCTAGGGAAACTTTTTACGAAATAACATTAAGGCCCCACTTTAATGTATGTATGATCTTACCACCCATGCATGCATTAAAGTATGGTAAAAAACACATCAAAAAACACTAGGTACATGAAGCTAAGGTATACACAATGATTGAGGAACTATTTCTACCCCCAGTCTCAGGTAATCACTAGAAGACACATTAAAGACACGTAAGACACAATGGAGATAATAAGAAGCACGCAAAACATGAAGATTACAATGGAAGAATGCAAGACATGAAGAAGACATGAGAACAACCACGTAATACACAAAGAATACATGGAGAGAAGACATGATTAAGAAAATACACACACACACACACACACACACACACACACACATATAACTAAATGATGGGGAAGGAGCTCATCGCTACATGCCACCATAAAAAACACTCAAAACATGTATAAAGCATGCCAAACACACCTAATAGTTGAGCTGTGCTACCACAACTACCAAAGACATGCTTAAGGGAGGATGACTTAAGATCTAACCCTACCTTCACAGAGGACTTTGCATAAAAGGATGTGCACTAGCTCAAGAGATACACCATCCCGCCTTCCACAAAAGGGCTTTCAAAATGCAACTTGACCCGCATCACGGGGATGCCTTATATTGAAAATGAAGCATGTAATCAAAGTATACAACCCCACCCACATCATGGAGACACCTTACAGTGAAAATGAGGTATACCCAATAGATCAATGGATGCAAACATGCTTTGTTAGTACCAAAATAATTAGATAAATACCATTATATGTGCCCCCACCTTAAGGTGGTTGATGTCACTTACCGATATCAAGCACATTAAGGTAGAGTGAAAACATTCAAGTTAACAAGAGATCTTACAAAGCCCATGTCCCCAAAGGTGACATGTGCCATGATCATTGAATGTTCCCACAAACACATTGAAAAGATATGCTAAGATAATCAACAAGAGAAGGTTAGAAAATCTTACTCTAAGATATCAACCAAATCAAATCATGAAAGATATGAATGAATTAGATCACATCAAGAAACCAAGGCTACACTTACGGGTTTGGATCCGAGTATAGCCATTGGGCTTATACTACAAGTATCTCAGGATCGAGTGTAACAACAAGGTGAGATACAAAACAATCAAAGTGCACAAAGTAGCTGTATTGCAAAGGTTTGTTAGAAAAGATAAGATGACATGATACATCACATAGATTGATTCTACTAGTCAAGTGTTAGATATATATATCAACCCCATCTTCATATCTGGACTAGGTCCATATTTACTTACTCACTGAAGGGTTGCACAATCTGTATCCGTATTTATTTGTTTTTGTCATCCGCTGACTAGGTAGAACCACTGAAGAAGGTAAACAATAAAAATGAGATAGGAGACCAAGTACCTTAGGAACACCATGTCAGAGGATGCCCCCAAGTGTCATGTCTCATTTTTATGGACAATATTTGTATTCTAGATTAATGAACGTTTATTACTAGTATTTGCTTTGAGTAAGTTTCACATGTGTGAAAGTAATTATTGTGAAGTTATATTGGAGTAAATTGAAAAATTGATTTACATGTTAAATAAAATTGATGTGAATGCAATGATTTGCTTCAGCTATGTTTTGGAGACACTAACCTATTGACATCGAGTTGAGTGTGAATGAATGTAGGTACTCGTCGAAGACGAGAATATGGTTGATGTAGAGATGTTCTACCCACTTGGTAAGAACTGATGGGATGGTTAACCCTAATGCAATCACACACTCATGTAGATTCATGTTGCATTTTTGAATGACTTATTTTATGCATCATTGTGTGTCTAATAATTGCGATTGGTGATTTGATATTTAGGAAATTATTGTGTTTTCAATAATTTGAAATCCTTTTCGAATACATGATTTGATTTCATAAATTCATGCCTTTTGGAATTATAATTTAAATGGTGTATGTTATTGGAAGCATTTTTATATTAATAATAAATAAATAAACATTTTCTATAGATGTTTGGAAGACAATATGTAAAATAAATTGAATAATTATATTAAATATATATATAATTTCACTTCTGGTTTTGTTCAAAGTAATTGTGTCTATTTTAAAAATAGTTAAATTATATTGAAAATAGGTTTATTATATTTAGGAAATGAATAGAAGAATTAAAATTTACTTACTTTCATTCATGTGACGGTAAGGTAACTATAATAGTTGTTATTTTATTTTAAATATAAATTTTTGTGAGCTTTATAGGTTAAATCTCACACAAACTAAAAATTAAAACTTCAGTTCTAAAACCTAAAAGAGATCACCAAAATTAGGGAGATAATTTTAATAAAAGGGGAGATCTGGGGTAGAGGAGAACACCATGAATTGATCAGAGAAAAATACCAAAGAATTTAGCAAAGAAAAATGTTTTCTGAGTAGCAGAGAGAAATAGGACGTGATTCTGGTTGGATAGCGACAAGAGACAGAAGGTTGCTGCAAATGGGTTGGCAAGATCGACCTCCTCTCAGGAAAACCAATCCGGGTATTTATCTTATATTTTGCATTGATTATTAAGTCTGTTAAATAGTAGTAGAACTTATGAAAATCAGCCTATATGTGTGTATCATTTGCTTGCCTGCAAATCTCAACCACTATTTTTCCTTATTTCTTGCTGGATGATTGTTATTCCTGGCTGCCTATGTTTTTAGGCTAGTCATTGATAGCATTTTGGCCATCTAAGTTTTCATCCTGGACATTTGCAATCTGGCCACCTATGCTAACATGTTGGCTGCCCTCTTTATTGGTCGTTTTGGCTTCCACCTTGGGTGATCTTACCTTGCTAAAATAGATCGACCTCCCTCATTTTATTCACTGTTTTCTTATTGTTGTTGCAAACTATTGTCCTTGCTTTGTGCATTCTGATTCCATGCAAAGATCAGCTAGTAAACTAAGTTGTTGGCTCAAAACTATGAAACAGAGTTTTTGTAACCTCAAATAGTTAAAACTTACCTCTATTAGATCTGATACTAAGATGTTAAATATCTTATTTATTGTAGGAAATAGTTTAGCAGAAAAATTAACTTTCTTTCATTGACATAATTGATATGTGTGTTTAAAATTCTCATCATAGACGGAATTTAATTGGTTCCTGTAGCTTACCTTCCCTTTTTTGTTTGCTATTAAAAATGTTATTTTAAAACATTATTCTGGAATGACAGTAAAATATTACAAACTCTATTCTCTATTCATTTTTATTTCTACAACAGTTTCTATCGCAACTATTTTATTGTTTCTAGACTCCCTGTCACAATTGTGATAGTAAGGTTTTTGATTGACTTGTGAACTTATTTGGTTAGATAAATGGACTGAGATAGCTCATGTCACAGATTTGACAGTAAGATTGCTGAAAACATTTAGGATGAATATTCTATTGGGAAATATGATTGAAATATGGACTTGGAAATTGTATAAATTTGACAAATCTATGGATGTAATTGTATGAACAAAGGATGGATTATTGCTTGGAAAGTGTATTCCTTAATTAATGTTTTGGGAATTGGATTTTTGATTGATTTATTGGTAAACTTGAATTCTTGATTCTTTATTATTTATTTACTTGTGATGAAGGAAGTAAATCATAAAACACACAACAACAAAAATGGCACACAGAAAATAAAATATTTCTTTATTGATTTGGACAACTCATTACATTATAGAAGCTCAATTACAATAAGAGGAATCAATCCTCCATAGGCTACAACACACTATAGCTACACATCACCAAGCTCTGGAATCTTCTGCCTTTTGTAACCCCAAATCAGATAGGGTTTCTATTTTACCACCTATTCTTGACTCTACTCTTTCTCCCTTATCTCTGCTACTACCCAGGGTTCCCAAAAATAGTCATAAATAGCACTTTTTGGTGGCCTCTAGCTAAATTTCAAAATTTGTAACTCCCTCCAAAAGTAGGTCAACTTATGAGAAGCATAACTCTTGATCTGGGTGTCTGATTGACGAATCATTTGAAGCATCAAAAAGATTACAAAGTGAACTATCATGTCGAAAATGTGTAAATAGATTTCCTTCAACTTTTCAGGATGTTATGGGATGTTTTAGTGCCTCATATCTAGTTTTAGAAATTTTCAAAGGTTTTTAGAAAATGGAAACTTTAATATCTTTCAACTCACAAATGATCTTTGCCTAATTCCTTCACCAAAGGTCTTATATTTTAGTTATGAAGCTTCCTATAAATTTTCACTTCCATCCATGCCCAAATACAAACTTTCCTAAAATGGCAGTAAACTTTCCAAAACTGATAGTTTGTTATTTTTAGCAATTTGGAAAAACTGAAAGTCCTACATCATTATTCAAGAGATTATGGAACCAGAAACACTAGTTATGGAAAGAAATGAAAACACCTGCAATGATTTTGAATCAACTTCTTTTTGGGTGATGCAAGATTGCCCTTACACCACTAGATGCTCCTACATTAGACACCCAGGGTAATTTGAGAAGTGACCCTATCATGTCTCAGGCGTTGGTTGAGGAAAACCCAAATGATCAACCACTGCCTTATACAACCAAGAAGAATCTTCAACATGCCTTCCTTTCCATTTCACCAGATATTCTTCATATTGCATGTTTCGAGTACTTCTTCCCACATGGCTATCCAAGATCTCTTCTATCTCCTCTATTGAAGTAGATGCTGGAATACTCCACTATACTTGTGTCAATCCATCCTCTGTTCCACCTTCATGATATTTTGTTAAATCAAAAATGTTAAAAATAGAGGAAATATTGATCCCACTCTACATCTCTACCTCATATCCATTTCCTGAATCATGTTTCTTCAGAATCCTACATGGTCCAAATTTCTTCATTTTCAACTTATTATATATTCCAACTGGGAACCTTTCTTTTCGCAAGTGAACCATGACTTCATCTCCTACCTAAAATTTCTTATATCTCCTCTTCTGATCTTCCTTAACCTTGTACTGAATATTCATCTTATTAATGTGCTTTCTAACCTCTTCATGCAAATTCTTCAGGTGTTCTACAAAGTCTTTAGCTTTAGCACTTGTCTTTTCTCCCTTGTCTATCTTCCTTAACTCTAAAGCATTTCTTGGACTATTCCCATATACAACCTGGAATGGTGATTTACTAATACTCCTATTACCAGAATTGTTGTAACCAAATTCTGCCTATGGTAAAATTAAATCCCATCCCTTGGGCTTATCTCCTACTAAGCATCATAGTAGGTTACCCAAACTCCTATTCACATGTTTAGTAGAAAATTGGATTTGTTAAATGTTCTATATTTTAGATGTTTAAATCCACCTCTCCACTATACATTCAAGGATCTAGGGTTGAGTGATGAGCACTATCATACCCTAGGTCACTTGCAAATGTAGGGAAACTTGGATTAGGGAATTTAATTATCAATTTTCCTTCTCTTATGCTCAATTGACCATTAAAACCCTAACTATGCAAATATGACAACAAATTGACAAATAACAGAAAAAGCTCTTGCATATAGGAGTAAAATACCAAATCACATAATACCTATTTTTGGGGTTCCAGTTTCTTCATGGAATCCAGACCTCCTTCTGACACTGATCAACCCTATAACTTCTATTTCCTTAAACTCAGATGCGGAGGACACTAGAGCAAGCGCCCAAGTCTTGGAAGTGCTCTTGTGTGCTACTTTTCTTTAGATCCTGAATCCTTGATGCCTACCAATCCTTCCTACAACTCCACTTTTCCCAAATGCAACACCTATAACCTGCAATCACAAAAATTGGTTTGGGGGTTGTGGTGTTTAGAGGCTTGCCTCAATCAAACCCTAGAGGACACTTAAGTCTCCAAACACCGTTGTTAGATAAAGAGTGCATGCCCTTGTGAGGTAGAGACAAAAACCAAAGGAATCAATGATGAAAACATAATATAATGTCACCTTGTAGTGAAGCTCTCATGGGAGGAAGATGCTCTTCATTCCATAAGAAAATTGATGCTCAAATCTGCAAATATCAACACACAAAACACACAAGTCTGCTCTTGTAACACAATGAAAGCCTTGAATTACCTTGAGAATGTCTAAAGTTTGCAATGATCATCTAGTTGAAATCTAGTTTACAAATGAATTCCTAAACATGCTTTTATATGCAACTATAAGCACTCCCACCAAGATTTTAAAAATCAAAACTTACCATGTCGGCAAAAGGACCAAATAACGATTACAAACCGACACCTAGAAATTAGGGCTACCCCAAAATAGGGCAGGACTAGGGCGTGAGTGCCCAAGTCCTCCCCCCTATTTTGGGTAGGGTACAACTCAAGGGGTCCACCTAGGTCCAATTTGCCATGAAATCTAGGCCTCATTCCATCAGGATGTCAAAATATAAAACTAAGATGTCCTAAATGCATGCTAAAGACCTGAGAGTTAAACCTTATGAGGGAAAGCCCCCAAGGGGACATTTTCTAATGTTACATTTATCCTCCACTTTAATGTATGTATAAATGTGAGGCCAATACATGCATTAAAGTATGGACATAGCCAACACATCAAGCACATAGAAGACACACCAATCACATAGAAGACAGTAATAGGCATGCAAAACATGGAGAAGATAGTTACAGTCACATAGAATACTAAGAAGACAGTCAATGTATATAAGACACATTAATGCATGGAAGATAGAAATGATATCTTTTCTTTTCTTTATCTTATATATATGAAATGCAAATGCATGTACTGGAAAGTAAACAAACCTCCCATAATACAGGATGCACTGCCCTAGGGCGCAGATCTCTGTATATATGGGGCAACACACATGCAAGACACGTAAAACCTCCCAAAATGCATACCACATATGGGGCAACAAACATGCCAAACAAAACAAGCACGCCAAAACACACACACTTGAAGACATGGAGAAAATGACAGACAAGTGATGGTGTGTTCCCTATTTCTAGGCTCATCACCATCTCAGGCACATTACAGGCACACATCGATGATTGGGCTTCGCCATAACAATCACTAAAATCATGCTTAAGGGTTGAGTTAGTCACAGAACTGCTCCCTATCTCCGCAGAGGACTTTTGAAAATGCAACCCCACCTACGTCACAAAGACGCCTTATAGTGAAAAGGAAGCATGGAATACCATCCCACCCATGTCACGAAGACACCTTACAGTAAAAAGGAGTTATGAGCTCAAAAGTATACAACCCCACCTGCATCACAGAGACACCTTATGGTGAAAAGGAGGTATATGCAATAGATAGATAGATTGATTGCAAACAAACTTAGGATGTAGGAAGTACTCATCCTACTAGCCTACACCTGAGGACAAACACATTGCTAACATCTATAATAGATAACTTACCTTATATGCCCCCACCTTAAGGTGGTTGATATCATGCATCGATATCAATAACGTTAAGGTAGGAAGAAAACACATGAGGGAACACAGACTTTTGCAAAGTCCATACCCCCAGAGGTGACATGTACTTTACAATTGCCAAATGTTCCCACAAACACATCCCTGCAAGAAACATGTTAGTGATTACAACATCATGATACAACAACATCAATGCATATGATTATCCACACAAAGAACCAAGGTCATACAATGAATTCAGAGTTTGAGGATAACCCTAGGGCTATATCACGAAGCTCTCTAAATCAAGTACCACCAAGACCAGATTCAAGGACAAACAAAGGTGCATAGAGTAGTAGTATTGTTATGGTTTGTAAATGCAATAGAAACATCATCAAATTCACTATGCAGAAAGCATGAGTGCTTCCACTAGCCAAGCGTCAGATAAAATATACAACCCCATCGTCATATTAGGAACTAAGTCCATTTTTTGATTTCTCTCGAAAGGGACACTAGGTCCACATCAATATAAATGTTTGTTGTCATCCGCCCACTAGATGGAAACACTAGAGGAAGGGAAATAATAAATAAGAGAGGAGAAACAAGTGTCTTAGGGACAGTCATGTAGGAGGGTTCCCCTAGGTCACCAACCACGATGCTATGTCTGTAAGACACAACACACAATAATGAAATTAGAGAGAGAGGCAATATAGAAGATTGGTGATACAAATAGAAGAAGGTTACAATAGAGGTGGTCTCCTAGTATCTCAGACCTTCTAGGAGAATATGAGGTCATCCCAGGAGGCCTAAAGAACATATAACACATCACGGGGGAGCACATCATGAGAGAAATAAAGGGTTAGAGATACTTACCTGTAGGGTCTTCATATTATATCTTGGAGTTCTTGAACCTCTTTGAGAGGTATTCGATCATATTTAATGTAAAATTTGAGTGGTTCTTATGAAAATCTTGTTTATTATCGTATGATGTTTGTTCCTTCAATTCTTGTGTAAATGAGACTTTTTGGTGCTTATGAGGGGGAGAACTACTATTATTTCTGACTATTGATTGTCATCTTGCTCTTTTTTAATTTTTAGCAAGTTTTTGTTGTTGAATCTTTCTAGAATAGTAACAAGAATCATCATGTACCCTCTTACTCATCTGTATCAGTTGTTGTTCTTGCTTTTATGATGCATTTTGATTGGCTCCCGATCCATACAAGGATAATGAGGGAGGAACCTTAGCATAAATTCTGTTTCTTCATGGACAAGGTGGATTATCTGATAACGAGGGAGGAACCTTAGCATAAATTCTGTTTCTTCATGGACAAGGTGGATTATCCATTTTTTTCTTATCTACTTCAATCATTCTTACGATACTATCATAGTCCAAGTAATCATCCTTGTCTACTTTCATTAAACCCTATTCCACCATATTGTTTTCAGTATGCTTAGGAAAAGGATTAGTGAAGATTTGTAAATTCTGATTTGGTAGAGCAACCAAATTATTTCCATTATCATTCACACTCGATACCTAGATTACGTTTTAATCAATAAGGTCCTTTATTTCATGTTTAATTTGTATACATCATTCAGTGTCATGTCCTTGTGTTTGATGGTAATGACAAAAGGAATTAGCATTGAAGTAAGTGTTGGATTCAGGACAGACAACTAAGAGGGGGGGTGAATTAGTTGTCCAAAACTTGCTTCTAATTCAAACACTTAAATCCTCTTTGTTAGTTAATAGAATATCAATTAATCACTCATGAAAGCATAAAGCATAAACACTAGAGTAGATACACATCAACACATGAGACACCAAGATTTTGACGTGGAAAACTTGGTCAAGGGAAAAACCATGGGGTGATTAACCCAAGGATTATTCTCTATTAGAAGTATAAGAAAAATAGATGGCACATGCCAATTAGGGCTCACTACCTGAGCACACTGCTCACAAGAGGCACACTGCCTACAAGAGACACACTGTCTACAAAGTAACAAGTATCACAAACTTGAACTAGAGATTGACATCTTTACCATGCCTAGATCAGTTCCATTTAAGCCTAAAAACTCCTGCTCTACCTTTCACTTTTCTTCTTCACTATACCACTCTCATCCACACCAAGACACACTTCAAAATGAATTCACAATCCCTTATTTATACAAGGCATCGACTTAGGAAAAATCATCTAAGTCGACAAACACCTACTAGATCATTCGCAAGACGTGTAATACATCCAGTCGGCTAGTCACAAGAAGAACACCAATATCCGTGGTTATTCTTTAGATGCAAACTCTAACTTCAATGCGGACCACCAATAAGAATTGTACATGATCCAAAGATCACCAAAACCTTTCCTGAGTCATCAAGAGCATCTGCACTTTATCAGCTTATTGGAATTCTTCTCTTCTTCATCTAGAACTTCAAGAACACAGTCTGACATCACTGTCATAATGAAAAAGGTGCTTCTGGACCTCTAAACCATGAACAAATCTATTTGTCACTTCACACGGACTTCTCCAACACTCTCTCCAATCTGTAGAATGAGATAACACAATTTCAGAGCTCACCAGACCAATCTGTGACACTCTATCACCACTGAACATTTGTCGGAACCAATTCTACTAAAGTAGTCATAACTTCTTCAGATCATTATGCGGACCTTTGAAAACTTTACTAGATCATCTCAAGACTCATATGTACAAACCCTTTAAACCGCATCCTCTGATCTTCATCTTATCTTGGATTTTTACCTTAATGTCATCACTGTTCTTCATTGTTCCTGATTGAGACTAATTTCCTCAATATCCTTAGCCCACAGCTCATCCAATCCTTCTTATTAATGCAATATGAGTATGTTGACATCAATGACAACACTAGTTATCCTCATACTTACAACAATCTCCCCCTTGTCATTGATGGCAACATATGATGTGAAAAACCATCAAGACAAGAACTTCTCCTTTCTATCACAGCTCCCCTATCAACAACAACTCTTCACATGTCTTTTCTTTCTTTATTGCTCCCCTTTTATCATCAATCACTTGTTTTTTACATGTCTTCTTTCCCCCTTTGACATCAATGGCAAAGGGCTCATACTTGCAACTTTAACACATCAAAATCATACCAGCTACTCCCCCTGAGTAGTAGCTCCCCATCATCAATCCGGATCACAAGATATGACTATGATATCCACTGGACTGATGCACATTAGTGCATCCTAGTTCATCACCGGAGGGGCAATGACCCCTAACTTCTCCCTGAGATACTCAAAAGAGTCCTTGGGAAGAGGTTTAGTAAAAATATCTGTAAGCTGATCCTTGGAGGGCACATACTCCAATTTGACTTCACCCTTGTTCACTTGCTCTCTTAGAAAGTGAAAGTTGATAGATATATGCTTGGTCTTAGAATGCAACATTGGATTCTTAGAAATATTTATTGCACTTAAATTATCACAGAAAATTGTGATAGGCTCCTCATATTCTACTTGAATATCTCTTAGCATTTGCTTCATCCACAAAAGTTGGGTACAACTTACTGCTACTGCAATGTATTCTGCTCAGTTGTAGACAGGGATATTGCCTTTTGTTTCTTGCTTAGCCAAGAAACCAACCTTTTTCCCAAAAAAAATGCTCCTCCACTTGTACTCTTCCTATCATCCACATCTCCTACCCAATCTGCATTTGCATATGCATGAAGAGAAAAATCATGATCTCTAGGATACCATAGGCCATACTCAATTGTTCCTTTTAAGTACCTAAAAATTCTTTTGATTGCCATGACATGAGATTCTCTGGGATCAGCCTGGAATCTCACCACAAGACCAACAGCCTGCATTATATCTGGTCTAGTTTGAGTGACCTACAATAATCCTCCAATCATTGATCTATACTTGGTCTGATCTATCTTAGGAGAATCATCATCTTTGCTCAACTTACATCCAATTGCCATGGGAGTGTTCATTGGCTTTGAATCTTCCATTCCAAATTTCCTCAACAATTCTTTCAGATATTTGGTCTGAGAGATAAAGATTCCTTTCTTTGTCTGAGTAATTTGCAGACCCAAGAAGAAATTCATTTCACCGAGCATTAACATTTCAAACTCACTTTTCATTTGATTTGCAAAGGTTTTACACATACTGTCTCTTCCTCCAAAGATGATATCATCAACAAATACTTCAACAATCAAGATGTTTTTATGAACAATTTTAAAATATAGGTTACTATCAACAGTACCTTTGTTGAAACCAATCTTCAAAAGATGTTTGTCCAGCCTCTCATACCATACTCTTGGGGCTTGCTTTAGACCATACAGTGCCTTCTTTAATTTACAGACCATATCACCATGCTTAGATAACTGAAATCCATCCGGTTGTTTAATGTACACTTCTTCTAAGTCGCCATTCGAGAAAATAGATTTGACATCCATCTGATACACTTTGAAATCTTTGAAGGCAGCAAATGCAAGAAATAGTTTGACTGCTTCAATTCTTGCCACCGGAGCAAAGGTTTCCTTAAAATCAATCGCTTTTATTTGAGAGTAGCCTTTGCAGACTAATCTGGCTTTAATTTTGATTACTTCACCAACTTCATTTAGTTTGTTTCGGAAGACCCATTTGGTTCCAATCACATTTTTGTTTCTAGGTCTAGAAACAAGATCTCAAGTGTGATTTGTCTCAATTTGCATCAACTCTTCCTCCATTGCTTTGGTCCAATTTTCATCATTGCAGGCTTCATTTATTGTCTTAGGTTCAATCTTTGAAATTAGACAACATTCATCTAAATTTTGAGTAATTTTCCTTCTAGTTTACACACCTTTGCTTTTGTCACCTATGATCTGATCTTCAGAGTGGTTCAGTCTTACATACCTTAGAACTTTGGGAGTTTCTTGCACTTCTACTTCTTGATCAGGCTCATTTAGACCTATCTCTTCTTCCTGATTTACCGGATCAGTCTGAATCTGACTTTTAGGAGAGGATTGAGTTCCTTGAACCAAAACACTATTCTGATCATCTTCATCATACTCATAAAACCTTGAGGGCTTCTCAATACCTTCATCAACCTTCACATTTGTACTTTCTATCATCTTTCTCAGTCTCTTATTGTAACAGTGGTATGCTTTGCTTTGAGTG
The DNA here is from genome assembly GCA_027924645.1 of Cunninghamia lanceolata. NCBI lineage: Eukaryota > Viridiplantae > Streptophyta > Pinopsida > Cupressales > Cupressaceae > Cunninghamia > Cunninghamia lanceolata. The sequence continues at coordinate 20,019,999 of BSBN01000090.1, read as the reverse complement.
GAGTAACCCAAGAAAATTCCTTCATCACTTCTAGCATCAAACTTTCCTAGATCTTCATCTCTTTTAATGTAACATTTGCTACCAAATACTCTGAAATATCTCATAGTAGGAGTGATGCCAAACCAAAGTTCATAAGGAGTCTTACCAGTATTGCTTCTAATTTAAACTCAATTGAGAGTATAGACTGTAGTGCTGACAGCTTCTCTCCAAAACATCTGGGGGACATTTGCTTCCATTATCATTATCCTAGATGCTTCCTAGATGGTCTGGTTCTTTCTCTCTACTATGAAGTCCTAGGAGCAGACAACTGTCTCTTTATACCATGCTTCTCACAAAAATCTATGAATTCACCGGATGTGAATTCACCACCTCTATCAGACCTCAGACATTTTAGTTTTAATCCAGTTTGATTCTCTACCATAGCCTTGAAGATTTTGAACTTCTCAAAAGCTTCTAATTTCTCTTTCAGAAAGGTAACCTACATCATCCGAGAATGGTCATCAATCAGTAACATGAAATATCTATCACCTTGCATACTCTTGATTCTTGTCAGACCACATAGATCAATATGAACTAATTCCAATAATCTGGTAGAGGACTGATCCTTGCTCTTGAATGAGACTCTTCTCTGTTTACCCAACTAACATTCTTTGTATAGACTGTTTGTAGGTTTTACCAATTTTGGAAGATCTCTTACAGCTTGAGTATTGCTTATCTTGATGATGTTATCAAAATTTACATGACACATCCTTCTATGCCATAACCAACTCTGATCAACTTGAACAAACAGACAACTTTTGTTAGTAGCAACTAGATGGAAGATATTACCTTTTGTTTGAGTACCGGATGCAATCTCAGTTCTAGAGCTTTCAAAGATCTTGCATCTTCCATTCTTGAACCGGAGATCATAACCTTTATCCACCAACTATCCAACACTGATAAGATTGTACATCAATCCTTCAACATACAGTACATTACCATTTTCTTTCTTTCCATCAAAAGAAATAGTTCCTCTACCTCTGATTCTACTAGCAAAATTATCACCAAACTTTACCATTCCTCCTTCATACCTTCCCAAATCTAAGAACTAGTTCTTGTCACCTGTCATATGGTGGGAGCATCCACTGTCAATAACCCAATCATCCTTTTCTTTAACTTGGGCAGCCAAAGCTCTTTCTACAACCTTATGATTGATAGATTCAGAGGATATTGGATCTTCTTCCTTGATGGCAATAAACACCCATTCATTTCTGGATTTGTTTTCTATCTCTGATTCATCATCTGTTACTCCTTCATTATCATCTTCTTCATGAACATAATAACAATTCTTTTGGAACCTTTGTCTGTTAGAATTTGACCTTGTAGATCTTTCCAGACATCTTGAGGCAAAATGACCAATCTTATTGCAGTTGAAGCACTTAAAGGGTAATTTTACTTCATACTTACCGGATCCTCTTGGCAGTCTCTTTGCAATGAGGGCTTCAAGTTGAGTTGTTTATTCTTCTTCCACTTCCATGTCTCTTCTTGCTTGATCATACCATGATAGCTTCCTTCAAGAGTTTTCTCCCAGATCAAATCTTTGTTGACCTTTCACAGAGGCACTGGCTTTGAATGCAGATTCAGTCTTGGGGGTTTCATCTCCAAACTCGGTCATTTCAAATGCAGCCAGTTTGCCAACCAATTGGTCTCTTGTGACAGTTATATGGGCTCTAAATTCATCAATGGCAGCAACCTTGATTTTGTAGGTAGCAGGAAGGGATCTGAGAATTTTGCCAACAATCTCATTTTCATCCAAAACTCCACCAGCATTCCTAATTCCACATACCAGCTCATTTACTTTTGGCATAAAGGTAGTAATATTTTCATCATCTCTCATCTTTAGTCTTTCAAATTTCCCTTTGAGACTCTGCAACCTTGAACTCTTAACATACTCATCTCCTTTATGTAGAAGTTCTAGTTTAATCTAGATCTCATAGGTAGTTGGTAGGTCAATAACATTTGAGAGCTCTGAGTCAGTTAATGCACTTAGAAGAGCCTCTTTGGTTCGCAGATTGTTTTTAGCATCTGTGATTTTATTTAGAGTTGTTGGACCACCCTATGGAGGTGCATAAGCTTTTGTGACCATGGACCAGTACACCTTTCCCATACACTGCAGGTGACATTTCATGTGACCTTTCCAAAGAGAGAAGTTGGTTCCATCAAACTTTGGACTATCCTTCTTGTATGATAACATCCTGGATCTCCTCAAGTGGTTAAGCTCCTTTTAGAAGAACTTGGCTCTGATACCAATTATTGGATTCAAGATAGACAACTGAGAGGGGGGGTGAATCAGTTGTCCAAAACTTGCTTCTAATTCAAACACTTAAATCCTCTTTGTTATTTAATAGCATATCAATTAATCACTCATGAAAGCATAAAGCATAAACACTAGAGCAAATACACATCAACACATGAGGCACCAAGATTTTGATGTGGAAAACCCGGTCAAGGGAAAAACCACGGGGTGATTAACCCAAGGATTATTCTCTATTAGAAGAATAAGAAAAATAGATGGCACATGCCAATTAGGGCTTACTGCCTAAGCACACTACTCACAAGAGGCACACTGCCTACAAGAGACACATTGTCTACAAAGTAACAAGTATCACAAACTTGAAATGGAGATTGACATCTTTACCATGCCTGGATCAGTTCCATTTAAGCCTAAAAACTCCTGCTCTGCCTTTCATTCTTCTTCTTCGCTATACGACTCTCATCTGCACCATGACACACTTCAAAATGAATTCACAATCCCTTATTTATACAAGGCATCGACTTAGGAACAATCATCTAAGTCAGCAAACACCTACAAGATCATTCGCAAGACATGTAATACATTCGGTCGGCCAGTCACAAGAACACCAATATCTGTGGTTATTCTTCAGATGCAAACTCTAACTTCAATGCAGACCACCAATAAGAATTATACATGATCCAAAGATCACCAAAACCTTTCCTAAGTCATCAAGAGCATCCGTATTTTATCAATTTACTAGAATTCTTCTCTTCTTCATCTGGAACTTCAAGAACATAGTCTGACATCACTGTCATAATGAAAAAGGTGCTTCCAGACCTCCAAACCATGAACAAATCTATTTGTCACTTCACACGGACTTCTTCAACACTCTCTCCAATCTGCAAAATGAGATAATGCAATTCCGGAGCTCACCGGACCAATCTGTGACACTCTGTCACCACTGAACATATGTCAGAACTGGTTCTACTAGAGAAGTCATAACTTCTTCAAATCATTATGTGGACCTCTAAAAACTTTACTGGATCATCTCAAGACTCATCTGCAAACCCTTTAAACTGCATCCTCTGATCTTCATCTTATCTTGGATTTTTACCTTAATGTCATCACTGTTCTTCACTGTTCCTGATTGAGACTAATTTCCTCAATATCCTCAGCCCACAGCTCATCCAATCCCTCTTATTAATGCAATATGAGTATGTTGACATCAATGACAACACTGGTTATCCTCATACTTGCAACAATAAGGTCCTTGTTTACTAGGATCAACAAGCTTGATCAGGGGAAGCTTTAGAATGTTATTACTCACATCTTGATTCATGATAGAGTGATAGGACTAAGATATCAAAGTAAACTTTCTTGGTTGATACGATGCTTTCTTTGGATTATTTATAGCAGACACATTCGTATTTGGTCCATTGATCTTGATGAAACTCCTATTATTGTTCCTCTTAAAATTGTTTTGTGACGATCCGCCTATGGATTGACCAACTTGAGCCGATGAGTTTTGGTTTTCATACTAATTAGACGAAAGTTGATAATCATGAAGGGCAGTGCATAAATGCTGGAAGGAGTTATATTTCATCAAGAGGATCTTATCACAAATATTAGGTTGTAAATTTTTAATGAATATCTTTTGAACATCCTCATCTTTCATCTGATACTGAATTTGTGCATAAAGTCCTTGATATTGACTAATGAATTTAGTCAACTTTTCTTTGGGACCTTGTTTGCATTGAACCAAGTCGATAAGAGTGACTTAGGGTCTGATGTTTGCTTGAAAATGTTGTAAAAATTGATCAATCAATTGTGAAAAGGAGTGTATTGAATTCAGAGGCAATGAGCAAAACCATTCTAAAGCAGTATCTTTGATAGATCGTGGGAAAAGTTCTGCTAACAAATCCTCTTCAAAATAAAAATCACTACACATAGTTGTGAATGCTACCACATGAATATTAGGATCTCATTTTCCACCATATTTTTCAAAGCAAGGAGTCTCAAACCTCTCAGGCATAGGGGTTCTCAAGATTGCATAGGATAATGGATTATGGGCCTGATATGTTGGTAGACTAGGCTGTGAAGAATTTGTCAAATTTGTTACCTTTTGTTGCAAAGAAGTCATGCCCTATAAAAGTTGGTTTAAGATGGCATCATTTGGAGATACGGTTTGTTGTGAGGAATTAGAACCAAAGTGAGGAGGTGAATAAGCTTGAGATACGATAGGTGGAGGTTGAGAAAATGTCAATGGTTTTTGGACATATTGGTAGGTTGAAGATGGTTGTGAGTAGGTAATAGGTGGTTGGAAATGAGTGGAATAGATAGGTGGTTGAGAACAACTATGCATAGAGGAGGTCCCTTTAGGAACCAAATTTTGATAATAAAATCCCACAGCTTTGTAATTAGTGCCATTAGATACTCCAATACGAATGGTATCATTACTACAAGCGTTCACATTAGTTGTTAAGATCATTGATGTAAAAGTAGATATTCCCGTAGTCGGTATAGGTGCCGAAACTTGAGTATGAGATGGTGATAGAGTGTTATTTATCACTTGTGCACATTGGGTTACTGGAATAATGTTGGTTTGTACAATATGTGCTAGACGATGAATTGCATTTACACCATCTTGTCCCTCTTTTATCAATTCTCTTATATTATGAATTGTAGGGATAGCTTCCTCAGCTATTCTCTCATTTTCCATAAATGATTGAAATTCAGCTAGCTCTTTATCCAATTTTTCTATTTGCTCATTAGATACATATCCTATTGCCTCAATAGTATTATCAACATCATGAAAAGTTTGTTCTTCCATTGTGATTGGAGGATGTATAATATCTTGCACAATTTGAGTTTCTCCCTTTGTAAAGAAGGTGTCCAAAGTACCAACTTCTTCAAGAGCACTAGATCCAATTCATTTTTTACTTCTTCTCAAAGGGATATTGTTTTTAGGATAGCGTGTCATAAATATTATAAAAGAATACAACACACAACACACAAACTAAGAGAACAAATCCTAGGAGAAGGATATGATTGACGACAAAAAATACTTGGAATTTTGTACTTTTTTAATGCAAATGAATAAACCAAAGGGTAGTGTAAGGATTTTAGTCAAGGGAAGCAAGTTATATGTCTGATATCAGTCCAAAATAGCAAAATTATCCTTCTCAACACACTCTTGATATGATTTTAAGTTAATGCCCAGTCGAAATATAGTGAAAATATGTCAAAATAGGCACTTTTTTCACCGAAACTCAATGTAAAAGAGCATAACAAAGGGTTTTGTGAGGAAAATGATGATGGAAAGAAAATAATATCAGTAATAACAGCCACTTGATGCAAAATTACCCAATACAACATGGTTTTAGTACCACTTAAGGTAAAGCCCTAGTGAAAATATAGCAAAAATGGGCTATTTTTTTACAGTTTTTCAATTCCAAGACCTAGCAAAGGAGGTGTTGTAATGAATATCAGGAGGTAAAAAAAATAATATTAGTGATATTAGTCACCTCAATTCATAAAATTGATCACAACATGCTTGGAGTGCAAACTAGGTCAAACCCTAGGGTAAAAATAGCCAAAATGTGTAGTTTTTCACCGAATTTTCACTACAAGAGCCCGTTAAAAGGGTGTTGTGAAGATTTTTATGAGGGGAATAAAATGATTACCCTGATAACAAAAAATTAATTCCAAAATACCTTTCACAACACGCCTATGGTGCAAGTTTATAAAGTTGATAAGGCCAAATTTAGTGAAAATCATTGTTTTTGAAGCCCTAGGTTTGAGATCTTGGGACAAAATGCTATGTGAATGTTTTGAAGTCTGATTTATGATGGGAATTAAATATTCTCAGATCTAAAAATTATTTTCAATATTGAACATGCAAAATGCCCATGCAAATTTAATGAAAATGCATCAAAATTACTAGCTTTTGTTGAAATTTTCTATGCAAAAATGCAAATATTTTAAATCTAAATACAAATTTACACTAAAATGAAAGACTATAGACAAATGTAAATTTTAATGAGCCTCTAAAATCAGTAGAAAAATATGAGAAAAGATTTTACCTACTAACCCTAGATTTTGGAATTACTAGGTTATATAAAATTGTCAAAATTTCTACAAAACCCTAGTAATTAAATGACAAAAATGCAATGAAAAAATTTGATTTTTTGTATTTTTATGTAGTTTATATTAGATCTGATGCAAAAATCATGAATTAGGAAAATTTAGGAAGAATTGATGCAATTTAGTAAGCCAAACAAAGCATTTTTTTTGTATTTTCCAAAATTTTCAATTTTTTTGAATTTTTCTCAATGCAATAAAATGAATGACTATATGAATGAATGAAATCAATTAAAATCTAAAGACACATACTCAACAAGTTGCAATTTAAGTCCAAAACACAGGTTCACCAAAATGTTTAGTGGAAAATTAGATTTGTTAAATGTTCTAGATTTTAGATGTTTAAATCTGCCTCTCCACTATACATTCAAGGATCTAGGGTCGAGTGACGAGCACTAGCATTCCCTGGGTCACTAGCAAATGTAGGGAAACTTTGATTAGGGAATTTAATTATCAATTTTCCTTCTCTTATGCACAATTGACCATTAAAACCCTAATTATGCAAATACGACAATAGATTGATGAATAATGGAAAAAGTTCTTGCAAATAAGAGTAAAATACCAAATCACAGAATACTTGTTTTTGGGGTTCTGAAGCAGAATAATTGAGGACACTGGAGCAGGCACCCTAGTCTAAGGTACCAGTTTCTTTGCGTAATCTAGACCTCCTTCCGACATTGATTATCCCTGTAACTTCTGTTTCCTAAAATTCAGATGTGGAGGACACTAGAGAAAGCGCCCAAGTCCTAGAAGTGCTCTTGTGTCCTACTTTTCTTTAAATCCTGAATCTTTGATGCCTGCCAATCCTTCTTGCAACTCCACTTTTCCCAAATGCGACACCTGTAACTTGTAATCACAAGACTTGGTTTGAGGGTTGTGGTGTTTAGAGGCTCGCCTCAATCAACCCCCAGAGGACACTTAAGTCTCCAAACACCATTATCAGATAAAGAGTACATGCCCTTGTGAGGAAGAAGAAAAAACCAAAGGAATCAATGATGAAAACACAATATAATTCACCTTGTAGTGAAGCTCTCATGGAAGGAAGATGCTCTTCATTCCATGAGAAATTGATGCTCAAACCTACAAATATCAACACACAAAATGCACAAGTCTACTATTGCAATACAATGAAAGCCTTAAATCACCTTGAGAATGTCTAAAGTTCACAATGATCATCTAGTTGAAATCTAGTTTACAAATGAATGCCTAAACATGCTGTTGGGTCTCAAAAATGTAGGTTGTGGATTCTAAGGGGATGCCAAGCCCTATGGTCAAATCTACAATGTTTTTGAGCCAATGATTGGAGTTTGACCTTAATGATCACCTTCTCCCTGCGCTTTAGGTCCTACTACAACCTAGGCGGGTGAACCTTTGATTATCAAAGTAGGTTGTCTGATCAAATTTATGTTGGTTTGCTGCTAGTTTATCCAATTACAATGGCATACTTGTAAATCAGATGAAATACTGTAAACTATTTCTAAGGAAAGCAAATGATTTAACCTAAACTCTAATAGAAATAAATAACAAATAACATGAAATGAATCTACAAATGATTTTAAACATAAAATAAATCAATAATTTGATTGGTGCTTTGTCTATTTTGGGCAACGGAGTCAGGATGTCAGAAACAAATACTTGTATCAAGTAATAATTCAATCTGATTGGCACATACAATAGTTTGTAACTTGTACAAACATGCAAGGAAGAAATTATTAATTCATTCTTAATAATCCAAAGGACAATTGTATTAAATGCAAAACACTAAAAGGATTTTAATCTTTCCAGAAAGAACCAATTTAGATTTGCAAATTAACAAATTAGATCAACTATGGAGACAAATCAATAACCTAATCAATTAATCGTACTTAATAATCCATTCAACATTCTAAGATTACTATAATTGATGAGAAAGGATTTAATTCTCTGAGAAACCAATCAAATCAATTATACTAAATTATCAACTGTAATCAGACAATTTAAACATATCCTTAACACATTTAAATTGAATAATCAAAAAATGAATGATATGGAGATAATTAAATTGACTGAATTAAAATGACAAACAGATGATACCGTCACAATGTATCTCGAATTCTAATCCTCAAATGCTGCCTCAGAACATATCATGCACCATAGCCTCTCTCAGAACGAAATTGCATATAAACTTGCATCAAATATCCAAAACGTTTCAATTTGTCTATGTAAAGAATCTCTATTTCTAACTTAATTCTAACCCTATTCTAACTCCTTTCTTCGGGTCCTGGGATCTCTATTTAAAGAGATGCAACAAGCCTCAGACCCGTTACAAAATTCATGACGGTTGATGAACCTAACCATGAGAAATGGTATATTTTATTACATAAATTAAATAACTTGATTTAAAAACTTTAACAATCATTCCAGGCTAAAATAAAATATATAATCTTCCCCGTTGAGAGCATTTAACCACCAGTCGAGAGCCACTTCATTGCATTCAACACAACCCTAATCCTGCAAAGGAAACAAATTATTCGTCAGATAAACAGTATATAAATAATATATTATTTCTGTTGAGGTGAACCTTAGGACCTGTGGCGTGAAGTAATGTTTCCTTGATTCCGTATATTTTCTCACATGTTTTTAGGGTTGCAACCTTTCACATATTCTTTGGCATGACTTTAAGTTTTAATTAATTGTTTTTAACATTAATCCTTTTCCGTCACAAAATAAAATATTTAAGGAGTTGCGTTTGGCAAATTAAATATTTTATTTTAATCTTCATCGCCCTTTGATAACAAAATATTTAGTATTATGCCTTATTAATCTTCACTTTATTTTTTTATATTTACCCACATATTTTTCACTTAAGTTGGGCAAAATTCACTTGAGTGAAAACAATTATAGCTCCTCGGTGAAAATATTTACCAATGGTTCTTCCAAAAATATTTTCTAGGTAAAATAGTTACCTATTGAATTAATTCCTCTTTTAGGATGAAAATATCAAAAATCTTTCCTTGGATCAAGTTAAATCTTCAGAAAAATAATTCCTCTTCGAGTGAAAACAATTCTCTACTTTGATATTTAAAACCTATAAGATTTTACGCTTACTAGAGTTTCTAGTAAGATTTTTAGATTTGTCATGTTGCTCCCATTTTAAACTCCTTCAATTGAATTCCATTAACAATTTCATTTTCCCATGTAGATGTCCTCTGAATGGAATGCTGCTATGTCGAGTGCATACCCATATGGAGTATTGTTGAAATCACGTAACCATCTGTAGGGTTCGGATCCGGTGCCTCGTTAGGTTGGATGGATTATTTGCACTCATGTTTCAAATGGTAGATAGAATTGTCCAAAACCCTAAGGTTGATATTTGCTGCACTGTGCTATCTATTTGGGAGCTACTTGTCTCTGTTGAATTACAATATAGGATTTCTAGAGCAGCAGCTTGTAGAGCACCAACAAGCATATGCAAAAACACTATCAAAGCCACAAAATACAACACTATTTGGGCAACATTGTCGAGGTGTGGGAGCAGTCGAGTGAGCATCTTCTCAAACTAATGAGGTTGTAAGTACCAATCAATATCCTCAATACTCTTTATACCTAGAAGTGTTCCAACACCTAGCATCTTTAGAGCATTGAGAGAAGAAGTGCCATTCTTCCAGAGCCAAATACCCTCTTCCAGAAATAGCTCTCCCAACAAACAAAGGACACTACATGCTTCCTTTGGACCTAGCGCCACAGAAGCAGAAGCTGGAATATTCCCCAAAAGACGTTGAAACAATCCAAGTGTCCAACAAAAAATAGGCCAACATGCTACACAAGATACAAGGAGGTGGCAGACACCTCCCAATGCAAGTGTTGAGCTGGCAAAACAAAATAGTAGAACAGCAGTACGAGCAGCTAATTTTGGACTGATTTCACGATGTAACTGGAGCAATGCATTCAATAATTTTGTGTTATGATGTTGTTCTGCGGCTTCCTGCAATTTCCTTAGTACAGTAAGCAACAAGAGAAGAGAAGGAAATAACATGTCAACGAGCTACTGTTCTTGACTTCTCTCCAATAGCAAATCATCTGTAGATTTACATTCAGCCCCTTTATCCACAAGGTAATCATAAATGTTTGATGACCTTTCCAACATCATAGCACAGTTCTTTATAATAACATACACAACAGTAATTGCTCCTTCTTCATAAAGAACTGTAGTAATTCCTGGATGCTTTGCAAGAAATGACAAGATCTGCATGGCTGTTGTTAATGGTGGCACAAATGAATCATGCAATATAACTCCAGCAAAAAGTTTATCTGTTACAAGTTTTCCAAGTATGCTCTCAACACACTAGAAATCTACACTTCTAGCTAAATCAACTGCTGCTATATTATCAATCTCCATCGGATCAGATATCAAGAAACTTGTTGAAGTCAACTGGGCATCCCCACCCGATGCCAGAACAGCAGCATATCTTAATAGTCCAATGGCTTCTTGATTTCTGGGTTTCTATCTTTTGCCATGCAAAAAGACTCTTTTACCATTGCATGTATTTGCCACTGAAGTTCGTTGTAGTTTTCCCCTGAGAAATAAAGCATTGCTTTATTATCTTTTCCTGTAGGTGGCTGCATGTTTTAAATTTTCTTTTTGTTTTTTATAGTGTTAAAATTAAAATTTATGCTTGTATATCCTATAGCTTTAGTTTGTTTTTAATGTTTCTTTTTAATAAGTTTTTCTTTTAAACCCTTGAGACTTAAAGCTATACATAAGATTCTTTAAATCAAGTTTAGCTTTAATTAATCAAGGAGCCCCACCACTCAGCTTTTAACTCTTATTTGACTCCTTAAAATCTTTTAAAAGATTTAAATAAATTTTGAATGAAATATTTCAATTTTCATGTGAGTTAGGAAACAAATAGATTTCCTTTTCTGCAGCCACGTGGAGGACTACTGCTCTTCTTGGAAACAAAAGTTCTAACATCTCCTCCTCTATGCGCCATTGGTTGCTGAGGACATGTGGCATCCTGGTGCTCATTCTGGAGCTGCAATATCTGATGCTCTTGAATTGGTGCGAATGCCATTAGATTCAATTTTACATCAATGGTGTTGAGTCTCTATTCATTTTGGAGGCTACACTTCCTTTAAGGGCTGCGTAAATCTCATATACATGTTACACTCTATATCAAAAACCAATGGTATCATCATTTTAAGGTTGCACACCATTTATATTTCCTTGGATTCTTAATTGACCTGCACTTTAATAGAATGGGCCGCATCATCCATGAATGTTTGCACCTTAAAAAAGGCCAAGCTGCTTCATACACTATGCCATTTTTATTTGATGCTATGATCTTTGATTTAGACACTAGCGCCTTGCATTATATGTTTGTGCCATGTATTTATGTTGTTGAACCATCATTATATATATTAAGCCTTGTTTTAGTAGCGGCAGCTTTATGTAATGGCAGTGCTATTGATTCCATGACTGTGTCTTGTTTTGGTTATGATTGAGCCTCATATTATAACACTTGCACATCATATTTCCAAGGTGGAAACTTTGAAATTAAATGCTACATTTGATATTATATGGCAGTGCCTCATCAACTGGCAGTGCTGTGTCTTGATGAATCTTCTAACTTGACAGTGGATGCTTTCACTGGAGTCTTGCCTTATTGTGGTGCCTGAGTTTAAAATGGTTGCACTATGTTTATAAATGTTTGTACCTTGTTTATTAGAGGCCGAGCCTTCCATTAGAGTAAGGCTACTCAATCACACTAGAATATGACATAAAGAATGATCATTCTGATACAACTGATCTGGAGCCCAAATGTGCCAGAAAACACACACTTAAAGAATTGATGTGTCATAAATGGAAACGAATGCAAGAATGATAATCATTAAACAAAGTGTTATTCTACAAGAGAGCTTCTAAATCAAGAAAACACTCTGCCGGAACTCTAGATTGCAAGATGGTATTATGCGACAGTTCTAACTTATAAGCAAGATCCAAAAAATCAAATGTCTGCCACAAGATGTCTATATGTGCCATTTTAAGTTTTCTAACTAACTTATCAAAGATTAGTCATATTATACTAACAAAAAATGGGGGGTAGAAAACTTTCATGGCAATTACCAGACATGCAACTACTTACTTTGGGGCAATACGCAGAGGAATTTCTTGGGCAAATCTAGCTAGTCTCTAGTCCAAATATGCAAGTACAGCTTCAGTCAGTGGTTTCCAAAGCTCACTTTCCCCTAACTGTCCCAAAATTTTTGTATTTAGTCAGGCATTTTTTGAAAAAATTGACTAGAGATATCCAGTTCCAACATAGGCTCCGTCTGGGGATGTATGTCCCTTGTGGACATAGCAAGATCCTAGATCTTTGGGAAGCAGGCCAGTGCCTTATCCATTTGGTGAACTATGAACTATGATGAATAGTGGAACTATTGTGCATGGAAAGAAGTATTTTTGAGAGTATTGACCAGAATTGTCCATGCACTGGCAATTCTTTTCCCTCTGGTTTTCTTCTAAGAGAAAAAGTGTTTCAAGAACTATCCATGTACTGGCAGTTCTTGTTCCTCACCTGACATGTTCTGTAAATGACAGGAATCCTCCCCTCCTTTGTCACTGATGACAAAGGGCCCGATCCACAGAGCCTCAAACTTCCCATGTTTGCCCTTTTTGTTGATTTCTAGCATTCCACATAAGCACTATGTCACCTACCTCAAATTTTTTGACTTTAGCCCTTTTATCATATAGGTATTTCATTTGCATTTGCATTTTTTTATTCTATTGCATTGCTTGTTCTCTTATTTCATCTAATTCCATTAGTTGTTCTAACCTCTCTTCCATCAGTTCTAGGACATTCCAATCCTCTTGCAGGATAAACTTACATACTGGCAATAGGTTGTGTATTGGGAGTCTAGCATGAGTTCCATATACTAGCTCAAATGGTGATTTGCCAATTACCTTCTTTACTGTGATCCTATCAGCCCATAGTGCTAATCTCAATTTGGAATCCCAGGCTTTCTTATTATTATCCAACATTCTTTTTATAATCTTCAGGATACTTTTATTGCTAGACTCAACTTGCCCATTACCCTGAGGGTGATATGGAGAAGAATATGAGACCATGATGCCATAAGATTTGCAAAATTTTTTAAACTCATCAGATCTAAAACACATTCCATTGTCAGTTATGAGCCTCGATGGTACCCCAAATCTAGTTATAATATTTTCCAATAGAAAATTCATCACAACCTTGCTAGTTGCTTGTTTTGTGGGTATTGCTTCCACCCATTTCATAAAATAGTCGGTGGCTACTAATATCCATTTATGGCCGCCACTTGATTTCTCCATAATCTCTCCTGTAAAGTCGATTCCCCATTGGTGAAATGGGGTATCAACTTGCATAGGTCTCAAGGGTAATGCCCCTTGATATTTTAACTTCCCTGAGAATCTCTGACAGGCTTCACACTTCCTAGTAAAGCTATAGGCATCATTGAAGACATTGGGCCAATAGTAGCCAGCCCTTAATATCTTGTGTGCTGTGGTTTTAGCTGAGAAATGGCCACCACACACTCCCTGATGCATCTCCTTTAAGGCAGATTTAGCTTGTTCTTCATCTAAACAAAGTAATAAGATACCATCCTTGTTTTTCCAATAAAGATCTCCCTCTATAAGCACATATTTTGAAGCATGCAATTTTAGAGTTCTTTTCTTATTATCATCAAATCCTTCAGGGCATTTCATGTGTTTGAGGTAGTACACTATGTCAGTATACCAAGGAGTATTCTCAATACTTGTTACCATGTCCTCTTCATTTTCAATATTACATACTTGGGCAGCCTCAAGGTTTGTTTCAGTCATTAATTTTGCTAGACCTTGTCCCCTTACTAGTTTTGTGATTTCAATTTCTATATCAAATTCTTGAAGTCAGTTTATCCACCTACATCTCTTCCCAGTCACTTCATTTTGCATAAACACATCTTTGACTGCTGCATTTGGGACATAAGCTATCACCTTAGCCCCAACTAGGTAAGGTCCAAATGCCTTAACTGCTTTGACTAATGCATAGGCTTGTTTTTCAGTGATATCATAGTTAAGTTCTACATGTTCGAGTGATTTACTGAAAAAGGAAATAGGCTGCTCATAACCCTCACTATTCTTTTGTAGCATTACTGCTGCTATTGTATGAAAAGACGCAAAGGAGAAGATCTGAAAAGGTTTACCAAAATTAGGAGATTTCAGCACTGGGGCTTCTTTAATTGCTCTTTTTATGGATGCAAAAGCTTCTATACATTCATCTGTCCAATTAACCTTTGCATTTTTCTTCAACATGCTAGATATAGGGTTAATTATTTCTACAAAGTTAGGTATAAACCTTCTCACAAAATTTATTTTTCCAAAGAATGATTGTATGGCCTTGACTGTCTTTGGGATAGGAACTTTATCTATCGCATCTACTCTTTCGGGATCAATCCTAACTCCATCTTTGGATACTATGTGCCCAAGCAATTTCCCCTCTATGACTGCAAATTTACATTTCTTAGGGTTCAAGGAAATGCCATACTCTAGTGCTCTGATAAATATTTTCTCAAGATGATTCACATGATCCTCTACCCTTTTTGAGTATGCAGTGAGATCATCCTGATATACAGCCATGATCTCATTTATCAAACCTGCAAAGGCAACATCCATTGCCCTCTGGAATGTAGCTCCAACATTTGTGAGACCGAATGGCATCCTCACATATACATAGGTCCCCCATGGGGTTGTAAAGGCTATTTTGTACTGTTCAGACTCTTTAACCTTCACCTGGTTATAACCAGAGAAACCATCCATCATGGATAACAATTCACAGCCAGTAACCCTCTGTAACAAGATTTCCATATTAGGCAAGGGATAATTATCTTTAAGGGAAGACACATTTAAGTTTCTAAAATCTACACAAAGTCTAATATCCCCATTCTTTTTCCTAACAGGCACTAAATTTGAAACCCAGGATGAATGCCTAATTGGTTTTATGATGCCAGCCTCCCTGAGTTTCATGAGTTCTTCATACATCTTTGGTTCTAACACAGGGTTGATAGGTCTTTGCTTTTGTCTATAAGGCTTAGCATCTGGCTTCAGAGGGATTTCGTGCTGGAACAAATCTTCCCTATAAGCTTTAAGATCATCATAGGACCAGGTGAATACATGTTTATATTTTCTCAATAATGTAATTAACATGTTTCTAATTGCAGAGGTTATCTTCTTTCCAATGTAGACTTTTTTAGGTGACAATTCAGTTCCTAAATTTATTTCTTCCACATCTTCCTCTTTTATTGTTACTTTTTTGGAAATGGATTGATCATTCTCATCAAAAACTCTCTCTAATGCTACTAATCCCTTCAGAATCTTATTGGTTTTAAGTTGGACAATTTCCTTCCCAAATAAAGTCTCTTTACCATCAATATCCTCAACAAAAGCATTAAGATCAATCTCTTGATTCTCATACTGATCTATACAATGCAAAAATTTGAGTAAATCAGCATCACTATCAAAAACTTGCCAGTTATATATGTTGTCTGGGATAGTTGGTCTAGACTTGAACTCAACTTCTGAAATACTTGACAGGGTAATATCATCCTTTTTCAAAGCTATGTTTGCAAGGAAGTCAGCCATTATATTTTTCGACCTATCTATCCAACTTATCGAAAAAGCATCAAACATTTCTATATCATCCAGAACTGCATTCTTGTATTGTTTTAATCTTTTGTTTTTTGAGGAATATTTGCCCTTGATTTGTGAAATTATCAACTCAGAGTCTCCATATACAGTTAACAATTTGATCTTGTATTTTCTAGCAATGCTCAAGCCAATCAAGAGTGCTTCATATTCGGCTACATTATTGGTACATTCAAAGGCCAAGAAAAATGAGTATTTGAATGTCTTTCCTGATGGTGATATAAAAAGTATCCCAGCCCCATTCCCTACCTTGTTGCATGCACCATCAAAATACATGGTCCATACACCATTTTCATCAAGTTGTGCTTCATGGTGAATTGGGTCAGTGTTGTTCAATTCAAAATTGTTTTCTTCTATCCTGAATGTGCCAAGATCTATGTCACAAAAGCAAGTCATTTGGTTTGGATCAATCTTTTCTATAATATTTTCAAACCATGGTTCCCTATAAAGTTTAACTGCTTGTGTTCCTACTGGGATAGTGGCATAAGATAAATCTAATTGCACATTTCCCCCTACCATAGCAGTCCATTGTCTTGACAACAACATTCCATAATAAGGTGGAATATCTACCACAGTGATATCAATTTTATAAGCAGCTTCGGGGTGAGATGCCAATTTTATTTCAACATCCTTCATGACTCCTACAACTTGCACAGATCTATTATCCATCGCATAACATTTGCCAAACGTAGTATCTACCCACATTCCAAGCTCTCTCATGACAGCCATAGGCATTATATTCATTGCCGCTCCTGAATCGAGCATACAGTTCCTAACCAATTTATTTCTTATTAACAAAGTGATATAGAACAGGTCTACTTGAGATGGATTCTTCATTAATGTATCACCTAGGTAAACCTTAGGGGTTTTGACAGGTTCTTGTTGCACATTATTTATTTTATGGCTGGGTTGTTCTAGTCTTTTGTCTGATACATCTGAGATCATCTTTACCACTGTATTCTTATATTTTTCTACCTTCATCATTTCTAGAAGTGGCACAAATATTTTCACTTGAGAAATAGCTTGGGCAATATCAAATGGGGGATTTATGTTTGGTTCTAACCTTTCAACTTTTGTTTGCCTTTTTTCCTCAGTTTGTGAGCTATCCTTTGTTTTGTTTTGTGTATTAACAGGAGCTATTTTATGAGGTGTTTTCTCAATTTTACTTTCATCATTTTTACCGGAGATTTGATTTTTGATAAACACACTTCTAGGAGTACCTTGTTCAGCATTGATTGTTCTATTTCTCAGGTTATAACTACTCTTGGCTTGTGCTACCACAGCCATTGTTAAAGATTTTCTCTCTTCCTCAAAAGGTTTTTGCCAATGACAATTATGTGTTGTATCAAGACCATATTCATAGTTCCCTAAATCCTCCTCCTGGTCAGAAAATATTTCTTGCTTTCCCATGTTCACATTATACTTTTGAGTTCCCACATCATATTCATATCCCGCCTCCTCATTAGATGAATAGTCCTCTTCAAAAGTGTGAGGTTTAGTACCCAACATGTTTATAGTATGATTGTCCCTTTCAGAGTTATAAGATACCTCGTCCTTTTGTACTGATTGTGCTACCACGCAATAATCAGGAGAGTGAGGCAAATTACAGGGCATACACCATGGGTTGTCTTCTACCATGAGGGTTCCATTTTTCTTTAAAGGGTCCGGGGTATCTCTTCCATAGTTATGTCTCTTGTTATTATCCACCGGCTTTCCATCTTTCCAATTCGTATGATATGGCATATCATGAAGTCTAGGCATTTCATTTCTATGTGAGTAATCTTGTTTGTTTGAAGGAGGATTAGGGTTTTGAGGGACTCTTATATTTTCTCTTTTTCCAATTATCCCAGCAGCCTTTTTATTGTTTTCAATAGTGAGAGCTATTTTCTGTGCTTCTGCCAAAGTTCTAGAGCTTCTGTTCCTAAGTTCATAACCTGTCTTTGGGTCGAATGCTTTCAAGTATATGCTAAGGGCTGCTTGGTTGTTTAGTTTGGATTCTTGTGGGATCTTGTTATATAACTTAGTGAACTCAAATTAAAATCATACACTTGTTCATTTTGATACTTTTGAATAGTTATTAGTTCATGAAGAGCAAATTCAGGGGCACATTGATTTCCATATTGTTCAAGAAATTGATTGTGGAAATCTGTCAGGGAGTATATTGAAGCATCTGGTAAACTATTTATCCAATCTCTTGTTTCATCAATAAGAGATATCATAAATAATTTCATTTTTATATCCTCATATTCAATGCCAATGTCTTGTATAAAAGCATTGAATCATCTGATATGTTCCTCTGCTGTCAATTCACTATTTCCTACAAACTTAGGTACAGTATTCCTCCAACTATTATGCATGGGGTAAGGATATAGTTGATATCCGGTCAAGTCAAATTGTCTAGCCATACTCATAGGATTTGGAGGTGGCATGTTAGGGTATGGTGGATAATAGTGGTATCCAAATGGAGGTTGTTGATACATATTGGGTTGGATATGATGCTGATGATACACATTTTGTTGTGGGGGAGGTTGTGGTTGTTGATTGTTAAGTCTTTGCCCTGGAGGTGGATGTTGTTGGTGAACATTCCCAGTATTTACAAGTGGAGGTCTATGTACTTGCCTATTTTGCTGATTAAGATTATTGCATGTATTATGGGGTACCCTAATGTTTCCAACAGCAGTAGTATTTTGAGACATTCCATGCAGATTATTATTGTTTCTATGTGGGGGCACATACTTAGTCAAATTTCGTGCCTGAAGATCTAAAAGGGCCATTTGTCTATTGATTTCTTTGGCTCTTTGTATCATTTGTTGTCTATTTTTGAGTCTTTGTTCTTGATATTCTAAATGTATAGCAAGTTCCTGATCAGTCATACAGTCATAGTCTATGATAGCTTGATGATTAGTATGTTCATGATTTCCCTCACCTTGATTTTCTATCTCATTAGTCCTTTGTGGTTGTGCTTCCTGATTAAACACATCATTAGGGTTATCTGTTGGTGTCATAGGATTCTCAACTTCATCGTGGAATGGGGAGGTATATATCGTATAATTTTGGCCCAGAGTACTTGTACTCTCATGTGGTTGTTTAAGTGTTTCCCTATCTTTATCAGTATTGCCTTTATTTTGAGGGGACCCATTTTTGGTTGTCCATTTCTGTAGAGACCTCCTTCCATTCATGTTTGTAAAAATAATGTTTGTTTAAAATCTGTGATTAGAATGGAGTCGCCACCTACTTCTTTCAAGTAGGAAAATTAAAATTGTTTCTTTTCTTCCCAGTGGAGTCTTTTAATAAAAACTTTGGATTTGACTCTATAACAAATGGCTTTAGATTTTTAGGCAAACCTCCCTAGTAGAGTCACCAATTTGTTGGGTCTCGAAAATGCAGGTTGGGGATTCTAAGGGGATGCCAAGCCCTATGGTCAAATCTACAATGTTTTTGAGCCAATGACTGGAGTTTGACCTTAATGATCAGCTTCTCCCTGCACTTTAGGTTTTGCTACAACCTAGGCGGGTGAACCTTTGATTATCAAAGTAGGTTGTATGATCAAATTTATGTTGGTTTGCTGCTAGTTTATCCAATTACAATGGCATACTTGTAAATCAGATGAAATATTGTAAACTATTTCTAAGGAAAGCAAATGATTTAACCTAAACTCTAACAGAAATAAATAACAAATAACATGAAATGAATCTACAAATGATTTTAAACATAAAATAAATCAATAATTTGATTGGTGCTTTGTCTGTTTTGGGCAACGGAGTCAAGATGTTAGAAACAAATACTTGTATCAGGTAATAATTCAATCTGATTGACACATACAATAGTTTGTAACTTGTACAAACGTGCAAGGAAGAAATTATTAATTCATTCTTAATAAT